>CM059565.1:59385855-60714152 GCA_030386875.1 Morinoia aosen | reverse complement strand
ACTCATTTGACAAAAAAAGTGTATAGAAGAAAAGTTGTTTTTTTGGATGTTATTACCATGATTCAAGCAACAAAAATTTGAAAATCGATGTGTAACTTAGCTGTTAATTCGAGCGCATTCGTCATCATAGACGAAACTAAACTTTCCGCTATAAATCGTAAAATATTCATTTGAGACGGAAAGTGCATAGAAGAAAACTTGTTTATTTTGATTCAATTAATTAGGTTCAGGCATCATAAAGTGGAAAATCGATAACTGACATATCCTTCAGATTTACCAAAAATGGTAGTTACAATAGAAAAGCTAAACAGAATTGAATTACCGAAGTAAGAACTGTATTACTTTCAAACGTAAACTCATAGGTAGGCCTAGTTAGTTGCTTCTTGATAAATTTTTCAGAATACAAGACTTCAAGTTCAATAAAAACAACTTCATTAGGAACTACTAAATAAAAACAAGATCCTTTATTACTTTTACGTACTATTACGAATTGCATTAAAGTACAATGAAGGTCATAAAAGGAAATTGTGAGGTATTTTACGCGTGAGAGTGCGCTTGAAAGAAATTAGACAGTGGTCTTTTCTTTAGTTGGTGGTTATTGGAGCTTCGAAGAGGTCTCCATGCAGCTCCACGGCTGAACGTATGTTTCTCTCGTCAGAGCTGGGTCTGGTTTGACAGAAGGGAAAAAAGTTTCACTATGCAGAACTTGGAGTTGTTCATTAATAGTATTGCAGGTCAAGATTATAATTGTCACGCAATTGAGGTTTTGTACATAATACACATTCAAACGCACTGAGCAGCCTAACCCCATAGGGGTTTCAGCTGCCCACCCATTTATGGCCGGACGCCTTACCCACGCTGAAACCCCCGAGGTACCAACGCAGTGCGCCCGGCCATATTGCAGTTTCCTCATCTATAATCTTCCAAGACGATATCACGCCTGGCTATAGTATGTTACTACACTACACATTTCAAACGTTCGTTAGCTCTCAGTATATTTCACTTTTTTCCCACCCCTTACTTTAGATGTACTTTCACACAATTGGACAAACAAGGCACAGTACTTAAGTGTATGTTAGTTATTAGGGCATGCCTTAACTTGTGTCACACATGAGTATACCGGGCTTAATTGAAGGTCCAGCCTGGGACGGTGCAGCCTGGAGCTTCCTGATACCAATGTGGCAATTTCAAATGAAAAATTTACTCTACTGATACTGATAAACAAAGGAAACTCCTGTGGACAGGACTCTGAGGGAGAAAGAAAAGGGAGTTAATTTACAGCTATCAATGATGTTGATGGAGAATGAAAATTCTCTTTACATAGGACAGTGCCGCAAGTGCCCTAAAAATACATAGCTATCATTGAGTAACAGAAGTAACACTGCGTAGAGGGCTTCCATCCTCCCCATCATTGAGCTCAAAAAAAAAAAACAATCTGGGAGCTGACATATTCAGTTAGTGCCCATGGGTGGTAGTCACATATTAGTCTACTTTCTCAGAGTGAATAGGTCATGAAAGATGGTAGAAATGGTATGGTTCTATTCATGGGATGAGGAAACATGACAGACAAGAACATGAGAACAAACAATAGCTGTATAACATAGTAGAAATGATACTTCCAGCAACAAAGGCAATAATCTTAGGTAACAATTCTCAAATGGCATTTAAGGCATTCGAGTCTCTCAAGAATTTGGCCACTGCATTAATTATTTGTTCCTGTATTGGAGCTTGGAAAGGGCCTCCTCCAAGGATATTTTTCAATGATGGAGGTACTCTTAAGGTAACAAGGGTGTTAGTCAGATTAGTACGTTCCAAAGCTCGCAGAGGACATGACAGCAAAAAATGATCTATAGTCTCTACATTACCACACGGACACAACGGGCTATCAACCATTCCAAATCTAGCTAAGTGAGCCCTGACACCTGCATGACCAAGACGAAGTCTGGCTATAGCTGTCTCTACACTGCGATTTCTGTGATGGGCCCATGGCCACCATCCTACTGAGTCTTTTATTTGAGCAAGGAAGAGGCCCCTCCCTGTATCTCTCACATTATTTTGCCACCTACTATTCCAGTACGCAAACAGAAGATCATGAATCAAGCTCACCGTTTCTTCCTTGGAGGCAGCAGTAATTGTACGGTACCATAATGAGTGGGCTTCCTGAGCAGCACGGTCTGCTGCTTCGTTTCCTGCCAGGTTCTTGTGTCCAGGCACAAACTGCATTTTTACGTCATGGGATCTGCTCAGCATGAGTAAGTTGTTTTGGATTTTAAACACCAGCGGGAGGTAATTTTTGGGCTTCCTGTTCCTTATCAGAAATAAAGATGCTCGTGAATCGGTAAATATTGCTATTTTTTCCCCATGAAGCACATTATTTTGCGCCCATACCAGAGATTCAAATATGGCGTAGAGCTCTGATTCAATTACTTGAATTTCCGGGCGGAGTTTCCAGTTTAGGAGCACCCCTCTGCTTGGGACTACTACTGCTGATGATGTAGACCAGGCCGGCTCGGTTACCCGTGATCCATCAGTGTAGATGGTGATGAACCCAGAGAACTTAGTATTAATTAAATCCTGAAAAAGTTGTTTCACCATGTCAGGAGTCATAGAAGAGACGGGAGTTGATGCAAAATCTGTGAGTATGTGCTCTTCTGCATTATACCAGGGGGGCAATGGAGATACTAGTGGAGAGGTCAAAAGTTTGGGATAGCTCAGGCTGAAATTAGTAAATATGGTTCTGGTTTTAGAAACAAATGAAGGCAGAAGATTGGTGGTTCGTAGGGGTTCTGCGATTTGGTGGTGGGTTTTAAAGAGGTCATGGATTACAGGGCATATCGGAAGCTGGATCAATCTACAGTAATATTTACACATTACCAGTTCTCTATGAATATCCAGAGGAGGGATATTTGACTCTACCTGTAGAGAACTGATTGGTGTAGTTCTCCGGGCTCCCGTAGCAATTCGGAGACAGTTATTCTGTAACACATCAAGCTTAGACAAGACAGAAGGGGCTGCAGTCGCGTACACAGGAGCCGCATAATCTAGCCGACTGCGAATCAGAATTTTATACAGTTTGAGCAGGAGCATACGGTCAGATCCCCATTGTCTGTGGGAAATAGATTGCAGGAGGTTAATTAGAGGAAGACATGCTGTTTTAAGATGGGCAATTTGGGGTTCCCAGCGTAGTCGAGGGGCGTCCAGTACAACACCGAGGTACCTGTAATGAGGAACATATTCCAGAGGTTGGCCATCAATGTTGATGGGGTGAGGAACTATTCGTTTATTGGTAAAGCACATTATTTTAGTTTTCTGGAGGTTTAAGGTCAATCCCCATTGTTTGGTCCAGTTGTAGAAAGAGGTGATTTGGGACTGCAGTCTTGCAGTGGCTGTTGCTATGTCAGAGTGACTAGTAAAGAAGCTAACATCATCAGCATATTCAGTGGCATGAACTCCTGTCTCCGAAGGGATGTCTTTCATCATCACATTGAATAGCACAGGAGACAGAATTGCTCCCTGTGGGACACCAGATTTTGCATTTTTGCCTGTTGAGAGCTCTCCCTCAAAAAGAACTTGGAAATTTCTCTCATTGAGGTACTCCCTTAACCACCTGAGCATTGCCCCTCATATCCCGCACTGGCTTAGCTTGTACAGCAAACCAGTGTGCCAAACTGTGTCAAAGGCACTGCTGAGGTCACAGAATACCACCAGTAAAACTTTCCTACATTCCAGAGCAGTGCGAATGGCCGTCTCTATTCTAACAACCTGATCTAAGGCAGACATCCTACTACGGAACCCAGCCTGGGTTGGTCGCAGGAATTTGTTTTGCTCAAGAGTATAGTATATGCGTTTGTTAATCATAGATTCCAGTAGCTTGACTGTGCATGACAACAAAGCAATGGGGCGATAGGATTTCACACTAGTTGGAGGTTTGCTAGGCTTCAAGATGGGTATTATGAGACTGGACTTCCATTCCTTAGGGATAGTTGCATTCTGCAGGCTTGAGTTGAAAATAGACAGCAGCCAGAGTTTGTGTTCAGTCGGGAGGTTAGCAAGGAGTTTGTTGTGTACTCTGTCAAGGCCAGGAGAGACAGGTTTTAGAGAGCTTATGCACCGATTCATTTCGTTGAATGAGAAGGGTTCATTTATCGGACTGGTATGTTCTTCGCTCAAGGCAAGAGCTAGGGGTAGGAAGATGTAGGTTGGGAATGGACGAGGGACTGGAGATGCAAGGACTTTTTCATAGTGGCATGCAAGTGCATTTGCTTTAGCATTAGCGTCAGTGATCATGTTACCAGGAAGAATGAATGGACGGGATTCTCTCTTGAAGGGATTTTTTAAGCATTTAACTCGTTTCCAAAGTGTACCAATAGGAGTTTCAGAATTAATCGAGCTACAAAAATTAATCCAGGAATTCTGTTTAGCTTGCTTCACCTCCCATTTGACCCTTGCAGTACAGCGCTTGAAAGCTATTAGGTTTACGGGGGTGGGTTGGGATATTAGGACTCTTTTTGCCGCTCTCTTGGCCTCAACAGCTTCGGCACATTTTGATGTCCACCAAGGTTTACTGTAGCGTGGATTTACAATTTCCTTAGTTTGTGGGAAAATTTTACAGCTAGTTTCCACTAGACATCTTGTGAAGTTACAGCTACTTACTTGAATATCTGGTGTGTTATCAATTCCCACCTGCCGCAGTGTAGATTTCCACTCAGCCCAGGACCCCCTCTCGAACAGCCAGGATGGCCGCCTCTTGAATTGAGTGGTGGATGGAGTGATGCCTATGCGTGTTGTTACCGGGTAGTGGTCGCTGCCCATGTCTTGCTCTGTGTTTACATCAGCAATGGGCTGCAGGTTTGCTGAAATTAAGGTCAAGTCAATAGTAGAAAAAGAGTTATGGTATACATTATAGTATGTGGGCATTGAGGGAGGGGTAAGCAAGGCAAGAGAGGGATCGTGAGTTAATAAATGCTCCAAATTCCTACCAGTAGTGTTTGGTGGTTTGCTTGTTTCCCATAATGGACTATGGGCATTAAAATCTCCAACTATTAGTCGTGAAGATTCAAGCTGGGAAAAGTAGTGCTGAAATTCAGATGAGGCAATGGAGTGATTGGCATTATAAACATTGAGTATTGAGAGGGGAGATTGACTGTTTTTAATAAATAGGTTTATCCCGATTACTTCTAACTTGCCCTGCGGGTAAGGATGAAGGTTAATTTTAACATAAGGAGTATCACTTCTGATCAGAACAGCAAGGCCACCCCCAGCCTGCCCGGCATCTCTGTGGTTATGTATTGAGGTATAGTTGATAAAATTTGGGATGTATTGAGCATTCAGCCAGGTCTCTGTTAGGCAAACCACATTGGGTTTGTTTGCATACAAAAATAACTTGAAATTGCTTAGTTTATTTTTGAGTGAATGGCAGTTCCACTGGATTACTTTTGTTTCTTCAGAGGACATTTGGTTTGAGTTGAAAAGGAACTCAGACTGGAAATTCTATTTTTTACTGATGGCTTGTCTTTAGGAGGATGAGATTTTTCCACAATGCGGGGCAAGGGCTGAGCATGGGCTCTCTGGTTCTTTTGCTTGCCTTGCGGTAAATGACTTCCTATTACTGGGGATGACATCACATTATCAGGTTCCTCATTCAAGACAGAGCTTGGTCTCTTAGGTGTCACCTTGTCAAGACACTGTGCACGTGTTCCCACGAGGCTAGAGGCTGAGTCAAGCTGAGTTGGTTTTGTAGAGAAACTTGCTAGCTGAAATGTCTCTTTAACAATTTTTGTAATGATTTCAGTTGGGTGAGACTCAGAGGTAGCAGTTGTGTTACATAAAGGTAAGAGTTACGCCAATAGTTCAATGAATTGTAAAATTAAAACATCCTTAAGAGTAGTTTCTTTGCTGTCATCACAAGTTTGGGTACCAACTGAGCTATTTTTTGGAGACTCAACCTTGTCTCCACCTCCAGCCCCAGCTACAGGACGCAATACCATAGGTTGCTCAGTTGCTGCTCTGCTGCTATAATCAGAACGAGCATTTTCATTCCGCATAAGTTTGAGAGCTTCACTGTGTGAGATCTTGTTCACTGTTCGTACCTCCTCAACTTGTTTAGCCTGTTTGGTAAATGTAAAGGACTTGACCATAATCGATTTTCCACTTTTTGATCAACAAAGATTGTTGATCAGACCAAAATAAACAATTTTTCTTCGATGCACTTTCCGGCGGAAATGAGTATTTTAAAAGTTATGGCGTTAAATGAGTTACCGGAACTCCAGTGTGCATCACCCTATTACAAACGTAAAGAGGTTGGGTCGTAAGGGGTAGCCACAGTTCTTTTAGTTTTATAGTTTTCACTAAAAGAACTGTTGCTACCCCTCACGACCCAACCTCTTTACGTTTGTAATAGGGGCTTTGCTCTTTGTCTGCTTGGTTGGCGCGCGGGAACGCCTGTTTACTTTCACGTCGGACCGCGCGGTGTATTTTTCCCCGCCTCAAACACTGGAGTTACGGTAACTCATTTTATGCCATAACTTTTAAAATACTTATTTCCGCCGGAAAGTGCATTGAAGAAAACTTGTTTATTTTGGTCTCATCGACACTCTTTATTGATCAAAGAGTGGAAAATCGATTATGGTCAAGTTCTTTACATTTACCGCCTGTTTGACTACAGAGCATCCCCCATAACTAGCTGCATGGCTGCCTCCACAATTGCAGCATTTGGGCGTACCTTGAGTAGGACAGTCCTTCACGTTGTGGGGGCCACTGCAAGCCACACACCGTGGAGAGCCCCTGCAGTTTGCAGCACTGTGGCCAAATCTCTGGCACTTGAAACATTGCCAGGGTCTTCCCACAAAAACGTTAACTTTGTAGCGTTGATAGCCTAGGTACACATAGGATGGAAGGGAACAGGTATTAAAATGAACTTTAAACATGGAGGTTTTGGTTTTTTCCTTACCTTTAAAGATTCTTTCTGCAGTAGTGATGTCATAGCCTGCCAGGGTCAGTGCTTCAGTCAAGTCTTCATTGGTGGTATCTTCTCCAAATGGTCCAATTACTCCCAATGACCTGGTTTGATTGAGAGGCAATCTACATTTTACTACCCAAGTGCCTATTTCAGTGACAGACAGAAGGATAGGAAGATCTTTAGTAGCACTTTCATTCAGTGTCACTATTAGTAAGTTTTTCTGAAAGTTTTTAGTCATTCTGCTGATACCTGCTTTGCCTAGAGGAGAATTTGCTAAGGCTTTGCTCAGGGAGATATCATTAGCAAAGAATTTGGTGACTGGACGATTGTCAGCAACAGGTTCTATGATGATAACACATGGCTTCTCTGCCAGTATTTCATGCCCTTGGCTATCTGACTCCTGAGGGCCAACTTGATTTATAGCTCTTTGAGCTGAGGAAGTGAGGGCCTCAGGATTTGAGCTGCTGATTATCTGGCCACCTTGCTGGCAACATCCCTCAAGATCTGGGTTTTTAGGACTTGAGATGAGTTGGGAATTTTTTCCCACATTTAGGTCTACCTGATTTGAAGTTGAAGAATTTGACTGATTTTGGTCCACAGCCATAAGCACTTCTCCTGATAACTGGAAATCAGAAGTTGGAAGTGAAGCTAGGTTAGTTGAAAGAGAGGGCAGAGAAGGAGAGTCCCCCTCCGAGTCACCATCTGAGGACCCAGAGGTGTCATTCCCCTTCCTTCTTTTCTTATGTCTCCCCATACCGTGCTGGCAATGAAGCAGACACACTCGAAAAAAGAAATAAGAAAAACAGATAGACACTTATTAAGTTTTTAATTGATGAATACTTGACAGTTCACTCACGCTCTTGCTTGTCGACCGTCTTGTCTCACCGCCCCGAAATGAACTTGAACTTGAACTTGAACTTGAAGTTGAGGGCCGACAGCGTCGGGGCCTTTGTAACGGCCTACAATTCCCTCCACAGTTATCACACAAAGAGTTCAGCGCCTGGTACCAGACTTGTCCACTAAACTACTCAGGATTTACCAATCCTTGTCACAAGCTGCCATTGGATGGCGTCACTGGGACAGCCAGTGCGTCCAAACACCATCCCCAGGCATATTGGGTCATTACTGACCATTCCACCTGACTGGCTCATTCCAGTCACTGTCTCTTACTCCAGGCACGCACAAGAAACAATTTCATAGCTTCAATGATACTCAAATTGCACTCCTGATCCAATCCAGCAAGACAGCTCATACCGCAATCATCTTCAGCACATCTGGCATACCACTCATTCTCTCAATACTGCTCAAGCACCACATTCATAAAACTTTCTCTCTCTTGCTCATACTTACTACATTCCAGCACAAAATGCTCAATTGTTTCCTCCACTCCACTAATACACTGCCGACATAATCTGTTATTATTCTCATTCCATCTCCATGTACGTCTGTTCACACTCAATGACTTGCATCTCACAGCAAACAAGAGTTGACTTCCAAAACTACCATCATAGAACAGCTCAAACTTAGGTGCTTTCTTTTTCATATACCAGTTAAGTGTAGGCTTCCGCATCATGCTAAGCTTCCACTTATTCAATCCATACTCTTTTGTTTGTCTCTCAATCTCTTTCTTCCACCTCTTGCAGTCCCACTCAGGCCCTACACCTCCTACATTTATTAAACTCCAGTCATCCACAGGTCTCCCAATTCTAACATGAATAATCTTTTGCATACTGAGTTTCCTTGCATGCCCCCAACATACTTTCTCCCAATAGCTTACACTCAGATTCCATTCAAAGATTCGCCTTACCCACCTGCTATTCTGCATTCTTTCAATTCTCACCTTATAATTCAGCACAGCTTTCATCATTCTTTCTGAAAATAGGCTCCACCCTAGGTCACCTCTAATGGCTTCTATAGCTGTCCATTTCGGAGCACCCAATGCTACACGTCCTACCTTATTTTGTATCACATCCAGCTTTTCAAGATCACTTCCATTCCAGGCAAGAGCACTCATACCATACATGACACTAGGTACAGCAACATACTTCCACATTCCTCTCACACATTCGTACTTGTTTGCTCTGTATCTGGCCACACTACCTAACCGTCCACTCCACTGCATTGCTTTAGCCACTTTCTCACCTCTAGTTCTAGTACATCCATCTTCACTCATCATACAACCTAGATATTTGTATTCTTTTGTTCTACCTATTCTGATTTCTCCAATATTCCACAGTCTGTCTCTATCAGTCTCATCACTATTTATAACCATGACCTTACTTTTATCGGCACCAAAGTTCATCTTGAAATCTGTACTATATCCATTCACAATGTCAAGCATCCTTTGTAGTTCATGACCACATTCACTAACCACAACCACATCATCAGCATACAACAAACAGCTCAGTCTCTCATTACCAACTTTCAGTCCTAAACCACTCCCTCTCAGTCGAACTGCTAATTCTTCTGTGTACAATCCAAACAACAGGGGGGACAGAGTACAGCCCTGTCTCACTCCTCTAACACTCCTCACTTGCCCTGTTTCCAAATTTCCTAACCTGTAGATAGCACTTGTGTTCTCATACAGACTCTGTACAATGTTCACTATTTTTCTGCTAAAACCAACTTTTCTCAAAATTTCAAACAGCCTAACCCGATCCACTCTGTCATACGCCTTTTCAATATCCAGGAATGCTAAATATACCTTCTTGTTATCCTTCTTCATTCGCTCAATTATTTCACTCACTACAAACAGATTATCCTCCCCCCGTCTATCTTGCCTAAAACCATTCTGTTCTTCTCCCAGGACTCCTAATTCCTCAACTAAATTTTTCATTCTCTCATTCAAAATACCACAAAAGATCTTACATACGGTGTCACCCAGTGCAATTGGTCTGTAATTTTTAAGTTCTTTCATACTCTTATGTCCACCCTTATGCAACAGAACTACATTACACTTGTTCCAGTCATCCGGTACTCTTTCACTCTTCCATATCTCATCAAATAAACATTTCAACATACTGACTACACTCTCTCCTCCACATTTATAGAACTCATATGGTATCTTATCAGGGCCACATGCCTTTCCATTTTTCACTTTCTTCAAAAAACTTACAATCTCTTCACAAGTGATTTCGTCTTCCATTTGCAGTTCATGTTCATCTATCAGAAAATTTATTGGTTCATCATCTGTAACCTGCTCATTCATTCCACCAATGTCCTCCCAGTATTCTTCAACTGCTTTCACCATTTGCATCCTATCTTGCACACTGCAACCATTGACTACTAATTCATCAACTTGAACTTCACTACCTCTATCATTACCTTGTATAAACCTATACCAATCTTTTATTCCATCTAGACCTTTCTTTCTTAGATTTTCAACTTGGTGTCTCTCTTCTTTAACCCTAGCCTCATTGATCATTCTCTTTACTTTCTTCTGCTGGTCCTTGTACTCATTCCATACACTCTGCCATTCATCCTCAGTAATTCTGCGTCTTTCATACATTTTCCTCATACTGCGTTGTTTTTTATTTAAAGTCTTCCTTCTCGTTCGTTCTTCTTTTATCTCACTCGTAAACCACCTAGCATTCCCTGTACTTTTCCTGCATTTCATTCTACCGATCTTTTGCTCTGCCACATCATACAAGGTTCTTGCAATCTCCTTATTTAGGTCATTTACATTTCCACACCTGTTCCAGTTACATCTACTCAATTCATTTCTAAATTCTTCCCAGTTTGCCATTTTAATACACCAATTTTCTCTTACTCTGCTGGCCTTCTGCATCGGCTCCTTTCCACCCCAATTATATTCTATTACAAGCATTTTATGGTCACTATCAATATCAAAATCATCTTCATCTACAAACATTTCTTTGACACACTCTCTTGCTCTACTATTCACTATCATATAGTCAATTGCAGTTTTACATTCCCTGCTTTGCCATGTATGCAAGCCATTTCCTATTGTTACATTTAGGTTCTCAAGTTCATTCTCATCACAGAAATCAATCAATTTTTGTCCATTTGCATTCACAGGCTCACCAAGTATACCAACATGGCCATTCATATCACCCATCAAAATCAGAGGGCATCTGCAATGCTCTTGCACAATTCTTGTTAATATTTCATACTTTTTTACATTCTCTTGATGAGCTAAAATACCATCAGTTGTCATGTAGCATACAACCACAATAACACATTCTCTGGCATGCATTCTTTCACACTTTATTACTAACAGATCTTCACTCTCAGGTTCATTTCCAACAGGAATTTCTTCTAATTTCCAATTTAGAGCATTTTTTACAATGAGACCAACTCCACCACCTCTTTTTTGCCAACTTACACGCCCTTTTCCAATCATGTAGTACTTACTCTCCTTACATTTTAAACTGACTCTATCACGCATTTGGGTCTCTACTACACCAACACAATCCAAATCTCCATTCTCAAATTCTGCTACAAGGTCATTTAACTTTCCTGCATTCCATCCACGCACATTTATACATCCAAACCTTACAACACTATTGGACAATTCACAACATTTTTCATTTTTGCTCTGACAGCTTTCCATTCATCCAGTTCCACCTTCCATTACAATATGAGTACACCCAATCCACTGGATGTATCTCCTGGAGAGTTTCATCTCACCTTCTTGAGTAAGGTGGACTCCATCTCCACGAAAACACCCACTCTGGATCAGGTTATCCATATCAAGGAAGCTGGAACCCATTTCACGCTTTCTCATACTCTCAGCTTTCATACTCATAATCCTTTTATGCACTTCCCTATTCACCTCCTTTCGCACCCTTTCATACTCCTCACCACATGCAGGCCTTCTCAGCAGACTGGTCACAGCCACTCTTACATTCTTCTTTCGCGCCCTTTCAACAACATTCATAATTGCATTCACCGTACGCTCTCTCCCACATTCAAGCAATCCATTGCCACCTCCTTGCAGTACAACCATCCCTTCATCCATTCTATCTATCACTTCCTCAGCATGCCTACAAATCTCATTCACTCCCTTTCCTCTCATGCTCGTACATCCACTACGGTCAGTCATACTCACAAACCTATCCACATTCTTCACCATGCTGTCACCACATATTCTAATCGTAGGTCTCACTCTCCCTTTCATACTACTCTTTCGTTCAACTCTTCCACTCACATCACTCTTTCCATCCATCTTCCTTTCATTCACTTTCACTACAGGCGCCTGCACCTCATGTGGCATATCAACAGGTTGCTCTTTCACTCTCTTCCCATTCGTACTTCTTTCATCATGCTCATTCATCCTTCTACTCTCATCTGGCACATTTGCACCACCATTCACTTCATTTATTGCATTCACACTCCTTGCACCATCATCCACTTCATTTGCACTCCTTGCACCATCATCCACTTCATTTGCACTCCTTGCACCATCATCCACTTCATTTGTACTCCTTGCACCACCACCATTTACCTCTTCATTCACTGCATTTGCACCATTCTCATTCTTTCCTTCATTCAACTTCCTTTCATCCTTCAAATCAGCCTCTAAAGCAACCATCAGAATTGTCAATCTCTCAACCTCCTCCTCCAACTTTTTTCTCTTGTCATTCAAACATTTCCAGCACGTAAACACAAGATCATTCAACTTCCTCCGACTCATCTCTCTCAAACCTTTGCATGCATCTATATCTACCCACTCTTTACAAGTCATGCACTCAATCTCCTCATCCATTCCACTTGCACCTCCCTTCCTACGACCAGTCCTATTTCTTGCCATCCTCAAACACAGACTTCTATCTCAGTACAAATTTCACAGGCAGAAGGAGTCTTCACTCACCAAATCTACTGAAAATCAGGGTATCAAAAAAAAGAAACAAAAACGTTTCCTACTACTCACAGTCACTCTCTACAATGTCAAACACTATACTCTTTATATGCAAAGAAAGCTTAACTACCACTCAAAACACCTCAGTCAAAAATTGCAAGTCACCACACCAAAGTCCAATGCTCAGTCTCAACTCTCACGCAACAAAAAAACTACTCTCACGAGCACTCCATACAAAGTCACACACTTTACTCACGTGAATATACAAACTATACCAGTTTTTAGCAACTTCACTTTAATTCACCACAATATTCGTCGGAGGACCAGAAACACCTGTATCCTTGTACCTGTATCACACAATCCCAAAAAAATTTTAGACAGTGGTCTGTTGACATTTTACTGTTCCGGACTTCAGTCGTCCGCAAGACATGTATAAAAAATTTGAGCTGGGTAAAAAATCAAGTCGTTGTTGATGGAATAAGAATTTCGCTTTGGGCTTGAATAAAAGATATTCAATATGCATAGTTAGTCATTCATGAGAGTGGAGTCATTCGACACGACTTTCCAATGAGACGCCAAAGTTTTTGCGCAGTTTTCGGTGACTTGATAATAATTTTTTATTTCGAGTCTTGTACCCAGGCGAGAAGTTCGAAAGTCATACTCATACCCTTAAACTAAATAATAGTCTGAGAATTATAGGCTACATTAACGAAAGGCCTAAAACTGTCTCATAACAATACCAAAACAACATAACTGCAATCGGTCTTTGTGTTTAGGCTCAAGGAACCGTGGCATGAGAATGCGGCGTTATTCAAATGTTTTGATGTATGAGGTAAAAATATCAACATGCCATAATAAAATATTCATGAAAGGATTTTAACGGACGGCTTTTTTCTCACTGAGACCTTTGAACGTATGAGTAATTAAAAAATGGCGTTTTATGTTAAAAGAGGAATAAGAAAAAACGAAAAAGAGTCATTTCGATGACATTTAACGAACTGATTTCCAAATATCTGAGCATAAAGATTATGATTTAGTGAACACACCATAATATCCATAAAAATAACCATGTCAAAGGATGAGCAAGAAATTGAGAGAAAATATCGAATGCATTTGATTGGAAAGTTTGTAGTGAACGTTTCCAGCCCCTTACCAACCAAAATATACGAATTTCTAAAACGCCCATCTAAAAATCCAAGTATCACATAATAATCACTCACATTATTTTTTGAATAAGAAATTAACTCAACTTTACCCATAATCTATCAAAATTGTGCACCAAAAAAAATATGTCGCTGTAGAATTCAGTTCAAAATATTTAGAGACTCCTCAGAGACGCACCGTGGCAACACTCGTCGCCACCTAACGCTCATTTTTCAAAAATCACTGCTTGTGTGTGCGTACTAGTGCATTGCTTCCTCGGGTGAGATTTTTGGTTTAGGCGTGTTCTTTTCTATGTGTCGGGATTTTAGCCGTTGTGTATTTTGAATGTAATTATTAATTTGACGGCAATAAAATCTCGAACGATTCTCGATAGTTATCTGGGAAAATTCTGAGAGGGACAATGAAAGACGGATTGGAACTCAGCTCGTTTTTGGGTGGAGTTTATTGGAAGAGGAAAACCAGGAAAACTGGCTTGGATCTTGATCTCGGAGAGCTTGTCTAGGTGGGCAATCCTTGCCGGAGGACCAGGCTGGCGTTGACGAAGGCCGGCACGCGATGGAGTAGGCACGGTGAGTGAGTTTGATTTGGGAAGTTGAATTTGGCAATTTGAGGTGATTGAGCGAGGGTCAATGACGTAGTTCAGGAATAACTAATGACTCCAATGTAAGGTGGTGTGTGAGTGGGCAAGTGAGATCAGGCTCATGTGAGCAGAATCAAGTCAGCACATTAGCAGGGGCAAGTTGAATTACTCGCTCAGATTAGTAGTAGCAAGTTAAATCACTGCTTAAGTGAGAATATCATTTAGCAATCATCGTGGCGCTCAGAAAAACAAAACCCAGGGAGATTCAAAACTGTGAGGGTTGTGTGTATGGCGATGATGTAGAGGTCCTGCACAGGAGTCCAAGATGCTGGGTGAAACATTCCAGGAGAGACATCAAGACATTCCACTACTGACGATCCAACATAATAATGACAACTCTTCCCACACGGAGAAATCCGAGAAACTCCTACAGGTATGCTACAGCTACTTGAGGATTCTCACTTTTGGCAAACTCAAAAGAGATAGGACAGATTTTTGGTTGACAGATTTTAATTAAAAAAATAAATTGCTTAATCACTAATGCCTCTGGCTTTAAACTCCGAGCATTAGGTTCAAGAATTTCCAAGAATAAAGATCGTGATTCCTTACAGAGACTACGGGCAAGTAAACACGAGATCTACGGAAAATGGTGAAGATCTCAAGTGACTGCGCTTTTGAAAGCAGTAAAAAAAACATAAAAAAAATCCTAAAGTTCATGGATATAAATCCTACAAAAGAATCCTGGTAGATTATTTGCAATAATAAAGGAAGTAAGGAATAATATATATATCCCCAATGATAAAGGAAAGGGAGAAAAACCTAAGCGTTGATTTCACAGGCGGAAAATACGCGAAGAAGGAAAACACGAAAGCACGAAGGTTCAGTGTGGCGATTTAGCCGGCGACTGTACGCGTCGGCCTCAGCCAGAGCCGCCAGCAATTTGCACATACTTAAGATAGGCAGATAGTAGTGGGTGTTTTGTCACAAGAATGCGATGAGTTAAATTAAATTTCATTGAAACGTTCCTCTCTTGAAATAAGGCGTTTACGTAAAGGTTTGCAAGGATATGGAATTACGAAATGAAATTCCAGAATTTATCAAGCATAGGCATGAATACTTTTCGTGATTTAAACTACTGCAAGTCGGTTTGTAAAAAAAGAATAAATGCTACTTATAACACATGCCTATGGTATTTATAGTCACAGAGTAGTAACAAGAGACGACGGTGTGGTTCCGCCATTACACAAAGACGCTATCGAAAACAACGAACGCCGGCAGATTTCGCCGCGTTCATTCCAAGTAGAGATTATCGTAGATTCGTAGATTATCGTAAAGAAAAAGGAACGAACATGATTATGCTTTGATAATAAAATCTTGACACGGAATAAAATAAAATCATGCCACATCTGACGCAATATTTTACGCTAAGTCACGTTGAGAAACAGACAAACAAAACACTGAATGAGAACATGCGACACCACAATTCCTACGCATACTACGTATCCTACTAACACTGCACTGTCACTTATTAGTACTCACTGAACACGAAGAAAAAACACGATTATATTCTAACATTGATTACTCACGAGAACGAAGAAAGAACGCGATTATTTCCTAACACTTTTAAACTCACGAGAATTTGCTGAAAACACCGCTAAGTAGGACGCCAGAGTAAGAGTGGCTTTGAAAGAAGAGACGCGCAACTGCGCAGTGTTGCCACCAGAGGGCTTCTCTCTCGAAAAATGTCAAGTGTTATTTTTATTATTTCATGCATTTACACAAAAACTTCAATGATGGTGAATTAGAAGTAGAAAATAATTAATAATAAATTATAGTAAGATTTTTAATGCTACTAATTAATTTATTTCAGTGAGAATGGCAAATTCCTAATTCTTACGCTTATGTAGCGGTATGCTACATATGTAACGGTAAATTATTTAGTTAAAGTATCCTAATGTCCATTCGTGTCTAGATTGATCGGACAATTCATTTTTGATTGTGCGCCTAGTAGTAATACTTTTAGATAGTTTTGTGTAATAACTCTGTATGTTTTTTTTGTGTAAGAGAAGTTAGGTTTTATTATTATCAATTTAGATAGCATATGAAGTATTGAGCAACGTAGGTGCTGTGTTGTTTAAAAATCAATGAGATTTCCTAGTAAATCATTGCCTAGATTCCTGCTAGAATCAATTAAAATTTTTAGTGCCTTGCAAAGAAAATGATTTAGCGTAAAGGCTAATCATAGAGTTTTTGGAAACCTTACACATACAATTAGCGCTTAATTTAGGCAGATTTTGGGCACCGTTCCAAAATCCAGTTAGTAGTTTTTTTTAATAAATTCAAGGTCAAGAATTTCTCTTTAGTTGGCCGACTCTAAATTCAACCTTTCGAATTGACGGCCAAATTAGGCGTCCTAGCACGCCAAGTCATGCTGAAAGAATTGATAGTACCTTTTTTTTGGTTATTGACCTAGCTTGCCAAGAAATGTTTTCCATGTTCCTGAGTCTTTTTTAGTTCTGTCCTTCATGTTTTTGAAGTTATTAGTAAGATCTGGTTTTCCAAATGCCCTCAATTAACCCAATTTTATTAAATATTTAGGAGCAATTCTAGCTCACATGGTGGTTAGTTGATGAGAAACCCTGTCTTAATTGTTGTCATGTCTCTTGTGCCAAAATTCTAAGAGTGTTGTGTTTTTAGCGTTACAGGATTTTTTATTGCCTCATGAGTTCTTGTCTAAATTTATGATTGGTAGTTCATTTCTGAAAATTGTCTGAATATTCACGAGTACCAATTCTTCAAGTTTCACTCCAAATTACCCTGGTTCCCTGGGTCGGAGTGATAGCTCAACCTGCAAATTCCTGTTGTCATGTGCTGCATATTCTCCTCGCCCACATGGTTATTTTTAGGGTCAATTGCCAGCAGTAGTGTTGTTCAAACAAAATCATTATGGGGTCAAAATATTCTGCCCAATCCTTGTCATATGTGTTCCATTTTCTTGCTGCTAGTTATTAATTAAGTTTTAGTGTGCCTCAATGATTACGATTTTTGGCATTGTGCCTTCAGGTTTTGCTGATTGGGTAGGTAAATTAATTCCCCTCTGGATAACCGAGAACAACCGTATTGTGCTCGTATCACTCAATTGTAGCGTAAGAGTATAACTTAATGCAGGCTTAGATACTCATAATTTAGCTGTTGATGCTCTGTGGTTGCCTCCTGATATTTTGCAAGGGGTGAGGCTAGCAGTGATCCGGTTAACCTTAGATTTAGTATGGCTAGGGCAGAAAGTCCTTGACTATTTTGCTTAGTGTAAATTGCTCTAATATAACAACTGCCAATCCTAAGGCACTTGTGTGTTCTGTTAAGTATAAACCTAGGGTATTGGGATGCAACGCCCGTGATTCAAATCACCCAAACCTCCGCTCACTCCTTGTAGTACTCTGAGCATACTCTTGGTTTAGAGAAATGGGGAAAATGGCAGTTAGGGAGATTTCATGATTGTCCATACGATGTACTTAATATTGCGACTGCCTCGGCCATATTCGGGCGCCAGAATTACGACCGAGGTACCAGCAAAGAGACTCCTCGATTCGAGGCAACTCTGTAAATCAGCAGTCAGCTCGCAGCCTGGCCTGTGCAGCGACTGTTCTCTCTCTGTAACTGTGCTTGAACGAATGATCCAGCCTTTCTCTCCCATACAGAAGAACTCACTCAGCCACACGGCTCACACATTCAAACTCACCCAGCCACACGGCTCACATTCCAACTTACTCAGCCACACGGCTCACATTCAAACCCACTCAGCCACACGGCTCATGTTCCAACTCACTCAGCCACACGACTCACATTCAAACCCACTCAGCCACACGGCTCCCCACGCAGCAACCACATCAGGTGGGTGCTGCCTCTTTTGAGACACCATAATTAAATCGCACATATCACCCGCATCAGCGGTTTATCTACACAAAATACTCGTCCTCGCCTGGACCCACAACGGACTCCCGCGAACCACGGCACGCAGCTGGAGTACGTCGCCTACGGAACCCGGACCTCCTTCCTCAAGAAGCGGATCCACCCCACGACCGGTCGTAGTCACGGCACCCAGGGTCAACCTAATAAAAACCAAAGGCGAGAGAAAGATGTCGTGTCTCATTGCCCTACAGGGGTTCATTTCGTGCAAGCTTATCAGATAAACTAGGTGCCAGTAGAGCACCCGATTACCTACTCGTTCAGAGTCAAAAGGGCCAAGCAAACATTCAACAGTAACACTCCAAAAAAAGTGTGTTCATGTGCCTAGCCATAGGCATAGGAATGCTGGTGACCCTGTCCAAAGTAAAAACTTGAATTACGCCCATCAGGCAGAACTTCATAAGTTCACTCTAATGCCGCCGTCACACGGAGACCAAATGGGAACGTTTCGCTAGAATAATCTACTGTCAGCGGTACCATTCGGTCTGTCAAATGCTGCGAAAATGTCAGATTTCAGCCTTAGTTTGGGACCAGTTTGGTCATCACTCGCCAAACTAAGGCTGAAATCTGACGGTTTCGCAGCACTTGGCAGACCGAATTGTGCCACTGAGTGTAAATTATTCTCTGGAAAAGATGTATAAATAGAAATAGCGTGCGTTATGTTCTTGAAGAATATTGCAATTAAGATTTTACATATATGTTTGTAGAAGTAGTAATTAAATTTTCTTTATAGTTTTCAGAAAATTAAAAAAAAAATGTTCGCACAAGTATCGATGCTATTTGAGAAAGGAAATTTCAATGTGATCTGAAAATTAGCCGGGAGGGCAAGCCCGTTTAAAAATATTCAAAAATTAAAATGATTAAAATTATTGCATTTTTAAAAATGATGTTGAGATTCGAATAAATGCAATATACGGTATAGTAATGCGTCGATTTTATCAGTTGTTGCAGGTTGGGAGGAGCTCAGGATCGAGATGGAGATGAGTCAGATCAATTGGCCGTACAGCTGCTTACGGTCGTGTAATGGAGAGATGCTCTGTAAATCGTGAGAAATGATGAACTGATGTCTGACCGAAAAAGGAATTGAACGAATGTTGTGTAGGGTGCACGCACACTGTAGGGAAGTCATTCGTAGTAGGATGTGTTCATTTCAGGTTAACATTAATTGCGCATGTTTAAATTTGCAAGAGGGGTTATTTGGTCGGCCAAATCATTTCCAATTATTGCCAATCTTTATTATGTGTTTGTAGTGCGGTATATTTCAAAGCAGTTGTAGACCTGTCAATTGTCAATCAAGTAGCACTATAGCTTCTGATTATATGTTGAATTGTACAGTAGCCTCATACAATATGTAGTATGATGTTTTTATTAATAAAGTTTAGTAATGAAAATTTACGTATTGAGCCTGAATGCAGAAAAGAGGATTTCACATCAGAAGAAAGCGAACTGAAAATCGCTATCGTCAGTTACCTTTCTGGAACTCAGTGAGTACCTCAATAATTCTGTGTTCTCGTAATTTGTAATCATTAATATGTTTCCATGCCTTCTTGCATTTTTATGGCTTGTATTCTCATGTTAATGTCGTGAATGTGCTGCCAATTCCTCAAACATTAGCCCTTAGTCTCCCTTGTTAATGCAAATTAACGAGGGGCCCAAAACTGTCTCGTGACAATACCAAAGTGCCAAAAGATGATTATTTGGTGTTTTTAATCTATAATTCACAGGTGAGTGGGATTGTTACATTGTTCCTGGCTCGTATCCTTTGAAATTAGTTTTCAGTTTTATCGAAGGTGCAAATTCTGAAAATGGCAATCGTGCTGTGGGTTTGATAGTTGTTCTTAAAATATCTTGAGAATATCGATAACAATTTGTGAAATACAAGAAAAAAATACAAAAAATGTTGCGCAGTTTGTGAGGACTTCGATGGCAATGAGAAGTTTGGCAGTAACACAGCTTGTACGAGACATTTACATCTGGATATATTGACAGCCATTGTGGATTTCAGTAGGAATAAATTTATGTACCTCTCCTCCCATCTATATTTATCTATGAAAATATATTTCGGTATTTTTCCGCAATTAAGAAATGAAATAGTTTTGATCTACGGAGTGCAGCTTTATTACTAGGATCAAATTTGTAAGGAAAGAAAGAAGGGATGCTTTATTCCAATCAAGCCTGATACATATAATCTTGTACACAGGGTTCTAAATGCCTTATAAACAACACCAAGGCGCAGTGACGGTTACCCCCGCTCAAGCCGGTACCCATTTCCGACCCCTATGTCCGCTAGCCTTATAATCGCTCGTAACTTGGCATAATAACTACCGCCCTTTCCAGACGACTAACGATGCACTTGAGTACTGGAGGCCCGAAAAATTATGAAGTAGAAGAACACAATATTATTCTAACTCATGAACAATTGGCACACAACACAATAATACAGCGCTGTGAAGCAGACTACAACCGACTACAAATTCTCTCAGCATTATCGATCCGGCAAAACAAGCCTTCGATCAACAATCACAGCACCGGAACTCATCGAATCCTCAAGATTTTTTAACCCAACTCTATTTCCGAAGGGACCAGCGTTTCGGGAGTCTGCCTGCTTTGCGCATCTTCTAGGAGCTCACACAGCAGCCAGCAACGGAAATGAGAACTTCTCAGGGACGACAGCAGCAACTTAGTATCTGGAGATGACGGACGTAGGTCGTAACGCATCGCAACCTTTAGTTTTACTTCTGGAAATTTGTATTTTTTTCATTTTCAGAGCTTGAGACTATTTGTATTTTCAGGAATATTGACAAATGAAATAAAAAGTTTTATCAGCTAACTATGGCATTGTTTTTAATCAAATACAATGATGACAATGACAATACAAATACTATGATACAATGATGTATCTTATAATGAAATATTAATGATAATTTTAATAATATCAATTAATTATATTAAAATTATATAGTTCTATCCGTGCAACTTTTCGTCCCAAGTAGTAAGATTTAAATACGTTTTGTAAGCACTCATCAACTCAGTACGGAGTTCTATGGAATGAATCACTTTTATTAATCGAATCAAGCAAAGAATAGAAATATAAAGCCTTATTCTGTTGGATTTGAGGAGCGATGTTCGTTTCATAATATCGCCTATAGATATGAAGAACTGAAGGGCCCAAGAACGGAACCTTGTGGGACGCCACGAGTTATGTTTTGCTACTCTAAATTTGAAAAACTTATTATCACGAAATGCTGAGGTACAACTTGAACCATTCACAAAGAAGACTTATGTCAATGTGGCAAAGTTTAGACAATAGTAAGTTATGATCTAGCAAATCAAATGCTTTTTTTAAAATCAAGCAAAACTGAGAGCACACAGTAAGTTTTCTTGGTGATCTGCTTATGCAATTGGTAGGAATATTGAGAGTAGTAAGCTTACTTCATCAGTATTTGAATAAAGAAGTTGTAAGTAGATGAAAATCTAAGAAATTGCTGATTTTTTAACCAAAAACAAAATTGCTTGTCATGGTGATAAGAGTTCAGCTCCATGAAAGAGTAGTAAACGTTAGTTACGCACTATTTTTGTGAATATCTTGCTGATTATTGGTAGTAAAAATAGTGTTCATTGATTATTAAAGCTGGTTTTACCATCGTTTTTAGAGGTGAGGTAACTCCGCCTATTTCTGTTGAATTGGGGAAGATGCCGGAATGGAACGATTTTTTATAATACATATCAATAAAATAGGCGAAACCAAAAGACTTCAGGCGCAGAGAATATAGCATTTTCACTTGACTCATTTTTCAGTGTGTTGATGTGCATAGTTGGGAACAACAGAAGCATCCACCGAAGTTAAAGAGAGGAGTGGTTTGTTTTTAGATCTGTAAGATAGTGTAAAAGACTGTTCAAATCGATTTTTATTCTATAACAGATATTTTTGTCCACATTAAAAGACTAATTGTTAAATTTGCCTGCGCTCTCTTTCTCAATTTGATGAAATACACTATCTTGCAATATAGTTTTTATTCTTTTCAGGGGATTATTATTTAGTCTAGGTATTGACTTTGAATGCTCCCTACCTTTTCTTGTATCGCTTATAGACTTAGCAAATTTTTCAGGGAAATGCTCTTTTTAGATGTTATAATTTGGCTGATGACATAGTTTCGAAATAGCAATTGTAAACGAAGTAGCTATATATCTTAATATGAATTTTTCTTTCACGGTGTAAGATCAAACCTGCCTGACTTTTTCTCCTTCTGAAGAAAATTTTCATCGTGATTCATGACTTTGGATTGCCCGTAACTACTGGCTATAATCGGCCAGCATCTGTTTTACAGGGTGACCGCCACTTTTGTGAATAAACTTTAACGCACGGTTGGGACCGTTGAAATATAGTTTTTTATTCAATAACCGTGTGCTCGAAAATACTTTGTTAAAGAGTTACAAGGACTTGACCAAGAGCTACCAATTTCTCAATCTAAGACGCTTTCAAAACTCACTAAAGCTACGGTTTCCTAGGAAAGCGGCGCCGCTATTTTGCGGCCGTAATTTGACATGATGCAGCCAACGTAATATAACGGCCGTTCACGAGTGTAAAGTTGGGAGTTGTTTTAGTGCATTGCGGCGGCCATTGCGGTGAACGTCAGAATGCTGTCAGAATGGACGATCTAAATACCGTTATTAATAAGCTCAGAAGATGAAAAGTCTTCGGAAGACGATGGTTCGGACGAAAGTCAGATACTTAAAAGCCGGTGTACAGAGGGTGCATTTGCAAATAATGTTGTACCACATGTGATGATTGATGATGAAGCTTTTGCTCCGCACGAAAATCTGATGAAACCTTACCCAAGACAGCAATCTAAACGATCCATCGAAAGCATTATATATCTGTGGACTATCTCGAGCTCGAAAGACAACCGAAAATACTTTTGGAATTTTGTGCGGTTATTTCAGAATTTTGCCCTAACCTATTTCTTCTGCCCCAGAAACTACAGACAAATTAATCATGTGTGACTGTATATCGTATAACATTTTAAAGGAAGCACAAATACTTGCTCCAGGTCAAAAACATCTTGTTTATACACTTCCAGTACCCATTGAATTTTTAGTTCCTTCAACAACACACAATGTTCTTTCTGGAATGAATTGAGCTGGCATTCGAGAAATATTTAAAAATTACTATAACGGGCCAAGGTAGTATTGAATTGTAACAAAATTGTGCAGTACAACATTGATATTCACAGGCATGATATGGCATATTTCCTATGTCATTATTTTACATGACGGTAAGAGAAGCCACGCAGACACCACACTATTGCACCACAGTATGTTTGGAGTTAGGGCTGCCGGTCAACCATGGTTATCTGCATTTTTTTCTAGTTGATCTCTGGTTCTCGGTATTTTTTGAAGGAACTTTTAAACGTCAACTCTATTGTAGGAGCAAAATCTGGTAAATCTGAAGGAGATGACAGTTGTCGATTTTTCACTTTTTGGTGCCTGAACCTAATTAATGGAATCAAAATAAAAAAGTTTCCTTCTATTCTTTTTTCGTCTCAAATGAGTATTTTACGATTTATAGCGGTAAGTTTAGTTTCGTCATTGATGACGAATGCGCTCGAATAAACAGCTACTCATCGATTTTCGAATTCTTGTTGCTTGAAACATGGTAATAACATCGAAATAAACAACTTTTATTCTATACACTTTTTTCGTCAAATGAGTATTTAACGAGGTATAGCGGTAGGTTTGGTTTCGTCTTTCAAGACAGAGCGCTGGAAGCAAGACGCCATTGCAGTATTGCCATACAACTCGATCAAAGAATTTCTTTCCGCTTCAAAGACTGGAGTTGCGGTAAGTCATTTACTGCTATAACTAATAAAATACTCATTTGAGACAAAAAGTGCATAGAAGAAAACTTGTTTATTTCGATCTAATTAACTATGCTAAGGCATCGAAATTTACAAAATCGACAACTGTCATCTCCTTCAGATTTACCCAAAATCTTTATTTGACGTACTTATTTATTAAAAGTAGATATGAACATTATGAGTTCTTACAAATATTGTACATATATCACTTTCCCTGTGTGTAATAAAATACAAAAAAATATTTTATGTCATTTGTGTACAATTTTCATGAACCTACGTGATCTTTTTAGAATACTCCCGACATTATTTAAAGATTATGTTTCAATTAAGTTTTTCTATAATCTTTATTCTTCACATTATACAGAGCTCAATTATTTTTAACAAAATCAACTAAAATTTCATCTTCTTTGCCGTTCCCCACTGTAAAGTTTACTTTTGCAAACTTATAATCAGCGTTTCTACAATGAATCACAGACACCGCCACCGTAAAAAAACGTTCACGAACTAATGGCCGGACGCTACAGCGGCCGTCATGCGCCTGGCAGCACCGCCATTTAGCGGCCACCGCTCTCTAGGAAACCAGTGGCGTCTGAATTAATAGACAACGTTTTTGTAACGTCATCCGCCGCTACATTGCGGCCGTAAAATAGCGGCACCGCTTTTCTAGGAAACCGTAACTTTAGCCCTTGACTGTCAAAGAGAATTTCAAAATCCACTTGCATAAACAGCTCTAATATATTTTATTCCTCATTAAATTTGTGCCCTAGTGTGTTCTTCGGATTTCACTCCCTAGTGGCAGCTCCTCCCTCATTCTAATGTCGGTCACTGTCTGATGATAGCGTACGGCTGATGTTATAATAACGGTAATATGAGTAAAAAATAGTGACGCTGAAGGGTTAACATCAAGTTTCTTTAACACTGTCTCTGTTTCTCATATGCGCCAGTGAACATCAATTTATTAATTTTAATGAAGTCTTCATTTAATGGCTGAATAAACGCCCATATTTTATCGACTGCAATCACCAAGCCTTTAACAAAGAGCCTGTAATAGATTAAAAAGAAATAATATTATCGTACAGTATCCTTGAGATGTTGACCAATCAGAGCAAATGATTGCAAATCAATAATATTAGCGTACGGCATTATTGAGATGTTGACCCATCAGAGCAAATGTTTATTTCATTGTTCTACTCGTGTTGTGAACTTCATTTTGTTAGTCTAGAGTAGCCCTACAATCTTTTATTGTTTCTGCCTCTCGAAAAAATGTTATGCATCATTATTCACGTTAGAAATTTCATAAATTTGTTGGGTGGGAAAGCAAGTTCTCGGAACTATCGTAACTATCAGGTGCTTGGTGATATGGGAGAACGAATAGATCGGTTTCCAATTTTCGAGCAGTAGTATTTTTGGTCTTACAAGCATAATCATTTACGTCACAATTACATTTACTTTACATTATTTAGTTATTTTCTAAAAAGCATTCAACAAAAACAACAGCTACGTCTAAGCTCACGAGTCAATGCAAGGAGAGACCGTCTTTTTTAGCGTTCCCCATCTTGTGTTTTTTTCTTACGAGCCTGAAACTTGTGATAACTTGACGGGGCCACGACGTGAACCACCGGTGGCCACGGAGGCAATTTTCATTGTGCTGCTGACCGACCAGTAGTCACAAACTTAACTTAAAAAATACTTAATCAAAGCTAAATGAATTCACAATCCAGTTCCTATTTGCTGTTTTCAAAACTGCTTGCCACAATGGACTTTGTTTGAGTTGAATATTATTGAGCATGGACGTGTCAACGAAATGCATGTTCATGTTTCACATTCATATTTTGACCAACCATTGACATGGTTTTATGATACCTATCATGGTATGTTTACGTCTTAATGTTATTTATGTCAATGAAGTTTTATAAAGCAATGAATCATTTATTTTCATTCAACAATGCTTATTGAAACATGAATCACATTATTTTTGAACCAAATTCATCTTTATTTTTCTTTCTGTTTTCTCGGTGATATTCAACAAAATGACTCAATTACTATCATACTTTTCCTTAATGGCTTAATCTTACCATTGCCAAAGTTCGAAGTTGACGCTGCCCACTCGAGGTTTGGTTCACTCTAAGGTTGGTTTGAAAAATGTAAACGTAATTGTTCCCGTCAGGGAATTTTGGAAATTGCCATTTTTCGCAAATTTTTCTTAATTTGAAGTGAACGAGAGAGCTCTTTGGCCCTAGGAAAAATATTTATATATGAATTTTCTGAATACCATAAAAAGTATCAACAAAACCTTGCAACAATCGATTTCGACAACACGGGAAATGTTGATTTTGATAAAAGTAGGTTTGACTCATGCAGGTGAAATAGAACTTAATTAGTCACTACTCTCATTTATTGCTTTGAATGAGAATACCTAAAATTTCCAGCAAATTGTTGGTGCCGTTTAACTATTAGAGTTTAGAACCCTTCAATTTGATGAACGTTCTGTCTTCCGAAGACGAGCAGCGCAGAATCTGGAAAAATGCTAAGGGTATTTTGACTTTTCCTCGATACCATGCAAGGTGGGTAACTTAGTGATGAAAAAACCTTGCTTGCCTCACAAGTATTCTTCCTGCTCAATTACCTGGCCCAAGCTTAGCAGCTATTGGTCAGGAGTTGCCGTGGTTCCCAACATCAAGGTGGGTCCATAGAAAGTGCGTATTTACAGAGTAGTCCGACTGAGGTTAATTGAAGAAAGAAAATAGGCTCAAACCTAGCGGACGCTTTTTTCAACTGCTTATGAGGGAGAAGCCAAAGATTTACTGCATTTTTGAAAGACCTAAACCACTACACATTACATATGTTTGAGCAAAAAATTTTGAAATTGGATTATTTTCAACAGCATATGTCATAATCTTACGAATAATCTGCGCGACACGCATCACAATGCCTCCTCGCAGGAGGCATTGCATGTCGCCTGAGCAGAGTTTGTACGAGTATATTCTGCTTTACTGAGGCGTTTTTCCAGTCATAATCTCGAAGTGATCGAGTAACCCTCGGTGTTACGCGGGTTACTCGATCCGTCAAAAACAGTGTTTCCAAAGGCGATCCGTTGCAGAGATTGCTTCTAGAAACACAGGTTAGTGTCATCCGAGTAACTTTCTCTGCAACCTCGTTTTGAAAAGGATTATTACCGGGTTGGGTTATGACGTCACAAATGTTTACAAACAAATTTTAGGCGGGCTTCCGATTATGAAGTAGCATTTTCATGTATAATTAAAAATTAGTGATCAAATAGGATGAAATTGTAAGATGTGTGTATAGTGTTTAGTATTTTAGCATATTGTGTAAAGATTTTAGCATAAAAGTGAAAAGTTATATGAAATTGACATTGAACACAAGCAGTGTATTTGATGTAAGGCTAAGGGCTGTTAAACTGACACTATTATGATCATTATCATCTATTGGTAAAATCATCTTAGCTTTAAAAATTCTTGATATTTCTTTGTTAAATTGTCAAAATGAGGTGCATTGCTCATTTTTGCTAATTTTGAATTACATTTTGAAAATCCTGCAATTATGTTTCAGAGAGAACACCATTTTTAGATGAGTATCTAAAATTAATCAAATAGTGTGTCAATTGAAATATTTAGTGATTTATATCATAGTTGCTATTGAGCTCTCCTCATAGAGCTATAATTTAGAAAAAAAAACGGTAAATGTAAAGGACTTGACCATAATCGATTTTCCACTCTTTGATCAATAAAGATTGTTGATGAGACCAAAATAAACAAGTTTTCTTCAATGCACTTTTCGGCGGAAATAAGTATTTTAAAAGTTATGGCATTAAATGAGTTACCGTAACTCCAGTGTTTGAGGCGGGGAAAAATACACCGCGCGGTCCGACGTGAAAGTAAACAGGCGTTCCTGCGCGCCAACCAAGCAGACGAAGAGCAAACCCCCTATTACAAACGTAAAGAGGTTGGGTCGTGAGGGGTAGCAACAGTTCTTTTAGTGAAAACTATAAAACTAAAAGAACTGTGGCTACCCCTTACGACCCAACCTCTTTACGTTTGTAATAGGGTGATGCACACAGGAGTTCCGGTAACTCATTTAACGCCATAACTTTTAAAATACTCATTTCCGCCGGAAAGTGCATTGAAGAAAAATTGTTTATTTTGGTCTGATCAACAATCTTTGTTGATCAAAAAGTGGAAAATCGATTATGGTCAAGTCCTTTACATTTACCAAAAAAACAAATAACATATATGTTTAAAAACCTTCTAAAGTTAACTCAAACTTTTTTCTCTATTCAGGCATAGTGATGCCATCTTATCTTTTTGCCTAATAGCAAAAATACTTATAAATGTGTTTTGTGAAAGTATTTAGTATCATCTGCTGATTAATAGTATGTGTGCTGTGCTCAGAACATTAATTTTCTAAATTTTATATTTACTTAGAAATTTTTATTTTAATAATAGGCTTAGTTATTTTGCATTATTCTGCATTGTAAAAAAGCAGTGGCATTCAGTAGTTGCTAGTTTAACCCTATATAAATGATTAGTTGTTACATAGATGTTTCTTCTTCTACTGATTTTTCATTCCTACATCTTATTTTTGTACTCGTATTATTGTTATTACAACCCCCATCACTAAGCTGGCTTCGACATGTGGTAGTCACTAATATCAGGTTAAGAAAAAAGCTCCCACTTAATGGTGAACTCCAAATAACATGAAAGACAACAAATTCAAGAAGAACTACAATGTATTGAGGCTAATTTTGATAGAGGACCAAATAGTCCTGTGGGGCGCTGAAGGGTCAATAAAACCAGCTATGCTACAAGTGCAATTAGTGTGCAAGCTTTCATTCCCATGTTCTGTTCAAAACTTAACAGAAATATTGATGTTCCTTGTTTCATTGACATAAAAAGAAACCATAAGGGACATGTCATAATTTTTTAACTGGTTATCTTGTTTTTGAAAGGAGAGCCTATTCAGTATGTATTGTAGATTGTATTCTATCACAACAGGAAATTATTCTACAAAGAAGTCTGATAAAAATTCATTTCAATAGACTTTAATGTTGGTTGTATGTTTAATAATAAATTTTCTGATGCAAAATGACTCTCAGAATTTGGAAAAGACAAACAGAAAAAGAAAAGGTATAAGCAAAACCTCCATAAAAAACATTTGCATCCCTTCCTTTTTTGAGAAAGTACTATAAAACATTCAAGATGCCTGTAAAATATTGTAAAATGAAGAAACACTTATAGGGTAATGTTCGAATGGCCGGACAGTTCGAATCGTCGGTCATTCTTGGTTAATTTTCAATTTTGATGATCGGTAGCAATCCAAAAGCCATCCCGTAAGACGCGTAGCAGATTACACCACTACAGGCCTTGCAGGTTGAGTTTTTAGATAGCTACCGAGCGCAAAAATTTAAATTTAACTAAGAATGACCGACGATTCGAACCGTCCGGCCATTCGAACATTACCCTAATGTGACTCATTCTTTTCATCAGATATGTTCCATTTAACTGCTCGATATACATTGTGTCTTAGTATAGCATTATTCAGGAAAACTAATTTGAGTCAGCTTGAAACAGATATGCGTTTAAGCAAAGAATGGAAATTTTTTATTCAGTGATATCAACATTATCATAGTGTTGATGAAAGTGGCAGTCGAGTCTTTCATTTCATAAATTTGCTTTTTATGTGAGTAAAAATTGTAATTAAATCAGCTAGGTATCTGAAGCTATGCTCCTTTCCATTTCAGGCACCATCAGTCTTCAAGTTATGAGTATATCACAGTCCAGTGAAGAGGTCCGATGCAACCGGTTTAGAGTTTCACAAGGATTCTTAACAAGTTTCAAGTGGCTATCTGGAAGTTTATTGTTAGGTAAGTTATTTATCTGGATTAAGGAAAATTTCATTATTATGTATGTGGAAAACTATTGCTCTCCAATTGAAAAGCTTGTTAATTTAATGTCAGAAGTGATAGAAATCATTTATCATGATAAAGACAAGGGCCTTGATATTGAGGTGTGGCACGTTTGGGCTGTCATCACTTATTTCAGTTAAACATATTTCTTGAAGACCAGGTGAAAAGAATAATCAAATAATATACTAGATATATTACCAGTAGCTCAGTAATTATATTAATAATTTGAAGCACTTCAAACCTGTCCTTTGTGCTATACCATTTTGAGAGTTCATTGATTTTGTTAGCATCAACTTCTGAGAAGGAGTCCACTTTTGATGCATGTGCATTGAAGGATTTTGATTATAGGATTAGAGAAATAAAATGTTATCTCTTATTTTCTCAAAATTTGTATACTATGAAATAATATAAATTAAAGTGAGCTTATGTACTTCTCTCTTCTACCGTAGTGCAAGTGAGTAGGTCTTAGTCAGCATCAGTAGAAGTATTGATTTATATATGGCCTTATTATTCCTCTTCCTCCTAAATTCTAGTCAATCTCAGTTCAATTATTTCAATTTCCAGAGGAATCTACAGCATTCTCATCTATTGAACTGAAAGAAGCTCATGCAGCAAAGGGTTGAACACTCCACTACAAAGGAACCGGGAATATCTGGGTTGCTTCAGACTCAGCTCTGCAGGGTTAAAGCCCAACATGCTGTACAGCCAAGAGGTTTGTTGCATGGATAGGGCTTGGAGTTGATGTGTTCTTGTGTTCAGTTATTTTTGCTTGTGTTCATTTTTTGCCCGCAGAGATTCAAACTTGATTATGATTTTACCTCACTTATGCATGTTTTGAACTTTGGTCTCTTGTGCACTGTTTTTAAAATGACTATGATGGAGGGAAGTATCATACAGAAAGTCATATAAATTTTTGCAAGTTTTCAGGATTGATACTATTCCTTTTATATGATTGGATGCATGTGAATTGTGAGTGTTATGATCAGTATTAAAATAAATAGATGCTTCTCATTTTTATTTCTACCTTAGCCCTTTTAGATTTGATAGTACAAAATATAGAGATTTTGTGTGGGTTTCTTGAGGTAAACCGTATTTTTTGTTGCTATTAAATGTGTTCTTTTCAGTCCAAAGACCTGTACTGTGTGATTGACATTTGCTGGCTATGGGATTGGTCTAAATCTTGCAATTCATTCATTAATTTCTTGTTTCATTGAGCTGCTCCCTTCCACTGTTAAGAAAACTGTTTAAATCCGATTGATCATTCAACTTGTGTTATAGCTTTGGATGAACACCTATGGCTGTAACAGATATTTGAATGATTTACAACATACTATCTCTGAGGTGGAAACAGAAAACCTCCATGCTTTTTCACATCTCTGTTTCCATGTCCCTATATCTCAGTCTCTATAAGGTCAAGCTGCTGATATCTGTTTTTTTATCACACTGCGTTTTCCCCTTGACGTCCCAAATGGTCAAGAATTAGGTTCAATTTACGCATTCAAATGATCATTATGAGCCCTTTACTAAACACGCATGCTCGTCCAACCTGTTCAAATCAAACCTCTCGTTTGTTCAATTACTTATCATTCCGAGTTGTAGGACATTTTTATTCAGGTACTTTTTCAATGAAATATTCATGCTTTTTAGATACTTAAGTATTTTGGACTAGATGCCTCGTTTTTGTTAACGAAATTGGAAGAACATGGTCTCTGGAGTGTAGTATTACACTCTTCCACGGCATTTTGTACCCTCAAATTCACTTTCACTGTTGCATTCTCAATTTTTTTCTTGTTCGCCAACTTCATATTATTGGGGACTGATATAACTTCTTTCTATTGTTTATTTTTTACACAAATGACTATCAAGACATACACCACCAGGAGCTGTTCTACTGGAAGAAAGTCTTCTAGCACATGAGGTCCTGCCAGCATTGCAGGAGCTGCAGTCACAGCATGAGGTCGATTCCCAGCAGTTAGATCGTGATCTTCAGAGCCTTCAATCCTTTAAAGGTGTGTTATTTGTTGTTATGCACGAGGAAGAGTGATCTAATTACTCCCACTATGCATGGTATCAATTACTCTTTGGTACTCGATTTTGTTGAATGTAGATACAGGGATATTGATAGATTTGACTCAAGGAATAGAAAGCAATGCTCTTAATTTTGATATACAGGGTGTTGTGTATTCGATGCACGTACTTTAACCACAGATAGAGCTATGAAAAAACCCTCTTCGGTGATTTTATTGTTTGTAAAATCAAATTTGTAACAAAGTTACATCACTTCGAAATCTTTTTACCATGAATACTTTTGGTCCTAAAAATTTTATTTTTTGTCTGATTTTCATGAAAATTTAGTTCAGGGTAATAATTAGTCTACTTTTGAAGTAAATATTTTAAATTACTGCAAAATATTGACCCACATAGTAATTACAGAGGTCTAAAGTCAAAGCCAAATTCGTTTATTTCCTCAACTGAAAATTTACAAAAAAACTCATTTCATCACAAAGTTTACGTCAAGAGCTTTCAAATGATGTAATAAAATTGCTGGTTATCTTCCTATTTCCTACTTTACAATCAATTTTCACAACCAAAACAGCCCCAGGTTCTGCGTGTAGCCTCACTATAAGGCTGCTACCGTCGTCTCGCACCAGCGTGTAACGTAAATTAAGTGGTTGCAAATTGAAGTACTATGGGCACATTTTGTTCCCGTGTAAATTACCATCAAATTTATACAAAGCTTGCGCTAGAATTTTGTTAAATAAACAAGTTACTTGTTTATTTAAAGCACAATTCTGAAATACTAACACATTGTACAATCGCCACATTAAGTTACTTCGATTCACAATTTCAACAAGTTGGTTTATGTTACACGCCGGCGTGACGCGACGATAGCAGCCTTGTAGTGACGCTACACGCTAAGCCATGCGGCTATTTTAGTTGTGAAAATCGATTGTAAAGTAGGAAATAGGAAGATAACCAGCAATTTTATTACATCATTTGAAAGCTCTTGACGTAAACTTTGTGACGGAATAAGATTTTGGTACATTTTCAATCGAGATTTTAAACGTATTTGGCTTTGACTCTAGATCACTCTAGTTACTTTTTGGGTTAATATTTTGATGTTTTTAAATAATTAACCTCAAGAATAGGCAAAGTATTACCCTGAACTAAATTTTATCCAAATCAACCAAGAAATTTCATTTTTATAACCAAAAGTATTTTGGGGGAAAAACTTTGAAGTGATATAACTTTTTCAAATTTGATGTTTTTGAACAATAAAAGCACCACAAAGTGTGCTTTTTGTAGCTCTATCTGTAGTTAAAATATGTACATGGAATTACACAACATTCTGTATATGAACAGATTGTGCTTTCTCTACTATTATTAGCCTTACTCATCCAAATACTTTGAGTTGTATTTGTTCAAAGGCGATGCAGTTACTGCTGATGTAACATTTCAATTGCATATCTGGGGTCATTGTGGCCCTATAATTATTTTTTCGATGAAATGAAGATATTTTTCCTACTCTTTACTCATTTTTTTCTTGTGAGAAATTTAAGCAGGTTTATTCATAATATGGCTTCTTATCATTGCATGTAAAATAATTTTTGCGGTACTTATTATCTCTTATGAGTGCAATTTTGCCTCTTTCTACATAGCGGCTGAGCGTAACCGCGTTAACCTCGAATTGAGATGGAGTGGTGTTTGTATTGGTGTCTCGCACGTTACGTAGATGTTTATTTTTCTGCCCTAAATATTTCATCAAAACTTTAGAGATGTGTATGCATAAAGTCCATCTTACATGTGGTCGTCCAGAAACAGGAAATCATCAATATATAATGCTCGTAGATGCATTTATTGTTCCGACGTTGTGAAAACAAGCTTCTTTTATTGTAGGGCAAAGATTTTGAAGATTAGTTTGCTTCTTTGAATTTTAATAATCACGTGCACATATGAAATTCCAGAATTTTCCTTGTCGTGGACGGAAGGCTAGATGAAAAGCCTCCGCATCTCAATACCTTAGCCATGCCAGTGGCATCAACGTCATCTGCATTTGGCTCAAAGCAGGAGTGCCATCGTCTGCTCCCAAGAAGCTGGTAGAGGTGGAGGTGCTGACGTCGGAGAAAATTGGCTTGAGCAGACCTTAATTGCCTCGGAAGTTTTTAAGAAAGCATTTGCTGTGGTTACTATCATTTATTATACCGGGTGTAACACAGAAATGCCCTTAACTTTTTAATTGATTATATCATCGCTTTAAATTAACTTATATGAATTGTCTTTTTTTCACAATGTAGTAAATTTTATTTCCTTTTCGAATAATTTAAGTTTTAGAAAATTTGTTGAATAACCACTTTACAATGATTGATTTACTGAAAGAGGTAGAAAAACTAATTGTTCAAAGGAAAAGTTTTTAAAACAATTTCAATATTCTTCCTCAGTTTTGTACTTTCCAAAAATTGTATTTTCACTCGCAATGTAGTAAATTTTGTTGTTAAAACGTAACCTCCATCATTAATAATTCGTTGACAACAAATTGAAGTGTTTCAAGAACTGAAAGGAAACGGTGAAATAATCCGCACAACTCTTCATTCAATTGTGGCTAGAAGTTAAGTTTGCCTTGAGAGAAATGGATGGTATGTGGAAGGATTCTAAATTGTTTTATTTATTTAAACGTTATTCAAGGTTATTATTTGTTACTCTTTTAAATTTTTGTTTGTTTGGTTTCTTGGAAAGTACAAAGTAAGGAAGAACCTCAGTATTGTTTTAAAAAATTTTCCTTGAAACAATTAGCTTTCCTATCCCTTTTAGTAAATCAATCATTGTAAAATGGTTATTCGATCAATTTGCAAAAACTTGAATTATTAGAAAAGGAAACAATTTACTAAATCGTGAAAAAAAGACAATTCAAATTTATAATTTGAAGCGGAGATATAATCAATTAAAAAGTTGGGGACATTTTTTTGGGACACCCTGTAGTAGAAGTAACAGCTCCTACTGCAATATTTCTTCCATTTCGATGCGATGTATAATAACAATCAACTTCAGTGTGCTTTCATTACAGTAAGCCGTAAACGAAGAATAATTGTGTGATCGCAATTTAAGCTATGAATTAATTTAACCTATCCTAACGTCAGCTTAACGGCTTGGCTGTAAATCTATGTGTGCGTTATTTTGACCCATAATTTTGAACTGAAACATTTTTTGTATCATTTAAACAAAGTATACAACGCATCAGCCAAATTAAGAGGAACTATGCTGTGATTGTTTTCATTCATCATCATGCATTTTGATTACATATAAGAGAGGACCGGTGCCGTGATGCTGTCACCCCTCGTGCCGCTCTCAACTGCGCTGCTGTATAAACATACACTTACCCAAGCGTTTGATGGTAACGAGCTAATTTTGATTTGATCGTCCATTGCTATAGACAAGCACCCTCAAGTGTCCAGTTCTATCATTTGCGTTCACATTGCTTCTTTCAGTTCTGATGCATACTTAGCAATTTCTTCTTCACCCTTTTTCAAAATTGCTGTTTCAATACGCAGGGTATCCTGTACTAGAGAACACTTCGTGCGTTGACTGTTTTATGGTCCACACTAGAAATTCCTTGTTCTTCAATCTCGTCCGATTGAGTTTATTGCGGATAGAAATTCTTGAATAAATAATAATACTGACAGTGTCATGCCGAGCGTTAATTATTCTGTTCAAATAAGTTTTTCATCCAATTTATAGAGCTTAAAAGAATGTGAAGCAAAAATTGCACCAATTTCCATCGCATTGCCTGTTACAGTCGATCCTCGAGTTATGTATCGTCCTACGCGAACCTAAAATGAATAAATATTAGTCTCAGCTGGACAACTAGCAATGCTCGTTCTAAGATGCAAATAATTTGTACCGATTTTCTTCATTAAAGTTGAGGTTTTCATGAGATTCATAACTTGAAGATAGACTGCAATGATTGTACTATGTTTTAATTTCTTCTCCATTTTCAATCATTCAATCGATAGCTCTTTGCCTACCGTTTTTAATTATCCAATTATTTTTACAGTAAATAATGACAAGTCACTACGTTTTCTTTCATTCCTTGTTTATGCTTCATTTATTTGAACATAGAACAGCCCATTACTTCATGAAGTTGAATTCCTTAGTCATCTCTTTGGTGAAGACCTATATTTTAGCTGGACCATAAAGACAAAATACAAAGTGATGAACTCTTTTATTGATAAGAAAATATGAGGTATCACTTATTTTGTTGGAAAGTATTTAAACTCAAACTAATATATTAAAGCTACTTGATGAAGGTAGCATAATGATTATTATGGATGCTAGCTGAGTATCTTGTTGAGGAATTACATTCAAAACAACAGAAAAGACACTTCAACAAAGATATTGAAAATTATTAACATTCAATTTCAAAGCTAGAAAACTTATGCATAATTTGAGGGAAAAATTGACTAAAACCTGACGCTGCCCTCACTTTCCATGCTTGGGAGAGGAAGGAGAGAGGAGTTATTACAGCATTATGACAACCCCCTTACTGCTGAACGTGTGTAGCTGTCAATATCTTTGCATTCCTCACTGTTAATTATACAGCCCTACAACCTGCAATTTATTGCCATACCCACACTGATCAACAGTATTACACGTAATGAGCATGATGTTGCCTATCAAACAGTCAGGTGCACATGTACTTTATTCCCTTATATTAAAACCTATGCAAATACAAAATAAAGTTCTATCTTTCACATTTGATCTGTATTCCATTCAATTTTTTTGCGCTTGAATTATGCATAAAAACGTTAATTTTTCAAAACCATTCAGAGACATTTTGTAACCAAATCATCTGTTCCACTCACTCTAATCTGATATCACAATGACAAATGTAGTAGTCCTAATCTAACCAGTGTATTAATTTCCCCCCTCCCCAAGCAGTACTTGTAAACCTATATTAAGTAAATAATACATTAACATGACATGCTATCATTGAAATTTTAGATACTCTTATAATGAAGTCTTAACAGCACATGAAATTTTTCTGGTAGAAAATTTCCATTGGTTCTCATGATTTCTTCATCATAGCTGGGCAAACTTTTGGCAGCTTGTAATTTTCTCCATATATTACAAACACTATTTTTTCTGAAACTACAACTTGTTGAAATCACTCAAAATGTCAATCTCTGCACAAGTAACCTACCATAACTTGGAAAATCACACAATTTATTTGTCCAGAACATCCCAGTAATTCACACAGGCCATTTCTGATGTCAAAATGGATAAAATTGTCCACCTACCAACATAAGCAATTATTTTATTCAGTATCAGGAATCATAGAAAGTGATTGACTCCACTTGAATGACACTGTTATATACTGCACTCATGTGAAGTCAGTAACATTTCTATTCAAGTCAGGGGCCAGGATATTTTTAAGACCTGGGTGGAGTAAATTGCACTCAATATCCTCTGAAAAAAACACTCTTCACTTGGCCAGAAGAACAACACAGTCTCTTTAGAAGTTATTTTTGAAGCAAGATACCACAACACCATGAGAGCTTCTGAAAATTTCATTTGATGCATAGGACAAAGCTTGTTGGGATAGTCATCTGTTGGAGAAGGTTTCAGAATATTTTTGAGCTTGGAAAATGCCTGCAAACTGATTCTGATGTCCTTAAAAAAGTCTGAGTTATCGATCTGAAGGAATTTATAAGGGAATGAATTATCAAAGTATATCTCATGCCTGCAAAAAAAATTCATGATTATTTCTCACATAAACTACTAGCCTAAAAAATTCACATTTGCAATACGTCATTTATATACATTGATGGATTAAAAAATTGTGATAGGGTTGAGAACTGCTAACTACTCGTAGTTAACTAATAGTTTTCATGAAGGCTTGTAGAGTAACTCTACTCAATTGCTTCAACAAAGAACAAATTTAGGTTTACTTTAAGTAAAGTTATTGCACTAGATTATCTTGACAGCAATTGCATAGCACAGTCAATTTTATGTTACTTGATCTCTCCATCCTCAGCTGTAAAAAAGCACTTCATAACCAAGAGGAAAGCTTTATAACTGAGCATTGGAGGCCACTACTATACATTGCCTCAGAACCAGCATTGGCTGAGAATAGATTTTTTCATATTGTTCATGTCATTTCCTTGAGTAACGATTCAAATTTAAACTTTACAAATAAAATAATTAAATAAATAAAGCACTCAATTGCGATAAAATTATTGCTATTGTAGAACAGAATGTATGAGAACTTAATTATTCGTAACCTTTGGAATAAGATTCACTCATCAAAGATCACTTTCTCAACAAAAACACACACAATATATAACAAAGCTACTAATGGAGAATTAGGTGTATATTTTAATATCTAGGCCCTAGCGTGAAGCATTGTCAACAAATCAAATCGTTGACGGAGTCGTCAGTATCAAACATAACGATTATTATTATCATACTCTAAAATTCAACTTTCGTAATCAACTCCAATAAGAGAGCAAGTTAATCAGCTGATTCAATGTTTGTTTACAAACAAAGCCAGAGTAACCCCAAAATGGCAAAATCGTGTTCACAGTGGCGTTTTCGGATCTTGTTAAGAGTTACTCCAGAGAGAGTTACGCGGGTAACTCTCGGGGTTATGACTGGAAAAACGCCTCTGGTGTCCAAGTTCAGTGTAAGTGAACCAGTGGTAGACTGAGTGTTGGTCTTCTTTCCTGAGAAAACATCAGCTCTGTGCGAGACTTCTCAAAGCAAACAAAACCTCGGGTGCGTGGTCTGGTTACCAAAGTGCAACTGGAGACTCATCCAGAAAAGTGTTCTAACTGTGCGATATCAGACTCTGCTGTATCCTTTGAGAGTTACATCGTTGTTTGAAATTTTTTGGCTTAAGAGCGTCTCTGAGGCAACACTGGTGTTAAAATAAGTTGCTTAGGTAAAGATTATGCAATGGGAGTCTGATGGAATCGGTGCTGCTGGAGAATTTATTGCGTGAATTATGAAAGTTGGAATTTGTTGCTTGAAAATACGAACGTTTGTATCGTGCGCAGGGTATGCGACTGAACCCAACTTGTACTCGGTATATTAGATAATTTTTAATACAGGGCTCACATGTATAATGTAACCCATAAAATTATGCAATTGTTCTACATAAGGGATTTTGAAAGGTTTTAAACGCATTGCAAACAAAGGCAGCTGCCACGAGAAGGTTTGTACCATAGCGAGCTCAACTATTGGTACTGAAATTTAGAAGGAAAGAAGGGCGGAAATTCAGGATTCAGAAGGAAGTCTTGCAATTCTTATTTTTTTGATATTCATTGTACTTATCAAACTTGCCCCGAATATCAAAGGTTAGTCAATTATTTTTCGGCCTGAAATACCTGACAGGATTTACGTCTTCCTAAACTAGAAATAGCGAACGGAAATGAAAGCGCTAGTAAGGAAAGGTGACGAGTTTATCAGAGTGAGTTTTGAGTTTTCATCAAAAATCAAAATACTTTTATCTTAATATATTGAGACTAGCGCGTCATTTGGTGGGACTAGCGCGTCAGTTGGTGGGACTAGCCATCAATGAATTTGTTAGAATTTTAAATATTTCATAACATATTGGTCCTCACACGTGAACTGTGTATTGGTACACATGTGTACCACGAGGTAAATTGTCAATTTATGTATCAGTATCAATGAACAACAATTCAATTATTTCCCTACATTTATGTAAATTAGACTGTGGCGTTTAAGTTAAAATGTTATCGTGCAGTTACATTTTTCCCGCTTCTTGGAAAGGATAAAAATGTAATCGAGCAGCAAAGACGGCTTTTCGATTTTGCTACGTCCAGCGCAACCAAACCAACCGTAACAAACGTAATTAACGTGTTCATTAATGAACCACATAAATTGCCATATAGGTAACAAGTCGCCGAGATGGTTAGTCTCCCAAAATATATTTAATTTGAATTTCATATATTCGATATTGAAGTTGGAATCAGACCTGATATTAACGCTCCAAAGTGCATGTCTAGTTCGATACTGCAATCCCGAGTTACATCCCGACTTTGATAGACCAATGACCTGCAATCCTAAGTCATATCTCGACTTTAATTGGCCAATGCCCGCTCATCAAAGCAGTATATCCTGGCAGAGCCGACATCTGATTGGCTCCTGAACTTGTCCATTTAATATGATTCCGATGTAAAGGGTTGACCATTAAATATGATTCCGATGTAAGGGGTTGGCCAATAAATATGATTCCGGTGTAAAAGATAAGCTCTGCGTCATTGAGACCCTTATGAAAACCAACTCTCTAGAGCAGGGCTTCTCAACCGGGGGTGCATGTACTCCTAGGGGTACATATAACATACTTCATATGTTGAAATGTACAATATATATTTACACACAACCGTATAAGTATATCCAATTATTAATCATTAAGTGTATTTTACAGTTTCTTAAGCCTTTAACTGTGCCAGGAGTACATGAAGATACACCATTAAGCTAAAGGGGTACACGACTATAGAGAGGTTGAGCAGCCCTGCTGTAGAGGCTTCACCCCTCAGGAGAATACAACTTTTGTATCTATGGGAATTAGCGAAGTACTTCCAGTGGAAAATTGAAATAAAGTGCTTTTGTTATGTTAAGGATCATCTTTTTTTCGGTTCATTGCTGTCCTGTTTCTCACCACCTACTACTTTCTTCTTCGACTTTGATCTTGTTTCTTAATCTTCTTTCTCAATTTACTGTTTCTATGCTGTTTCTGCATAGATTCCACGTTCCCTTTAACTCCATACTAAATGGTGCCTTCATCCTTCCTCTCTTAGAACATCTTTGTTATGGTAAAGGGAGGTTAAAACTTATATAATAATAAAAATAATATTTATAATAATAATAGTAATTATGTGAATATAGTTTATTGATGTGCATGTTACTTAAAGGTAGGGAAATAGTCATCTATGATGTGCCATTCATTGAATGAACATTCCTGGAACGTGTGAACCTATCTTCGCACATCATAAGCTACCTACCTAACGGGGAACAAAAATAGCCGAGCAAACGTGGAACTGCCTTCCGATGGGTGACTATCTCTCGCCTTCGCTTGCGGATGTATTCTGCTTTAAATTTCATGCGTGCAAATATTCCAAAACTAATTTTAGTTAATCACTAATTTCTGTGTGAAATTTCGTGCGTAGTAATCTTCGAAAACTAACATTGGGTAATTACTGATTTTTGGTAAATTTCATGTAAATTTCATGTAAATCTTCAAAATCCAACTTTAGTTAATCACTAATTTTTGCGTTGCTTTGCATGCGTACTTATCTGCAAAAATTAAGTTTCATATATTATTGATTTCTGTATTGAATTCGTGACGCGATCTGTTGATAAAAACTCTTAATGACTAAGACGAATCTATTAATTTTAAAATAACTAAAACCATTTTTACGGGAGTCTCTGCAAGCCTTGATATCGTCTTTTATGGGTAGGGTGATTCATCAAATATCGAACTGAACTGATTATCGAACAACTTTGGAAATATGCGCGTAATAAATTTAGTAAGCATCCAAACTTGCTCAGTGCCAGTGATCTTACATCTAAAACTCCTATTTTAGTGATAAAAACTCATTTCTGTGAGCTGCAAACTGCTACCAGCTGTTGCGAACGCATTTTCTGTACGACCCTTACAAATTGGTCGAATTTTTTCACTCGAAAAATCTTACGCACCTCGGGAAAATTGCGACGGTTTAATTGTTGTTGGGTCACCGTCAACCTCCCGTCATAACTAGAGAGTAGTGTTGTCATATGATGTTCTGTTACTGTATTTTTTTCTTTTCCGCCAAAAACTTGATAATTATTCCATGTTCGACATTCAGTTCCTTTTTCATGTCAGTATTAAATACTGAAAAAAGGTGTTCGAATCAAAATTCCTTAAAAATCATGAATTTATGCCTCGAACAAAGCTTTTCGATTCTTAATTCTTTTAAATAACTGAATCGATCTATTGAACGCCTGTTTTATTTCATTAAAATATTGTATTAACGCTTGATAATAACATTGAATAGTTGAAGATGGGAATTCTGGTGAGGGGCTATCAATCATCTGCTGGTGTTCCAAAGCCCTCAAGATCATCAATGATTCGTCTGGCTACATTTACTGATGATCAATCCCTTGCCAAGAAAATTGATGCAAGCATCAATAATAATTCATTGACGAGTGCTTTACACTCTACTCCAAAAAAGGTCACACAGGTTGATGATCACAATGATGGTTCAACAAACACTGCAAATGAAACATCGACATCATATTCAAATTTTGATAACTCTCCATTCAAATGCATCTTGAAAATAAGTAATGAGACAGTTATTTCAAACAAACAAACAAAACAAACATCGGCATCTTTGGGATGCTTTATTTCCAATCAATCCTGATACAAATGATCTTAAGCATTGGTTTTTCAAATGTCTTATAACTAACACTATATATAGGACACCATGACGGTTCCCCCGTAAAGCCGGTACCCATTTCCGACACCTGGGTCGAGTGGGGTATTGTGCTTGAGCTTTCCCTTATACCCAACGGGGAAAATCGCAGCGCCAGCGCCGGGATACGAACCCGCGACTCCAACATTCAAGTCCGATCCCTTAACCGATGTGCCACCGCGAGCACTTCCAAGAAAATCCAGTGCACCAAAGAAAAAAAGAATGAAAGAAAAACGTTTATTTTCCAAGTGGCCACATGAGGTGTACAAATAGATAGACCATACGAGGCATATTAATGGACAAAATATACGAGGCGTACTAATAGACAAACCATACGTGGCGTGCTAATAGTCTAACAAAAGTTTCATACGAAGAGAACTAATTGACAAACCATCCTGTTCGAATCAAAATTCTTGTTCGATTCCTGTTCGACATTGATGAAATTATGTTACTAAAGAATTCGATTTTTAGAACAATAAATACATTTCAATAATCTACGTTGTCTTTCAAGCGACATCACAGAACAAGAAAGCAACTGTTCAAGAATAACCTTGAGGCCCGCAAGAATTATTCAGAGCAAAAGTTACCGATTTATGAAGGTTGTTTCTAGACACACGTGATTTCTGTTCGATATTTGATGAATTACCCTACTTTACTTGCGCCACTTAAACCAACATACAATCTAATGTTGCTTGCACGATATTTTTTTTTATTTCTATCTGAGCAGCTATTTTTGCACGGTTTTATGCGAGTAAACGGTGTTGGACTGCCGTGTACAAGCTTCATTGTTTATTCTTTGATGAAAATTCTCCATATTCAATGTAACTCAATCTGAAATTGAATACTTGCATATCCTGCAGGAAGTCTCGTAGAATATTGTGTAGATTATTATTGAAAACGGCAGTCATCATATAGAATGCTCATTAGCACTATGTATTTACGAGACAGCATGGTGTGCTTATATTGATTTCAAAATTCAGGGTGAATTAGCGCTTCACTGCATGGTGTGTCAAATATGACGCATATAAAATTTTTCTGCATATAGAAAGAATTAATTGAGACGAGTGCATTTCTACATTTGTGCTGCTAATGAGACGCACTATACATAAAATGAACGGGTATGATACGTGTTCGATATGCCGCTCAAGCATTAGAGTTTAGTTTGGGCGCCATTACTGACGAGCACATTTCCAAAAAGAATTCATGCAGTGGAGGATTTGAACGCGTGCACGCAACTTGATCTGTTACCACTCCGGGTGTGGGCACATGAGATGATGCCGTTAATTAACGCGGTCCCTGCTCCCATACAACCGGCTCAGGTGACCTCGTGAATACGAGGCTGTTCGCTGTGCCAGGCTTACGATTTTTTAAAAGGGGACCGTCTACGTAAAAAAAGTCCGTTATTTATGGATGGATTTCTCTAAAATTTTCACAGTAGGTGTGAAATGATGCAAAGATCATTTGTTATTTCGACAAAATTTTTGTATCTGCACTAGTTTTATTTTTGAAAAATATGATAAAATAGGATTTTTTTTTTAAATCTATCTTCTTCTACAATTTTGAAGTTACAGACCCAATACTTCGTTTTTAGATTGCTTATATGTATATATAACCACATGCAATAGGGAATTTTGATAACTTCTTTTTGTGGATTTGGGGAATTAAAAAAAAACTTTTTTTCATTTTTTTATGTCGCGTAATTTTCAAAATAATAAATCTTTCAGAAAATGCTATTGCACATAGATACACCTTGCTAAGCCCTATCGAGTGGTATATAAACTATTCTCGTAGCTCTAAAATTGTGGAAGTAGATACATTTGAGAAACCAATTATCAAGTTTCCAGAAAAACGTGTTTTTTTCACAAATTTTTTTTTTCTTTTTAACTTTTGAATTACAGGGTTTTCTACAATGAACTCTTGAGCGTTTGTAGCTCTTTTCAAGCCCTTTTGATCGATGTAATTTACATTGCTGTAGCTCTGTAACTCTGGGAAAAAATATACAACAAAAGAGAATAGGTGTTATTCTTGAAAACAACCAATTTTTTTAATTTTTCAATTTTTTTGACCAAAATACGTTTTTTTGTCAAGTCAACTCCTTTTTTTTATAGCTCTTTTCAAGCCCTTTGGATTGGCGTGCTCGCCATAGCTGTAGCTATGGTACTGCAGCTCGAGCTATGAATGAAAGCTGCGGTATCATAGATACGGCAGAACAGCTAAATTCTGAAATTGTCAAAAATTATAAAAAATATTTACTCAGCGTTAGAATGTTTCGTTTGAATAATGGAAGCACTTTGAGTAGCCATTAACGAACTATAATGCCATTCCCGCAGAGAAACACCCTCAATTGACCCCCAATAATGAGGGGGGGAGGGTTCAAGGTCACTCCACCCCCATCGCTTTCCCCCCTCTGGTGGGCGCACTACTCGGAGTAGACGTAAACGGAAAGTACCAATGGAAGCGCAAGAAAATCCTCTATAAGATGCATATAAAAGCAGAAAATCAACACATATCCTGATTTCTACGTAGACGCTGTCCTTAAAAGTGGCTTGACGTTATCAATTCGGTGTTAGACGATGGTGATAAACTCGGAATTGACTTGACAGTGATAGATTCGGAATGGACTGGACAATGACAGTTTCAGAATTGACTTGACAGTGATAAATTTGGAATTTGTTTGACAGTGATAGATTCGAAATTGACTGGACAATGACAGATTCGGAATTGACTTGACAGTGATAAATTCGGAATTGGTTTGACAGTGATAGATTCAGAATTGACTGGACAATGACAGGTTCGGAATTGACTTGGCAATGATAGATTCTGAATTGACTTAACTAAAAGATTCAGTTATGACTATTTGACTGTGATGGATTTAGAATTTACTTTAATTGACAAAGATGAATTTGGAATTGAATTGAATTGGCCGAGATAGATTCAGAATTGACTTGACAGTGATGGGTTTGGAATCGACTGGACTTGAGTAATCGATTCGGAATTGACCTGACAGTGATAGATTCGGAATTGATTTGACAGTGATAGATTCGGAATTGACTCGGCAATGATAGATTCGTTATAGACTTGACTTGATTGTGATGGAATTGGGATAAACTTGACCTGAAAATAAAAAATTCTGTGTGAAAAATGTTTTTCAAACTGACTTAACTTAATCAATAGTTATGGGTTCTGTATGACGTGTGATGGTTTTCGTTAAACAGCAGAGAAACTTGATAACTTTCAGTTTGAATTCGCAGAGAATTGTCATGAAGTGCAGAAAATACTGAATTTGAGTGTGCAGTATAGTTCTTGGGTTACGAAACGTGCGTAGTGTAGTTTTTTGGGTTACGTAGAGTAGTGTAATTTTGGGGTTAGATGAGTAATTCAGTATGTAGTAAAATTTTCCGGTTACACGGAGTATATAATATAGTTTTCTAATTACGTAAAGTATGTAGTGCAATTTTCGGGTTTCGTAGAGTATGTAGTATAGTTTTCGGGTTACGTAGAGTATGTAGTGCAATTTTCGGGTTACGTAGAGTATGTAGTACTTCGGGTTACGTAGAGTATAGCAAATAAATTGGGATCGCCGTGTAAAGGATCAAGAAAAAGTACCGTTTCAGAAATCTATTTGCTTCTGCGAGCAAGTTATCAAGAATTTTAAATTGGGTGGATGCTTTGCGCTTTGCGGCAATGGTACGAGTTGGGGGCAGGCTACACGAGCAGCCTCCTCACTGCCCAGGCCCGCCGCTCGCCGTTCCCTCCTTGAGTCTCCAAGCACTGGAAGTAAAGAATGAGAGTGAACATACAGGTACTTGATCCTTAATTGCCTGAAAAAGAATTTACGTGATTAATTTTAGTTTGTTTGATGAGCCACCATCAAACGCGATCCATCAATACATTGCTCAGAATAATGCGTGATAATGGTTCGAGTCCTAAAGGAAATCTCCATGATATAAATGGCAGGGGTTCGGAAACTTTAGGGGTTTGGCAAGTCCGGCAAGCTTCCTCACCTCAAGGCATAACGCCACGAGATGTAGATCCCCTGGTAGTGGATTTACGTCCGCCTGTCCCCAGTCTGGTAAGTGGACGCAGCGTGGAAGTCCAGCGCCTCCAGCAGGTAAGTGTGGAGCAGCGTGCTCCCCGTAGATTACGTAGGATATGGCATTAAATGAGCAGTTTACGCCGATGGTGGTGCCCGATTGGAGGTCTGTGAAAAGTCTGATTATTCGGTGCTAATGCACGCTTAAGTATACTTCTTATCGATCGTCAGTCGCTAAGAAGAACGGAAACTGCCGGGCCAAGAATTTGTTCCCTACATCCTGCCCTTTAAATCATGAAAATAATTTTACTAACCTGATGTTCTTAAATCTAGCTTAAATCTAATAGACGAGCTGGCAGAAGAAAATAAACAAGACAGCTCGCCGAACTAAGGCTAGAAATTTGTACAGAGTATGTAGTACAGTTTTCGGGTTACGTAGAGTATGTAGTACAGTTTTCGGGTTACGTAGAGTATGTAGTACAGTTTTCGGGTTACGTAGAGTATGTAGTACAGTTTTCGGGTTACGTAGAGTATGTAGTACAGTTTTCGGGTTACGTAGAGTATGTAGTACAGTTTTCGGGTTACGTAGAGTATGTAGTACAGTTTTCGGGTTACGTAGAGTATGTAGTACAGTTTTCGGGTTACGTAGAGTATGTAGTACAGTTTTCGGGTTACGTAGAGTATGTAGTACAGTTTTCGGGTTACGTAGAGTATGTAGTACAGTTTTCGGGTTACGTAGAGTATGTAGTACAGTTTTCGGGTTACGTAGAGTATGTAGTACAGTTTTCGGGTTACGTAGAGTATGTAGTACAGTTTTCGGGTTACGTAGAGTATGTAGTACAGTTTTCGGGTTACGTAGAGTATGTAGTACAGTTTTCGGGTTACGTAGAGTATGTAGTACAGTTTTCGGGTTACGTAGAGTATGTAGTACAGTTTTCGGGTTACGTAGAGTATGTAGTACAGTTTTCGGGTTACGTAGAGTATGTAGTACAGTTTTCGGGTTACGTAGAGTATGTAGTACAGTTTTCGGGTTACGTAGAGTATGTAGTATAGTTTTCGGGTTACGTAGAGTATGTAGTGCAATTTTCGGGTTACGTAGAGTATGTAGTGCAATTTTCGGGTTACGTAGAGTATGTAGTATAGTTTTCGGGTTACGTAGAGTATGTAGTATAGTTTTCGGGTTACGTAGAGTATGTAGTGCAATTTTCGGGTTACGTAGAGTATGTAGTACAGTTTTCGGGTTACGTAGAGTATGTAGTACAGTTTTCGGGTTTCGTAGAGTATGTAGTACAGTTTTCGGGTTTCGTAGAGTATGTAGTACAGTTTTCGGGTTTCGTAGAGTATGTAGTACAGTTTTCGGGTTTCGTAAAGTATGTAGTACAATTTTCGGGTTTCGTAGAGTATTTAGTACAGTTTTCGGGTTTCGTAGAGTATGTAGGACAGTTTTCGGGTTGCGTAGAGTATGTAGTACAGTTTTCGGGTTACGTAGATTATGTAGTACAGTTTTCGCGTTTCGTAGAGTATGTAGTACAATTTTCGGGTTTCGTAGAGTATGTAGTACAGTTTTCGGGTTTCGTAGAGTATGTAGGACAGTTTTCGGGTTACGTAGAGTATGTAGTACAGTTTTCGGGTTACGTAGAGTATGTAGGACAGTTTTCGGGTTACGTAGAGTATGTAGTACAGTTTTCGGGTTACGTAGAGTATGTAGTACAGTTTTCACGTTACGTAGAGTATGTAGTGCAGTTTTCGGGTTACGTAGAGTATGTAGTACAGTTTTCGGGTTACGTAGAGTATGTAGTACAGTTTTCGGGTTACGGAGAGTATGTAGTACAGTTTTCGGGTTACGTAGAGTATGTAGGACAGTTTTCGGGTTACATAAAAATCGAGAGTGGGTATCTGCTGGCCGATTAAGTGACGGTTGGAGCAGCATTTGAAAATCAAACTGAAACGACAAGCTAAAAGTCGATGAATTTTCGAATCGATGAATTTTTCGAAAAAAAGTCGAATTTTCTAAAACTTCAGGTAATGGAAATTAAAATAACAGATGAGCAGATATCAGAGGTAACTAACGTCAAATTGATGAGGTTTGCAGTTAGAAATTTGAGAATTTTTGGGGAGTTTCAAGGTCTTAGTTATAGTATAAATCTATGACGTAATGGCTTTGTGGTCATATAGTTTTACGAAAATATAGTTTCACAGTGAAATAGTTTCACAGTATACAGTTTCACAGTGAAATAGTTTCACAGTAATACAGTTTCACAGTGAAATAGTTTCACAGTATACAGTTTCACAGTAAAAGAGTTTCACAGTAATAGAGTTTCACGGTAATAGAGTTTCACGGTAATAGAGTTTCACGGTAATAGAGTTTCACGGTAATAGAGTTTCACGGTAATAGAGTTTCACGGTAATAGAGTTTCACGGTAATAGAGTTTCACGGTAATAGAGTTTCACAGTAATAGAGTTTCACAGTAATAGAGTTTTACAGTAATAGAGTTTCACAGTAATAGAGTTTCACAGTAATAGAGTTTCACAGTAATAGAGTTTCACAGTAATAGAGTTTCACAGTAATAGAGTTTCACAGTAATAGAGTTTCACAGTAATAGAGTTTCACAGTAAAAGAGTTTCACAGTAAAAGAGTTTCACAGTAATAGAGTTTCACAGTAATAGAGTTTCACAGTAATAGAGTTTCACAGTAATAGAGTTTCACAGTAATAGAGTTTCACAGTAATAGAGTTTCACAGTAATAGAGTTTCACAGTAATAGAGTTTCACAGTAATAGAGTTTCACAGTAATAGAGTTTCACAGTAATAGAGTTTCACAGTAATAGAGTCTCACAGTAATAGAGTCTCACAGTAATAGAGTCTCACAGTAATAGAGTTTCACAGTAATAGAGTTTCACGTTAATAGAGTTTCACGTTAATAGAGTTTCACGTTAATAGAGTTTCACGTTAATAGAGTTTCACGGTGATAGAGTTTCACGTTAATAGAGTTTCACGGTGATAGAGTTTCACGGTGATAGAGTTTCACGGTGATAGAGTTTCACGGTGATAGTTTCACGGTGATAGTTTCACGGTGATAGTTTCACGGTGATAGAGTTTCACGGTGATAGAGTTTCACGGTGATAGAGTTTCACGTTAATAGAGTTTCACGGTGATAGAGTTTCACGGTGATAGAGTTTCACGGTGATAGAGTTTCACGGTGATAGAGTTTCACGGTGATAGAGTTTCACGGTGATAGAGTTTCACGGTGATAGAGTTTCACGGTGATAGAGTTTCACGGTGATAGAGTTTCACGGTGATAGAGTTTCACGGTGATAGAGTTTCACGGTGATAGAGTTTCACGGTGAGACAGTTTCACGGTGAGACAGTTTCACGGTGAGACAGTTTCACGGTGAGACAGTTTCACGGTGAGACAGTTTCACGGTGAGACAGTTTCACGGTGAGACAGTTTCACGGTGAGTCAGTTTCACGGTGAGACAGTTTCACGGTGAGACAGTTTCACGGTGAGACAGTTTCACGGTGAGACAGTTTCACGGTGAGACAGTTTCACGGTGAGACAGTTTCACGGTGAGACAGTTTCACGGTGAGACAGTTTCACGGTGAGACAGTTTCACGGTGAGACAGTTTCACGGTGAGACAGTTTCACGGTGAGACAGTTTCACGGTGAGACAGTTTCACGGTGAGACAGTTTCACGGTGAGACAGTTTCACGGTGAGACAGTTTCACGGTGAGACAGTTTCACGGTGAGACAGTTTCACGGTGAGACAGTTTCACGGTGAGACAGTTTCACGGTGAGACAGTTTCACGGTGATACAGTTTCACGGTGATACAGTTTCACGGTGATACAGTTTCACGGTGATACAGTTTCACGGTGATACAGTTTCACGGTGATACAGTTTCACGGTGATACAGTTTCACGGTGATACAGTTTCACGGTGATACAGTTTCACGGTGATACAGTTTCACGGTGATACAGTTTCACGGTGATACAGTTTCACGGTGATACAGTTTCACTGTGATACAGTTTCACTGTGATACAGTTTCACGGTGATACAGTTTCACGGTGATACAGTTTCACGGTGATACAGTTTCACGGTGATACAGTTTCACGGTGATACAGTTTCACGGTGAGACAGTTTCACGGTGAGACAGTTTCACGGTGAGACAGTTTCACGGTGAGACAGTTTCACGGTGATACAGTTTCACGGTAATATAGTAATGCAGTTGTATAGTTATGCACTTGTACAGTTAGAAAGCAATTTATTTCAGAGGGACATAGCTTTACATCAATATGGTCTCACAGATACCGTAATACATAATTTACAGTATCATAATTTCGTAATTATTAGGTTGTGCCGCAAAGTAATTCAACACGACTATCTCTTTTGCCCTCCAAATGCCATGACTCGACGATGTGAACGCAGTTCTCAAATTCTCAAACTTGGCCAAAGTAAGGCGAAGTGGCAAGTTTTACGCTCTTCTCCACCCTGATGACGCAAAACAAAAAAGAGGTATTTGATCTTCCCGGCTGTTGACAGATCTGAGGAACTACCTCGTAAAGTCTTTAGGTATTTATAGATCTCAAGTACCACCACGTGATGTATCGCCCTTTGTTCTTGAGGTATCTATAGATCTGAGGTACCACCACATGATGTATCGCCCTCTGTTCTTGATGTATCTACCGATCTGAGGTACTACCACGCAATGTCTCGCTCTTTATTATTGATTTATCTAAAGATCTGAGGTACTACCACGCAATGTCTCGCCCTTTATTATTGAGGTATCTATAGATCTGAGGTACTACGTAATGTATCGTCCTTTATGCCTTTTTTCTCTAGGTATTTCTAGACCTGAGGTACAATCCCATAATGTATTGCCTTTCATCCTATTTGGCCGTTGATGGGTCTGAATAACCAGCAGGTTATGTATCATCTTCTCTGTGTGTGGATGACGTTATGATCCAGGCCCCACCTGCAGACTTACTGGCCTTGGCTCGTGGAATACAGGATGTGGTGAACGTGTTGAATAATGGGGCAAGCGTTCGCGTTTTTTATGTGAGCGACAAGACAGTAACGTTTGAAGCGTCACTCATTAAATTGACCTCAAGGAACGCCAAACTCAGCCCTATACGTGGTAGATCAAATCATATTCCTTCAGTAGCGCCGTGGTAGATCAAATCATATTCCTTCAGTAGCGTAGATTGGCGTAGACTGGAAAATTGGCTTAGATTGGAACGCCAATGTACGTGGTAGATACACTCATATTACTTCAGTGGTGCGCGTTTTGCGTACATCACTTGACAATAAACTAATTAGGAAGCTACCTTTGGGTGTACGCAAAAAGAAATGTCTCCGAGGATAATACATATCTTTTGAATTGTTTTCCCGAGTTGAACAGAGGCGGAAGACTGGATAGCTCAGCTCCTGCTTCACAAAGCTACTGCTGAATGCGACAGTCAATCCGGCATTTTCGAGGAGCCGTGGAAGTCTTAACACGTTCACTGCGATGGGTTAAACTGAAGGTCCGTTTCGACTTAAATTTATATTCAAACGTCGCTAGAAATTCAATAAAATACCAAACATTAACTGGGTCCATTAAATGTGTACTAACAGGTAAATTGCCCGTTTAACTGCCGGTATAAATAAATAAATAACATTTTTATCATTTTAGCAATTTTTTCAAACAACAAATTTTACCATACGAGGTAAAATGTTAATCATGAAATTTTATTTTTCACATTTATAAGGAAAGATGAAAAGTTATTCAAGCAGTAACGTCAATATCCCAATTCTGCTACTCACAACCCAACCAAACCTACCGTTAACAGCCGCTGAAATGCGATGAACGAGTTAAAACTAATGGTATTTAATGAACACAGTTATTGTTTGATATTGATAAAACTGCTATCAACTTTTGACTTTGAATTTGAGGTGAATATTGAATTGCAGCTCAACCCACCGCAGTTAACGTGTTAAAAGACAATACCTCGCTCAGCTCAAGCACCTTCCTGTTACTGCCACTTGAGATAGTATTATCGAGGAAGCCCTATGTATTGGCATATTCCTGGATTATATTTCTTCTGCCTCGAGCTAGGAAGCATTAATCAGCCTTCCTCTACTCCCACCTTTTTAGGTCGAACCTGTTAATTTTAGGGAAAAACTGACATGGCGAAACTTTATATAAACGGTCAGCTTCGAACCATTACGCTTTGACCGCGACGTGAGCCGCCGGTGTCCTCGGAGGGGATTTTCATAATGCTGCTCACCGACCGGTAGTCACGAACTCGGTTTTCCTAAATAGTTTGTCAAAGTTAAAGGAAAGAACGATCCAGTTACTGTTTACTATTTTCAAAATTGCTTGCTACAACTGACTTTATACTTGATCTGAATACTGAACTTAATGTGAGGGCGCGAGCTGAGAGTTAGGTAGGCCTTCTTTTTGTTGAAATAAAATTCTTTTGTCATGAACAATATTTTTTCGGTTCACTGCTGTCCTGTTTTTTCAGCACCGACTACTTTCTTCTTCAACTTTGATCTTGTTTCATGAACTTCTTTCTCAATTTACGGTTTCCATGCCCCTTCTGCATAGATTCCACGTTCCCTTAACTCAATACTATGTCGGGAATCTGTTAAGAATAATCAATTTTTGCGAATTTGAAAAATGAGGATTTAGGGAAAAATTTTAATTGTGTGTAATAAATGTTTGGCTTTGTTTGGCGTACTACAAATATCTCAGAAAATCCCAGCAGTACAGGAGGGTCGCTTCAACATGTATGTTTTTATGCCTGTATGTTTTCTTTTAACTCAGCAATGTTAGGAGGCCGCGATAAGGTGCGAGAGCCAAACGATGTATGTTTACAGTGTGTGTTGTTTCTGGAGGGGACTATGTTGTGGTGATAGCAAATTTTTTCACGCGGGCGAGCCCTTGGGAAACTCGAGACGGTCGAAAAAATGCCTACCCATGTGCAAAACAAAGCCGCCTTGTAGTCACATATAAATCGATACTCAGGCCGAGGGAAAGGGCAAACTAACGGTCGACTTCGAAGGTGCTGGAGCGTGGGATACAATGAGGCTAAGAAAAAAAAAATATATAAAGACGAACTGCGGGACTACCAATGAGAAGAGAGGTGGGCGGTCACAGTCAAGGTCTGAGGATTCTTATAGGCCGAAGGTGAGAGTGAACAACCCTCGAAGAAAATACGCCAGGGCTCAAGGATCGGAGGAACATTAGGCAGTTCGACCGGTGAGATCGCGACGCGAAGTATAAAGATAAACCGCGGGTGTGTTCACTGTAACAAACGTGCTCAAAGATATAATGAAAATTGGTTATTGGATATACTGAAAATCATACTAAGTTTAACGCCAAAATGTGATCATGGCATTCATACATGTTTTCGTTTTTTACTTGCAGAAGAGAGCAAATTAAAACCCCGACCAGCGTGGGAATCATTTAATGGAACATTTAAGTGCAACGTCTTTGGGGAGGGTAAGAGCGAAGCCATTTCTTGGGAAGAGATAATTCTTCGTTATAAAATTTCTGAAATTTATTGGCATACAGTGATGTAAAGATTGAAATGTGTAAAGGGGGCTTAATGGGTGCTATCATAATTAATGGGTTATAAATTGATCTTGCAGGTGGGACGGAGTCATATGTCTGAGGATTGATCAGCTCGACTGAGGGGAAATCGACGTGTGAATATTCTGAAGCGGAATAAGCAAAATAACGTCATCACTAGACATTTTCTGAACAGTGAATACGATAGGCCTTTGAACTGAAGCGAGTCGTGGACGATTTTGTGGTTGAAGTGACCATTGCTCACTGTACTGCTGGAATAACTGAGATAGAAATAGGACAGGATAGATTAATTCTCATGTGTAACTCTTGCAAACTTAGCGGCGGCCGGCCAGCCAATAATTCTGTGTAATTATGTGATGTAAGTCATTTGACGTATGCTATTTGATTTCATTACTTAATTAACATTATTCCTAACACCATTCATTGTGTGTGCGCTCATTAATGTTTGTATTACGTATAGCTGGAAATTATAAATGTTAAGCATAGTTCATCCTGTGTATCATGCCCCACAATATTAGAAGCGATCCATCGTAATACCACGGAGGGCGCTCAGAAAATGCGCTACGTAAGTGGGTCAGCGATCACCGGTGAGTACCTTTCTTTTTTTAGTATATATACTGTAGTGTCAATTATTTTCCATGAATTTTATGTCGTATATGCATTCTTTGGAGGTGTGCCATTCCTCAACTCCGAGAGCCGGATCTTTCTGTTAATGAAATGTTAACAAGGAGGTGAAGGGTACATTTCTCGTGACAACTAAATGGTGCCATCCTCCTTCCTCTCTTTGGATCGCATTTTTTGCTGGGGGAAGGGAGGCTAAAAATAACGACTAATCTAATCTGAATACTGAACTTAAGTTGAAATCATAGCGGTCAACGTTTGATAATACCCCAAAAATAGCATTCTATTGAGCTACCTTTTCTTGGCTCATCTACGCAATTTGACCCAATCGCTTTCTGAACAGAGGCGAGTGTTCAGGAGACCTGCTCTGCTCTCTTGAATGGGTGCGCCTGTGCGGGGCCCCTCAGCGGGATACAACTGCTGTGTTTATTGGATTTAGCGCTCCTACGGGTGAAGTGTGAGGTCCCGGGCTAAAGGTTAGGTAGGGCTTCCTTTTGTTGAAATAGAATGTTTTTTTGCGGACCATTTTTTTCAGTTCGCTGCTGTTTTTTTCAGAGCCTATTGTTTTTTTTCAACTTTTGCCTTGTTTCAAAGCCTTCCTTCTTAACCCCCCCTCAGGGGGATACAACTATTGTATCTATGGGAATTAGCGCTCCCAGGGGAAAAATGTGAGGGCCCGAGCTGAGAGTTAGGTAGGTCTTCTTTTTGTTGAAATAAAATGTTTTTTGTTATGTTAAGGACCACCTTTTTTTCGGTTCACTACTGTCCTGTTTTTCAGCACCTCTGACTTTCTTCTTCAACTTTTATCTTATTTCATGAACTTCTTTCCCATCTTACTGTTTCTATGCCCTTTCTGCATAGATTCCTCATTTTCTTATCTCCATACTAAATGGTACCTTCCTCCTTCCTCTCTTCGATACGCTCTATTTTTGCAGCGGTTAGGGAGGCTTAAACTAACTTGTAATCTAATCTAATCTAATCTTCCTTCTTAACTTGCTGTTTCTATACGCAGGGGATGTTGGGTGGGAACAGTCCTTGTGCTTAGATTCCGCGTTCCCTTATCTCCATGATAATGATACTTTATCCTTCCTCCTTTGGAACGCTTTTGTTGCGGCTGAAAATAACGTTTCTAAATTAAATGTTCCATTTCTCTAGAGGTACACACGTATATATAGAAGTCAGTGTGCCAGAAAAGAAAAAATGATATGATGGATGGTTTTGCGCGTCCCAGTTCATTGCTAAGATCTCTAACTGGATAAGAATGGTTGTGACAACTCAGGGAGAACTCAAGTCCACTACAAGGGGCAACAACTACTTTCATTGTTGCATTTGGTTTCATGGAATTCCGGCTGAATGTAATCTTTTGCATGTTAACTTTCATTTTTTATTTTTACAAAAGTTGAGACTTTCGGAGGGTTGTCGGATGTGCCCCTGGAGCGTTAGTAAAATCCTTTTGTCTTCTATGCTACTACTTCTTTAAATTTTTTTCTCACTACAATAATAAGACAACTACTACTATGCCACTGTTACGCCTATCACAAACGAAGCAAGAACGTGGAAATTTTCCTTACATCCAGTAAACAACCTAACTTCTTACCCACTATCATACTAGAACACATATGCAGGGCGCGACAGTCAATTCTGCATTTTAGGCTTCCACAGCCTTTACGAAAATGCAGGTTTGACTGCCGCACCCTGTACTTATTCTCTAGAACAGTGTCATCAGGCAGCCTGAGAAATTGAGTTCAGGTTTGTTGACGATTCTTTCGACAAAACAAAGTTTTTACTCGTGTATGCCACCTTAGTTATGAGGCTTCTTGGCTCTGTTGATCTAGGCACGTCATGGGCAAGCACGCTTTCGAACGTGAAGTTGAAGAGATCTGCCTGCATGAATGAAGCCTCATGCATGTCATGCGTTGATAACGTGATAACTTGAACCTTTACCACCGCCATTATTACAACCACCGCCGTTATTACAACCACCGCCGTTATTACAACCACCGCCATTATTACAACCACCGCCATTATTACAACCACCGCCATCATTACAACCACCGCCATTATTACAACCACCGCCGTTATTACAACCACCGCCATTATTACAACCACCGCCATTATTACAACCACCGCCATTATTACAACCACCCCCATTATTACAACCACCCCCATTATTACAACCACCGCCATTATTACAACCACCGCCATTATTACAACCACCGCCATTATTACAACCACCGCCATTATTACAACCACCGCCATTATTACAACCACCGCCATTATTACAACCACCGTCGTTATTACAACCACCTCCATTATTACAACCACCGCCATTATTACAACCACCGCCATTATTACAACCACCGCCATTATTACAACCACCGCCATTAATACAACCACCGCCATTAATACAACCACCGCCATTATTACAACCACCACCATTACAACCACCGCCATTACAACCACCGCCATTACAACCACCGCCATTACAACCACCGCCATTATTACAACCACCGCCATTATTACAATCACCGCCATTATTACAACCACCGCCATTATTACAACCACCGCCATTATTACAACCACCGCCATTATTACAACCACCGCCATTATTGCAACCACCGCCATTATTACAACCACCGCCATTATTACAACCACCGCCATTATTACAACCACCGCCATTATTACAACCACCGCCATTATTACAACCACCGCCATTATTACAACCACCGCCATTATTACAACCACCGCCATCATTACAACCACCGCCATTATTACAACCACCGCCATTATTACAACCACCGCCATTATTACAACCACCGCCATTATTACAACCACCGCCATCATTACAACCACCGCCATCATTACAACCACCGCCATTATTACAACCACCGCCATCATTACAACCACCGCCAATATTACAACCACCGCCATCGTTACAACCACCGCCATTATTACAACCACCGCCATCATTACAACCACCGCCAATATTACAACCACCGCCATCATTACAACCACCGCCATTATTACAACCACCGCCATCATTACAACCACCGCCAATATTACAACCACCGCCATCATTACAACCACCGCCATCATTACAACCACCGCCATCATTACAACCACCGCCATTATTACAACCACCGCCATCATTACAACCACCGCCATTATTACAACCACCGCCATTACAACAACCGCCATTATTACAACCACCGCCATTATTACAACCACCGCCATCATTACAACCACCGCCATTATTACAACCACCGCCATTACAACAACCGCCATTATTACAACCACCGCCATTATTACAACCACCGCCATCATTACAACCACCGCCATTATTACAACCACCGCCATTATTACAACCACCGCCATTACAACCAAACTACCGCCATTAGACTGGCATCAGGTTGTCACCGACATCACAACGAGGAAGGAACTGCCACTCGGCAGTGAACATCAAAGAACACATTGGGGTTTGGCAAGAATTTAAGACCTAGCCCGTTAACTGCGGCAAGTTAACTTTAGGTTCAGTATCGGACTCAAACTAAACACAGTTCCAATATTCAGCACTGAAATCAATACAACATCTGGAACGTGCCTTCTTTTCCTGTAGATTAACGTTTCAGACGAAGGGACCCACCGGTGGTCCCTGAGGGGGATTTCCATAATGCTGTCGACCGACCAGTAGTCACAAACTCAATTTTTATAAATACTTAAAGCTAACTGAGGGCACGGTCCAGTTCATGTTTGCTATTTTCTAAGTTGCTCCCTACAACTGACTTTAAATTCGAATTGAACATTGAGCTTCAGTTCAATTATCGCAGGAAACGTGTTAAGTATATATGAAAATGAATATCGAATTACCGGTGGATCTCTACTAGCAACCGGAAGATCAAATGGGCAAACTGGAGGTTGTGTCGAAGGAAAAAATTAAAGGATAACCGTAGAATAATTTATTTGTTATTAAGTTTAAACTTAATGTATGTGCTAATAGGATTATTGCATTGTCCAAGCCCAACCTCCGCTATTAATCCAACACCACATAGTGCTTTATCACGTTAATCGCTATTAGTTAAACTGAAGTTCAATATTCAACTCAAATTTAAAGTCAAGTGTAGTAAGCAATTTTGAAAATAGGCAACAGTAACTAGATCGTGCCTTCATTTAGCTTTGATTTAGTATTGATGAAAATTGAGTTTGCAACTACTGGCCGGTTAACAGCATTATAAAAATTCCTTCTGTGTACCACCGGTGGCTCACACGGCCGTTAACGAGTTAACACGTTGACTGTTGCAAGTCAAACTAAAGATAAAAATTAAACTAAAATCGAAGTTAATTTGATTTTACAACCCTAAGTATGACGAACACTCAGTGTGTCGCCCTTTCGTTCGGCTGTGGTTAAGCATACAGGACAGTGGGGTTGGGAACCACCGGTGGGTCACGCCCCTGTGTGGAAGTCCTTCCAGTGATCACCGTTGGGTCACGCCCCAGTGTGGAAGTCCCTTCAGTGACAGCCGGTGGGTCACGCTTCAGTGGGAAAGTCCCTTCAGTGACCACCGGTGGGTCACGCCCCAGTGTGGAAGTCCCTTCAGTGACCACCGTTGGGTCACGCCCCAGTGTGAAAGTCCCTTCAGTGACCACCGGTGGGTCACGCCCCAGTGTGGAAGTCCCTTCAGTGACCACCGGTGGGTCACGCTTCAGTGGGAAAGTCTCTTCAGTGACCACCGGTGGGTCATGCCGCAGTCAACGTGTCAGTCTTCCCCTCAACTTTTCAATGACCCTCTAAGTGAAACCTTTAATGATTTCCATATCATGGTTATTACGCTGTTGTGCTTCAGTTTGGCTGTTTAAGCTCTCCTGAAAATTACTACGGATCATTTTTGGAATGTTGCAACCGTGAGGTAGAGTTTCATTTTCCACCTCACTCGGGATATTCATGCCATTTAAGGTACGAAGTTTCATTTGGTTCTGCTACAAAAAGTTCAATTTTATTCCACTTTGAGTGGGATGTCCCAAGGCTACAATTTCGTTAGGCGCATTCCTTCCCGTAAAATGAATTTTGAAAAAATCTTAAGAACAAACTTGAAACGCACAAACTCAAACTTCAAATGACAGATACCATTACTTTAAATTTACTTAACCAGATAATTAGTGAAGTTATTTATTATAGATAAAGTAGGTTGAATTTTACTTCAGCACTTCATTTCAAATAATTTTGTACCTCAAGTTTCTAGAAGTTTTGGATGATAAAACTTATACTTTGATTCGAATTACCGAACGATATTTGAATTACGTTTATTTTAAATATTATTGTAATAAGCTATTGTCAACTTCTTGTAATTGGTGACTGGTGCTGGGCTGTGTGGTGCTGGGCTGTGTGGTGCTGGGCTGTGTGGTGCTGGGCTGTGTGGTGCTGGGCTGTGTGGTGCTGGGCTGTGTGGTGCTGGGCTGTGTGGTGCTGGGCTGTGTGGTGCTGGGCTGTGTGGTGCTGGGCTGTGTGGTGCTGGGCTGTGTGGTGCTGGGCTGTGTGGTGCTGGGCTGTGTGGTGCTGGGCTGTGTGGTGCTGGGCTGTGTGGTGCTGGGCTGTGTGGTGCTGGACTGTGTGGTGCTGGACTGTGTGGTGCTGGACTGTGTGGTGCTGGGCTGTGTGGTGCTGGGCTGTGTGGTGCTGGGCTGTGTGGTGCTGGGCTGTGTGGTGCTGGGCTGTGTGGTGCTGGGCTGTGTGGTGCTGGGCTGTGTGGTGCTGGGCTGTGTGGTGCTGGGCTGTGTGGTGCAGGACTGTGTGGTGCTGGACTGTGTGGTGCTGGACTGTGTGGTGCTGGACTGTGTGGTGCTGGACTGTGTGGTGCTGGACTGTGTGGTGCAGGACTGTGTGGTGCAGGACTGTGTGGTGCTGGACTGTGTGGTGCTGGACTGTGTGGTGCTGGACTGTGTGGTGTAGGACTGTGTGGTGCAGGACTGTGTGGTGCAGGACTGTGTGGTGCAGGACTGTGTGGTGCTGGACTGTGTGGTGCTGGACTGTGTGGTGCAGGACTGTGTGGTGCTGGACTGTGTGGTGCTGGACTGTGTGGTGCTGGACTGTGTGGTGTTGGACTGTGTGGTGCTGGACTGTGTGGTGCTGGACTGTGTGGTGCTGGACTGTGTGGTGCTGGACTGTGTGGTGCTGGACTGTGTGGTGCACGACTGTGTGGTGCTGGACTGTGTGGTGCTGGACTGTGTGGTGCTGGACTGTGTGGTGCTGGACTGTGTGGTGCTGGACTGTGTGGTGCACGACTGTGTGGTGCTGGACTGTGTGGTGCTGGACTGTGTGGTGCTGGACTGTGTGGTGCTGGACTGTGTGGTGCTGGACTGTGTGGTGCTGGACTGTGTGGTGCTGGACTGTGTGGTGCAGGACTGTGTGGTGCTGGACTGTGTGGTGCTGGACTGTGTGGTGCTGGACTGTGTGGTGCTGGACTGTGTGGTGCACGACTGTGTGGTGCTGGACTGTGTGGTGCTGGACTGTGTGGTGCTGGACTGTGTGGTGCTGGACTGTGTGGTGCTGGACTGTGTGGTGCTGGACTGTGTGGTGCTGGACTGTGTGGTGCTGGACTGTGTGGTGCTGGACTGTGTGGTGCTGGACTGTGTGGTGCTGGACTGTGTGGTGCTGGACTGTGTGGTGCTGGACTGTGTGGTGCTGGACTGTGTGGTGCTGGACTGTGTGGTGCTGGACTGTGTGGTGCTGGACTGTGTGGTGCTGGACTGTGTGGTGCTGGACTGTGTGGTGCAGGACTGTGTGGTGCAGGACTGTGTGGTGCTGGACTGTGTGGTGCTGGACTGTGTGGTGCAGGACTGTGTGGTGCAGGACTGTGTGGTGCTGGACTGTGTGGTGCTGAGCTGTGTGGTGCTGGACTGTGTGGTGCTGGACTGTGTGGTGCTGGACTGTGTGGTGCTGGACTGTGTGGTGCTGGACTGTGTGGTGCTGGACTGTGTGGTGCTGGACTGTGTGGTGCTGGACTGTGTGGTGCTGGACTGTGTGGTGCTGGACTGTGTGGTGCTGGACTGTGTGGTGCTGGACTGTGTGGTGCAGGACTGTGTGGTGCTGGACTGTGTGGTGCAGGACTGTGTGGTGCTGGACTGTGTGGTGCTGAGCTGTGTGGTGCTGAGCTGTGTGGTGCTGGACTGTGTGGTGCTGGACTGTGTGGTGCTGGACTGTGTGGTGCTGGACTGTGTGGTGCTGGACTGTGTGGTGCTGGACTGTGTGGTGCTGGACTGTGTGGTGCTGGACTGTGTGGTGCTGGACTGTGTGGTGCTGGACTGTGTGGTGCTGGACTGTGTGGTGCTGGACTGTGTGGTGATGGACTGTGTGGTGCTGGACTGTGTGGTGCTGGACTGTGTGGTGCTGGACTGTGTGGTGCTGGACTGTGTGGTGCTGGACTGTGTGGTGCTGGACTGTGTGGTGCTGGACTGTGTGGTGCTGGACTGTGTGGTGCTGGACTGTGTGGTGCTGGACTGTGTGGTGCTGGACTGTGTGGTGCTGGACTGTGTGGTGCTGGACTGTGTGGTGCTGGACTGTGTGGTGCTGGACTGTGTGGTGCACGACTGTGTGGTGCTGGACTGTGTGGTGCAGGACTGTGTGGTGTTGGACTGTGTGGTGCTGGACTGTGTGGTGCTGGACTGTGTGGTGCAGGACTGTGTGGTGCAGGACTGTGTGGTGCAGGACTGTGTGGTGCTGGACTGTGTGGTGCAGGACTGTGTGGTGCTGGACTGTGTGGTGCTGGACTGTGTGGTGCTGGACTGTGTGGTGCTGGACTGTGTGGTGCTGGACTGTGTGGTGCAGGACTGTGTGGTGTTGGACTGTGTGGTGCTGGACTGTGTGGTGCTGGACTGTGTGGTGCAGGACTGTGTGGTGCTGGACTGTGTGGTGCAGGACTGTGTGGTGCTGGACTGTGTGGTGCAGGACTGTGTGGTGCAGGACTGTGTGGTGCTGGACTGTGTGGTGCTGGACTGTGTGGTGCTGAACTGTGTGGTGCTGAGCTGTGTGGTGCTGGACTGTGTGGTGCTGGACTGTGTGGTGTTGGACTGTGTGGTGCTGGACTGTGTGGTGCTGGACTGTGTGGTGCTGGACTGTGTGGTGCTGGACTGTGTGGTGCTGGACTGTGTGGTGCTGGACTGTGTGGTGCTGGACTGTGTGGTGCACGACTGTGTGGTGCTGGACTGTGTGGTGCAGGACTGTGTGGTGCAGGACTGTGTGGTGCTGGACTGTGTGGTGCTGGACTGTGTGGTGCGGGACTGTGTGGTGCAGGACTGTGTGGTGCTGGACTGTGTGGTGCAGGACTGTGTGGTGCTGGACTGTGTGGTGCTGGACTGTGTGGTGCAGGACTGTGTGGTGCTGGACTGTGTGGTGCAGGACTGTGTGGTGCTGGACTGTGTGGTGCAGGACTGTGTGGTGCTGAGCTGTGTGGTGCTGGACTGTGTGGTGCTGGACTGTGTGGTGCTGGACTGTGTGGTGCTGGACTGTGTGGTGCTGGACTGTGTGGTGCTGGACTGTGTGGTGCTGGACTGTGTGGTGCTGGACTGTGTGGTGCTGGACTGTGTGGTGCTGGACTGTGTGGTGCTGGACTGTGTGGTGCTGGGCTCTGTGGTGCTGGACTGTGTGGTGCTGGACTGTGTGGTGCTGGACTGTGTGGTGCTGGACTGTGTGGTGCTGGACTGTGTGGTGCTGGACTGTGTGGGGCTGGACTGTGTGGGGCTGGACTGTGTGGTGCTGGACTGTGTGGTGCTGGACTGTGTGGTGCTGGACTGTGTGGTGCTGGACTGTGTGGTGCTGGACTGTGTGGTGCTGGGCTGTGTGGTGCTGGGCTGTGTGGTGCTGGGCTGTGTGGTGCTGGGCTGTGTGGTGCTGGGCTGTGTGGTGCTGGACTGTGTGGTGCTGGGCTGTGTGGTGCTGGGCTGTGTGGTGCTGGACTGTGTGGTGCTGGACTGTGTGGTGCTGGACTGTGTGGTGCTGGACTGTGTGGTGCTGGACTGTGTGGTGCTGGACTGTGTGGTGCTGGACTGTGTGGTGCTGGGCTGTGTGGTGCTGGACTGTGTGGTGCTGGGCTGTGTGGTGCTGGGCTGTGTGGTGCTGGACTGTGTGGTGCTGGACTGTGTGGTGCTGGGCTGTGTGGTGCTGGGCTGTGTGGTGCTGGGCTGTGTGGTGCTGGGCTGTGTGGTGCTGGGCTGTGTGGTGCTGGGCTGTGTGGTGCTGGACTGTGTGGTGCTGGACTGTGTGGTGCTGGACTGTGTGGTGCTGGACTGTGTGGTGCTGGACTGTGTGGTGCTGGGCTGTGTGGTGCTGGGCTGTGTGGTGCTGGACTGTGTGGTGCTGGGCTGTGTGGTGCTGGGCTGTGTGGTGCAGGACTGTGTGGTGCAGGACTGTGTGGTGCAGGACTGTGTGGTGCAGGACTGTGTGGTGCAGGGCTGTGTGGTGCTGGGCTGTGTGGTGCTGGACTGTGTGGTGCTGGACTGTGTGGTGCTGGACTGTGTGGTGCTGGACTGTGTGGTGCTGGACTGTGTGGTGCTGGACTGTGTGGTGCTGGACTGTGTGGTGCTGGACTGTGTGGTGCTGGGCTGTGTGGTGCTGGACTGTGTGGTGCTGGACTGTGTGGTGCTGGGCTGTGTGGTGCTGGACTGTGTGGTGCTGGGCTGTGTGGTGCTGGGCTGCGATATAAGGGCCGGCTGTGAGGTATGGTGTGGAATAAATTTATTTTTGGGGTCGTTGCATTGCCACATCGCTGCGGTCAACACGTTCCGAAATATCGTTGTAACCATCGCCCTCAACGATATTATCTTGTTACATCGTTGTAACCAGCTCGTCTTGCTACATCGTTGTAACCAGCTCGTCTTGTTACATCGTTGTAACCAGCTCGTCTTGTTACATCGTTGTAACCAGCTCGTCTTGCTACATCGTTGTAACCAGCTCGTCTTGTTACATCGTTGTAACCAGCTCGTCTTGCTACATCGTTGTAACCAGCTCGTCTTGTTACATCGTTGTAACCAGCTCGTCTTGCTACATCGTTGTAACCAGCTCGTCTTGCTACATCGTTGTAACCAGCTCGTCTTGCTACATCGTTGTAACCAGCTCGTCTTGCTACATCGTTGTAACCAGCTCGTCTTGCTACATCGTTGTAACCAGCTCGTCTTGCTACATCGTTGTAACCAGCTCGTCTTGCTACATCGTTGTAACCAGCTCGTTTTGCTACATCGTTGTAACCAGCTCGTCTTGCTACATCGTTGTAACCAGCTCGTCTTGCTACATCGTTGTAACTAGCTCGTCTTGCTACATCGTTGTAACCAGCTCGTCTTGCTACATCGTTGTAACCAGCTCGTCTTGCTACATCGTTGTAACCAGCTCGTCTTGCTACATCGTTGTAACCAGCTCGTCTTGCTACATCGTTGTAACCAGTTCGTCTTGCTACATCGTTGTAACCAGCTCGTCTTGCTACATCGTTGTAACCAGCTCGTCTTGCTACATCGTTGTAACCAGCTCGTTTTGCTACATCGTTGTAACCAGCTCGTCTTGCTACATCGTTGTAACCAGCTCGTTCTGCTACATCGTTGTAACCAGCTGAACATTGCTGAAGCCAACTACCATGTACAAAGCTGTATATATATGAACATCCTTTGAAAATCTTAGTCGGCATCTGCTGAGGGAAATACACCTGCTGTGTACATCTGCTGTGTACACCTGCAGTAGGCATCTGCTGTGTACACCTGCAGTAGGCATCTGCTGGGGGAAATACACCTGCTGTGTACACCTGCTGTTGGCATCTGCTGGTGAAAATACACCTGCTGTGTACACCTGCTGTTGGCATCTGCTGGTGAAGATACGCCTGCTGTGTACACCTGCTGTTGGCATCTGCTGGTGAAAATACACCTGCTGTGTACACCTGCTGTTGGCATTTGCTGGTGAAAATACACCTGCTGTGTACACCTGCTGTTGGCATCTGCTGGTGAAAATACACCTGCTGTATACACCTGCTGTTGGCATCTGCTGGTGAAAATACACCTGCTGTATACACCTGCTGTTGGCATCTGCTTGTGAAAATACACCTGCTGTGTACACCAGCTGTTGGCATCTGCTGGTGAAAATACACCTGCTGAGTATACCTGCTGTTGGCATCTGCTGGTGAAAATACACCTGCTGTGTACACCTGCTGTTGGCATCTGCTGGTGAAAATACACCTGCTGTATACACCTGCTGTTGGCATCTGCTGGTGAAAATACACCTGCTGTATACACCTGCTGTTGGCATCTGCTTGTGAAAATACACCTGCTGTGTACACCAGCTGTTGGCATCTGCTGGTGAAAATACACCTGCTGAGTATACCTGCTGTTGGCATCTGCTGGTGAAAATACACCTGCTGTGTACACCTGCTGTTAGCATCTGCTGGTGAAAATACACCTGCTGTTGGCATCTGCTGGTGAAAATACACCTGCTGTGTACACCTGCTGTGTACACCTGCTGTTGGCATCTGCTGGTGAAAATACACCTGCTGTGTATACCTGCTGTTGGCATCTGCTGGTGAAAATACACCTGCTGTTGGCATCTGCTGGTGAAAATACACCTGCTGTGTACACCTGCTGTTGGCATCTGCTGGTGAAAATACACCTGCTGTTGACATCTTCTGGTGAAAATACACCTGCTGTGTACACCTGCTGTTGGCATCTGCTGGTGAAGATACACCTGCTGTTGGCATCTGCTGGTGAAGATACACCTGCTGTGTACACCTGCTATTGGCATCTGCTGGTGAAAATACACCTGCTGTGTACACCTGCTGTTGGCATCTGCTGGTGAAAATACACCTGCTGTTGGCATCTGCTGGTGAAAATACACCTGCTGTGTACACCTGCTGTTGGCATCTGCTGGTGAAAATACACCTGCTGTGTACACCTGCTGTTGGCATCTGCTGGTGAAAAAACACCTGCTGTGTACACCTGCTGTTTGCATCTGCTGGTGAAAATACACTTGCTGTTTAACCTTTCACAGCTCAGCCTCATATTCTTAAACCGTTACTTGATATTTTTTTTACGCCATGACGCTCAAGCAATATTTTTTTGCGGAATTTCAACTGTATTCCGATGAGTGCAGAGTTAATTTAAGTTTTTTGTATTCTGTGCAGTGCAGAGTGCGATCCAGTGACGTTGATCAAAGGGCAAGTGCGAGTTACTTATCGTCGCCCAGAGTTTGTGTTGTTTATCGCCATCCAGATTATTGCCGCCAAGAGTATGCTTAATTTATCGCCGCCATGAGTGCGTGAAATTTATCGCCACCCAGAGTGTGTAATTTATCGCCACCCAGAGTGTGTAATTTATCGCCGCCCAGAGTGCGTGTAATTTATCGCAGCCGTGATTAAGTATAGTTTATCACCGCCCAGAATGTGCGTAATTTATCGCCGCCCACAGATATGCTCTCGTTGAAATTGTGCTAGAGCCTCATTAAGTATGTTAACACGGGGAGAACGTACGGGACGCGGCACGTGGAGAAGTTTGAGAGCCAAAGCCAGCCTGCAGCGCCTGCCATGCTGCCCAGGAACCGCTTCCTTCGGTCGCCAGAGGGCGTCGTCGTGACGGCCGTGCTGCTCGTGTGCGCCCTCTACTACCTCACGCAGGACCCGGGTGAGGGTAGTGCTGTGGTGTGTGTCCCCTCAGGGGGATACAACTATTGTATCTATGGGAATTAGCGCTCCCAGGGGGACAATGTGAGGGCCCGAGCTAAAGGTTAGGTAGGCTTTCTTTTTGTTAAAATAGAATAGGTTTTTGTTGTGTTACGGACCATCTTTTTTCGGTTCACTGCTGTCCTGTTTTTCACCGCCTACTACTTTCTTCTTAAACTTTTTCTTGTTTCATGAACTTCTTTCTTAGCTTTCTGTTTCTGTGCCCTTTCTGCATAGATTCCACGTTCCCTTAGCTCCATACTAAATGGTGCCTTCTTCCTTCCTCTCTTTACATCTCATTTGTTGAGGATAGGGAGGCTTAAACTAACTAATAAACTAAAACTGTGGTGTGTGTTGGGTATTGTTACTGAATATTCTAAAACTAATTGTTCGAAGAAAAATTTCTTAAAACAGTATTGATATTCTTCCTTATTTTGTATTTTCCAAAAACCGAACAAACAAAAGTTTGAAAGAATAACAAATCATTACCTTAAATAAAGTTTAAATAAATAAAGTAATTTAGTATCCTTCGACATACCCTCCATTTTTCTAAAGGCAAGTATTACATCTAGCCACCATTGAACAATTAGTGTTCTACTTCTTCCAGTAAAGCGATCACTGTAAAGTGGTTATTAACGATTTTCAAAAACTTAAATTATTGGAAAAGGGTACAAAATTTTCTACATTGTGAAAAAAAATAAATTAAAACATGTTAATTTAAAACGGAGATATAATCAATTAAAAGTCAAGGACATTTTTATAGGACATTCGGTATAGAAAACAAGGCTTCAGAATATTTATGTAGGATCATATGATCCTTAACACTTTGACTGCGACGAGAGCAATGGTCGGTCACTGCTGTGTACACCTGCTGTTAGCATCTGCTGGTGAAAATACACCTGCACTATTTATTATGCTGCTGACCGACCAACCATCACAAACTCAGTTTCTACATACATACATATACCGGGCTTATCCTCCCTATGGGAGGGTAGCCGACAGCAGGCCACAATCACCACACTTAGACACTAGGAGGCGAGAGAGGCAGCACTGGCCGCACCTGAACTGCCAGGATCAGCAGCAGCCCAGCACAACCACCTTCCACAGTCAGGCCCGACAGCCATAGCTGGTTTACTCCGACCGCTTCATTGAGTGCAGCCCCTCCCCCCGCACAGGACAGGTCAACCCCATCACACGCTGGCAACTTCCAGTACCGCGTCAAAAATAAAATTACCTTCTTATGCACTGCCCCCACTCACTTCTGTCCGCAGCCATCCCTCTCGCCACGTCCACAGTCAGACCCCTCTCATACAAAGCACGTCGGACCCCATCCATCCAACTCATCCGTGGTCTACCTCGCGCACGCAGACCACTCACTTCCGACATATATATCTTTTTACCAGCCGCTCAACATTCATTCTTTCAACATGCCCAAATCATCCAAGCACTCTTTCATCCACTCACCAGCTCAATTTTTTGATAACACTCGTCTGCCCCCTAACCAACTCATTCCTGATCCTATCTCTTCTTGTTACTCCATACACGCTCCTCAAACACTTCATCTCAAACACATCCAACTTCCTCCTCTCAGCTGCTCTCAACCCCCTGGACTCTGCTCCATACAACAAAACTGGCACAATCAAGCTTTCATACAGTCCCCTCTTAGCATTCATACTCGAACTCCTGCATTCAAAAACTTTCTATAACTTTCTAACTTTCTCCTGCATTCAAAAACTTCTTTCAGTTTCTAAAAATAATAATTAATTAAGAGGAATACAAGATTCAGTTAATGTTTGGTATTTTCAACACTAGAATTAACTTTAAATTTGAATTGGACATTCAACTGCCTTTAGGGGGATACAACTATTGTATCTATGGGAATTAGCGCTCCCAGGAGGAAAATGTGTGAGGGCCCGAGCTGAGAGTTAGGTAGGCCTACTTGAAATATAATGTTCTTCGTTATGTTAAGAACCACCTTTTTTCGGTTCACTGCTGTCCTGTTTTTCAACACCTACTACTTTCTTCTTCAACTTTGATCTTGTTTCATGAACTTCTTTCTCAATTTACGGTTTCCATGCCCCTTCTGCATGAGATTCCGCGTTCCCTTAACTCCATACTAAATGGTACCCTCCTCTCTTTTTATCGCCTGTGTGGTGGATAGGGAGGCTTAAACTAACTAATAATCTAATCTGGACATTAAACTTCAGCTTTACCTGGCGTGATTTTAACACTTTGACAGTAATGAGTAAAACCGAAGTTCATCACTCAAACTTAGTCAATTGGAGTGCGAAATTTTGAAAACAGCAAACTTGAACTGAATCATGCCCTCATTTAATTTTAATTATACATTCATGAAAATTGAGTTTGCGGCTGCTGATAGGTGAGCGGCATTATGGAAGTCCCCTCAGTGGCTACCGGTGGCGCACGTTGGAGTCAGAGTATCGACACACGTGCCTGTTTGTGGAGAAGCGGTCGAGACAGCCTTTGGGGGCGGGCAAAATAAGTTTAGGAAATTGATGCCTTACATGCATCTTATTGGGATGTCACTTCATGTCGTAGCTTACCATTATAGGGATGTCACTTCATGTCGTAGCTTACCATTATAGGGATGCCACTTCATGTCGTAGCTTACCATTATAGGGATGCCACTTCATGTCGTAGCTTACCATTATAGGGATGCCACTTCATGTCGTAGCTTACCATTATAGGGATGCCACTTCATGTCGTAGCTTACCATTATAGGGATGCCACTTCATGTCGTAGCTTACCATTATAGGGATGCCACTTCATGTCGTAGCTTACCATTATAGGGATGCCACTTCATGTCGTAGCTTACCATTATAGGGATGCCACTTCATGTCGTAGCTTACCATTATAGGGATGCCACTTCATGTCGTAGCTTACCATTATAGGGATGCCACTTAATGTCGTAGCTTACCATTATAGTGATGTCACTTCATGTCGTAGCTTACCATTATAGGGATGCCACTTCATGTCGTAGCTTACCATTATAGGGATGTCACTTCATGTCGTAGCTTACCATTATAGGGATGCCACTTCATGTCGTAGCTTACCATTATAGGGATGCCACTTCATGTCGTAGCTTACCATTATAGGGATGCCACTTCATGTCGTAGCTTACCATTATAGGGATGCCACTTCATGTCGTAGCTTACCATTATAGGGATGCCACTTCATGTCGTAGCTTACCATTATAGGGATGCCACTTCATGTCGTAGCTTACCATTATAGGGATGCCACTTCATGTCGTAGCTTACCATTATAGGGATGCCACTTCATGTCGTAGCTTACCATTATAGTGATGCCACTTCATGTCGTAGCTTACCATTATAGGGATGCCACTTCATGTCGTAGCTTACCATTATAGTGATGCCACTTCATGTCGTAGCTTACCATTATAGGGATGCCACTTCATGTCGTAGCTTACCATTATAGTGATGCCACTTCATGTCGTAGCTTACCATTCGCCTAAATGCCACCCCCAGCAGGCGCGCTGACATGGCGGGTGCAGGAGGACCTGCCTGACGGCGGCGTGGTGCTGCTCAGCCCCCTGCTGCAGCCGGACTATGGCGCCGGATCTGCCACCGCCCCACGGAGCACTGTCTCTCTGGTCAGCTTATGCGCGTCGCTTCCGTGATGTGTGCATATGTTCCCTGGCTGCTGTGTGCGTGCGTGCGTATATTCCTGGCTGCTGTGTGCGTGCGTATATTTTCTATTTGGTGTGCACGTGCGTATATGTAACTCCTTCAGCACTACATCAATGTTTGAGTATCACTGTAAGGGAAACGATAGCCAAGGAGAATTAGTTTTCACATAGATTTGTGCTCTCAATGTCTCTGTATAGTTCTTACATCTTTTCTGCCCAAAAAAGAAGTTATATGTGCTCAGGGTTTGCGATGGTGTACCCTTTTGTTTGTTTTCTAAGGTTAATGCTGAATTCATTAACCAAATTAACGGCACAATACCAAGAATAATTTTGTTATCTCTGCAGATCTACGCAACACAGCTCACAACATCGGTGCCTCAGAACGACTCTAGTTTATGGCCGTGTGGCATCAACCCGTCGAACGTGTCTCACCTCGCCGACGTTGCCAATTTCTCGATGCGGTGCGACGTTGCCAGCGCCGCCAACAACGTAGCAGAAGAGCTGGGGAACCTCATACTCGACCTGACGCAGATACAAAGGGTGGACTACATGCGCCATCTGCGCGACCAGCTGTGTGGCGCCTCCAAGTCCGTCTTGGAGGGCTTGTGGCTCCAGCTGTTGGTGAGGACTTGGTCTTGGAGGCCTTGTGGCTCCAGCTGTCGGTGAGGTCTTGGTCTTTGAGGCCTTGTGGCTCCAACTGTTGGTAAGGACTTGGTCTTGGAGGCCTTGTGGCTCCAGCTAGCGGTGAGGTCTTGGTCTTTGAGGCCTTGTGGCTCCAGCTGTCGGTGAGGTCTTGGTCTTTGAGGCCTTGTGGCTCCAGCTGGCGGTAAGGACTTAGTCTTAGAGGCTTTGGTCATGGAGGCTTTGGTCTTGGAGGCTTTGGTCTTGGAGGCTTTGGTCTTGGAGGCTTTGGTCTTGAAGGCTTTGGTCTTGAAGGTTTCGGTCTTGAAGGCTTCGATCTTGAAGGCTTCGGTCTTGGAGGCTTTGGTCTTGGAGGCCTTGGTCTTGAAGGCTTCGGTCTTGGAGGCCTTGGTCTTGAAGGCTTCGGTCTTGGAGGCCTTGGTCTTGAAGGTTTCGGTCTTGGAGGCTTTGGTCTTGGATGCTTTGGTCTTGGAGGCCTTGGTCTTGGAGGCCTTGGTCTTGAAGGCTTCGGTCTTGGAGGCTTTGGTCTTGAAGGCTTTGGTCTTGGAGGCTTTGGTCTTGGAGGCCTTGGTCTTGGAGGCCTTGGTCTTGAAGGCTTCGGTCTTGGAGGCTTTGGTCTTGGAGGCTTTGGTCTTGGAGGCCTTGGTCTTGAAGGCTTTGGTCTTGGAGGCTTTGGTCTTGGAGGCTTTGGTCTTGGAGGCTTTGGTCTTGGAGGCTTTGGTCTTGGAGGCCTTGGTCTTGGAGGCTTTGGTCTTGGAGGCCTTGGTCTTGGAGGCCTTGGTCTTGGAGGCCTTGGTCTTGGAGGCCTTGGTCTTGGAGGCTTTGGTCTTGGAGGCCTTGGTCTTGAAGGCTTCGGTCTTGGAGGCTTCGGTCTTGGAGGCATTGGTCTTGAAGGCTTTGGTCTTGGAGGCCTTGGTCTTGAAGGCTTCGGTCTTGGAGGCTTCGGTCTTGGAGGCTTCGGTCTTGGAGGCTTTGGTCTTGGAGGCTTTGATCTTGGAGGCCTTGGTCTTGGAGGCCTTGGTCTTGGAGGCCTTGGTCTTGGAGGCCTTGGTCTTGGAGACCTTATGGCTCCAACTGTCGATATGAACTCTCCAAAGTATTCAAACCAGCCCGTACTGATAACTTGACCGTGAAAAGGTGGTTTACCTGAAACATGAATAAATTTACAACTTTTACTAGTATCCATGCTCATGAATCCAATGTAGGACTTCATTCACGTGCGATACAACGCCCTTTTCGTACGACGTATGTCGCTGCTACCAAGGGATATAAAAATTGTGTATATGGGAATTTTCGCATTCAGGGGAAGATGTGAGGTCCCTAGCTCAAGGTTAGGTAGCTCTTCCTTTATTTGAATGAGGATAATTGGTTTTCTTACGAGTTATATTTTTTCGGTTCTCTGCTGCCCTGTTTTTCAGCACGTACTTCTTTATTCTTCAATTTTTAATTCGTTTCATAATTTTTTTCCCAACTTACTGTCCCCATTATGTGTGGGGACACACCTACAGCATGTACGGTATGTATGTACAGTATGTATGTACGGTATGTATGTACGGTTTGGATGTACCTCAAACCCTATAACAACCAATTTTTTATATGCTGAACGAAGTATTCCGGTAATTTCCTTCGAATTATATAATTACCATTAATGAAATTCAGTAAATGTGAACTTTCCCTCTAAACATTCAGTGAATAAGAACGATGTGAGGGATTTCCTAATGTTCTTCAACAAGAACGGTCTTCGAGCTGGGGTGAACTCCATCCTACATATTGTCCTCAGCCTTCCTCTCTATGGATCACCCTTGCTCTATTTACGGCCTTGAATTATAACCTAATCTTATACTTGACTTATGACCTAATCTTATACTTGACTTATGACCTAATCTTATACTTGACTTATGACCTAATCTTATACATGACTTATAACCTAATCTTAGACTTGACTTATGACCTAATCTTATACATGACTTATGACCTAATCTTATACTTGACTTATGACCTAATCTTATACTTGACTTATGACCTAATCTTATACATGACTTATGACCTAATCTAATACTTGACTTATGACCTAATCATATACTTGACTTATGACCTAATCTTATACATGACTTATGACCTAATCTTATACATGACTTATGACCTAATCTTATACATGACTTATGACCTAATCTTATACTTGACTTATGACCTAATCTTATACTTGACTTATGACCTAATCTTATACTTGACTTATGACCTAATCTTATACTTGACTTATGACCTAATCTTATACTTGACTTATGACCTAATCTTATACATGACTTATGACCTAATCTTATACCTGACTTATGACCTAATCTTATACTTGACTTATGACCTAATCTTATACATGACTTATGACCTAATCTTATACTTGACTTATGACCTAATCTTATACATGACTTATGACCTAATCTTATACTTGACTTATGACCTAATCTTATACTTGACTTATGACCTAATCTTATACATGACTTATGACCTAATCTTATACTTGACTTATGACCTAATCTTATACATGACTTATGACCTAATCTTATACTTGACTTATGACCTAATCTTATACTTGACTTATGACCTAATCTTATACTTGACTTATGACCTAATCTTATACTTGACTTATGACCTAATCTTATACTTGACTTATGACCTAATCTTATACTTGACTTATGACCTAATCTTATACATGACTTATGACCTAATCTTATACTTGACTTATGACCTAATCTTATACTTGACTTATGACCTAATCTTATACTTGACTTATGACCTAATCTTATACATGACTTATGACCTAATCTTATACTTGACTTATGACCTAATCTTATACTTGACTTATGACCTAATCTTATACTTGACTTATGACCTAATCTTATACATGACTTATGACCTAATCTTATACTTGACTTATGACCTAATCTTATACATGACTTATGACCTAATCTTATACATGACTTATGACCTAATCTTATACTTGACTTATGACCTAATCTTATACATGACTTATGACCTAATCTTATACTTGACTTATGACCTAATCTTATACTTGACTTATGACCTAATCTTATACATGACTTATGACCTAATCTTATACATGACTTATGACCTAATCTTATACTTGACTTATGACCTAATCTTATACATGACTTATGACCTAATCTTATACTTGACTTATGACCTAATCTTATATTTGACTTATGACCTAATCTTATACTTGACTTATGACCTAATCCTATACATGACTTATGACCTAATCCTATACATGACTTATGACCTAATCTTATACTTGACTTATGACCTAATCTTATACTTGACTTATGACCTAATCTTATACTTGACTTATGACCTAATCTTATACATGACTTATGACCTAATCTTATACATGACTTATGACCTAATCTTATACATGACTTATGACCTAATCTTATACATGACTTATGACCTAATCTTATACTTGACTTATGACCTAATCTTATACATGACTTAGGACCTAATCTTATACATGACTTATGACCTAATCTTATACATGACTTATGACCTAATCTTATACATGACTTATGACCTAATCTTATACATGACTTATGACCTAATCTTATACTTGACTTATGACCTAATCTTATACATGACTTATGACCTAATCTTATACTTGACTTATGACCTAATCTTATACATGACTTGTGACCTAATCTTATACATGACTTGTGACCTAATCTTATACTTGACTTATGACCTAATCTTATACTTGACTTATGACCTAATCTTATACTTGACTTATGACCTAATCTTATACTTGACTTATGACCTAATCTTATACTTGACTTATGACCTAATCTTATACTTGACTTATGACCTAATCTTATACTTGACTTATGACCTAATCTTATACTTGACTTATGACCTAATCTTATACTTGACTTATGACCTAATCTTATACTTGACTTATGACCTAATCTTATACATGACTTATGACCTAATCTTATACATGACTTATGACCTAATCTTATACTTGACTTATGACCTAATCTTATACTTGACTTATGACCTAATCTTATACTTGACTTATGACCTAATCTTATACTTGACTTATGACCTAATCTTATACTTGACTTATGACCTAATCTTATACTTGACTTATGACCTAATCTTATACTTGACTTATGACCTAATCTTATACATGACTTATGACCTAATCTTATACATGACTTATGACCTAATCTTATACTTGACTTATGACCTAATCTTATACATGACTTATGACCTAATCTTATACTTGACTTATGACCCAATCTTATACATGACTTATGACCCAATCTTATACATGACTTATGACCTAATCTTATACATGACTTATGACCTAATCTTATACTTGACTTATGACCTTATCTTATACTTGACTTATGACCTAATCTTATACTTGACTTATGACCTAATCTTATACTTGACTTATGACCTAATCTTATACTTGACTTATGACCTAATCTTATACTTGACTTATGACCTAATCTTATACTTGACTTATGACCTAATCTTATACTTGACTTATGACCTAATCTTATACTTGACTTATGACCTAATCTTATACTGGACTTATGACCTAATCTTATACTTGACTTATGACCTAATCGTATACTTGACTTATGACCTAATCGTATACTTGACTTATAATGTAATTTAATCATGATTCACGTTCCAGAATTTTGAGTCGAAGTACGCGTGTGAGGGCTGCTCCGACCCCCGCCCGCCCCCCCGCACCGCCCTCCCCTCCTCCGCCCGCCTGCCCGTCCCCAGGGTGGGGTGGCGTGTGTGTGTGTGTGGTGTGTGTGTGTGTGTGTGTGGCGTGCGTGTGTGTGTGTGTGTGTGTGTGTGTGTGTGGTGTGTGTGTGTCATGTGCAGTGTTGAAGGAGTCCCTAGTGTGTCATGTGCAGTGTTGAATGAGTCCCTAGTGTGTCATGTGCAGTGTTGAATGAGTCACTAGTGTGTCATGTGCAGTGTTGAATGAGTCACTAGTGTGTCATGTGCAGTGTTAAATGAGTCCCTAGTGTGTCATGTGCAGTGTTGAATGAGTCACTAGTGTGTCATGTGCAGTGTTGAATGAGTCCCTAGTGTGTCATGTGCAGTGTTGAATGAGTCCCTAGTGTGTCATGTGCAGTGTTGAAGGAGTCCCTAGTGTGTCATGTGCAGTGTTGAATGAGTCCCTAGTGTGTCATGTGCAGTGTTGAATGAGTCACTAGTGTGTCATGTGCAGTGTTGAATGAGTCCCTAGTGTGTCATGTGCAGTGTTGAATGAGTCCCTAGTGTGTCATGTGCAGTGTTGAATGAGTCTCTAGTGTGTCATGTGCAGTGTTGAAGGAGTCACTAGTGTGTCATGTGCAGTGTTGAAGGAGTCCCTAGTGTGTCATGTGCAGTGTTGAATGAGTCTCTAGTGTGTCATGTGCAGTGTTGAAGGAGTCACTAGTGTGTCATGTGCAGTGTTGAAGGAGTCCCTAGTGTGTCATGTGCAGTGTTGAATGAGTCTCTAGTGTGTCATGTGCAGTGTTGAATGAGTCACTAGTGTGTCATCCAGTGTTGAATGAGTCACTAGTGTGTCATGTGCAGTGTTGAATGAGTCCCTAGTGTGTCATGTGCAGTGTTGAAGGAGTCACTAGTGTGTCATGTCCAGTGTTGAATGAGTCACTAGTGTGTCATGTGCAGTGTTGAATGAGTCCCTAGTGTGTCATGTGCAGTGTTGAAGGAGTCACTAGTGTGTCATGTGCAGTGTTGAATGAGTCCCTAGTGTGTCATGTGCAGTGTTGAATGAGTCACTAGTGTGTCATGTGCAGTGTTGAATGAGTCCCTAGTGTGTCATGTGCAGTGTTGAATGAGTCCCTAGTGTGTCATGTGCAGTGTTGAATGAGTCTCTAGTGTGTCATGTGCAGTGTTGAAGGAGTCACTAGTGTGTCATGTGCAGTGTTGAAGGAGTCACTAGTGTGTCATGTGCAGTGTTGAATGAGTCCCTAGTGTGTCATGTGCAGTGTTGAAGGAGTCACTAGTGTGTCATGTGCAGTGTTGAAGGAGTCACTAGTGTGTCATGTGCAGTGTTGAATGAGTCACTAGTGTGTCATGTGCAGTGTTGAAGGAGTCACTAGTGTGTCATGTGCAGTGTTGAATGAGTCACTAGTGTGTCATGTGCAGTGTTGAATGAGTCACTAGTGTGTCATGTGCAGTGTTGAATGAGTCACTAGTGTGTCATGTGCTCTTTTAAATGTCACTAGACGTGTCAAGTAATCAGCTTAAACACTTTAATTGCGTTAGTGCAGTCGCTACGGTTGTTTAAGTTAAATTATAAACAGTAGAACCTTACTGCTCGAAAAAACTTATATCTTTTCTAAGAAGTGTAAAAGATTTTTGTAGCACGATGATGTTTTTACTCGTTTGCAAAAATCTTTCCTAAAAAAGGTGTTAGAATGACTGAACTGCTTTACATGTACACCGGTGTGCAAATGAACAATTTACTCAGCGGTACACACATGTCCTGACATGCAGGGCACGGGTTTAGGTGACATAATCAGGAATAGATTTAAAATAGCGATCTACTAACTTTGGATGGTGTTCTGGGCTGACGAGCAAGATTTTTTTTCATTGATAGATGAGATTTTTTCAGTTGTAGGGTTTTAACCGAAAAAATTGTAGCAATAATTTTAGTAAATGCTGAACAGTGTTATTGCACATTTCTGAAATTGAATACCATAGATAAACTTTTAAGTTTCCCTTAAGGTGTGTGAAGTCTTATTTTTTCTATAACCTATTATGTATTGTGAACACATAAATTTGTCCCTTCAGCCCCATCAGTAAACTGAAACCAATTTTTTGGAACACTTTGAGTATCTAGCATTAGAGTGCATCGGAAAATACCATGAGCCATCATATCTTAGCTAAATACTTAGGATTAATTCCGTTTAATTTGTCTCAACCCAGGGCACCATTTATAATAAATTCATAATAACTACATGCAACACTGTGATCCCTATTTTGTTGATGAAATTCATTTTAGGAGATACAATAATTGAACGCGTTTGAGTCAGTATTCCCAGAGGGAAGATGAGGTCCCGAGCTGAAAATTAGGCATGTCTTTTTCTTGTTGAAATAGACTCGTCTTTTTTGTTATTTTCTTGAATTACGTTTTGATTTTGTTACAAAATATCTTTTTGGTTTACTCTACTAGTTCTCGTTTCTACCTATGGGAATTAGCACACGCAGAGGGAACGTATGTGAGGGCCCGAGCTGAGAGTTAGGTAGGCCTTCATTTTGTTGAAATGAAATGTTTTTGTTTTGTTAAGGACCACCTTTTTTCGGTTCACTGCTCCCTGTCTTTCAGCACCTACTTCTTTCTTGTTCAACTTTTATCTTGTTTCATGAACTTCTTTCTCAAATTACCGTTTCTACGCCTCTTCTGCATATATTCCCATAATTTCATATTAAATATTGCTTTCCTCCTCCTTTTTTTGAAAACCGCTCTGTAGGAGTTAGGAAGGCTTTTACTAATTTGAAATGCAAATAGTTTTAAGAAGTTTGACTCGCATCTTTATGAACAAATTCCCTTTTTCGTTCGAATACATGAGCAAAGGCTTCGTTGGGATTAAATATCATGGTCCTAGACCAGATGGTTTGGGAGATATCGATCGTCGAATTTGTGAAGTCATTGATCACACTGCGTCGCAGAGCTGCCTTATGGGCTAGAAAACATACCAGATCTTTCTTTGCTTTGAAAAAGCACTGATGAAAGTGGAGTTATTTTTGGACAAAACTATTTAGTAATTAGTCATTACAAACTCATGACTTCAGAAAACACCTCAGTTATTGTCCAGCTGCGGAGGGACGATGACGCCGCGTCACCTGGCGCTCCTTATGAAATCTTCTTCATTCCTGTAGGTGTGATACCGCTCGTGTTTATTGACGTAGCGACTTGGCTTAGGGCTCATTCTATTTTCAATCACATGTACTACAGTCTCTATTTATTACATTTCCATTTTAGGGTGCTATTTTTCATAATTTTAAAATCTTACAAAAATTGATTTTTATTTAGTTTTTTTTTAAAGAAATTCCTAAAACGTCAGTAACAACGTATTTGAATTAAAAAAAATAAAAATCGTAGAATATTGTTTTCTGAATTCGATTACACTAAAAGAAACTTTTAAAATCAATTGGTTTAGCTCATATAACGCCCTGAAAAGTGCGTTGTAAGAAAAAACGCTAAAAAAAGCTTTCTTTTCGGAATAACTCGTTTTCTAAGCAAAAACTTGAATAATTTGTACCAGGAAAAACGTTTTTAAATCTTAACACTTTGACCGCAGCGTGACCCACCGGTGGTACACGGAGGTAATTTTCACAACGCTGCAGACCGACCAGTAGTCACAAACACAATTTCCATAAATACTTAATCAAAGCTAAATGAAGGCGCGATCCAGTTCATGTTTGCTATTTTCAACATCGCGCGCTGCAGTTGACTTTTAATTTGAGTTTGGTGTTGAACTTAATATTTAGTAGTTGCGGTTAAAGTGTTAATCTACATATGTGGTGCAATTTTCAGATAAATCTACCCGATAAGGAAAATGTTCATCAGAAGTAAGGCAACCTCCTGAACGAACGATATTGTGACCTCTAATTTACTTTGTAAAGGAATTAACTTAAAATCTAATGAGTTTTAACGATATTTGAATTTTTAATTTAATAAACAGGAGACATGGAACGGCACGTCGTTGCCCCTCCTAGCAGTGCAGCCAGGGGGGCGGCTGGGGAACCAGATGGGGGAATATGCGACGGCCCTCGCACTGCACAAGATCTACAAAGTTCCCATCTTCCTCACCGCTGAGATGCACGTCGAGTTGTCCACAGCCTTCCCTAACATCTCATTCCCTGCCTTGCCTCCGAGTGAGGGAGTGTGCTTATGATATAATCCTGTAATTGCTTGCTGATTAAGGCTGCCCGCCAACTGATGCGATTCGATGCGATGCGATTCGATGCGATGTGATTCGCCTCAATCGGCAGTGAGTTAGGTAAGACAATGCTATTCCTACGGTGCTACAAATGAACCGTGCGATTTCGCAAGGCGTCGCACCAATAGAAACGCATCAGTGGGCGGGCGGCCTTAGAGATGATACACGCGTTTCCTGCGATGAGACCCACAAGTGGTGACCGAGGGTGTTCTCATAATGCTGCTGATTCTTGCTTGTCAATTCTAATTCTTGCACCGATTCTGCAGCCACTAACTCAACTTTTATAAATACTTAATGAAAGGAATGCTCGATCAAATTGATGTTTGCTATTATCAAAATTGCTTGCCACAATTGGCTTGAAATTTAAGTTAAATATTGAACTTCAGCTTAACCCATCGCAGGAAACGTGTTTAGAGGTGTGTGATATAATCTTATCCTATGATAAATTCCTACGTGTGTATAGTTCTGAGGTGAGAGTGTGTTATCGAGCGTGTGGTATATAAAGTCTTTACACAGGCGTTGGTGAATATTTTTTTTTTTTGGGACCGGGTGTGATTCTGTATTCTTGTCCGCGTGTGCTTGTGTCTGAAGCCCTTTAGAGAATGAATACATATAAACTGTTTTATGGGGGGCAGGGTGTGTTCCGCGCTTTAGCACGTTCCTGGCGGAAAAAAATGCGCTCATAAAAAAGTCAAAGCCTGAGGGACTACATAAATTCATATTAGTCACTGCCTATGTGAGGGCCCGAGCCAAAGGTTAGGTAGGCTTTCTTTTTGTTAAAATAGAATAGGATTTTGTTTTGTTACGGACCACCCTTTTTTCGGTTCACTGCTGTCCGGTTTTTCAGCACCTACTATTTCCTTCTTCAACTTTGATCTTGTTTCATAATCTTCTTTCCCAACTTACTGTTTCTAAGCCCTTTCTGCGTAGGTTCCGCGTTTACTCAACTCCATACTAAATGGTGCCTTGCTTCTTCCTCTCTTTGGATCGGATTTGTTCCTGCGGGTAGGGAGGCTAAAACTAACGACTAATCTAATCTGGTTAGTCACTGCGTCCTGGAAAATTCTTCCTTAGAGGCTTAAGCATTGCGCTCATTCACACGTTCCTCATGAGTACCATTTCATGTATGATACACGTGGCTTGGTATGATACATGTGAACATAAGTCCTGGTATTAGTTCTATGTTAAAATTATGAAAAATCTGTCGCATGTCATTTAGAAATGCCGTTGATACGGAAGGGTAATCCTTCTTTTCTTATTGCTTCGTTCACTTGATGCGATCACAACGTTGTTCGTATAGACGAACTTGAGCATCAATGTGATCATCGCAATGTTGTGAAAGGTTGTTATAAACTTTCTTAGTAATTGTCTTCTCTGTGACAACGTGTTTTATTGACCCCATCTTCCCCTTTGGCATTATCTTTCCCATACAGATTGCCGGTCCCATGGATATAGTCTTTCCTATGGATACCGTCTTTCCCCTTGAGTGATATTTCCCATGGACATTGCCTCACGAACATAGTCTGTTCCGTGGACATAACCTTCCCTGTGGACATTGTCTCACGGATATTGTCTGTTCCATAAGCATGGTCTTTTCCGAGGACACTGTCTCTTTTTCCCGTGGACTTTGTCTCTCCGTTCCCGTGGACTTTGTCTCTCCTTTCCCGTGGACTTTGTCTCTCCTTTCCCGTGGACTTTGTTTCTCCTTTCCCGTGGACTTTGTTTCTCCTTTCCTGTGGACTTTGTTTCTCCTTTCCCGTGGACTTTGTCTCTCCTTTCCCGTGGACTTTGTCTCTCCTTTCCCGTGGACTTTGTTTCTCCTTTCCTGTGGACTTTGTTTCTCCTTTCCCGTGGACTTTGTCTCTCCTTTCCCGTGGACTTTGTTTCTCCTTTCCTGTGGACTTTGTTTCTCCTTTCCCGTGGACTTTGTCTCTCCTTTCCCGTGGACTTTGTCTCTCCTTTCCCGTGGACTTTGTTTCTCCTTTCCCGTGGACTTTGTCTCTCCTTTCCCGTGGACTTTGTTTCTCCTTTCCTGTGGACTTTGTTTCTCCTTTCCCGTGGACTTTGTTTCTCCTTTCCTGTGGACTTTGTTTCTCCTTTCCTGTGGACTTTGTTTCTCCTTTCCCGTGGACTTTGTTTCTCCTTTCCCGTGGACTTTGTTTCTCCTTTCCCGTGGACTTTGTCTCTCCTTTCCCGTGGACTTTGTTTCTCCTTTCCCGTGGACTTTGTCTCTCCTTTCCCGTGGACTTTGTTTCTCCTTTCCCGTGGACTTTGTCTCTCCTTTCCCGTGGACTTTGTTTCTCCTTTCCCGTGGATTTTGTCTCTCCTTTCCCGTGGACTTTGTTTCTCCTTTCCCGTGGACTTTGTCTCTCCTTTCCCGTGGACTTTGTTTCTCCTTTCCCGTGGACTTTGTTTCTCCTTTCCCGTGGACTTTGTCTCTCCTTTCCCGTGGACTTTGTTTCTCCTTTCCCGTGGACTTTGTCTCTCCTTTCCCGTGGACTTTGTTTCTCCTTTCCCGTGGACTTTGTCTCTCCTTTCCCGTGGACTTTGTTTCTCCTTTCCCGTGGACTTTGTCTCTCCTTTCCCGTGGACTTTGTCTCTCCTTTCCCGTGGACTTTGTCTCTCCTTTCCCGTGGACTTTGTTTCTCCTTTCCCGTGGACTTTGTCTCTCCTTTCCCGTGGACTTTGTTTCTCCTTTCCCGTGGACTTTGTCTCTCCTTTCCCGTGGACTTTGTTTCTCCTTTCCCGTGGACTTTGTTTCTCCTTTCCCGTGGACTTTGTCTCTCCTTTCCCGTGGACTTTGTTTCTCCTTTCCCGTGGACTTTGTCTCTCCTTTCCCGTGGACTTTGTTTCTCCTTTCCCGTGGACTTTGTTTCTCCTTTCCCGTGGACTTTGTCTCTCCTTTCCCGTGGACTTTGTTTCTCCTTTCCCGTGGACTTTGTCTCTCCTTTCCCGTGGACTTTGTTTCTCCTTTCCCGTGGACTTTGTTTCTCCTTTCCCGTGGACTTTGTCTCTCCTTTCCCGTGGACTTTGTCTCTCCTTTCCCGTGGACTTTGTCTCTCCTTTCCCGTGGACTTTGTTTCTCCTTTCCCGTGGACTTTGTCTCTCCTTTCCCGTGGACTTTGTTTCTCCTTTCCCGTGGATTTTGTCTCTCCTTTCCCGTGGACTTTGTTTCTCCTTTCCCGTGGACTTTGTTTCTCCTTTCCCGTGGACTTTGTCTCTCCTTTCCCGTGGACTTTGTTTCTCCTTTCCCGTGGACTTTGTCTCTCCTTTCCCGTGGATTTTGTCTCTCCTTTCCCGTGGATTTTGTCTCTCCTTTCCCGTGGACTTTGTCTCTCCTTTCCCGTGGACTTTGTCTCTCCTTTCCCGTGGACTTTGTCTCTCCTTTCCCGTGGATTTTGTCTCTCCTTTCCCGTGGACTTTGTTTCTCCTTTCCCGTGGACTTTGTCTCTCCTTTCCCGTGGACTTTGTTTCTCCTTTCCCGTGGATTTTGTCTCTCCTTTCCCGTGGACTTTGTCTCTCCTTTCCCGTGGACTTTGTCTCTCCTTTCCCGTGGACTTTGTCTCTCCTTTCCCGTGGATTTTGTCTCTCCTTTCCCGTGGATTTTGTTTCTCCTTTCCCGTGGACATTGCCTCTCCTTTCCCGTGGACATTGTCTCTCCTTTCCCGTGGACATTGTCTCTCCTTTCCCGTGGACATTGTCTCGCCTTTCAACACTGCCACACACTTAGACACCACCCTTCCCATTTCTAATTCAAATGCACTCAAGTTAAAAATTCGAGAGGATAAATAACAGGATGCTGAGAGGATAAATAACATCAGGAAATGATTTTAGTGGCAAATGATACAGAATAATTTCACCTGAGGCCCTCATCCTACCCACAGACGCGACTGCCACAGGCAACTGGACGGTACTGGGCAAGGACGGCGGCTGCGCTGTGCGGCGGTACCGCGGGCTCGAGCTGGCCGCCGCTGGCTTCTTCGGACCGCAGCGCTTCGTGATGGCAGGTGGTGCTGACGGGCCGCTCTGTTGACGGGCATTTAGAAGCAATGATGGTCGGGCTGGGGAATAACCAATACCGGGTGGGCCGAAAAAACTAAACAAATGCTAAATCTAATTTCTATTCTGGGTACTTCATAAGCTCCTTGACCAAAGTGAATAAAACTTCTGGACATTAGAAACAAGCGTTTAAGGTTCAATTTTATTCAATATAACCGCCATCCGAGCGATGATGCCCTCAAGACGGCGTCTGAAGGCCTTGCAGCTATTGACAACGTAGTCCGTGCTCATGGCCATCCATTCCCGGTCAACGGATGTTTTCAGGGCGGGATGTTTGGTTGACAAACGTTGCACGCCTTGGCCTCAATGTGCGGCCATGCGTAGTCCAGTGGGTTAAGGAGGCGTAAACTAGAATCTAATCTAATACAATAAGGACATCATCCAAGACCTTAGCGAACGTATTGCAGAGCTCCATAACGGAGGTTTGGGGGATTGGAAGATATGTCCATGGAAGATTAACGAACGTGTTGTCCAAAAATTGGTCTGGACAGTAGTGCAGAGGCTTCAAACTACTCGTGAGGAATTGAAGGATGATCTCAAGGCATCTGGGCTCGAAGCCAGCAAACACACGATCAGCAGGGCACTTCACCGTGTAGGTCTTTGCTCCCGCATCCCTTGTAGGTCATCTCTTCTCCAGAAACGTCATATCAAGACCAGGCTGAAGTATGACAACGACCATTTGAACCAGCCAGCACCGTTTTGGAACTCAGTACTGTGGTGGAATGAAACCAATATCAAACGATTTGGGAGGAACAGCACAAACCATGTTTGGAGGCAACAAAACGAAGAGTATAAAGACCAAAGTGCACCATACCCACTGTTAAGTTTGGAGATGGCTCAATCATGGTGTAGGGATGTTTCAGCTCATCAGGGGTAGGTGAACTTCACATCATTGAAGGAACCATGAATGTCAGAAAATATCGTGAAATATTGGGTGAGCAACTTCTACTTTCAGCTCGTTTGTTAATTGAAATGTGAAATGTGGATAGACCTTCCAACAAGGCAACGATCCAAAGCACACTGCAAACGAAACCAAGGAATGGTTGAAGATGAAAATGATATATATATATTTTAAAATGGCCAAGTTAATCCCCGGACAGGAATCCGATCGAATACTTGTGGAGGGAATTAAAATTGATGATGCAGAAGAGAAGTCTCAATTACATCACTGAACTGAAAAAAATTTGCATTAAAGGAGGGAATAAGATTACACCCGAAACTTGTAAAAGGCTGGTAGCGAACTACTCTAAACGTTTCAAAGCCATAATTGATAATAACGGCTATGCAACGAAGTATTAATGCATGAATATCTTGAAATGTGTTGTGAACTTTTGTTCACGTATTATTTTACATGTTCCTATATATTTTTTCGGTGAAATATTTTTGGGTAACAGGTATATTACTAACCTTTTTATACTATTGTTCAAATATAGTCAAATTTTCGTAATAGTGTATGGTCTAGAAATGTGGAACTTAGCGATTATGTGAGGTCCCGAGCTGAAGGTTAGGAAGGCCCATTTTTGTTGAATTAGAATTGTTATTTGTTTTATTACGGACCATCTTTTTTTCGGCTGACTGCTGTCGTGTTTTCAGCGCCTACTACTTTCTTCTTCAACTTTGATCTTGTTTCATATTCTTCTTTCTCAACTTACTGTTTCTATGCCCTTTCTGCATAGATTCGTCGTTCCCTTAACTCCATCCTAAATGGTGCCTTCCTGCTTCCTCTCTTTGGATCGCCATTGTGGCAAATAGGGAGGCTTAAACTAACCAATGAACTAAACTCCGGAATCTAGCGATTTAACCAACGTGTTGTGTTATTTTGCCCCCACTGTAACTCTAGGGTTGACAAGCGGTGCAACGCGAAAGCGTCCAGCGTACCACTAAAACATCAAAATCAAAAGAGGTAGAAAAAAACTTCCTGGCATACACCATAACTCAAACGTCTTTCACGTGTCCGTCGCGACGTGACCTACCGGTGTACACGGAGGGAATTTTCATAATGCTACTGACCGTCTAGTGATCATAAACTCAATTTTCATAAATACTTAGTGGTAGCTAAAAGAAGGCACGATCCAGTTTGTTTGCTATTTTCAAAGTTGCTCCAAACAATTCACTTTGAATTGGAGTCGAATATTAACCTTCAGCTTAACCCACCTCCGTCTACGTGTCAATGGAGGTTCATTACAAGCCGCATGTATGAAGACATGGATGTTTTCCTTGAGTGGGATTGTATATGAACTTTTTTTTTTTCACAGCCTACCCCATCGAGATGCAGCTGTTCAACGCCTACAGGCGCAAGATACTGAAGGAATTCACCTTCCATCCTTATATTGTGGCCAAGGTGTGAGGGGTGGGGTGTGAAGGGTGTGGTGTGGTTGGTGAGGTGTGGTTGGTGAGGTGTGGTTGGTGAGGTGTGGTTGGTGAGGTGTGGTTGGTGAGGTGTGGTTGGTGAGGTGTGGTTGGTGAGGTGTGGTTGGTGGGGTGTGGTTGGTGGGGTGTGGTTGGTGGGGTGTGGTTGGTGGGGTGTGGTTGGTGGGGTGTGGTTGGTGGGGTGTGGTTGGTGGGGTGTGGTTGGTGGGGTGTGGTTGGTGGGGTGTGGTTGGTGGGGTGTGGTTGGTGGGGTGTGGTTGGTGGGGTGTGGTTGGTGGGGTGTGGTTGGTGGGGTGTGGTTGGTGGGGTGTGGTTGGTGGGGTGTGGTTGGTGGGGTGGGGTTGGTGGGGTGTGGTTGGTGGGGTGTGGTTGGTGGGGTGTGGTTGGTGGGGTGTGGTTGGTGGGGTGTGGTTGGTGGGGTGTGGTTGGTGGGGTGTGGTTGGTGGGGTGTGGTTGGTGGGGTGTGGTTGGTGGGGTGTGGTTGGTGGGGCGTGGTTGGTGGGGCGTGGGAATACTTGATATTAGAATACATGTTACTGCACCAAGTTCTAACATGTGTTAAGAAAATGTTCCGTTATTGGCAAAAAATATCAGGAATAACATTGGAAAAAAATTTGAAATCTGAATAGTTATTGGTCGATTAAATGAAAAATTAGAAAGGACTTCGTTTACGTATGGATATGATTTGAAAATTTATTTTCATAGTCTACAAAACAAAAACAGCAAAAATTGCTCGTACATAAAACCTGGAAGTGTGATAAAAATTGAATACAATTCGTCGAAAAATCTAAAACAAAAAACAATCTATAAATGTACAATTCAAAGCTTAAATAAAATTTGATAACATTTTAAGAAATGAAAAATTTCTGGAACACAGATGTCATTAGAAATGTGCAAAATTAGCATTATAGGTGGACAAAATCTTATATATTTAAAATGTACATAACATGAAAATTTATCACAAAAAATGTGATAAAATGTAAAAAACAACGACAAATGGGTATAACTTAAAAATGTACCTAAAAATATACTGTAAAATTTTCTTAAAAATGTACCTAAATATGTACTTAAAAATGTACTTAGCAATGTACTTAGCAATATACTTAGCAATATACTTAGCAATGTACTTAGCAATGTACTTAGCAATGTACTTAGCAATATACTCAGCAATGTACTTAGCAATGTACTTAGCAATGTACTTTGCAATGTACTTTGCAATGTACTTTGCAATGTACTTAGCAATGTAATTAGCAATGTACTTAGCAATGTACTTAGTAATGTAATTAGCAATGTACTTAGCAATGTACTTAGCAATGTACTTAGCAATGTACTTAGCAATGTACTTAGCAATGTACTTAGCAATGTACTCAGCAATGTACTCAGCAATGTACTCAGCAATGTACTCAGTAATGTACTCAGCAATGTACTCAGCAATATGTGCCTTGCTGCAGGCGAAGGCGCGGCTGCGCAACTTCACGCAGTCCGCCGCCGCGGCAGCGCAGGGACACCGCAGTCCGCTGGTGACGGTGGGGGTCCACGTGAGGCTCTCCGACTACCCTGACTTTATGCAGCGCGTGAGTGGGAATTGCTATCCCTGTGAGGTGTACTGGGCCACTAGGGTGGCCAGTACTCATAGAGTAGATTTTTTTCACAGAATTTTCTTGACGGGACTCCCTAAAAAGGTGAGGTTGATAGAAAAAATGATACTGGTAAAGTTTCAGACCATTTGAACATCGTTATTCCGTGCCCAACTGCCTCCAAGTTCTGAAAAATCGCGAAAAATGTCATTTTTCAGAACTTTGAGGCCGTTGGGGCACGGGGTTAACGATGTTCAAATGGTCTGAAACTTTACCAGTATCATTGTTTCTATCAACCTCACCTTTTTAGGGAGTCCCGTTAAGAAAATTCTGTGAAAAAAAAATCTACCCTATGAGTACTGGCCACCCTACTGTGAGATGTACAGGTGCCTCAAAAAATATGTACCCATTCTCTGACTGTCATGTATTTTATTTTGATGTGTGTGTTGACATATGCAAAGGAATATGAATATGTTTATAAGACTTTAATATACTAAAAATAATATTCAATTTAGTAAAATTAAAAAATTGACGGAATGGACTTAGAGATTTAGTCAAATCAAATTTGTGATAATTACCACATTTCCTGCGAAGTGACCCACCGGTGGTCACTTAGGTGATTTTCAAAGTGCTGCTGACCCCCCTTCAGTCACTAACTCATTTTTTAGCAATTAATACTCAATGAAAGCTAAACAAACGCCTGATCCAGTTTGTTTGCTATATTAAAAGTTCATTACCCGATTGACTTTAAATTTGAATTGAATATTGAAATTCGATTTAACCCATCGCAGTTAACGTGTTAATTAAGTTTGTGGGAAGTAAATTTAGAAAAATTAAATTTATCCCTCTGAATACGGCCGGTGAAACTGAAGTTTAATGCTCAATTCAAAATTAAAGTCAGTTGTTGTAAGCTATGTTGAAAATACCAAACATTATTTGATCTTATTTTCATTTAATTTTGATCGACTATTTATTGAGACTAAGTTTGAGATGACTGGCTGGGCAGCAGCATAATGATAAAAACTCCCTCAGTGACCAGACATGGCTCACGTCGCAGTCAAAGTGCTAAAAAATGATGAAACCTAGAACCAAAGTTAGCAGCGCCGAACACAAAACCATAAATACATCATCAATTGTCGGAGGATGAGTGAATTTTTCGGCACATCTTGTATTTTGTGCAACCGAAATCAATTTTAAACATCAGGTCACATCAGGTCGCTATTTTAAACATCAGGTCACATCAGGTCGCTATTTTAAACATCAGGTCACATCAGGTCGCTTTTTTAAACATCAGGTCACATCAGATCGCAATTTTAAACATCAGGTCACATCAGATCGCAATTTTAAACATCAGGTCACATCAGATCACAATTTTAAACATCAGGTCACATCAGGTCACGATTTTAAACATCGGGTCACACTAGGTCTCAGTTTTAAACATCAGGTCACATCAGGTTGCAATTTTAAACATCAGGTCACATCAGGTCTCAATTTTAAACATCAGGTCACATCAGGTCTCAATTTTAAACATCAGGTCACATCAGGTCTCAATTTTAAACATCAGGTCACATCAGGTCTCAATTTTAAACATCAGGTCACAACAGGTCTCAATTTTAAACATCAGGTCACATCAGGTCACGATTTTAAACATCGGGTCACACTAGGTCTCAGTTTTAAACATCAGGTCACATCAGGTCTCAATTTTAAACATCAGGTCACATCAGGTCTCAATTTTAAGCATCAGGTCACATCAGGTCTCAATTTTAAGCATCAGGTCACATCAGGTCACAATTTTAAACATCAGGTCACATCAGGTCACAATTTTAAACACCAGGTCTAAACTAGACACAAACCCCAGCTCCCCAGTTCTGCGCCCAGAGTTACGAGCCTAACAAATTCCCGCAGGAATTCCGCGTGTCAGGGCTGCTACGAGCGTATCACGGCTACCTGCGGCGCGCGGTGGCCTACTTCCAGCGTCGCCATAGCAACGTCGTGTACGTGGTCACGTCAGACGACATCTACAACACGTCGCTCATCTTCGACAGCATCGGCGCACACAACGTCTTCGTCTCGAATGGTGGGGGGAGCAGTGGGAGGGGAGGGGGGAGTGGGAGGCGTGTGGTGGTAGTGGGAGGCGTGTGGTGGTAGTGGGAGGCGTGTGGTGGTAGTGGGAGGTGTGTGGTGGTAGTGGGAGGTGTGTGGTGGTAGTGGGAGGTGTGTGGTGGTAGTGGGAGGCGTGTGGTGGTAGTGGGAGGCGTGTGGTGGTAGTGGGAGGCGTGTGGTGGTAGTGGGAGGCGTGTGGTGGTAGTGGGAGGCGTGTGGTGGTAGTGGGAGGCGTGTGGTGGTAGTAAGAGGCATGTGGTGGTAGTGGGAGGCATGTGGTGGTAGTGGGAGGCGTGTAGTCGTAGTGGGAGGCGTGTGGTGGTAATGGGAGGCGTGTTGGGGTAGTGGGAGGCGTGTGGTGGTAGTGGGAGGCGTGAAGTGGAACCGTGTACGTGGAATCGCTTTGTGATGTAACTAGATAGTGACAGTATTACTAGCGTCACTAGTACCACTAGCGTCACCTCACTAACTAGTTACTGCATTCCAGGGACAGCTCCAGAGGACCTGTGCCTACTGACGCTGTGCCGGCACCGGATCGTCACGTTCGGCACGTTCGGGTTCTGGGCGGGGTACTTGGGCGGGGGCACGACGCTGTACCCGCACCTCCAGTACCCCCACGCCAAGCACATGCTCACGCGGGACCGCTACCGCGCCGCCCGCATACCCGGCTTTGTGCCCCTACCCTTCTACGCGCGGTGAGGTGGTGCCCGGCTGTGTGGCCCCTGCCCTTCTACGCGCGGTGAGGCGGTGCCCGGCTGTGTGCCCCTGCCCTTCAATGCGCGGTGAGGTGGTGCCCGGCTGTGTGCCCCTGCCCTTCTACGCGCGGTGAGGCGGTGCCCGGCTGTGTGCCCCTGCCCTTCAATGCGCGGTGAGGTGGTGCCCGGCTGTGTGCCCCTGCCCTTCTACGCGCGGTGAGGCGGTGCCCGGCTGTGTGCCCCTGCCCTTCAATGCGCGGTGAGGTGGTGCCCGGCTGTGTGCCCCTGCCCTTCTACGCGCGGTGAGGTGGTGCCCGGCTGTGTGCCCCTGCCCTTCAATGCGCGGTGAGGCGGTGCCCGGCTGTGTGCCCCTGCCCTTCAATGCGCGGTGAGGTGGTGCCCGGCTGTGTGCCCCTGCCCTTCTACGCGCGGTGAGGCGGTGCCCGGCTGTGTGCCCCTGCCCTTCAATGCGCGGTGAGGCGGTGCCCGGCTGTGTGCCCCTGCCCTTCAATGCGCGGTGAGGTGGTGCCCGGCTATGTGCCCCTGCCCTTCTACGCGCGGTGAGGCGGTGCCCGGCTGTGTGCCCCTGCCCTTCAATGCGCGGTGAGGTGGTGCCTGGCTGTGTGCCCCTGCCCTTCAATGCGCGGTGAGGTGGTGCCCGGCTGTGTGCCCCTGCCCTTCTACGCGCGGTGAGGCGGCGTGACTTGTGTCGTGTTGTGAGCCGACGCAATTTAAGTTATCGTGTTGTGAGACGGCGGAACTTGAGTTGTATTCGTGTCGACGTGGCGGAGGTTCAGTTGTCGTACGCAATGTAGCCTCGTTGTGCGTTGATGCGTTGATGTGGTTATTTTGTTCAAATATCAAGTATTTCATGTTTGTTTTATTTCACTGGTGCTCTTTTTCTTGTTTGTCTTGTTTCGCAAGTACTCTTGTTCTTGTTTGTCTTGTTTCGCAAGTACTCTTGTTCTTGTTTGTCTTGTTTCACAAGTACTCTTGTTCTTGTTTGTCTTGTTTCGCAAGTACTCTTGTTCTTGTTTGTCTTGTTTCGCAAGTACTCTTGTTCTTGTTTGTCTTGTTTCGCAAGTACTCTTGTTCTTGTTTGTCTTGTTTCGCAAGTACTCTTGTTCTTGTTTGTCTTGTTTCGCAAGTACTCTTGTTCTTGTTTGTCTTGTTTCGCAAGTACTCTTGTTCTTGTTTGTCTTGTTTCGCAAGTACTCTTGTTCTTGTTTGTCTTGTTTCGCAAGTACTCTTGTTCTTGTTTGTCTTGTTTCGCAAGTACTCTTGTTCTTGTTTGTCTTGTTTCGCAAGTACTCTTGTTCTTGTTTGTCTTGTTTCGCAAGTACTCTTGTTCTTGTTTGTCTTGTTTCGCAAGTACTCTTGTTCTTGTTTGTCTTGTTTCGCAAGTACTCTTGTTCTTGTTTGTCTTGTTTCGCAAGTACTCTTGTTCTTGTTTGTCTTGTTTCGCAAGTACTCTTGTTCTTGTTTGTCTTGTTTCGCAAGTACTCTTCTTCTTGTTTGTCTTGTTTCGCAAGTACTCTCGTTCTTGTTTGTCTTGTTTCGCAAGTACTCTTGTTCTTGTTTGTCTTGTTTCGCAAGTACTCTTGTTCTTGTTTGTCTTTTTTCGCAAGTACTCTTGTTCTTGCTTGTCTTGTTTCGCAAGTACTCTTGTTCTTGTTTGTCTTGTTTCGCAAGTACTCTTGTTCTTGTTTGTCTTGTTTCGCAAGTACTCTTGTTCATGTTTGTCTTGTTTCGCAAGTACTCTTGTTCTTGCTTGTCTTGTTTCGCAAGTACTCTTGTTCTTGTTTGTCTTGTTTCGCAAGTACTCTTGTTCTTGTTTGTCTTGTTTCGCAAGTACTCTTGTTCTTGTTTGTATTGTTTCGCAAGTACTCTTGTTCTTGTTTGTCTTGTTTCGCAAGTACTCTTGTTCTTGTTTTTTTTTGTTTCACAAGTACTCTTGTTCTTGTTTGTTTTGTTTCACAAGTACTCTTGTTCTTGTTTTGCACGTACTTCTTGTTCTTATTTCACAAGCCTTTTTTTCTCTTGTTCTTGTTTCACGAGTACTTCTTGACCTTTTTTCATAAGTACTTCTCGTACCTCCCAACACAAATGCCTATGTATGCCTACATTCAGGATATAACTCATGCTTCACCGGCTGCATGTCTGCGCTATAACATGCTGTGTCGTATGTATTGACAGGGAATTTTTATTTTGAGGCGACTTTGTAGCATAGCTCGAGTGGAGCAGTTGCTGTACGTGATGAAGTACACGCATGTATGATCAACTCAGTGTTTGTTCTCGTTATTGTTTTTTATCGAAAGGTTCTCATGGAGCTGCCGACGCTGGGTGGGGCTTGGCGCCGTCTTGTAGAATGAGAATTTTTTCCCGAAGTTGTCTACCTTGCGACGGTAGTCGTGTTTTATCAAACTTTTTGTGTTCTGTGAAAGTTTTCGTATTCAGTGAATCTTTTCATGTTTTGTGAAAATTTCCGCGTTTTCTTAAACTTTTAATGTTTCGTCAAACTTTTCGTGTTTTATCAAAGTTTTGGTGCTTTATTAAACTTGTGTCAAACTTTTTGCGTTATGTCAAAGTTTTCGTGCTGTATCGAATTTTTGTGTTTTATCAAAGTTTTCGTGTTTTATCAAACTTTCCAAGTCTTATCAGACTTTTCAAGTTTTATCAGACTTTTCAAGTTTTATCAGACTTTTCAAGTTTTATCAGACTTTTCAAGTTTTATCAGACTTTTCAAGTTTTATCAGACTTTTCAAGTTTTATCAGACTTTTCAAGTTTTATCAGACTTTTCAAGTTTTATCAGACTTTTCAAGTTTTATCAGACTTTTGAAGTTTTATCAGACTTTTGAAGTTTTATCAGACTTGTGTCAAACTTTCCATGGAAGCTTACCGCGCTTCGGTGTAGGTATATAGAGACCACTACCTCCGGCGTGTATGCGTACATTTGACGTACAGTCATGTGAGAATGAGGTAGTAGACGGAGCAATATTTCAATACATATTTACATATTGAAATTTAAATGTACGTAGTGATTTCAACATACATTTATACATCGAAATATAAATTTACTTTTTGATTTCAATATATGTTTATGCATCGAAATATAAATTTATACATTGATTTCAATATATTTTCAAACACTGAAATATAAATGTATGCACCCGGCCTCCGATGCACCACTTGGAGACAGGAGAGGCGCTGTGAGGGAAGGCATCCAACTGAAGCTAGCTATTAATATGGTGGAATATGTATTAATTTGATGAAATATATTAGTCATCATGGCTAAAACATTGAGTTGGTTTGATGAGTGACGTAGTTAGCAAGGTGGGCTGTTGGATTGAAGCGGTTAGTTAGCTTTCTAATTACGTAATTTGTTCGCTGTCTGATGAATTAAATACGTCACCTTTTTGATGAATTAATTAGTCAGCTTTCTAATAAATGTTATTAGTCAGCCTTCTGATGAATTGAAGCAGTCAGCTTTCTAATAAATGTTATTAGTCGGCCATCTGAATAATTGAATGAGTTAGCTTTTTAATTAACGTAATAAGTCGGCTTCATAATTAATGTAATAAGTCAGTTTCCTAATTAATTTAATCAGTCAGTTTCCTAATTAATTTGATCAGTTTCCTAATTATTGAAATTAGTCAGCTTTTCGACAGCTGTAATTAGTCAGCACGGATGAGGTGATCTCGATTAGTCTCTGTGCGAACTACCCGGGATACAGATTTTGTATTTTCTTCAGTTCATTAAGGCTAAATCTAGCCTGTGTAGTGACTCTGTGTGACCTGTGTGTGCGTATACACATACACAATATTCCTTCCGAGATCTGTGAGTACATGCGATGCATTTGTGAGAATGTGATGTATATACTGGCTTATATATATATATATACCTTGTTGAGATATGCATATCTACATGTTAAGTGCAAGGGTGGAGGGAGAAAATAATATCTTGTTACCTGTTGTAGTTAATAAATGTTGAACCTATTCATCAATAAGATGTTACGAAGTATTCTTGTATTTAAATGCCTTGTAAAATGACATAAATCTCAACGTGGCCGTGATTTGCTCCACTAAACCAGACGTTCCTTCCTTGAACTCCCAGTTAAATGCGTTTAATTTACCATTTGTATCAGTACACAGTGTATTGTGTACCGGTGATCATGTAACCTACCAGTACATGCTAGTTACCTCCACTTCTGTGTGTTATAGCTTGTGGTTTTTCCTCTCCTCGGTGTTGACAGAACGGCATCTTATCGCCTAAAAACTTGAAGTCTGTCTTTTTCACATAAAATCTGAGTGTTTTGATCAGAAAATGTGGCAATCTGGTGACGCTGTTTCGTATGTTTCCCTCAACTATTTTGAGTTCTGATTTACTTTGTATTTCTTATGTCCTTTACAACGCTAGCTGTATTTAAGTCCCTAATTTCCCTGATGCCCCGAATATCCTCCATTTCCCAATTACCCCCAATTTTCCCAATATAGTTCTAACTTCCCAATTATCCTTAAAATCATAAATATCCCATACATTCCACAAATCCCAATTATCCCTAATGTCTCGAATATGTTAAATATTAAAAAATTCCTCGAATATGTTTAATATAAAAAAATTTCTCGAATATGTTTAATATCCCTAATTTCTGAAAAATCGCCAACATACTCAGTTTCCCTAATTTCCTCAATGTCCTAAAAATCCATTATTTATCTTACATCCCAAATAACTGCAATTTCCGGAAAGTTACGCCTTTCTTAGTTCCCTAATCTTCCAAATGATGCAACGATCAGAAACACCAAGTCTCAAAAACAAAAAATTCAAATAAAAATAATAATTTTTTCCGCAAAATGAATTACAGCAAAAATAATTTCACCGAAAACACTAACGAGAAAAATCATTTCAGCAAAGTAATGACGATAAAAATAATTAGGCCAAAATAATTACGACAAAAGTAATTGCGACTAAAACAGTTTCATTAAAAATAATTTCGGAAAATAATTTCGACGTAAATAATTTTAGCAAAAATAATAACGATAAAAACGATTGCACAACGTGGGTTTCACAACTCGTCAGATGGCATTCCTTACGAAATCTCTTAAATCTTTCATTAAACAATTTTGGAGTGAAGTTGGTTTATTTAACCCTTCCGTTAGCGTTTTATAGTCTCTCTTCTGGCTCGTATTAAAAGAGCGTTTTGTCTTTTTTTAGCTCGGTACCAAATGTTTTCCGAAACATTTCGAGAGCGATTCTCAAAATTACACTTAACTTTGCTGCTTAAGCTGAAACGTGCGTGAGATGAGGTGATAATTGTCATTTTTTGTTGTACAAATGATATCGAGGAATCCTTGCGTAAACAAGGAGGATGATTGAATTTTTATCAGATCTGATTGTTGGATTATAAGTTATTTAAAGGCTTCCTGACCGCAACAAAGATGTTCAAAGAGAGGAAGTTTGAAGGCATCATTGGTATTGAGGAAGGAGACGCGGAATCTATGCACAAGGTGTGTTTCTCACACATGATCCCCAGCTCATAGAAACAGTAAGTTGAGAAGGAAGTTCATGAAACAAGGTAAAGGTTGAAGAACATAGCAGGTGCTGAAAAACAGGACAGCAGTGAACAGAAAAAAATCGTCCTAAACATGACATAAAGATTTATTCTAGGAGAGACAAGGCCTACCTAACTCTCAGCTCGAGACTACACTTTCCCCTGGAATTGCCAATTCTCATACATACAAAAGCTGTACAGCATCCCCTGAACTATACGTTTACAGGGTGTTTCAGAACATGAGGTACAAAATTGCACACCAGGTAGAAAATGGCCAAACAAACACTTTATGAAATTTTCCGAAAAATGTTTGGGTTTTGGGGATTTTAGCTGTTTATTGTTTCAAAGGATAAGAGTTAATTGTACAGTTACTCGCAATATTTATTTCGAATTTAGGTTACAAATACTTCTATTCTGTGAGAGCTTACATTAACAAAATTTGGTTTAAGTAATATTTGTTAAAAAAGTTCAGCTAGAAGGTTTAAGAACAGTGCCAACAGGACAAACGAGAAGTAACCCATGGTAGCGCGATCTGTTACAGTCTAAATCATTCTTGCTGAAACTTTTTACCGAATGCCACTAAAACCAAATTTTATTATTGTGAACTCTCAGAGAATAGAAGTGTTTGTAACTTAAATTCGAAAAAATATTGCGAGCAATATAATTAAATCTCATCCTTTAAAACAATACACAGTTAAGATTTCCAAAATCCGAATATTTTTTGGAAAATTTCATTGAAGTGTTTTATTGACCATTTTCTGCTTGTGTGCAATTTGTACCTCTAGTTCTGAAGCACCCTGTACGTATATATATATATATCTATGTATATATGTAGGAATATATAAATATGTATGTATGTATGAATATATATGTATGGGTATATATGTATGAATATATATATATATATATATATGTATTTATGTATGAATATCGATGCACAAATACATTCTTGTAGTTACGATGGGTCGATGTTGAGGCAGGTGAATTCAATCACGTATGACAGAAATATCTTTCAAGAAACAGTTTACATTAAAATTATAATTTTCGAGTGAAACGCGACGCCTCGTCACAACCGGGAACAAGAAAAAAACTTATGGAAATTGCAAGGGGGATACGAAATGGTGACGTGGTATCCCTCACAGGAAAGTTCCCTCACTTGCCCTCACAGGAAGGTTCTAACTTAGGACGGCATCACACGAGGACCGACCCGCAGTGCTACGTTACCAAACTGGTCGGGGCGCTGGACGGGATTGTGAAGAGAGCTGCCACATGCTGCAGGGTTGTGAAGCGATCCCTAACCGTTTGGTTTATGTACTTTCGCTTCAGTCGCAATCTAGCAGCCGTGTTACGCTCTTCCAAAATTATTTATTAAGCAATGCAAATGTCAGTGCACCCAAATTCTATGATGAATTATACACAATATGTCTACTCATCGAATCATCAATTTATCACGAGCTGTGCGTAATAGCTCGCACGAATTTATAATTAAAGTGCATTCATTATTAATTTTTCTACCGTATTGTCAGGCCAGTTTAGTCACGACTATCAAGCCCACATTGTTATGCCATTTCCCAAATTTTTGCAATTGGGCTGTGACAATATGCATGCATATTTTTGGAGCATTTGCACGGTAATTTTGGCCGCATATGCAGTGCATATTTAAGAAAATGCATTATATGTATTTTAGTGAATGCCTATAAAGCATTTTAGTACATGTATATATGAATTTTTATAGCGAAATTTACACGTTAAAAATATTTTCGCTTGCTAACCGAAATGAAATAAAACTATATGGAAGTTTTTTCATCAATTCATTATAGAAACTTTTGAACAACAAATGTAGAACAAGATACAGAAAGTAGAACAATTATAGAACAAGGAACATAACGTAAAAAATATCGAACAAGATTTGTAACCTATATATGTTCTTAACTTTGTTCACTTCATTTGACAATCACATTATGTTTTAAATTCTCAAAGTAAAACCTCCTCCTGTTATCTGCCACGATGCACTAGTACTGTGAGAAACCCTCTCTACTCCGCATGACACATGAGGAGCATAATCAAGATAATTCAACTCATTTGGCGAGAACTGCTGTTCTTTGTAAAACTTCCTCATAAAATAGAACTCACATTTTCCATGGTGGTATATTTTTTTTCTTGGACGAAATCACGGACAACTTTTCATAATATTTCTTGACATAATGGTTCTTTAAAGTGTCTTTCATCACCTTAATTTGTTTAAATTACGTTTGAAATAGAAAGCCCTCTAGTTGTTTCCGGTTGTTCTATAGTATTTGAGAGTAGTAGAAATTTGGAATTCATAAGGCTGAGGTTTACTTTTAAATGAAAGTCTTCTAGAAGATTTTTACATTCATTTATGATGCTACTTAATTCGCTGTCAAAAGACGTAATTACTGAAGCTATTTCATCGTAGTATTTGTTGTAATAATTGGCAGCGTTCAGCCATGTGCCCCACCCGGTCAGTGCTGGAGATGGTGGAAGTGCAATTTGTGGGCACATGTCTTTGGAACGTTCAACTCTGTGAGGGGCTTTAACAAAGATGTTTTCTTTCTGTTGCTATCAATCCATTGACTTGTAGCCCCCTACCTTAAGGGGCCCATACACGTTCAAAAAAAGCGTCAAAATTTTGCATCAAAATATTGATATCAAAATTTTGATGCAAAATTTGACCGTGTGTGGGACGTTTTGATGTCAAAAAGAGATTTGAATCAAAATTTTGATGGATCAAATCCGTTTGATATTTTTTGACGAGTCGTCAAATTTTTGATGCGTGTGTGGGCTTTTGTCAAAATTTTCATCAAAACTGTTAGTTCGCAGGTGACTGCCGAGGAGACAGAATCGCCACGTCTGGGAAGAAGGAGACCGAAAGAAATTTTTCATTGATGTTTTAGGCGCTTATCGAACCTTGTCAGCCTTGTGGAGAATTAAGTCGGAGGATTATAGCAATAGTGCCAAGCAAGCCGAGGCCTATGGCGCATCCATCCGAAGGAAGTTACGGAAGTCCTCTGGTTCGTTAAAACGTAAATCTTGGATGAGGTTGACGTGTCCGTAGGTTTCGCGTTTTAAATACCAGTCTTTTTACCATTTCCGACGTTTAGCAGGAGGTTTATCAGAATCCAATGCGAACACTAGTGCTATGGCACTGACGCATCCATGTCGAAGATTTTGACGACACTGAATTTTGATGGAAAAAACGCCTAAACGTGTGTGGGCAATTAAGCATCAAAATTTTGTATCAAAATTACGCGTCAAAATTTTGATGCAAAATTTTGACGCTTTTTTTGAATGTGTATGGCCCCCTTTAAGTCACTCCTCAAATCTTTATTCTAGTCTTTTTGTCTTCAGTAATCCTAAAATGTCTCAACATAAATTCAATCAATATAAAGTTCCGACTTCTCCTGAGCGTATCACCGATACCGACCTGAGGAGAATTATAAGCAAGACCGCAGCTTCACTTGCCTTAAATGGAACTCAATGGCTGAAGCAGACACACCTGGACTTACAGACTTCTGGGTAGTTGCTACGAATAAAGTGTGCTACTCTGCGTAAAGCATGTGCCAAACATGTCACCTGTCCCATTTTGGGGTATAAACAATTCATTCTGTCACATGCACATTATCAAGCACAAAAGCATTTTATTATTTGCATACATTTTTCACATGAAAAGATTCTATTTTTAACGAAAGTTTTTCTCTCATGAAAACGCTTTCTTATTTTAGTAGCCTAACCTAACATAGAAGGAATCATTTAAATAAATTAAACGAAACACTCACGTTAGATGCTTCGGTTGAAAATTTTAAAACGATTTAGAAATTTCTTGCACATTTTCACATTTCTTGTATGAGCGTATCATTGAAGGAAACTTTTTCTCAGGCAATGAAACTCTCTCCAAATTTGAATATTTGTCCACAAAGAATGAAACTCTCTCCAAGTATGAAAACTTTTCTTCAAATAATGAAGATTTTTCATAAATATCGATATTCTTCCTCCAAGAAAGAAACTTTTCCACAAGCGTGGACATTTTTGCAGGAGGAAGGAAACTTGCCCAAAATGGGGAAAATTTTCCTGTGAGAATGAAACCTCCAGACCAAACATGAAAACTTTGAAAAAGAAGAAGAAAATTTTCTATAAGAAATCAAACGTCATTTTGGAAAATAAACTTTATTCATGGTAGCAAAAAAAATCTGCATAACCATAATAGATAATGAATGCAAAAAGTCTCGCCTTCCTTCAGAATACCACACATAGCGTAAGTGGGCCTCACCAAACTTAAGTTAGCGATCACCAACATAGCGTAAGTGGGCCTCACCAAACTTAAGTTAGCGATCACCAACATAGCGTAAGTGGGCCTCACCAATCTTAAGTTAGCGATCACCAACATAGCGTAAGTGGGCCTCACCAATCTTAAGTTAGCGATCACCAACAAAGCGTATGTGGGCCTCACCAAACTTAAGTTAGCGATCACCAACATAACGTAAGTGGGCCTCACCTAACTTAAGTTAGCGATCACCAACATAGCGTATGTGGGCCTCACCAAACTTAAGTTAGCGATCACCAACATAACGTAAGTGGGCATCACCAAACTTAAGTTAGCGATCACAAACATAGCGTATGTGGGCCTCACCAAACTTAAGTCAGCGATCACCAACATAACGTAAGTGGGCCTCACCTAACTTAAGTTAGCGATCACCAACATAGCGTATGTGGGCCTCACCAAACTTAAGTTAGCGATCACCAAAAGCTTGTCCCCTGAGACCTAGATTAAGCTAATGCTGACCAACCTAAAATAATTTGTTTAGAGTTTAGGCAGCCTCTTAAAAAATTAATATCTTTGAAAAATGCGTGCCCTACACAGGGAAAAATGCACACGGCTGTCCCAAATTGTGTTATAGACAGGACACCTTTCATTCCCAACGCAGAAAAAATCATTCCCAACACAAAAACTTCATTCCCAACACAGAAAACCTCGTTCCCAACACAGAAAAACTCATTCCCAACACAAAAACTTCATTCCCAACACAGAAAAACTCATTCCCAACACAAAAACTTCATTCCCAACACAGAAAACCTCATTCCCAACACAAAAACTTCATTCCCAACACAGAAACTTCATTCCCAACACAGAAAACCTCATTCCCAACACAAAAACTTCATTCCCAACACAGAAAAACTCATCCCCAACACAAAAACTTCATTCCCAACACAGAAAAACTTCATTCCCAACACAGAAAACCTCATTCCCAACACAGAAAACCTCATTCCCAACACAAAAACTTCATTCCCAACACAAAAACTTCATTCCCAACACAGAAAAACTCATTCCCAACACAAAAACTTCATTCCCAACACAGAAAACCTCATTCCCAACACAAAAACTTCATTCCCAACACAGAAAAACTTCATTCCCAACACAGAAAACCTCATTCCCAACACAGAAAACCTCCTTCCCAACACAGAAAACCTCATTCCCAACACAGAAACTTCATTCCCAACACAGAAAAACTCATTCCCAACACAAAAACTTCATTCCCAACACAGAAAACCTCATTCCCAACACAGAAAACCTCATTCCCAACACAAAAACTTCATTCCCAACACAAAAACTTCATTCCCAACACAGAAAAACTCATTCCCAACACAAAAACTTCATTCCCAACACAAAAACTTCATTCCCAACACAGAAGACCTCATTCCCAACACAGAAGACCTCATTCCCAACACAGAAAACCTCCTTCCCAACACAGAAAACCTCATTCCCAACACAAAAACTTCATTCCCAACACAGAAGACCTCATTCCCAACACAGAAAACCTCCTTCCCAACACAGAAAACCTCATTCCCAACACAAAAACTTCATTCCCAACACAGAAAAACTCATTCCCAACACAAAAACTTCATTCCCAACACAGAAAACCTCATTCCCAACACAAAAACTTCATTCCCAACACAGAAAAACTCAACCCCAACACAAAAACTTCATTCCCAACACAAAAACTTCATTCCCAACACAGAAAAACTCAACCCCAACACAAAAACTTCATTCCCAACACAAAAACTTCATTCCCAACACAGAAAAACTCATCCCCAACACAAAAACTTCATTCCCAACACAAAAACTTCATTCCCAACACAAAAACTTCATTCCCAACACAGAAAACCTCATTCCCAACACAGAAAACCTCATTCCCAACACAGAAAACCTCATTCCCAACACAGAAAAACTCATTCCCAACACAGAAAACCTCATTCCCAACACAGAAAACCTCATTCCCAACACAGAAAAACTCATCCCCAACACAGAAAACCTCATTCCCAACACAGAAAACCTCATTCCCAACACAGAAAACCTCATTCCCAACACAGAAAAACTCATTCCCAACACAGAAAACCTCATTCCCAACACAGAAAACATCATTCCCAACACAGAAAACCTCATTCCCAACACAGAAAAACTCATTCCCAACACAGAAAACCTCATTCCCAACACAGAAAAACTCAACCCCAACACAAAAACTTCATTCCCAACACAAAAACCTCATTCCCAACACAGAAAAACTCAACCCCAACACAAAAACTTCATTCCCAACACAAAAACCTCATTCCCAACACAGAAAAACTCATTCCCAACACAAAAACTTCATTCCCAACACAGAAAACCTCATTCCCAACACAAAAACTTCATTCCCAACACAGAAAAACTCATCCCCAACACAAAAACTTCATTCCCAACACAAAAACTTCATTCCCAACACAAAAACTTCATTCCCAACACAGAAAACCTCATTCCCAACACAGAAAAACTCATTCCCAACACAGAAAAACCTCATTCCCAACACAAAAACTTCATTCCCAACACAAAAACTTCATTCCCAACACAGAAAAACTCATCCCCAACACAAAAACTTCATTCCCAACACAAAAACTTCATTCCCAACACAAAAACTCATCCCCAACACAAAAAACCTCATTCTCAACACAGAAAAACTCATTCCCAACACAGAAAACCTCATTCCCAACACAAAAACTCATCCCCAACACAAAAAACCTCATTCCCAACACAGAAAACTTCATTCCCAACACAGAAAAACTCATTCCCAACACAGAAAACCTCATTCCCAACACAGAAAAACTCATTCCCAACACAGAAAACCTCATTCCCAACACAGAAAAACTCATTCCCAACACAGAAAACCTCATTCCCAACACAGAAAACCTCATTCCCAACACAAAAACATCATTCCCAACACAGAAAAACTCATCCCCAACACAGAAAACCTCATTCCCAACACAGAAAAACTCATTCCCAACACAGAAAACCTCATTCCCAACACAAAAACTCATCCCCAACACAAAAAACCTCATTCCCAACACAGAAAAACTCATTCCCAACACAAAAAATTCATTCCCGACACAGAAAAACTCATTCCCAACACAGAAAACCTCATTCCCAACACAGAAAAACTCATTCCCAACACAAAAAACCGCATTCCCGACACAGAAAACCTCATTCCCAACACAGAAAAACTCATCCCCAACACAAAAACTTCATTCCCGACACAGAAAAACTCATTCCCAACACAGAAAACCTCATTCCCGACACAGAAAAGCTCATCCCCAACACAAAAACTTCATTCCTGACACAGAAAAACTCATTCCCAACACAGAAAACCTCATTCTCAACACAGAAAAACTCATTCCCAACACAAAAAACCTCATTCCCGACACAGAAAACCTCTATTTTACAGAGCACGAGAAAATACTCGTACCGTGCATTTTCTAGACAGAAACCTCATTCACAAGACAGAAAAGCCTCTATTCTCCAGACAGGATACCTAACGATAAGTACAGACTGGTTGGCTTCGTTTGACCAGACAGGTATTCTGCACAGCTCACTTCTGTCTGTCGTAAGACGGCATTTTGCTTACCGTTGAACGCTATCCTGTCTGTCATATGACATTTCATCTGTCAACTGACAACATTCTGCCTATCATAAGACGGCATTCTGTCTGCCATAAGACGGCATTCTATCTCTCATAAGACAACATTCTGTCTCTCATAAGACGGCATTCTTTCTGTCACAAGACGACATTTTGTCTCTCATAAGACAACATTCTGTCCGCCATAAGACGGATTTCTGTCTCTCATAAGACAACATTCTGTCTCTCATAAGACAACATTTTGTCTCTCATAAGACAACATTATGTCCCTCATAAGACAACATTTTGTCCCTCATAAGACAACATTTTGTCTCTCATAAGACAACATTATGTCCCTCATAAGACAACATTTTGTCCCTCATAAGACAACATTTTGTCTCTCATAAGACAACATTCTGTCTCTCATAAGACAACATTCTGTCTCTCATAAAACAACATTCTGTCTCTCATAAGACAACATTCTGTCTGCCATAAGAGGGATTTCTGTCTCTCATAAAACAACATTCTGTCTCTCATAAGACAACATTCTGTCTCTCATAAGACAACATTCTGTCTCTCATAAAACAACATTCTGTCTCTCATAAGACAACATTCTGTCTGCCATAAGAGGGATTTCTGTCTCTCATAAAACAACATTCTGTCTCTCATAAGACAACATTCTGTCTCTCATAAGACAACATTCTGTCTGCCATAAGACAACATTTTTTCTTCCATAAGACAACATTTTGTCCCTCATAAGACAACATTCTGCCTGCCATAAGACGGATTTCTGTCTCTCATAAAACAACATTCTATCTCTCATAAGACAACATTTTGTCTCTCATAAAACAACATTCTGTCTCTCATAAGACAACATTCTGTCTGCCATAAGAGGGATTTCTGTCTCTCATAAAACAACATTCTGTCTCTCATAAGACAACATTCTGTCTCTCATAAGACAACATTCTGTCTGCCATAAGACGGATTTCTGTCTCTCATAAGACAACATTCTGTCTCTCATAAGACAACATTTTGTCTCTCATAATACAACATTCTGTCCCTCATAAGACAACATTTTTTCTTCCATAAGACAACATTTTGTCCCTCATAAGACAACATTCTGCCTGCCATAAGACGGATTTCTGTCTCTCATAAAACAACATTCTATCTCTCATAAGACAACATTTTGTCTCTCATAAGACAACATTCTGTCTCTCATAAGACAACATTCTGTCTGCCATAAGACGGATTTCTGTCTCTCATAAGACAACATTCTGTCTCTCATAAGACAACATTCTGTCTGCCATAAGACGGATTTCTGTCTCTCATAATACAACATTCTGTCCCTCATAAGACAACATTTTGTCTTCCATAAGACAACATTCTGTCCCTCATAAGACAACATTCTGTCTCTCATAAGACAACATTCTGTCCCTCATAAGACAACATTCTGTCCCTCATAAGACAACATTCTGTCCCTCATAAGACAACATTTTTTCTCTCATTAGACAACATTCTGTCCCTCATAAGACAACATTCTGTCCCTCATAAGACAACATTCTGTCTCTCATAAGACTACATTCTGTCCCTCATAAGACAACATTCTGTCCCTCATAAGACAACATTCTGTCCCTCATAAGACAACATTCTGTCCCTCATAAGACAACATTTTGTCTCTCATTAGACAAAATTCTGTCCCTCATAAGACAACATTCTGTCTCTCATAAGACAACATTCTGTCCCTCATAAGACAACATTCTGTCCCTCATAAGACAACATTCTGTCTCTCATAAGACAACATTCTGTCTCTCATAAGACAACATTCTGTCTCTCATAAGACAACATTCTGTCTCTCATAAGACAACATTCTGTCTCTCATAAGACAACATTCTGTCTCTCATAAGACAACATTCTGTCTCTCATAAGACAACATTCTGTCTCTCATAAGACAACATTCTGTCTCTCATAAGACAACATTCTGTCTCTCATAAGACAACATTCTGTCTCTCATAAGACAACATTCTGTCTCTCATAAGACAACATTCTGTCTCTCATAAGACAACATTCTGTCTCTCATAAGACAACATTCTGTCCCTCATAAGACAACATTCTGTCCCTCATAAGACAACATTCTGTCTCTCATAAGACAACATTCTGTCCCTCATAAGACAACATTCTGTCCCTCATAAGACAACATTCTGTCCCTCATAAGACAACATTTTGTCTCTCATAAGACTACATTCTGTCCCTCATAAGACAACATTCTGTCCCTCATAAGACAACATTCTGTCCCTCATAAGACAACATTCTGTCTCTCATAAGACTACATTCTGTCCCTCATAAGACAACATTCTGTCCCTCATAAGACAACATTCTGTCCCTCATAAGACAACATTCTGTCTGCCATAAGACGGCGTGTGTTCGCAGCTCAAAGAGCGGTCCCAACGGAAGCTTTGCTCTTTGGTCCAAATCTCGCATCTAACATCAAAGCTATGTGTGTCTTTGTGAATATTATTTTAGTATAGCTTATGTTAATAATGCGTGGTAGTCCAGCCAACTGAAAGAAGTTTGTGGGAATATTACCTCCGTGTGTGGCGTTGTGGCGAATACAGACGCGCCTCGCTACGCCGCGAATTTTGTTAACGAAAAGGAAAAGTGTAACGTCTTGTTCGCCCTACAGAACATTTATTAATTACGTAGAAAAGATTTTAATTGAAGGGTTAACTTTATTTTTACTATCAAAATGAGGCAAAAGCTTAGCCTCTAGTTAGGCAGAAGTTTGCTCTAGGAAGACGAGCATAAAGCGTTAAACTTGTGCAAATTTTTTCATTCAAGTTTTCTAACGCCTGTGGCCTCACAATTAAAAATACGTACATCCAGCGGCCGAAATTAACAAATACATCCAGCGGCCGAAATTAACAAATGCATCCAGCGGCCGAAATTAACAAATGCATCCAGCGGCCGAAATTAACAAATGCATGCAGCGGCCGAAATTAACAAATACATCCAGCGGCCGAAATTAACAAATGCATCCAGCGGCCGAAATTAACAAATGCATCCAGCGGCCGAAATTAACAAATGCATCCAGCGGCCGAAATTAACAAATACATCCAGCGGCCGAAATTAACAAATGCATCCAGCGGCCGAAATTAACAAATGCATCCAGCGGCCGAAATTAACAAATGCATGCAGCGGCCGAAATTAACAAATACATTCAGCGGCCGAAATTAACAAATACATCCAGCGGCCGAAATTAACAAATGCATCCAGCGGCCGAAATTAACAAATGCATCCAGCGGCCGAAATTAACAAATGCATCCAGCGGCCGAAATTAACAAATACATCCAGCGGCCGAAATTAACAAATACATCCAGCGGCCGAAATTAACAAATGCATCCAGCGGCCGAAATTAACAAATGCATCCAGCGGCCGAAATTAACAAATGCATCCAGCGGCCGAAATTAACAAATACATCCAGCGGCCGAAATTAACAAATGCATCCAGCGGCCGAAATTAACAAATACATCCAGCGGCCGAAATTAACAAATACATTCAGCGGCCGAAATTAACAAATACATCCAGCGGCCGAAATTAACAAATACATCCAGCGGCCGAAATTAACAAATGCATCCAGCGGCCGAAATTAACAGATACATTCAGCGGCCGAAATTAACAAATGCATCCAGCGGCCGAAATTAACAAATACATTCAGCGGCCGAAATTAACAAATACATCCAGCGGCCGAAATTAACAAATACATTCAGCGGCCGAAATTAACAAATGCATCCAGCGGCCGAAATTAACAAATACATTCAGCGGCCGAAATTAACAAATACATTCAGCGGCCGAAATTAACAAATACATTCAGCGGCCGAAATTAACAAATACATCCAGCGGCCGAAATTAACAAATACATTCAGCGGCCGAAATTAACAAATGCATCCAGCGGCCGAAATTAACAAATACATTCAGCGGCCGAAATTAACAAATACATTCAGCGGCCGAAATTAACAAATACATCCAGCGGCCGAAATTAACAAATACATTCAGCGGCCGAAATTAACAAATGCATCCAGCGGCCGAAATTAACAAATACATCCAGCGGCCGAAATTAACAAATACATTCAGCGGCCGAAATTAACAAATACATCCAGCGGCCGAAATTAATGAATACATTCTGCGGCACGTAAGGATGGGCTACTTCTGAGTGAGAAGCAGCCCGAGGATCCAGCCTCTAATGAGATGATACTTGATTAAAACTCAACTTAAATGCAGCGCCGGCCTAAGCTGCTCCAATCTTAACATTAGGTTTAAAAAAAAATATAAGTAATATTTATTGAGCGAAGAAAAGGAGTTGCTCTTCCAACGCTGTTGTATTGGCCGAGAGCTGAGCCCCTCGCACTCTACAGGTACTGAAGTTTCAGATTTGGAGAGGCGGGACTTGAATAAATGAGCAGGAGCAGCTCGAGGTGGCATGCAGAGGCTGGTCAGCTGACGCTCTCCGGTCTAGCAGGCACGCCTAAAACCCATTTCACACTGAGCCAGCAAAGTAGCATCTAGCAAGCTCGCATGAGCTATCTAGCAGATGGTCTGCGAGACTGGCAGGTAAGAATAGCATTCTCACCTCGCATGCTGGACGCTGGATAAAACGTGCGAGTTCAATGGGAAGACCACGGTTCGTAATAGTGCTATTCCTACCTAGCAGTCTTGCAGACCATCTGCTAGATAGCTCATGCGAGCTTGCTCCTTGCTGCTTTGATAGCTCAGTGTGGAATGGGCCTAAGTCTGATCAGCCCACACTGGTGAGGCGGTGTCAGCCGGACCCAGGACAGATGCAGCGGACGCAGTGGGGGTTATTGATCAATTATGACTCAAATTAAAAGAAAACTTGATTCGAAACAAATTGTGCAACTCTTCAATCGGAAAGCTCAAAATAGACGAAGATTAAGAAAAATCAGCAAATGAACTCATGAACTATAACAGCAAGAATGTGATCGATAACATAACGGAGACGTTGCGAATGAAGGTACCCAGAAGTTAAAGACGCATACCCTCAGCAGACACAGCGCGCCACGTCGCAAGAACCAGACGCGCACAACGCTCAACGGAAGCAGGGCAACGCAGGTAGCACGGTCAGCTAACGAATGCTGACGAAAGGGAAATTGACGAGTTGGGTTAAAAACCCTGCATAACACTATATTCAACACTATTGACCAGTTACTAATTCAGATAGCTCAAATATAAAAAAGAAACTCCCACATTAAGGACTTACATCCCAAGTGATATGCTATAGGCACATCTTCCAGGCCAAATCGACAACAGAAGAAGATATTCAAAAAGAAAACTCCCCAAAATATGTAAGTAAGTAGGCATATGACGTTAGGCAATCTTTGCCGATTTTAAAGCTGCCTATAGATAGCAGCAGATTGAAGACATCTATTGTAAGGGATAGCCAGTAGGCCCTAATATATCAGATGAAACTCGTCGTGTAAGTAAGGTATTTAATTAAGCATTTACACCGTCCGAAGATGGCAATACCACAGGTACGCTGCCCTGCAGCACCGTCAGAAGATGGCAACACCGCAGGCACGCTGCGCTGCAACACCGTCAGAAGATGGCAACACCGCAGGTACGCTGCGCTGCAACACCGTCAGAAGATTACAACACCGCAGGCACGCTGCGCTGCAACACCGTCAGAAGATGGCAACACCGCAGGTACGCTGCGCTGCAACACCGTCAGAAGATGGCAACACCGCAGGTACGCTGCGCTGCAACACCGTCAGAAGATTACAACACCGCAGGCACGCTGCGCTGCAACACCGTCAGAAGATGGCAACACCGCAGGTACGCTGCGCTGCAACACCGTCAGAAGGTTACAACACCGCAGGCACGCTGCGCTGCAACACCGTCAGAAGATGGCAACACCGCAGGTACGCTGCGCTGCAACACCGTCAGAAGATGGCAACACCGCAGGTACGCTGCGCTGCGACACCGTCAGAAGATGGCAACACTGCAGGTACGCTGCGCTGCTACACCGTCAGAAGATGGCAACACTGCAGGCACGCTGCGCTGCAACACCGTCAGAAGATGGCAACACCGCAGGTACGCTGCGTTGCGACACCGAAGTTCCCGATCGCGGCCTCTAGCGAGAGTATGACTAAATTAGACAACCATAAAGAGCTAACGCACCCCCGGCTGAGCCACATACTACTCGCCACTTCTGTTGCATCTCTTTCTGGCTGTACAGAAGTTAAATGTTAATTAATAACTGACTTTAAAGTCATCCTACAAGTGCATGAGGAAAACTTTGAAAATTTTCCTCAGCGAAAAGCTGGCACAGTGCTGATGTGCGTATATTCAATATGCACAAGTTAGGAATCCCCACCATTGCATACTATACGTACTACACCTTATTAGCTTCAAATTAAAATATGTGAAGTTCAATTTAAAATTTGTAAAGTTCAATTTAAAATATGTAAAATTCAATTTAAAATTTCTACAGTTCAATTTAAAATATGTAAAGTTCCAATTAAAATATGTAAAGTTCAAATTAAAATTTGTGAAGTTCAATTTAAAAATTATAAAATTCAAATTTAAAATAGATAAATTTCAAATTAAAATTAGTAAAATTCAAATAAAAAAACTTCAAAAATTTCTAAAATTTACATTTTTTAACTACACCTTTTAACTTAGCTTCCAATTGAAATTTGTAAATTGCAATTTAACCCACTTCCTCATGAATTGGGATTCTTCTTGGTTTATGGAAGATATATACATAGCTCGCTCCGTCAACCGACTCATAGTCTCGACGCCGATAGGAATTTTTTTCTATGATACCTTATTTAGAAAAAATTTCAAATTTCACCGGTGTGTGCCATATTCTGCACACTACATAGGTATGCAGCAAATGATTAAAATTACTAAATTATATTTAAAATATGCAAAATATTATAGGCAATGGCTTTGTTATTGCTGCCCAGAATTTTAGAGTTAGTATTTGATATATAGATAAAATATATTCTACGAAAATTTGGCCTGATTATACGCTGTAAAATTTTTATTCATTTTATACTTAGTATGGCCAAACTTTGGGTCAATTTAGTGATGAGACATGAAGTGTCATTCACGCTGCCAAATAAGAAAAACATTTGTTACTAATATTATTAAGTGCCAATTGAAGTTATTTTATCATAACATTAAAGCAAAATTTGTTCAAATTATTATCCGGCAACGTGAATTACGCTCAAACCCCGCACCTAAGCGAGCTCTAAACTTGGGTTGACTTCATAATATTTAATTCCTAAGTGAACTATGCATCTGTGTGCATTTTTAGGCGAAAATATACAAACACTGGCAATGAAATATTTATTGAATAAGAGTGTTGGGCTACCTGTAAAATAAATTCTTCTTTAATAAAAATAAACCGCATTAAACATGAAATAGTCTGTTTTTTTTATGTACAAAACAATACACATGTTTAACTTCTTAAGCTAAAAATTAATATTAAACAGAGCATAATGAAAAATTAACAATAAAAAAAAACAATACATAGGTACACATGGCAATGCGGAAAATATTCACCAGAAAATAAATAAAAAAGGAGAGTTTGATTCCTATCTTTTATTGGCTAACTTGATCTCCCATTTTGAGATCTTTCAAAGCTATGCAGTTATTAAAATGTTTTTGAACATGGTTGCACACCTTTAAACACAAGACAGGTGTTATCTTAACCATGGAAGCATCAATTATTCTTTCCAAATATTGTAACCGATGCTCAGTTTGGGAAGTCCCTTCTGGTACAGGATCTCTTAACAGAGCTTGCAGGCCATTTTTGTGAAGCATCTTAGCTTGGGACTTGAATGCGCTCCAACACTCTTCTATAGGATTCAACGGCGCGCTATGTGGAGCCAATCGTAATATCTCAACGCCTTCAAACTCTTCCTCCTGTGTTACGGTTTCAAGGCTAACATGCACCGGAGCATTATCAATAACTACCACTACCTCCGTCATTGGCTCCTGTACACTACGAAGTAAGCGTCTTAGAAAATCACAGCAGTCTTCTTTTCGAAAAGACCCTCTCTTCCTCTCCCAGTATTGTAGTCCTGTTTGTGTGATGCCACCAATTACGTGGATGTTTTTTCCTTTGGACGTGGGCAACTTGACTGAGCAGCGTACGCCTTTTTTGGACCTTCCAAAGTTTCTACGCAAAAATAAATTGCAATTAGTTTCATCGAGATAGACAACAGTTTTGCCCATGCCGATTTTTGTCATTATCGAAGATACATAAGCCGCACGCTTCCGTTTATTCTCATCAGAATTCATCGCAACTGGTTGAGGGAGAACTTTCTTGATAGTATACATTTGGCAATCTAAACACTTGTGGATCGTTGGTATGGATAAAGTAGTTCCTTCATTTACTTGTATCTTCTGCTGTATTTCCTTCAAAGATATGAGTGGATCATTTTCAACATAAAGAATCATTTTTTCTCTTAAATTTTGATTTAATTTTGAATATCTGGCACCACCCCTCTTTTTGGGCAAAATATTTATCTCCGATCTTTTAATCCACCCGTACGCTGTAGCGATAGGCACTTCATTTGCAACTGCTACTGATCTCCAGTCGTCCAAGTTCTGTGCTGCTTTAATTACTCTGTCTTTTTCGTTAGAAATCCATTTGACATATTTCTTCCTTTTAGTGCCTGGTTTAACTCCTCGTTTCATTGGAGTCTCTTGGGTTTCCATTTCGCTGTCTTCTGAGAAATCCGAGTTGTCCGCAAAGTTGTTCATCTTGAAGGGGTCAATAACAAAGTGAATGAAAGTTGAAATATCAGTGTTTTATAAGGAAATGTATAGTATCCATGCTACAATAGTATAGGTAATTTATAACAGTGAAAGTTATGGGGACCATAATAAGGCTAAATACAGCGATTAATACTTCAAATTAGAGAACTTTAGAGGTTAGAGAGCTTAACAATTTCTAATTATTGGAAGTGTTTTGATTTGAATTTTACTAATTTTAATTTGAAATTTATCTATTTTAAATTTGAATTTTATAATTTTTAAATTGAACTTCACAAATTTTAATTTGAACTTTACATATTTTAATTGGAACTTTACATATTTTAAATTGAACTGTAGAAATTTTAAATTGAATTTTACATATTTTAAATTGAACTTTACAAATTTTAAATTGAACTTCACATATTTTAATTTGAAGCTAATAAGGTGTAGATCGTTTTTATTCGATTCATACCTTCTGGACCTTAATTGTACTTGAATTAGTAAGTTGAATATTGGTTGCGGACTCCGTAGAGTTTTCAGAGGAAATGGAAATAGTAAGTTGAATATTGGTTGCGAACTCCGTAGAGTCTGCACATGAAATGAAAATTGTAAGTTGAATATTGGTTGCGGAATCCGTAGAGTTTTCATTTGAAATGGAAATTGTAAGTTACTCATGTTACGAACGAACTTTTCGGTCAGCCCATTATAGTCACCAGTCCACCCCCTTTTTTGAAATAAGAAAGAAGGCAAAAAGAAAGAAAGGCCGTAAAATAGAAAAATTGAATCTCACGAGAGTTGATGAGAGCGAGTGCACACGGCCTCTGTCACAGATACGCTCATCAAGCACTTTCGGCTGGCTTCGGACAGACAGAGAGACGGACGGACACGGCTCTTAATATAGTATAGATTCTACTCGTATACTCATACTATACTCATACTATGCTTGTACTTTACTCCCACTATCCTCATACTTTACTCATGCTATACTCATACTATGCTCATACTTCACTCATACTATACTTATACTTTACTCGAACTATAATCCTACTTAACACATACTATACTCATATTATACTCAAACTATACTCATACTATACTCATACTGTACACAAACTTTACTCATACTATGCTCATATATGACTCATTCTATACTTAAGCTTTACCCATAATATCCTCATACTAAAAAAATAACAGCGAGGAATAAGGCTTTGAAACTTAGCATTTTATATTAAAAGCTTTACTGTTAAAATTGAACGTTTCAACTCAAAAAGTCATTCTCAACAAAATGCTCTGGAGACTAATAAAATATGAAGATCTCCTCCGTGACCCCCAGTGGTGACGTCACAGCCGAAGTGTTATTTACAATGACATGTTATTTACAATGACATGTTATTGTTATTCACAGACAAAGTGTTATTTACAATGAAATGTTATTTACTTATTGTTATTCACAGACAAAGTGTTATTTACAATGACATGTTATTTACAATGGCATGTTACTGTTATTCACAGACAAAGTGTTATTTAAAATGAAATGTTATTGCTATTCACAGACATAGTGTTATTTACACTGACAAGTTATTGTTATTCACATACAAAGTGTTATTTACAATGACATGTTACAATGACATGTTATTTACAACGACATGTTATTCTCGTGACTCCGTTTCATACATCACGGTCATGAGGGGAAGTGGGGCTAACTTCTTCATTTTCCCAACGGGAAGAAGCCCCGGGCTTGTTATGCGTGGTCTTAAACATTTGGCATCCCACACGAAATGTAGGAGCTGTTTACCACTTGCTGAGGTGACTAGTGTCGAAATTAATACTTTGACCGCCATTGGTTGAACTAAAGTTCAATATTCAACTCAAATTTAAAGTCAATTAGGGTTAGCAATTTTGAAAATTACAAACATGAACTGGATCATTATTTTATTTAGCTTTAATTCAATATTTATGACGAATGAGTTTGTGACTACTGGTCGGTCAGCAGCATGTTCAAAATCCCCACCGTGGCCACCGGTGGTGCACGTTCCGGTCGAAGTGTTAATCAGCTGCTGGAGATGCAGACAATACTGTACGTCTTACTCACATTTTCCGATCGTCCAGCAAATTGGGTATTCGAAGGCAACGATATATCTTATAGGTCGCTTTTCAATATATTTTAATCAATTTTATCAATGTAAAATACAATATTTGTAAACACTATACAATTAAACCTGTTCAAACTATCTGGGTCACCTGAAGCTGAAGTCTAGGTTGGCCTTTTTTTGTTAAAACAGCGATTTGTATTTATGTTTTTTTAACATACATTGTTTTGGTTCACTGCTGTCCTATTTTTTGACATCTTTCATTTTTTTATTTAACGTTATATTATGTTTCATAAACTTCCTTCCTTACTTACTGTTTTTATGCACAGGGGCTCTTGCGTAGGAACTCATTTTGTGCATAGATTCTGCGTTCCCTCAAGTCAATACTTAATGGTGCCTTCATCTTTCTCTTCTTTGGAACATCTTTGCTGAGGTTATGGAGACATAAACCAACTTAAAAGATAATCTTTCAACCATCTTTTTGGGTTGTTCATGCTATTGAAAAAGTAAACACTTTGACCACAACGTGCGCCACCGGTGGCCACGGAGGAGATTTTCATAATGCTGCTGACTGACCTGTAGTCGCAAACTCAATTTTCATAAATGCTCAATCAATGCTAAGTGATGGCATGATCCAGTTCATGTTTGCAAACATCAAAATTACTTTCTACAATTAAATTTGAATTTGAGTTGAAAATTGAACTTCAGTTTCTACCAATTAGGGTCAACGTGTTAAATATTTAATGATCGAATCATTGCGAAGATTGATCCCTTAACTTTTGAATTTTAAGGGTCGTTGAATTTTTGAAATCGGGTATCTTAGTTTAGATTCAAAACAATTGGCAGCTTAGAAAAAGCAGCGCGTTTTTTTTGCTCAACCACACACACACGCACACAAACACACACACACCCACACAGCAGTTCGGCATGTCTCAGCACCTGGAAAGATTTGAAAAAAAATCTCCGGCCAATTTTTGCTGCAACGCAATATGAAACGAGGCGGATTCGTAGTCCCTCAAAATTTTGTACTTTTCCTTGAGCGATTTTTGTGGCCTGTGGCCAGTGGATGAAATTATTTTTAACATTTTCCCCAACTTGGGCAATACGAAGTTGGATGTCGCGTTTGGTTCGCTGCTCGAAATGTAAGGAGAAGTCGCAACGTCTCCGTCGACTGGCCGGTAGTTCTGTGAGCTCAAAAAGGTTCTGGAAATTCTGCGCCAGAACTTCTGGACGGAATAAAAAGCTCGTGAAATTGAGATTCTGAATAGACTTCGTCGAGATTTGTCGTTCGGGAGCGGATAAAAAAAAAAGTTTTTGAACGGACTTCGTCGAGTTTTGTTGTTCTGCAGAGGATTAAAAAGGGTTTATGAACAGACTTCGTCAAGTTTTACTGTTCTGTATTTAATAAATAAAAGAAGGAAATTTTTTTGAACAGACTTATTAGAACTTTGGTTGCTCCGGAGGGGTTAAAAAAGTATTTGAAAAAGCTTCGTCGAGTTTTGATGCTCCAGAAGAGGGGATAAAAAACGAGATTTTGAACAGACTTCGATGAAAATTGTTACTTACGTTAAGTTCGAGAGACTAACTGGTTTTAATAAAGTTACGCATGTTTCAATGTGCGATAAATTATGTTGTGAAAGATATACATGCATCTGAATGCCAGAAACCGGTATGTGAGAGCATCAGAAAGACGGTATTGTATTCCGACTGGAGTATCCGGAAACTCGTCTTCGTAGATTAGAAATAAAAAAGAAACTCAATTTCCTTGAACAAATTTATTGTAAAGAAAGAAAACATAAATTCATTTAAAAAACTTGATTGTAGAAAACTACAGCAAATGCAATATTACTTTCTGAACTGCTCATCTCTAGAAATGAGAGGTTTGACATACTGAAAGATTAACATTTGTATGTCTGTGACGTACGTTTGAGGTACGTCACTGAGGTGCGTCACTGAGGAACGTCACTGAGGTACGTCACTGAGGTACGTCACTGAGTTGCGTCACTGAGGTACGTCACTGAGGTACGTCACTGAGGTACGTCACTGAGGTACGTCACTGAGGTACGTCCCTGAGTTGCGTCACTGAGGTACGTCATTGAGGTACGTCACTGAGGTACGTCACTGAGGTTCGTCACTGAAGTACGTCACTGAGTTGCGTCACTGAGGTACGTCACTGAGGTACGTCACTGAGGTATGTCACTGAGGTACGTCACTGAGGTACGTCCCTGAGGTACGTTTCTATGTGCAGGGTGTGGGGACATACCATGTGCATAGATTCGCGTTTCCTAAACTTCGTACTCGATGGTGCTTTCCTCTCTTTGGAACACCTTAGTTAGGGAGGCTGAAACTAACTTACGTAACCTAAGCTATTACAGCTCCCGGCACCTGCTCTGCTCAAAACTGCTTTGTTTTTAGAGGTTTCCGACCAACTTCCTTTTCTGATAAATTAGGGATATGAACAATGGAAGCGTGGGGAACAGTGGAAGGGTGGGAACAATGGAACCGTGTGAACAATTGAAGGGTGGGGAACAATTGAAGAGTGTGGAACAATTGAAGGGCGGGGAACAATTGATAGGTGGGAAAAATTGAAGGGCGGCAAAAATTGAAGAGTAGAATTGAAGAATTTCCACAATTGAAAGAAGGGAACAAAAAGAAGGATTCTTTGAAGTTTGGAACAATTTCAGGATATAAATATTTACAAGAAAGAAAACAAAATTCTGTCAAACATTCAGCGACTTTACTTAATACCCTGTCAAATTTTAACGGTTTTATGAGGTTCAAATAGAGGGAACAAAAATACTCTATTTTGTGTTGATATTCAAAAACTTCGAAGGGAATTTTTTTGAGGTTCGAAGTTTGTTTTGAGGTTCGATAGATCTCTAAAATCCCTCAAAAGGAACAAACTTTAACGTTTTTGTTGAAGTTCGGGAGGGGTAGGGGAAATAAAAGGGATTCTCTACTCTTGATTATATGGTAAAATAAGATGAAAAGGCACAAGCTTTACCGCTTTCCTTTGAGGTTCAAAAGAAGAGGGAACTAATAAACACATCTCTTTTTTATGATCAATAAAATCTTCCAACTAATTAATTTTCACGTTTCTTTGAGGTTCAAGGGAAGACAGAACAAAAAATTTCCTTCTTTACTAGATCATCAAAAAACGAAAATTTAACAAACTTTCATGTTGTTTTTTTGAGTTTTGAGAGCAGCAAGAACAAAATTCCCCTCTTCTCTTGATCATCTAAAAAGGCAAATTGAACAAACTTTCCTGTCTTTCTTCTCTTGATCATCAAAGAAGGCAAATTGAACGTACTTTCTAGTCTTATTTTGAGTTTCAAGAGCCCCGGACGCATCCCCATCAGCGACCCTGCACCGAGAACTGCCCGCCACAAGTGTGGACGCTGCGGCACTCAGAGCGGCCACTCACTCGAGGCGCCCGCGTCCTTTGGTGGAGCGGGCGAGGGTAGCGGCGGCTGGTTGCCATGGCGACGCTGGCATCGTACGGCCAGAGAGAGTAAGTAACGGGGAGAGGGGAATAACGAGAGGGACATTACGGGAGAGAGGGAAAAAGATAGAGAGAGAGAAAAAAAGATAGAGTGAAGGAAAAAGATAGAGGGAGGGATAAAAAAGATAGAGAGAGGGAAAAAGATAGAAAGAGGGAAAATAAGAGAGGGAGAGAGAGGGAAAATAAAAAAAGATAGAGAAATAGACATACGAAGAGAGAGAGAGAACAAGAAAGAAAGATGTAGAGGGAAAGGGAAAAAGAGGAAGAGAATGAGAGAGAGAAAAGATCAACTGAGGGAAGATCCTAACTGTAATCACAAACATCACTCACCTCACACTCACTTGTTCATTAAATTCTTCATGCTCAACGTTCACCATGTCAACGTACAAGGTTCATTTTCATCAATGACACGTCCGTTTAGCCGGCCATGTTCCTCGAGTGTTATTTTCCATCCTAACTAAACCATCTTCATTTCCTGTTATTTAAAATCACATCTCAGTGTACACTTGAAATAAAAATAAACATTAACACAAAGCCATTGCTAATAAAACCAACAGCATATTTTTCAGCTTTATTTGAATGTTTTATAATCTTTTAATTTTGTATTAAACTTACTAAAAAGAACATGCAAATTTGATTAAATTTTTGTAAATGACAGTAACTTCGTGGGGCCATGTCAGAATATGCAAGAAAGTCCCGGATGTATAGGACTCGTGCAGACTTGTGAAGACAAAATTCGCCAATCTTTGGTTGTTGTCAACACAAATGATCGTGTTACTGACAGCGTCGAGTACACACACATGATCTCACGCACACACATGATCTCACGCACACACACATGATCTCACGCACACACATGATCTCACGCACACACATGATCTCACGCACACACATGATCTCACACACACACACATGATCTCACGCACACACATGATCTCACGCACACACATGATCTCACGCACACACAAGATCTCACGCACACACACGACCTTTGCTTTAATTAAATATCCTTCAAGGGCAATTAGCCGCGCCAGTTAATACTTAGCCTGCCACGCTGCTGACAGGCGGACGGTTAATTGGTGCGTTCTCTTCTGTCTCATGTTACTGGCCTGATTCTGTCTAATTGGCCCCTCACTACCCCTCTCTGCCCCTCACTGCCCCTCACTGTCCTTCCCTGCCCCTCACTGCCCCTCACTGCCCCTCACTGCCCCTCACTGTCCTTCCCTGCCCCTCACTACTCCTCTCTGCCCCTCAATGTCCTTCCCTGCCCCTCACTGCTCCTCTCTGCCCTCACTACACCTCACTGCCCCTCACTGCCCCTCACTGCCCCTCACTGCTCCTCACTGCCCCTCGCTGCCCCTCACTGTCCCTCGCTGTCCTTCCCTGCCCCTCACTGCCCCTCACTGCCCTTCCCTGCCTCTCACTGCTCCTCTCTGCCCCTCACTGCACATCACTGCTCCTCACTGCCCCTCACTGCTCCTCTCTGCCCCTCAATGTCCTTCCCTGCCCCTCACTGCTCCTCTCTACCCCTCACCGCACCTCACTGCCCCTCACTGCCCCTCACTGCCCCTCATTGCCCCTCACTGTCCCTCACTGTCCCTCATTTCCCTCACTGTCCTTCCCTGCCCCTCACTGCCCCTCACTGTCTTTTCCTGCCCCTCACTGCTCCTTTCTGCCCTTCACTGCACATCACTGCTCCTCACTGCCGCTCACTGCTCCTCTCTGCCCCTCAATGTCCTTCCCTGCCCCTCACTGCTCCTCTCTGCCCCTCACTGCACCTCAATGCCCCTCACTGCCCCTCACTGCCCCTCACTACCCCTCACTGCCCCTCACTGTCCCTCACTGTCCCTCACTGTCCCTTGCTACCCCTCACTGCTCCTCACTGCTCCTCACTGCCCCTCATGGCCCCTCATTGTCCCTCACTGCTCCTCACTGCCCCTCACTGCCCCTGGCACACATCTGCATTTAAAGCTGGTAATTATTTTCTCGCTAGCTTACTTGATTGCAACCGTACACGCTCTGGTGCAGATAATAACGAAAGGAAAATTCAGCTAATTTTTTCTTGTTGACTAGATATTGGTAAACGAAAAATTCCCTCGTCCTGTGTTGTGGTTACGATTTGTTCCGAATATTCATTTCTCCTAGCGTATTTCTTGTAAAACCTACGACTAAAAATGAGTGTCGTGTGTTTATTTATATGTTTTGTGTCACGCTCTTAAGAATGGATAGGAAGGAATTAGCATTGGCGGTCTTGGTGTCAGTTCACCGGTAAATTAATACACTCATTTTCACTGTACAAGTGCACTATAATAAGTCACTTTAAAAAAAAATTAAAGAGATCCCGAGCCTTATATCCTCGAGTCCTTATCGTGGGTACCGAGTTCGGCGGGGTATTGCATATTACAATATACACAACACGGTAGAGGAAACAAGGTAGAGTCATTTCTATGGGGAAAATACACATCCTCTTGTTCGGCTAACCAATAGAAAGGCTTTATTTCAAACAAACTTTATGACATCACCAAACTGCAATGTCGTTAGGCCAATAGTGGAGCCAGATTTGGGGGTAGCAGTGCTACCAGATGCAATGTGAGCGCTGCTATTGGTTTGTTACAGTGACGTCAGTAAAACCACTACGCCAACCCAAAAAAGACTGGTTTGAACTTACCTTGTCTCCTCTACCGTGATACATACACAAGCTCGCAGTTGCTTTCAGTAATGCTGGATTTTGGGATCTAGGATACGACACAAATGACTATAACTACTTATATTCCGGCTCAAAAATACTGTATTATAACTTTACCTGCACTGAAAAAAAGTTAATAAATTTTTTTTCCTACTTTGGAGCCCTCGTGTTTCAGGAGAAGTGCCCTGGGCTCAATAATAGCCCGCTGTTTTCCCCGGGAAATAGAAACCGAGGCCAGTTGTCAGACGTTTTATGTTGACTCAGCGGTACAGCCAGCAGTAAAAGTTAACATGCCAACTTGGCCAACTTAACACGTTCCTCGCGTATTGGGCCACATGTGTACCATTCGGTAAATTGCGCATTCACGTACTGGAATGAATGAATGAATGACATGTCCTCTGTTCCGTGATCTTTTTAAAACGAAAGCGTTACCATACAAGGCGAAAGGTATTTGCATTTGCATATTTTTTCGGAAGGATAAAAATGTATTCGTGCAGTAAGGTCGATTTCGCAATTCTGCTACGTACAACCTAACCCAACTAACCGTTAACAGCCGCGGATTTGACTTTAAAAAAGTCAACAAAAGTTTCAAGTCAGAAGACTTGCTCAAAAAGTTTCAACTTTGGACGTTTGCCAGATGCGCTAGCCTGGAAAGAGCAGCATGTTTGGACAAAAAACCGCGTGCAGGGTAGCCTAGTTGACCGGTGAACTTTTGCTGCCGGCTGTGCCAGTGCAGTAACGTACAACATTTGGGAATCAGACTTTTCAGTCATAAAATCTTCCTCACAACTCAAATGTTTGAAGTGCGTGCAAGAAAGTAACCGTCATTGCCTCCTGGCGTTGGATGTACAACATTTGAAAACGGTGTTAAAGATGAAGAGTCGTGGCATTAATTAAAAGCCCGAAATTCCAGATGAAGCGTTCTAGCGTTAATTATAAGGCATTTGAAATTCCAATATTCAAGACGATATACATCAAAGGGCTTAAAATAAAACCTCCTTGATTGCTCCGAGACTCAGCAGTCGCGAATCCACTGACCAGAGATCTCCTAGTGACAAGTTGGTCGGATCTCGCTCTGTAACTTCAGCACTTTTGTCACAAGTTGTTCTATCTAGGGGCAAATCTCAGCGAGCTTTGCTAATGGAATCTCATTGAGCTTTGCAGCCCGGAGTGAAATTGTGTCTACTTCGAAGTTCATAGAAGTCATTGAGTACGATTTACGAGCTCTAAAGGGTGTAGAATCCGTTTCGCCTTTGTTGTTGAGGCAGTCAGATAGGGATACCATCTTCAATCTAGTATTTCGTATTAACCTGGTAACTACGATGGGTTAAACTGAATTTCAATAATTTCAAATTTAAAGTCAACTGTGGTGATCAACTTTGAAAATAGGAAACATTAGCTGGATCGGGTGTTTATGAGGCTTTCATAAATTATCGATAAAAAATGAGCTAGTGACTGCAGGTGGGTCTGCAGCACTTTGAAAATCACCTAAGTGACCACCTGTGGGTCACGTCGCAGAAAATGTGTTAAAGAATTTCCAAGCTCAAGAGGGTAAAGAATTCGTTTCATTTTTGCTGTTGGGGATAAATCGGAAACCCATTTTCACTCTAATTCTTTGTACTACACAGGACTCAATATGCCTATAGCACGTCGACAACCGTGAGCTGTGCAGTCATTCAAAAAAATTTTTCACTATTCAAACAAATCTACGTTTTGCACGAAGTCAAATAATTTGAATCTATGAGACGTTGGGAAAATAAATTGAGCTAGAGCAAGATTAACTTAACAATCCATTCGACGTGAGTGATATTTTTCATGAAATATTAATTGTGAAAACTTGGAAACGTTAGTAAGTGAAACGCTGTTAGGTAATGTATGAACTTTGGCTTTATTAGTTCATCACAAGCCAGCGTGTGCAACATAACCTATTTTATCACTGGATATTGTTTCGAGAAGCTCAGTTAATTTGAAAACCGCAAATAAGAGCGATAATGGAAATAATAAAGATGATACCTCTTTATTAACCATAATCAACGACAGTATTTTTTGAAAATAATTAATTAACCCATGTATGAACCGTAATCAACAACTGTATTTTCTGTGTGTGATTAATCAATCCCCGTACAACAACGACCGTACCATAGCTCTAACGGTACATCAACACCAGGTAGGTATGTAGGTACGTAGGTACGTAGGTACGTAGCCGTATTCACAACAAAATGGCTGCGTATTGATATTGAAGCGCATTTCTCCTGAATGTTCACTATTATAAATGAATCAGTTCGTAAAACTAAAATATTAATAACATAAAAGCTACGCAACAGAATTTGGGATTGCCAAACAGATTCAACATGACCAAGTATAATCATAATAAATAATTAAAAGTGAATTTCTTCACAATTATACTGACGATTCTTATTGGCGATTAGTTATTAATTACCCTTACGCTTTGTAATTTTTAAAAGTTCAGTTTCATAATGATTAGCCATTAACGGCATTTACTTAGCATAATTAGGAATGTGCATAAGACTATAATAAGGAAAAGTTGTAATTGTACGGCGAAAATGTACTTCTTAAAGTTAATTATCACTAAGCCAGTTGTGTTGCTTGTTTGCATGTTTATTGGCGGTTGGTTTGCATGTTTTTACTAAAAAAAACAGCAGAACACATCACAGCAGAACTCAACACGGCAGAACACAACACAGCAGAACTCAACACAGCAGAACACAACACAGCAGAACACAACACAGCAGAACACAACACAGCAGAACACAACACAGCAGAACTCAACACAGCAGAACACATCACAGCAGAACACAACACAACAGAACACAACACAGCAGAACACAACACAGCAGAACTCAACACAGCAGAACAAAACACAACAGAACTCAACACAGCAGAACACAACACAGCAGAACACAACACAGCAGAAAACAACACAGCAGAACTCAACACAGCAGAACACATCACAGCCGAACACAACACAGCAGAACAAAACACAGCAGAACACAACACAGCAGAACACAACACAGCAGAACACATCACAGCAGAACACATCACAGCAGAACTCAACACAGCAGAACACAACACAGCAGAACACATCACAGCAGAACTCAACACAGCAGAACACAACACAGCAGAACACATCACAGCAGAACACATCACAGCAGAACACAACACAGCAGAACACAACACAGCAGAACACAACACAGCAGAACAAAACACAGCAGAACACAACACAGCAGAACTCAACACAGCAGAACACAACACAGCAGAACACATCACAGCAGAACACACCACAGAAGAACACATCACAGCAGAACACAACACAGCAGAACACAACACAGCAGAGCACAACACAGCAGAACTCAACACAGCAGAACACAACACAGCAGAACACAACACAGCAGAACACAACACAACAGAACACAACACAACAGAACACACCACAACACAGCAGAACACAACACAACAGAACACAACACAACAGAACACAACACAACAAAACACAACACAACACAGCAGAACACAACACAACAGAACACAACACAACAGAACACAACACAACACAATAGAACACAACACAACAGAACACAACACAACAGAACACAACAGAACACAACACAATAGAACACAACAGAACACAACACAACAGAACACAACACAACACAATAGAACACAACACAACAGAACACAACACAACAGAACACAACACAACACAATAGAACACAACACAACAGAACACAACACAACACAATAGAACACAACACAACAGAACACAACACAACAGAACACAACACAACAGAACACAACACAACAGAACACAACACAACACAACACAACAGAACACAACACAACACAACACAACACAACACAACACAACAGAACACAACACAACAGAACACAACACAACACAACACAACACAACACAACACAACACAACACAACACAACACAACACAACACAACACAACACAACACAACACAACACAACACAACACAACACAACACAACACAACACAACAGAACACAACACAACACAACACAACATAACACAACACAACACAACACAACAGAACACAACAGAACACAACACAACACAACACAACACAACACAACACAACACAACACAACACAACACAACACAACACAACACAACACAACACAACACAACACAACACAACAGAACAGAACACAACACAACACAACACAACACAACACAACACAACACAACACAACACAACAGAACACAACACAACACAACACAACACAACACAACACAACACAACACAACACAACACAACAGAACAGAACAGAACAGAACAGAACAGAACACAACACAACACAACACAACACAACACAACACAACACAACACAACACAACACAACACAACACAACACAACACAACACAACACAACACAACACAACACAACACAACACAACACAACACAACAGAACACAACACAACACAACACAACACAACACAACACAACACAACACAACAGAACACAACACAACAGAACACAACACAACACAATAGAACACAACACAACAGAACACAACACAACAGAACACAACACAACACAATAGAACACAACACAACAGAACACAACACAACAGAACACAACACAATAGAACACAACAGAACACAACACAATAGAACACAACACAACAGAACACACCAAAATAAAGCAGAACACAACACAACAGAACACAACACAACAGAACACAACACAACACAGCAGAACACAACACAACAGGACACAACACAATAGAACACAACACAACAGAACACAACACAACAGAACACAACACAACAGAACACAACAGAACACAACACAATATAACACAACAGAACACAACACAACAGAACACAACACAACAGAACACACCACAAAGGAACACAACATAACACAACACAACACAGCAGAACACAACACAACAGGACACAACACAACACAACACAACACAACACAACACAGCAGAACACACCACAAAGGAACACAACACAACACAACACAACACAACACAACACAACACAACACAACACAACACAACAGAACACAACACAACAGAACACAACACAACAGAACACAACACAACACAGCAGAACACAACACAACAGGACACAACACAATAGAACACAACACAACAGAACACAACACAACAGAACACAACACAACAGAACACAACAGAACACAACACAATATAACACAACAGAACACAACACAACAGAACACAACACAACAGAACACAACGCAACAGAACACACCACAAAGGAACACAACATAACACAACACAACACAGCAGAACACAACACAACAGGACACAACACAACAGAACACAACACAACAGAACACAACAGAACACAACACAACACAACAGAACAGAACACAACAGAACACAACACAACACAACACAACACAACACAACACAACACAACACAACACAACACAACACAACACAACACAACACAACAGAACACAACACAACACAACACAACACAACACAACAGAACACAACACAACAGAACACAACACAACACAACACAACACAACAGAACACAACACAACAGAACATAACACAACAGAACACAACATAACACAACACAACACAGCAGAACACAACAGAACACAACACAACACAGCAGAACACAACACAACACAACACAACAGAACACAACACAACACAACACAACAGAACACAACACAACAGAACATAACACAACAGAACACAACATAACACAACACAACACAACAGAACACAACACAACACAACATAACACAACACAACACAGCAGAACACAACAGAACACAACATAACACAACACAACACAACAGGACACAACACAACAGAACACAACACAACACAACAGAACACAACACAACAGAACATAACACAACAGAACACAACATAACACAACACAACACAACAGAACACAACACAACACAACATAACACAACACAACACAGCAGAACACAACAGAACACAACATAACACAACACAACACAACACAACAGGACACAACACAACAGAACACAACACAACACAACAGAACACAACACAACACAACAGGACACAGCACACCAGAACACAACACAACAGGACACAACACAATAGAACACAACACAACAGAACACAACACAACAGAAAACAACAGAACACAACACAACACAGCAGAACACAACAGAACACAGCACAGCAGAACACAACACAACAGAACACAACACAACAGAACACAACACAACAGAACACAACACAACAGAACACACCACAACAGAACACAACATAACACAACACAACACAGCAGAACACAACACAACAGGACACAACACAATAGAACACAACACAACAGAACACAACACAACATAACACAACACAACAGAACACAACACAACAGAACACAACAGAACACAAAACAACAGAACACAACACAACAGAACACAACACAACAGAACACAACAGAACACAACACAACAGAACACAACACAACAGAACACAACACAACAGAACACAACACAACACAACACAACAGAACACAACACAACAGAACACAACACAACAGAACACAACACAACACAACAGAACACAACACAACACAACACAACAGAACACAACACAACAGAACACAACACAACAGAACACAACACAACACAACACAACACAACACAACAGAACACAACACAACATAACACAACACAACAGAACACAACACAACACAACACAACACAACACAACACAACACAACACAACACAACACAACACAACACAACAGAACACAACACAACAGAACACAACACAACAGAACACAACACAACACAACACAACAGAACACAACACAACAGAACACAACACAACACAACAGAACACAACACAACACAACAGAACACAACACAACACAACACAACACAACACAACAGAACACAACACAACACAACACAACACAACACAACAGAATACAACACAACACAACACAACACAACACAACACAACACAACACAACACAACACAACACAACAGAACACAACACAACACAACAGAACACAACACAACACAACACAACAGAACAGAACACAACACAACACAACACAACAGAACACAACACAACAGAACACAACACAACACAACACAACACAACACAACAATCCACAACACAACACAACACAACACAACACAACACAACAGAACACAACACAACACAACACAACACAACAGAACACAACACAACACAACACAACACAACACAACACAACACAACACAACACAACACAACACAACACAACACAACACAACACAACACAACACAACACAACACAACACAACACAACACAACAGAACACAACACAACACAACACAACAGAACACAACACAACACAACAGAACACAACACAACACAACACAACACAACAGAACACAACACAACAGAACACAACACAACACAACACAACAGAACACAACACAACAGAACACAACACAACACAACAGAACACAACACAACACAACAGAACACAACACAACACAACACAACAGAACACAACACAACAGAACACAACACAACACAACACAACACAACACAACAGAACACAACACAACACAACACAACACAACAGAACACAACACAACACAACACAACACAACAGAACACAACACAACACAACACAACACAACACAACAGAACACAACACAACACAACACAACACAACAGAACACAACACAACACAACAGAACACAACACAACAGAACACAACACAACACAACAGAACACAACACAACACAACACAACACAACACAATACAACACAACACAACACAACAGAACACAACACAACACAACACAACACAACACAACAGAACACAACACAACACAACACAACACAACACAACACAACACAACACAACACAACACAACACAACAGAACACAACACAACACAACACAACACAACACAACACAACACAACACAACACAACACAACACAACACAACACAACACAACACAACACAACACAACACAACAGAACACAACACAACACAACACAACACAACACAACACAACACAACAGAACACAACACAACACAACACAACACAACACAACAGAACACAACACAACACAACAGAACACAACACAACAGAACACAACACAACACAACAGAACACAACACAACAGAACACAACACAACAGAACACAACAGAACACAACACAACACAACAGAACACAACACAACACAACACAACACAACAGAACACAACACAACAGAACACAACACAACAGAACACAACACAACAGAACACAACAGAACACAACACAACAGAACACAACACAACAGAACACAACACAACAGAACACAACACAACACAACACAACAGAACACAACACAACAGAACACAACACAACAGAACACAACACAACAGAACACAACACAACACAACACAACAGAACACAACACAACAGAACACAACACAACAGAACACAACACAACAGAACACAACAGAACACAACAGAACACAACACAACAGAACACAACAGAACACAACAGAACACAACACAACAGAACACAACAGAACACAACACAATAGAACACAACAGAACACAACACAACACAGCAGAATACAACACAACAGAACACAACACAACAGAACACAACACAACAGAACACAACACAACAGAACACAACACAGCAGAACACAACACAACAGAACACAACACAGCAGAACACAACAGAACACAACACAACACAACACAACAGAACACAACACAACAGAACACAACACAACAGAACACAACACAACACAACAGAACACAACACAGCAGAACACAACACAACACAACACAACAGAACACAACACAACACAACAGAACACAACACAACACAACACAACACAACAGAACACAACACAACACAACAGAACACAACACAACAGAGCACAACACAACAGAACACAACACAACACAACAGAACACAACACAACAGAACACAACACAGCAGAACACAACACAACACAACACAACAGAACACAACACAACAGAACACAACACAACAGAACACAACACAGCAGAAGACAACACAACAGAACACAACACAACACAACACAACAGAACACAACACAACACAACACAACACAACAGAACACAACACAACACAACACAACACAACACAACACAACACAACACAACACAACACAACACAACACAACACAACACAACACAACACAACACAACACAGCAGAATACAACACAACAGGACACAACACAACAGAACACAGCACACCAGAACACAACACAACACAACAGGACACAACACAATAGAACACAACACAACAGAACACAACACAGCAGAACACAACACAACACAACAGGACACAACACAACAGAACACAACACAACACAGCAGAACACAACACAACAGAACACAACACAACACAACACAACACAACAGAACACAACAGAACACAACACAGCAGAACACAACACAACACAACAGGACACAACACAATAGAACACAACACAACAGAACACAACACAGCAGAACACAACACAACACAACAGGACACAACACAACAGAACACAACACAACACAGCAGAACACAACACAACAGAACACAACACAACACAACACAACACAACACAACACAACAGAACACAACACAGCAGAACACAACACAACACAACAGGACACAACACAACAGAACACAACACAACACAACAGGACACAACACAGCAGAACACAACACAACACAGCAGAACACAACACAACACAACACAACACAACACAACACAACACAACAGAACACAACACAACAGAAAACAACAGAACACAACACAATACAGCAGAACACAACAGAACACAACACAGCACAGCAGAACACAACACAACAGAACACAACACAACACAACAGGACACAACACAATAGAACACAACACAACAGAACACAGCACAACACAACAGGACACAACACAACACAACACAACACAACAGAACACAACACAACAGAAAACAACAGAACACAACACAACACAGCAGAACACAACAGAACACAACACAGCACAGCAGAACACAACACACCAGAACACAACACAACACAACACAACAGAACACAACACAACAGAACACAACACAACACAATAGAACACAACACAACAGAACACAGCACACCAGAACACAACACAACACAACAGGACACAACACAACACAACACAACACAACAGAACACAACACAACAGAAAACAACAGAACACAACACAACACAGCAGAACACAACAGAACACAACACAGCACAGCAGAACACAACACAACAGAACACAACACAACAGAACACAACACAACAGAACACAACACAGCAGAACACAACACAGTAGAACACAACACAACACAACCTAACACAGCAGAACACAACACAACAGAACACAACCCAACAGAACACATCACAGCAGAACACAACACAACAGAACACTACACAGCAGAATACAACACAACAGAACACAACACAACACAACAGAACACAACACAACACAACAGAACACAACACAACAGAACACAACACAACACAGCAGAACACAACTCAACACAGCAGAACACAACACAACAGAACAGAACACAACACAACACAACACAACACAACAGAACACAACACAACAGAACACAACACAACACAGCAGAACACAACACAACACAACAGAACACAACACAACAGAACAGAACACATCACAGCAGAACACAACACAACACAGCAGAACACAACACAACAGAACACAACACAACACAACAGAACACATCACAGCAGAACACAACACAACACAACAGAACACAACACAGCAGAACACAACACAACAGAACACAACACAACAGAACACAACACAACACAGCAGAACACAACACAACAGAACACAACACAACAGAACACAACACAACACAACACAACAGAACACAACACAACAGAACACAACACAACAGAACACAACACAACACAACAGAACACAACACAACAGAACACAACACAACACAACAGAACACAACACAACAGAACACAACACAACACAGCAGAACACAACACAACAGAACCTAACACAGCAGAACACAACACAGCAGAACACAACACAACAGAACACATCACAGCAGAACACAACACAGCAGAACACTACACAGCAGAATACAACACAACAGAACACAACACAACAGAACACAACACAACAGAACACAACACAACACAACAGAACACAACACAACACAACACAACACAACAGAACACAACACAACAGAACACAACACAACAGAACACAACACAACACAACAGAACACAACACAACAGAACACAACACAGCAGAACACAACACAACAGAACACAACACAACAGAACACAACACAACACAACAGAACACAACACAACAGAACACAACACAACAGAACACAACACAACAGAACACAACACAACAGAACACAACACAACAGAACACAACACAACAGAACACAACACAACAGAACACTACACAGCAGAATACAACACAACAGAACACAACACAACACAACACAACACAACACAACAGAACACAACACAACACAACAGAACACAACACAACACAACACAACACAACAGAACACAACACAACAGAACACAACACAACAGAACACAACAGAACACAACAGAACACAACAGAACACAACACAACACAACAGAACACAACACAACACAACACAACACAACACAACACAACACAACACAACACAACAGAACACAACACAACACAACACAACACAACAGAACACAACACAACACAACACAACACAACACAACAGAACACAACACAACAGAACACAACACAACAGAACACAACACAACAGAACACAACACAACAGAACACAACACAACAGATCACAACACAACACAACAGAACACAACAGAACACAACACAACACAACAGAACAGAACACAACACAACACAACACAACACAACACAACACAACACAACACAACAGAACACAACACAACACAACACAACACAACACAACAGAACACAACACAACACAACACAACACAACACAACACAACACAACACAACAGAACACAACACAACACAACAGAACACAACACAACAGAACACAACACAACACAACACAACACAACAGAACACAACACAACACAACAGAACACAACACAACACAACACAACACAACAGAACACAACACAACAGAACACAACACAACAGAACACAACACAACACAACACAACACAACAGAACACAACACAACACAACACAACAGAACACAACACAACACAACACAACACAACACAACACAACACAACACAACACAACACAACACAACAGAACACAACACAACACAACACAACACAACAGAACACAACACAACACAACAGAACACAACACAACACAACACAACACAACAGAACACAACACAACACAACAGAACACAACACAACACAACACAACACAACACAACAGAACACAACACAACAGAACACAACACAACGCAACAGAACACAACACAACAGAACACAACACAACACAACACAACACAACAGAACACAACATAACACAACACAACACAACAGAACACAACACAACACAACAGAACACAACACAACAGAACACAACACAACAGAACACAACACAACACAACACAACACAACACAACACAACAGAACACAACACAACAGAACACAGCACAACAGAACACAACACAACAGAACACAACACAACAGAACACATCACAGCAGAACACAACACAACAGAACACTACACAGCAGAATACAACACAACAGAACACAACACAACAGAACACAACACAACAGAACACAACACAACAGAACACAACACAACACAACACAACACAACAGAACACAACACAACAGAACACAACAGAACACAACACAACAGAACACAACACAACAGAACACAACACAACACAACACAACACAATAGAACACAACAGAACACAACACAACAGAACACAACACAACAGAACACAACACAACAGAACATAACACAACAGAACACAACATAACACAACACAACACAGCAGAACACAACAGAACACAACATAACACAACACAACACAGCAGAACACAACAGAACACAACACAACAGAACACAACACAACAGAACACAACACAGCAGAATACAACACAACAGAACACAACACAACAGAACATAACACAACACAACACAACACAACAGAACACAACACAATAGAACACAACAGAACACAACACAACAGAACACAACACAACACAACACAACAGAACACAACACAACACAACACAACACAACACAACACAACACAACACAACACAACACAACACAACACAACACAACACAACACAACACAACACAACAGAACACAACAGAACACAACAGAACACAACACAATAGAACACAACAGAACACAACACAACAGAACACAACACAGCAGAATACAACACAACAGAACACAACACAACAGAACACAACACAATAGAACACAACACAACACAACAGAACACAACACAACAGAACACAACACAACAGAACACAACACAACACAATAGAACACAACACAACACAACAGAACACAACACAACAGAACACAACACAACAGAACACAACACAACAGAACACAACACAACACAATAGAACACAACACAACACAACAGAACACAACACAACACAATAGAACACAACACAACACAACAGAACACAACACAACAGAACACAACACAACAGAAAACAACACAACACAACAGAACACAACACAACAGAACACAACACAACAGAACACAACACAACAGAACACAACACAACACAACACAACACAACAGAACACAACACAACACAACAGAACACAACACAACAGAACACAACACAACAGAACACAACACAACACAACACAACACAACAGAACACAACACAACACAACAGAACACAACACAACAGAACACAACACAACAGAACACAACAGAACACAACACAACAGAACACAACACAACAGAACACAACAGAACACAACACAACAGAACACAACACAACACAACACAACACAACAGAACACAACACAACAGAACACAACACAACACAACACAACAGAACACAACACAAAAGAACACAACACAACAGAACACAACACAACACAACACAACAGAACACAACACAACAGAACACAACACAGCAGAACACAACACAACACAACACAACACAACACAACAGAACACAACACAACAGAACACAACACAACAGAACACAACACAACACAACACAACACAACAGAACACAACACAACAGAACACAACACAACACAACACAACAGAACACAACACAACACAACAGAACACAACACAACAGAACACAACACAACACAACACAACACAACACAACACAACAGAACACAACACAACAGAACACAACACAACAGAACACAACACAACAGAACACAACACAACAGAACACAACACAACACAACACAACACAACACAACAGAACACAACACAACACAACACAACACAACAGAACACAACACAACACAACACAACACAACACAACACAACACAACACAACACAACACAACACAACACAACACAACACAACACAACACAACACAACACAACACAACACAACACAACACAACAGAACACAACACAACAGAACACAACACAACACAACACAACACAACAGAACACAACACAACAGAACATAACACAACAGAACACAACATAACACAACACAACACAACACAACAGAACACAACACAACAGAACACAACACAACACAACACAACACAACAGAACACAACACAACAGAACATAACACAACAGAACACAACATAACACAACACAACACAACAGAACACAACACAACACAACACAACACAACAGAACACAACACAACACAACACAACACAACACAACACAACACAACACAACACAACACAACACAACACAACAGAACACAACACAACACAACACAACACAACAGAACACAACACAACAGAACATAACACAACACAACACAACAGAACACAACACAACACAGCAGAACACAACACAACACAACACAACAGAACACAACACAACAGAACATAACACAACAGAACACAACACAACACAACACAACACAACACAACAGAACACAACATAACACAACACAACAGAACACAACATAACACAACACAACACAACACAGCAGAACACAACACAACACAACACAACAGAACACAACACAACAGAACATAACACAACAGAACACAACACAACACAACACAACACAACACAACAGAACACAACACAACACAACACAACAGAACACAACATAACACAACACAACACAACAGAACACAACACAACACAACATAACACAACACAACACAGCAGAACACAACAGAACACAACATAACACAACACAACACAACAGGACACAACACAACAGAACACAACACAACACAACAGGACACAACACAACAGAACATAACACAACAGAACACAACATAACACAACACAACACAACAGAACACAACACAACACAACAGGACACAACACAACAGAACATAACACAACAGAACACAACATAACACAACACAACACAACATAACACAACACAACACAGCAGAACACAACAGAACACAACATAACACAACACAACACAACAGGACACAACACAACAGAACACAACACAACACAACAGAACACAACACAACAGAACATAACACAACAGAACACAACATAACACAACACAACACAACAGAACACAACACAACACAACATAACACAACACAACACAGCAGAACACAACAGAACACAACATAACACAACACAACACAACAGGACACAACACAACAGAACACAACACAACACAACAGAACACAACACAACACAACAGGACACAGCACACCAGAACACAACACAACACAACAGGACACAACACAATAGAACACAACACAACAGAACACAACACAACAGAAAACAACAGAACACAACACAACACAGCAGAACACAACAGAACACAGCACAGCAGAACACAACACAACAGAACACAACACAACAGAACACAATACAACAGAACACAACACAACAGAACACACCACAACAGAACACAACATAACACAACACAACACAGCAGAACACAACAAAACAGGACACAACACAATAGAACACAACACAACAGAACACAACACAACAGAACACAACACAACAGAACACAACACAACAGAACACAACAGAACACAACACAACAGAACACAACACAACAGAACACAACACAACAGAACACAACAGAACACAACACAACAGAACACAACACAACAGAACACAACACAACAGAACACAACACAACAGAACACAACACAACACAACACAACAGAACACAACACAACAGAACACAACACAACAGAACACAACACAACACAACAGAACACAACACAACAGAACACAACAGAACACAACACAACAGAACACAACACAACAGAACACAACACAACACAACACAACACAACAGAACACAACACAACATAACACAACACAACAGAACACAACACAACACAACACAACACAACACAACACAACAGAACACAACACAACACAACACAACACAACACAACAGAACACAACACAACAGAACACAACACAACAGAACACAACACAACACAACACAACAGAACACAACACAACAGAACACAACACAACACAACAGAACACAACACAACACAACACAACACAACACAACAGAACACAACACAACACAACACAACACAACAGAACACAACACAACACAACACAACACAACACAACACAACACAACACAACACAACACAACAGAACACAACACAACACAACAGAACACAACACAACACAACACAACAGAACAGAACACAACACAACACAACACAACAGAACACAACACAACAGAACACAACACAACACAACACAACACAACACAACACAACACAACACAACACAACACAACACAACAGAACACAACACAACACAACACAACACAACAGAACACAACACAACACAACACAACACAACACAACACAACACAACACAACACAACACAACACAACACAACACAACACAACACAACACAACAGAACACAACACAACACAACACAACAGAACACAACACAACACAACAGAACACAACACAACACAACACAACACAACAGAACACAACACAACAGAACACAACACAACACAACACAACAGAACACAACACAACAGAACACAACACAACACAACAGAACACAACACAACACAACAGAACACAACACAACACAACACAACAGAACACAACACAACAGAACACAACACAACACAACACAACACAACACAACAGAACACAACACAACACAACACAACAGAACACAACAGAACACAACACAACACAACACAACACAACACAACAGAACACAACACAACACAACACAACACAACAGAACACAACACAACACAACACAACACAACACAACAGAACACAACACAACACAACAGAACACAACACAACAGAACACAACACAACACAACAGAACAGAACACAACACAACACAACACAACACAACACAATACAACACAACACAATACAACACAACACAACACAACAGAACACAACACAACACAACACAACACAACAGAACACAACACAACACAACACAACACAACACAACACAACACAACACAACACAACACAACAGAACACAACACAACACAACACAACACAACACAACACAACACAACACAACACAACACAACACAACACAACACAACACAACACAACACAACAGAACACAACACAACACAACACAACACAACACAACACAACACAACAGAACACAACACAACACAACACAACACAACACAACAGAACACAACACAACACAACACAACACAACAGAACACAACACAACACAACAGAACACAACACAACAGAACACAACACAACAGAACACAACAGAACACAACACAACACAACAGAACACAACACAACACAACACAACACAACACAACAGAACACAACACAACAGAACACAACACAACAGAACACAACACAACAGAACACAACAGAACACAACACAACAGAACACAACACAACAGAACACAACACAACAGAACACAACACAACACAACACAACAGAACACAACACAACAGAACACAACACAACAGAACACAACACAACAGAACACAACACAACACAACACAACAGAACACAACACAACAGAACACAACACAACAGAACACAACACAACAGAACACAACAGAACACAACAGAACACAACACAACAGAACACAACAGAACACAACACAACAGAACACAACACAACAGAACACAACAGAACACAACACAATAGAACACAACAGAACACAACACAACACAGCAGAATACAACACAACAGAACACAACACAACAGAACACAACACAACAGAACACAACACAACAGAACACAACACAGCAGAACACAACACAACAGAACACAACACAGCAGAACACAACAGAACACAACACAACACAACACAACAGAACACAACACAACAGAACACAACACAACAGAACACAACACAACACAACAGAACACAACACAGCAGAACACAACACAACACAACACAACAGAACACAACACAACACAACAGAACACAACACAACACAACACAACACAACAGAACACAACACAACACAACAGAACACAACACAACAGAGCACAACACAACAGAACACAACACAACACAACAGAACACAACACAACAGAACACAACACAGCAGAACACAACACAACACAACACAACAGAACACAACACAACAGAACACAACACAACAGAACACAACACAGCAGAAGACAACACAACAGAACACAACACAACACAACACAACAGAACACAACACAACACAACACAACACAACAGAACACAACAGAACACAACACAACAGAACACAACACAGCAGAATACAACACAACAGAACACAACACAACAGAACACAACACAATAGCACACAACAGAACACAACAGAACACAACACAACAGAACACAACACAACAGAACACAACACAACACAATAGAACACAACACAACACAACAGAACACAACACAACAGAACACAACACAACAGAACACAACACAACAGAACACAACACAACACAATAGAACACAACACAACACAACAGAACACAACACAACACAATAGAACACAACACAACACAACAGAACACAACACAACAGAACACAACACAACAGAACACAACACAACACAACAGAACACAACACAACAGAACACAACACAACAGAACACAACACAACACAACACAACACAACAGAACACAACACAACACAACACAACACAACACAACAGAACACAACACAACAGAACACAACACAACAGAACACAACACAACACAACACAACACAACACAACAGAACACAACACAACACAACAGAACACAACACAACAGAACACAACACAACAGAACACAACAGAACACAACACAACAGAACACAACACAACAGAACACAACAGAACACAACACAACAGAACACAACACAACACAACACAACAGAACACAACACAACAGAACACAACACAACACAACACAACAGAACACAACACAACAGAACACAACACAACAGAACACAACACAACACAACACAACAGAACACAACACAACAGAACACAACACAGCAGAACACAACACAACACAACACAACACAACACAACAGAACACAACACAACAGAACACAACACAACAGAACACAACACAACACAACACAACACAACAGAACACAACACAACAGAACACAACACAACACAACACAACAGAACACAACACAACACAACAGAACACAACACAACAGAACACAACACAACACAACACAACACAACACAACAGAACACAACACAACACAACAGAACACAACACAACAGAACACAACACAACAGAACACAACACAACAGAACACAACACAACACAACACAACACAACACAACACAACAGAACACAACACAACACAACACAACACAACAGAACACAACACAACACAACACAACACAACACAACACAACACAACACAACACAACACAACACAACAGAACACAACACAACACAACACAACACAACAGAACACAACACAACAGAACACAACACAACACAACACAACACAACAGAACACAACACAACAGAACATAACACAACAGAACACAACATAACACAACACAACACAGCAGAACACAACAGAACACAACACAACACAGCAGAACACAACACAACACAACACAACAGAACACAACACAACAGAACATAACACAACAGAACACAACATAACACAACACAACACAACAGAACACAACACAACACAACATAACACAACACAACACAGCAGAACACAACAGAACACAACATAACACAACACAACAGGACACAACACAACAGAACACAACACAACACAACAGGACACAACACAACAGAACATAACACAACAGAACACAACATAACACAACACAACACAACAGAACACAACACAACACAACATAACACAACACAACACAGCAGAACACAACAGAACACAACATAACACAACACAACACAACAGGACACAACACAACAGAACACAACACAACACAACAGAACACAACACAACAGAACATAACACAACAGAACACAACATAACACAACACAACACAACAGAACACAACACAACACAACATAACACAACACAACACAGCAGAACACAACAGAACACAACATAACACAACACAACACAACAGGACACAACACAACAGAACACAACACAACACAACAGAACACAACACAACAGAACACAACACAACAGAACACAACACAGCAGAACACAACACAACACAACACAACAGAACACAACACAACAGAACACAACACAGCAGAAGACAACACAACAGAACACAACACAACACAACACAACAGAACACAACACAACACAACACAACACAACAGAACACAACAGAACACAACACAACAGAACACAACACAGCAGAATACAACACAACAGAACACAACACAACAGAACACAACACAATAGAACACAACAGAACACAACAGAACACAACACAACAGAACACAACACAACAGAACACAACACAACACAATAGAACACAACACAACACAACAGAACACAACACAACAGAACACAACACAACAGAACACAACACAACAGAACACAACACAACACAATAGAACACAACACAACACAACAGAACACAACACAACACAATAGAACACAACACAACACAACAGAACACAACACAACAGAACACAACAGAACACAACACAACACAACAGAACACAACACAACAGAACACAACACAACAGAACACAACACAACACAACACAACACAACAGAACACAACACAACACAACAGAACACAACACAACAGAACACAACACAACAGAACACAACACAACACAACACAACACAACACAACAGAACACAACACAACACAACACAACAGAACACAACACAACAGAACACAACACAACAGAACACAACAGAACACAACACAACAGAACACAACACAACAGAACACAACAGAACACAACACAACAGAACACAACACAACACAACACAACAGAACACAACACAACAGAACACAACACAACACAACACAACAGAACACAACACAACAGAACACAACACAACAGAACACAACACAACACAACACAACAGAACACAACACAACAGAACACAACACAGCAGAACACAACACAACACAACACAACACAACACAACAGAACACAACACAACAGAACACAACACAACAGAACACAACACAACACAACACAACACAACAGAACACAACACAACAGAACACAACACAACACAACACAACAGAACACAACACAACACAACACAACAGAACACAACACAACAGAACACAACACAACACAACACAACACAACAGAACACAACACAACACAACAGAACACAACACAACAGAACACAACACAACAGAACACAACACAACAGAACACAACACAACACAACACAACACAACACAACAGAACACAACACAACACAACACAACACAACACAACAGAACACAACACAACACAACACAACACAACACAACACAACACAACACAACACAACACAACACAACACAACAGAACACAACACAACACAACACAACACAACAGAACACAACACAACAGAACACAACACAACACAACACAACACAACAGAACACAACACAACAGAACATAACACAACAGAACACAACATAACACAACACAACACAGCAGAACACAACAGAACACAACACAACACAGCAGAACACAACACAACACAACACAACAGAACACAACACAACAGAACATAACACAACAGAACACAACATAACACAACACAACACAACAGAACACAACACAACACAACATAACACAACACAACACAGCAGAACACAACAGAACACAACATAACACAACACAACAGTACACAACACAACAGAACACAACACAACACAACAGGACACAACACAACAGAACATAACACAACAGAACACAACATAACACAACACAACACAACAGAACACAACACAACACAACATAACACAACACAACACAGCAGAACACAACAGAACACAACATAACACAACACAACACAACAGGACACAACACAACAGAACACAACACAACACAACAGAACACAACACAACAGAACATAACACAACAGAACACAACATAACACAACACAACACAACAGAACACAACACAACACAACATAACACAACACAACACAACAGGACACAACACAACAGAACACAACACAACACAACAGAACACAACACAACACAACAGGACACAACACAACAGAACACAACACAACACAACAGAACACAACACAACAGAACACAACACAACACAACACAACACAACACAACACAACACAACACAACACAACACAACACAACACAACACAACACAACACAACAGAACACAACACAACACAACATAACACAACACAACACAACAGGACACAACACAACACAACAGAACACAACACAACACAACAGAACACAACAGAACACAACAGAACACAACATAACACAACACAACACCACAGGACACAACACAACAGAACACAACACAACACAACAGAACACAACACAACACAACAGGACACAGCACACCAGAACACAACACAACACAACAGGACACAACACAATAGAACACAACACAACACAACAGAACACAACACAACAGAAAACAACAGAACACAACACAACACAGCAGAACACAACAGAACACAGCACAGCAGAACACAACACAACAGAACACAACACAACAGAACACAACACAACAGAACACAACACAACAGAACACACCACAACAGAACACAACATAACACAACACAACACAGCAGAACACAACACAACAGGACACAACACAATAGAACACAACACAACAGAACACAACACAACAGAACACAACACAACAGAACACAACACAACAGAACACAACAGAACACAACACAACAGAACACAACACAACAGAACACAACACAACAGAACACAACAGAACACAACACAACAGAACACAACACAACAGAACACAACACAACAGAACACAACACAACAGAACACAACACAACACAACACAACAGAACACAACACAACAGAACACAACACAACAGAACACAACACAACACAACAGAACACAACACAACACAACACAACACAACACAACAGAACACAACACAACAGAACACAACACAACAGAACACAACACAACACAACACAACACAACACAACAGAACACAACACAACATAACACAACACAACAGAACACAACACAACACAACACAACACAACAGAACACAACACAACACAACACAACACAACACAACAGAACACAACACAACAGAACACAACACAACAGAACACAACACAACACAACACAACAGAACACAACACAACAGAACACAACACAACACAACAGAACACAACACAACACAACAGAACACAACACAACACAACACAACACAACACAACACAACAGAACACAACACAACACAACACAACACAACAGAACACAACACAACACAACACAACACAACACAACACAACACAACACAACACAACACAACAGAACACAACACAACACAACAGAACACAACACAACACAACACAACAGAATAGAACACAACACAACACAACAGAACACAACACAACAGAACACAACACAACACAACACAACACAACACAACACAACACAACACAACACAACACAACAGAAAACAACACAACACAACACAACACAACACAACAGAACACAACACAACACAACACAACACAACACAACACAACACAACACAACACAACACAACATAACACAACACAACACAACACAACACAACACAACACAACACAACAGAACACAACACAACACAACACAACAGAACACAACACAACACAACAGAACACAACACAACACAACACAACACAACAGAACACAACACAACAGAACACAACACAACACAACAGAACACAACACAACAGAACACAACACAACACAACAGAACACAACACAACACAACAGAACACAACACAACACAACACAACAGAACACAACACAACAGAACACAACACAACACAACACAACACAACACAACACAACAGAACACAACACAACACAACACAACACAACACAACACAACAGAACACAACAGAACACAACACAACACAACAGAACACAACACAACAGAACACAACACAACACAAAAGAACACAACACAACAGAACACAACACAACACAACAGAACACAACACAACACAACACAACACAATACAACACAACACAACACAACAGAACACAACACAACACAACACAACACAACACAACAGAACACAACACAACACAACACAACACAACACAACACAACACAACACAACACAACAGAACACAACACAACACAACACAACACAACACAACACAACACAACACAACACAACACAACACAACACAACACAACACAACACAACAGAACACAACACAACACAACACAACACAACACAACACAACACAACACAACAGAACACAACACAACACAACACAACACAACACAACAGAACACAACACAACAGAACACAACACAACAGAACACAACACAACACAACAGAACACAACACAACAGAACAAAACACAACAGAACACAACAGAACACAACACAACACAACAGAACACAACACAACACAACACAACACAACAGAACACAACACAACAGAACACAACACAACAGAACACAACACAACAGAACACAACAGAACACAACACAACAGAACACAACACAACAGAACACAACACAACAGAACACAACACAACACAACACAACAGAACACAACACAACAGAACACAACACAACAGAACACAACACAACAGAACACAACACAACACAACACAACAGAACACAACACAACAGAACACAACACAACAGAACACAACACAACAGAACACAACAGAACACAACAGAACACAACACAACACAACAGAACACAACAGAACACAACACAACAGAACACAACACAACAGAACACAACAGAACACAACACAATAGAACACAACAGAACACAACACAACACAGCAGAATACAACACAACAGAACACAACACAACAGAACACAACACAGCAGAACAACAAAACAGAACACAACACAGCAGAACACAACACAACAGAACACAACACAGCAGAACACAACAGAACACAACACAACACAACACAACAGAACACAACACAACAGAACACAACACAACAGAACACAACACAACACAACAGAACACAACACAGCAGAACACAACACAACACAACACAACAGAACACAACACAACACAACAGAACACAACACAACACAACACAACAGAACACAACACAACAGAACACAACACAACAGAGCACAACACAACAGAACACAACACAACACAACAGAACACAACACAACAGAACACAACACAGCAGAACACAACACAACACAACACAACAGAACACAACACAACAGAACACAACACAACAGAACACAACACAGCAGAAGACAACACAACAGAACACAACACAACACAACACAACAGAACACAACACAACACAACACAACACAACAGAACACAACACAACACAACACAACACAACACAACACAACACAACACAACACAACACAACAGAACACAACACAACACAGCAGAATACAACACAACAGGACACAACACAACAGAACACAGCACACCAGAACACAACACAACACAACAGGACACAACACAATAGAACACAACACAACAGAACACAACACAGCAGAACACAACACAACACAACAGGACACAACACAACAGAACACAACACAACACAGCAGAACACAACACAACAGAACACAACACAACACAACACAACACAACACAACAGAACACAACAGAACACAACACAGCAGAACACAACACAACACAACAGGACACAACACAATAGAACACAACACAACAGAACACAACACAGCAGAACACAACACAACACAACAGGACACAACACAACAGAACACAACACAACACAGCAGAACACAACACAACAGAACACAACACAACACAACACAACACAACACAACACAACAGAACACAACACAGCAGAACACAACACAACACAACAGGACACAACACAACAGAACACAACACAACACAACAGGACACAACACAGCAGAACACAACACAACACAGCAGAACACAACACAACACAACACAACACAACACAACACAACACAACACAACACAACACAACACAACACAACACAACAGAAAACAACAGAACACAACACAACACAGCAGAACACAACAGAACACAACACAGCACAGCAGAACACAACACAACAGAACACAACACAACACAACAGGACACAACACAATAGAACACAACACAACAGAACACAGCACAACACAACAGGACACAACACAACACAACACAACACAACAGAACACAACACAACAGAAAACAACAGAACACAACACAACACAGCAGAACACAACAGAACACAACACAGCACAGCAGAACACAACACACCAGAACACAACACAACACAACACAACACAACAGAACACAACACAACAGAACACAACACAACACAATAGAACACAACACAACAGAACACAGCACACCAGAACACAACACAACACAACAGGACACAACACAACACAACACAACACAACAGAACACAACACAACAGAAAACAACAGAACACAACACTACACAGCAGAACACAACAGAACACAACACAGCACAGCAGAACACAACACAACAGAACACAACACAACAGAACACAACACAACAGAACACAACACAGCAGAACACAACACAGTAGAACACAACACAACAGAACCTAACACAGCAGAACACAACACAACAGAACACAACCCAACAGAACACATCACAGCAGAACACAACACAACAGAACACTACACAGCAGAATACAACACAACAGAACACAACACAACACAACAGAACACAACACAACACAACAGAACACAACACAACAGAACACAACACAACACAGCAGAACACAACTCAACACAGCAGAACACAACACAACAGAACAGAACACAACACAACACAACACAACACAACACAACAGAACACAACACAACAGAACACAACACAACACAGCAGAACACAACACAACACAACAGAACACAACACAGAAGAACACAACACAACAGAACACAACACAACAGAACACAACTCAACACAGCAGAACACAACACAACAGAACACAACACAACAGAACACAACACAACACAACACAACACAACACAACAGAACACAACACAACAGAACACAACACAACACAACAGAACACAACACAACAGAACACAACACAACACAACAGAACACAACACAACAGAACACAACACAACACAGCAGAACACAACACAACAGAACCTAACACAGCAGAACACAACACAGCAGAACACAACACAACAGAACACATCACAGCAGAACACAACACAGCAGAACACTACACAGCAGAATACAACACAACAGAACACAACACAACAGAACACAACACAACAGAACACAACACAACAGAACACAACACAACACAACACAACAGAACACAACACAACAGAACACAACACAACACAACAGAACACAACACAACAGAACACAACACAGCAGAACACAACACAACAGAACACAACACAACAGAACACAACACAACACAACAGAACACAACACAACAGAACACAACACAACAGAACACAACACAACAGAACACAACACAACAGAACACAACACAACAGAACACAACACAACAGAACACAACACAACAGAACACTACACAGCAGAATACAACACAACAGAACACAACACAACAGAACACAACACAACAGAACACAACACAACACAACAGAACACAACACAACACAACACAACACAACACAACACAACACAACAGAACACAACACAGCAGAACACAACACAGCAGAACACAACACAACAGAACACAACACAACAGAACACAACACAACAGAACACAACACAACACAACACAACACAACACAACACAACACAACAGAACACAACACAGCAGAACACAACACAGCAGAACACAACACAACAGAACACAACACAACAGAACACAACACAACACAACAGAACACAACACAATAGAACACAACACAACAGAACACAACACAACACAACAGAACACAACACAGCAGAACACAACACAACACAACACAACACAACACAACACAACACAACACAACAGAACACAACACAACACAACACAACAGAACACAACACAACACAACAGAACACAACACAACAGAGCACAACACAACAGAACACAACACAACACAACAGAACACAACACAGCAGAACACAACACAACACAACACAACACAACACAACACAACACAACACAACACAACACAACACAACACAACACAACACAACACAACACAATACAACACAACACAACACAACAGAACACAACACAACACAACACAACACAACACAACACAACACAACACAACACAACACAACACAACACAACACAACACAACACAACACAACACAACACAACACAACACAACAGAACACAACACAACACAACACAACACAACACAACAGAACACAACACAACACAACACAACACAACAGAACACAACACAACACAACACAACAGAACACAACACAACACAACACAACACAACACAACACAACACAACACAACACAACACAACAGAACACAACACAACAGAACACAACACAACAGAACACAACAGAACACAACACAACAGAACACAACACAACACAACAGAACACAACACAACAGAACACAACACAGCAGAACACAACACAACAGAACACAACACAGCAGAACACAACACAACACAACAGAACACAACACAACACAACACAACACAACAGAACACAACACAACAGAACACAACACAACAGAACACAACACAACACAACAGAACACAACACAACAGAACACAACACAGCAGAACACAACACAACAGAACACAACACAACAGAACACAACACAACACAACAGAACACAACACAACACAACAGAACACAACACAACAGAACACAACACAACAGAACACAACACAACAGAACACAACACAACAGAACACAACACAACAGAACACAACACAGCAGAACACAACACAACAGAACACAACACAACAGAACACAACACAACACAACACAACACAACACAACACAACACAACACAACACAACACAACACAACACAACACAACACAACACAACACAACACAACACAACAGAACAGAACACAACACAACACAACACAACACAACACAACACAACAGAACACAACACAACACAACACAACACAACAGAACACAACACAACACAACACAACAGAACAGAACACAACACAACACAACACAACACAACACAACACAACACAACACAACACAACAGAACACAACACAACACAACACAACACAACACAACACAACACAACACAACACAACACAACACAACACAACACAACACAACACAACACAACACAACACAACACAACACAACACAACACAACACAACACAACACAACACAACACAACACAACACAACAGAACACAACACAACACAACACAACACAACACAACACAACACAACACAACACAACACAACACAACACAACACAACACAACACAACACAACATAACACAACACAACAGAACACAACACAACACAACACAACACAACACAACACAACAGAACACAACACAACACAACACAACACAACACAACAGAACACAACACAACAGAACAGAACAGAACACAACACAACACAACACAACACAACACAACACAACACAACACAACACAACAGAACACAACACAACACAACACAACACAACACAACACAACACAACACAACACAACAGAACACAACACAACACAACACAACACAACACAACAGAACACAACACAACACAACACAACACAACAGAACACAACACAACACAACAGAACACAACACAACACAACACAACAGAACACAACACAACACAACACAACACAACAGAACACAACAGAACACAACACAACACAACACAACACAACACAACACAACACAACACAACACAACACAACACAGCACAACACAACACAACAGAACAGAACACAACACAACACAACACAACACAACACAACACAACACAACACAACACAACAGAACACAACACAACACAACACAACAGAACAGAACACAACACAACACAACACAACACAACACAACACAACACAACACAACACAACAGAACACAACACAACACAACACAACACAACACAACACAACACAACACAACACAACACAACACAACACAACACAACACAACACAACACAACACAACACAACACAACAGAACACAACACAACACAACAGAACACAACACAACACAACACAACAGAACACAACACAACACAACACAACACAACAGAACACAACACAACACAACACAACACAACAGAACACAACACAACACAACACAACTGAACACAACAGAACACAACAGAACACAACACAACACAACACAACACAACACAACACAACACAACAGAACACAACACAACACAACACAACACAACACAACACAACACAACAGAACACAACACAACACAACACAACACAACACAACACAACACAACACAACACAACACAACACAACACAACACAACACAACACAACACAACACAACACAACACAACACAACACAACACAACACAACACAACACAACACAACACAACACAACACAACACAACACAACACAACACAACACAACACAACACAACACAACACAACACAACACAACACAACAGAACACAACACAACACAACACAACACAACACAACACAACACAACAGAACACAACACAACACAACACAACACAACACAACACAACACAACACAACACAACAGAACACAACACAACACAACAGAACACAACACAACACAACACAACACAACACAACACAACACAACACAACAGAACACAACACAACACAACACAACACAACACAACACAACACAACACAACACAACACAACACAACACAACACAACACAACACAACACAACACAACACAACACAACACAACACAACACAACACAACACAACAGAACACAACACAACACAACACAACACAACCCAACACAACACAACACAACAGAACACAACACAACACAACACAACACAACACAACAGAACACAACACAACACAACACAACACAACAGAACACAACAGAACACAACACAACACAACACAACACAACACAACACAACACAACACAACACAACAGAACACAACAGAACACAACAGAACACAACAGAACACAACAGAACACAACACAACACAACAGAACAGAACACAACACAACACAACACAACAGAACACAACACAACACAACACAACACAACAGAACACAACACAACACAACAGAACAGAACACAACACAACACAACACAACACAACACAACACAACAGAACACAACACAACACAACACAACACAACAGAACACAACACAACACAACAGAACACAACACAACAGAACACACCACAACACAACACAACACAACCCAACAGAACACAACACAACAGAACACAACACAACACAACAGAACACAACACAACAGAACACAACAAAACACAACAGAACACAACACAACACAACACAACACAACACAACACAACACAACAGAACACAACACAACACAACACAACAGAACACAACACAACACAACACAACACAACAAAACACAACACAACACAACACAACACAACACAACACAACACAACACAACACAACACAACACAACACAACACAACACAACAGAACACACCACAACACAACACAACAGAACACAACACAACACAACAGAACACAACACAACAGAACACAACACAACACAACAGAACACAACACAACACAACACAACACAACACAACACAACACAACAGAACACAACACAACAGAACACAACACAACACAACACAACACAACACAACACAACACAACAGAACACAACACAACACAACACAACACAACACAACACAACACAACAGAACACACCACAACACACCACAACACAACACAACACAACACAACAGAACACAACACAACAGAACACAACACAACACAACACAACACAACACAACACAACACAACACAACAGAACACACCACAACACACCACAACACAACACAACACAACACAACAGAACACAACACAACAGAACACAACACAACACAACAGAACACAACAGAACACAACACAACACAACACAACACAACACAACACAACAGAACACACCACAACACACCACAACACAACACAACACAACACAACACAACACAACAGAACACAACACAACACAACACAACACAACACAACACAACACAACACAACGCAACACAACACAACACAACACAACACAACACAACACAACACAACACAACACAACACAACACAACAGAACACAACACAACACAACACAACACAACACAACACAACAAAACACAACAGAACAGAACACAACACAACACAACACAACACAACACAACACAACACAACACAACACAACACAACACAACACAACACAACACAACAGAACACAACACAACAGAACACAACACAACACAACACAACAGAACACAACACAACACAACACAACACAACACAACACAACACAACAGAACACAACACAACACAACAGAACACAACACAACAGAACACAACACAACACAACAGAACAGAACAGAACAGAACACAACACAACACAACACAACACAACACAACACAACACAACACAACACAACAGAACACAACACAACACAACACAACACAACAGAACACAACACAACAGAACACAACACAACACAACAGAACACAACACAACACAACACAACACAACACAACACAACACAACACAACAGAACACAACACAACACAACAGAACACAACAGAACACAACACAACAGAACACAACACAACAGAACACAACAGAACACAACACAACAGAACACAACACAGCAGAACACAACACAACACAACAGAACACAACACAACAGAACACAACACAACAGAACACAACACAACACAACACAACAGAACACAACACAACAGAACACAACACAACACAACAGAACACAACACAACAGAACACAACACAACACAACAGAACACAACACAACACAACACAACACAACACAACACAACAGAACACAACACAACACAACAGAACACAACAGAACACAACACAACAGAACACAACACAGCAGAACACAACACAACACAACAGAACACAACACAACACAACACAACAGAACACAACACAACACAACACAACACAGCAGAAGACAACACAACAGAACACAACACAACACAACACAACACAACAGAACACAACACAACAGAACACAACACAACACAACACAACAGAACACAACACAACACAACACAACACAACACAACACAACAGAACACAACACAACACAACACAACACAACACAACACAACACAACACAACACAACACAACACAACACAACACAACACAACACAACACAACACAACACAACACAACACAACACAACACAACACAACACAACACAACACAACAGAACAGAACACAACACAACACAACACAACACAACACAACACAACAGAACACAACACAACACAACACAACACAACAGAACACAACACAACACAACACAACAGAACAGAACACAACACAACACAACACAACACAACACAACACAACACAACACAACACAACAGAACACAACACAACACAACACAACACAACACAACACAACACAACACAACACAACACAACACAACACAACACAACACAACACAACACAACACAACACAACACAACACAACACAACACAACACAACACAACACAACACAACACAACACAACACAACAGAACACAACACAACACAACACAACACAACACAACACAACACAACACAACACAACACAACACAACACAACACAACATAACACAACACAACAGAACACAACACAACACAACACAACACAACACAACACAACAGAACACAACACAACACAACACAACACAACACAACAGAACACAACACAACAGAACAGAACAGAACACAACACAACACAACACAACACAACACAACACAACACAACACAACACAACAGAACACAACACAACACAACACAACACAACACAACACAACACAACACAACAGAACACAACACAACACAACACAACACAACACAACAGAACACAACACAACACAACACAACACAACAGAACACAACACAACACAACAGAACACAACACAACACAACACAACAGAACACAACACAACACAACACAACACAACAGAACACAACAGAACACAACACAACACAACACAACACAACACAACACAACACAACACAACACAACACAGCACAACACAACACAACAGAACAGAACACAACACAACACAACACAACACAACACAACAGAACACAACACAACACAACACAACACAACAGAACACAACACAACACAACACAACAGAACAGAACACAACACAACACAACACAACACAACACAACACAACACAACACAACACAACAGAACACAACACAACACAACACAACACAACACAACACAACACAACACAACACAACACAACACAACACAACACAACACAACACAACACAACACAACACAACACAACACAACACAACAGAACACAACACAACACAACACAACACAACACAACACAACACAACACAACACAACACAACACAACACAACACAACACAACACAACACAACACAACACAACAGAACACAACACAACACAACACAACACAACACAACAGAACACAACACAACAGAACAGAACAGAACACAACACAACACAACACAACACAACACAACACAACACAACACAACAGAACACAACACAACACAACACAACACAACACAACACAACACAACACAACACAACAGAACACAACACAACACAACACAACACAACACAACAGAACACAACACAACACAACACAACACAACACAACAGAACACAACACAACACAACAGAACACAACACAACACAACACAACAGAACACAACACAACACAACACAACACAACAGAACACAACACAACACAACACAACACAACACAACAGAACACAACACAACACAACACAACTGAACACAACAGAACACAACAGAACACAACACAACACAACACAACACAACACAACACAACACAACAGAACACAACACAACACAACACAACACAACACAACACAACAGAACACAACACAACACAACACAACACAACACAACACAACACAACACAACACAACACAACACAACACAACACAACACAACACAACACAACACAACACAACACAACACAACACAACACAACACAACACAACACAACACAACACAACACAACACAACACAACACAACACAACACAACACAACACAACACAACACAACACAACACAACACAACAGAACACAACACAACACAACACAACACAACACAACACAACACAACACAACAGAACACAACACAACACAACACAACACAACACAACACAACACAACACAACAGAACACAACACAACACAACAGAACACAACACAACACAACACAACACAACACAACACAACACAACACAACAGAACACAACACAACACAACACAACACAACACAACACAACACAACACAACACAACACAACACAACACAACACAACACAACACAACACAACACAACACAACACAACACAACACAACACAACAGAACACAACACAACACAACACAACACAACCCAACACAACACAACACAACAGAACACAACACAACACAACACAACACAACACAACAGAACACAACACAACACAACAGAACACAACACAACACAACACAACACAACACAACACAACACAACACAACAGAACACAACACAACACAACACAACACAACACAACAGAACACAACAGAACACAACACAACACAACACAACACAACACAACACAACACAACACAACACAACAGAACACAACACAACACAACAGAACACAACAGAACACAACAGAACACAACACAACACAACAGAACAGAACACAACACAACACAACACAACAGAACACAACACAACACAACACAACACAACAGAACACAACACAACACAACAGAACAGAACACAACACAACACAACACAACACAACACAACACAACACAACAGAACACAACACAACACAACACAACACAACAGAACACAACACAACACAACAGAACACAACACAACAGAACACACCACAACACAACACAACACAACCCAACAGAACACAACACAACAGAACACAACACAACACAACAGAACACAACACAACAGAACACAACAAAACACAACAGAACACAACACAACACAACACAACACAACACAACACAACACAACAGAACACAACACAACACAACACAACAGAACACAACACAACACAACACAACACAACAAAACACAACACAACACAACACAACACAACACAACACAACACAACACAACACAACACAACACAACACAACAGAACACACCACAACACAACACAACAGAACACAACACAACACAACAGAACACAACACAACAGAACACAACACAACACAACAGAACACAACACAACACAACACAACACAACACAACACAACACAACAGAACACAACACAACAGAACACAACACAACACAACACAACACAACACAACACAACACAACAGAACACAACACAACACAACACAACACAACACAACACAACAGAACACACCACAACACACCACAACACAACACAACACAACACAACAGAACACAACACAACAGAACACAACACAACACAACACAACACAACACAACACAACACAACACAACAGAACACACCACAACACACCACAACACAACACAACACAACACAACAGAACACAACACAACAGAACACAACACAACACAACAGAACACAACAGAACACAACACAACACAACACAACACAACACAACACAACACAACAGAACACACCACAACACACCACAACACAACACAACACAACACAACACAACACAACACAACAGAACACAACACAACACAACACAACACAACACAACACAACACAACACAACGCAACGCAACACAACACAACACAACACAACACAACACAACACAACACAACACAACACAACACAACAGAACACAACACAACACAACACAACACAACACAACACAACAAAACACAACAGAACAGAACACAACACAACACAACACAACACAACACAACACAACACAACACAACACAACACAACACAACACAACACAACAGAACACAACACAACAGAACACAACACAACACAACACAACAGAACACAACACAACACAACACAACACAACACAACACAACAGAACACAACACAACACAACAGAACACAACACAACAGAACACAACACAACACAACAGAACAGAACAGAACAGAACACAACACAACACAACACAACACAACACAACACAACACAACACAACAGAACACAACACAACACAACACAACACAACAGAACACAACACAACAGAACACAACACAACACAACAGAACACAACACAACACAACACAACACAACACAACACAACACAACACAACAGAACACAACACAACACAACAGAACACAACAGAACACAACACAACAGAACACAACACAACAGAACACAACAGAACACAACACAACAGAACACAACACAGCAGAACACAACACAACACAACAGAACACAACACAACAGAACACAACACAACAGAACACAACACAACACAACACAACACAACAGAACACAACACAACAGAACACAACACAACACAACAGAACACAACACAACAGAACACAACACAACACAACAGAACACAACACAACACAACACAACACAACACAACACAACAGAACACAACACAACACAACAGAACACAACAGAACACAACACAACAGAACACAACACAGCAGAACACAACACAACACAACAGAACACAACACAACACAACACAACAGAACACAACACAACACAACACAACACAGCAGAAGACAACACAACAGAACACAACACAACACAACACAACACAACAGAACACAACACAACAGAACACAACACAACAGAACACAACACAACACAACAGAACACAACACAACAGAGCACAACACAACAGAACACAACACAACAGAACACAACACAACACAACAGAACACAACACAACAGAACACAACACAACAGAACACAACACAAAAGAACACAACACAACACAACAGAACACAACACAACAGAACACAACACAACAGAACACAACACAAAAGAACACAACACAACAGAACACGACACAAAGTGCTGTTCAGCATACTGCTTTCAGTTATAAAAATAACAACAAAGGAAGAAATAAATTCTGAACTGACGACTGAATGAAAATTCATCTTTTCATTCAGATGTTACTCCAGATTCAATTCAATATGAATTTCTCTCTTTGTCGTCAATATTATTACTCCTTCATAGTGTGAGTAATTTGAGTATTTTATTAATCAGTGGTGTTGTGTTGCAGTGGTGCTGTGTTGCAGTGGTGCTGTGTTGCAGTGGTGTTTTGTTGCAGTGGTGTCGTGTTACAGTGGTGTTGCGTTGCAGTGGTGTTGTGTTGCAGTGGTGTTGCGTTGCACTGGTGCTGTGTTGCAGTGGTGCTGTGTTGCAGTGGTGTCGTGTTACAGTGGTGTTGTGTTGCAGTGGTGTTGCGTTGCAGTGGTGTTGTGTTGCAATGGTGTTGCGTTGCAGTGGTGTTGTGTTGCAGTGGTGTCGTGTTGCAGTGGTGTTGCGTTGCAGTGGTGCTGTGTTGCAGTGGTGTTGCGTTGCAGTGGTGCTGTGTTGCAGTGGTGCTGTGTTGCAGTGGTATCGTGTTGCAGTGGTGTTGTGTTGCAGTGGTGTTGCGTTGCAGTGGTGTTGTGTTGCAGTGGTGTTGTGTTGCAGTGGTGTTGTGTTGCAGTGGTGTTGCGTTGCAGTGGTGCTGTGTTGCAGTGGTGCTGTGTTGCAGTGGTGCTGTGTTGCAGTGGTGTTGTGTTGCAGTGGTGCGGTGTTGTAATGGTGCTGTGTTGCAGTGGTGTCGTGTTGCAGTGGTGCTGTGTTGCAGTGGTGTTGTGTTGCAGTGGTGCTGTGTTGCAGAGGTGTTGTGTTGCAGTGGTGATGTGTTGCAGAGGTGTTGTGTTGCAGTGGTGTTGTGTTGAAGTGGTGCTGTGTTGCAGTGGTGTTGTGTTGCAGTGGTGCTGTGTTGCAGTGGTGTTGTGTTGCAGAGGTGCTGTGTTGTAGCAGTGGTGGTGTGTTGCAGAGGTGCTGTGTTGCAGCATTGCTATTTTTATCAGAGAAATAAAACAATCCAGTGTTGCACTGCAAGTAGAGAATTTTGCTTTTGCAGAGTGAGTTGATATGATGGTAAAGGTCCCCGTAGCCGAGTGGTTAGAGCACGCCCCTCACGGGAAGGGTCGGCAGTTCGAATCCCCGCAGTGCCCCCCCGGTGATTTTCTCGATAGGATGTGGGAAAATTTTCCCCACTACGGCTTGTGTGTCTCCGAGGTGGCGTTTCTCTTTCAACCTTTCCGCGTAGGTGTCGCGGTGCCGCTCGCTGGTCGTTGCTCAAATGTTTCGGTAGGGTCGCAGGTGAGGTGGTAGGTACGCAATTTTCATTTAGCAGACTTGTTTTGATCCCTGTAAAAGCTGATGTTAGCTCAGCTTTCTAATGACGTCATGTCGAATTAAGCAGTGTTTGAACTTATTGCACTGAGTTGCCAGTTTTTTATCCGTCCGTTTATGCCTCTACAACGGCGTGTTACAGCGTCGGCCTACGCTTCGGTGATGGGGTTCGCGGCGAGTTCCGTGGCACCCAGTTCAGGCTAAGACCCTCTACCCTCTTCCTGACTGCTTCTTCTCTGTTTATTATTTTGTGTGCCTGTGCTATTATTTCATTTCTTTTATTTGGTAGACTATCGTGTCAATTTTCCTATGGTGCTTCAAGCAAGTAAAATTAACTATAATTAACATTGAAACTTCAATGAATTAACTCTTAACTCGTCCTTGGGACGTTAATTACTCTTACTATCAATATTACTATTACTATTGAAGTCGTTCGTCTTTTTTATGGGCTAAATTAGCCTGGATCAAAGCGATCTTCTAACTTTAACTTCTTTCTCAAGTATCTAAAATCTCTTAACTATTCTTACTGTCTTTCCGCTTGAAGCACTTAATCTCTTACTGATTTCTTCTAAATTTCCTTAATTAAACCTTCTGTCTGAACGTATCGTCACTGAGTGCATTAAAAACTCAGGTTTGTTACTTTACTTGTATTGTATTATCATTTTCATTGTCATTGGTGATGTTGCTGCTTAAGTGAAATATTGTCCTTATTAATTTCGTGGTTTATTTGGGGTTTAAGGTTGTACGTTTTTTTATAGTATACTCCGGAGGAGGCTTCTGCTGGTGCTGGCGTTGTCGCAGCCGGGTTTCAACTGTTCAAGCCAATTTCTAACAGGCTAGCCTCTCCGTGGCTTTAAGGTATATATCTAGCGGAACTAGAAAGATAAGGTTGCATTTGCGTAATACATGAAATTCACTGGTTAGTTGCGTTGTTTCGCCTTGATTTTCGCTAATATTTCTGTCTCATTGCAGTTGAGGGTGGAGCGTGTGCCAGAGGTGTCGACGCGGGGTTCTACCGACTATTCCAGCCCTTTATTGCGTCTCGGAGTCACTCGCCCTCTGTCTACCACCGCGCTCGAGGTGTCGCCCGTGTACGGAACTAGGGTCTACGTGTTCTTAAATTCCGCCTTTCAATTAGAGCCAGTCTCGGGCTCCGGTAGAGCCGACTACCGGAGCCCGTATACGTCTCGTGCTCTCCACGCCTGCGCCCGTTGTCTCGAGCTCGCCACGACAGCGCCCTGGCCTGTGGTCTTTGACGGCGCCTGCTATCGTTTTTAACGCCCACGGCATAAGCGGGCTTTTAACTCGCCCTAACTTTTAACCAACTAAATAAAGTGTTTTTCAAAAAGGCAATTACCTGGTTAGCGAATGCTAGCCGTAAAACTAAAATTGTACTTGAAACTAAATATTTAGAGTTGCGTTTGCGTTCTCTGTGTTCGTTACGTTCATGTCGTTAAATCACTCGATATAAGGGTGGATCTAATCAAAACATTGACTAATTAAACCTTACTTCTATTTTTATATTCCTTCGCTGAAAACGATAGTATGGGAATTATTTTCCATAAGGAAAAGGGAGAACTCAGCCACAATTCCCCACTCTACCCAGGTGTCAGAAATGGGTACTCCCTTAACCGGGAGTAACCGTCATAGGGTCCTGGTGTTAGTTAATGATAGGGCATTTGAGAAACCAATGTACAAGATGATATGTATCAGGCTCGATTGGAATGAAACATTATTTAAATACTTTTAAATGCAGCACGTGCACCACCAACACGTGCATCACGTGCACCACCAACACGTGCATCACGTGCACCGCCAACATGTGCATCACGTGCACCGCCAACATGTACATCACGTGCACCGCCAACACGTGCATCACGTGCACCGCCAACACGTGCATCACGTGCACCGCCAACACGTGCATCACGTGCCCCGCCAACACGTGCATCACGTGCACCACCAGTACGTGCATCACGTGCACTGCCAACACGTCACTCACGTGCACCACCAACACGTACAACACGTGCACCATCAACATGTGCATCACGTGCACCACCAACACGTAAATCACGTGCACCGCCAACACGTGCATCACGTGCACCGCCAACACGTGCATCACGTGCACCGCCAACACGTGCATCACGTGCACCACCAACACGTGCATCACGTGCACCGCCAACACGTCACTCACGAGCACCACCAACACGTGCATCACGTGCACCACCAACACGTGCATCAGGTGCACCACCAAAACGTGCATCACGTGCACCACCAACACTTGCATCACGTGCATTTTGCGCGGATGCACGTAATGAAGTGAAGCTGAGTTGGAATCTCATTGTGGTCGTAATGTGCCTCCCTTTGTATCTGACCAGCTCTCGCTGCAATTACGGCTTGTGAACTGAGGCCGTAACTGAGCCGTACCCTGATGACGGCCGTAACTGAGCCTGTACCCTGATGACGGCCGTAACTGAGCCCGTACCCTAATGACGGCCGTAACTGAGCCCGTACCCTGATGACGGCCGTAACTGAGCCGTACCCTGATGACGGCCGTAACTGAGCCCGTACCCTGATGACGGCCGTAACTGAGCCTGTACCCTGATGACGGCCGTAACTGAGCCCGTACTCTGATGACGGCCGTAACTGAGCCCGTACCCTGATGACGGCCGTAACTGAGCCCGTACTCTGATGACGGCCGTAACTGAGCCCGTACTCTGATGACGGCCGTAACTGAGCCCGTACTCTGATGACGGCCGTAACTGAGCCCGTACCCTGATGACAGCCGTAACTGAGCGCACAAGCTCACAAATGACGGCCAGACGGACCGTGACGTTATTATAGGCTAGGAGGTTTGGTGTGTGTTGGTGTGGAGTTATTTTCTGCCATTGTTTGTTGCTGTTATTTGGTGGCGTGAGCTGGGAAATGCACCGGTTTGTGTGACTGATATTGGTACTGCGTGAGCGGAAATTTTATAGTTCACAAGATCTTGTATAGATATTGATAATGCGTGAGTGAGAATTTATAGTTCAGAAATATCTATGATTAATATTGGTGTCGTGTGAACTGGAATTTGTAGTTCACGAAGATCTATGACTGATATTAGTATTGCGTGAGCGGGAATTCTATGGTTCTGTAGTTTCACTGGCGGTTACTGTTATTGTTTCATTAGATTTACTTGAGGTGCAACGGACCTATTTATTAGATGGAATGATTGATACTGGTAGCGATTAGCTGATAGTGCGAGAGCGAAAGTCCGGAAACTCACTAGTTTCACTGAATAAAGATGTTTCACCGAGTGATTGGTTTACTGATGTTAATGTACTGATGTTGGTGTACTGATGTTGGTGTACTGATGTTGGTGTACTGATGTTGGTGTACTGATGTTGGTGTACTGATGTTGGTGTACTGATGTTGGTGTACTGATGTTGGTGTACTGATGTTGGTGTACTGATGTTGGTGTACTGATGTTGGTGTACTGATGTTGGTGTACTGATGTTGGTGTACTGATGTTGGTGTACTGATGTTGGTGTACTGATGTTGGTGTACTGATGTTGGTGTACTGATGTTGGTGTACTGATGTTGGTGTACTGATGTTGGTGTACTGATGTTGGTGTACTGATGTTGGTGTACTGATGTTAATGTACTGATGTTGGTGTATTGGTGTTGGTGTACTGATGTTGGTGTACTGATGTTGGTGTACTGATGTTGGTGTACTGATGTTGGTGTACTGATGTTAATGTACTGATGTTGGTGTACTGATGTTGGTGTACTGATGTTGGTGTACTGATGTTAATGTACTGATGTTGGTGTACTGATGTTGGTGTACTGATGTTGGTGTACTGATGTTGGTGTACTGATGTTGGTGTACTGATGTTGGTGTACTGATGTTGGTGTACTGATGTTGGTGTACTGATGTTGGTGTACTGATGTTGGTGTACTGATGTTGGTGTACTGATGTTGGTGTACTGATGTTGGTGTACTGATGTTGGTGTACTGATGTTGGTGTACTGATGTTGGTGTACTGATGTTGGTGTACTGATGTTGGTGTACTGATGTTGGTGTACTGATGTTGGTGTACTGATGTTGGTGTACTGATGTTGGTGTACTGATGTTGGTGTACTGATGTTGGTGTACTGATGTTGGTGTACTGATGTTGGTGTACTGATGTTGGTGTACTGATGTTGGTGTACTGATGTTGGTGTACTGATGTTGGTGTACTGATGTTGGTGTACTGATGTTGGTGTACTGATGTTGGTGTACTGATGTTGGTGTACTGATGTTGGTGTACTGATGTTGGTGTACTGATGTTGGTGTACTGATGTTGGTGTACTGATGTTGGTGTACTGATGTTAATGTACTGATGTTGGTGTACTGGTGTTGGTGTACTGATGTTGGTGTACTGATGTTGGTGTACTGATGTTGGTGTACTGATGTTGGTGTACTGATGTTAATGTACTGATGTTGGTGTACTGATGTTGGTGTACTGGTGTTGGTGTACTGATGTTGGTGTACTGATGTTGGTGTACTGATGTTGGTGTACTGATGTTGGTGTACTGGTGTTGGTGTACTGATGTTGGTGTACTGGTGTTGGTGTACTGATGTTGGTGTGCTGATGTTGGTGTACTGATGTTGGTGTACTGATGTTGGTGTACTGATGTTGGTGTACTGATGTTGGTGTACTGATGTTGGTGTACTGGTGTTGGTGTACTGATGTTGGTGTACTGATGTTGGTGTACTGATGTTGGTGTACTGATGTTGGTGTACTGATGTTAATGTACTGATGTTGGTGTACTGATGTTGGTGTACTGGTGTTGGTGTACTGATGTTGGTGTACTGATGTTGGTGTACTGATGTTGGTGTACTGATGTTGGTGTACTGATGTTGGTGTACTGATGTTAATGTACTGATGTTGGTGTACTGATGTTGGTGTACTGGTGTTAGTGTACTGATGTTGGTGTACTGATGTTGGTGTACTGATGTTGGTGTACTGATGTTGGTGTACTGGTGTTGGTGTACTGATGTTGGTGTACTGATGTTGGTGTACTGATGTGGGTGTACTGATGTTGGTGTACTGATGTTGGTGTACTGTTGTTGGTGTACTGATGTTGGTGTACTGATGTTGGTGTACTGATGTTGGTGTACTGATGTTGGTGTACTGATGTTGGTGTACTGATGTTGGTGTACTGATGTTGCTGTACTGTTGTTGGTGTACTGATGTTGGTGTACTGATGTTGGTGTACTGATGTTGGTGTACTGATGTTGGTGTACTGATGTTGGTGTACTGATGTTGGTGTACTGATGTTGGTGTACTGATGTTGGTGTACTGATGTTGGTGTACTGATGTTGGTGTACTGATGTTGGTGTACTGATGTTGGTGTACTGGTGTTGGTGTACTGGTGTTGGTGTACTGATGTTGGTGTACTGATGTTGGTGTACTGATGTTGGTGTACTGATGTTGGTGTACTGATGTTGGTGTACTGATGTTGGTGTACTGATGTTGGTGTACTGATGTTGGTGTACTGATGTTGATGTACTGATGTTGGTGTACTGATGTTGGTGTACTGATGTTGGTGTACTGATGTTGGTGTACTGATGTTGGTGTACTGATGTTGGTGTACTGATGTTGATGTACTGATGTTGGTGTACTGATGTTGGTGTACTGATGTTGGTGTACTGATGTTGGTGTACTGATGTTGGTGTACTGGTGTTGGTGTACTGATGTTGGTGTACTGATGTTGGTGTACTGATGTTGGTGTACTGATGTTGGTGTACTGGTGTTGGTGTACTGATGTTGGTGTACTGATGTTGGTGTACTGATGTTGGTGTACTGATGTTGGTGTACTGGTGTTGGTGTACTGATGTTGGTGTACTGATGTTGGTGTACTGATGTTGGTGTACTGATGTTGGTGTACTGATGTTGGTGTACTGGTGTTGGTGTACTGATGTTGGTGTACTGATGTTGGTGTACTGATGTTGGTGTACTGGTGTTGGTGTACTGATGTTGGTGTACTGATGTTGGTGTACTGGTGTTGGTGTACTGGTGTTGGTGTACTGATGTTGGTGTACTGATGTTGGTGTACTGATGTTGGTGTACTGATGTTGGTGTACTGATGTTGGTGTACTGATGTTGGTGTACTGATGTTGGTGTACTGATGTTGGTGTACTGATGTTGGTGTACTGATGTTGGTGTACTGATGTTGGTGTACTGATGTTGGTGTACTGATGTTAATGTACTGATGTTGGTGTACTGATGTTGGTGTACTGGTGTTGGTGTACTGATGTTGGTGTACTGATGTTGGTGTGCTGATGTTGGTGTACTGATGTTGGTGTACTGATGTTGGTGTACTGTTGTTGGTGTACGGATGTTGGTGTACTGTTGTTGGTGTACTGATGTTGGTGTACTGATGTTGGTGTACTGATGTTGGTGTACTGATGTTGGTGTACTGATGTTGGTGTACTGATGTTGGTGTACTGATGTTGGTGTACTGATGTTGGTGTACTGATGTTGGTGTACTGATGTTGGTGTACTGATGTTGGTGTACTGATGTTGGTGTACTGATGTTGGTGTACTGATGTTGGTGTACTGGTGTTGGTGTACTGATGTTGGTGTACTGATGTTGGTGTACTGATGTTGGTGTACTGATGTTGGTGTACTGATGTTGGTGTACTGATTTTGGTGTACTGATGTTGGTGTACTGATGTTGGTGTACTGATGTTGGTGTACTGATGTTGGTGTACTGATGTTGGTGTACTGATGTTGGTGTACTGATGTTGGTGTACTGATGTTGGTGTACTGATGTTGGTGTACTGATGTTGGTGTACTGATGTTGGTGTACTGATGTTGGTGTACTGGTGTTGGTGTACTGGTGTTGGTGTACTGATGTTGGTGTACTGATGTTGGTGTACTGATGTTGGTGTACTGATGTTGGTGTACTGATGTTGGTGTACTGATGTTGGTGTACTGATGTTGGTGTACTGATGTTGGTGTACTGATGTTGGTGTACTGATGTTGGTGTACTGATGTTGGTGTACTGATGTTGGTGTACTGATGTTGGTGTACTGATGTTGGTGTACTGATGTTGGTGTACTGGTGTTGGTGTACTGGTGTTGGTGTACTGATGTGGGTGTACTGATGTTGGTGTACTGATGTTGGTGTACTGATGTTGGTGTACTGATGTTGGTGTACTGATGTTGGTGTACTGATGTTGGTGTACTGATGTTGGTGTACTGATGTTGGTGTACTGATGTTGGTGTACTGATGTTGGTGTACTGGTGTTGGTGTACTGATGTTGGTGTACTGATGTTGGTGTACTGATGTTGGTGTACTGATGTTGGTGTACTGATGTTGGTGTACTGATGTTGGTGTACTGATGTTGGTGTACTGATGTTGGTGTACTGATGTTGGTGTACTGATGTTGGTGTACTGATGTTGGTGTACTGATGTTGGTGTACTGATGTTGGTGTACTGATGTTGGTGTACTGATGTTGGTGTACTGATGTTGGTGTACTGGTGTTGGTGTACTGATGTTGGTGTACTGATGTTGGTGTACTGATGTTGGTGTACTGATGTTGGTGTACTGATGTTGGTGTACTGATGTTGGTGTACTGATGTTGTGTGAGTGGAAATTTGAAAATTCACTAGGTTCATTGTTTGTTTCTGATGTTGAATTACTCATGTACCGGAAATATACAAATTCACTAGTTTCAGCAATTAATGTTGGTATCGATTCATTGATATTACGAGAGCTGATACTTGGAAATTTACTAGTTAATAGCAGCGCAAGGAGCGACTTGAAACTTTTTAATTAGCGTGTTTTGGAAGATTATTGACCACAATTGACCAATTTCGAGGTTACTTCGATTTGGTCGACATGGACGGCGTGATGGAGGGGAAATTTGAGGCAGGTGCAAATGGGAAGCTTATTGAAAAATGCTAGAGATTTGGTTGCGATGAAGAAAATAATATTTGGTTGCAAACAAAACCAGTGATTTGGTTGGAAAAGAAAACTAACATTTAGTTGCCGTGGCAAACAGAAATTTTGTTGTAAAATAAAACTGAAACTTAGTTGTTGGGTGAATAAAAATTTACGAACAAAAAGTATAGGAAGAGAACTTTAAAAAAGATAAATTTGATCACAACAACCGGGAGCGTACTCAATTTTTGTTATTTTGTTCAGTTTTGTACTGAGAACAAAAAGAGCTTTACCTGCCTCAACTGAACTGTGGGTTTGAGATTTTCCTGAATTTAGAAAATACATACACATACCAGGCTTCTCCTCCCTACGGGAGGGTTGCCGAAAGCAGGCTGAGGATTGCAAAAACCTCTTGAAAAATGTTTTTATAAAAACCTATTTTTTCATTTCATGACTGAAACAGGCTCGGCACCTGAATAAGTCAGTGTAACTCAATAACAAAAGTGCATTCATGTTTTCTGTGCAGTGAAATTCTTATTTTTCATTTCCCAATTAAGAAAGTATTAGAATCTAAATTATTTGAGAAAAATTTAATTACGAAATAAAAAAATTCATTTTTTTGGAGAGCCAAGGAAGAAAAAGCAGTCGTTCACAGTCCTTCACGACATAATATGCTAGGTTTTACTTCCATTTGAATTATCGAGCAAAATATATGTCAGGTAGTTGTTTTCTTTGAGGACAGGTGCGAGGCGGCGTCTTAAATTGGCAGATTTTAAGTGTTTGTGATTTTTCCTTTGGGATCGCTTGAAAGAGGATTCTAGAAATCGTCCTCTAACTACTGATGTTTTACATTGAAGGATCTGATAGAATATCGCATCAAAGGATCTCAGAATATCGCCCCAAAGGATCCTACAATATCGCCCCAAAAGACCTCAGAATATCGCCCCAAAGGACCTCAGAATATCGCCCCAAAGGACCTCAGAATATCGCCCCAAAGGACCTCAGAATATCGCCCCAAAGGACCTCAGAATATCGCCCCAAAGGACCTCAGAATATCACCCCAAAAAACCTCAGAATATCGCCCCAAAGGACCTCAGAATATCGCCCAAAGGACTTCAGAATATCGCCCCAAAGGACCTCAGAATATCGCCCCAAAGGACCTCAGAATATCGCCCCAAAGGACCTCAGAATATCGCCCCAAAGGACCTCAGAATATCGCCTCAAAGGACTTTAGAATATCGCCCCAAAGGACTTCAGAATATCGCCGTAAAGGACTTCAGAACATCGACCCAAAGAACCTCAGAATATCACCCCAAAAAACCTCAGAATATCGCCCCAAAGGACCTCAGAATATCGCCCAAAGGACTTCAGAATATCGCCCCAAAGGACCTCAGAATATCGCCCCAAAGGACCTCAGAATATCGCCCCAAAGGACCTCAGAATATCGCCCCAAAGGACCTCAGAATATCGCCTCAAAGGACTTTAGAATATCGCCCCAAAGGACTTCAGAATATCGCCGTAAAGGACTTCAGAACATCGACCCAAAGAACCTCAGAATATCGCCCCAAAGGACCTCAGAATATCGCCCCAAAGGACCTCAGAATATCGCCCCAAAGTACCTCAGAATATCGCCCCAAAGTACCTCAGAATATCGCTCCAAAGGACCTCAGAATATCGCCCCAAAGTACCTCAGAATATCGCCCCAAAGGACCTCAGAATATCGCTCCAAAGAACATCAGAATATCGCCCCAAAGTACCTCAGAATATCGCCCCAAAGTACCTCAGAATATCGCTCCAAAGGACCTCAGAATATCGACCCGAAGGACCTCAGAATATCGACCCAGAGGATCTCAGAATATCGCCCCAAATCGAGGCGCAGTCCCAAGAGAGCCTCTGACAACTTCCCGGAATAACCGCGTCGACGGCCGCCATTTGTTTGGATAATCTTTACATGATTCACTACGTCATTTATTCGAACAAAATTATTTCACGTTTAACATTCAAAGATGGGAGTGCAATGCAGGAGAAACTGAAAGCGTTTTTCAAAGTCTGGGCCATTTTTCATTCGTAAAACTGTTAATAAAGTAAGGAGCTTTTTTGCGAACGCTTTTTCACTTGTTTTCTTTTTTTTTGTAGTAAGATTGCGTCATTTGTTGTGGTAAGGGAGGCTACAACTAACTTATAATAATAATCAAAGCAAAATGAAATAATGACATCTGTTTATTGTTATTATAGTAAGATTTTGTTTCATTAGTTATGCATTTGGCACAGTTTTTACAATATACAGGGTGATTGAAAAGTAGCTTCCTATTTTAAAAATCTCACAATTTTTTTATATGCAGTTATTTTTTTCACATTTTTAATGGATGTATCTTAAAATATGACGAATATTTAAATGTTCTTGTTTTTATTTTCAGATTGATTATTTTGCATTCGAATTCGAAGGCCCGTAGCGATGGCCGGACGTCTTACTCTAAACTGGCGACCCAGCTGGCGGCTCTCTTATAATATATACAAATAAAAAGTAACACATATAGTGCGTAATATTATTATTAAGCACAATTAATACATAGTACTATAGTGCTTAACTTCACAATATTGTACATACGAGTATTAAATTCTAAATTCTCGTATTGAATGTTTTTTAGAAATCCACTTAGTTCTTACATGAACACTATTTATGATAAATATTATGTATCTTCAGTCATTTTACACCATTATAATGAGACATCAGGTGTATATTGTACGTGATTATCACTGAATTTTGCCATGAGCTCGTTAATGCAAATAACAATCCCCATTATTTTAAATGAAACATAACGGCAAAGAAGAAAATAAAAAGAAAAAATAGTTTATTTCCAATAAAGGCTGCACATTTGATGCATTACATCCATTTTTCAAATGCCTTTAAATAAAGGTCATCTGTTGGTAAACGTAAAGCTTTGAAAATCTAAAAAATGACTTTAAAATAAAGTTGCTGAAACATAAAATTAAAGCTAGAATGTTCTCAAAGATAAGTTCGATGGCAAGTTTAATACAAAGTTGCTGAAAAACGACATGTACGATGTGATATGTAAAAACGATATGTACGATGTGATATGTAAAAACGATATGTACGATGTGATATGTAAAAACGATATGTACGATGTGATATGTAAAAACGATATGTACGATGTGATATGTAAAAACGATATGTACGATGTGATATGTAAAAACGATATGTACGATGTGATATGTAAAAACGATATGTACGATGTGATATGTAAAAACGATATGTACGATGTGATATGTAAAAACGATATGTACGATGTGATATGTAAAAACGATATGTACGATGTGATATGTAAAAACGATATATACGATGTGATATGTAAAAACGATATGTACGTATCACAATATGAGGGAATGTCGTGAAGTCGGTGCAAGATTTTACCAGAAATTCGATACTCAAAATCGTTCATGAGAAGACGAAATTATTCTCACCTATTTTTAGGTTGCTTCGTTAATGCCCGGAGTTAAAAGCAAACTACACTGAGATAAAATTCTGTACGCAGAACATGGAAGCGTTTTCCTTCATGCAAATGCGAATACTCTTGATGGGGTGCTCCAGAATTCGAAGCTTTTCTTCTCACGAGCAACACAAATTTTCGCGGGATTCTTTCTTAGCCAATTTATGCAAGTCACAATAGTAAATTCATCTATTTCGACAAATAAACTATTACTCTATCATTAAAAGGAATTTTCGTTTAAAATATTCCTTGCTTTTCTGTTGCGCAAGAGAGAGGCTGCCTCACAACACGATGGTCAAAACTACTTTTTTGCTTTAAGCAATGAGCAACTTGTTCGCCAAGAGATTCGAAAGATGATTTGATATACAAGAAAAGATGATTTATATGAGATAAAAGATGATTTGATATACGAGAAAAGATGATTTGATATAAGAGAAGAGAAGATTTGATGTTCGAGAAAAGATGATTTGAAATACGAGAAAAGATGGTTTGATATAAGGGAAAAGATGATTTGATGTTCTAGAAAAGATGATTTGATATACGAGAAAAGATGATTTGATATACGAGAAAAGATGGTTTGATATAAGGGAAAAGATGATTTGATGTTCTAGAAAAGATGATTTGATATACGAGAAAAGATGGTTTGATATAAGGGAAAAGATGATTTGATGTTCGAGAAAAGATGATTTGATATACGAGAAAAGATGATTTGATATAAGAGAAAAGATGATTTGATGTACGAGAAAAGATGATTTGATATACGAGAAAAGATGATTTGATGTACGAGAAAAGATGATTTGATATACGAGAAAAGATGATTTGATGTACGAGAAAAGATGATTTGATATGCGAAAAAAGACGTTTCCAAGAACTGCCATGAAGAAATATCCGGCAACACACCATGAGAAAATAACTCTAAACGAAGTATATTTCTTACATTTGAGAAACAAACTTACTTTGCGCATTTGAACGATTCTGGAAATTGAAGGAAGTGCTGGCTTCTTTTGATCCTTGCTCGTAAATCTACGGCAACAGATTGCCTAATTTCGTGCCTAAAGCTTTCGGTAACTTTGCTGCTTAAATTCATGTGATTATCTTGCAGATTGTTTCTTAGATCGGCAAGTGCGAACTTTTATTGTTAAGTCTTGAGGAAAAATTGGTCGATTTGTGCTTCCGTCACCTCGCTCCTCCGTCTCCAATTGATTCGGTAAACGTATTTAGTCGCCATACCTAAAAATTGTGTGCGTAAACGAGAAGAAATTGTAATATCAATTTTTTATTGGTTGATGCTTTAATATTGTGCGTTTTTCAGCTCACTCTTACGTCTCCAATTATGAAATAAACTTAACAATGCGTTAAATTTAGAAATCAGGTTTGCAAAAGTGAAGCAATTGTAATATGCTTATTTATCTAAACCAGAATGCACCCTTTAAAGCTTAGAATGAGGGTTCTATGAAAGGTGCGCTTGCTTATGCAGTATGTGTAGTAAAGCTTATGTATACAACCCACATGTTTACTTGATAGACTTTGTCAATGGCGGATTTTGTTAATGTCAGTTTGGAAATGGGTGATTTTAGGACCCGATTTGAAGAACTAATTTTGAGAACTTATTTTTGGAATCGATTTTGAGAACCGATTTTACGAACCGATTTTAGGAACTGATTTTAAGATCTGATTTCAATAACAGACTTTAAGAACCGATTTTAAGAACTGATTTAGGAGCCTATTTATGAACAAATTTTAAGAACCGATTTTCAAAAGCGCTTTTGGGAAAAGATTTTAGGAAAGGATTTTATGAACTGATTTTAAGAACGTTGAGAATCTGTTTTAGAATTTACAGAGCATTTGGCTTAAATTCATAGTACTGAATGCATGATAAATTAAAAATTTCCCACTTATATACTGATATATACTGCGTTTTAAAAGAATGTATACATCACTTTTAAATGCTTCTAGAGTTGAACATAGTGAACAGATCTTAGCATAATTAAGCTGATGATGAGGATAAGGGGTATAATATCAGAAAACAGTACACGAGGTTGATGATGCCCCAGGCAAAGGACCAGAATACATCTATTTGGTTGAACAGCAGGAACAGTCTATTGGCCCTCAACAAGACTAGAAAACAAAATTAAGAAATTCTTTTAATGAAGAATTTCTTAATTTTGTTTTCTAGTCTTCTAGCCTAAATATCTTGTCACTCCAATATCTTGTCACTCCAATATCTTGTCACTCCAATATCTTGTCACTCCAATATCTTGTCACTCCAATATCTTGTCACTCCAATATCTTGTCACTCCAATATCTTGTCACTCCAATATCTTGTCACTCCAATATCTTGTCACTCCAATATCTTGTCACTCCAATATCTTGTCACTCCAATACCTTGTCACTCCAATATCTTGTCACTCCAATATCTTGTCACTCCAATATCTTGTCACTCCAATATCTTGTGACTCCAATATCTTGTCACTCCAATATCTTGTCACTCCAATATCTTGTCACTCCAATATCTTGTGACTCCAATATCTTGTCACTCCAATATCTTGTGACTCCAATATCTTGTCACTCCAATATCTTGTGACTCCAATATCTTGTCACTCCAATATCTTGTGACTCCAATATCTTGTGACTCCAATATCTTGTGACTCCAATATCTTGTCACTCCAATATCTTGTGACTCCAATATCTTGTCACTCCAATATCTTGTGACTCCAATATCTTGTGACTCCAATATCTTGTGACTCCAATATCTTGTCACTCCAATATCTTGTGACTCCAATATCTTGTCACTCCAATATCTTGTGACTCCAATATCTTGTCACTCCAATATCTTGTCACTCCAATATCTTGTGACTCCAATATCTTGTCACTCCAATATCTTGTGACTCCAATATCTTGTCACTCCAATATCTTGTGACTCCAATATCTTGTCACTCCAATATCTTGTCACTCCAATATCTTGTGACTCCAATATCTTGTGACTCCAATATCTTGTGACTCCAATATCTTGTGACTCCAATATCTTGTCACTCCAATATCTTGTCACTCCAATATCTTGTGACTCCAATATCTTGTCACTCCAATATCTTGTCACTCCAATATCTTGTGACTCCAATATCTTGTGACTCCAATATCTTGTGACTCCAATATCTTGTGACTCCAATATCTTGTCACTCCAATATCTTGTGACTCCAATATCTTGTGACTCCAATATCTTGTCACTCCAATATCTTGTGACTCCAATATCTTGTCACTCCAATATCTTGTCACTCCAATATCTTGTCACTCCAATATCTTGTGACTCCAATATCTTGTGACTCCAATATCTTGTGACTCCAATATCTTGTGACTCCAATATCTTGTCACTCCAATATCTTGTGACTCCAATATCTTGTCACTCCAATATCTTGTCACTCCAATATCTTGTGACTCCAATATCTTGTCACTCCAATATCTTGTCACTCCAATATCTTGTCACTCCAATATCTTGTCACTCCAATATCTTGTGACTCCAATATCTTGTCACTCCAATATCTTGTGACTCCAATATCTTGTGACTCCAATATCTTGTCACTCCAATATCTTGTGACTCCAATATCTTGTCACTCCAATATCTTGTCACTCCAATATCTTGTGACTCCAATATCTTGTGACTCCAATATCTTGTGACTCCAATATCTTGTGACTCCAATATCTTGTGACTCCAATATCTTGTGACTCCAATATCTTGTGACTCCAATATCTTGTCACTCCAATATCTTGTGACTCCAATATCTTGTCACTCCAATATCTTGTGACTCCAATATCTTGTGACTCCAATATCTTGTCACTCCAATATCTTGTCACTCCAATATCTTGTCACTCCAATATCTTGTCACTCCAATATCTTGTCACTCCAATATCTTGTGACTCCAATATCTTGTCACTCCAATATCTTGTCACTCCAATATCTTGTGACTCCAATATCTTGTGACTCCAATATCTTGTGACTCCAATATCTTGTCACTCCAATATCTTGTCACTCCAATATCTTGTCAATCCAATATCTTGTGACTCCAATATCTTGTCACTCCAATATCTTGTGACTCCAATATCTTGTCACTCCAATATCTTGTGACTCCAATATCTTGTCACTCCAATATCTTGTGACTCCAATATCTTGTGACTCCAATATCTTGTGACTCCAATATCTTGTCACTCCAATATCTTGTGACTCCAATATCTTGTCACTCCAATATCTTGTGACTCCAATATCTTGTCACTCCAATATCTTGTCACTCCAATATCTTGTGACTCCAATATCTTGTCACTCCAATATCTTGTGACTCCAATATCTTGTCACTCCAATATCTTGTGACTCCAATATCTTGTCACTCCAATATCTTGTGACTCCAATATCTTGTGACTCCAATATCTTGTGACTCCAATATCTTGTCACTCCAATATCTCGTGACTCCAATATCTTGTGACTCCAATATCTTGTGACTCCAATATCTTGTGACTCCAATATCTTGTGACTCCAATATCTTGTCACTCCAATATCTTGTGACTCCAATATCTTGTGACTCCAATATCTTGTCACTCCAATATCTTGTCACTCCAATATCTTGTGACTCCAATATCTTGTCACTCCAATATCTTGTGACTCCAATATACTGTCACTCCAATATCTTGTGACTCCAATATCTTGTCACTCCAATATCTTGTGACTCCAATATCTTGTGACTCCAATATCTTGTGACTCCAATATCTTGTGACTCCAATATCTTGTCACTCCAATATCTTGTGACTCCAATATCTTGTGACTCCAATATCTTGTGACTCCAATATCTTGTCACTCCAATACCTTGTCACTCCAATATCTTGTCACTCCAATATCTTGTCACTCCAATACCTTGTCACTCCAATATCTTGTCACTCCAATATCTTGTCACTCCAATATCTTGTCACTCCAATATCTTGTCACTCCAATATCTTGTCACTCCAATATCTTGTCACTCCAATATCTTGTCACTCCAATATCTTGTCACTCCAATATCTTGTCACTCCAATATCTTGTCACTCCAATATCTTGTCACTCCAATATCTTGTGACTCCAATATCTTGTCACTCCAATATCTTGTGACTCCAATATCTTGTCACTCCAATATCTTGTCACTCCAATATCTTGTCACTCCAATATCTTGTCACTCCAATATCTTGTCACTCCAATATCTAGTGACTCCAATATCTTGTGACTCCAATATCTTGTGACTCCAATATCTTGTCACTCCAATATCTTGTCACTCCAATATCTTGTGACTCCAATATCTTGTGACTCCAATATCTTGTGACTCCAATATCTTGTCACTCCAATATCTTGTGACTCCAATATCCTGTGACTCCAATATCTTGTCACTCCAATATCTTGTCACTCCAATATCTTGTCACTCCAATATCTTGTGACTCCAATATCTTGTGACTCCAATATCTTGTCACTCCAATATCTTGTGACTCCAATATCTTGTGACTCCAATATCTTGTGACTCCAATATCTTGTGACTCCAATATCTTGTCACTCCAATATCTTGTGACTCCAATATCTTGTGACTCCAATATCTTGTCACTCCAATATCTTGTCACTCCAATATCTTGTCACTCCAATATCTTGTGACTCCAATATCTTGTGACTCCAATATCTTGTCACTCCAATATCTTGTGACTCCAATATCTTGTGACTCCAATATCTTGTGACTCCAATATCTTGTGACTCCAATATCTTGTCACTCCAATATCTTGTGACTCCAATATCTTGTCACTCCAATATCTTGTCACTCCAATATCTTGTGACTCCAATATCTTGTCACTCCAATATCTTGTCACTCCAATATCTTGTGACTCCAATATCTTGTGACTCCAATATCTTGTGACTCCAATATCTTGTGACTCCAATATCTTGTCACTCCAATATCTTGTCACTCCAATATCTTGTGACTCCAATATCTTGTCACTCCAATATCTTGTCACTCCAATATCTTGTCACTCCAATATCTTGTCACTCCAATATCTTGTCACTCCAATATCTTGTGACTCCAATATCTTGTCACTCCAATATCTTGTCACTCCAATATCTTGTCACTCCAATATCTTGTGACTCCAATATCTTGTCACTCCAATATCTTGTCACTCCAATATCTTGTCACTCCAATATCTTGTGACTCCAATATCTTGTCACTCCAGTATCTTGTCACTCCAATATCTTGTGACTCCAATATCTTGTGACTCCAATATCTTGTGACTCCAATATCTTGTGACTCCAATATCTTGTGACTCCAATATCTTGTGACTCCAATATCTTGTCACTCCAATATCTTGTCACTCCAATATCTTGTGACTCCAATATCTTGTGACTCCAATATCTTGTCACTCCAATATCTTGTCACTCCAATATCTTGTCACTCCAATATCTTGTGACTCCAATATCTTGTCACTCCAATATCTTGTCACTCCAATATCTTGTGACTCCAATATCTTGTCACTCCAATATCTTGTCACTCCAATATCTTGTCACTCCAATATCTTGTGACTCCAATATCTTGTGACTCCAATATCTTGTGACTCCAATATCTTGTCACTCCAATATCTTGTCACTCCAATATCTTGTCACTCCAATATCTTGTGACTCCAATATCTTGTCACTCCAATATCTTGTCACTCCAATATCTTGTCACTCCAGTATCTTGTCACTCCAATATCTTGTCACTCCAATATCTTGTCACTCCAATATCTTGTCACTCCAATATCTTGTCACTCCAATATCTTGTGACTCCAATATCTTGTCACTCCAATATCTTGTCACTCCAATATCTTGTCACTCCAGTATCTTGTCACTCCAATATCTTGTCACTCCAGTATCTTGTCACTCCAGTATCTTGTCACTCCAGTATCTTGTCACTCCAATATCTTGTCACTCCAGTATCTTGTCTTTGGGAGCTGTTTTCTCCACGAGTAGATAGAATTTGATAGAAATTCTCCACGAGTTGACGCACACTCCCTATAAGGATTGAGGAGTTGTCTGACTGTGAATTTGCATCAATCAAAACAATCTGGAAAGACCACTACATGCTGCAACTACTGCGGAATTTCAGTTGAACAAATAAAAATAACGTACCGCAGAAATTTCCTCTATTTCCTACTTGTTAAGAAAATATCCCTACTCAGAACCGACGCCCATTCTTTGAACCTCATTCCAACCACTGCAGCGACCATACACAATCCTGGCAATCCCGGCAAGATTACGAGAAGATTTCTCAATCCTTATTTAGTAAATCACGAGCTCAATAGAATAAGCCATCTCGAAGTCCTCAAGCCTCAGATATCCTTAGAGAACACTCGCGGCCCACCATCTTTATTTGTTATTTTTCTCTGTTCTGTATTAATATTTAACGTCCGTATGATAAACATACCCTGAAATACATTTTGTGTGTACACCAATATACAGGTTTATAGATGTGAGGGTTGTGCAAAGTTTTTAATGAATTAAATTTTTGGCTAACGTTGTCTCGCTATTTCAAAATCATTCTCGAAGATGCTTTCAATCGATTTTCGGCTGAGCTGGGGGGAGGGGGTAATTCAAGCATTTCATTTAAACTTTTTATATTTTTCCGTGCGTTCAGCGCACACTAGCACTGAACTTTCAAATCGGAAAAAACTCTAAATTTCCTTGATTAAAATTATCACTTTGCACCATTGTTTAATCTACCTATGTGTGCCAAATTTTGCAAATGTTTGCCACTCAGATGTGATATCCGGCTACAATGTTACTCCATTTTTATCCCATGTACACATGTTAGTATAATGCTGAAGAGTTGTGTTGGTTCTTGACTGTAACCTGAGTTTTCTTAAAAATTTCTATTTTAGAAATTAAAAACTAGTTCATTCTTACGTTTTTCGAAGTCTTCTTTTCCTTTTAGTTTTTTTTTCCAAATAATTTCTTAGGATTACAGTGAGCTCAACTGTCATTTTCGGTGTAGTAGATGGCAGGTTATTTTTTTATCTTCTCATTTTATAAGTGTAAATGAATTTTTTTCTCCTATATTTCATTTTCAATAAGTATATATATTAATATGTGTGTGTACGTATGTTGGTATTTATATATCTACATAAATAGATATAAAAATTTCTATTTTATTTCTTTACGCGAAAACCATCCGGTTAATAAATTTTATTGCACCAGCGAAATGATTTAAAATAGATCTATCACTTCCCCAGAGGGCGTTTCTTTGAATCGGATTAATGACAAATACAATTAATGAAATAAAGCGCAATTTGAGTCGTGGTAAAATTATCTTTGTGTCCGTATGTTGAACAAGCTATGAATTTTGATGTTGAGTATATGTTTGTTTACGCATTTCTGCCAAAATTTTGTAGATATTTGTCAATCATGAGTGGTAACCGGCTTGCACTGTATCTCCATTTTATCCCATGCACCCATGTCCGCATGATGTTGCAGAGAATATCGAGACGATATGAAATATGTTTTTTTTTTGTTGTTGTTGTTCCTCGACGGCAACTTCAGTTTTCTTGAAAATTTATTTTAGGAAATTAAAAAACCATTTCATTTATACGTTTTTCGAAGTCCTTTTTCTATTCCTTATTTTTCCTCAGGTTATTTCTTACGATTCATCAGAGGTCTATTCATCGTATGGTCTATTTGTACACCTCTGATAGTTTGACTATTAGTACACCTCGTATAGTTTGTCTATTATTATGCCTCGCATGGCTTATCTATTTGTACACCTCGGATGGCTTGTCAATTAGTACTCCTCGTATGGAACTTTTGTTTTAGGACGTCTTATATTAAGAAGCTTTTAAAAGCCAATATGTTGGCATGTATCTCATGCGACAACTTGGAAAAACAACGTTTTTTCTTTTTTTTTCTTTTTTCTTTATCATCCCCGGACCTGCGCGAAGGAACTCCTGTGGCGCTCTATGTCGTTCGAATATGTACTGGACAAAAGAGGAAGTGAAGCTGATTTGCGAAAAATCGGTAATCCAGTTTTGCGCTTAGATAAATATCCTTTTCAAAGAACATGAAAAAGAAATGGACCCTTTTGCACGGGCTTTAGTATAAAATACTTTTTTCTAAGAATATGGAATAGAAAAGAACTCTCTTGCTCGGGCTGTTGTACGAATTATATTTTCAAAGAATATGAAGTAGAAATTAGCGCTCTTTCTCGGAATAGTAATGAACTCTCTTGCTCGGGCCCTAGTACGAATTGCCTTTTTCTAAGAATATGAAATAGTAACGAGCTCTCTTGCTCGAGCCCTAGTACGAATTGCCTTTTTCTAAGAATATGAAATAGTAACGAGCTCTCTTGCTCGGGCCCTAGTACGAATTGCCTTTTTCTAAGAATATGAAATAGTAACGAGCTCTCTTGCTCGAGCCCTAGTACGAATTGCCTTTTTCTAAGAATATGAAATAGTAACGAGCTCTCTTGCTCGGGCCCTAGTACGAATTGCCTTTTTCTAAGAATATGAAATAGTAACGAGCTCTCTTGCTCGGGCCCTAGTACGAATTGCCTTTTTCTAAGAATATGAAATAGTAACGAGCTCTCTTGCTCGGGCCCTAGTATAAATTGCCTTTTTATAAGAATACGAAATAGTAACGAGCTCTCTTGCTCGGGATTTACATAGATTGTCTGAAGAGGCAAGAGCTTATATTGGAATTCTAACGACAACAATTTCAGTTCGCGTGAACATACTATAGGCCGCGAGAAAGGAAGAGTTGTCCGTGTGTTATCTTCTTGGCATCCCCATTGTGTCATCAGGGATGGAATGGTTGGAACAGCCTGTCAAGGAATGGTTGGAACAGCGTGTCAAGGAATGGTTGAAACAGCCTGTCAAGGAATGGTTGGAACAGCCTGTCAAGAAATGGTTGAAACAGCCTGTCAAGGAATGGTTGAAACAGCCTGTCAAGGAATGGTTGAAATAGCCTGTGAAGGAATGGTTGAAACAGCCTGTCAAGGAATGGTTGAAACAGCCTGTCAAGAAATGGTTGAAACAGCCTGTCAAGGAATGGTTGAAACAGCCTGTCAAGGAATGGTTGAAAAAGCCTGTCAAGGAATGGTTGAAACAGCCTGTCAAGGAATGGTTGAAAAAGCCTGTCAAGAAATGGTTGAAACAGCCTGTCAAGGAATGGTAGAAACAGCCTGTCAAGGAATGGTTGGAACAGCCTGTCAAGAAATGGTTGAAACAGCCTGTCAAGGAATGGTTGAAACAGCCTGTCAAGAAATGGTTGAAATAGCCTGTCAAGAAATGGTTGAAACAGCCTATCAAGGAATGGTTGAAACAGCCTATCAAGGAATGGTTGAAACAGCCTGTCAAGAAATGGTTGAAACAGCCTGTCAAGGAATGGTTGAAACAGCCTGTCAAGGAATGGTTGAAACAGCCTGTCAAGAAATTGTTGAAACAGCCTGTCAAGGAATGGTTGAAACAGCCTGTCAAGGAATGGTTGAAAAAGCCTGTCAAGGAATGGTTGAAACAGCCTGTCAAGGAATGGTTGAAAAAGCCTGTCAAGAAATGGTTGAAACAGCCTGTCAAGGAATGGTAGAAACAGCCTGTCAAGGAATGGTTGAAACAGCCTGTCAAGAAATGGTTGAAACAGCCTGTCAAGGAATGGTTGAAACAGCCTGTCAAGAAATGGTTGAAACAGCCTGTCAAGGAATGGTTGAAACAGCCTATCAAGGAATGGTTGAAACAGCCTGTCAAGAAATGGTTGAAACAGCCTGCCAAGGAATGGTTGGAACAGCCTGTCAAGGAATGGTTGAAACAGCCTGTCAAGAAATGGTTGAAACAGCCTGTCAAGGAATGATTGAAACAGCCTGTCAAGGAATGGTTGGAACAGCCTGTCAAGGAATGGTTGAAACAGCCTGTCAAGGAATGGTTGAAACAGCCTGTCAAGGAATGGTTGGATGGGCCTGTCAAGGAATGGTTGGAACAGCCTGTCAAGGAATGGTTGAAACAGCCTGTCAAGGAATGGTTGAAACAGCCTGTCAAGGAATGGTTGGATGGGCCTGTCAAGGAATGGTTGAAACAGCCTGTCAAGGAATGGTTGAAACAGCCTGTCAAGGAATGGTTGAAACAGCCTGTCAAGGAATGGTTGGAACAGCCTATCAAGGAATGGTTGAAACAGCCTGTCAAGAAATGGTTGAAACAGCCTGCCAAGGAATGGTTGGAACAGCCTGTCAAGGAATGGTTGAAACAGCCTGTCAAGAAATGGTTGAAACAGCCTGTCAAGGAATGATTGAAACAGCCTGTCAAGGAATGGTTGGAACAGCCTGTCAAGGAATGGTTGAAACAGCCTGTCAAGGAATGGTTGAAACAGCCTGTCAAGGAATGGTTGGATGGGCCTGTCAAGGAATGGTTGAAACAGCCTGTCAAGGAATGGTTGAAACAGCCGGTCAAGGAATGGTTGAAACAGCCTGTCAAGGAATGGTTGGAACAGCCTGTCAAGAAATGGTTGAAACAGCCTGTCAAGGAATGTATTAAACAGCCTGTCAAGGAATGGTTGAAATAGCCTGTCAAGAAATGGTTGAAACAGCCTGTCAAGGAATGGTTGAAACAGCCTGTCAAGAAATGGTTGAAACAGCCTGTCAAGGAATGGTTGAAACAGCCTGTCAAGAAATGGTTGAAACAGCCTGTCAAGGAATGGTTGAAACAGCCTGTCAAGGAATGGTTGAAAAAGCCTGTCAAGGAATGGTTGAAACAGCCTGTCAAGGAATGGTTGAAAAAGCCTGTCAAGGCATGGTTGAAACAGCCTGTCAAGGAATGGTTTAAACAGCCTGTCAAGGAATGGTTGAAACAGCCTGTCAAGAAATGGTTGAAACAGCCTGTCAAGAAATGGTTGAAACAGCCTATCAAGGATTGGTTGAAACAGCCTATCAAGGAATGGTTGAAACAGCCTGTCAAGAAATGGTTGAAACAGCCTGTCAAGGAATGGTTGAAAAAGCCTGTCAAGGAATGGTTGAAATAGCCTGTGAAGGAATGGTTGAAACAGCCTGTCAAGGAATGGTTGGAACAGCCTGTCAAGAAATGGTTGAAACAGCCTGTCAAGGAATGGTTGAAACAGCCTGTCAAGGAATGGTTGAAAAAGCCTGTCAAGAAATGGTTGAAACAGCCTGTCAAGGAATGGTAGAAACAGCCTGTCAAGGAATGGTTGAAACAGCCTGTCAAGGAATGGTAGAAACAGCCTGTCAAGGAATGGTTGAAACAGCCTGTCAAGAAATGGTTGAAACAGCCTGTCAAGGAATGGTTGAAACAGCCTGTCAAGAAATGGTTGAAACAGCCTGTCAAGAAATGGTTGAAACAGCCTATCAAGGAATGGTTGAAACAGCCTATCAAGGAATGGTTGAAACAGCCTGTCAAGAAATGGTTGAAACAGCCTGTCAAGAATGGTTGAAACAGCCTGCCAAGGAATGGTTGAAACAGCCTGTCAAGGAATGGTTGAAACAGCCTGTCAAGGAATGGTTGGAACAGCCTGTCAAGGAATGGTTGAAACAGCCTGTCAAGAAATGGTTGAAACAGCCTGTCAATGAATGGTTGAAACAGCCTGTCAAGGAATGGTTGGAACAGCCTGTCAAGGAATGGTTGAAACAGCCTGTCAAGGAATGGTTGAAACAGCCTGTCAAGAAATGGTTGAAACAGCCTGTCAAGGAATGGTTGAAACAGCCTGTCAAGAAATGGTTGAAACAGCCTGTCAAGGAATGGTTGGAACAGCCTGTCAAGGAATGGTTGGAACAGCGTGTCAAGGAATGGTTGGAACAGCGTGTCAAGGAATGGTTGAAACAGCCTGTCAAGGAATGGTTGAAACAGCCTGTCATGAAATGGTTAAAACAGCCTGTCAAGGAATAGTTGAAACAGCCTGTCAAGGAATGGTTGAAATAGCCTGTGAAGGAATGGTTGCAACAGCCTGTCAAGGAATGGTTGAAACAGCCTGTCAAGAAATGGTTGAAACAGCCTGTCAAGGAATGGTTGAAACAGCCTGTCAAGAAATGGTTGAAAAAGCCTGTCAAGGAATGGTTGAAACAGCCTGTCAAGGAATGGTTGAAAAAGCCTGTCAAGAAATGGTTGAAACAGCCTGTCAAGGAATGGTAGAAACAGCCTGTCAAGGAATGGTTGAAACAGCCTGTCAAGAAATGGTTGAAACAGCCTTTCAAGGAATGGTTGAAACAGCCTGTCAAGAAATGGTTGAAACAGCCTGTCAAGAAATGGTTGAAACAGCGTGTCAAGGAATGGTTGAAACAGCCTGTCAAGGAATGGTTGAAAAAGCCTGTCAAGAAATGGTTGAAACAGCCTGTCAAGGAATGGTAGAAACAGCCTGTCAAGGAATGGTTGAAACAGCCTGTCAAGAAATGGTTGAAACAGCCTTTCAAGGAATGGTTGAAACAGCCTGTCAAGAAATGGTTGAAACAGCCTGTCAAGAAATGGTTGAAACAGCGTGTCAAGGAATGGTTGAAACAGCCTGTCAAGGAATGGTTGGAACAGCCTGTCAAGAAATGGTTGAAACAGCCTGTCAAGGAATGGTTGAAACAGCCTGTCAAGGAATGGTTGAAACAGCCTGTCAAGGAATGGTTGAAACAGCCTGTCAAGAAATGGTTGAAACAGCCTGTCAAGGAATGGTTGAAACAGCCTGTCAAGGAATGGTTGGAACAGCCTGTCAAGGAATGGTTGGAACAGCGTGTCAAGGAATGGTTGAAGCAGCCTGTCAAAGAATGGTTGGAACAGTCTTTCAAGGAATGGTTGGAACAGCCTGTCAAGGAATGGTCGGAACAGCCTGTCAAGGAATGGTTGGAACAGCCTGTCAAGGAATGGTTGGAACAGCCTGTCAAGGAATGGTTGGAAAAGCCTGTTAAGGAATGGTTGGAACAGCCTGTCAAGGAATGGTTGGAACAGCCTGTCAAGGAATGGTTGGAACAGCATGTCAAGGAATAGTTGGGACAGCCTGTTAAGGAATGGTTGGAACAGCCTGTCAAGGAATGGTTGGAACAGCGTGTCAAGGAATAGTTGGGACAGCCTGTTAAGGAATGGTTGAAACAGCCTTTTGCTTCATAACTTTATTTCGTGTTTATAACTTTATTTCGTGCTTCATAACTTGATTTCTTGCTTCATAACTGTATTTCGTGCTTCACCTTTATTTCGTGCTTCATAACTTTATTTCGTGCTTCATAACTTTATTTCGTGCTTCATAACTTTATTTCGTGCCTCATAACTTGATTTCTTGCTTCATAACTTTATTTCGTGCTTCATAACTTTATTTCGTGCTTCATAACTTTATTTCGTGCTTCATAACTTGATTTCTTGCTTCATAACTTTATTTCGTGCTTCATAACTTTATTTCGTGCTTCATAAATTTATTTCATGCTTCATAACTTCATTTCGTGCTTCATAACTTAATTTCGTGCTTCATAACTTTATTTCGTGCTTCATAACTTCATTTCGTGCTTCATAACCTAATTTCGTGCTTCATAACTTTATTTCGTGCTTCATAACTTCATTTCGTGCTTCATAACTTCATTTCGTGCTTCATAACTTCATTTCATGCTTCATAACTTTATTTCTTGCTTCATAACTTGATTTCTTGCTTCATAACTTTATTTCGTGCTTCATAACTTGATTTCTTGCTTCATAACTTTATTTCGTGCTTCATAACTTTATTTCGTGCTTCATTACTTCATTTCGTGCTTCATAACTTTATTTCGTGCTTCATAACTTCATTTCGTGCTTCATAACTTTATTTCATACTTCATAACTTTATTTCGTACTTCATAACTTTATTTCGTGCTTCATAACTTTATTTCGTGCTTCATAAATTTATTTCATGCTTCATAACTTCATTTCGTGCTTCATAACTTAATTTCGTGCTTCATAACTTTATTTCGTGCTTCATAACTTCATTTCGTGCTTCATAACTTAATTTCGTGCTTCATAACTTTATTTCGTGCTTCATAACTTCATTTCGTGCTTCATAACTTCATTTCGTGCTTCATAACTTCATTTCATGCTTCATAACTTTATTTCTTGCTTCATACCGTTATTTCGTGCAGTTGGAATGCACGAACGTTATTTTGAATGCAATGCAGCGTCATTTCGTGCCATTGGAAGGCCTAAATAAATATTGAGGCCTAGCAGCGCTTGTGTGCATGGTTGCCACTTCGCAGTGCCCGCATTTCTGGAAAGAAATCAACCCAGTCTAACTTTTTAGCCGGAGCATGTACATTTGTTTTTCGCTGCCTAAGCGATTTAATTACTTGAGCGGCGAAAAACATGCATGCAGGCGGCGAAAAGTTAGACTGGGAATGTAGCCTGCCCATTTATATGAACTGGAACAACTAAGAACATAGTTTTAGTGTTTCCTGATGAGCTAGTTAACTATGCTGCATCACTCAAGTAAACTGTATTTAGGAGAAAATGGTCTATGAATGGAATAAAAATGCACCTCATGTACAGCAGAAATATTTTAAAATAAAACAAAATAAAATTTTTAAAAAAAATAAAAAGCTGTGAAACGGTTTGAAATCCGGTGCCTTGTCGTTGTCTCTCTTTGAGCCAATAACATTCCTTTTATTAAAAATTTATTACATATTTTTTAAATTCATTAAATTCATTTACTAAATTAAATTTATTTATTAAATTAAATTGATTTATTAAATTAAATATATTTATTAAATTTTTATTACATTTATTTATTAAAAATTTATTAAAAAGAATTCATCGGTGTTTCTGCGCGAGCTGTTCGCGCTCAATATATTTTAAGCAGATTTATTATTTAATAGCCACGGCTGGGAATAGCTGTTGTAACGGCAATATTCGAGTTTGTGTTGTGGTTGTGATCGCAGATATCTTCTCTTACTTTAATGTTTTCAAACCCAAACACTATTATTTTCAAGCACAAACACTACTATTTCCAAACACCAACACTATTATTTTCAAGCACCAACACTATTATTTTCAAGCACCAACACTGTCTGCGCTATGGACCAACTCCTAAAATGTTGCCAAAGTGCGGACGATGCACGAGCGAACTCACGCAGAAAAAATTATAAATTGTCTTCTCATGGTGCTCGAAGCAGCTCGTTTGTCTTTTGTGTTGTGATAAAAAGGAAAACCATGCATGAGATTTCGTAGAAATTAGTCCATTTAATTTATTTCTTTCCCGTTGTGGATGTGTTGAAACATCCTGCATTTTATCCATGGTGACGACGGTGAAAACAAGACATGTTTTCCTTGGAGATGGCATTAAAGTACATATCTTTTTCAAAGAAAAGTTACCAAAAAATTCGAAATCTTCATCACAGAGATGAAATTAAAAAATGTATATCTCCGTGGCGATGACAATAAAATATACATCTTTCACATAGAGATGGCATGAAAGAACACATGTTTTCCACAAAAGAAGTACTAAAAAATACGAAATTTTTATCACGGGAGGAGGCGCATTAAAGCTAGCAGCATATCTATACCGGTTGGCGCAAGACAGCACTACACAACACAACACAAAACAACACATCACAAAACAACACAACACAACACCGCAGACCACAACAACAAAGGCAACACAACACCACTTCGGACGAGACCATCAGCGGCACAAAAGAAGCTATTTGGATCGTTTCTTCCAGTGGGGGGGGGGAGGGGGGGAAGGGGTTGGGGTTGGGGGGGGGGGAGGAAGTAGATGGGTGTTAATGAGAGGATGGGGGCAGTTAGTGAGGGGTGTTAGTATGAGGTGGGTGTTAGCTCAACACTATACACAGACCACAACAAAATACACAGAACACAACACAATACACACATCACCCGGCAAACAACACAATACACATCACACAACACAATACAATCACACAACACAATACACAGTACACAACACAATACACAGTACACAACACAATACACAGCACAAAACACAATACACAGCACACAACACAATACACAGCACACAACACAATATACAGTACACAACACAATACACAGTACACAACACAATGCACACAACACAATACACAACACACAACACAATACACAACACACAACACAATACACAGCTCACAACACAAAACACAGAACACAACACAATACACAGCACACAACACAATGTACAGCACACAACCCAATTCACAGCGCACAACACAATACACAGTACACAACACAATTCAAACAACACAAAACACAGCACACAACACAATTCACAGCACGCAACACAATACACAGTACACAAGACAATGTAAACAACACAATACATAACACACAACACAATTCACAGCGCACAACACAATACACAGTACACAACACAATGCACACAACACAAAACACAGCACACAACACAATTCACAGCGCACAACACAATACACAATGCACACAACACAAAACACAGCTCACCATACAATAAAGGTCACACTTCTTGGGATGTGCTATATAAGTTAACAGGTTCCCAAGCACTGGGTGTTCACTATGATGATTTGAGTTTTTAAGTTCACATGTAGTTTCATGTTTTTAAATTCAAATTATGTGTCTTAAGTTAACCCAACAGTCATTCTTTAAGTTTTTCATTCAAAACTAATTAGACGGAAAGAACAGCAGTTAATGAGTTAATCCAAGTTGCGGAAGTCCAGTTCGTTTACATCATCCTAAGCTACAATCTCTCAAGCAATGATAAACTTCATCGAGCTTTAAGAGTCCACTTTTTTAATTTTACGAAAGATCGCAACGCAGAGAGATCAAAAATATTTTCATACGAATCCCACGAGTTATTGGCTTCGTAAGGCTTCTTTAGTAGTTATTGAAGAACAAGATTAGGGTGTTTTCGGACGCTGGAAGCTTCTTTGCAATTCAGGCGCTTTTTTCAAAGCACCGTAGGCCTTGGAACGCAGGCCTAGCTCTGAAGCTCAAAAGATGCTCAAGTCAGACAGAAAAGTCTGTCAGAGATCAAGGGGGAGATCAAGGATGCTCTGCTACAGCCAATGTGGCGCAAAATTCCAGTAAAGACATTAACTAGATTTTGTCCGCGATCTGATGATGTCAACGGAGGGGAAAATTTGGGGGGGGGGGGGGGGATGGAGGAGGATTTGGGGATGTGAGGTGATGAAAGGATGGGAAAAAGGGAAGGATGGGAAAATTTTTTGAAAGAAGTAGATGGAAGGTGGTGGAAAAATGGGAGGAAAAGGGTAAAATGGAGGGAAGTTGTGCAAATGGAATGGATGTGAAAAACTCGGAATGGACAAGATGTAATTAAAAGAAAGGAGGAAAGTAAAAAGAAGGGGCGAAAAAAGGAAAGGGGAAATTGAAGAAAAGTGTGACATGGAAAAATGGAAGGAAAGAGGAAATTGAGGCAAAAATTAAAGAAATAGGCCTGCGTGAGGAAATGGGGAGAAATGGAAGGAGAGGAAAAATGGAAGGAAACAAGGATAATGGAAGGAAAGAGGTGCATTGAAGGAAAGGAGAAGAATGAAAGTAATAGGGAGAATGGAAGGAAACTATGAAAATGCAAGGAAATGGGGCGTTGCAATGCAAGGGCGAAAATGGACCGAAAAAGAGATGAGGTGAGTAGAAAGGTGTGATTTTGTCAGCTAAACTAAATCTACCACAAGTTTCAGCAGATCGTCCTTAGTGTGTGTGTGATGAGGCGTTTGAAAGGTTTAAAAAGAGCCGATAAATCAGAGAGGCGCATTATTTTACTGTTAGCAAAAAATGAGAAAAAAGAGACTGAAAATAGTGCAAAGCTGTGGAGGGAGGGTGATCCACTAAGAGACTTGCATCAAGTGATGCATCAAGTGATGCATCAAGTGATGCATCAAGTGATGCATCAAGTGATGCATCAAGTGATGCATCAAGTGATGCATCAAGTGATGCATCAAGTGATGCATCAAGACATTCAGTTTACAGGGAGTAAAGTCATCACACAGCTACCGTCGCGGAATAAAAATAATCCTTCATTTAATATTAGGCAACAAATAACGGGTCTTGATGGTGACGAAGGCTTTGATTAGCAGAAAATATCTCAGAAAATACTTTAAAAAAAAATGAACTCTCTCTTCCTATACTTCACTTTCTGTTTTTTTCCCTCTCACTCTCATTTTCCGTGCGACTCAAGCGACCAGTAGCTTTGTGAGTTGCCTTTGACATAGAGGGTCATTGAAAAAGAAGGACCCTATTTCATGATCAAATATTTCGGATGTAAATACATGGAGCAGAATGAGGGAGTGGGTAGTTGAAAGATCAGATTTCCAAGCTCATGCCCACACTCAGCTACCTCTAGTGAAAATCTACAGAATTAACGCCCACATTCATGTACATGTAATGAAAATCTACGAAAATACCTCCTTACTTTCAACTATCAAATTCCATTTCAAATCTACGGAACAAATACTCCCATTTAACCATTTCATTCCAACAAAAATTGACGGATAAAAACCTACATTTAACCCTCACGATGCAATGAAATTTTAGAAAATTTAAAGCCACGTTACGGTCTCTCACTCACTCACTCACTCATTTACTCACTTACTCACTCACTCACTTACTCACTCACTCACTCACTCACTTACTCACTCACTCACTCACTCACTGACTTACTCATTCACTCACTCACTCACTCACTCACTAACTAACTCATTTACTCACTCACTCACTCACTCACTTACTCACTCACTCACTCACTCACTCACTTACTCATTCATTCACTCACTCCCTCACTTACTCACTCACTCACTTACTTACTTACTCAGTCACTCACTCACTCACTCACTCACTCGCTCACTCACTCACTTACTCACTCACTCACTCACTCACTCACTGACTTACTCATTCACTCACTCACTCACTCACTCACTAACTAACTCATTTACTCACTCACTCACTTACTCACTTACTTACTCAGGTACTCATTCACTCAATGAAAAGACATTCTTACAACGGACGCATCAATGATGGAAGATATTTTTGTTGATCAAAGTCAAGTGATGCGAGAATCAAATATTCATTTTCATGTTAATTTGTAGGCCGCGAGTAACATGGCTGGCGCTGTGTAAATTGTTCACAGAAAGATCTTTCCGAACTCCCAACTCGCACTAGAAAAATACCTTCAGTTTCGGTGCATCGCTCGAAAATCAAGCGCAGATCTGCCTCAATAGAGCCCGAAGCTGCTGTCTAACGTAAAATCCGAACGACAAGACAAATTGAAACTTGATTACGTATTCGGATTCAAATTAGCGACGTAGGCGTAGGCTTAGGTGGATTTTATGCGAGCCTCTTTTCCTTGGACTGCTTAGGAACTCATTATTCCGTCGTCAAGACGTGAGCGTCACGACCTGACGGCACACAGAGGGAACGGTGAAGACCCTCTGAAAATCTTGCTCTGAGTTTTGTTGTAGTGCTGTGCTTTTAGAACTGTGTATTTATAGATCATTGTAGAACTGTGTTTTTAGAACTGTGTTTTTGGTAGATCATTGTGGAACTGTGTTTTTAGAACTGTGTTTTTGGTAGATCATTGTGGAACTGTGTTTTTAGAACTGTGTTTTTATAGATCATTGTGGAACTGTGTTTTTATGCATCATTATAGATCTTTGTTTTACTATTGAGTAGTGCACACGACCTGTCAAAAATGACGGGACTCGAAAGTTTCCGTCAGGGGGCTGTCGGAGCGATTTTGATCAAATTATCAATTTTTTTCTTTGCTGAAAAATAGTCCTTAGGTAGTAAGCTATTGGGTCCTAAAATTTATGTATGGGGCTACGGACACTGGATAACCCCCCCCATCCCAAGTGGGTTCTAAAAGGGGGGTGATGGGGTCAAAAATAATGAATTTTTAACCCCCATGTCGAAAGAAAACGAAAAGTAAAATGTAAAATCAGGAGTCATTTCTTTGTTCGGAACGTTATGAGGATTTAAAAACTATTTTAGTCTTTCTTCTAGCGTATAAACTCACAAACTTCAAAATTTTCCCATTTTCTTGAAAAACCAAGGCCAAAATCGAAGAAGGTACCTAAGCATAATATGTTTATTTTTCAAAATTACATATAGGCCTACTGGGCAAATTTTAGAACAATCTGTTCAAAAACTAAGAATCGCGTAAATGAACCCCTTAAATGTCTCAGGATGTGGATGCCCAACAAATATGTCCATCCCAACAGTACCTGCGATTAAAATATTCTTGTACTTTTACACTTGTGAATCTCGTATCACAGATACGGTCATTGAGCGTCCTTGTGAGCGTCACAGACAAACGCTCCAGCCAAGCAAGCCACAACTGTGTGTAATTATTTAATTATTATTGGCCATGAAGCTATTGAGAGAATATGCTATATCTTTTTCACTGCGATAAGCTGTATTATCTTAAAAATATCTTCAATTTTCAAGCAATATTTTTCGCTTATAAACAAAAGTGAGCAGATGCCAGGTTTTTATATCATTTGAATGGTATCTTTGATACAACGAAGCAAGCAGATTTCAATTGTAATAACATAGGAGGAATTAAGCGAATTTTTTTATTTACAAATTTATGGAAACATCTGACGTTTTATTATACAATGTTGATTTATATTGATATAACTGTGTTCTTATAGATCATGTTTTTTCTGTGTTTTTATATATTATTATAGATCTGTGTTTTAAGTTAGTAGCTTAGCACCTAGGTACCTAGTTAAAAGTGATCAATATTATAGGGAACATTTGATAGAGGCATGATGTTATTTGCAACGCCTCAGTGGCTTGTGCTCGCCGTGGCACAGTGGTTAAGGGATCGGCCTTGTATGTTGGAGACGAGGGTTCGTATCCCGGCGATTTTCCCCGTTGGGTATAAGGGAAAGCTCCAGCACAATACCCCACTCAACCCAGGTGTCGGAAATGGGTACCGGCTTTACGGGGGAACCGTCATGGTATCCTATATATAGAGTTAGTTATAAGACATTTGAAAAACCAATGCTCAAGATCATATGTATGTATATGTATGTATATGTAGGCTTGATTGGAAATAAAGCATCCCAAAGATGCCGATGTTTGTTGTTGTTGTTTTGTGCAGTTCTACATTCCCTGCTGCGCCTCACTGGCTTGTGCAGATCTAAATTCCCTGCTACGCCTCACTGGCTTGTGCAGTTCTACATTCCCTGCTGCGCCTCACTGGCTTGTGCAGTTCTACATTCCCTGCCACGTCTCACTGGCTTGTGCAGTTCTACATTCCCTGCTACGCCTCACTGGCTTGTGCAGTTCTACATTCCCTGCTACGCCTCACGGGCTTGTGCAGTTCTACATTCCCTGCTGCGCCTCACTGGCTTGTGCAGTTCTACATTCCCTGCTACGCCTCACTGGCTTGTGCAGATCTAAATTCCCTGCTACGCCTCACTGGCTTGTGCAGTTCTACATTCCCTGCCACGCCTCACTGGCTTGTGCAGTTCTACATTCCCTGCTACGCCTCACTGGCTTGTGCAGTTCTACATTCCCTGCTACGCCTCACTGGCTTGTGCAGTTCTACATTCCCTGCTACGCCTCACTGGCTTGTGCAGTTCTACATTCCCTGCTGCGCCTCACTGGCTTGTGCAGTTCTACATTCCCTGCTGCGCCTCACTGGCTTGTGCAGTTCTACATTCCCTGCCACGTCTCACTGGCTTGTGCAGTTCTACATTCCCTGCTGCGCCTCACTGGCTTGTGCAGTTCTACATTCCCTGCTACGCCTCACTGGCTTGTGCAGTTCTACATTCCCTGCTGCGCCTCACTGGCTTGTGCAGTTCTACATTCCCTGCTACGCCTCACTGGCTTGTGCAGTTCTACATTCCCTGCTACGCCTCACTGGCTTGTGCAGTTCTACATTCCCTGCTACGCCTCACTGGCTTGTGCAGTTCTACATTCCCTGCTGCGCCTCACTGGCTTGTGCAGTTCTACATTCCCTGCTACGCCTCACTGGCTTGTGCAGTTCTACATTCCCTGCTACGCCTCACTGGCTTGTGCAGTTCTACATTCCCTGCTGCGCCTCACTGGCTTGTGCAGTTCTACATTCCCTGCTACGACTCACTGGCTTGTGCAGTTCTACATTCCCTGCCACGTCTCACTGGCTTGTGCAGTTCTACATTCCCTGCCACGCCTCACTGGCTTGTGCAGTTCTACATTCCCTGCTGCGCCTCACTGGCTTGTGCAGTTCTACATTCCCTGCTACGCCTCACTGGCTTGTGCAGTTCTACATTCCCTGCTACGCCTCACTGGCTTGTGCAGTTCTACATTCCCTGCTACGCCTCACTGGCTTGTGCAGTTCTACATTCCCTGCCACGCCTCACTGGCTTGTGCAGTTCTACATTCCCTGCTACGCCTCACTGGCTTGTTCAGTTCTACATTCCCTGCCACGCCTCACTGGCTTGTGCAGTTCTACATTCCCTGCTACGCCTCACTGGCTTGTGCAGTTCTACATTCCCTGCTACGCCTCACTGGCTTGTGCAGTCCTACATTCCCTGCTACGCCTCACTGGCTTGTGCAGTTCTACATTCCCTGCTGCGCCTCACTGGCTTGTGCAGTTCTACATTCCCTGCTACGCCTCACTGGCTTGTGCAGTTCTACATTCCCTGCTACGCCTCACTGGCTTGTGCAGTTCTACATTCCCTGCTACGTCTCACTGGCTTGTGCAGTTCTACATTCCCTGCTACGCCTCACTGGCTTGTGCAGTTCTACATTCCCTGCTGCGCCTCACTGGCTTGTGCAGTTCTACATTCCCTGCTACGCCTCACTGGCTTGTGCAGTTCTACATTCCCTGCTGCGCCTCACTGGCTTGTGCAGTTCTACATTCCCTGCTACGCCTCACTGGTTTGTGCAGTTCTACATTCCCTGCTACGCCTCACTGGCTTGTGCAGTTCTACATTCCCTGCTACGCCTCACTGGCTTGTGCAGTTCTACATTCCCTGCTACGCCTCACTGGCTTGTGCAGTTCTACATTCCCTGCTGCGCCTCACTGGCTTGTGCAGTTCTACATTCCCTGCTACGCCTCACTGGCTTGTGCAGTTCTACATTCCCTGCTACGCCTCACTGGCTTGTGCAGTTCTACATTCCCTGCCACGTCTCACTGGCTTGTGCAGTTCTACATTCCCTGCTACGCCTCACTGGCTTGTGCAGTTCTACATTCCCTGCTACGCCTCACTGGCTTGTGCAGTTCTACATTCCCTGCTACGCCTCACTGGCTTGTGCAGTTCTACATTCCCTGCTACGCCTCACTGGCTTGTGCAGTTCTACATTCCCTGCTACGCCTCACTGGCTTGTGCAGTTCTACATTCCCTGCTACGCCTCACTGGCTTGTGCAGTTCTACATTCCCTGCTACGCCTCACTGGCTTGTGCAGTTCTACATTCCCTGCTACGCCTCACTGGCTTGTGCAGTTCTACATTCCCTGCTGCGCCTCACTGGCTTGTGCAGTTCTACATTCCCTGCTGCGCCTCACTGGCTTGTGCAGTTCTACATTCCCTGCTACGCCTCACTGGCTTGTGCAGTTCTACATTCCCTGCTACGCCTCACTGGCTTGTGCAGTTCTACATTCCCTGCTACGCCTCACTGGCTTGTGCAGTTCTACATTCCCTGCTACGCCTCACTGGCTTGTGCAGTTCTACATTCCCTGCTACGCCTCACTGGCTTGTGCAGTTCTACATTCCCTGCTACGCCTCACTGGCTTGTGCAGTTCTACATTCCCTGCTACGCCTCACTGGCTTGTGCAGTTCTACATTCCCTGCTACGCCTCACTGGCTTGTGCAGTTCTACATTCCCTGCTACGCCTCACTGGCTTGTGCAGTTCTACATTCCCTGCTACGCCTCACTGGCTTGTGCAGTTCTACATTCCCTGCTACGCCTCACTGGCTTGTGCAGTTCTACATTCCCTGCTGCGCCTCACTGGCTTGTGCAGTTCTACATTCCCTGCTACGCCTCACTGGCTTGTGCAGTTCTACATTCCCTGCTGCGCCTCACTGGCTTGTGCAGTTCTACATTCCCTGCTACGCCTCACTGGCTTGTGCAGTTCTACATTCCCTGCTGCGCCTCACTGGCTTGTGCAGTTCTACATTCCCTGCTACGCCTCACTGGCTTGTGCAGTTCTACATTCCCTGCTACGCCTCACTGGCTTGTGCAGTTCTACATTCCCTGCCACGTCTCACTGGCTTGTGCAGTTCTACATTCCCTGCTACGCCTCACTGGCTTGTGCAGTTCTACATTCCCTGCTACGCCTCACTGGCTTGTGCAGTTCTACATTCCCTGCTACGCCTCACTGGCTTGTGCAGTTCTACATTCCCTGCTGCGCCTCACTGGCTTGTGCAGTTCTACATTCCCTGCTACGCCTCACTGGCTTGTGCAGTTCTACATTCCCTGCTACGCCTCACTGGCTTGTGCAGTTCTACATTCCCTGCTGCGCCTCACTGGCTTGTGCAGTTCTACATTCCCTGCTACGACTCACTGGCTTGTGCAGTTCTACATTCCCTGCCACGTCTCACCGGCTTGTGCAGTTCTACATTCCCTGCTGCGCCTTACTGGCTTGTGCAGTTCTACATTCCCTGCCACGCCTCACTGGCTTGTGCAGTTCAACATTCCCTGCTACGCCTCACTGGCTTGTGCAGTTCTACATTCCCTGCTACGCCTCACTGGCTTGTGCAGTTCTACATTCCCTGCTACGCCTCACTGGCTTGTGCAGTTCTACATTCCCTGCCACGCCTCACTGGCTTGTGCAGTTCTACATTCCCTGCTACGCCTCACTGGCTTGTGCAGTTCTACATTCCCTGCTACGCCTCACTGGCTTGTGCAGTTCTACATTCCCTGCTACGCCTCACTGGCTTGTGCAGTTCTACATTCCCTGCTACGCCTCACTGGCTTGTGCAGTTCTACATTCCCTGCTACGCCTCACTGGCTTGTGCAGTTCTACATTCCCTGCTACGCTTCACAGCATTCAAAGATTATGTATCTTTATAATTTCAAAATTTTCTCTCTAACAAAATTCCCACGTGCACGCGACTAGTCATGCGTATCTTTCTAATTGGTCAATGAGAACTTAAGCTTTTGTCTGCATGAGTTTTCAAATTAATTCTGGTGTAATATCTAACATTTCTTTGCCTTTCTAAAACGTTGCTTATGGCGTCATCGCGTCTAAGTCCTGATGACAGTCGAATTTAACCAGAAAAATATATTTTTTTTTTGTAAAAGTATTATTCCCGACTGTATTCTCTTTCGAGTGTTGGGTATAAAGTGTCGCCAAAGTGACGCTAAAAAGACACCGAAGTTCTGTGATCAATTACAATGATGAGTTCAATTAGCGAGTTAATAAACGGTTCAGTGACCGCGTTAATTAGCGCACTGCAATGGATCTGCGCTAATTACAGGTCAGCCATTAGGAACACAATTAGCAAACTGCAATGTTAGCGCCAAGTTACTTCTGCCGTCACCGCGCATCGTCACGTAACGTCGCGTTCAAATTACGCGGCTGCGATTTGGCGTCCAAATAGCTGTTTCTGATTGGCTTCGAAGCCGTTTATAAAATATCAAGGAACTGGAAAAATGTATGTGAAAAATAGTCATTTGAAAAATAATACATTGGAAAAAGTAACTGAAAAATAGTCATTTGGAAAATAATTGATTGGAAAAATGTAAGTGAAAAATAGTCATTTGAAAAATAGTAAACTGGAAAAATGTAACTGAAAAATAGTCATTTGAAAAATAATAAATTGGAAAAATGTAAGTGAAAAATAGTCATTTGAAAAATAATAAATTGGAAAATGGAAGTGAAAAATAGCCATTTGAAAAATAATAAACTGGAAAAATGTAACTGAAAAATAGTCATTTGAAAAGTAATAAATTGGAAAAATGTAAGTGAAAAAATTCATTTGAAAAATAATAAATTGGAAAAATGTAACTGAAAAATAGTCATTTGAAAAATAATAAATTGGAAAATGTAAGTGAAAAATAGTCATTTGAAAAATAATAAATTGGAAAAATGTAAGTGAAAAATAGTCATTTGAAAAATAATAAATTGGAAAATGAAAGTGAAAAATAGTCATTTGAAAAATAATAAACTGGAAAAATGTAACTGAAAAATAGTCATTTGAAAAATAATAAATTGGAAAAATGTAAGTGAAAAAAAGTCATTTGAAAAATAATAAATTGGAAAAATGTAACTGGAAAATAGTCATTTGAAAAATAATAAATTGGAAAATGTAACTAAAAAATAGTCATTTGAAAAATAATAAATTGAAAAATGTAACTGAAAAATAGTCATTTGAAAAATAATAAATTGGAAAAATGTAACTGTGAAATAGTCATGTGAAAAATAATGAATTGGAAAAATGTAACTGTAACATATTCATTTGAAACATTCCACGCAAAATACTGCAGAGATAATTTGTTTAGTCATTCTGAAGTGTAGTTTACTCATTAGTTAGCTTGTGCGTTGAGCGCTCAAAGCTTCGGCGAAACAAACTTTGCACAAAAAAATACGGGATTTCTGAGTCAATAGCAACCGTGACCGAGCTTTGCTGTGTTATGGTCAGTGCAGATTTGCGTGTTATTAATACCTTTATATTTTCCCAGCAATTGTGCTGTGTTGGTAAAGGAACCAGGAACGTAGTGCATGGTGAGTCTGTGGTACGTATAACTTTGGTCGTACAGAATTTAAAGGTTACAGAGTTTAAAAACAATTTGCCAGTCTGAAAATGTCTTGGCTATGCGAGAAGCCTGGAAGTCGTTTTCTTGCCCGACAATGCTCCACCTCACAGCACTTTCTCAACTTAGAAAAAACGCAATTAGAGCTTGAAACTTGTGCCTCATATTTCGTACTTCTTATACGTGTCATCAATGTTATTATGCTTCCTATTCATTATTAAAAACAATAACACATACAACATTAGAAGCAAAAAAAAAACATGGTGTAAAAACATCTCAAGAACAGCACCCACTATCACGTCGAGGCTAGGTTAATTTCAGACTGGAATTGTACTGTATTTTACATTCATGAAAATGAAGGAGCTTGTTCTGAGAATCCCGTGTGTTTCTGTCTAATTGTTCTCATTGTTCTAGTTCCGCGCTCTCTAAACTTATTGAACCGTTCAGTGCATGCAATCTGAACCTATTGAATGCTGAACTTATGAAACAATTTAATCAATTATTATGTGACTGAATGGCTTCACTAACCTGCAGCTTATGATAAAAGAAGTTTTTGTAACATCTCACGTAACGCAATTGAAGGCAAAAGCTATTGCATTGAAAGAAACTTTGGCAACCTAGTTTACCCAACGTACCAACTTTGGCAACCTAATTGACCAAATTTACGAAATTTCGTTACCCAATTTGGTAACCTTTGGTAATTGAAGGGCAACTTTGTTTGAATTGTACGAGGCCTGTCGAAAAAGTATCCGACCTTTGGCCAGAAAAAATACTTCAACAACCTGACGGGGTTGGGACCCTAATCCCCTTCAAAGTAGGCTCCTTGTGCTTCCACACACTTAGCCCACCGATCCTTCCACTGCCGGAAACACCTCTGGAAGTCTTCTTTTGGAATGGTGTTCAGCTCTGTCGTCGCGTTCCGCATTATCTCTTCTCTACTCTCAAAACGGGATCCTTTCAGTGGTGTCTTCAATTTTGGAAACAACCAGAAGTCGCAAGGAGCCAGGTCTGGAGAGTAGGGAGGTTGGCGAACGGTCGTAATTCCATGTTTGGCCAAGAAATTGCGGATCAAATGGGATGAATGTGCGGGCGCGTTGTCGTGATGCAAGTGCCAGTTGTTCGCAGTCCACATGTCTGGTCTTTTGCGCCGAACTGCATCACGAAGTCGCCGGAGAACATCCTGATAGTACTCCTTTGTCACTGTTTGTCCTTCCGGTGCGTATTCGTGATGCACAATTCCACGGACATCAAAGAAAACAGTCAGCATCACCTTGATTTTGCTTCGCACCTGCCGCGCTTTCTTCGGCCTTGGAGACTCGGGATGCTTCCATTGGGATGACTGTCTTTTTGTTTCTGGGTCGTACCCGTACACCCATGACTCATCTCCAGTTATCACGGTGTTCAGAAACCCAGGATCAGTGTTGGCGGTGTCCAGAAGGTCCTGTGCAACGTCACGACGGAGGTCTTTTTGTTCCGGCGACAACAACTTGGGCACGAATTTCGCAGCCACTCGGTTCATGTTCAAATCGTCACGCAAAATGGCATGTGCAGAATCTTTACTCACTCCAACCTCTTGGGCAATCTCCCGCACGGTCAAACGACGATCTGCCATCACCAAATTTCGCACCCTCTCAACAACAGCTGCACTCCGAGAAGTTTTGGGCCTGCCACAACGCTGCTCACTCTCCGCTGATGTGCGGCCATCTTTGAATCGGTTGAACCACTCCTTAATTTGTGTTACACCCATAGCATCTTCCCCAAACACCTGCTGAATCTTACGAATTGTTTCAATTTGAGAATCACCAAGCTTTTGACAAAATTTGATGCAGTGTCTTTGCTCAATTCGTTCAGTCATCTTGCAAGAAAACTAAATCCGACAAACACTTAGAACAGCACCTTACTTGGCGACCACCAGCCAGTGACTGGCCCAAGTGAATGCGGTGAAAAAAGTCAAGCATGCGCATTAAGATTCCTCCTTCCACCGTGCACAGTGGCGCCGCCTTAGAATCACTACTTTGCGCGGGAAAAATTAAGGTCGGATACTTTTTCGACAGGCCTCGTACGTTTTGCGTTTGGACCTTATGAAATTTAGATTCGAATAATGCCTCGGCTCACTTTATTTGCTGAACATACTCAAGGAGTTTGAACATTCCTTCTGAGACCCTTATAATCGCTATTATTAAAATCCCAATTAGAGTTTACGTGTAGTTTAACCGCTCATTTAACATGCGAGATAGAATAAGGCATGATTCGCTGTACAGATATGTCTTTTGGATAGATAAAGGACAAATAAATGAATGAATAAATGAGGAAGTTTGAAATGAAGTCCACGGACTCTCCCGCAAGATTTGAGCAGATTTCATTGTCAAGAAAATTATTCCGCTAGATCATTCTTTGCCGCACCATTGAGTGGCTTACTGAGGGGCTAGATCGTTGAGTGGCTGAGTGGCTAGATGATTGAGTGGCTGATTGGCTAGATCGTTGGGTGGCTGATTGGCTAGATCATTGAGTGACTGAGTGACTAGATCAATGAGTGGCTGAGTGGGCAGATCATTGAGTGGCGGGAGGAAGAGTTGCCCGTAGACGAGGTGAAGGGAAGAGTTGCCCGGAGACCAGGTGGAGGGAAGAGTTGTCCGGAGACGAGGTGGAGGGAAGAGTTGCCCAGAGACGTGGTGGAGGGAAGAGTTGCCCGGAGACGAGGTGGAGGGAAGAGTTGCCCAGAGACATGGTGGAGGGAAGAGTTGCCCGGAGACAAGGTGGAGGGAAGAGTTGCCCGGAGACCAGGTTGAGGGAAGAGTTGCCCGGAGACGAGGTGGAGGGAAGAGTTGCCCGGAGACGAGGTGGAGGGAAGAGTTGCCCAGAGACGTGGTGGAGGGATGAGTTGCCCGCAGACAAGGTGGAGGGAAGAGTTGCCCGGAGACCAGGTGTAGGGAAGAGTTGCCCGGAGACGAGGTGGAGGGAAGAGTTGCCCGGAGACGAGGTGGAGGGAAGAGTTGCCCGCCGTTTTGCGGCTGATAAGACTCCGGAAATTTGTAATTTTTCTTGCAGATTATTTTTTCCTCGGTGCCCCATGGGAGGGGGGGGGGGGGTGTAGGGGGAGCGGGAGTTCTCGAGAAAGAATTTTTTCCGCACGAGGATGTCAACTTCATTGCAGCTTTGTTTACGTCATTCCTTGAGCTCATTCGTACGTCATCCCCTGCTGTCGTACGTCATCTCCTGCTGTCGTACGTCATCCCCTGCTGGCGTACGTCAAACCATACTGTCGCACGTCATACCATACTGCCGTACGTCATACCATACTGCCGTATGTCATATCATACTGCCGTACGTCGTACCATACTGTCGTATGTCATACCATACTGCCGTATGTCATACCATACTGCCGTATGTCATATCATACTGCCGTACGTCATACCATACTGCCGTATGTCATATCATACTGCCGTACGTCGTACCATACTGCCGTACGTCGTACCATACTGTCGTATGTCATACCATACTGCCGTACGTCATACCATACTGCCGTATGTCATATCATACTGCCGTACGTCATACCATACTGCCGTATGTCATATCATACTGCCGTACGTCGTACCATACTGTCGTATGTCATACCATACTGTCGTATGTCATACCATACTGCCGTATGTCATACCATACTGCCGTACGTCATACCATACTGCCGTATGTCATACCATACTGCCGTACGTCATACCATACTGTCGTATGTCATACCATACTGCCGTATGTCATACCATACTGTCGTATGTCATACCATACTGCCGTATGTCATACCATACTGCCGTATGTCATACCATACTACCGTACGTCATACCATACTGCCGTACGTCATACCATACCGCCGTACGTCATCCCCTGCTGTCGTACGTCATTGTATGAGTCGGGTTTTTCTTCCGCTCTTTCTTGCCTTATGGCCTTTAAGTTCATTTAATCCGCGTCAATCATGTAGTATATGATTAGGTTTATTGAAGATATGTCTGCCAATCCTATGTAATTCGGGTTATTTTCCGCCCGCTCCGATGCTTAAGTGTCTTTCATTTATCTGCTGTTACTTTCTGACAGCCTTATTTGGATGACGTTTCGTTAAGATTTTATGAGAAAGGTAGCGTGTTATTTGCTGCCACCACGAGGTGCATAGATATACAACCTCGACTAAAATTAGATATGAGTAATCGTGCGTATTTTCTTGGTAGCAATGGCGTATGGCCAGGCGCGTGTTTCAGGCGCTATAGTTCACTAGAGAGATGAGAGAGAGGATATAGATGAGGCCCTGGGTTTTCTTCATTTACTGATGGGAAGGCAAGTGCGGCTGGCAAGAGCACACGAGGTAAAAACAACAGGTACAATATCGGGGAACAATACGACCGTCACCTCACGATCTTCCTTCGATCGATTTCTCACGACAACAGACTGTGTACACAGCCAACACGCGAGCCAAGGAATGGTAACCACCGAAAGTATGAGCCAAGGTAAGCGTATAGCAAACGCTTGAAATCAGGCGCCCTCAACACAAGTCAATGGATTTTCGTCGAACACGGTCTCGAAATTCAACTATTGAAGATATGGGCTTTTACTATCAACTCAAATTCCTAAGTATCAAAACCGGTTGTTCGTCGTACTCCCCAACTGAACTCTAGAACGTCCGTTCACGACCACGGCTCCCTACCCGTTCACGACGACGGCTACTCGCGAAGTGTCCTCTGCTCGTCCGACATAACTCTCGCTTGGACAGCGCTCCCCCCTGCCCGAAGGGGGGGGGGGGGGTGGTCGCCACACGAGCTGGGTAACAAGGGGTGGCTAGGGTTCTGAGCCGCTCCTCCCTCACACAACCGGGGGTACGGCTGGGGGGGGGAAGGGGTCGGGTCTCATGGCCCCAGCCCTCCCTTTTAGCCATGGTTAATTCAACGACTGATCCCACGCTCGGCTCCCCAGCTACACGATCGGGCAGGCACATTTTTTTTATATTAAGGTCTGGATATTTTACTACCCCTGACCGACGCTAATCAGCACCAGCGCTTCTCAGCGCTGTGTAACCGCGGCAGCCCAGGCGCACCAACTTTATCGAATTTAATATGACCAGTGTTCCATATGAGAACGTCCAGATCGTGCATTTCCCAAACCCAAGCATGACCGCGGGCATTAATTTTTATGACCCGTGTATTCAGAGATCTCGTCTTAACATCAATTATATATTTTCGCTCGGCAACGCCAACGACAAAGATGGGATGACTCTGACTTCATACCCTGACTTTATACACCCTTCCCCCACTTGCGCAAAAAGAAATTATGTAATAATTTCTTTTTCTATGTCTTGGTCTCAGTGCATTTCTTACCCGACTGGCGAACACTGATACAACCTGACATCAAATCACAATGCAACACAATACAACATGACATCAATTACAATATCACAAAAAAAACTAGGACGGCGACCACAACTCGCTCGCCTATGCTTCGGCCATTTTCACATAATATTTGCCTCCCTCGGGTCTGTGGAGGCGAGCTCTTCGGTCCCGAGATCTTCGGCTTCTGTTCCAGGGGAAATCCTTCCTAGGCTTGTATGATGATGAGGAATTCCTCCCCCCGCAGTGTCTCTTTCCATATATAGTATGGGAAGACCGAAACCGAAGAGATTCGCTTGTTCGCGGTCCTGGCCTCGATCTCTCCGTCGTTTCGGGGCACCACTAAATGTTGCAGCAAGTTGCTGAGAGTCGCCTCGGTTAGGCGTTCGTCTGGCTTCGGGACGAAGTGGACAATGAGCGCTCGACCCTCCAGGGTCGCGACCGCCCGCCCCCAGTCCGTCTCGGCCGAGACGGTCGCCAGACTCCCGTCTGGTAGCCACAGCGACGTCTCGTAGTTGCGCGCTGCGACGTATGTCCCGAGCTGGCGCACCACTTCGCTCGGCCTCCGTCTCCGCCCTCGGTGCATGTACGTCGCCGTTTCCTACGGCACACGGTCGGGCATTAATTCATGGTTACATGGGTTAGACATCAATATAGAGCCTATTCTTTCAAAAGTTTTCCTTTCTTCGCCTCATAATGAGCGCGTATGTTACATGATGACTGATATATGATTTTGGTATTCATGAACCTAACCAGTCCTAGCAGACTTGAATGACTAAATCCCCACCCTCCTGCACACTATACAGCACATACTTCTGCACACGTTACCGCACATACTCTGACAACACACACACCTCCTGTTCATTTGTCTTTCACTCGTGGTGCAGGTCCTTATGCTTAAATGATGGGAATTGTTCCTACTTCCTATTCTTTCCGTGTCAGCTGACTGTTTTGTTTTTTTGTTACTGAATGGCATTTGCTAATCTCTCGTGAGAAGCAAGCATCAATTTCGTATGGGTGCAATACGGAGGCGTCCCTCGTTTGCCTATATATTTTATGTACCAGTCGCACACGACTTATCTTTTTAATCTTCAAATCTCATGGTATCGGTAACCGCTGCGATGCCTCAAGCATTGCGCACATATCTCTGGACATGCTTAAAAATCCCTCGGTCATGCTTCCCGTAATCTCCCTTATCCGCTCGTCAGCAGACCAGATATTCATACACCCTCCACAGTTCACGCACGTGTTTCCTACGCGCAGGGGTATTCCCGATCTTACCATTTCCGAATGCCTCTCCGTCTCTCTTACGCGACCGCAGTTCCGGTCCGTCTGCTACTTCCGTTCTGTTGGATGCCGCTGTGGTGCTGGTTTAGCACACGCACACGCCCGCACCTCGCTCGCTGTCGCCTTCCTGAAAATCTTCAAAATAACCTTAGTACATTTATCATTAAATATTTCAGCTCTAGCGTCGGTTCGGTGCGGTTCACGTTCCAGTTTCCCAGCACAGGAGCTATCCATCGTTTTTATCTATATTCCTTTTGCTCATCTCTATTTATTTTGTTCTCCCATCTATCTCGTAATTAGCATCGCACACGAATCGCTGTGCGCTTCTCTCTGCTCAGACTGCCTTCTCTAATCTCCGGCGTGTCGCCGCTCATATTACATGAGTTCCAGCGTGGAACTCGTCTCAAGTTTTATGGTCCATCTGTGGCTGTACTGTCTCGCGGCTCACGCCTCGAGTCTCCACCACGCGAGAGCGTGTCCAACTTGCCTTTCCACCCTAAGCTACGTTATTCTTAAAGACCGTAAAGTTAAAGCTTATGCTAGGTCCGTAATGGACATCTTTAATTTAATCTGCTGTCTCGCTAAGCATTCTACCCAACTCTCAGGGTTCTGCTATACGCGATCTTATTATCGGCTCCACTCGGCTCATGACAGGCTCAGGTTTCTCTTTTTAAAACGTCATTTAGACGCAATAATAAAAAAAATTTAATTTCTTAAATTTTCTTCCCCTCCGACGATCCAAGAAAAATTCCTTCACGGGGAATTTTTCACGCTAACAAACAATTACGAGAAGGATATATCCCATTCCCATCCAAGTTGCTGACTCTTCAAACCTACACCTGAAAGGCAATGGTTTATTAGTGCTTATAACTAGTCATTTCTCAGGCTACTCAAAAAAACTTCGTCCTCTCAGTTGTAACCTACTAGTTATGAGAGGACTAAAGAGCCGTACCCACTCTTGGCCGTATTCTGTGCAGGAACCTCTGCTGCGGCTGTGCTATACTTATATTTTAATACTGTCTAATTATATCTCTGCCTAGACGGCTAGTTTCCTTCGAAATCCCTCTTCGTTCCTTATACATCTCAAACAACTGACCAGCAATCAAATTCCTATTTCGATGTGAAGTCATTATATCTAAGTTTTATTCTCGTCATTCAAAAATGCGCAGCCAGCACGATACACTTTTCCTAGTGCGTTATCATAATTTGTATGCCACGTCTCTACTCGTATTTCCCGGCCCGGACTGAGTTCCTTTATGCCTCTCTCGATTTTATGACTCTCATCCTGTGCCTGTTCTGAGCACAGTCGCTCGTGCTGGCTGGTAGCATTTCTACAAGTTACTTGCCTAGCAGTCGACTACTCAGAAATTTTCCTGCCAACCTAGTTGTTGCTAAGCTATTCTGTAAAGGAATTAAATTAGTGCTTATCTACTACTTATTTTGCTAGGTTAAATCTGAAAAGAAAATTAGATTATTCAGCTTATCTACCTACTTATTTACTAGGTTAAATCTGAAAAGAAAATTAGATTATTCAGCTTATCTACCTACTTATTTACTAGGTTAATCTGAAAGAGAACATGAAATTAGTATGCTTATCTCCTCTCTACTTGTTACATAGTAGTTTTGCTCATGTTATCTTCTCCTCTACTCCTCTACCCTTCTACCGGACCGGCGGATCTTAGAGCGTAAGGACGTCTAGCTGCCGGGGTGGGTAGGGGTGAGGGTGCTTCAGGCCTTGTTACATAGATGTCGTCATCGCTGCTTTCCGAATCGCTATCGTCGTGACGTACTTCGGTGACGTGCTCGACGCTCCTCCCCTTGCCGCTGGGACGCTCGTCTCGTATTACGAGAGCCTCCTCTGGTTTAAATGACGCGGGCTTCAGTCGATTTCTGTGTACCGTTATCTCCTGCCGGCGGCCGTGGACTTGTCGTATTACGACGTTCATCGGTGTTGGAAGGGCCTGCACCCTGTACGGGCCCAACCAATTAGGTCGGAATTTACCCATCGCCTTGTTTCTTCCTGCTGTATTCCGTAGGAATACGCAGTCGCCGACTCTAAGTTCTCTATCTCTCACGCGCTGATATCTCACATTTTTGTCATGTGCATTTTGGCTTGCTGACATCGCGTTTTCGAACGCAATTTGCAATCTGGCAAAGGCGGCGTGAGGAAAATCCTCCTCCAAAGCATAGTTTTCTTCGTCCTTAGACATTTTGCAGCTTAAACTCAGCGATGATCACTCCATTTTTCTTTTCAATCTATCTATTGCAGTTGCAACGCACACGCACTACACTGAACCTCTAATTTTTACGATAAATACTGGTATCCAAGCGTAGCACAAAAAAAATTTTCGGGTGTATCCAAGAGAGGAAAAAGGAGGGCCCCACTGGCAAAAATTACCGAAATGCGGACTCTCGTGCGTAGGGCATCAAATCATAAGTCAGGAGGGAATCTCCTTACCAAATACCGTTAAATAAAACGAGTCCTATACCAGCACAACTTTGCGTAAATATTTACGTTAATCGTTCCCTCAATTTGCAAAATTACTCGTACATATTCCTTTAACTGTCTCTAGTTCAGCCCAAGGCACAAAAAAAATATTATTTCTTTTCTTGGGACAACAGAATAAACCTTTATGTGGAGTGTTGATCTCTTCCCCAAACACATATAAAGAGCGACCAACGAAATGCGGAATCGGTTCGTATTATTTCTGTCCTAGGAAACACACGAACATTTAAATGGATGTTTCTACAGACGAATCGTTGGTTTATCCCCAATAACGGAGTAGAAATGCCACAATAATCTATTTGCAAACTAGATTTGCCCGAACAATCCCTAAATTTGCAATCCTGCTCACAACACAATACTCACCCAATATGTACCTAATTTACCACACAAGGAGCACGAGAATCAATGTTTCTTCCGAAGAACATAAAAAAAAGTACTATTCCTAAAGAATCTTCGATGCCTCTACTTCAAATGTGCAGCGATCCCTACCAAATTGAAATTCACTTTCTTTTGGCTTTCTCACGCTCAAGGACTGGCTGTAAGGTTTTATGGCTGGGTCCCTTCTAATCTCACAGAAAATGACACTTCCTGGCTGCACCGCGATATGCGCACTATCTGTTAGGGGCTACACTCACACGACATACATCGAACAGAGAACAATAAATAAGTAAGAATTTGAAGTTGAAGACATACACAGAAATGAAATGAAATGGTGTTTACTTACAGTTTTTTGTTGATCTTGGACGCCGCTGCCCGCTTGCAGCTCTGGATTCATTGCTTCAGGTTCTTCTCTTCCTCTCACTGTTATTTTCAATCTTTCCCCACCTAATAGTTCTATTTCCTCCTCTCTCTCTCTCAGCGACTAGTTTCCGCCACCGCAATAATGGCACCAGTGTATGAGTCGGGTTTTTCTTCCGCTCTTTCTTGCCTTATGGCCTTTAAGTTCATTTAATCCGCGTCAATCATGTAGTATATGATTAGGTTTATTGAAGATATGTCTGCCAATCCTATGTAATTCGGGTTATTTTCCGCCCGCTCCGATGCTTAAGTGTCTTTCATTTATCTGCTGTTACTTTCTGACAGCCTTATTTGGATGACGTTTCGTTAAGATTTTATGAGAAAGGTAGCGTGTTATTTGCTGCCACCACGAGGTGCATAGATATACAACCTCGACTAAAATTAGATATGAGTAATCGTGCGTATTTTCTTGGTAGCAATGGCGTATGGCCAGGCGCGTGTTTCAGGCGCTATAGTTCACTAGAGAGATGAGAGAGAGGATATAGATGAGGCCCTGGGTTTTCTTCATTTACTGATGGGAAGGCAAGTGCGGCTGGCAAGAGCACACGAGGTAAAAACAACAGGTACAATATCGGGGAACAATACGACCGTCACCTCACGATCTTCCTTCGATCGATTTCTCACGACAACAGACTGTGTACACAGCCAACACGCGAGCCAAGGAATGGTAACCACCGAAAGTATGAGCCAAGGTAAGCGTATAGCAAACGCTTGAAATCAGGCGCCCTCAACACAAGTCAATGGATTTTCGTCGAACACGGTCTCGAAATTCAACTATTGAAGATATGGGCTTTTACTATCAACTCAAATTCCTAAGTATCAAAACCGGTTGTTCGTCGTACTCCCCAACTGAACTCTAGAACGTCCGTTCACGACCACGGCTCCCTACCCGTTCACGACGACGGCTACTCGCGAAGTGTCCTCTGCTCGTCCGACATAACTCTCGCTTGGACAGCGCTCCCCCCTGCCCGAAGGGGGGGGGGTGGTCGCCACACGAGCTGGGTAACAAGGGGTGGCTAGGGTTCTGAGCCGCTCCTCCCTCACACAACCGGGGGTACGGCTGGGGGGGGGAAGGGGTCGGGTCTCATGGCCCCAGCCCTCCCTTTTAGCCATGGTTAATTCAACGACTGATCCCACGCTCGGCTCCCCAGCTACACGATCGGGCAGGCACATTTTTTTTATATTAAGGTCTGGATATTTTACTACCCCTGACCGACGCTAATCAGCACCAGCGCTTCTCAGCGCTGTGTAACCGCGGCAGCCCAGGCGCACCAACTTTATCGAATTTAATATGACCAGTGTTCCATATGAGAACGTCCAGATCGTGCATTTCCCAAACCCAAGCATGACCGCGGGCATTAATTTTTATGACCCGTGTATTCAGAGATCTCGTCTTAACATCAATTATATATTTTCGCTCGGCAACGCCAACGACAAAGATGGGATGACTCTGACTTCATACCCTGACTTTATACACCCTTCCCCCACTTGCGCAAAAAGAAATTATGTAATAATTTCTTTTTCTATGTCTTGGTCTCAGTGCATTTCTTACCCGACTGGCGAACACTGATACAACCTGACATCAAATCACAATGCAACACAATACAACATGACATCAATTACAATATCACAAAAAAAACTAGGACGGCGACCACAACTCGCTCGCCTATGCTTCGGCCATTTTCACATAATATTTGCCTCCCTCGGGTCTGTGGAGGCGAGCTCTTCGGTCCCGAGATCTTCGGCTTCTGTTCCAGGGGAAATCCTTCCTAGGCTTGTATGATGATGAGGAATTCCTCCCCCCGCAGTGTCTCTTTCCATATATAGTATGGGAAGACCGAAACCGAAGAGATTCGCTTGTTCGCGGTCCTGGCCTCGATCTCTCCGTCGTTTCGGGGCACCACTAAATGTTGCAGCAAGTTGCTGAGAGTCGCCTCGGTTAGGCGTTCGTCTGGCTTCGGGACGAAGTGGACAATGAGCGCTCGACCCTCCAGGGTCGCGACCGCCCGCCCCCAGTCCGTCTCGGCCGAGACGGTCGCCAGACTCCCGTCTGGTAGCCACAGCGACGTCTCGTAGTTGCGCGCTGCGACGTATGTCCCGAGCTGGCGCACCACTTCGCTCGGCCTCCGTCTCCGCCCTCGGTGCATGTACGTCGCCGTTTCCTACGGCACACGGTCGGGCATTAATTCATGGTTACATGGGTTAGACATCAATATAGAGCCTATTCTTTCAAAAGTTTTCCTTTCTTCGCCTCATAATGAGCGCGTATGTTACATGATGACTGATATATGATTTTGGTATTCATGAACCTAACCAGTCCTAGCAGACTTGAATGACTAAATCCCCACCCTCCTGCACACTATACAGCACATACTTCTGCACACGTTACCGCACATACTCTGACAACACACACACCTCCTGTTCATTTGTCTTTCACTCGTGGTGCAGGTCCTTATGCTTAAATGATGGGAATTGTTCCTACTTCCTATTCTTTCCGTGTCAGCTGACTGTTTTGTTTTTTTGTTACTGAATGGCATTTGCTAATCTCTCGTGAGAAGCAAGCATCAATTTCGTATGGGTGCAATACGGAGGCGTCCCTCGTTTGCCTATATATTTTATGTACCAGTCGCACACGACTTATCTTTTTAATCTTCAAATCTCATGGTATCGGTAACCGCTGCGATGCCTCAAGCATTGCGCACATATCTCTGGACATGCTTAAAAATCCCTCGGTCATGCTTCCCGTAATCTCCCTTATCCGCTCGTCAGCAGACCAGATATTCATACACCCTCCACAGTTCACGCACGTGTTTCCTACGCGCAGGGGTATTCCCGATCTTACCATTTCCGAATGCCTCTCCGTCTCTCTTACGCGACCGCAGTTCCGGTCCGTCTGCTACTTCCGTTCTGTTGGATGCCGCTGTGGTGCTGGTTTAGCACACGCACACGCCCGCACCTCGCTCGCTGTCGCCTTCCTGAAAATCTTCAAAATAACCTTAGTACATTTATCATTAAATATTTCAGCTCTAGCGTCGGTTCGGTGCGGTTCACGTTCCAGTTTCCCAGCACAGGAGCTATCCATCGTTTTTATCTATATTCCTTTTGCTCATCTCTATTTATTTTGTTCTCCCATCTATCTCGTAATTAGCATCGCACACGAATCGCTGTGCGCTTCTCTCTGCTCAGACTGCCTTCTCTAATCTCCGGCGTGTCGCCGCTCATATTACATGAGTTCCAGCGTGGAACTCGTCTCAAGTTTTATGGTCCATCTGTGGCTGTACTGTCTCGCGGCTCACGCCTCGAGTCTCCACCACGCGAGTGCGTGTCCAACTTGCCTTTCCACCCTAAGCTACGTTATTCTTAAAGACCGTAAAGTTAAAGCTTATGCTAGGTCCGTAATGGACATCTTTAATTTAATCTGCTGTCTCGCTAAGCATTCTACCCAACTCTCAGGGTTCTGCTATACGCGATCTTATTATCGGCTCCACTCGGCTCATGACAGGCTCAGGTTTCTCTTTTTAAAACGTCATTTAGACGCAATAATAAAAAAAATTTAATTTCTTAAATTTTCTTCCCCTCCGACGATCCAAGAAAAATTCCTTCACGGGGAATTTTTCACGCTAACAAACAATTACGAGAAGGATATATCCCATTCCCATCCAAGTTGCTGACTCTTCAAACCTACACCTGAAAGGCAATGGTTTATTAGTGCTTATAACTAGTCATTTCTCAGGCTACTCAAAAAAACTTCGTCCTCTCAGTTGTAACCTACTAGTTATGAGAGGACTAAAGAGCCGTACCCACTCTTGGCCGTATTCTGTGCAGGAACCTCTGCTGCGGCTGTGCTATACTTATATTTTAATACTGTCTAATTATATCTCTGCCTAGACGGCTAGTTTCCTTCGAAATCCCTCTTCGTTCCTTATACATCTCAAACAACTGACCAGCAATCAAATTCCTATTTCGATGTGAAGTCATTATATCTAAGTTTTATTCTCGTCATTCAAAAATGCGCAGCCAGCACGATACACTTTTCCTAGTGCGTTATCATAATTTGTATGCCACGTCTCTACTCGTATTTCCCGGCCCGGACTGAGTTCCTTTATGCCTCTCTCGATTTTATGACTCTCATCCTGTGCCTGTTCTGAGCACAGTCGCTCGTGCTGGCTGGTAGCATTTCTACAAGTTACTTGCCTAGCAGTCGACTACTCAGAAATTTTCCTGCCAACCTAGTTGTTGCTAAGCTATTCTGTAAAGGAATTAAATTAGTGCTTATCTACTACTTATTTTGCTAGGTTAAATCTGAAAAGAAAATTAGATTATTCAGCTTATCTACCTACTTATTTACTAGGTTAAATCTGAAAAGAAAATTAGATTATTCAGCTTATCTACCTACTTATTTACTAGGTTAATCTGAAAGAGAACATGAAATTAGTATGCTTATCTCCTCTCTACTTGTTACATAGTAGTTTTGCTCATGTTATCTTCTCCTCTACTCCTCTACCCTTCTACCGGACCGGCGGATCTTAGAGCGTAAGGACGTCTAGCTGCCGGGGTGGGTAGGGGTGAGGGTGCTTCAGGCCTTGTTACATAGATGTCGTCATCGCTGCTTTCCGAATCGCTATCGTCGTGACGTACTTCGGTGACGTGCTCGACGCTCCTCCCCTTGCCGCTGGGACGCTCGTCTCGTATTACGAGAGCCTCCTCTGGTTTAAATGACGCGGGCTTCAGTCGATTTCTGTGTACCGTTATCTCCTGCCGGCGGCCGTGGACTTGTCGTATTACGACGTTCATCGGTGTTGGAAGGGCCTGCACCCTGTACGGGCCCAACCAATTAGGTCGGAATTTACCCATCGCCTTGTTTCTTCCTGCTGTATTCCGTAGGAATACGCAGTCGCCGACTCTAAGTTCTCTATCTCTCACGCGCTGATATCTCACATTTTTGTCATGTGCATTTTGGCTTGCTGACATCGCGTTTTCGAACGCAATTTGCAATCTGGCAAAGGCGGCGTGAGGAAAATCCTCCTCCAAAGCATAGTTTTCTTCGTCCTTAGACATTTTGCAGCTTAAACTCAGCGATGATCACTCCATTTTTCTTTTCAATCTATCTATTGCAGTTGCAACGCACACGCACTACACTGAACCTCTAATTTTTACGATAAATACTGGTATCCAAGCGTAGCACAAAAAAAATTTTCGGGTGTATCCAAGAGAGGAAAAAGGAGGGCCCCACTGGCAAAAATTACCGAAATGCGGACTCTCGTGCGTAGGGCATCAAATCATAAGTCAGGAGGGAATCTCCTTACCAAATACCGTTAAATAAAACGAGTCCTATACCAGCACAACTTTGCGTAAATATTTACGTTAATCGTTCCCTCAATTTGCAAAATTACTCGTACATATTCCTTTAACTGTCTCTAGTTCAGCCCAAGGCACAAAAAAAATATTATTTCTTTTCTTGGGACAACAGAATAAACCTTTATGTGGAGTGTTGATCTCTTCCCCAAACACATATAAAGAGCGACCAACGAAATGCGGAATCGGTTCGTATTATTTCTGTCCTAGGAAACACACGAACATTTAAATGGATGTTTCTACAGACGAATCGTTGGTTTATCCCCAATAACGGAGTAGAAATGCCACAATAATCTATTTGCAAACTAGATTTGCCCGAACAATCCCTAAATTTGCAATCCTGCTCACAACACAATACTCACCCAATATGTACCTAATTTACCACACAAGGAGCACGAGAATCAATGTTTCTTCCGAAGAACATAAAAAAAAGTACTATTCCTAAAGAATCTTCGATGCCTCTACTTCAAATGTGCAGCGATCCCTACCAAATTGAAATTCACTTTCTTTTGGCTTTCTCACGCTCAAGGACTGGCTGTAAGGTTTTATGGCTGGGTCCCTTCTAATCTCACAGAAAATGACACTTCCTGGCTGCACCGCGATATGCGCACTATCTGTTAGGGGCTACACTCACACGACATACATCGAACAGAGAACAATAAATAAGTAAGAATTTGCAGTTGAAGACATACACAGAAATGAAATGAAATGGTGTTTACTTACAGTTTTTTGTTGATCTTGGACGCCGCTGCCCGCTTGCAGCTCTGGATTCATTGCTTCAGGTTCTTCTCTTCCTCTCACTGTTATTTTCAATCTTTCCCCACCTAATAGTTCTATTTCCTCCTCTCTCTCTCTCAGCGACTAGTTTCCGCCACCGCAATAATGGCACCAGTGTATGAGTCGGGTTTTTCTTCCGCTCTTTCTTGCCTTATGGCCTTTAAGTTCATTTAATCCGCGTCAATCATGTAGTATATGATTAGGTTTATTGAAGATATGTCTGCCAATCCTATGTAATTCGGGTTATTTTCCGCCCGCTCCGATGCTTAAGTGTCTTTCATTTATCTGCTGTTACTTTCTGACAGCCTTATTTGGATGACGTTTCGTTAAGATTTTATGAGAAAGGTAGCGTGTTATTTGCTGCCACCACGAGGTGCATAGATATACAACCTCGACTAAAATTAGATATGAGTAATCGTGCGTATTTTCTTGGTAGCAATGGCGTATGGCCAGGCGCGTGTTTCAGGCGCTATAGTTCACTAGAGAGATGAGAGAGAGGATATAGATGAGGCCCTGGGTTTTCTTCATTTACTGATGGGAAGGCAAGTGCGGCTGGCAAGAGCACACGAGGTAAAAACAACAGGTACAATATCGGGGAACAATACGACCGTCACCTCACGATCTTCCTTCGATCGATTTCTCACGACAACAGACTGTGTACACAGCCAACACGCGAGCCAAGGAATGGTAACCACCGAAAGTATGAGCCAAGGTAAGCGTATAGCAAACGCTTGAAATCAGGCGCCCTCAACACAAGTCAATGGATTTTCGTCGAACACGGTCTCGAAATTCAACTATTGAAGATATGGGCTTTTACTATCAACTCAAATTCCTAAGTATCAAAACCGGTTGTTCGTCGTACTCCCCAACTGAACTCTAGAACGTCCGTTCACGACCACGGCTCCCTACCCGTTCACGACGACGGCTACTCGCGAAGTGTCCTCTGCTCGTCCGACATAACTCTCGCTTGGACAGCGCTCCCCCCTGCCCGAAGGGGGGGGGGGGGGGGGGGGTGGTCGCCACACGAGCTGGGTAACAAGGGGTGGCTAGGGTTCTGAGCCGCTCCTCCCTCACACAACCGGGGGTACGGCTGGGGGGGGAAGGGGTCGGGTCGCATGGCCCCAGCCCTCCCTTTTAGCCATGGTTAATTCAACGACTGATCCCACGCTCGGCTCCCCAGCTACACGATCGGGCAGGCACATTTTTTTTATATTAAGGTCTGGATATTTTACTACCCCTGACCGACGCTAATCAGCACCAGCGCTTCTCAGCGCTGTGTAACCGCGGCAGCCCAGGCGCACCAACTTTATCGAATTTAATATGACCAGTGTTCCATATGAGAACGTCCAGATCGTGCATTTCCCAAACCCAAGCATGACCGCGGGCATTAATTTTTATGACCCGTGTATTCAGAGATCTCGTCTTAACATCAATTATATATTTTCGCTCGGCAACGCCAACGACAAAGATGGGATGACTCTGACTTCATACCCTGACTTTATACATCATACCATACTGCCGTACGTCATACCATACTGCCGTATGTCATACCATACTGCCGTATGTCATACCACACTGCCGTACGTCATACCATACTGCCGTACGTCATCCCCTGCTGTCGTACGTCATACCATACTGACGTATGTCATACCATACTGCCGTACGTCATACCATACTGCCGTATATCATACCATACTGCCGTACGTCATACTATACTGCCGTATGTCATATCATACTGCCGTACGTCGTACCATACTGCCGTACGTCATACCATACTGACGTATGTCATACTATACTGCCGTATGTCATACCATACTGCCGTACGTCATACCATACTGCCGTACGTCATACCATACTGACGTATGTCATACTATACTGCCGTATGTCATATCATACTGCCGTACGTCGTACCATACTACCGTACGTCATGGGAGCGAGGAAGCAACGCAACAACATCAGCAGCTGCAATAACAGCTGTGAATATCAACCAAAGTTTGGTCAATATCCTGATGTGTCTAGCCTAACGCAAGACTGCAAAGAAGTGGTATCTGTTCTAATAAAATATTTCGACTCAGTGATGACAAAATTTAATAGTGATATTGACGAAATGAAAAGTGAAATAAGCGACCTTAAAACACTATCTGAAACAATAGCAGGAAAAGAAGCAGAACACAAACAAATTATTGAAGAGCAGAATGAAAAAATACAAAGCTTGGAGTCACGTCTCGATCGCTTGGAAAAAAATGATCAGCGCCGAGACCTGGAAGATAGAAAATGTACTCTCGTCATTTCCGGGGGGGAACTACCTCATTCACACAACAACGAAAATTGCAAAGAAACAGTCTGCAAAATTCTGAAGGACATCAACATCGACCTCAGTGATGCTGACATCACTTCAGCTAACAGAATGGGAAGAAAACCACTAAGTGGAAACGAGGATCGAAGAAACATCGCTTTCGAACTGAAACATTACAACAAAAAACGTGAAATTCTCTCTGCCTGCCGAGTAAATAAACCAACGTTCTATATAAATGAATATCTAATACCTTCACGAGCCAAGATCATGTACACCTTGAGAGTAGCCAAGAGAAATTTCCCGGAAAAAATCGGAACCCCGAGGACCCAAGATGGAAACATCTTCGCATTCATCCCTGGACAACCGGACTCGAGACGTCAGATTAACACGCCAGAAGAGCTCGACCAATACCTGATGCGGCAACTGGATAAATCATCGAATCAGGTCTTGGGTGTTCACCTCAATTAGGTATCAAAACATGTACCTGTGTCAAATTATTTACTCGTATGCCAATAACGCCTAGAATTCTATAACTTTACACTAGATCTTCAAACTGCATAACTTCATGTCATGAATCAGTTCCAACCTCTAAAGATATATACGGCAGTTTTACCTCAATTTTGACAATCTTATGACAGATATATATGAACATTTATGACAACTGTATTGGAAATTGCAACAACACCACCAGCAATTTGTACCTACCAATATTATGATGGAATATTGATATCCACCTTGTTCACCTTTCCTCGTAAATTGTATGTAATTTTTAACCAACAAACTATTATTATGTGTAAAACATATTAGCTGATTAGATTATCATCGTCGCTAAATTTTTTTCTATTTATTTTTATTTTTTTTTTAAAACTTATTACCTGTTGTATGTGAACTTTGTAACAACGCCTTCAGCAATTTGTACGCATCAATTTTCTATATTGAACTCCAATATTAATCGCTCTTGGCTGAGTATTGAGTGTACCCACGAAATCACGCTAGATTTCTTACTCTTTTCTATACTTTCTAAGCTAGTTTTTAGATAGATATATCCTTTTAATCTTGACTCTGTATTTCGTTTTAAGTTGTACAATAGTACTTACTGCCTACTGTTTACTAATTTTGAATGACTGATCACGCTGATATATTAGATGAAATCGACCCGGATCTCAATCATTTGAACAGAATATTTCCAAACCTAAACGACTCTGAAAACTGCAGATATACTAATATATCAAAATTCAACGAATCTATACGAATAACCCGGCAGGATTTTTCGCTACTGTGTTGGAACTGTAGGTCACTCTATCCAAAATTGGAAGAGATACAATGCACTATTACTGAACTTAAGTATACCTTAGATGTGATTAGCTTCACCGAAAGCTGGCTAGATGACTCGAACAAAGACATGATTAAATTTGAAAATTATCATAGTTACCATTCGCTACGAAAAAACAAGCGAGGCGGGGGCATCAGTACATACATTTCTAAGCACATGGATTCGAGAATCATAGCAAGTGCAACACTGAATCAGGATCATATAGAATCATTATTCGTAGAACTGTCTAGAGATGGCAAACGAATTGTGCTTGGAACGGTGTATAGGCCGCCTACAGCCTGTCCCATATCCTTCCTTAATGAGCTTAATCGAATTATTTCTCAGTTCAACAGGTCCTTCTACAATGACATAATAATATGCGGTGACTTCAACTATGATTTGCTGAAACATGAAAGCTATGAACCAATCTCTAATTTCTTAAATGCATTTCATTCTAAATCTTTCCTTCCGATCATCACAAAGCCAACACGAATAACCTCAGAATGTGCCACGCTGCTTGACAATATCTTTATGACAGACCCAAGTGATTTTCTTGCTGGAATAATTACTTCTGACTTATCAGATCATTTTCCAGTTTTTCTTATTAAGAAAAATGTCTATCTTGCGTGCACCAAAGCACGGGCTGAAACTTATTCATATCGTAAAATAAACGAATCAAATTTAGAAGAAATGCGCACCGTTCTAGAAGATTTAATGCCAACATTGCACATCACCCAACAAAACAATAATGCAAGGAGCATTGATGAATCAGTAGTAAAGTTGACTGAAACTATAATGACCGCATACAATCAGTGTTGCCCAATTGTAACTCGTACAGTTACCCCGAAAAATAAACAAAAGCCCTGGATTACTAGAGACATCGTGATAAATATAAAGAAACGCCAAGCGTACCTAGCCCTCCTTTGCGAAGGGCGAATATCTAGAGAAACATATAACCGATTCAGAAACTATGTGACAAACCAGATAAGAACATCAAAAAAGAGCTACTTTACCCTCAAGTTTACTCAATTCAAAGCTGACGTTAAAAAGACTTGGCGCCTCCTTAACTCTTGTTATAAACCGAATAACGCCGAAAAAAAGAAAATTGGTTATATCACTCAAGATAATGTAAAATACCATGAGAAGAATGAAATTGCTAATCTCTTCAACAACTTCTTTGTAAACATAGGGAAAACTATAGCCAATGGTATTCCAAGTGAACCTACTGATCACCTGGAATTTATGGATCATATTCGAGAACACAACTCCTTTTTCTTTACGCCTACAAACTCCTCCGATGTAATTGCGTGCATAAACAACATGAAAAATAAATCGAGTGGGTTACAAACGTTTCCAACTAAAATACTTAAAATAATTGCTGATATTGTGGCCCCGCTGATATCCAATATTATTAACCAGTCTCTCTTACTAGGCACTTTCCCGAACTCCCTCAAAGTTGCTAGAGTAACCCCTATCTTTAAAAATGGTGAAAAAACCTGTGTAAACAATTATCGACCTATCTCCATGTTACCAATTATTAGCAAGGTATTCGAGAAAATTGTGTATAAAAAAGTGTACTCTTATTTTGAACAAAAATCATTTCTCTATGATAAACAATACGGCTTTCGCTGTAAAAAATCAACAACACAGGCAATATTAAATCATTTACAATTCCTTTATTCTAATATAGATAACGGAAAGACTGTCTTCTCTGTATTTCTTGACTTTCGAAAGGCATTCGATTGTGTGGACCATAACATATTACTCTCGAAACTTCATTGTTATGGCATTCGTGGGGTTGCCCATGATTGGTTCAGATCATACCTAACAAATCGGAAGCAATACGTTGTCATTGACGACGCAAAATCGGACCCACAAAAAATTAGCCATGGAGTTCCACAAGGATCTGTTCTTGGGCCTCTCCTTTTTCTGATTTTTATCAATGATATTATTAAATCTACATCATTTTTTAAATTCATACTTTTTGCCGATGACAGTACGCTTTCTGCGGTCCTTCCGAACGAAAATCCCACTACGATTGCGGAGAGTATAAATAATGAACTCCATAAGGTTTCACTGTGGCTTAAAGCTAATAAAATAAGCCTCAATATCGATAAAACAAATTATATTACGTTCTCATACAAGAAAAATATATCTCTACCATCCATTAAAATTGGCGAAGGTGAAATCAAAGAAACCAACTCATGTAAATTTCTGGGCATCATAATAGATAAACATCTGACCTTCAAAGAGCACATCACTCATATTAGTTCTAAATTATCAAAATCCATCGGAATCCTGAATAAAGGTAAAAATTTCCTGCCTGAAACAGCCTTACTAATGCTTTATCGAACGCTCATTTCACCATACCTGCAATACGGAATAGAAGCATGGCATGGAACTGATAAAAATAAAACCAATATAATTTTTACTCTGCAAAAAAGAGCCATCAGAGCGGTAAAGAACCTAGAATATAATGCTCACACAAATGATTCATTCAAAAATTTACAAATACTTAAACTCTCGGATCTCTACAAAATCTCCATCTGCAATTTCATCTACAAAACATTAGTTAATGATGGCGACAATAGCCTTCAACAGTTATTAACTGCGCAAACTGGTCATCACGACCATTTAACACGAAATAAAAGTAAATTCATGCTTCCTTATTATTCAAAGGCCCGCTCGCAACATAGTATACTATTCGTTGGAACTAAAACCTGGAACTCAATACCTGCGGAGATCCGTGAAAGTAATTCTTACAAGGTATTTAAAAGAAATCTTGAGTCTCACTTCTTATCAGAATACTAGTCGTGTAAGATCACCAAGTCAAATCCTGCCTCCTACATGTCTGGTCCTAATAATTTGCCATGAGTAATATCGCCTATTTTCAGTCTGCTCCCAAATCGTTATCGAATATACTGTTAAATATTGTCCATATGACCTATATTGTAAAATTAAACATCAATATCGAGTTCATTATCCTGTTGATCAGTCTAATGCGAAACTAGGCTAAGTGAATTAGGTTAAACATTATTGTACGCCCTAGAATAATGTAATGGTAGGATGCCCCAGAAGTCGCTGAACTTATTCGGGCCCACAGGTAGCTATACTCAACTCCGACCATTGTATTAGACTTAAGAAACATTCTACCTCTGTATCTCCTGTGGTAAATAAATTGTTTAAATTGTTTAAATTGTTTAAAATTGTACGTCATACCATACTGACGTATGTCATACTATACTGCCGTATGTCATACCATACTGCCGTACGTCATACCATACTGCAGCGTCGTCATACCATACTGCCGTGTGTCATACTATGCTGTCGTACGTCATATCATACTGTTGTACGTCATCCTGTACGGTCGTACGTCATCCAATGCTGTAGCACGCCATCCCCCATTGCCGTACGTCATCCCATGTTGTCGTACGTTATTCCATGCTGTCGTACGTCATCCAGTACGGTCGTACGTCATCCAGTACGGTCGTACGTCATACCGTACTGTCGTACGAAATCTCATGCTGTCGTACGTTATTCCCTGCAGTCGTAATACATCCCGTACCGCCGTACAACATCCCGTAGTGTCGTACAGTATCCATTACCTTCGTACAACATGCCGTACTGTCGTACAACATCCCGAACTGTCGTACAACATCGCATAGTGTCGTACAGTATCCATTACCTTCGTACAACATGCCGTACTGTCGTACAACATCCCGTACCGTCGTACGTCTTTTTATACTATCGCACCTATTTCTATACTATCGTAGGTCTTCCTATGCTATCGTACGTGAAATCCTACTTTCTTGCGTTTTTTATATTATGGACATTGCGTGTCCATGCTCTGCTAGTTAGGCATTATGCAATTTTCGTGTTAGTCAAACACCCCAGACACATGTGTTGGAAAAAAATCAAAACCTAACGGAATAAGTATGTGTTGAAGAAAAAATAATAACTATATATGAAAGCAAAGCTAATAAAGAAATAAATTACTAATAAGTATTGATAGAAGTAAACATAACCCCTCCCCTAGCACTCTCTGCACTGTGTTCAGCGCTGCTCATTACGAGTTAGCCTCAAAAAGACACGATCAAATAAAAAGTTCGAGCAGCAGGAACGAGGATTCGTTCCATTTCCATTGATGTGTTCGGACCAGGCCGGCCGGCGTCAAGTAGTGCTTAGAGCACAAAAACTGGCAGGGCTGAAAAAATTCCATGCGTGTTTGTGGGACTTGGCCGTGAATTCTTTGGCTTTGTGTGGGGGTTAGTGTGAGCATCGTTTTATTTGGGGTTAGTAACAGGGCATTTGAACGTCAAATCGACTTCATATGTTGACATTTAGCGGAAAATGCACAATCGAAAATATTGCTATCGGATATTAGCGTGAGCATCGTTTAATTGGCGTTAATAAGAGAATATTTGAAAGTGAAATGGACTTCTTATGTTGGCATTTAGCGAAGATGGCACAGCAGAAAATTTTGCTGCCGAAAAATTTGCTTAGTTTAACGAAGTAGGCATAACTAAATATATTTAAACAATTTAAACAATTTAAACAATTTATTTACCACAGGTGATACAGAGGTAGAATGATTCTTAAGTCTAGTACAATGGTCAAATTTGAGTATAGCTACCTGTGGGCCCGAACAAGTTCAGCGACTTCTAGGGCATCCTACCATCACGTTATTCTAAGGTGTACAATAATGTTTAACCTAGTTTACTTAACCTAGTTTCGCATTAGACTGATCATTGAGATAATTTACTCGATATTTTATGCTGTATTCTACAATATAGGTCAAATCGGCTATATTTAACAGTATGTTCGATAAAACGATTCAAGAGCAGATAACCAGATTAAAACGATTACCCAAAGCAAGTTACATCATTACATTATCATTAGTTACATGTAGGAGGCAAGATTTGACATGGTGATCTTACACGACTAGTATTCTGATAGGAAGTGAGACTCAAGATGTCTTTTGAATACTTTGTACGAATTACATTTACGGATCTCCGCAGGTATAGAGTTCCAAGTTTTGGTTCCAACGAAGAGGATACTGTGTTGCGACCGGGCCTTCGAATAATAAGGAAGCATGAATTTACTTCTATTTCGGGTTAAATGGTCGTGATGACCAGTTTGCGCAGTCAATAATTGTCTAAGGCTATTGTCGCCATCATTTCTTAATGTTTTGAAAATGAAATTACAGATGGAGATTTTGTAGAGATCCGAAAGTTTAGGTATTTGTAAATTTTTGAAAGAATCATTTGTGTGAGCATTATATTCTAGGTTCTTTACCGCTCTGACAGCTCTTTTCTGTGGAGTAAAAATTTTGTTAGTTTTATTTTTATCAGTTCCGTGCCATGCTTCTATTCCGTATTGCAAGTATGGAGAAATAAGCGTTCGGTAGAGCATTAGTAAAGCTGTTTCAGGCAGAAAATTTTAAACTTTATTTAGGATTCCGATGGATTTTGATAATTTAGAACTAATATGAGTGATGTGCTCTTTGAAGGTCAGATGTTTATCTATTATGATGCCCAGAAACTTACATGAGTTGGTTTCTTCGATTTCACCTGCGCTAATTTTAATGCATGGGAGAGATACATCTTTCTTGTATGAGAATGTAATATAATTTGTTTTATCAATATTAAGGCTTATTTTATTAGCTTTGAGCCACGATGAAACCTTATGAAGTTCATTATTTATACTCTCCACAATCATAGCTGGATTTTGGTTCGGAAGGACCGCAGAAAGTGTACTGTCATCGGCAAAAAGTATGAATTTGAAGAATGATGTAGATTTTACAATATCATTGATAAAAATCAGAAACAGGAGAGGCCCAAGAACAGATCCTTGTGGAACTCCATGGCTAATTTTTTGTGGGTCTGATTTTGCGTCGTCAATGACAACGTATTGCTTCCGATTTGTTAGGTATGATCTGAACCAATCATGGGAAATCCCTCAAATGCCATAACAGTGTAGTTTCGAGAGTAGTATTTTATGGTCCACACAATCGAATGCTTTTCGGAAGTCAAGAAATACAGAGAAGACAGGCTTTCCTTCATCTATATTAGAATAGAGGAATTGTAAATGATTTAATATAGCCTGTGTTGTTGATTTTTTAGAGCGAAAGCCGTATTGTTTATCGTAAAGAAATGATTTTTGTTCAAAATAAGAGTACACTTTTTTATACACAATCTTTTCGAATACTTTGCTAATAATTGGTAGTACGGAGATAGGGCGATAATTGTTTACACAGGTTTTTTCACCACTTTTAAAGATAGGGGTTACTCTAGCAACTTTGAGGGAGTTCGGGAAAGTGCCTGGTGAGAGAGACTGGTTAATAATATTTGATATCAGCGGGGCTACAATGTCAGCAATAACTTTAAGTACTTTAGTCGGAAACGTTCGTAGCCCACTCGATTTATTGTTCATGTTGTTTATGCACGTAATTACATCGGAGGAGTTTGTAGGCGTAAAGAAAAAAGAGTTGGGTTCTCGAATATGATCCATAAATTCCAGGTGATCAATAGGTTCACTTGGAATACCATCAGCTATAGTTTTCCCTACGTTTACGAAGAAGTTGTTAAAGAGATTAGCAATTTCTTTTTTCTCATGGTATTTCACATTATCTCGAATGACATATTCAATTTTCTTTTTATCGGCATTATTCGGTTTACAGCAAGAGTTAAGGAGATGCCAAGTCTTTTTAACGTCAGTTTTGAATTGAGTAAACTTGAGCGTAAAGTAGTTCTTTTTTGATGTTCTTATCTGGTTTGTTACATAGTTTCTGAATCGGTTATATGTTTCTCTAGATATTCGCCCTTCGCAAAGGAGGGCTAGGTACGCTTGACGTTTCTTTATATTTATTACGATGTCTCTAGTAATCCAGGGTTTTTGTTTATTTTTCGGGGTAACTGTACGAGTTACAATTGGGCAACACTGATTGTATGCGGTCATTATAGTTTCAGTCAACTTTACTACTGCTTCATCAATGCTCTTAGCATTATTATTTTGTTGAGAGATGTGCAATGTAGGCATTGATTCTTCTAGAACTTTGCGCATTTCTTCAAGATTTGATTCGTTTATTTTACGATATGAGTAAGTTTCAGCCCGTGCCTTGGTGCAAGCAATATAAACATTTTTCTTAATAAGAAAAACTGGGAAGTGATCTGATAAGTCAGAAGTAATTATTCCAACAAGAAAATCACTTGGGTCTGTCATAAAGATATTGTCAAGCAGCGTAGCACACTCTGAGGTTATTCGTGTAGGCTTTGTAATGATCGGAAGGAAGGATTGAGACTGAAAGGTTGTTAGGAAATTAGAGATTGGTTCATAGCTTTCATGTTTCAGTAGATCATAAGTCAAGTCACCGCATATTATTATGTCATTGTATAAGGGCCTATTTAACTGAGAAATAATACGATTCAGCTCATTCAGGAAGGATATAGGGCAGGCTGAAGGAGGCCTATACACCGTTCCAAGCACAATGCGTTTACCATCTCTAGACAGTTCCACGAAGAGTGATTCTATATGATTCTGATTCATTGTTGCACTTGCTATGGTTCTCGAGTCTATGTGGTTAGATATATATGTGCTGATGCCTCCGCCCCGCTGGTTTTTTCTTAGCGAATGGTAACTATGATAATTTTCAAATCGAATCATGTCTTTAGTCGAGTCATCTAGCCAGCTTTCGGTGAAGCTAATCACGTCTAGGTTATATTTAAGTTCAGTAATAGTACATTGTATCTCTTCCAATTTTGGATAGAGTGACCTACAGTTCCAACACAGGAGTGAGAAATCTCGGTCAGTTATTCGTATAGTTTCGTTGAATTTTGATATATCAGTATACCTACACTGTTGAGAGTCGTTTAGGTTTGGATATATTCTGTTCAAATGATTGAGATCTGGGTCGATTACCTCGAATATCTCAGGGTGATCAGTCATTTAAAATTAGTAAACAGTAGGAAGTAGGTACTATAGAGCTTAAAAACGAAATACAGAGTCAAGCTTTAAGGGATATTTCTGTCTAAAAAACTAGCTTATAAAGTACGAGAAAATAGAGTATAAAAAAAAATCTAGTGCGATTACGTGAGTACACATAAACTCAGTCCATGAGCGGATAATATTGGAGTTCAATATCACAACATTGGTGTAAACAGATTGCCGCATGAAGGCGTTTTTACAAGTTCACATACAACAGGTAATAAGTTTTAAAGATTATAACGACAATGATATAACCAGCTAATATGGTTTACGCGTAATAATAAATTTAGTGGTAAAAAAAGAAAAAATTCACAGTAACCTTGGGAGGTGAAAAATTGCTGATTGCGTTGTTTCAAAAGTTCACACACAGCTGTCATAAATGTTTACAAACACATCTGTTATACATTTGTATAGATTCAGGTTAGACTAATACCAAGTTGAGGATAAACTGACATGATACCTAATTGAGGTTAAACTAACACGAAACTGACATATCTAATTTAGAGGATCACCTAGTCTAGTCACCCATGACCTGCTTCGATGTCTTATTAAGTTGTTGCATCAGGTATTGCTCGAGGTCATCTGGCGTGTTGATCTCGCGGCGTCTTGAATCTTGGTTTCCGGGGTTAAATATGAAGATGTTTCCATCCTGTGTTCTTGGGATTCCAATTTTATCCGGGAATTTCCTTTTGGCCATCCTCAGAATGTACATGATGTTAGCTCGTGAAGGTATGAGGTATTCATTTATGAAGAAGAACTGTGGTTTCTTTTCTCGGCAGGCGTTGAGAATTTCACGTTTTTTGTTATAATGTTTTAGTTCAAATGTAATGTTTCTTTGATCTACGTTCCCAGTTACCGGTTTTTTTCCCCATTCTTGTAGCTGACGTAATGTCAGTGTCAGAGAGGTCAAAGTTGATCTTGTCCTTCAGTAGCTGGCAGACTGTATCCTTACAGATTTCGTCTGCGTGAGATTGCGGTATTTCCCTTCCAGAAATGACGAGAGTACATTTTTTGTCTTCAATGTCTCGGCGCTGATCACTTTTTTCCAACTGGTCGAGGCGGGAGGTTAAGCTATCTATTTTCGTATTCTGTTCTTCGAGAGTTTTTTTGTGTTCCGCTTCTTTTGTTTCAAATAGCGCTTTAAGGTGGCTTATTTCATTTTGCATTTGAACAATATCATTATTAAATTTTGTCATCACTGAATCGAAGTATTTTATGAGGACAGAAACCACTTCTTTACCATCTTTCGTTAGGCTAGACACATCAGGGTATTGACCAAACTTCGGTTGAAACTCGATGCTGTTGTTGCTGCTGTTGTTGGTACTGCGTCGTTTGTTAGCCATCTTGAAGATTGAGTGAGTTCGGTCGTTGCGTAAACGAGGGTTGAATACTCTCACACTTTTGAGGGAATATTATACTCTTAGTTTGATTATTTTTTATAAATGGGGTATTTAAATCACATTTAAATACTCATGGCGAGAGTGGGTATCCATTTAGGTTAGAGGTACATTCTTTCTAACAATAGGCACTTTGTTTCGGAGCGAGCGCCACACCCGTCCTCACCACACGGAGTCACTGAGGACACTGTATTGCCGGGCATGGAAGCCCAGGCCTTCCACGCTCGTCAATTTTTGTACCCTAGGCTGGACTGTATTTTACCCTAGAATGCTCCTTCATTACCCTAGAAAATGCAAATGAAGGCGATATCATAATTACCGTATAGACTTTAATAATACTATTCGCTTTGTCCTTCAAACTGACAACATTTTTAAAGTTTCTGAGAATTCGTTAATTAATTAATGAATGATCTGAACACCTTTATTATGGAAATGTGAATGAAATGACATCCTTCCATTAAAATTTCAAACGATATTTCCAAATGTGGATCGTTAAACAACTCAACAAACACACGAAGCACTGTGGTCGACAAAATTGAAATCCAGGTTTACGTAATTGGTGCTCACAATGCATAAATAATAATAGTTACAGAAACTAAGCAAAAAATTTTGGGTGGAAAATACAGACCTATGTAATATTTTTTCGGCTCGGGGTATTGAATTTTTTGACCGATCCAAAACATATACAAAATGAATTAACTCTATGCGCGGTGTTAAGTATAGCCTGAGATAAATTTGTTCAAAATTAGAGAAAGCCTATCTTAATACAAATAATTTTTTAGCTTCAGGAAGCTTTACTACTCACATAAAAACATAAAGTTCTGGGAATATATTGCACAAAACTATAATCTACAACATAATAAAAACGCTATAACTCTTTCCGTATCTTATATTTCTAAGGCATTGGCGTCGCTGAAGATTTTACATGCGTATCATTACTTTTACTTCATTAATAGACTTAATTAAAATAACATTATTTGGAAATTTAGACGCCATGACGCCAGACTACTCTAGGTTACCCACTACATGGATCAAACTACGCAAGGTTTCATTCTTCGAACTTGTTCTTCGTAAAGTTTTGGTCAAATTTAATTGGCTAAAGAAACGTTAAACGAAAGCACTTGGAAGTGGGAGGAGTAACATCGTTGAAATTATAATTGTAAGATGTGGATAACATGCCAGCCCACTGGCATTTTTAGGGTAGAACACTGTTTCCAAGAAATTAACAGCTGACACGTCTGATGTCCATTGTTCATCCCAGTAATATTTTTGCCACTCTCCCGTAAGAAATTTTTCATCGACAAACTTTTTCATTTGAGGAATTTCGTCAAATAAATGACTAAGATTTTGGAGTTGAAGCTAGGGTTTGCAATCCCGGGACAAAATGAAAATCCCGGAATCCCGGGGTTCCAGGAAGACAATCCCGGGAATTCCCGCGATTCCGGGATTTCTTCGTATTTTTACATTTTTGCCATTGTAATTTGTTGCCGACCCCCATTACAGTATTTGATGATTTAGGAAGCGCAAACCCTTATCTGAGTACGAATCTCTAATGAATTCACTCTTTGTAACTGTATCTACTGGTAGGTCATCAACTGCTACAATCTTGGTCACTTGTTCTTACGGAATACTTTTATGTACCTTTACAAAAGTTGTTATTTCTGTTCGTTTAGGTTTAATGCTTTTCCTACTGCTCTCCCTTGCATGAGGGTACTTTGTTCCAGTACGAATTCTGTCGTCTGAGCTACTAGTTGACGCCTCTGCGTCTACAGTTTCAGGCTTCACTAGCTATGTTGTGTTTACTCTTTAGGTGACGTAACAAACCGCTGGTAGACCAGCCTTTGCAAAGTAAACTCTTGCCGCACTTTGTACACTTCGCACTTTCTCCAGTTGCATCTTTACCAAAAGACTTCAGTTTCTACTACATCGACCGTTGCCGTCGTACCTATTACAGTCTATTATTCATGACCTGCAAAACTAAACCACAAAATATATTCTGATGCAATTGTTGAACTATACCAGGAAATAGTACAGACTACACTCGTGTAGTGATGTAAATTGCAATAATATTATTACACTAAAATTCTATCCTGAGCTCTCTAATTGATGAATCATAATAAACAGCAAGATTTTAAGTTATTTTCCTACCCATATCTTGAAAAATATATACTATTGAGATTCCCGTAATTTATGGGAAAAAAGGATTTCCCGGACCGGGAAATTTCAGCCCCAAATTATCCAGGATCCCGGGATCCCCTAGTTGAAGCATTACGCAGATCAGAGTACGATGTCATGTACAGGATCCTCGATTAAAAAACTTTTTTGGATTTGTGAAACTGCTTCAATCAGAAGCATTTACAATTAGTACAAAATCTCTTCCTCTTGTGACGTTATGCCAGTTATCTCTGGTATTGTTTCAGTTGCTACCATTCCAATGTATATTTCACCTACTGGCACAAAAACACGAGTGAATGTTGGATAGGAGGGATCCAGCAAAGAAATGGTCGCATTCTTCACAATAGCAACAAGCATAAAATCTGAACAAAAGCTTCTAATCAGGCTACAAATTTTTTATCTCCGATTGAATATATTCGGAAAGTCAATCTGAAAGAAGGTATTAAATGTGTTTAATTTCCCCAGATTGTAATCCAAGAACTCCAAATAAGCGCATGTTAGCTTGTTGTTTAAAGCATTTGCTATCACATCATTTGCCTGCGTTGGTTCGCTAAACGGCGACTCGATAAAGTAAAGTGTGAGTGCATTCCACTGCCCCAGCAATCGCCGTACACAAGCTTGTGAAGAAACTACACGCCAGACATTGCGAAAAGAACTGCAACTTGTTCAGTACCTGTATGGAAATTTTAAGTTGTGCTCCATTTACGAATCAAATGTTGATACTTTCTACCTTTGAATTAATGTCTTCTGCTAAATTAATTCTCATTGGGGCTATTCAGCTGAAGTTATTGTCAATCATTTATGTTTTTTTCAGGATTTTTATAAACCAGATTTGGAATATCGATTTTACCCTAGATTTTGCATTTATTTCCTTTACCCTAGACTGTACCCTATGAGGGGTCTGATTACCCTAGACTAGGGTAATTACCCTAGGAGTGGAAGCACTGTGGAAGCCTTGCTTGGACGAAATGCATAATAAGATAACTATTTATACGACAAATGGTTTAAAAACTCCAAGGTACTATCACAGACACGAAAGTCTCCTCCGAGCTGAGGGAAAACTTCAAAGGAAGCCAAAACGATCTCGAGCAACAGCAATGAAATCTGATAATTATTGCGATGAAACCAACATTTCAGTTTACTATTATTTGCCGCAGAAAAGTATTAATACTTGCAACGTAATCATTATTAATATTAATATTTTCAACATTACAATTAATAGTATCATTTTTAACATTTTGACGGAAAATATTAATATTTTTAATATTAGCATTAAATGACATAATATTAACAATGTTATAACATTTATAATATCATCAATATCAATTTATTTCAATACCTTAATATTAATTCTTGAGAACTTCCGTTCGGATCACACACAATAATGGAAGACATTTTCGGAACTGTAGACACATTTTTAAGAGCCCGCAACAGTAAACAAGGACACAGGCGAAGTTGACTATAGTTTACAGCTGTGTGGCGAGGCGGTCAGCTGCAGCTGCGGGGACACGGCCCACAGCTGACGCGGTTCACATCGTCTGCGGGCGAATGTGCAGTGGACGTAGATATATGGCGGGCAGGCGAGCAGGCGGGCAGGCGGGCAGGCGGGCAGGCGGGCAGGCGGGCAGGCGGGCAGGCGGGCAGGCGGGCAGGCGGGCAGGCGGGCAGGCGGGCAGGCGGGCAGGCGGGCAGGCGGGCAGGCGGGCAGGCGAGCAGGCGGGCAGGCGGGCAGGCGGGCAGGCGGGCAGGCGGGCAGGCAGGCAGGCGGGCAGGCGGGCAGGCGGGCAGGCGGGCAGGCGGGCAGGCGAGCAGGCGGGCAGGCGGGCAGGCGGGCAGGCGGGCAGGCGGGCAGGCGAGCAGGCGGGCAGGCGGGCAGGCGGGCAGGCGGGCAGGCGGGCAGGCGGGCAGGCGGGCAGGCGGGCAGGCGGGCAGGTGGGCAGGCGGATATTATAAGAACCAATTGTTTGTTGCAGTAAATAGAAGAAAGAATCATATTATTAACTCGGAACAAAAGAAATAGGTGAAAAATAATCTGAAATTGAAATGGATTGCAGGAACAAATAGCCAACTTTGGTGAAAACTCTAATTAATTGCTGGGCTTTTCGTTGAAATTGCATAAAATAAACGAAAATTGGGGGAAATTGTAGAAAGATTCTTCGAAATCGTAACATTAATTTGTCGCTTGATAGTATAAAGAAAGAAAGAAAGAAAGAAAGAAAAGAGGTAAGAAAAAAAGAAGTTTACTTCCAGTCCAAATTTTTCGAAAGAAACAAACAAAATTCTATGTTTGAATTATAACTGTGCGTCTGTATTGTGTGCTGGATTGTGTGTGTTTCGTTTGTGCGTCTTGTGTGACTTGCACGTGTGTTTTGAGTCTGTGTGTGTGCAAGGCTGCTCATGTGTCGGCACACAGTGTGCCGGGAAGTGGGGCACACAGTGTGCCGGGAAGTGGGTTACCCAGTGTGCCGGGAAGTGGGGCGCACAGTGTGCCGGGAAGTGGGGCACACAGTGTGCCGGGAAGTGGGTTACCCAGTGTGCCGGGAAGTGGGGCACACAGTGTGCCGGGAAGTGGGGCACACAGTGTGCTGGGAAGTGGGGCACCCAGTGTGCCGGGAAGTGGGGCACACAGTGTGCTGGGAAGTGAAGCACCCAGTGTGCCGGGAAGTGGGGCACACAGTGTGCTGGGAAGTGGGGCACCCAGTGTGCCGGGAAGTGGGGCACCCAGTGTGCCGGGAAGTGGGGCACACAGTGTGCCGGGAAGTGGGGCACCCAGTGTGCCGGGAAGTGGGGCACCCAGTGTGCCGGGAAGTGGGGCACGCAGTGTGCCGGGAAGTGGGGCACACAGTGTGCCGGGAAGTGGGTCACCCAGTGTGCCGGGAAGTGGGGCACGCAGTGTGCCGGGAAGTGGGGCACCCAGTGTGCCGGGAAGTGGGGCACGCAGTGTGCCGGGAAGTGGGGCACACAGTGTGCCGGGAAGTGGGTCACCCAGTGTGCCGGGAAGTGGGGCACACAGTGTGCTGGGAAGTGGGGCACCCAGTGTGCCGGGAAGTGGGGCACGCAGTGTGCCGGGAAGTGGGGCACCCAGTGTGCCGGGAAGTGGGACACGCAGTGTGCCGGGAAGTGGGGCACCTAGTGTGCCGGGAAGTGGGGCACCTAGTGTGCCGGGAAGTGGGGCACCCAGTGTGCCGGGAAGTGGGGCACCCAGTGTGCCGGGAAGTGGGGCACGCAGTGCCGGGAAGTGGGGGACGTAGTGTGCCGGGAAGTGGGGCACCCAGTGTGCCGGGAAGTGGGGCACGCAGTGTGCCAGGAAGTGGGGCACAAAGTAAACAAACTCGCCAGTTCAAATAACAAAAAAGATTTACGACACTTCAGATGCAGTTTACGACGTCGTAAACACAGCCTCCTCGTCACGGCCAGGCGTCGTAAGTCTGCTGGGCCTACACGAGCTGAGCCTACACAGGCTGGGCCTACACAAGATGGGCCTACACAAGCTGGGCCTACACAAGCTGGGCCTACACAAGCTGGGCCTACACAAGATGGGCCTACACAAGCTGGGCCTACACAAGCTGGGCCTACACAAGCTGGGCCTACACAAGCTGGGCCTACACAAGCTGGGCCTACGTGAATATGAAGCTTTGCGTGTGTCGTGTGTGTGCCGGTGTCCGGATTGTGTGTCGCTGAGGTGTTCAGTCGAGGCACACTTGAATTGAGGCTCACTGAGCCTATTGGCACACTAGGCCTATTGGCACACTAGGCCTATAGCACACTAGGCCTATTGGCACACTAGGCCTATTGGCACACTAGGCCTATTGGCACACTCGAGTTGAGGCACACTAGGCCTATTGGCACACTAGGCCTATTGGCACACTAGGCCTATTGGCACACTAGGCCTATTGGCACACTCGAGTTGAGGCACACTAGGCCTATTGGCACACTAGGCCTATTGGCACACTAGGCCTATTAGCACACTTGAGTTGAGGCACACTAGGCCTATTATGTTAGGCCTTGGTCTTGTAGTCTTGGGATGCGGGTCGGTCTGTGTTGTTGTGTTTTTTGAGTGTCATTTCTGTCGTGTGTTGTGTTATTTCTGTCTTGTGTTGTGTGTTATTTCTGTCTTGTGTTGTGTGTTATTTCTGTCTTGTGTTGTGTGTTATTTCTGTCTTGTGTTGTGTGTTATTTCTGTCTTGTGTTGTGTGTTATTTCTGTCTTGTGTTGTGTGTTATTTCTGTCTTGTGTTGTGTGTTATTTCTGTCGTGTGTTGTGTTATTTCTGTCTTGTGTTGTGTGTTATTTCTGTCTTGTGTTGTGTGTTATTTCTGTCTTGTGTTGTGTGTTATTTCTGTCTTGTGTTGTGTGTTATTTCTGTCTTGTGTTGTGTGTTATTTTCTGTCTTGTGTTGTGTGTTATTTCTGTCTTGTGTTGTGTGTTATTTCTGTCTTGTGTTGTGTGTTATTTCTGTCTTGTGTTGTGTGTTATTTCTGTCTTGTGTTGTGTGTTATTTTCTGTCTTGTGTTGTGTGTTATTTCTGTCTTGTGTTGTGTGTTATTTTCTGTCTTGTGTTGTGTGTTATTTCTGTCTTGTGTTGTGTGTTATTTCTGTCTTGTGTTGTGTGTTATTTCTGTCTTGTGTTGTGTGTTATTTCCGTCTTGTGTTGTGTGTTATTTCTGTCTTGTGTTGTGTGTTATTTCTGTCTTGTGTTGTGTGTTATTTCTGTCTTGTGTTGTGTGTTATTTCTGTCTTGTGTTGTGTGTTATTTCTGTCTTGTGTTGTGTGTTATTTCTGTCTTGTGTTGTGTGTTATTTCTGTCTTGTGTTGTGTGTTATTTCTGTCTTGTGTTGTGTGTTATTTCTGTCTTGTGTTGTGTGTTATTTCTGTCTTGTGTTGTGTGTTATTTCTGTCTTGTGTTGTGTGTTATTTCTGTCTTGTGTTGTGTGTTATTTCTGTCTTGTGTTGTGTGTTATTTCTGTCTTGTGTTGTGTGTTATTTCTGTCTTGTGTTGTGTGTTATTTCTGTCTTGTGTTGTGTGTTATTTCTGTCTTGTGTTGTGTGTTATTTCTGTCTTGTGTTGTGTGTTATTTCTGTCTTGTGTTGTGTGTTATTTCTGTCTTGTGTTGTGTGTTATTTCTGTCTTGTGTTGTGTGTTATTTCTGTCTTGTGTTGTGTGTTATTTCTGTCTTGTGTTGTGTGTTATTTCTGTCTTGTGTTGTGTGTTATTTCTGTCTTGTGTTGTGTGTTATTTCTGTCTTGTGTTGTGTGTTATTTTCTGTGTAGTGTTGTGTGTTATTTCTGTCTTGTGTTGTGTGTTATTTCTGTCTTGTGTTGTGTGTTATTTTCTGTCTTGTGTTGTGTGTTATTTTCTGTCTAGTGTGTTGTTTTTGTATAATTTCTGTGACCCAGGGTGGATAGGTCAGGGTCTAACTCTGAGTCACACCCTGAGTGACCCCCTGAGTGACACCCTGAGTCACACCCTGAGTCATACCCTGAGTCATACCCTGAGTGACACCCTGAGTCACACCCTGAGTCACACCCTGAGTGACACCCTGAGTCACACCCTGAGTCACACCCTGAGTCACACTCTGAGTCATACCCTGAGTCACACCCTGAGTGACACCCTGAGTCACACCTTGAGTCACACCCTGAGTCATACCCTGAGTCACACCCTGAGTGACCCCCTGAGTGACACCCTGAGTTACACCCTGAGTCACACCCTGAGTCACACTATGAGTCACACCCTGAGTCACACCCTGAGTCACACTCTGAGTCACACCCTGAGTCACACCCTGAGTGACCCCCTGAGTGACACCCTGAGTTACACCCTGAGTCACACCCTGAGTCACATTCTGAGTCATACCCTGAGTCACACCCTGAGTGACACCCTGAGTCACACCTTGAGTCACACCCTGAGTCATACCCTGAGTCACACCCTGAGTGACACCCTGAGTCACACCTTGAGTCACACCCTGAGTCACACCCTGAGTCACACCCTGAGTTACACCCTGAATCACACCCTGAGTCACACCCTGAGTCACATCTTGAGTCACACCCTGAGTCCCACCCTGAGTCACACCCTGAGTCACATCTTGATTCACACCCTGAGTCACACCCTGAGTCACACCCTGAGTCACACCCTGAGTCACACCCTGAGTCACACCCTGAGTCACACCCTGAGTCACACCCTGAGTCGCACCCTGAGTCACACCCTGAGTCACACTCGAGTCACACCATGTGTAACACCCTGAGTCACACCCTGAGTCACACCCTGAGTCACACCCTGAGTCACAGCCTGAGTCACACTCTGAGTTACACCCCGAGTCACACTCGAGTCACACCTTGTGTAACACCCTGAGTCACACCCTGAGTCACACCCTGAGTCACATCCTGAGTCACACCCTGAGTCACACCATGAGTCACACCCTGAGTCACACCCTGAGTCACACTCGAGTCACACCTTGTGTAACACCCTGAGTCACACCCTGAGTCACACCCTGAGTCATACCCTGAGTCACACCCTGAGTCACACCCTGAGTCACACTCTGAGTTACACCTTGTGTAACACCCTGAGTCACACCCTGAGTCATACCCTGAGTCAAACCCTGAGTCACACCCTGAGTCACACCCTGAGTGACACCCTGAGTCACACCTTGAGTCACACCCTGAGTCACACCCTGAGTCACACCCTGAGTCACACTCTGAGTTACACCTTGTGTAACACCCTGAGTCACACCCTGAGTCATACCCTGAGTCAAACCCTGAGTCACACCCTGAGTCACAGCCTGAGTCACACTCTGAGTTACACCCTGATTCAGACCGAAGTATGTTTACATAGATTTATCTGTACATACGTACATACAGGGTGTTACAGAACAAAAGGTACAAAGTTGCACACCAAGTTGAAAAATGCCAAATAAACACTTTTTATTTAAAAATGTATTTCGAAAACTCCGGGCTTATGCAATATTAGCTATTTATTACTTTAAAATATGAAACTCGAAAACACAATTACTCTGTATATTTATTTGGATTTGCTTTACAAAACTGCTGAAAATTTGTTCCACTTGCATCAATGCACTTAAAAATCTTAGCCTTAACGACTGCCGGATATTAGGAAACACGTCTGGCATTTCAGAAATCTCACCAGCAGCCGCTGCAATTCTGGCCACCACATCTTCCTCAGATCCAATGGGTGTCGCATAAACAAGGCTCTTCATGTGTCCCCAAAAAATAAATATAGTGGAGTTGTGTCAGGAGATTTAGGAGGCCATGCAACGGGATAATTTCACCAGATTCACGAGTAATTATGCCATTAAATTTCATCCCATAAAACAATAAACAGCTAATATCTCAAAAACTCGTTTTTTTAAGAAAAATTTCATGGAAGAAAAAATATTGGTTTTGCCATTTTCTACATGGTAGGCAATTTCATACCTATTGTCTTGAAACAGCCTGTATATACTTTTAATATTACATACGTATGTATATGTATCTTCAATTCTTGCCAAAAAACACAGGCTCGCTCCCGCCAAAGTAATTCTGCCATCGCTCTTGATTCGTTCAGAATTTTTCACTTTACAAAACACACACAAGCGCCTTCACATTTTCCTGCATCTAAAAATACTCTGAAGCTCTCAAATCCCCCGCAGCACAATAAAACTTCTATTGGAGAATTTTGAAGGCATTTCATGCACAATTTTTTTCGATTTCGAGGAGCGTAAAACGATCTTCTTTGCGGAGAGAATACCTGAAAAAAATGGTGCACGTAATGCACTATTTATTTGTTCATACGTGGTATTGTTCATACATGGTATTGTTCATACATGGTATTGTTCGAACATGGTATTGTTCTTGCGTGGTATTGTTCAAACATGGTATTGTACATACATGGTATTGTTCATACTGTATTGCCTCCATTGTGTTTGGTCGTATATGGTATTGCATATGTGGTATTTGATCATATATGGTTTTGCATATATGGTATTTGGTCATACATGGTAATGCACATATGGTATTTGGTCATACATGATATTGCACATATGATATTTGGTTACATGACATTGCATATATGGTATTTGGTTTTACATGGTATTGCACATATGGTATTTGGTATACATGTTATTGCACATATGATATTTGTTCATACATGGTATTGCATGTATGGTATTTGGTCGCACATGCTATTGCATACATGGTATTGTACATACGTATCATGTTCTACGTTTCTGGCAAAAATCGAGAAAGTTAACGTTTTTGAACAAGGTCGCCGACCATAAACTTTCACAGCTCATTTGTGATGTCTTTATACAAGAAAAAAATTCAGTTTGTTAAAAAAAATCATTCATTAACGATCCTTAAAAATATCACGAAGTTAATTTTATGCAAAAAATCGTTAAGGTTTCCCCTTATTTAATCTTTGAGTGATATTTGTGCGGAAAATATGTGTGTTTTATCAAATCTCTACTAAAAATACAGTACAATTATCGTGTTCATTTATCAAAATGAACACGTTAGTTCGTCAGTTGAGTTCGTTAGAACAGGACTGACAAGGTTTTCCCCTCATGTGATATTTTTACAGCATATTTTGCTGCAAAAATATGAGTTTTGTCATTTTCTATCGTAAATAGAGTACATTTCTTGCGTTCAATATTTGAAATGTGTTCGTTTCCAACTGAACACATGTGTACAGCACACGGGTACAGCACACGGGTACAGCACACGGGTACAGCACACGGGTACAGCACACGGGTACAGCACACGGGTACAGCACACGGGTACAGCACACGGGTACAGCACACGGGTACAGCACAGGGGTACAGCACACGGGTACAGCACACGGGTACAGCACACGGGTACAGCACACGGGTATAGCACACGGGTACAGCACACGGGTACAGCACACGGGTACAGCACAGGGGTACAGCACACGGGTACAGCACACGGGTACACCAAACGGGTACACCACACGGGTACAGCACACGGGTACACCAAACGGGTACAGCACACGGGTACAGCACACGGGTACAGCACACGGGTACAGCACACGGGTACAACACACGGGTACAGCACACGGGTACACCAAACGGGTACACCACACGGGTACAGCACACGGGTACACCAAACGGGTACACCACACGGGTACACCAAACGGGTACACCACACGGGTACAGCATGTGCGCCCTCAGAATGTATAATTAGCATCAGCAAGAGACAGCGCTGTTCATTGTTGGTGCGCTGTCGTGGAGATCACGTTAGAAAGAGACACCTCTGTTCAGTAGCAGACGCGTTACCATCACGGAGCACTTGTATAAGATCACAGATGCATTGTAGAAGATTTATACTAGCAACTATCGACCGAACTCTCTGATTCTTGCAAACTACCAAGCATGTAACTACTCTGAAGTACCAATAAAACTATGATCACGTTGCTGCTCGTCACTCTCGAACCCCATCCGCGTTTGGTTACGGCCTGATACAGAAAAGGGCCGGCACATTTTTGGTGACCCATGTATGGGGATACCACATCAAGAAGCCACATTAAAGATATCCACGTTGCCACATTACCACATTGCCCCATTGAAGAAGAAGACATCAAGAATTGATCTTCAGTTCTGCTTTTAAATGTGAGGAGTGTCAGCCTTTGGAGTAACGTAACGTCGCGTAGTTCTCACATTACTTCAGAGCATCGAGAAAAGGAAGAAAGACGTCAGCGCAGAAAATCGAAGTTCTTTCAAGAAAGTACGCAGTCTTCACCAGTCTACATCATCGCTACTCAAGGAAGAAGAAGTGAGGGTCCACATCTACGGTCTACGCATCTACCCATCGTCATCTGCAACGAGAAGAGCTACGGGATCTACTCATCGCCAAAATATTAAGTTAAGTGTACGCCGATAATGTTGCTTGCGAATTAAATAAGCATGAGCTCAAATTAATGATCATTATAAAATTAATGAGTAGGAGTTAAGTAGTAATCACTCAGCAGTGCAAGCGCAGTGAGCATGCAGTTTCTTAGTAAGTAGGAGAGCTTAACGCGGAAGCAGATTCTTGGAAGTGGATGTTGAGAGCGAGCAGCATATGCATTGCGAAAGCGCAGTAAGCGTGCGCGCGGAACCATTGTTCTCTGAACAGTTAAAGGAAGTTGTAGTCATTGTCTCGCCTCTAGCACCCATTGTCCTCGGGCGCCCATTGTCTCGAGCATATAAAAGTAAGCTAGAGCAGCTTACCTCTATTCAGAGTTGTGCCAGCCTTCACGTAATTAGTAATTAGCTATTAGCCTGTTTTAAGTCCACGGGAATTGTGAGTATCATTTTATTGTGTGTAAAATACTTTCTTTAAATGAGTGTAGAACATTTTGCTTCTTAAAGAGGAAATTGGAGGTTTATGAATATAGGATTATTTTTGTTAGGAACTCTCGAAGTCCAAGCATTAGTAACAGCTGAAGCGAAGCGTTGCTCGAATTGTTTCAATCGTGAGTGTGTCTGTCAAGGACAAGGCGAGTCGGCAACCACCGTGGCTAGGAAACCGACTGATTGGTACAAACCAGGTTCATCTCAGACAGTCACCGAGCATTCGCTGCGTGATGAAGCTTGTTTTCGTTGTAATAAGTTAGGACACTACGCAAGAGATAGGTCCAGAAGAGACCATTTAAACAGACCAGGCAGACCGAATCGTGTCCGTGCGTGAGGACAGTATAAAACTCGTATGTCAGAAAAAGGCCAGGTAGAAACTTACCAAACTAACAGTGGAAATGATTTTTAAGAGTAAGCAGCGAAGAAGATTTCATTTCTGATAGAAATAATGTCGATGGTAAAAATGAAACTACCATAACTAAGTATGACTCTACGGCGGCAAACCCCTGTGAACCCGAGGAGAATTCTGGTGTTGAAGATTCCCTCGTTAAAAATCCCGAGGAGAATTCTGGTGCTGAAGATTCCCTCGTTAAAAATGTCGAGAGAGTTGATGTGTTAAACATGTCTGAAGTATTTAATAGAGAATACTGAGTGTCTCATGGCGGACACGATTACGTCCAGAGCTAAGAAAAAAGTCCTAAATAAGCTAAGAGAGAAGAGAACGTGCATTGCTGAGAAAGCAAGTGAGGAAGTAAAAAGGGATGGTAAGAGAGAAAACCAGCCTGTTCGAGGCGTAGTTGCAGTTACCGGTTCCCACAAGCCGTTAAGAGTGCATACTCGAAGAATTGAAATCGCTCCCAATGTAATTTTGAAACATGTTGGACATGTTGGAAAGTGTAAAAATGGAGAATATATAATAAAGAAAGCAACTTTAAAAGAAGGCGTTTGTGTCGCCGAAGCAATTGTGAGAGTTAACAATAGGAGAAAGATTCCGTTGTTATTAATTGATAGCTCCGACAGAGCGATTGTTAAGTACCTTAGAAAAAGTGGAAAAGGATCATGTTGAATCCGAAGTTTACTTGTCAGATGTACAAGGAGAATTAAAACAAGGATTAAGTACTTTTGTGCAGGCAACGAGTGTTGTTCAGGACAGTCATTTAGATGTCGAGAAGAAAGACACTAATAGTAAATCTGTCAGGATCACATGAGTTGTCGACGAAGGGTACGTTTTTGATTCCAAAGAAATAGCCGTGGTCGGCGGAAATTAAATAATGATAATATTCTGATGATACCTGATGTGCACGGATAGCACGGTTAAAGTAAGAATGAAGTATTTTTGAATACCGTAAATAATGCAGAGTGTCTGATGACAGACGTGGTTGCCCAGAGGAGGCGTAAAGAGTAATATTTGCTACGGTATAGAGAGCCTAGAAAATGGCGGAAGGCAACTAGATAGCCTAGCGATAAATGCTGTGGGACAGCGAATAACCCCGAGACAGAAATGCTGTGAGGTTATCTGGGAAAAGGCAAATTAGTACCAGGTCATTCTATCAGCGAGGTCAAAGTATTGAAGTAGAAATGAATTCGCGCAGACAATTAAGTGAGTAAGCTTTAGAGAAGCGAATTACGAATTAATTAACATGAACTAGGAATTAATGCCATTGATACCATGATGATCAGAGTTTAGCATTGCAGATTGCAGTTGTCATTGTGCTGGCGAATAATAATGAGAGGCGATAGATGCCCGTTAAGTAACCACACGTGGTTGTCTGGTAATAAGTTAAAGAGTAACAAGTATCGAGTATCAAGTATCACTGGTAAAGAGTATCGAGTAAAGTTACCAGTACAGCTGCACTGCAGCGCACACGAGTGAGTGTGATGTATTTTTTTGCTTGATGCAGAGGCAGATATTTTTTTTGTACGCCGGCGCAAGGCCGAGAGCTGTGCTCAGCGTTTCGTACGCGTTAGTATTGGCACGAGGCAGTAATGTTGGTAATACTGTGAAGGTAGTAATACTGTAAAACAGTATATGACTAGGTAACTAGTTATGATAGTGACCATTAAAGATTATGGTAAAGTGCCACAAATGTCATTAATGTTGTTAATGTCGTTAAAACATTTTTTAGTGACTGGTGTGACTGGTGGATAGTCATGAATTAGATGTGTTTTGGACGTGAGAGTCCACACTAATTCAGTGTGAGAGTAAGAATTAATTTACTTCATAGTCAATTGTCAATGAGAGAGGCTTCATTTAATAATTCTTCAGTTAATAATTTTTGAGCACGTTGAAACGATCTAGTGCGTCATAACAGTCATTTTTGCAAGCCTAACCGAATTTCATACTCAGTATAGTTTTATGTGGTGTAATTTGAAATTAATCAAACGCAAAAGAATGTAAAATTTATCGTCAAGTCTTCCAAAGTTTCTACGGGATAATTAACAACTGATTGAACGATTAAAATTAACAACTGATTGAACGATTAAAATTAACAACTGATTGAACGATTAAAATTTAGAGTATTTAACGTCAGTATTGATTTTTGCATTGACAACTTTTTGTGTACGTACTGTAAAAGTATGTCCTTACGTGTTCAATCATTCTTTTTGTTGTATTTGCTTATGCTTCATGTTAACCCCTTATATGCTTTAGTATTTAACCTTTTTGATTGAGGCATTAACGTAACGCGAAATGTGAAACGTAAAGTAACCGTTCACAGTGTAACAGTTCTTAGTTTTGAATTCCATATATGCGTTCTATGAGTTCTAGCTTGTAAGAGCATTCTTTGAGTTCTTAAGACCTTATGTGTGTCTTGCTCTAGGAAATATTTTTGTTACGCAAACACCTTCAGCCGAGATGATGAGCTGAGGATGTTGTCATACTATCGTTGCGACATCAGCTGTGCTCATCAAGCCGTCAGCTAGAATTGATAAACTTAGGTGCAACCGTGTGGAGATGTCGACACGAGAGTGCGAGTGTGCAACCGCGAGAACTGCCTCGAATCTGCCGCAGATTGTTTGGCAACAATGCTGGGCAGTGTAGTTGGAATGAGAGTGTCTTAATGAGAATGTGTCTTAATGAGAATGTGTCTTAATGAGAATGTGTCTTAATGAGAAATTTGAATGTCGGTCACGAAGATTAAATGTAAATGCGAAATTTTGTCGTTTTTATTAGTTTAGCAATTGTGTTACGGGAAAATTCATGAATGGTAATGAGGAAGCTAATTGGTTGTCGTTAAAATTATTGATTTAAAAGCTTTAAGGAAGTTTACCCGTCATTAACTAAATATTTAGATTCTGTAATGGATCACCGTGACATTAATGGTGTTTCTCATTTCACTTTATTCAAGTATTCATGTACCTAATTTTGCGCTTTAGCCATGCTAATTTTCGTATGTTCTCCAATTTCAGTTCGAGCGTGTGCGAGCGGTAACACGTCATCTGAAACGCGATTCATGCAGCTGTGTCAGCAAAGAAGCACAGCCAGTACGGGCGGGTCACGCAGTCACACGTGACGAGGTACGCACTATGCAGTGCGGAGTCCGGTCGCGACAGAGTGTCGCGTTGAGACTGTCAACAAACATCGCTGGCCTTGGCGGCAGCTAAGCTTCGCATGCAGCGAAGAGATTACTGAACTTTGCTTTCGCGCGCAGTCAAGAGATTACTGAAAGAGATTACCTTCGCGCGCAGTGAATTCAATGGAGTAACTCACTTTAAAGGTTTAATATGGTGTTAATACTTTATCCTTTACCATGGACATAGTGTTGAAAACGTGGTTTAATAAATTTAGTAACTTGAAATGTGATAAATATAAATTCAGAGTCGTTCAAGAATTTTGGACTTCGTTCACATGTTATTACTATTGGATTACGATAAATTGAAATTGTTTAGTGATTTTCCTTTTATTTTTGCAGAGTGCGAAACCGATTTTCATATTCATATTTGATGTGCTAAACTAGTGTGTCTTCGATTTTGTTACCCATTTTCTTATATCTTACTCCACGTGCTATTTCATTATGTTACCGATAGAATTAAGTTTTACGAGTCTACGGCACTCTGTTTATTCTGATTGGTTGTTTTACTAATGGTGGAAAAGTTCCGTTCTAATTTGTGCGATGTTTGGTTATAAGATTATCCAACTTCTATTTTTAAGTCTACGGTAACGAAGACGATATTTTGAATGTTTCTTTTTGGTGAAAACTTTAATGATGCTTAGTTGAATATCAACTCAACTTTTCTGTATTATTTTTCGTTACCTACGAAGTAATAGCGTTGTTCATTATAAAATTTTCCGAAATTGCCTTGCCGAAGAACTCGTGTTTTGCTCGGTGTTAATCTTTCACCAGAGATGTAAGCGGATGTTTTATATTTACTCATGAATTAATATTAAGTTGGTATTTCCAAGCTTGTGTTTTACGTATTTCATTTTAACCATGTTCGCGAAGATGCTCGAGTCGATGCAACGTTCAGGTATATAATTACGATTTGTTTCATTTTGGTTTATCGATAACTCTATTTATGCGAATACGTTGTTCACTTAAAATTTTAACGGCATTGTGTATTTAATTTCATGCGTGTTAATATTATCCTTAACGAATGTATTGATTTATTTAAATTTTATGGCGAGAATGATTTCTTATTGTCGAGGTATCTGCGTGCCCTATTTCTTATTTGTGTTTGATTAAAAACTTTTCAGTTGTTGTTTCAACGATGCGTTTTTCTTTGCGATGCTTTCTGTTGAATTTAACTTGACGCGTTTGTTCTTACTGTTACTGGCGGTTGTTTTGCCACGAAAGGATTTATTCAGTACGCGTTTTGATGTTTGATTTTGATATTCTGATATGTTAAATAAGTTGTGCGGTGTGTATCCGAAACATCTGGAGTAGCCAAGAATTAGAAGAATCAATTGATAAATGATGAACAAATTGTTTGAGCTAAGTGCGTAGAGTGTTTATTTGGTTGATTTTGGATTCTAAAATCGAGTAGTGAATTAACACTATAATGTTTAACAAAATGTAGGTTTGCCGTTGACTTTTGTTGTCTTTATGCTTGCTACAGACAGAAAAAGCCATACCTGCCTACCTCAGTTCATTATTTGGAAGCCTCTAGTGTTATATGTTCTGATCTGCTCGAATTGACTTGACGGATTGTAAGATTAACTGATAGTCAAGGGAAAATCAAAGTTAATTGAATAACGTTAAAAATTTTTATTGTCATAAAGAATTTTTAAAATATTAGGGGGAGCATTATGTGCGCCCTCAGAATGTATAAATAGCATCAGCAAGAGACAGCGCTGTTCATTGTTGGTGCGCTGTCGTGGAGATCACGTTAGAAAGAGACACCTCTGTTCAGTAGCAGACGCGTTACCATCACGGAGCACTTGTATAAGATCACAGATGCATTGTAGAAGATTTATACTAGCAACTATCGACCGAACTCTCTGATTCTTGCAAACTACCAAGCATGTAACTACTCTGAAGTACCAATAAAACTATGATCACGTTGCTGCTCGTCACTCTCGAACCCCATCCGCGTTTGGTTACGGCCTGATACAGAAAAGGGCCGGCACAAGCACACGGGTACAACACATGGGTACAGCACACGGGTACAGCACACGGGTACAGCACACGGGTACAGCACACGGGTACAGCACACGGGTACACCAAACGGGTACACCACACGGGTACAGCACACGGGTACACCAAACGGGTACACCACACGGGTACAGCACACGGGTACAGCACACGGGTACAGCACACGGGTACAGCACACGGGTACAGCACACGGGTACACCAAACGGGTACACCACACGGGTACAGCACACGGGTACACCAAACGGGTACACCACACGGGTACAGCACACGGGTACAGCACACGGGTACAGCACACGGGTACACCACACGGGTACAGCACACGGGTACACCACACGGGTACAGCACACGGGTACAGCACACGGGTACAGCACACGGGTACAGCACACGGGTACAGCACACGGGTACAGCACACGGGTACAGCACACGGGTACAGCACACGGGTACACCACACGGGTACACCACACGGGTACAGCACACGGGTACAGCACACGGGTACAGCACACGGGTACAGCACACGGGTACAGCACACGGGTACAGCACATGGGTACACCACACGGGTACACCACACGGGTACACCACACGGGTACAGCACACGGGTACAGCACACGGGTACAGCACACGGGTACAGCACACGGGTACAGCACACGGGTACAGCACACGGGTACAGCACACGGGTACAGCACACGGGTACAGCACACGGGTACAGCACACGGGTACAGCACACGGGTACAGCACACGGGTACACCACACGGGTACACCACACGGGTACAGCACACGGGTACAGCACACGGGTACAGCACACGGGTACAGCACACGGGTACAGCACACGGGTACAGCACACGGGTACAGCACACGGGTACAGCACACGGGTACAGCACACGGGTACACCACACGGGTACACCACACGGGTACAGCACACGGGTACAGCACACGGGTACAGCACACGGGTACAGCACACGGGTACAGCACACGGGTACAGCACACGGGTACAGCACACGGGTACACCACACGGGTACAGCACACGGGTACAGCACACGGGTACAGCACACGGGTACAGCACACGGGTACAGCACACGGGTACAGCACACGGGTACAGCACAAGGGTACAGCACACGGGTACACCACACGGGTACAGCACACGGGTACAGCACACGGGTACAGCACACGGGTACAGCACACGGGTACAGCACACGGGTACACCACACGGGTACAGCACACGGGTACAGCACACGGGTACAGCACACGGGTACAGCACACGGGTACAGCACACGGGTACAGCACACGGGTACAGCACACGGGTACAGCTTACGGGTACAGCACACGGGTACAGCACACGGGTACAGCACACGGGTACAGCACACGGGTACACCACACGGGTACAGCACACGGGTACAGCACACGGGTACAGCACACGGGTACAGCACACGGGTACAGCACACGGGTACAGCACACGGGTACAGCACACGGGTACAGCACACGGGTACAGCACACGGGTACAGCACACGGGTACACCACACGGGTACAGCACACGGGTACAGCACACGGGTACACCACACGGGTACAGCACACGGGTACAGCACATGTGTACAGCACACGGGTACAGCACACGGGTACAGCACACGGGTACAGCACACGGGTACAGCACACGGGTACAGCACACGGGTACACCACACGGGTAAAGCACACGGGTACAGCACACGGGTACAGCACACGGGTACAGCACACGGGTACAGCACACGGGTACACCACACGGGTACAGCACACGGGTACAGCACACGGGTACAGCACACGTGTACAGCACACGGGTACAGCACACGGGTACAGCACACGGGTACAGCACACCGGTACAGCACACGGGTACACCACACGGGTACAGCACACGGGTACAGCACACGGGTACAGCACACGGGTACAGCACACGGGTACAGCACACGGGTACAGCACACGGGTACAGCACACGGGTACAGCACACGGGTGCAGCACACGGGTGCAGCACACGGGTACAGCACACGGGTGCAGCACACGGGTGCAGCACACGGGTACAGCACACGGGTACAGCACACGGGTACAGCACACGGGTACAGCACACGGGTACAGCACACGGGTACAGCACACGGGTACAGCACACGGGTACAGCACACGGGTACAGCACACGGGTACAGCACACGGGTACAGCACACGGGTACAGCACACGGGTACAGCACACGGGTACAGCACACGGGTACAGCACACGGGTACAGCACACGGGTACAGCACACGGGTACAGCACACGGGTACACCACACGGGTACACCACACGGGTACACCACACGGGTACAGCACACGGGTACAGCACACGGGTACAGCACACGGGTACAGCACACGGGTACAGCACACGGGTACAGCACACGGGTACAGCACACGGGTACACCACACGGGTACAGCACACGGGTACAGCACACGGGTACAGCACACGGGTACAGCACACGGGTACAGCACACGGGTACACCACACGGGTACAGCACACGGGTACACCACACGGGTACAGCACACGGGTACAACACACGGGTACAGCACACGGGTACACCAAACGGGTACACCACACGGGTACAGCACACGGGTGCAGCACACGGGTACAGCACACGGGTACAGCACACGGGTACAGCACACGGGTACAGCACACGGGTACAGCACACGGGTACAGCACACGGGTACAGCACACGGGTACACCACACGGGTACAGCACACGGGTACAGCACACGGGTACAGCACACGGGTACAGCACACGGGTACAGCACACGGGTACAGCACACGGGTACAGCACAAGGGTACAGCACACGGGTACAGCACACGGGTACAGCACACGGGTACAGCACACGGGTACAGCACACGGGTACACCACACGGGTACAGCACACGGGTACAGCACACGGGTACAGCACACGGGTACAGCACACGGGTACAGCACACGGGTACAGCACACGGGTACACCACACGGGTACAGCACACGGGTACACCACACGGGTACAGCACACGGGTACAACACACGGGTACAGCACACGGGTACACCAAACGGGTACACCACACGGGTACAGCACACGGGTACAGCACACGGGTACAGCACACGGGTACAGCACACGGGTACAGCACACGGGTACAGCACACGGGTACAGCACACGGGTACAGCACACGGGTACAGCACACGGGTACAGCACACGGGTACAGCACATGGGTACAGCACACGGGTACAGCACACGGGTACACCACACGGGTACAGCACACGGGTACAGCACACGGGTACACCACACGGGTACAGCACACGGGTACACCAAACGGGTACAGCACACGGGTACAGCACACGGGTACACCAAACGGGTACACCACACGGGTACAGCACACGGGTACAGCACACGGGTACAGCACACGGGTACACCAAACGGGTACAGCACACGGGTACAGCACACGGGTACAGCACACGGGTACAGCACACGGGTACAGCACATGGGTACAGCACACGGGTACAGCACACGGGTACACCACACGGGTACAGCACACGGGTACAGCACACGGGTACACCACACGGGTACAGCACACGGGTACACCAAACGGGTACAGCACACGGGTACAGCACACGGGTACACCAAACGGGTACACCACACGGGTACAGCACACGGGTACAGCACACGGGTACAGCACACGGGTACACCAAACGGGTAGACCACACGGGTACAGCACACGGGTACACCAAACGGGTACACCACACGGGTACAGCACACGGGTACACCAAACGGGTACACCACACGGGTACAGCACACGGGTACACCACACGGGTACACCACACGGGTACAGCACACGGGTACACCAAACGGGTACACCACACGGGTACACCAAACGGGTACACCACACGGGTACACCACACGGGTACAGCACACGGGTACACCAAACGGGTACACCACACGGGTACAGCACACGGGTACAGCACACGGATACAGCACACGGGTACAGCACACGGGTACAGCACACGGGTACAGCGCACGGGTACAGCACACGGGTACAGCACACGGGTACAACACACGGGTACACCACACGGGTACAGCACACGGGTACAACACACGGGTACACCACACGGGTACAGCGCACGGGTACAGCACACGGGTACACCACACGGGTACAACACACGGGTACACCACACGGGTACAGCACACGGGTACAACACACGGGTACACAACACACGGGTACACCACACGGGTACAGCGCACGGGTACAGCACACGGGTACAGCACACGGGTACAGCACACGGGTACAACACACGGGTACACCACACGGGTACAGCACACGGGTACAGCATCAGGTATCAAAGAGCATCAGAACACAAAAGAGACGCACGCCATCACTCGTTAATTCTTTCATTTGAATTTCAATATAATTATAGAATTCATGTGTTGTCGAACAATGGAGTATTTTGTGTCCGTGTGTTCGTCGATAAAGCAGATCAAACGATTTTGCATTAATTAAAAAATTGGTCTCTCCAAAGCATGAAAGCTTGTTGACACACAATTGTTTCAATATACCTAGTGTTCCTTGCAATACGAATACAATACAAATGTTTGTTAGTTTGTTTGTTCGCTTGTTTGCCCATAACCTCCACCCTTTGAACTGGGCATCTGAACTCTGCATGATAGCCTTGTGTTTTGTTAATGCTAAGTCGGCGGAATTTATGCTGATTTTTATTTAGGGTAAGTAGACGGAATTTATGCTGATGTTTATTTAGGGTAAGTAGACGGAATTTATGCTGATTTTTATTTAGGGTAAGTTGGTGGAATTTATGCTGATTTTTATTTAGGGTAAGTAGGCGGAATTTATGCTGTATTTTACTTAGGGTAAGTAGGCGGTATTTATGTTAATTTTTATTTAGTGTTATTAGGTGGAATTTAGGTTAATTTAAAATAAGGATAATCAAGTGAAATTTCAGCTAATTCCAACTGAGCCAAATTCGTATAATCCTCCATAGTTTCAACACAAAAAGAGACCTACTGATAATATAAGTAAATTTCATCAATAAAACCGCACGTTCTTTGTTAAATTTCGAAATGAGCAAAGAACTCATGAAACACTTGCAAATTCCCGAGGGCAAACTTTTAGAAGGAACGAAAACCTTGATTTTTTTATGTGAATGGAAAAATAAAAACCTGAAACTGCTTTAACGCCCCTACACGTGATGGATGTGAATTTTTCTGGTCGGGGAGTGAACGCTGGGTTTTAAAATGAACAATAATTCGAAATTTTACGGTAGAAAGTATGTTATGAAAGTTTAAAGCTCAACGTACGGGGTCTAGAATATTTTATGCATGTTTAAAAGCTAACTTGAGGAGCCTAGAATATTTTATGCATGTTTAAAGCCCAACGTATGAGGTCTAGAATATTTATGCGACGAAAGCCGCACAGACGTACGTTCGCCAACATAGTTGGCGGTAGCGGTGATTTTAAGGCTTATCACTGCCGATATTGGTCGACTGACCTGACAACTTCCGTTATGTTCCGTCGACAGAGTAAGGTGAGGAAGCTAAGTTTCTTAGGTAATATGTCATTAAATTTAAATATCTAAATACAATGCCATTTAATTAAGTATTTTAATACCGTGTCATTAAAACTCTTTATCTAAATACAATGTCCTTAAAATAAATTATGTTAATACAATGTCATTAAAGCTAAGTATCTTAATACAATCTCATTATAAGTAAGTTCTTTTGATACAATATCATTAAAACTAAGTACCTATATATAGAAGCACGTGTCAGTTTGTATTTTTGCTAAGTTTAGCTAAGAAAATAAAAGCGAGGAATAAAGCTTTGATACACAGAATTTTACATGAAAACTTTACAGTTAAAATTGAAGGTGTCGACTCAATGAGTCATTCTCAACAACTTGCTCCGTAACACGTGGTGTAGGGAATGGTGAAAATTGTACCTCTTGTTCTGAAACACCGTTTGTAACAAGATCGGATGATAGTGCATCAAATGTACTTAGTTTTAACGATATTGCATCAAATGTACTTAGTTTTAACGATATTGCATCAAATGTACTTAGTTTTAACGATATTGCATCAAATGTACTTAGTTTTAACGATATTGCATCAAAGATACTTAGTTTTTACGACATTGCATCAAAGATACTTAGTTTTAAACGATATTGCATCAAAGATACTTAGTTTTAATGATAGTGCATCAAATGTACTTAGTTTTAACGATATTGCATCAGAGATACTTAGTTTTTACGACATTGCATCAAAGATACTTAGTTTTAACGATATTGCATCAAAGATACTTAGTTTCAACGATATTGCATCAAAGATGCTTAGTTTTAACGATATTGCATCAAATGTACTTAGTTTTAACGATTTTGCATCAAAGATACTTAGTTTGACGATATTGCATCAAATTTACTTAGTTTTAACGATATTGCATCAAAGATACTTAGTTTTACCGATATTGCATCAAAGATATTTAGTTTTAACGATATTGCATCAAATGTACTTAGTTTTAACGATATTGCATCAAATGTACTTAGTTTTAACGATATTGCATCAAATGTACTTAGTTTTAACGATATTGCATCAAAGATACTTAGTTTTAACGATATTGCATCAAAGATACTTGGTTTTAATGATAGTGCATCAAATGTACTTAGTTTTAACGATATTGCATCAAAGATACTTAGTTTTTACGACATTGCATCAAAGATACTTAGTTTTAACGATATTGCATCAAAGATACTTAGTTTTAACGATATTGCATCAAAGATACTTAGTTTTAATGATAGTGCATCAAATGTACTTAGTTTTAACGATATTGCATCAAAGATACTTAGTTTTAATGATAATGCATCAAATGTACTTAGTTTTAACGATATTGCATCAAAGATACTTAGTTTTTACGACATTGCATCAAAGATACTTAGTTTTAACGATATTGCATCAAAGATACTTAGTTTTTACGACATTGCATCAAAGATACTTAGTTTTAACGATATTGCATCAAAGATACTTAGTTTTACCGATATTACATCAAATGTACTTAGTTTTAACGATATTGCATCAAAGATACTTAGTTTTTACGACATTGCATCAAAGATACTTAGTTTTAACGATATTGCATCAAAGATACTTAGTTTTAACGATATTGCATCAAAGATGCTTAGTTTTAACGATATTGCATCAAATGTACTTAGTTTTAACAATATTGCATCAAAGATATTTAGTTTTAACGATATTGCATCAAATGTACTTAGTTTTAACGATATTGCATCAAAGATACTTAGTTTTACCGATATTGCATCAAAGATATTTAGTTTTAACGATATTGCATCAAATGTACTTAGTTTTAACGATATTGCATCAAATGTACTTAGTTTTAACGATATTGCATCAAATGTACTTAGTTTTAACGATATTGCATCAAATGTACTTAGTTTTAACGATATTGCATCAAAGATACTCAGTTTTAACGATATTGCATCAAAGATACTTAGTTTTAACGATATTGCATCAAATGTACTCAGTTTTAACGATATTGCATCAAATGTACTTAGTTTTAACGATATTGCATCAAATGTACTTAGTTTTGACGATATTGCATCAAAGATACTTAGTTTTAACGATGTTGCATCAAATATACTTTGTTTTAACGATATTGCATCAAATGTACTTAGTTTTAATGATATTGCATCAAATGTACTTAGTTTTACCGATATTGCATCAAATGTTCTTAGTTTTAACGATATTGCATCAAATGTACTTAGTTTTAACGATATTGCATCAAAGATACTTAGTTTTAACGATATTGCATCAAATGTACTTAATTTTTACGGTATTGCATCAAAGATATTAGTTTTAACGATATTGCATCAAATGTACTTAGTTTTAACGATATTGCATCAAATGTACTTAGTTTTAACGATATTGCATCAAAGATACTTAGTTGTAACAATATTGCATAAAATGTACTTAGTTTTAACGATATTGCATCAAATGTACTTAGTTTTAACGATGTTGCATCAAATGTACTTAGTTTCAACGATATTGCATCAAAGATACTTATTTTTAACGATATTGCATCAAAGATACTTAGTTTAACGATATTGCATCAAATGTACTTAGTTTTACCGATATTGCATCAAAGATACTAAGTTTTAACGATATTGCATCAAAGATACTTAGTTTTACCGATATTGCATCAAAGATATTTAGTTTTAACGATATTGCATCAAATGTACTTAGTTTTAACGATATTGCATCAAATGTACTTAGTTTTAACGATATTGCATCAAATGTACTCAGTTTTGTACGATATTGCATCAAATGTACTTAGTTTTAACGATATTGCATCAAAAGTACTTAGTTTTAACGATATTGCATCAAAGATACTTAGTTTTAACGATATTGCATCAAAGATACTTAGTTTTAACGATATTGCATCAAATGTACTTAGTTTTAACGATATTGCATCAAAGATACTTAGTTTTAACGATATTGCATCAAATGTTCTTAGTTTTAACGATATTGCATCAAATGTACTTAGTTTTAACGATATTGCATCAAAGATACTTAGTTTTAACGATATTGCATCAAATGTACTTAGTTTTAACGATATTGCATCAAAGATACTTAGTTTTAATAATATTGCTTCAAATGTACTTAGTTTTAACGATATTGCATCAAATGTATTTAGTTTTAACGATATTGCATCAAAGATACTTAGTTTTAATAATATTGCATCAATTGTACTTGTTTTAACGATATTGCATCAAATGTACTTAGTTTTAACGATATTAGGTGAAAAACATTTAATTTCAAAAACTTGTAAACGAAGAACGATGATAATATTGAAATCGCATTGATGAGAACTTTACAGGGTTTTAACATAAAATATGTACAAAAATTCAATTCAGTCTGTAAGACGCTTCGGCGACCAGCTCCATCCCCAGTATGTCAATCTGTAAAATAATGCGGAAAAAGAAATATTGAGTCAAATCCAAAATACAAGTTTGCATTGAAAACTATTTATGAATTTGCAGGGGAAATGAACTATTTGTGCTATTAAGGACAGGCTTCTCTTTGGCCACGTATAGGGACTCTGAAACGCGCAGGTGTAATTCGTACAGAGCAATGGATAAAATTCTAAATCCTAAATATTATTTTTTTTTAGGTTTGACTCAATTCTTCTTTTTTCCATATTTCCTTACAGAGTGAGTTACTGAGGATGGAGTTAGTTCTCGAATGGTTTGCAGAATGAATAGGTTTTTCGAAAGCATTTATTTTAAAAACCTGTAAAGTTATTATGAATATGATTCTAATATTATAAGTTCTTCGTTCTTCGTTCACTAGTTTCTAAAACAAAGTATTTTTGGCCTAATATCAATAAAACTAAGTATCTTTGATGTAATACTATTTGATCTTGTTATACAGGGAGTTTCAGAACAAGAGGTACAAAATTGTACACCGAGGAGAAAATAGCCGAATAAACTCTTTTTCTCCTATGAAATTTTGCGCAAAAAATCCTGGTTTTTGAGATATTAGTTGCTTATTGTTTTAAAGGTGGAAATTTAATGACAAAATTCCTATCAAAATTTATTTTGAATTTACTTTGAAGTAAAAATTTCAAAATGTGTTCCACCTACATCAATGCACTTTCATCAATGCATCAATGCACTTTTCATCAATGCATCAATGCACTTTTCAAATCTTGGCCTTAACGACTGCCGGATATTAGGAAACACGTCCGGCATTTCAGAAATCTCACCAGCAGCCACTGCAATTCTGGCCACCACATCTTCCTCAGATCCAATGGGTGTCGCATAAACAAGGCTCTTCATGTGTCCCCAAATAAAGAAATCGAGTGGAGTCATGTCAGGATATCTAGGAGGCCATGCAACAGGATCATTTCACCCGCTTCACTTACAAGGAAATTGGCCATTCAGGCAATTTCGGACACTAACATACGAGCATCTCGTAGAGCATCTATTAAAACATTTCCGGGTGCCTTTCTGGCCATTCGTGGGTGCCTTCCTGGCCATTCCTGGGTGCTTTCCTGGCCATTCCTGGGTGCCTTCCTGGCCATTCCTGGATGCCTTCCTGGACATTCCAGGGTGCCTTCCTAACCATTCCAAGGTACCTTCCAGGAAGCCTAAGCTTAACTCAATGATCTGACGTCGGCGTCAGCACCGTTGCAGTTCTCTAGTCAACAAACTGCACTCAGCCCTCCAAAGAACGCAAGCTTCAATCGAAGAAACTTAAAATCTCTGTTACCGCGGCTCCGATGCCTTGAAGCCACCGGCTCATATCTGCAGAGTTAGGCAAATACGTACTTTAAGAGCTTTCTAAACATGCGTGTAAGACGTACACTGCGATGGGTACAACTGAAGTTCAATATTAAATTGAAATTTGAAGTCAGAAGTTGTAGGCAATTTTGCAAACGCCAAACATTAACTGAACCCATTTTATATCAGTTATATTAAAATATTGGTAACAATTTTCAGACGACCCAGGTATGGGTCGTATGGCAAGAAACGTGTTAATGTTAGGGCTGAGTTAAAAGGAGTAATTAATAATTTGTGAATACATAATAATAAACGAAAACCAACTGATGAAAAACGGGAGTGTATAAAAACGTAAAATAGAAAGAAGAGCAGCTTACGTTCTGAAGCTCGCGATGCTCTTCGACAAGTGTTGTGAAATGAGAGGCGCAAAGTTGAGCACTCTATGATGGTCTAATTTCGGAGCATCATTGTTTTGGATATTAATTTGAAACATTTTATCTAATACAGCATATAAATTTACGAAATTTCATCCAATATTGCATATAAATTTACAAAATTTCTTCAAACCCTGCTACAGGCGTTCTAACTCACCTAAAGAACGATTTTCTTAAATGTGCTTGACACTTTCAATGAAGAAAAGTTGACGATTCGAAGAAACATACAATCGCAGTGCGCTGACTCCGTGTGGCAACCGTTACGTCAGGCCCATTCCACACAGAGCTAGCAAGGCAGCATCTAGCAAGCTCGCATCAGCTATCTAGCAGATGGTATGCGAGACTGGTAGGTAAGAATAGCATTGTCACCTCGCATGCTGGACGCTGGATAAAGCGTGCGAGCTCAGTGTGAAGACCACTGCTCGTAATAGTGTTATTCCTACCTGCCAGTCTCGCAGACCATCTGCCAGATAGCTCATGCGAGCTTGCTGGATGTTGTTTAGCCATCTCAGTGTGGGAATGGTTACCTAAAACAAGCTCGCCGCGTTTTCGGAGTTGTAAAAGGTTGGTTTGGTAAGGCTGTAAATTGCAGAACAGCGAAATCGACTTTAATGCTGGAATACACTTTTATCCTTCCTAAGAAATATGAAAAATAGAATTGCACGAAACATTTCACCTCGTATGATAACAGCTATTTCTTAAAGAGGTTGCAAAACAGATGAAATATCATTCGTTGATGCCGGTACGTGAATGAGCAAGTCACCGAGTGGTACACCTGTGGCCCAATGCGCGGGGAACGTATGTCGAACGTTCAATATGAACGTATATTGAACGATGATTCAATACCAAGGTGATACGGTGAATTACTTCAATCAGCTTTCCAATCTAATGGAAAAATTAAATCGTCTTCTGTTAGGGAACTATGAAACTAACAATATACATTAACCATTATTGATAATAATGTGGGAGGCCTACTTTAGAAATTAGAGCATAGCGGACGACTGAACAAACATGGAAAGAAAGCTTAACTATCGCGACGTAAGTTTATAGAAAATAATTAGAACTCAGGAAGATTTTGTGTGACCATTATCCATGGGCACCACTACAATAGTAGTCATACACTGATAATACTGTTTAAAGACCAAGTTCCCCACTGACTAAGGCGCGTTAAATTACATGTAGTGTGATGTAAAACAAAGGCGTGGTTTCAGGCAGACTAAGGCGAGTTACAATGCATGTATCACAATGTAAAAAAAGGCGTGGTTTCACACTGACTAAGGCGCGTTAAATTACATGTAGTGTGATGTAAAACAAAGGCGTGGTTTCAGGCAGACTAAGGCGAGTTAAAATGCATGTATCACAATGTAAAAAAAGGCGTGGTTTCACACTGACTAAGGCGCGTTAAATTACATGTAGTGTGATGTAAAACAAAGGCGTGGTTTCAGGCAGACTAAGGCGAGTTAAAATGCATGTATCACAATGTAAAAAAAGGCGTGGTTTCACACTGACTAAGGCGCGTTGAACTGACTGGAGCTACCGAGCAGCCTCTTCTATGCCATGCTGTCATCCGTGCCTCGTAGAAATACAGGCTGGGGCAGAAGCACGGTAGAGGAAAAAAGGTAGGTGCAAACCAGTCTTTTTTCGTTGACGGTGTGGTTTTGCTGACGTCACGGCAACGAACCAATAGCAGCTCTCATATTGCATCCGGTAGCACTGCTACCCCCAAATCTGGCTAAACTATTGGTCTAACGATATAGCGTTTTGGTGACGCCGTAAGGTTTGTATCAAATGAAGCCTTTCTAATGGCTAGCCGAACAAGAAGAGATGTATTTTCTCCCATAGAAATGACCCTACCTTGTTTCCTCTACAGTGGGCAGAAGTAGCTGTCCCTTTTAATTTGCTAGCTGAGTAAACAGGATACCGAAATAAACCATACAAACATTATACTTCCAAATGAAGCAATATTTTCCTTTTATTAGCACATTAAAAGGGTCAGTTACTTCTGGCACTAAATACGACTTTCCCTCTACGCAATAGAAAGAAGGATAGAAAGAAAAACTGTTTATTTAAAAAAGTTTTAACATGAAATGCATAATATGTTGTTTTTTTACAAAATTCTTAACATAAGGGTCCTTAACTGATAGACAAAGTCTACGAGGGTGAAAAAAAAGATGAAGAACAGGGTTTAATTACAGGGCGAAGAACAATGGGGTTAAAATTAAATTATTATAAAATCCACAGGCGACTACGAGCCTAAATTACACTTTTGGATCAGAGCAGAGTGGGCGAGCAAAGGCTAGTGTGGTTTGTGGTGAGTTGTTGTGTTTGTGGTTTGTGGTGAGTTGTTGTGTTTGTGGTTTGTGGTGAGTTGTTGTGTTTGTGGTTTGTGGTGAGCTGTTGTGTTTGTGGTGAGTTGTTGTGTTTGTGGTTTGTGGTGAGTTGTTGTGTTTGTGGTTTGTGGTGAGTTGTTGTGTTTGTGGTGAGTTGTTGTGTTTGGGGTTTGTGGTGAGTTGTTGTGTTTGTGGTTTGTGGTGAGCTGTTGTGTTTGTGGTGAGTTGTTGTGTTTGTGGTTTGTGGTGAGTTGTTGTGTTTGTGGTTTGTGGTGAGTTGTTGTGTTTGTGGTGAGTTGTTGTGTTTGGGGTTTGTGGTGAGTTGTTGTGTTTGTGGTTTGTGGTGAGTTGTTGTGTTTGTGGTTTGTGGTAAGTTGTTGTGTTTGTGGTTTGTGGTGAGTTGTTGTGTTTGTGGTTTGTGGTGAGTTGTTGTGTTTGTGGTTTGTGGTGAGTTGTTGTGTTTGTGGTGAGTTGTTGTGTTTGTGGTTTGTGGTGAGTTGTTGTGTTTGTGGTTTGTGGTGAGTTGTTGTGTTTGTGGTTTGTGGTGAGTTGTTGTGTTTGTGGTTTGTGGTAAGTTGTTGTGTTTGTGGTTTGTGGTGAGTTGTTGTGTTTGTGGTTTGTGGTGAGTTGTTGTGTTTGTGGTGAGTTGTTGTGTTTGGGGTTTGTGGTGAGTTGTTGTGTTTGTGGTTTGTGGTGAGTTGTTGTGTTTGTGGTTTGTGGTAAGTTGTTGTGTTTGTGGTTTGTGGTGAGTTGTTGTGTTTGTGGTTTGTGGTGAGTTGTTGTGTTTGTGGTGAGTTGTTGTGTTTGGGGTTTGTGGTGAGTTGTTGTGTTTGGGGTTTGTGGTGAGTTGTTGTGTTTGTGGTTTGTGGTAAGTTGTTGTGTTTGTGGTTTGTGGTGAGTTGTTGTGTTTGTGGTTTGTGGTGAGTTGTTGTGTTTGTGGTGAGTTGTTGTGTTTGGGGTTTGTGGTGAGTTGTTGTGTTTGTGGTTTGTGGTGAGTTGTTGTGTTTGTGGTTTGTGGTAAGTTGTTGTGTTTGTGGTGAGTTGTTGTGTTTGTGGTTTGGGGTGAGTTGTTGTGTGTGTGGTTTGTGGTGAGTTGTTGTGTTTGTGGTTTGTGGTGAGTTGTTGTGTTTGTGGTTTGTGGTGAGTTGTTGTGTTTGTGGTTTGTGGTGGGTTGTTGTGTTTGTGGTTTGTGGTGAGTTGTTGTGTTTGTGGTTTGGGGTGAGTTGTTGTGTTTGTGGTTTGTGGTGCGTTGTTGTGTTTGTGGTTTGTGGTGAATTGTTGTGTTTGTGGTTTGTGGTGATTTGTTGTGTTTGTGGTTTGTGGTGAGTTGTTGTGTTTGTGGTTTGTGGTGAGTTGTTGTGTTTGTGGTGATTTGTTGTGTTTGTGGTTTGTGGTGAGTTGTTGTGTTTGTGGTTTGTGGTGAGTTGTTGTGTTTGTGGTTTGTGGTGAGTTGTTGTGTTTGTGGTTTGTGGTGAGTTGTGGTGTTTGTGGTTTGTGGTGGGTTGTTGTGTTTGTGGTTTGTGGTGAGTTGTTGTGTTTGTGGTTTGTGGTGAGTTGTTGTGTTTGTGGTTTGTGGTGAGTTGTTGTGTTTGTGGTTTGTGGTGAGTTGTTGTGTTTGTGGTTTGAGGTGAGTTGTTGTGTTTGTGGTTTGTGGTGAGTTGTTGTGTTTGTGGTTTGTGGTGAGTTGTTGTGTTTGTGGTTTGTGGTGATTTGTTGTGTTTGTGGTTTGTGGTGAGTTGTTGTGTTTGTGGTTTGTGGTGAGTTGTTGTGTTTGTGGTTTGTGGTGAGTTGTTGTGTTTGTGGTTTGAGGTGAGTTGTTGTGTTTGTGGTTTGTGGTGAGTTGTTGTGTTTGTGGTTTGTGGTGAGTTGTTGTGAGTGTTTGTGGTTTGTGGTGAGTTGTTTGGTTTGTGGTTTGTGGTGAGTTGTTGTGTTTGTGGTTTGTGGTGAGTTGTTGTGTTTGTGGTTTGTTGTGATTTATTGTGAGTGTTTGTGGTTTGTGGTGAGTTGTTGTGAGTGTTTGTGGTTTGTGGTGAATTGTTGTGAGTGTTTGTGGTTTGTGGTGAGTTGTTGTGAGTGTTTGTGGTTTGTGGTGAGTTGTTGTGAGTGTTTGTGGTTTGTGGTGAGTTGTTGTGAGTGTTTGTGGTTTGTGGTGAGCTGTTGTGAGTGTTTGTGGTTTGTGGTGAGTTGTTGTGAGTGTTTGTGGTTTGTGGTGAGTTGTTGTGAGTGTTTGTGGTTTATGGTGAGTTGTTGTGAGTGTTTGTGGTTTGTGGTGAGTTGTTGTGAGTGTTTGTGGTTTGTGGTGAGTTGTTGTGAGTGTTTGTGGTTTGTGGTGAGTTGTTGTGAGTGTTTGTGGCTTGTGGTGAGCTGTTGTGGGTGTTTGTGGTTTGTGGTGAGTTGTTGTGAGTGTTTGTGGTTTGTGGTGAGCTGTTGTGAGTGTTTGTGGTTTGTGGTGAGTTGTTGTGAGTGTTTGTGGTTTGTGGTGAGTTGTTGTGAGTGTTTGTGGTTTGTGGTGAGCTGTTGTGAGTGTTTGTGGTTTGTGGTGAGTTGTTGTGAGTGTTTGTGGTTTGTGGTGAGTTGTTGTGAGTGTTTGTGATTTGTGGTGAGTTGTTGTGAGTGTTTGTGGTTTGTGGTGAGTTGTTGTGAGTGTTTGTGGTTTGTGGTGAGTTGTTGTGAGTGTTTGTGGTTTGTGGTGAGTTGTTGTGAGTGTTTGTGGTTTGTGGTGAGTTGTTGTGAATGTTTGTGGTTTGTGGTGAGTTGTTGTGAGTGTTTGTGGTTTGTGGTGAGCTGTTGTGAGTGTTTGTGGTTTGTGGTGAGTTGTTGTGAGTGTTTGTGGTTTGTGGTGAGTTGTTGTGAGTGTTTGTGGTTTGTGGTGAGCTGTTGTGAGTGTTTGTGGTTTGTGGTGAGTTGTTGTGAGTGTTTGTGGTTTGTGGTGAGTTGTTGTGAGTGTTTGTGGTTTGTGGTGAGTTGTTGTGAGTGTTTGTGGTTTGTGGTGAGTTGTTGTGAGTGTTTGTGGTTTGTGGTGAGTTGTTGTGAGTGTTTGTGGTTTGTGGTGAGTTGTTGTGAGTGTTTGTTGTTTGTGGTGAGTTGTTGTGAGTGTTTGTGGTTTGTGGTGAGCTGTTGTGAGTGTTTGTGGTTTGTGGTGAGTTGTTGTGAGTGTTTGTGGTTTGTGGTGAGTTGTTGTGAGTGTTTGTGGTTTGTGGTGAGTTGTTGTGAGTGTTTGTGGTTTGTGGTGAGTTGTTGTGAGTGTTTGTGGTTTGTGGTGAGTTGTTGTGAGTGTTTGTGGTTTGTGGTGAGTTGTTGTTAGTGTTTGTGGTGTGAGGATTTCCTCACAAAATTGGTGCACGTCTGCTAATCACATCAAGTAGCAACCTATAGTGACCTATTCGCAAGCTAGTCCGAGAGCGGTGGAGCTGAGAGGTCAGAATTCGCTTAGACTTGCTACCGTGCAGTCCTTCATTGCGCTCTACTACCGGTCGTAAGCCGCAGTTTCCGGTCAACGCTACCCTTGACGAAGGCGGAGCTGGACGTCGTTGCGTGGAGACAAACCGTGCTGGCTCAATTTTTCGGCGCTTAGCTCACGTAAGTTCTTCTCCTTATGCTTATCTTAAATTTTCATGAATGAATGGTTGAATGTGTGTGCTTAATGAATTCTTAAACCAGTCTCTACTAAACTTTGAGCTGGTCTTTTCATTTTCTTTGAAACCTTTAAATTAACCTTGAATTAACCTTAAAAAAATTGCATGCTTCTAACTTAACCTGGAAAAGGGGCCTTCTACTAGTGGGTTGAATTCCTCCCCACGTGGCCTTCCTTTTCACTTACTTTTCTTGCACTTACCGGTTCTTCCGGTGCCTCTCTTAATTAACTTCGCGCCTTAAAGTGAGAAGCACACTGGACGACCTAATAAGTTCAGGTGCGCTAATTTTTGCTATTTTGCCGCTTTATTACTGCTGTGATACCCACTTGAAACTTAACACCAGTCGTTGTGAAGAATTATGCTCATGTTCAATATTTTGTCCCCTCTACAGTATTAGCCGAGCCAGCGCGCGCCTTCTTGTCTTCCTTGTCTGTAACTGCGGTTCTTCCCAGCAATGTCTAACGGCGTCTTTTTATTGAAGGTGAATGATGAATTTCTTACGGTTGTCAACTTATTTATACTGTGAACAATTGCTACATTGCCACCTTGTCGCATACTTATTTGTATATTAATTATTATCTGGTTTCCATTTTGATCGTTCAACGTCGCTCTTTTTAACACGAACAGTAGCCTGGCGACGTCGGTTCTTGCCTTACCTGGAGCCTGGCGACGTCGGTTCTTGCCTTACCTGGAGCCTGGCGACGTCTATTGTTGCCTTACCTGGAGCCTGGCGACGTCTGTTGTTGCCTTACCTGGAGCCTGGCGACGTCTGTTGTTGCCTTACCTGGAGCCTGGCGACGTCCGTTGTTGCCTTACCTGGAGCCTGGCGACGTCTGTTGTTGCCTTACCTGGAGCCTGGCGACGTCTGTTGTTGCCTTACCTGGAGCCTGGCGACGTCTGTTGTTGCCTTACCTGGAGCCTGGCGACGTCTGTTGTTGCCTTACCTGGAGCCTGGCGACGTCTTATGTTGCCTTACCTGGAGCCTGGCGACGTCTGTTGTTGCCTTACCTGGAGCCTGGCGACGTCTGTTGTTGCCTTACCTGGAGCCTGGCGACGTCTGTTGTTGCCTTACCTGGAGCCTGGCGACGTCTGTTGTTGCCTTACCTGGAGCCTGGCGACGTCTGTTGTTGCCTTACCTGGAGCCTGGCGACGTCTGTTGTTGCCTTACCTGGAGCCTGGCGACGTCTGTTGTTGCCTTACCTGGAGCCTGGCGACGTCTGTTGTTGCCTTACCTGGAGCCTGGCGACGTCTGTTGTTGCCTTTCCTGGAGCCTGGCGACGTCTGTTGTTGCCTTTCCTGGAGCCTGGCGACGTCTGTTGTTGCCTTACCTGGAGCCTGGCGACGTCTGTTGTTGCCTTACCTGGAGCCTGGCGACGTCTGTTGTTGCCTTTCCTGGAGCCTGGCGACGTCTGTTGTTGCCTTACCTGGAGCCTGGCGACGTCTGTTGTTGCCTTACCTGGAGCCTGGCGACGTCTGTTGTTGCCTTACCTGGAGCCTGGCGACGTCTGTTGTTGCCTTACCTGGAGCCTGGCGACGTCTGTTGTTGCCTTACCTGGAGCCTGGCGACGTCTGTTGTTGCCTTACCTGGAGCCTGGCGACGTCTGTTGTTGCCTTACCTGGAGCCTGGCGACGTCTGTTGTTGCCTTACCTGGAGCCTGGCGACGTCTGTTGTTGCCTTACCTGGAGCCTGGCGACGTCTGTTGTTGCCTTTCCTGGAGCCTGGCGACGTCTGTTGTTGCCTTTCCTGGAGCCTGGCGACGTCTGTTGTTGCCTTACCTGGAGCCTGGCGACGTCTGTTGTTGCCTTACCTGGAGCCTGGCGACGTCTGTTGTTGCCTTTCCTGGAGCCTGGCGACGTCTGTTGTTGCCTTACCTGGAGCCTGGCGACGTCTGTTGTTGCCTTACCTGGAGCCTGGCGACGTCTGTTGTTGCCTTACCTGGAGCCTGGCGACGTCTGTTGTTGCCTTACCTGGAGCCTGGCGACGTCTGTTGTTGCCTTACCTGGAGCCTAGCGACGTCTGTTGTTGCCTTACCTGGAGCCTGGCGACGTCTGTTGTTGCCTTACCTGGAGCCTGGCGACGTCTGTTGTTGCCTTACCTGGAGCCTGGCGACGTCTGTTGTTGCCTTTCCTCGAACCGGGCGACCGTTCGTCAATTTATTTGAAGCAGTCACTTATGCTGCTCCTTAACTTTAATGTATATTCCTAATTATGCGTAACCTTCTAGTTCGTCAAGATAAATTTATTCGTTGATGTTTTAGTCGTTCGTGTGTTCGCGTTGTAGTTCTTTGTTGCTCGTATCGAGAACCTTTATTCCTTATACGTTAAGATTAAATAAAATTTTGACTTAAACCTGACTATAAGTCACCTTAAAAGATTGTGTCGCGGACAAATTCTCGACAGTGGTTTGTTGTGAGCTGTTGTGAGTGTTTGTGGTTTGTGGTGAGTTGTTGTGAGTGTTTGTGGTTTGTGGTGAGTTGTTGTGAGTGTTTGTGGTTTGTGGTGAGTTGTTGTGAGTGTTTGTGGTTTGTGGTGAGTTGTTGTGAAGTTTTATTGTTTGGAATGAGAAGTTTAATTCGCTTGTTAATATACATATATTTTTAATATGTGTGGTTTGTAGTGAGTGTTATTTGAATGTTTGTTGGTTTTGTAGAGTCGCTTTGAACTTTTTTTGCGTTTGAGCGGTTTTTCAACATTCATCGCTTGCAGAGAATTTTTTTGCTCTAAAATGCCCATTTTGCTCCACTGAATTTCATACTTGCAATTGCGCATGTGTTTCTTAAATAAATATCCCGATTTTATTAATATTTTTAGTAAAATATTCATGCAGTCGGTTGTGCGGAATCGGGATGAATAGATTTGATCGAATGAAGCCTCAGTACCAGCGACGGCAAAACTGATGCCTTTCGTGGCAGATGCGAACCTGTGTGTTAGTTCAGAGTAAAATGAATAAATTTTTATAACAGGTATATAATATGCAGAGATATATGAATGGATAAATATATACAGGGTGTTGGTGGAACTTTTGGTACAAACTTCGGCTACTAGAAAAAAATAGAAATTTAAACACTTTTTCCTTAATGGAAAAATTATCGAAAAACGCTTAGTTTTTTAATTATTGGGCTTAGGAGTTTTTAATGCTACGCTACAAGAACACAAGAGCGATTTCGCAACAGACAGGAATAAGGGCAATATGGGAAATTATAATAAACAAGTGTTGGCAGAATCAAACATGTTTTATTTACAGTTTAAAATATTAATTCACAGATTCAGAAAATTTCTAGAAATTCCTAGTCAACGTTAGCGACCCCTGGTGAGAAGCGTATGTGTATCTTTTGTCAGTTAGCACCGTGGCACTGAAGTATTAAGATGTATCACTTTACAAATGCACAAATGGCAGACATGCATTTCACTTATGGTGCTGTTAATGGTAATGCAAGACGTGACGCGAGAATCTATCACGAACGTTACCCTAATCGAGAAGTCCCTGATCATCGGTTATTCACTGCATTGCACCTAAGATTGACGGAAACCGTCAGTTTTAGTGTTAACAGAGTAGACGTTGGTCGCCCAATAAATTATCACCGAGAGCAAGAAGTGTTGGAACATTTCCGTAGAAACCCGCGTACGAGCACCCGTGCCGCAGCAGCATCTTTGGGATTCGTGATTATAGTACAGTGTGGCATGTATTGAACCGGAATAATTATCATCCGTATCACTTCCAAAGAGTCCAGGGTCTCCTTCCCGTTGATTATGGTCCTCGTGAGCGATTCGCGCAGTGGCTTTTAGAACGGGGGGTAGAAGATGCCAATTGTGCAGAGTGTGTGTTGTTTACGGATGAAGCAACCTTCAGCCGAGATGAAATTTTTGATTATCATAACTTTCACTCATGGAAGCATAACAACCCTCATGTCATCCATGAACGTCATCACCAACATCGCTACACTGTCAATGTTTGGGCAGGTATCGTGCACAATCAACTCATTGGTCCATACATTCTGCCAGAGCGTCTTACTGGAGATGTGTACAAAACCTTTCTTGCAGAAGTCCTTCCTGGTTTATTAGAAAATGTGCAATTAGGTATTCGTAGACGACTTTGGTTTCAACACGATGGAGCTCCGGCACATTATGCTCTAAATGTGCGACGGTTTCTTGACCAACAATTTCCAAATCGATGGATTTGTCGTGGTGGTGCTGTCTCCTGGCCACCGAGATCACCTTATTTGACTCCGTTAGATTTTTTCTTATGGGGGCACTTGAAATCTCTGATTTATGCGACACCTGTGGAGTCGGAAGAAGACCTTGTCGCTCGAATTGCAGTCGCTGCTGGAGATATCGCTGACAACCCAGGAATGTTCGGCAACGTACGCAACTCGCTTCGACGCAGGGGTCGTGCGTGTATCGATGTTAATGGTCGAAATTTTGAACACCTACTTTGATGCGTTACTTTCTATTATTTATTAAAGTACCTCATGTTATTTAACGTTTTTCATTACCCTCGTGTGTTATTATACAACATTGGTGCATGTGGTTAACTAGGATCGCCGTGAGTTCTTGAAGCGCAGCATTAAAAATTGCTAAGCCCAATAATTAAAATACTAAGCGTTTTTTGATATTTTGTCACTGATGATAAAGTGTTTAAATTTGTATTTCCTACTAGTAGCCGAAGTTTGTACCAAGAGTTCCACCAACACCCTGGATACATATAGGTGAGCGTGACACTGGGAAGTGACGCAATACAGATGCATCTCATTTGGTTTAGTTCCAGCCTCTCTAGCCCCGACGACGGAGTTTCAGAGGGTATTAAATACATTCATATTTAACTCATATCTAACTCTTAAGCTCAAAAAAACTTTCATAATTAGCTCATGACACAAATAACACACAAACAACACACAACACAAGACAGAAGCAACACAGAAATAACAGGAATAACACACAAACAACACATAACACACCACAGAAATAACATTGAATAGGCCTAGTGTGCCTCTACTCAAATGTGCCAATAGGCCTAGTGTGCCTCAACTCAAGTGTGCCAATAGGCCTAGTGTGCCTCAACTCAAGTGTGCCAATAGGCCTAGTGTGCCTCAACTCAAGTGTGTTAATAGGCCTAGTGCGCCTCAACTCAAGTGTGTCAATAGGCCTAGTGTGCCTCAACTCAAGTGTGTCAATAGGCCTAGTGCGCCTCGACTGAACACCTCAGCGACACACAATCCGGACACCGGCACACACACGACACACGCAAAGCTTCATATTCACGTAGGCCCAGCTTGTGTAGGCCCAGCTTGTGAAGGCCCAGCTTGTGTAGGCCCAGCTTGTGTAGGCCCAGCTTGTGTAGGCCCAGCTTGTGTAGGCCCAGCTTGTGTAGGCCCAGCTTGTGTAGGCCCAGCTTATGTAGGCCCAGCTTGTGTAGGCTCAGCTTGTGTAGGGCCAGCTTGTGTAGGCCAAGCTTGTGTAGGCCCAGCTTGTGTAGCTCCAACTTGTGTAGGCCCAGCTTGTATAGGCCCAGCTTGTGTAGGCCCAGCTCGTGTAGGCCCAGCTTGTGTAGGCCAAGCTTGTGCAAGCCCAGCTTGTGTAGGCCCAGTTTGTGTAGGCCCAGCTCGTGTAGGCCCAGGTTGTATAGGCTCAGCTTGTGTAGGCCCAGCTCGTGTAGGCCCAGTTTGTGTAGGCCCAGCTCGTGTAGGCCCAGCTTGTATAGGCTCAGCTTGTGTAGGCCCAGCTTGTGTAGGCCCAGTTTGTGTAGGCCCAGCTCGTGTAGGCCCAGCTTGTATAGGCTCAGCTTGTGTAGGCCCAGCTCGTGTAGGCCCAGTTTGTGTAGGCCCAGCTCGTGTAGGCCCAGCTTGTATAGGCTCAGCTTGTGTAGGCCCAGCTTGTGTAGGCCCAGCAGACTTACCTGGCCGTGACGAGGAGGCTGTGTTTACGACGTCGTAAACTGCATCTAAAGTGTCGTAAATCTTTTTTGTTATTTGAACTGCTGAGCTTGTTTACTTTGTGCCCCACTTCCCGGCACACTGGGTGCTCCACTTCCCGGCACAATGCGTGCCCCACTTCCCGGCACACTGTGTGCCCCACTTCCCGGCACACTGGGTGCCCCACTTCCCGGCACACTGGGTGCCCCACTTCCCGGCACACTGTGTGCCCCACTTCCCGGCACACTGGGTGCCTCACTTCCCGGCACACTGGGTGCCCCACTTCCCTGCACACTGTGCGCCCCACTTCCCGGCACACGGCGTGCCCCACTTCCCGGCACACTGTGCGCCCCACTTCCCGGCACACTGTGCGCCCCACTTCCCGGCACACTGTGTGCCCCACTTCCCGGCACACTGGGTGCCTCACTTCCCGGCACACTGGGTGCCCCACTTCCCTGCACACTGTGCGCCCCACTTCCCGGCACACTGGGTGCCCCACTTCCCGGCACACTGCGTCCCCCACTTCCCGGCACACTGTGCGCCCCACTTCCCTGCACAGTGTGCGCCCCACTTCCCTGCACACTGTGCGCCCCACTTCCCGGCACACTGGGTGCCCCACTTCCCGGCACACTGCGTCCCCCACTTCCCGGCACACTGTGCGCCCCACTTCCCGGCACACTGTGCGCCCCACTTCCCGGCACACTGTGCGCCCCACTTCCCTGCACAGTGTGCGCCCCACTTCCCTGCACAGTGTTATTAACTCCAACCCGAAGAAAGCTCATATCTCATGTAGTAAGTAGTTAATGATGCTTTATACGATATCCTCAAAAGTTATGGCAGTTGTATACGACATTCATGAGGCCCATTGATGAATACGATTTGCATTTTTTGTTACTGATGTCGTATTTGACATTGATGGGGTTAATACATAAAGGTTGCATAGCAGGAAATATAAAACGCTTTACGGCATGCATTGGAATTATTGTTCTTGTATATGACACGGACAAGGAGAACTACGTCGCAGTTTCTTTAGCTACTGTTTTATTTGGAAAAAATTAAAGCAAATTAGAGCTAGAGCTGTGCAGTACATTGCTGTGCAGGACACTGCTGTGCAGCACACTGCTGTGCAGCACACTGGTGTGCAGCACACTGCTGTGCAGCACACTGCTGTACAGCACACTGCTATGCAGCGCAGCACACTGCTGTGCAGCACACTGCTATGCAGCACACTGCTGTGCAGCACACTGCTATGCAGCACACTGCTGTGCAGCACACTGCTGTGCAGCACACTGCTGTGCAGCACACTGCTGTACAGCACACTGCTGTGCAGCACACTGCTGTGCAGCACACTGCTGTGCAGCACACTGCTGTGCAGCACACTGCTATGCAGCACACTGCTGTGCAGCACACTGCTGTGCAGCACACTGCTGTGCAGCACACTGCTGTGCAGCACACTGCTGTGTAGCACACTGCTGTTCAGCACACTGCGTTGGTGCACACTGCTGTGCAGCACACAGCTCTGCAGCACAGGATATAAGTCCGAGGTTGTATTGATTCATGTACGTTTTTCTAGGGTACGAATATGCGGTCGTTATAGAACTCGAATGTAGGTTTAATCTAATCGTAATTAATGAAGAAAACAATGAATTTAATTTATACTTAATATGTTTTTTTTTGCTTTTGTGTTTCGGGTTGTGCGTGTGTTTGTCTTTGTTGCGTTTGTGCTTTGGATTGTTCCTGTGTGTGTGTGTGTATTCTGTGTACGTCGGTGAGTTTTTTGCATATTTGAGTGTGTGCAAGCATGTATGGGTTTGTATGCGCTTGCGTGAATGTGTGTTTGTATAATTTTCATTGTATTTATTGTGTGTGTGTGCATGCAGCCAAAACTGGACGTTTAACTTCATTTTTCCATGGTTTTCTATAGGCTGTTTCTCATCCAGACGATCGCTATGCAAGTGTTCCCAGTTCTGATGGCTTCCAGCATTCATATTTGCCATCTTAATCTATTTCCAACTCAATCTATTTCCATTGTATTCTATTTATATCATATTCTATTTGTATTTTAATCTCTTTCCTTTTTAATCTATGTCCATCTTAGTGTATTATTTCAAAATAACTGCGACAGAAAAGTTCTTCAAATCTGCCTGCCACTTACGCTAGTATTTTCATCCTGAAAGAATTGGTTAAACCAAAGTTCAACCCAAACTTAAAGTCAATTGTAGCAAGCTGTTTTGACACCAGCAAACATGAACTGGATCGTGCTTCTATTTAGCTTTGAAAAAATGTTTACGAAAATGCTTTTATTTAGCTTTGATTAAGTGTTTACGAAAATTAAGATTGCGGCTACTGGTCGGTCAGCAGGATGGTGGAAATCCCCTCCGTGGCCACCGGTGGCCCACGTCGCGACCAACACGGTAACTTAAATTCAAAATGAATAGATACAGACAGATTTGAATATGAGTCTTAATTGAAACTCAATGTATTTATAAACATTGTTAAGTTTTCTACTGACTTACGCCGATATAGATGTTGGTTAAAAATTTATGCACTCATGGAACACTGCAGTCAAAGTGCGATTTCCTAATTAAAAAATTCTACGACAAAACTATTAATTAAAAAAACTGTTGAGTCACGAAACTGTTAAATGGTAGAAGTATTAATTAATTAAATTGTTAAGTCACAAATGATAAAATTGTTGAATAAAAAACTGTTATACAATAAACCTGTTAAATTAAAATTTTTTCAATAATAAAACGGTTAATTTCCATACTTTGAGATCGAAATTTTTGTGACTCCAGAAATTAGGTATTTTTCATTACGCGTTCCAATTTCACCACAGGCCCTAAAATATGGAACCAAAAATACAACTCAACCCGCTTTTTTGGGCGTATTTTCTTCAGTTCACGCAGTAATGCCAGTAACAAAGCTAAGCCTCGCGTCAATTTACGTGGCTTAAGTCTATTATGACTTAAGTTTTTAAAACAACTATGTAAATAAAGCGTTCATTGCATGAGATGCTTGTTGAAACTATAGCTGTGCCTCTCAAACCTTGTTCCCGTTTGTCCCTCTGGGCATGTCATCTTCTGTCTGCGTCAAGAAGATATATTGTTTTCCATGTTAGACTTGAATATTGGCAGCAATACCGCAGGATGCCAATATTGGCAGCAATACCGCAGGATGCCAATATCGGCAGCAATATTGCAAGATGCCAATATTCGCTAAAAATTGCACAGCCTATACAGGGCTCAAAGATTGCGTCAGGATTTCCTGAATGGAGAGAGTGAGGTAATTTTATAAGGGAAGGATGCAAAGGGAACTTCTGAGGGAAGGAAACAACGAAAACTTCTGAGGGAAGGATGCAGAGGAAACTTCTGAGGGAAGGATGCAGAGGAAACTTCTGAGGGAAGGAAACAACGGAAACTTCTGAGGGAAGGATGCAGAGGAAACATCTGAGGGAAGGAGGCAGAGGAAACTTCTGAGGGAAGGAGGCAGAGGAAACATTTGAGGGAAGGATGCAGAGGAAACTTCTGAGGGAAGGATGCAGAGGAAACTTCTGAGGGAAGGATGCAGAGGAAACTTCTGAGGGAAGGAAACAACGGAAACTTCTGAGGGAAGGATGCAGAGGAAACATCTGAGGGAAGGAGGCAGAGGAAACTTCTGAGGGAAGGAGGCAGAGGAAACATTTGAGGGAAGGATGCAGAGGAAACTTCTGAGGGAAGGATGCAGAGGAAACTTCTGAGAGAAGGATGCAGAGGAAACTTCTGAGGGAAGGAAATAACGGAAACTTCTGAGGGAAGGATGCAGAGGAAACTTCTGAGGGAAGGAAATAACGGAAACTTCTGAGGGAAGGATGCAGAGGAAACTTCTGAGGGAAGGAAACAACGGAAACTTCTGAGGGAAGGATGCAGAGGAAACTTCTGAGGGAAGGAAATAACGGAAACTTCTGAGGGAAGGATGCAGAGGAAACTTCTGAGAGAAGGATGCAGAGGAAACTTCTGAGGGAAGGAAATAACGGAAACTTCTGAGGGAAGGATGCAGAGGAAACTTCTGAGGGAAGGAAACAACGGAAACATCTGAGGGAAGGAAACAACGGAAACTTCTGAGGGAAGGATGCAGAGGAAACTTCTGAGGGAAGGAAACAACGGAAACATCTGAGGGAAGGATGCAGAGGAAACTTCTGAGGGAAGGATGCAGAGGAAACTTCTGAGGGAAGGAAACAACGGAAACATCTGAGGGAAGGATGCAGAGGAAACTTCTGAGGAAAGGATGCAGAGGAAACTTCTGAGGGAAGGAGGCAGAGGAAACATCTGAGGGAAGGATGCAGAGGAAACTTCTGAGGGAAGGAGGCAGAGGAAATATCTAAGGGAAGGAAAGAACGGAAACATCTGAGGGAAGGATGCAGAGGAAACTTCTGAGGGAAGGATGCAGAGGAAACTTCTGAGGGAAGGAGGCAGAGGAAACATCTGAGGGAAGGATGCAGAGGAAAATTCTGAGGGAAGGAGGCAGAGGAAATATCTAAGGGAAGGAAACAACGGAAAAATCTGAGGGAAGGATGCAGAGGAAACTTCTGAGGGAAGGAAACAACGGAAACATCTGAGGGAAGGATGCAGAGGAAACTTCTGAGGGAAGGATGCAGAGGAAACTTCTGAGGGAAGGATGCAGAGGAAACTTCTGAGGGAAGGAGGCAGAGGAAACATCTGAGGGAAGGATGCAGAGGAAACTTCTAAGGGAAGGAAACAACGGAAACATCTGAGGGAAGGATGCAGAGGAAACTTCTGAGGGAAGGAAACAACGGAAACATCTGAGGGAAGGATGCAGAGGAAACTTCTAAGGGAAGGAAGCAGAGGAAACTTCTGAGGGAAGGAAACAACGGAAACATCTGAGGGAAGGAGGCAGAGAAAACTTCAGAGGGAAGGAAGTGCTATTCGAGTGCAATGAGGTTAAGTTTTATTTCAGGGCAAGAAAATCGTAATTCTAAGATCATGTTCAATATGAAAATAGAATGCGCAGATGTTTGTCTTTGGATGAGAAGCTAACGGTTGTAAAGATTTGTTAATTGAATTAAATCTTAGGTGATGAATGATAATTTTCCTGACCGTAAAGGAAATTAATATGTGCGGGCCATGATGAATAGTAAACGATCAATTTTTAATGATAAGCCAATCACAGAAAAGAAAGTCTCTAATTCCCTAGCATTCCCTAATTGAATACAATTAGGCACAGAAATATGTTTAGAATAAAAAAAATATTAGTTTAATAGACGCTTATTTGAGAATTTTTTGAGGTGTTGGTCGAGGGGATAAGAGATTATTAGAAAGGATATTATAAAGAAAGTTAAACGAATTGATAAACATTTATTAAAAATAATATAAAACACTATTCAATCTATTGGAAAGATAGTTAAGGAATTTCAAGACGGCAGTAATAAAATTTAAAGAGAAGAGCTACGTGATAAAGATCAGGACATATTGTGAAAATTAAAAAAAAAACTCATTTTGTTTGTCTTAGAAATTAAAGCTCGTTCATGAAGAAAATTGATAAAAAGGTATTATAATTACGAACGATTTTTTTAGAAATCAGAGAAAATAAAATTTCAGAAAAAGCTATTAGAACTGTGAGAAAAGTTATTGAAATTAGGGAAGTTTTTTAAAGAAAAATAGAGTTGAAGAATAAACCAAGAGGACATTATGATGAAGCTAAAAAAGATAGTTGAACTACAGAAAACAGAAAATAGTCGAGGAAGCTAGAGAAGATAGTTGAACCAAAGAAAATAGTTAAGGAAGCCGGGAAGATAATTAAACTACATAAAATAGTTAAGGAAGCTAGGTAAGATAGTTGAACTAAAGAAAATAGTTACGGAAGCAAGAGAAGATAGTTAAACTACATAAAATAGTTAAAAAAGCTAGAGAAAATAAATAAATTGGAGACGATAGTCAGGGACTACAGGGAGAACATTCGTGGTGCTCAGGGTATAAAATTATCTATAACAATATTTGACCAGGCTATACGCGGAATATTTGACCAGGCTATACGCGGAATATTTGACCAGGCTATACGCGGAATATTTGACCAGGCTATACGCGGAATATTTGCCCAGGCTATACGCGGAATATTTGCCCAGGCTATACGCGGAATATTTGACCAGGCTATACGCGGAATATTTGCCCAGGCTATACGCGGAATATTTGACCAGGCTATACGCGGAATATTTGACCAGGCTATACGCGGAATATTTGACCAGGCTATACGCGGAATATTTGACCAGGCTATACGCGGAATATTTGACCAGGCTATACGCGGAATATTTGACCAGGCTATACGCGGAATATTTGACCAGGCTATACGCGGAATATTTGACCAGGCTATACGCGGAATATTTGACCATGCAAATATTCCACTAAAGCTGGTCTTGTTACAGTGGTGTTACAGTGGTGTTACAGTGGTGTTACAGTGGTGTTACAGTGGTGTTACAGTGGTGTTACAGTGGTGTTACAGTGGTGTTACAGTGGTGTTACAGTGGTGTTACAGTAGCGTTACAGTGGTGTTACAGTGGTGTTGCAGTAGTGTTACAGTAGCGTTACAGTGGTGTTACAGTGGTGTTACAGTAGTGTTACAGTGGTGTTGCAGTAGTGTTACAGTAGCGTTACAGTGGTGTTACAGTGGTGTTGCAGTAGTGTTACAGTGGTGTTACAGTGGTGTTACAGTGGTGTTTCAGAAGTGTTACAGTGGTGTTACAGTGGTGTTACAGTGGTGTTACAGTGGTGTTACAGTGGTTTTACAGTAGTGTTACAGTGGTGTTACAGTGGTGTTACAGTGGTGTTACAGTGGTGTTACAGTAGCGTTACAGTGGTGTTACAGTGGTGTTGCAGTAGTGTTACAGTAGCGTTACAGTGGTGTTACAGTGGTGTTACAGTGGTGTTACAGTAGCGTTACAGTGGTGTTACAGTGGTGTTGCAGTAGTGTTACAGTAGCGTTAAAGTGGTGTTACAGTGGTGTTACAGTAGTGTTACAGTGGTGTTGCAGTAGTGTTACAGTAGCGTTACAGTGGTGTTACAGTGGTGTTGCAGTAGTGTTACAGTGGTGTTACAGTGGTGTTACAGTGGTGTTTCAGAAGTGTTACAGTGGTGTTGCAGTAGTGTTACAGTGGTGTTACAGTGGTGTTACAGTGGTGTTTCAGAAGTGTTACAGTGGTGTTACAGTGGTGTTGCAGTAGTGTTACAGTGGTGTTACAGTAGTGTTACAGTGGTGTTACAGTGGTGTTACAGTGGTGTTGCAGTAGTGTTACAGTGGTGTTACAGTAGTGTTACAGTGGTGTTACAGTGTTGTTACAGTGGTGTTGCAGTAGTGTTACAGTGGTGTTACAGTGGTGTTACAGTGGTGTTGCAGTAGTGTTACAGTGGTGTTACAGTGGTTTTACAGTGGTTTTACAGTGGTGTTACAGTGGTGTTGCAGTCGTGTTACAGTCGTGTTACAGTCGTGTTACAGTCGTGTTACAGTCGTGTTACAGTGTTGTTACAGTGGTGTTACAGTGGTGTTACAGTCGTGTTACAGTCGTGTTACAGTGTTGTTACAGTGGTGTTACAGTGGTGTTACAGTGTTGTTACAGTGGTGTTACAGTCGTATTTCAGTGGTGTTACAGTGGTTTTACAGTGGTGTTACAGTGGTGTTACAGTGGTGTTACAGTCGTGTTACAATGGTGTTACAGTGGTGTTACAGTGGGGTTACAGTGGTGTTACAGTCGTGTTACAATGGTGTTACAGTGGTGTTACAGTGGGGTTACAGTGGTGTTACAGTCGTGTTACAATGGTGTTACAGTGGTGTTACAGTGGGTTACAGTGGCGTTACAGTGGTGTTACAGTGGTGTTACAGTGGTGTTACAGTGGTGTTACAGTGGTGTTACAGTGGTGTTACAATGGCGTTACAGTGGTGTTACAGTGGTGTTGCAGTGGCGTTACAGTGGTGTTACAGTGGTGTTACAGTCGTGTTACAGTCGTGTTACAGTGGTGTTACAGTGGTGTTGCAGACGTGTTACAGTGGTGTTACAGTGGTGTTACAGTGGTGTTACAGTGGTGTTACAGTGGTGTTACAGTCGTGTTACAGTCGTGTTACAGTGGTGTTACAGTGGTGTTGCAGACGTGTTACAGTGGTGTTACAGTGGTGTTACAGTGGTGTTACAGTGGTATTACAGTGGTGTTACAGTGGTGTTACAGTGGTATTACAGTGGTATTACAGTGGTGTTACAGTGGTGTTACAGTGGTGTTGCAGTGGCGTTACAGTGGTGTTACAGTGGTGTTACAGTCGTGTTACAGTCGTGTTACAGTGGTGTTACAGTGGTGTTGCAGTCGTGTTACAGTGGTGTTACAGTGGTGTTACAGTGGTGTTACAGTGGTATTACAGTGGTGTTACAGTGGTGTTACAGTGGTGTTACAGTGGTATTACAGTGGTGTTACAGTGGTGTTACAGTGGTGTTGCAGTGGCGTTACAGTGGTGTTACAGTGGTGTTACAGTCGTGTTACAGTCGTGTTACAGTGGTGTTACAGTGGTGTTGCAGTCGTGTTACAGTGGTGTTACAGTGGTGTTACAGTGGTGTTACAGTGGTGTTACAGTGGTGTTACAGTGGTGTTACAGTGGTGTTACAGTGGTGTTACAGTGGTGTTGCAGTGGCGTTACAGTGGTGTTACAGTGGTGTTACAGTCGTGTTACAGTCGTGTTACAGTGGTGTTACAGTGGTGTTGCAGTCGTGTTACAGTGGTGTTACAGTGGTGTTACAGTGGTGTTACAGTGGTATTACAGTGGTGTTACAGTGGTGTTACAGTGGTGTTGCAGTGGTGTTGCAGTCGTGTTACAGTGGTGTTACAGTGGTGTTACAGTGGTGTTACAGTGGTGTTACAGTGGTGTTACAGTGGTGTTACAGTGGTGTTACAGTGGTGTTACAGTGGTGTTACAGTGGTGTTACAGTGGTGTTGCAGTCGTGTTACAGTGGTGTTACAGTGGTGTTACAGTGGTGTTACAGTGGTATTACAGTGGTGTTACAGTGGTGTTACAGTGGTGTTGCAGTGGCGTTACAGTGGTGTTACAGTGGTGTTACAGTCGTGTTACAGTCGTGTTACAGTGGTGTTACAGTGGTGTTACAGTGGTATTACAGTGGTGTTACAGTGGTGTTGCAGTGGCGTTACAGTGGTGTTACAGTGGTGTTACAGTCGTGTTACAGTCGTGTTACAGTAGTGTTACAGTGGTGTTACAGTGGTGTTACAGTCGTGTTACAGTGGTGTTACAGTGGTGTTACAGTGGTATTACAGTGGTGTTACAGTGGTGTTACAGTAGTGTTACAGTGGTGTTACAGTGGTGTTACAGTGGTATTACAGTGGTGTTACAGTGGTGTTACAGTAGTGTTACAGTGGTGTTACAGTGGTGTTACAGTGGTGCTACAGTGGTATTACAGTGGTGTTACAGTAGTGTTACAGTGGTGTTACAGTGGTGTTACAGTGGTATTACAGTGGTGTTACAGTGGTGTTACAGTAGTGTTACAGTGGTGTTACAGTCGTGTTACAGTTGTGTCACAGCGGTGTTACAGTGGTGTTACAGTGGTGTTACAGTGGTGTTACAGTGGTGTTACAGTGGTGTTACAGTAGTGTTACAGTAAAAGTGGAGGACGTGTAATGGAGTTGAAGCACTTTCTCCCCATTCATTTCTTCAAACCATCCAACTTTGCCAGGATAAAGAAAGGCTCGCGCAAAAAAAACATGTATTTCGCAAGATGATCTTATTTGCCAGCAACGTGTGCTGCTTGTTTACATAGGTGTTGTGTATATACCGCGATGTTAAGGCAAGTATTGTATTGTGTGTCTATCTGTGTTTGTATTGTGTGTGGCATCCCTGTGTTGTGTGCAGCATTCCCTGCTCTGTGTATTTCATGTATACATGTATTTATTCACTTAAGTATTCAATAGCATCCCATGCTCTCGGAGAATTATTCATTCACTTTGGTTCAACAAGTCAGGACCATCACCTAGTACGCATATTGTATTTATTTATTTAGAATTATACAAGTTAATGGTATCACATGCTTCCCGAATTTCATTTACTTAGAGCTATATAATCAATAGCATCACCTACACTCTATATTTTATTCATATAACTGGGGCAAATAATCACCGTGATAAAGAATCACCAATAATAACAGCCCTCAAATCACCGCCTCTTTTTGTTCTCCGTTGTTTTCAGAGCAAAAGTTTTGTTTGGAAGGTATTTAAACCAACAATATAGCTGAGATGATGATGATGTAGCTAATATTCCGATGATGTAGCTAATATTCAGATGATATAGCTAATATTCCGATGATGTAGCTAATATTCCGATGATGTAGCTAAGATTCCGATGATGTAGCTAAGATTCAGATGATGTAGCTAATATTCCGATGATGTAGCTAATATTCCGATGATGTAGCTAATATTCAGATGATATAGCTAATATTCCGATGATGTAGCTAATATTCCGATGATGTAGCTAATATTCAGATGATATAGCTAATATTCCGATGATGTAGCTAATATTCCGATGATGTAGCTAAGATTCCGATGATGTAGCTAAGATTCAGATGATGTAGCTAATATTCCGATGATGTAGCTAAGATTCAGATGATGTAGCTAATATTCAGATGATATAGCTAATATTCCGATGATGTAGCTAAGATTCCGATAATGTAGCTAAGATTCAGATGATGTAGCTAATATTCTGATGATATAGCTAATATTCAGATGATGTAGCTAATATTCCGATGATGTAGCTAAGATTCAGATGATGTAGCTAATATTCAGATGATATAGCTAATATTCCGATGATGTAGCTAATATTCCGATGATGTAGCTAATATTCCGATGATGTAGCTAATATTCAGATGATATAGCTAATATTCCGATGATGTAGCTAAGATTCCGATGATGTAGCTAAGATTCAGATGATGTAGCTAATATTCAGATGATATAGCTAATATTCCGATGATGTAGCTAAGATTCCGATGATGTAGCTAAGATTCAGATGATGTAGGTAATATTCTGATGATATAGCTAATATTCCGATGATGTAGCTAATATTCCGATGATATAGCTAATATTTCGATGATGTAGCTAATATTTCGATGATGTAGCTAATATTCTGATGATGTAGCAAAGAGTTCGATGACGTAGCTAATATTCCGACGATGTAGCAAATATTTCGGTGATGTAGCTAATATGCTGATGATGTAGCAAAGAGTTCGATGACGTAGCTAATATTCCGATGATGTAGCTAATATTTCGATGATGTAGCTAATATTCCGACGATGTAGCTAATATTTCGATAATGTAGCTAATATTCTGATGATGTAGCAAAGAGTTCGATGATGTAGCTAATATTTCGATGATGTAGCTAATATTCCGACGACGTAGCTAATATTCCGATGATGTAGCTAATATTCCGACGATGTAGCAAAGAGTTTGATGATGTAGCTAAGATTCCGATGATGTAGATAATATTCCGATGATATAGCTAATACTCCGATGATGTAGCTAATATTCCAATGATATCGCTAATATTTCGATGATATAGCTAATGTTCCGATGATGTAGCTAATATTCCAATGATATCGCTAATATTTCGATGATATAGCTAATATTCAAATGATGTAGCAAAGATTGCTGGTGGGGAAAAAATCTTTAGCTTGATGGCATGACAAATTTTATTAAGGTTAGGAAAATCTCTAATTGAGATAAATGGGTATCTTTAACCACCCAAAATAATTTTAGTGGTAACTTGGCGGATTATCTTGAATGACGCAACAGAATATATTAAATGGCTGAGAGACGCATTATCTTAAGGGCTACCTCAGCAAAATAGCTTAAATTCAGAGTCAACAAAGGTTATTAATCCAAAAAAAACAATCTCCATGAAAAAATAAATTCACAATTCTAGGCCTGGTTGCCGAAGCATTGCAAAAAATAGGCTTTCAAGTCATGTTAATTATTTTCACGCAGAAGGAAAAAATGTGCACAATGAAAACCTGCTTGGGCTCAAAATAAATCGGTCAAACATTTAAATTTTAAAGAATGACTGTCACAAGGGAGATGTGGCACACACAACATGATAATGGGGCACACACAATACGAAGATGTGGCACACACAACATGGAGTTATGGCACCCACAACGCGGAGATGTGGCACACACAGCATGGAGAAGTGGCACCCACAATACGGTGATGTGGCACACACAGCATGAAGATGTGGCACCAACAATACGGAGGTGTGGCACACTCAACAGGGAGATGTGGCACCTAAAATTCGAAGATGTGGCTCACACACCATGTAAATGTGGCATATACGATGTGGAAATGTGGCACACACAACACCGGAAATGGGACACACGCAACACGGAGATGTGGCACACAAAACACGGAGATGTGGCACACGAAACACGGAGATGTGGCACATGAAACACGGAGACGTGGCACATGAAACACGGAGGTGTGGCACACGAAAACTATCATCTGAACCTTCAAAATATATTAACGGGAGAACAAATTTAATCAAGTGTGACTCCCAAGCCGTCCTTTGATACAAAACTATATTTTCTCTAGTGCCTTCTTTCCATATGCAAAAAAATATTCATAATTAAGTTCGAAACAGAGATAAAAAGCGACGGTAGTGCGAGTGCCTCACAAATTGAAACATTTCCGAACGAAAAAAAAAGAAATTCGCATCTGAACGAAAAAAAAAATTGGCATCTGAATGAAAAAATAAATTCGTATTTGAACGAAAAATGAAAAAAATTCGCATCTGCACAAAAAACAAAGAAGAAATTCGCAACACGGAATGCCCTGCAGTGCCTATTAAGGGAAAAACACTGCGTGGATAAAAAAATAGTTGAATGGACACAATTTATGTAGACCTATAGAAAATTCACACGTACACAATTAGAGATAAATGCCAAATGAGTAAAATGAACGAACGATCTTATTTAGACAAGCATATGCGCATCATGACTGGTGTAGGTCCATAAAAATTTGCATAATAAAAAATGTGCTTATAAAAAAATTAGTAAAATATAAAATGGTTAGAAAGTTAAAAAGATGAGATGGAAAAAGTGAGAGACCTGATATGGTGCTGTGGCGGTGCTGTGGTGGTGCTGTGGTGGTGCTGTGGTATTGCTGTGGTGGTGCTGTGGTGGTGCTGTGGTGGTGCTGTGGTGGAGCTGTGGTGGGGCTGTGGTGGTGCTGTGATGGTGCTGTGGTGGTGCTGTGGGGGTGTTGTTGTGGTGTTGTGGTGGTGCTGTGGTGGTGCTGTGGTGGTGTTGTGGTGGTGCTGTGGTGGTGCTGTGGTGGTGCTGTGGTGGTGCTGTGGTGGGACTGTGGTGGTGCTGTGATGGTGCTGTGATGGTGCTGTGGTGGTGCTGTGGTGGTGCTGTGGTGGTGCTGTGGTGGTGCTGTGGTGGTGTTGTGGTGGTGCTGTGGTGGTGCTGTGGTGGTGCTGTAGTGGTGATGTGGTGGTGCTGTGGTAGTGTTGTGGTGGTGCTGTGGTGGTGCTGTGGTGGTGCTGTAGTGGTGATGTGGTGGTGCTGTGGTGGTGCTGTGGTGCTGTGGTGGTGCTGTGGTGGTGTTGTGGTGGTGCTGTGGTGGTGCTGTGGTGGTGCTGTGGTGGTGTTGTGGTGGGACTATGGTGGTGCTGTGGTGGTGCTGTGGTGGTGCTGTGGTGATGCTGTGGTGGTGCTGTGGTGGTGCTGTGGTGGTGTTGTGGTGGTGCTGTGGTGGTGCTGTGGTGGTGCTGTAGTGGTGATGTGGTGGTGGTGTGGTAGTGTTGTGGTGGTGCTGTGGTGGTGCTATTGTTGTGCTGTTGTGGTGCTGTGGTGGTGCTGTGGTGGTGCTGTGGTGGTGCTGTAGTGGTGATGTGGTGGTGCTGTGGTAGTGTTGTGGTGGTGCTGTGGTGGTGCTATTGTTGTGCTGTTGTGGTGCTGTGGTGGTGCTGTGGTGGTGCTGTGGTGGTGCTGTGGTGGTGCTGTGGTGGTGCTGTGGTGGTGCTGTGGTGGTGCTGTGGTGGTGCTGTGGTGGTGCTGTGGTGGTGCTGTGGTGGTGCTGTGGTGGTGCTGTGGTGGTGCTGTAGTGGTGCTGTGGTGGTGCTGTGGTAGTGTTGTGGTGGTGCTGTGGTGGTGCTATTGTTGTGCTGTGGTGGTGCTGTGGTGGTGCTGTGGTGGTGCTGTGGTGGTGCTGTAGTGGTGATGTGGTGGTGCTGTGGTAGTGTTGTGGTGGTGCTGTGGTGGTGCTATTGTTGTGCTGTTGTGGTGCTGTGGTGGTGCTGTGGTGGTGCTGTGGTGGTGCTGTGGTGGTGCTGTGGTGGTGATGTGGTGGTGCTGTGGTGTTGCTGTGGTGGTGCTGTGGTGGTGTTGTGGTGGTGCTGTGGTGGTGCTGTGGTGGTGCTGTAGTGGTGATGTGGTGGTGCTGTGGTGTTGCTGTGGTGGTGCTGTGGTGGTGCTATTGTTGTGCTGTTGTGGTGCTGTGGTGGTGCTGTGGTGGTGCTGTGGTGGTGCTGTGGTGGTGCTGTGGTGGTGATGTGGTGGTGCTGTGGTGTTGCTGTGGTGGTGCTGTGGTGGTGCTGTTGTTGTGCTGTTGTGGTGCAAATTTTGCGTTAAAGGCTTCATTACTTCGCGAAATGTGGCTTGCTGAAAAGCCAATCTTTTAAAACACGCATTTGGTTTTCGTCCAGTTTTTGTTTGTTCGAACTGGCGATACGTGCGTCGTGCGTTCTGCATTAATTGGGAGCTAAATATCTGCCACCAGCTGCTGCATGGCCTCTCATTATATGCAAAGCTATTTGGCAGTAGCCAGAGATCTAAATACTGAGTTTTCTAAATATTGACGATTTAACCCGAACTGCAAATAAATCCACGGTTTTTGCACCAAAGATTTAAGTATGCCATCTAAAACGATAGGAATCAATATAAAAAAATCCACGGACTCTAAACCGAAGATTTAAGTATCTTGTCCACCTCCTTACCAATTAACATTTTTAAAGGTTCCCAAGTTTTACGGTGAAGATTAAATATATAACAGAATTTTTCAGTTATAATGAGTTAATTAAAAGTTTTCGGATTTTACACTAAAGATTTATGTATCTAATACAACTCTTTACCAAGCAACACTTTATAAAAAGCCTACAGATTTTACTCGAAAGATTCAGGTATCTACTCGAAATACTCGTCATTTGGGGAAATTGTGGCACTATAGTAGAAAAACTGTCCTCTTTAGTAGGCACGACATTGAAACTGAACGCTTGATTTCGGAGCTGGAAGAAATTACTGACTAATTTTTCTGAAGCAATATATAAAATTTGAAAGAAAGTCCACGGATTTGACACGAAATATTTGGGTATCAACTCGAATTCGACGTCAGATGCGGAAAAATTGCTTCACTAGGCTAAAAAAATTATTTATTGTGATGTTTCACATTGAAACTAATCGTTCTTTTCCGAGCCCCCAAAAAATCTTTGATCAAATCTTCGATAAAACATTATTTCTGAAAATTTCGTAGATTTTAAACCATGGATTCAAGTATCAACTTGAATGTCGTGTCAGCTACCGAGAACTTGTAGTACTAGGCAAGCGAGTTTTTTTAGCGCGCAGTATCTTGGAACTATTCGCTTTTTTCGGAGCTGAGCGGTACTCTGGCATATGAGCTTGAAGTAGTTGTACCTTCAGATGATCGAGCCAGAGAGATAATTGAAAGTAGCTGTAGTGGCTGTGGTGCTTGTGTGCGGCACGGTTGTGTATGTTGGTATTTTATTTTCTTTATGACCTCATGGTTTCGTTTCTGGCAGTTACTTATCAAATTGATAGTACATGGCTATGTATAGTTCTTGTTGTCTTAATGACTCCATGGTTTCATTTCTGACGGTTACTGATTCAATCTAAAGTGCCTGGTCTTGTATGATTTTTTTGTCTTTATGACCCCATGGTTCATTTTTAGACAGTTAATGATTCAATCTAAAGTGCCTGGTTATGTATGATTTTTTTTGTATTTATGACCACATGATTTTATTTCTGACAGTTGCTGACCCAACCAAAACTGTCTTGTCAGAGAGCGTCACAAATTCTACATTCCGCCATCAGGAAATCAATAAGTGCAGCATTGAGCGAGTCTCTCATGGAACGCACCAAAAACGTGCCCAGGATTCACAAAACCCACAAAGAGCTCGGATAGAACTTATTTTGCTTTCTTATATATACGCGATTATTGAAGATAAACGACGATAAATAACGAGAAATACCGATAAATGACGTTGATTGACCGGAAATGAATGATAAACTACGATAAATTACGATGAATTGCGACCCATGACGATATGTGACGATGAATTACAACATTTGACAGTAAATGACGGTTTTTATTATTTATATGATCAGCAGCGCTGATTACACCTGAGCCCGCTAGTGGTTATTTGCTTTATTTTATCAAGCAATTACCTGCTTCCAAACTTAGGCATTTTTCACTGAAATTAAGGCATTTCTCACTAAAACTAGGCATTTATTTCTGAAATCTAGGCATTTCACATCAAAATTAATTCATTTCTCTCTAAAATTTAGGCATTTCTCACTGAAACTAGTCATTTCTCCCTGATAATTAGGGATTGCACTTTACAATTTAGGCTTTTCTCTCTAAAATGAAAGCATATCTCTCCGAAATTTAGGCATTTCTCCGAGATATTTAGAAATTTTTATCTGGAATTTGGAAATTTTTTTCTGGAATTTTGGTAATATTAAAGTATTCACCCCAAAAATGTATCCACTTTTTAACTAACAACTACTCCTGTTTCGATACAAGTCTAGTGAATTAAATATGTGAAAAGAACTTTAGGTTTAAGAAAATTAATATCGTATTAAAAACAGCTGTACGTGCAACACAAGCAGAATATGCATGAGTAATCGTCATAAAAATGAAAAGAACAGGTCTGGGGACACTCTTAATTCATGAAACATAGCGTTCAGATCACTTATGCATGCTTGTTATGTCCCATTTCTGGTCACTGGTTAGATGTCCGTCCGTGTCCAGGACGTTTCCATCAAACGTTGCCCTGGGATATCAATTATTTCACGCGACATGTTCACAGCGATGGGTTAAACTGAAGTACAATGTTCAACTCAAATTTACAGTCAACTATAGTGAACGATTTGTAGCATAGAAAACATGAACTAAATCGTGCTTTCATTTAGCTTTGATGAAGTATTTATGCAAGTCGAGTTTGTAGCTACTGGTCGGTCAGCGGCATTATGAATGTTAGCTTAGTATTCAACGGCAGCGAACGTCGTGGTCAGAATAATAATGTGATATTTTTGAACATCTTTTCCACTGTTCACATTCAGCCATCCTTGTGCAAAAATAAAAAAATTAAACTAACGAATAAGTTTCATCATTTGATATGAAATCAGAACTGGGGAATTTCATAGCTGCAACTACATAGATTAAGTTTTGAAACACTTCTCCAAAATGCTCCAAAACACTTCTCATCTGAACAACTCCTAATTCACATGCTACTCATTTTGTAAATTAAACATAAAAACTTAAAATTAAGCAGCTTGCATTTCCAGAACAGCAATGGGTCAAGTTTCCGGAGATTTGGCCTATCAAAATCATTCAGTTCGAGTCTCTATGAGACAGAGATAAAAATGAAGTTGAATGATGTACTCAGCATTAGCAACGGCCTTACAGAGCCATTGTAGCGCAGCTTCTCCACAATACCAAAGGCCTTCTCTTCATGAAAACAATAGACGTCTCACAGAGCGCATATGCGCTGATGTGTAGATTGTGGCTACGCGCTGGAGTGTGCTCAATGCGAGGCAGGTAAATGGGACGGCTGTTGTGCACAGTTACCTTACTCTAGCTAGGTACCGTTACTTGCGTTTATTTAACTTTACCTTACTCTTGGTATAGACCTCATCTTTACCTTCATGTTATTCTATTTAACTTTACCTTACTCTTGGTATAGACTTCATCTTTACCTTCATGTTATTCTATTTAACTTTACCTTACTCATGGTATAGACTTCATCTTTACCTTCATGTTATTCTATTTAACTTTACCTTACTCCTGGTATAGACCTCATCTTTACCTTCATGTTATTCTATTTAACTTTACCTTACTCTTGGTATGGACTTCATCTTTACCTTCATTTTATTTATTTGCCATTACTTTACTTTGGTAAATACCTTTTTTTATCTTCAAGTCATTTTATTTGCCTATACTTTATTTTTGGTACACACTTTATCTTTTCCTTTATTTCATTCATTTGTCTATACCCTACTCTTGGTAAATATCTTATCTTTAGCTTGTTTTATTTCCCTTCATCATACTTTTGATAAATACCTCATTCTTACCTTCATGATACTTTATTGCCTGTACCTTACCCTCGGTAAGTACCAACCCTTTACCTAATTGCGTTTACTTTTAACTTACCCTCGGTAAATACCAACCCTTTACCTAATTACGTTTACTTTTACCTTACCCTCGGTAAATACCAACCCTTTACCTAATTTCATTTCCTTTTACCTTACTTTTGGTAAATTACTCAGCTATATTGTCTAATGTATCTTGCTCTTTGAACATTGCTGTACCTGACTTTGATCTTCTTCGAATGGTAGACATTCATCATCTCCTGGAACAATTTAGCATTGTAAAAAAAACACGTGACAGAGGAACATGAATTTTTATTTTATTCAAAATATTGCAGAATTTTGTAAGAGAGGCTTCAGCAAAAAATAAATAGCTAAATAAGTAAATGAATAAATAAAAAATGCACAAAAATAAGTTAGCTGAGACTGCTGACTATGAAGAAAACTATGTAATCGTTAGATTAAAATGTAATCATATGTTTACATTAACCTTAAATTAATGGAAGCAAGGAGAAAAATTATTATTATGATCATGTACATTATGACGATAAAATCTAGAGTCATCCCTTGACTTATTTCACCAGCGTTTTGCTGTCTGGCAAGCCATTATTACATCTATAATTTACACATCAATTCATGGAAATACATTTATTTTTGTCAATTCAGGAAAAAACATTTAGCTTTGTCAATTCATGACAATACACTTAGCTTTTGTCAATTCATGAAAATACATTTAGCTTTTGTCAATTCATGAAAATACATTTAGCTTATGTCAATTCATGAAAATACACTTAGCTTTTGTCAATTCATGAAAATACATTTAGCTTTTGTCAATTCATGAAAATACATTTAGCTTTTGTCAATTTATGAAAATACATTTAGTTTTTGTCAATTCATGAAAATGCATTTAGCTTATGTCAATCATGAAAATTCATTTATTTTTTTGTCAATTCATGAAAATACATTTATTTTTTTATCAATTCATGAAAATACATTTATTTTTTTATCAATTCATGAAAATACATTTAGCTTTTGTCAATTCATGACAATACACTTAGCTTTTGTCAATTCATGAAAATACATTTAGCTTATGTCAATTCATGAAAATACATTTAGCTTTTGTCAATTCATGAAAATACATTTAGCTTTTGTCAATTCATGAAAATACATTTAGTTTTTGTCAATTCATGAAAATGCATTTAGCTTATGTCAATCATGAAAATTCATTTATTTTTTGTCAATTCATGAAAATACATTTAGCTTTTGTCAATTCATGAAAATGCATTTAGCTTTTGTCAATTCATGAAAATACATTTAGCTTTTGTCAATTCATGAAAATACATTTAGCTTTTGTCAATTCATGAAAATACACTTAGCTTCATAAAAACAGAATTATCAAGGATTGTAAAAACATCTTTCAAGAAGTCATCTTTGTTTAAAAAATAAAGCTTTCGAGTACTACTACACTTATCATCAGTATCTGAAACGGAAAAGAAAAACAAATTTTACATCAGGAATTATAAGAGCAACACATGTTAGTGAACGAAACTTAATTAAGAACTTGAAGAGGAACAGATGAATCAGTTGCGTTTAATGTTGGTTTAATCTGATGAATGAGGAGGCTTTCTAATAATCTTAGATCTTGTCTACTACTGTGCCCTATAATTTCAAAGTTATTCTGATTGATAGTAGACAAGATCTAAGATTATTAGAAAGCATCCTCATTCATCAGATTAAACCAACATTAAACGCAACTGATTCATCTGTTCCTCTTCAAGTTCTTAATTAAGTTTCGTTCACTAACATGTGTTGCTCTTATAATTCCTGATGTAAAGTTTATTTTTCTTTTCCGTTTCAGATACTGATGATGAGTGTAGTAGTACTCGAAAGCTTTATTTTTTAAACAAAGATGACTTCTTGAAAGATGTTTTTACCCTCCTTGATAATTCTGTTTTTATGTAGATTACGTTTCCCTAGAAATAAATCTGTAATAAATCTGTAAGCTTTTGTCAATTCATGAAAATACATTTAGCTTTTGTCAATTCATGAAAATACATTTAGCTTTCTCAAGGTGAAACTGAATTGGCAATTTCAATGCACGCAGTTTTGAAAAATGAGAGGAAATGCAGATGTGGCTTTCTGAAGTGCAAATTGGGGGTGTATGAACATACAGAATCCCGAAATTTTTTTCGGCCGAGAAAACAAACTTGACTTCGAAGAAAACCAGAAGGCTGAAAAATATGGATTTTGGTGACTGAAAATAAACGTATTTTTCCATCTGACTAAGATTCAGATAGTCTATTATAACAACACTCACATATACATATATACATTTATATAATTAACACACACATTATGTAAAACATGATATTATTTTCGCAGTTTTTAATAGAATAAACATACGCCGTCATATTCGTTGCTCAAGTACTTGAGGTGAACAGACACAGTACATAGTACCCAAGTTTCACGGTACCTTATGATCTAAGAAGCTCATCGTACTTTCAGGTCACCCATGGTAACAGGAGGCTGAACATGGTAACGTTAATTCGTTCTTAATACGTCATGGTACTTCAATGTACTTCATCTCGCCTCATGGTACATTGTAAATCACTTCATTGTATATCATGGTACATTGTATATCACTTCAATGTATATCATTGTACATTGCACCTCACCTTGCTGGGCATCATGGTACATTGTACTCCACCACACACGTCTCATTGTACATCAATGCATGGTACCGTGCAGCTACAAGAGTGTGATATCTTTCCAGTCAACCATTGCAATATGAAATGAATTTCAAGAGTTTTATTTTTTTTCTTGCGTCTTTATTCTTTAAGTTGGTCTTTTCACGAATGTCATTGGATCTTAAAACGCATTCAGCGTCTGAAAAAGTTGTGAGGTTGGTCCGGGTATCGAGTGATCGGAAGAATTTTTAAAAAATTTAAAATTATGATGGAATTGTGTTTGGATTATATGTAGAGTTCAATATTTTTTTGGAAACGGGTGCATTTTAAAGTAAAATAATTTTTTGGGATAACACACAAATTCAAGAATTTTACTCCGAAACGAGCTCACTTTATGATACAAATATTCATAAGACAAATTACCTAACAGGAATCTTTTCAGGGAGCGAGTTCATTTTATGATACTACATATCCAGAAAACTGCTAAATTCAATAATTTTTTCAAAAATACGAGCGCACTTCATGGCAGCAATTGTTCAAGAAGAATCACTAAAATCAAGGCCCTTTATGATAGAAGGGCTATGAAAAAATAACTAAACTCAAGAATTCTTGCTAGAAAAAAAAAACCCAGATGCTCAGCCCAGCTTCTCCCCAGCTGCACTTAAGGGCCGCGGCGTGCTCATATGACGGCCCCGACGGCATCCCCGGTTTGTTGAGCCTCGTCCCCATGAGGAGCATCAGGGTTGGGGAAGGTGGGTAAGTCGGGGAAGTCCTTGAGGTTCCCAGGCTCTCCAAGGGAAGACGCACTCCCCATTAGGACAAACCCTTCGTCACTGGCGGCGTTCAAAAGGGCACCTCTGTCTCCCACGTCTCTCTCATGGTAGAGGGACCGGGCGCTGACGTTGTCACCACCTTCGGGAGCGTCTATGGGCCCCAAGGGCACCGTGTTGGGGGCCACGACGTCGTGCTTGTGGTGATTCACGGCAGCAGTCAGCACGACGGCCTGGCTCCCAACCAGCGGTTGCTTCGGTGCTGCAGGGTTTGGCTGGAAGGACTGCAGGCAGATCTCGCACTGACCCCCGCCTTTGTTCGACTGTCGGAACCCTGCAATAGACAGGATAGGGGTTAGATTATGGCATCAGCGGTTTTATCGAAAGGTAAACCCTGTCCGATACAGAATAAGGGTTAACTTATAGCATCAGCGGTTTTCTTTCTCAAATCGTGTCCTTTTCTTTGTTTTGAGAGCCAGAACCTGGCCCGATTCAGAATAGGGTTGAAATTATAGCATCAGCATTTTTTTCGGAAGGTAAACCCTGCCCGGTACAGAACAGGGGTAAGATTGTAGCATCAGCGGTTTTTTCGAGAGGTTAACCCTGCCCGATACAGAATAAGGGTAAACTTTTATCATCATTGGTCTTCTTTTTATCAAATGGTATAGCTTTTCTTTATTTGAGTGGCTAAATCCTGCCCGATACAGAAAAAGAGTGAAATTTCATTATCGTCGATTTTTTTCAAATGGTGTCTGTTTTTCGACAGGCGAAACCCTACCGGCTACAAAACAAGGGTAAAATTTTATCGCCATAGGACTTAATTTAAAAAAAATACGCGAGGACAAAGGGGGTCCTTCTCTTTTGTTCGAGCGGCAAACAACTACCGGATGCGAAACCAGGGCGAATATTAAACATCATGGGACTTCTTTTTTTCAAAAAATGCACACAAACCCAAGAGATATATTGCCAACTTTCTCGACAAGTGCATCACCACCAATAACGTTTTAAGACAAAAATTAGAGAAGGTAGAGGATCGTAAAACAAAAAACTACACCGTGATAAGCGTAACGAATATTTAGAAATGACAGACTCAGATGCAGGTAAGTAGACAAATAAAATCACCATTCAACTATTGAGGTTCAGGCAGACATTATCGAGCTAAATACGCTAGATCTTTCGACACAGTTATTTTTATAATTCAGATAATTATACTTCAGATACTCTTTATACTTTTTAGATACCATTATGCGTTATAAAGGTATGTAAAGTATTCAACACTAAATGAGCTAACGTCTTAAGTTTTTCCCATACAGTGTAGTAAAATCATTTACCATTATAAATCTGTTGTATCATGAACAGCATGAAAATTCCATCCCTTTTTGTACATGAAACTAGTAGTGAAAGTGGTACCTACCTTTCTCCCTGGAGTGGTGGTACCTACCTTTCTCCCTGGAGTGGTGGTACCTACCTTTCTCCCTGGAGTGGTGGTACCCACCTCTCTCTCTAGAGTGGTGGTACCTATATCTCTCTCTAGAGTGGTGGTACCTACCTCTCTCCCTTGAGTGGTGGTACCTACCTCTCTCCCTGGAGTGGTGGTGCCTATCTCTCTCCCTAGAGTGGTGGTATCTATCTCTCTCTCTAGAGTGGTGGTACCTATCTCTCTCTCTGGAGTGGTGGTACCTATCTCTCTCTCTAGAGTGGTGGTACCTACCTCTCTCCCTGGAGTGGTGGTACCTACCTCTCTCCCTGGAGTGGTGGTACCTACCTCTCTCCCTGGAGTGGTGGTACCTACCTCTCTCCCTGGTGTGGTGCTACGGACCTCTCTCTCTAGAGTGGTGGTACCTACCTCTCTCCCTGGAGTGGTGGTACCTATCTCTCTCCCTGGAGTGGTGGTACCTACCTCTCTCCCTGGAGTGGTACCTACCTCTCTCCCTGGAGTGGTGGTACCTACCTCTCTCCCTGGAGTGGTGGTACCTACCTCTCTCCCTGGAGTGGTGGTACCTACCTCTCTCCCTGGAGTGGTGGTACCTACCTCTCTCCCTGGAGTGGTGGTACCTACCTCTCTCCCTGGAGTGGTCGTACCTACCTCTCTCCCTGGAGTGGTGGTACCTACCTCTCTCCCTGGAGTGGTGGTACCTACCTCTCTCCCTGGAGTAGTAGTGGTGGTTGGTACGGTAGTGTAGGGAGCTCGGCAAAGTCCGCACGGTGCCGTTACCGAGACAGCGCGAGTCTATGTGCAGAGAAATATACAAGCCTGATGACGTGTGGAGAGCATAGAATAAATACACATAAAAACCGAAAGAATGTGAGAATAGGAAGAGCAGAAAGTGATGTGCACTGAAATGTGACTGGATGTATGTGAGGGAAGAGTGTAGAATAATGTGTGTGGAGATCTGAAGTACATATGTGAAATATAATAGAGTAGTAAATACTCCGCACTACCAATACAAAACCACTGCACTACCACAACACTACCACTAAACTACCACTACACTACCACTACACTACCACTACACTACCACTACACTAACACTACACTACCATAACACCCCCACTACACTACCACTACACTATCATCACACAACCACTACACTACCACTACACTACCACTACACAACCACTACTCTACCACTGCACTACCACTACACTACCACTACACTACCACTACACTACCACTACACTACCACTACACTAACACTACACTAACACTACACTACCACTACACTACCATTACACTACCACTACACTACCACTACACTACCACTACACTACCACTACACTACCACTACACTACCACTACACTACCACTACACTACCACTACACTAACACTACACTACCATAACACCCCCACTACACTACCACTACACTACCATCACACAACCACTACACTACCACTACACAACCACTACACTACCACTGCACTACCACTACACTACCACCACACTACCACTACACTACCACTACACTACCACTACACTACCACTACACTACCACTACACTACCACTACACTACCACTACACTACCACTACACTACCACTACACTACCACTACACTACCACTACACTACCACTACACTACCACTACACTACCACTACACTACCACTACACTACCACTACACTACCACTACACTACCACTACACTACCCCTACACTACCACTACACTACCACTACACTAACACTACACTACCACACTACCATAACACCCCCACTACACTACCACTACACTATCATCACACAACCACTACACTACCACTACACAACCACTACACTACCACTGCACTACCACTACACTACCACTACACTACCACCACACTACCACTACACTACTACTACACTACCACTACACTACCACTACACTACCACTACACTACCACTACACTACCACTACACAACCACTACACTACCACTACACTACCACTACACTACCACTACACTACCACTACACTACCAATACACTACCACTACACTACCACTACACTACCACTACATTACCACTACACTACCACTACACTACCACTACACTACTATCACACCCCCACTACACTACCACTACACTACCATCACACTACCCTTACACTACCATTCCACTACCACTACACTACCAAAAACAACTGTTCTAATATCGGCCAAAAAACTAGCAAACGAAGCCATGCTTGCCGTCTAATTCTCACAAATTTGAGCCTGGATCATAGAAGGCGCTTTGACTTGCGTGCTATGATTCTTCACTGACGCATTCCTGACGCATTCCTGTCGCATTCCTGACGCATTCCTGTCGCATTCCTGACGCATTCCTGACGCAATCCTGATGCATTCCTGACGCATCCCTGACGCATTCCTGACGCATTCCTGACGCATTCCTGACGCAATCCTGATGCATTCCTGATGCATTCTTGACGCATTCTTGACGCATTCCTGACACATTCCTGACACATTCCTGATGCATTCCTGACACATTCCTGACACATTCCTGATGCATTCCTGACACATTCCTGATGCATTCCTGACTCATTCCTGTCGCATTCCTGACGCATTCCTGACGCAATCCTGATGCATTCCTGACGCATCCCTGACGCATTCCTGACGCATTCCTGACGCATTCCTGACGCAATCCTGATGCATTCCTGACGCATCCCTGACGCATTCCTGATGCATTCTTGACGCATTCCTGACGCATTCCTGACACATTCCTGACACATTCCTGATGCATTCCTGACACATTCCTGACACATTCCTGATGCATTCCTGACGCATTCCTGTCGCATTCCTGACGCATTCCTGTCGCATTCCTGACGCATTCCTGACGCAATCCTGATGCATTCCTGACGCATCCCTGACGCATTCCTGACGCATTCCTGACGCATTCCTGACGCATTCCTGACGCATTCCTGATGCATTCTTGACGCATTCCTGACGCATTCCTGACACATTCCTGACACATTCCTGATGCATTCCGGACACATTCCTGACTCATTCCTAATGAATTCATGTCACAGTCTTGACGCATTCCTGACGCATTCCTGATGCATTTTTGATGCATTTCTGACGCATTCCTGATGCATTCCTGACGCATTCCTGACGCATTCCTGATGCATTCATGACGCATTGCTGTTGCATTCCTGACGCATTTCTGATGCGTTCTTGTCGCATTACAGACGCATTCCTGACGCATTCCTGACGCATTCCTCCCGTATTCCTGTCGCATTCTTGACGCATTCCTGACGCATTCCAGTTGCATTCCTGACGTATTCCTGGTAAATTCCTGGCACAATCCTGGCGCATTCCTGACGCATTCCTGGTACATTCCTGGCACATTCCTGACGCACTCCTGACGCATTCCTGACGCATTCCTGTTGCATTCCTGTTGCATTCCTGACGCATTCCTGGCACATTCCTGGCGCATTCCTGACGCATTCCTGTCGCATTCCCGTCGCATTCCTGACGCATTCCTGGCACATTCCTGACACATTTTTGGTGCATTCCTGTCACACTCCTGTCACATTGCTGTCACATTCCCGTCACATTCCTGACGCGTTCCAGGAACATTCCTGACGCGTTCCAGGAACATTCCTGGCGCATTCCTGTTATATTCCGGTTACATTCCTGTCACATCCTGTCACATTCCTGTTACATTCCTGTCACATTCCTCTCACATTCCTCTCACATTCCTCTCACATTTCTGTCACATTTCTGTCACATTCCTGTCACTTCCTCTCACTTCCTGTCACATTCCTTTCACATTCCTATCACATTCCCATCGCTCACAACACACACCTGGCGCACTGCCGACAGCCAGAGCAACAGCTGACGCCGCTACGCCGACAACGAACTAAAGAAATAAATAGCAACAATCAAGTTGAACGTTACGGTAGGATTTCCTGAGCGGCCGTGGCTTCCGGCTACGACTTTTTGAGCGGAAGTGTGAATGCGTCCGCTGCTATCAGGCGGTCAGGGTTGAGTGCTGGATTATTATTTGTCTGGAAGTACTGCAGAATTGAAGTTCTGAGGTTGGTAAAACCTTTACTACGATTATTCGAAAAATTGTTGTCTGGAGGTATTGAAGAGTTAAAGTTCTGAGACACGTTGATGAAAAAATTTTGATACACTGATATTAAAAATTGTTGTCTGGAGGTATTGAGGAATTGAAGTTATGAAACACGTTGATAGAAAGAGTTGTTTCACTGATGTGAAAAACACGGATACATACTACGTGCAAAAGTTTTGTTCTTGGAAACCCGTTTCTCACGGCACTTCTTGAACTAAAAAATGCAGAATTAAATTTGTTTTAACCGTTATTAACGCTCGTCCCACGGTGCCCGGCGTGTTAAGGTAACGCGTCCTGAAATTAAACAACAATAAACATTTCTCTCTTAGCACCAGAGCTGCCTGAACTGAAGGCAGTTGATAAGATGAGCTGCAGTTCTTCTTGAACTTCAAAAGACTATTTCATGTCGCACGAGGTTTTTTCTTGCCCGACTTGAACATAAAATGAAAGGTTCGCACAAAGATCACGGCTCTGATTGAAATTTGTCGGTACGTGAGACGAAATAGAAGATTTAATCTGACAGTGTTCACAAAACTCGAGGGAATAATCTGAAGCTGCTGGAACAAATATTGTAGGCTGAGTTGCTCTTCTGGTGCAGTGTTTGATCTGTGATTGCGTACCTTTTTGATTTGTGTACGGAAGTTTGAAAGTTCAGCTTTGAGTCGATTTTTGAGTGATGTTGTACGTAGTTTTTAGGGAAGGTTTTTAAGTTTTGCTTCTTTGAAAAGAATAAAAATGTTATTATATAAAACTAAAAAAGGACCTGAAAAATTCTGATGTATGTATGGCAAGATATTCTGCAATTTATCATAGACAATAAAAATCATTTTCGCACTGGTATAAGTAACAAGAAGAGTGGTATGACTGTGGTATAAGTGACGAGAAATGCGTTAAAACCAAGCAACTACCACGAAAAGATTTGACCGTATTAAGAATAATTATTCCAAAATCTTCACATCACGATCACCGACCAACCAAAGAATTAGAAATCCTTTAATAAAATAAATTAGGAATCAGAAGGAAGAAAAGAAGAAGGAAATGGGGATAAAACAGAAGCAATATAATAAAAAATAAGAAAAGACATAAAATGGAAATCATATATGAATAAAATAGGAAGCACACATGATGTTAGTCAGAAAAAATTCAGTAGAAATTTAACGAAAATCGAAACAAAGTCACTGAACGAATTCACGCAGTAACCGGAAACTATTTTCGAAAAATTTGCAGCTTTTCCGACATGATTTAACGATCTTAATTTGCAGCTGCAGCGCGACGCAGTATTGATCGGTTGGCAATATTGCCTCGGGCGGCCTAGGCCGAAAACTTAGGAATTTTTTGAGCCTACCGAGTGTTGCAGTGCAGAGTGTTGCGCAGTGGAGTAGGGTGTTGCGCAGTGGTGAAGTGTTGCGCAGTGGTATAGAGAGTGTCGCAGTGGTGTAGTGTTGCGCAGTGGTCTAGAGTGTTGCGCAGTAGTGAAGTGTGGCGCAGTGCTGTAGAGTGTTGCGCAGCGGTGTTGAGTGTTGCACAGTGGTATAGTGTTGCGTAGTGGTGTTGAGTGTTGCGCAGTGGCGTAGGGTGTTGCGCAGGGGTGTAGAGTGTTGCGCAGCGGTGCAGAATGTTGCGCAATGGTGTAGAGTGTTTCGCAGTGGTGCTGAGTGTTGCGCAGTGGTGTAAAGTGTTACGCAGTGGTGCAGAATGTTGCGCAGCGGTGTAGAGTGTTTCGAAGTGGTGCAGAGTGTTGCGCAGTGGTATAGTGTTGCGCAGTGGTGTATAGTGTTGCGCAGTGATGCAGAGTGTTGTGCAGTGTTGCAGAATGTTGCGCAGTGGTATAGTGTTGCGCAGTAGTGTATAGTGTTGCGCAGTGATGCAGAGTGTTGTGCAGTGGTGCAGAATGTTGCGCAGTGGTGTAGAGTGCTTCGCAGCGGTGCAGAGTGTTGCGCAGTGGTGTAAAATGTTGCGCAGTGGTGCAGAATGTTGCGCAGTGGTGTAGAGTGTTTCGAAGTGGGGCAGAGTGTTGTGCAGTGGTGTAGAGTGTTGCGCAGGGGTGTAGGGTGTCGCGTAGTGATGTAGGGTGTTGCGCAGTGGTGTAGGGTGTTGCGCAGGGGTGTAGAGTGTTGCGCAGGGGTGTAGGGTGTCGCGTAGTGATGTAGGGTGTTGCGCAGTGGTGTAGGGTGTTGCGCAGGGGTGTAGGGTGTTGCGCAGGGGTGTAGGGTGTTTCGCAGGGGTGTGGGGTGTTGCGCAGGGGTGTAGGGAGTTGCGCAGGGGTGTAGGGTGTTGCGCAGGGGTGTAAGGTGTTGCGCAGGCGTGTAGGGTGTTGTGCAGGGGTGTAGGGTGTTGCGCAGGGGTGTAGGGTGTTGCGCAGGGGTGCAGGGGGTTGCGCAGGGGTGTAGGGTGTTGCGCAGGCGTGTAGGGTGTTGTGCAGGGGTGTAGGGTGTTGCGCAGGGGTGTAGGGTGTTGCGCAGGGGTGCAGGGTGTTGCGCAAGGGTGTAGGTGTGTTGCACATGGGTGTAATGTGTTGCGCAGGGGTGTAGGGTGTTGCACAAGGGTGTAGAGTGTTGCGCAGGGGCGTAGGGTATTGCGCAGGGTTGTAGGGTGTTGTGCAAGGGTGTAGGGTGTTGCGCAGGGGTGTAGGGTGTTGCGCAGGGGTGTAGGGTGTGGCGCAGGGGTGTAGGGTGTTGCGCAGGGGTGTAGGGTGTTGCGCAGGGGTGTAGGGTGTTGTGCAGGGGTGTAGGGTGTTGTGCAGGGGTGTAGGGTGTTGCGCAGGGGTGTAGGGTGTTGTGCAGGGGTGTAGAGTGTTGCGCAGGGGTGTAGGGTGTTGCGCAGGGGTGTAGGGTGTTGCGCAGGGGTGTAGGGTGTTGCGCAGGGGTGTAGGGTGTTGCGCAGGAGTGTAGGGTGTTGCGCAGGGGTGTAGAGTGTTGTGCAGGGGTGTAGGGTGTTGCGCAGGGGTGTAGGGTGTTGCGCAAGGGTGTAGGGGTGTGGCGCAGGGGTGTAGGGTGTTGCGTAGGGGAGTAGGGTGTTGCACAAGGGTGTAGGGGTGTTGCGCAGGGGTGTAGAGTGTTGCGCAGGGGTGTAGGGTGTTGCGCAGGGGTGTAGGGTGTTGCGCAGGGGTGTAGAGTGTTGCGCAGGGGTGTAGGGTGTTGCGCAGGGGTGTAGAGTGTTGCGCAGGGGTGTAGGGTGTTGCGCAGGGGTGTAGGGTGTTGCGCAGGGGTGTAGAATGTTGCGCAGGGGTGTAGAGTGTTGCGCAGGGGTGTAGAGTGTTGCGCAGGGGTGTAGAGTGTTGCGCAGGGGTGTAGGGTGTTGCGCAGGGGTGTAGGGTGTTGCGCAGGGGTGTAGAGTGTTGCACAGGGGTGTAGAGTGTTTCGCAGGGGTGTAGAGTGTTGCGCAGGGGTGTAGGGTGTTGCGCAGGGGTGTAGAGTGTTGCACAGGGGTGTAGAGTGTTGCGCAGGGGTGTAGGGTGTTGCGCTGTGGTGTAGAGTGTTGCACAGGGGTGTAGAGTGTTGCGCAGGGGTGTAGAGTGTTGCGCAGGGGTGTAGAGTGTTGCGCAGGTGTGTAGGGTGTTGCGCAGGGGTGTAGAGTGTTGCGCAGGGGTGTAGAGTGTGGCGCAGGGGTGTAGGGTGTTGCGCAGGGGTGTAGGGTGTTGCGCAGGGGTGTAGAGTGTTGCACAGGGGTGTAGAGTGTTGCGCAGGGGTGTAGAGTGTTGCGCAGGGGTGTAGGGTGTTGCGCAGGGGTGTAGAGTGTTGGACAGGGGTGTAGAGTGTTGCGCATGGGTGTAGGGTGTTGCGCAGGGGTGTAGGGTGTTGCGCAGGGGTGTAGAGTGTTGCACAGGGGTGTAGAGTGTTGCGCAGGGGTGTAGGGTGTTGCGCTGTGGTGTAGAGTGTAAATCGAGCGCTAATGATGCATTGAACATTTGATACGATGTTTTTGTTTATGCGAAACGTAACATGCTTCAATAATGTTGAAATTGCACCTCTTTTTGATTATCTTGGTTTTGCTTTAAAACTTTAAAGTAATAACTAGAAGGATATGTTGTACAAAATTTGTTACAAAAGTTTTGAGGAAAAGTATTGAATTTAGCTTCTGCTATTTGTGAAATGTTATTACTACTGACCGACATATGAATTACCGTCACTTGCCGGTTTCAATATCAATATTTTTTGATAAATAATAATATTCATTATTTATAATCAATAATAAAATTCCATTTTTCTAAAATATGTGACGAATCTTTTTTTCCTAAAGGTATAAAAAATAGGTAAATTCAAGAAATCGCAAGCATTTTGACAATTGTTAAAGCTCTTACTCCTCGGAAAATATACGAAATCAAAAATTTCCTAAAAATTTATAAGAAAAGATTACTTATGTGAAGTTGGGGATCACACTCATTTTCTAAAAAATAGCAAAAATCCCTGCTGCTCTTGTATACATTCACATGCGCAAAGTGAACGCATTAATATGAAAGGGAAACATATCCCGTTCCGCGAAAGCCTCTAAGCTGCTCCGGATATTTTCTTGAGGTAATTTCAATTTTGCTTCTAACTTTCTGTGATATGTTTAGGGTAATTTTCTGTTCACATGTGAAGTACTTTTATAGCTTTATTCCCAAGGTAATTTCTCGTTTGTATTATGGCAACATTTTTTCTGACGATATTTTCAGGGTAATTTGTCATTTGTATTAATGGTTATCTTTTCCAAGCTAATCTCACGTTCGCAATTTGGGTCACATTTGCCTCCTTTCTTTCAGTCATGTGTGTGCTCAGGGTAATTTTTGTTCGCATTTAGGGTGACTTTCATTTTATTGCCTAGGTTGTTTTTCATTTGAATTCCAGCCAACAATTTTTCCGCGATCTTAGGGGCTGAATCTTAAATCAAAATACCGATCTTAAATTCCACTTCAGGGTAAATTAGAACGAGAAGTCCCTGAGTAAAGCGAAGGAGATGAGAATGCGAGCATGGTTAATGTCTTTGATTTAACTGGGAGAATTAGACCATGATTTCGATTTAAATTTAACGTGATTTGTCTTTAGCATGATTTAAATTTAATATGATTTACCTCTAACATGATTAAACTTTAATGTGATTCAACTTTAACATAATTTTGAGTTTAAATAGAAGAATGGGACTGTGATTTTCATTTAAGAACTTCTCTATAGAAGGGATCCGGAAATAATATTATGAAGCATTTGATAAGATCGTGTTGATATTAAGACCATTTGAAAAGCAACAAAATAAGGAGAGACACTTCACTCAACTCGGATAGAAATAATGTTTAAGTTAGTTAAGTTCAAAGTAAAAGCAACAATAGAAGTAGGGTAAAATTACTGGCTAACTGACTTGACGAAATATCCCCTGATATTTGTTCAGAATAACTGAGCATGTCAGACGGATTAATTACGGTTAAATTAATACATCATTAAAATATTGGAAAATAAATTGTGTGTGACTTCATAGCCCTCAAATAGAGAACTTGTGGACTTGTGCAATGGTGGTATTTTGTATATAGAAAACCCTTATTTCATTGATATGAGAATTAAAATTTAAAAACAAGAATGGCTTATGCGTCAGTCATGTGCGTCTGGTAAATCAGTCATGAACCACATCCCACCAAAACACCACAACACCACAACACAGCACTACAGCACCACACCCCATCACCACAGCACCACACCACCACACCCCATCACCACCAACACCACCACACCACACCATACAACACCACCACACCACACCACATCACCACACCACACCACCACAACACCCCAAAACACAAATCCACCACACCACCACACCACCACACAACACCACCACACCACCACACAACAACACCACACCTGTGCAGAATACCTGCATTATAGCTATAAGGACTAAAATTAAGGTAACTTTAAACATGACCCAGGCGAAAGCTACATCAATATGCAAAATTTAGTTCCTTGAATTAATTAACTTGATGGTAATTGAAAGGAATTAAATAAAACAATTTGGGAGAAAATATTAAAGTAATATTTAAAGTCACTCATATCACACCGCTCCTTTGATTAGCACAATTGTAACGCACTAGAACCGACTCTCCTTTCCCGCCACTAACTTGCGTGGAAGCTCTTCCTATTCCCGCAGTTCTTTATCAGATCCCGCAGAGTAATCATCTTATCTGCGTACTCCGGTATCCACTCTACTTCCGGTTAAATGGTCGGCACTTCGCTGGGACGCTGAATCTCAGTTGTCGCCGAATGTGCCAGGCACTTCTAATTGGCAAGATTACTCCTTCATCTGGAAGTTCCGCTGGACCTCACTTGTGTCTACGCGTGCCTCTACGAGTCCACTCGACCAAGAGGATAATTCCGTTATCACCTTCTACACCGTAACTTCAACCGTTATGGAAATGTACGAGTAAACCCCTGCGCTGGAAGGACGGACGGACCGGCAGCCGGCATCTCGGAGCGGACGGCAACACCCAGACGTCACTCGGAGGTTGGTCTGGTGCATAGTTGCAAGTGGGCTGTTCGGGGACGGTGTGAAGTTTAGGGTGACTGCTTCCCATGTTTAATTCTAAATCCGCACTATAAACTTACCTTGTCGTTCGACGTCTATAAACTTACCTTGTCGTTCGACCTCTATAAACTTACCTTGTCGTTCGACGTCTATAAACTTACCTTGTCGTTCGACGTCTATAAACTTACCTTGTCGTTCGACGTCTATAAACTTACCTTGTCGTTCGACGTCTATAAACTTACCTTGTCGTTCGACGTCTATAAACTTACCTTGTCGTTCGACGTCTATAAACTTTAAACTTTGGTGGTAAACATTTTGAGACCTTATAAACTATAAACTTTAAACTTTGGTGGTGACGCTATTTCAATTGTACTATGGATGTTCTCTGGAAGCTCCATTGACGGTTCGCGTTTTCATGCCTTTGCAGGATGGACGATGCCCGGACAGGATCTCGGACGTTGTATTGAACTGCTCACGGTTCCAGAAGCTCGTCCTGTTCCTGTACCCTGTGTCCGTTACAGCTGTTTACGTGTCCGTTCCAAATCTCTTTCCTGAGTAAACCTTGAATGTCGATTGAACTTGATTTTTACCCCTTTCTATAGCTAATTTCACTGAATATTGTACAACATCACCACACAACACCACCACACCCCATAACCACCACACAACACCACCACACCACCACACAGCACCACCACACCACCACACAACACCACCACACCACCACACAACACCACCACACCACCACACAACACAACACCCCACCACCACCACACAACACCACCACACCACCACACAACACCCCCACACCACCACACAACACCACCACACCACCACACAACACCCCCACACCACCACACAACACCACCACACCACCACACAACACCCCCACACCACCACCCAACACCACCACACAACACAACACCACACCACCACACAACACCACCACACCACACCACACCACACCCCCACACCACCACCCAACACCACCACACAACACAACACCACACCACCACACAACACCACCACACCACACCACACCACACCCCCACACCACCACACAACACCACCACACAGCTCCTCACGGAGCACACTCCGCAAAAGTTCGGGCGCAAAAAACAAAAAGCTCAATTAATCAGCGCCGGAACGTCTTCCTGTAAACTCCGGAGCTGCCTCTAACGCTGGCTCTAATTTTTTAGTTTTGGTAATGCAATAATGATTTTTGGAGGCTTATCTTTAAAGAAATACAGGCCTTTGTAGCGTCTCGGTCGATGGGTAGAGTTCAAAACTCATGAGAGAAATCGTCTAGTCAATTTCAGTGGAGGATTTTGGAGGCGGCTAGCATTATTATAACATTTCTTGCTTCAGGGACTTCAAACTTAGATCCGTGAGTAAATAACACGTGTAGCTTTAGATTTTGTAAATAGATACACAGGGCGTTAGGGTGCAAATCTCCTTGCTTCTGTTTTCAAGCGACCGAAAAACGAAAGAATCGAATGCGAAGAAAAATGTACGAACCGAATACCACCAATTGATGAAAATCGAATGCAATAAAAACACGAAGGAATGGAATGCTCTCAAAAAAGAAAAGAAAAGAATCGAATGTCATAAAAAAGAAAAGAATCGAATCCAACCAAAAATTGAATAAATCGAATACCAACAACAAATAAATGAATCGAAGGCAAATAAAAAATAAAATATCGAATAGCGCTAAAAAGACAAGAATCGAATGCAGCCAAAAAATGGAAGAATCGAATACACCCGCCCTGTCGGTTTTCGGTCTTCAAAGAATGAAAACCAGCACAAAAACTACTTTTGGATAACATTCAGTGCAGGGTTTTCACAGTTCGCGCCGTATGGCTGAGATGATAACTCAGCTGGGGCCTGGACAAGAGCTTTTCAAGTGTAGTTTTTAATATTTAGTTTAGTTTTAATATCTTAAATGCCGTAATTTTAAAAGTAATATCTGTATTTAGTTCATTTGAGTATATAGTTTTTTGTAGCTTCAATATTTTTTCTCGGTTTGTTATGGAATATTGCTCATTTTTATTTTAATATTTGTTCTCAGTTTATAAAAATATTGCTCTTTTTAGTTATGTTATCTGTTCTGAGTTCCCGAAGGATTTTTATTGCTTTCAGTTTAAATAATTGTTTTTAGTTCACTACGGAACATTATTCACCGTAATTTTTATCTTTATTCTCATTGTATTATGATAAATCGTTCATTGTACATTTAATACCTGTTCATAATTCATGATGGATATTTCTTATTATAATTTTAATAATTCTCCTTAGTCCACTATGGACTATTTGCCCTCGTGCTTCAAATGTATATCAAGACCTGTTCAATCATTGGATGTTTGCTTGGCAGCTTGATTGCGTGCTTGCTTATTCTGTCTACCGCTCCTCCCTGTCATGCAATGCTCTCCAGCGCCCGGCATAATGGAGTGGACGCCTTTATCTTCTATTGTAGCTTATAATACTTTTTCCATTCACTTCAGTGTCATCAGATCTCAAGACAAACAAATTTAATTGAAGAACATACAGTCATTGGAATTTTTGAACGAGGTGTTGCTTTAACCTGGAAAACGTAGTCATTTTTAAGTTGTTTTTTATTAAAAATCTGCTAATTTGTCAAGGTGACCAAATTTGATTTTTGTTACTTAAAGAAAGCTCTTTTTTTAATAGGAGAAGTTTCAATTTTGGAACAGCTTCTTAGGTTTAAGAATGACTAAAGGTTCATCGAAATAAACTTTCAATAAGTTTCTATTTTATGCAGTAGTAGTTATCACATAGTTACCAAATGTAGCTCTCACAAAACTTATATCGTTTGAGAAGTTTATCACATTAGTTTAAATGTCAACTTTGCGAAAGTTTCTAGTAGGATTGTAATGGAATTTAATGTTCTCCGATTTCTCCCAAAAGTTTGACATCCGTATAGGTACAATTTTTTTCTCAACGTAAATAAAAAAAAACGTCTTTAGCCAACATTATAAAAAATTTTCAGTATAAATTATAGGTAATAAGACAAAAACATGTGAGCACAATTTTTAGGAAAAAATTTGAGGCTAACTTTTCTTCAGAAACTACTTCCTCACGTCTCGACCACCAGCAGAGGTACTTAAATGTTAGATGCAAAGTCCGTAGATTTTTTGACTGAATGTTCCAGTTTGAATGTTCATAAATTCAAAGTTGCTTCTGAATACTACATGATATTCTGAATGCTGTCACAGGATGGCTAATTTTTGTACTGCATATAAATGTTGGGGGGAGTATTGAACGGTCCTGGTGCTGTGGTGGCTGGGTGGATGTGAGGAGGGGGATCAGGCATGTGAGGAGGTGGATCGGGGATGTTAGAAGGTGGATGTGGCTACAGGAGGATAAGATAGGGAGACAATATAGACTACAACAATACCCAACAATAGATAAAGACCCTCACAATAGTGAAGGTATCACTCCGTGGTTCGGTACATGTTGATGTGACATCAGGTAGAGGAAACAAGGTAGTGTCAAACCAGTATTTTTTTGTCGACTGTGTGGGCTTGCTGACGTTACGGCAACGAACCAATGGCAGCGTTCATATTGGCCCTAGTAGCACTGCTACCCCCAAATCCGTCTCTACTACTGGCCTAACGATATGGCATTTTGGTGACGTCATAGAGTTTGTTTGAAATAAAGCCCTTCTATTGGCTAGCCAACGAGAAGAAACGTATTTTCCCCCACAGAAATGACTTACCTTGTTTCCTCTACCGTGTTGAAGTTTTTTAATTTTCCATGGTGTCTTGAGACGAACTGAACAAGAAACCATAGTTTTGATGGCAAGCAACAGAGATTTTGGTCATTATGAGCAGTACGAGTTGCATTTATACGTAGAAATTTAAGTGCTGGCCATAGCACTATTAACACTTTTTCCTCTCCCTGTCTAACGAAACAGATTAAGTAAATTAATAATAAGTACTGTCCACGGCCCCGTCGAAAATGACAGGATTCATTATTTACCTTGTATAAATTTCCCAGATGTGGATGACAGACAAATATATGCATCCTAATAGTATCCGTAATTAAATATTCTTGTACTTGTGTACTGGTGAAACTCGTATCACCGATACGATCATTGATATTACAAATACGATCATTATTATCACAGATACAGTCATTACTATCACAGATATAGTCATTAGTATCACAGATATGTGAATTACTTTTCATTTTTACAGTTTGCGAACATTTTCTCATATCACAGATATTGTCACTCGTATCACAGATACTGTCACTCGTATCACAGATACTGTCACTCGAATCACAGATACTGTCCCTCGTATCACAGATACTGACACTCGTATCACAGATACTGTCACACGTATCACAGATACTGTCACTCGTATCACAGATACTGTCCCTCGTATCACACATACTGTCACTCGTATCACAGATACTGTCACACGTATCACAGATACTGTCACAAGTATCACATATACTGTCACAAGTATCACAGATACTGTCACTCGTATCGCAGATACTGTCACTCGTATCACAGATACTGTCACTCGTATCACAGATACTGTCACTCGTATCACAGATACTGTCACTCGTATCACAGATACGGTCGTTAAGCATCCCTATGAGCGCCACAGAGAGACGAATGAAGCGGACACCGAACAAACAAATAAACACACCCAGGGTATAATTAGGTAAGACAATATGCTATTAGCAGCTACGGGAACTCCGACGGGTCTTCTCATATGCTGTGAGGAATTTCTCTTGTACAAACAGGGGGACGCGGGCGAGTTTGGGGCGAGTAAACGGCCGGATATCATGCCGCAAATTGCCTTGCGTCAACCCCGCATAATTTCCCTCTGTTCCCTGCGTCAACCCCGCATAATTTCCCTCTGTTCCCTGCGTCAACCCCGCATAATTTCCCTCTGTTCCCTGCGTCAACCCCGCATAATTTCCCTCTGTTCCCTGCGTCAACCCCGCATAATTTCCCTCTGTTCCCCACGTGAACCCCGCATAATTTCCCTCTGTTCCCTGCGTCAACCCCGCATAATTTTCCTCTGTTCCCTGCGTCAACCCCGCATAATTTCCCTCTGTTCCCCACGTGAACCCCGCATCATTTCCCTCACAATGAAGGGCAAAACATATTGTCGTGTGCCAGTGTGAGGCCGGGGCTTTGAAGTGCTGAGCATATATCTGTACGCTAATGACCTGCGAGTTATATTCGTACTGAAGCTGTGGGTCTTGTACGTCTGGTACGCGTCGACAGAGGTGCTTTCACTCGGGCTGAGATCATACGAAGGAGCATACATGATGTTGTGCATCTATTTATTTTGGTTATGGTACTATGTAGTGCTGGTGTTTTTGGGTGCTAGTACGGGTACTAGGGGAGGTAATAGTACAGGTACTAGTGCAGGTACTAGTGGAGGTACTAGTGCAGGTACTAGTGCAGGTACTAGTGCAGGTACTAGTGCAGGTACAAGTGCAGGTACCAGTGCAGGTACTAGTGGAGGTACTAGTGCAGGTACTAGTGCAGGTACTAGTGCAGGTACTAGTGCAGGTACAAGTGCAGGTACCAGTGCAGGTACTAGTGCAGGTACCAGTGCAGGTACTAGTGCAGGTACCAGTGCAGGTACTAGTGCAGGTACTAGTGCAGGTACTAGTGGAGGTACTAGTGGAGGTACCAGTGCAGGTACTAGTGGAGGTACTAGTGCAGGTACTAGTGCAGGTACTAGTGCAGGTACAAGTGCAGGTACCAGTGCAGGTACTAGTGGAGGTACTAGTGCAGGTACTAGTGGAGGTACTATTGCAGGTACTAGTACAGGTACTAGTGCAGGTACAAGTGCAGGTACCAGTGCAGGTACTAGTGTAGGTACAAGTGCAGGTACCAGTGCAGGTACCAGTGCAGGTACAAGTGCAGGTACCAGTGCAGGTACCAGTGCAGGTACCAGTGCAGGTACCAGTGCAGGTACTAGTGCAGGTACCAGTGCAGGTACTAGTGCAGGTACAAGTGCAGGTACTAGTGCAGGTAAAAGTGCAGGTATCAGTGCGGGTACCAGTGCAGGTACCAGTGCAGGTACTAGTGCAGGTACTAGTGCAGGTACTAGTGCAGGTACTAGTGCAGGTACTAGTGCAGGTACAAGTGCAGGTACAAGTGCAGGTACCAGTGCAGGTACCAGTGCAGGTACCAGTGCAGGTACTAGTGCAGGTACAAGTGCAGGTACCAGTGCAGGTACCAGTGCAGGTACCAGTGCAGGTACTAGTGCAGGTACTAGTGGAGGTACTAGTGCAGGTACAAGTGCAGGTACTAGTGCAGGTACCAGTGCAGGTACTAGTGCAGGTACCAGTGCAGGTACTAGTGCAGGTAGAAGTGCAGGTACCAGTGCAGGTACCAGTGCAGGTACCAGTGCAGGTACTAGTGCAGGTACAAGTGCAGGTACCAGTGCAGGTACCAGTGCAGGTACCAGTGCAGGTACTAGTGCAGGTACTAGTGCAGGTACCAGTGCAGGTACTAGTGCAGGTACAAGTGCAGGTACTAGTGCAGGTACAAGTGCAGGTACCAGTGCAGGTACCAGTGCAGGTACCATTGCAGGTACTAGTGCAGGTACTAGTGCAGGTACCAGTGCAGGTACTAGTGCAGGTACTAGTGCAGGTACTAGTGCAGGTACAAGTGCAGGTACCAGTGCAGGTACCAGTGCAGGTACCAGTGCAGGTACTAGTGCAGGTACAAGTGCAGGTACCAGTGCAGGTACCAGTGCAGGTACCAGTGCAGGTACTAGTGCAGGTACAAGTGCAGGTACCAGTGCAGGTACCAGTGCAGGTACCAGTGCAGGTACCAGTGCAGGTACTAGTGCAGGTACAAGTGCAGGTACAAGTGCAGGTACCAGTGCAGGTACCAGTGCAGGTACCAGTGCAGGTACTAGTGCAAGTACAAGTGCAGGTACCAGTGCAGGTACCAGTGCAGGTACCAGTGCAGGTACTAGTGCAGGTACCAGTGCAGGTACCAGTGCAGGTACCAGTGCAGGTACCAGTGCAGTTACCAGTGCAGGTACCAGTGCAGGTACTAGTGCAGGTACAAGTGCAGGTACTAGTGCAGGTACAAGTGCAGGTACCAGTGCAGGTACCAGTGCAGGTACTAGTGCAGGTACTAGTGCAAGTACAAGTGCAGGTACCAGTGCAGGTACCAGTGCAGGTACCAGTGCAGGTACCAGTGCAGGTACCAGTGCAGGTACCAGTGCAGGTACCAGTGCAGGTACTAGTGCAGGTACTAGTGCAGGTACAAGTGCAGGTACCAGTGCAGGGACCAGTGCAGGTACCAGTGCAGGTACCAGTGCAGGTACAAGTGCAGGTACCAGTGCAGGTACCAGTGCAGGTACCAGTGCAGGTACCAGTGCAGGTACCAGTGCAGGTACCAGTGCAGGTACTAGTGCAGGTACAAGTGCAGGTACCAGTGCAGGTACCAGTGCAGGTACCAGTGCAGGTACTAGTGCAGGTACCAGTGCAGGTACCAGTGCAGGTACCAGTGCAGGTACCAGTGCAGTTACCAGTGCAGGTACCAGTGCAGGTACTAGTGCAGGTACAAGTGCAGGTACTAGTGCAGGTACAAGTGCAGGTACCAGTGCAGGTACCAGTGCAGGTACTAGTGCAGGTACTAGTGCAAGTACAAGTGCAGGTACCAGTGCAGGTACCAGTGCAGGTACCAGTGCAGGTACCAGTGCAGGTACCAGTGCAGGTACCAGTGCAGGTACCAGTGCAGGTACTAGTGCAGGTACTAGTGCAGGTACAAGTGCAGGTACCAGTGCAGGGACCAGTGCAGGTACCAGTGCAGGTACCAGTGCAGGTACAAGTGCAGGTACCAGTGCAGGTACCAGTGCAGGTACCAGTGCAGGTACCAGTGCAGGTACCAGTGCAGGTACCAGTGCAGGTACCAGTGCAGGTACTAGTGCAGGTACTAGTGCAGGTACAAGTGCAGGTACCAGTGCAGGGACCAGTGCAGGTACCAGTGCAGGTACCAGTGCAGGTACAAGTGCAGGTACTAGTGCAGGTACCAGTGCAGGTACCAGTGCAGGTACCAGTGCAGGTACTAGTGCAGGTACTAGTGCAGGTACAAGTGCAGGTACCAGTGCAGGGACCAGTGCAGGTACCAGTGCAGGTACCAGTGCAGGTACAAGTGCAGGTACCAGTGCAGGTACCAGTGCAGGTACCAGTGCAGGTACCAGTGCAGGTACCAGTGCAGGTACCAGTGCAGGTACCAGTGCAGGTACTAGTGCAGGTACCAGTGCAGGTACTAGTGCAGGTACAAGTGCAGGTACCAGTGCAGGTACCAGTGCAGGTACCAGTGCAGGTACTAGTGCAGGTACTAGTGCAGGTACCAGTGCAGGTACCAGTGCAGTTACCAGTGCAGGTACCAGTGCAGGTACTAGTGCAGGTACAAGTGCAGGTACTAGTGCAGGTACAAGTGCAGGTACCAGTGCAGGTACCAGTGCAGGTACTAGTGCAGGTACTAGTGCAAGTACAAGTGCAGGTACCAGTGCAGGTACCAGTGCAGGTACCAGTGCAGGTACCAGTGCAGGTACCAGTGCAGGTACCAGTGCAGGTACCAGTGCAGGTACTAGTGCAGGTACTAGTGCAGGTACAAGTGCAGGTACCAGTGCAGGGACCAGTGCAGGTACCAGTGCAGGTACCAGTGCAGGTACAAGTGCAGGTACCAGTGCAGGTACCAGTGCAGGTACCAGTGCAGGTACCAGTGCAGGTACCAGTGCAGGTACCAGTGCAGGTACCAGTGCAGGTACTAGTGCAGGTACTAGTGCAGGTACAAGTGCAGGTACCAGTGCAGGGACCAGTGCAGGTACCAGTGCAGGTACTAGTGCAGGTACAAGTGCAGGTACCAGTGCAGGTACCAGTGCAGGTACCAGTGCAGGTACCAGTGCAGGTACCAGTGCAGGTACCAGTGCAGGTACCAGTGCAGGTACCAGTGCAGGTACTAGTGCAGGTACAAGTGCAGGTACCAGTGCAGGTACTAGTGCCCTGGCTACAATCAACGGTTGCTATTTGATCACAACGCCCAGCAGATCGTAAGCAGCCACGATAAATACCGATATTTTGTAGTACGATTTGCCCACATCACATTCTGGAGCCGTAGCTATGGCTTATTTAGATATACCTTCATATTGAGACTTTGGAGAATTGTTTTATAATGAATTCGCACTGGATTATATCGGTACGATTCTGAAAATATTTAGGCGCCATGAAGGGATTTTGAAGGAAGCACTTTATTTCATTTGGTCGAGCGGCTGAGCGAAATTTGAAAACATGAAAAAAAAACATGTGTCGACACGTTTTGTGTGTTCCACATATCTTGTTTGTCAGCGGAGGATGAAAATACTAGCTGCGGCAACCAAATTTGACTTTTGTTTCCTGCCCATACATGCCAACTTCTTATGAAATACTGAACTTCTAAGTTTTTATAAAGGGTTTTGCGACTGCAACACTTTCATTCATCACGTAAAATGGACCATAATATAAGAAATAAAGTTCACTTTAGACAGTATGTTTTTTTAAAGCGCCCGAACGTTTTCGAAGCGATATGGAGTGTTATCGTTTAGCTGCGCCTAAATCTACAGAATGCGTCACACAATATTCAGTTCTTTTTTGCAAGTGCCTTCCTGGCGTAAAATTTCTTTGAAGATTCTCAGGAAAGCTAGCCTAGAGAACACAACTATTGTATCCATCGGAATTAGCGCTAGCAGGGGAAAATGTGAGGTCCAGAGTTGAAAGTTAAGTAGATTTTTTTGTTCTTGAAATATGACAAGCTTCGTTCGTTTTGATAATTACCAGGTTATTCCGGTTCACTGCAGTCATGTTTTTTTCAGCACCTACTACTTTCTTATTCAACTTTTTCTTGTTTCATGAACATGCTTCTTAACTTTTATTTTATGCGGAGGCCATATTGTGCGAGAGCTCACAGTGGGCATAGATTCCCCGTTCCCTTAACTCTATACTACATGGCACCTTTTTTTTCCTCTCTATGGAACACTTTGGATCTGAATGAATGCTTGAAATAACTTATCTAATATTCAACTCACCAATAATGTTTTCCAGCCACCAAAGCAGCACATCAATCTAGTGATGCCATTTTGATGCTCTGAATAGGAACGAAGATTCCCGCTCACGACTCTGAGATCTCTTTAACATCACCTCTAAGTTCCGTAAAGTTACCGCCTTAAAACGCAACCTAACCTCCAAGTTCCGTAAAGTTACCGCCTTAAAACGCAACATCGCTTCTAAGTTCCGTAAAGGTACCGCCTTAAAACGCAACCTAACCTCCAAGTTCCGTAAAGTTACCGCCTTAAAACGCAACATCGCCTCTAAGTTCCGTAAAGTTACCGCCTTAAAACGCAACATCACCTCTAAGTTCCGTAAAGTTACCGCCTTAAAACGCAACATCGCTTCTAAGTTCCGTAAAGTTACCGCCTTAAAACGCAACATCGCCTCTAAGTTCCGTAAAGTTACCGCCTTAAAACGCAACATCGCCTCTAAGTTCCGTAAAGTTACCGCCTTAAAACGCAACATCACCTCTAAGTTCCGTAAAGTTACCGCCTTAAAACGCAACATCGCCTCCAAGTTCCGTAAAGTTACCGCCTTAAAACGCAACATCGCCTCTAAGTTCCGTAAAGTTACCGCCTTAAAACGCAACATCGCCTCTAAGTTCCGTAAAGTTACCGCCTTAAAACGCAACATCGCCTCTAAGTTCCGTAAAGTTACCGCCTTAAAACGCAACATCGCCTCTAAGTTCCGTAAAGTTACCGCCTTAAAACGCAACATCACCTCCAAGTTCCGTAAAGTTACCGCCTTAAAACGCAACATCGCCTCTAAGTTCCGTAAAGTTACCGCCTTAAAACGCAACATCGCCTCCAAGTTCCGTAAAGTTACCGCCTTAAAACGCAACATCACCTCTAAGTTCCGTAAAGTTATCGCCTTAAAACGCAACATCGCCTCTAAGTTCCGTAAAGTTACCGCCTTAAAACGCAACATCACCTCTAAGTTCCGTAAAGTTACCGCCTTAAAACGCAACATCACCTCTAAGTTCCGTAAAGTTACCGCCTTAAAACGCAACATCACCTCTAAGTTCCGCAAAGTTACCGCCTTAAAACGCAACATCACCTCTAAGTTCCGTAAAGTTACCGCCTTAAAACGCAACATCACCTCTAAGTTCCGCAAAGTTACCGCCTTAAAACGCAACATCGCCTCTAAGTTCCGTAAAGTTACCGCCTTAAAACGCAACATCACCTCTAAGTTCCGTAAAGTTACCGCCTTAAAACGCAACATCGCCTCTAAGTTCCGTAAAGTTACCGCCTTAAAACGCAACATCGCCTCGAAGTTCCGTAAAGTTACCGCCTTAAAACGCAACATCACCTCTAAGTTCCGTAAAGTTTCCAATTTAAAACGAGCGACAAACTCTTCGGAAAATTTTCAGCTCGATGAATACTAAAACAGAAGAAGAAAAACTTCCCCGTGTATATATGAATTCGGACTATCGACAATACTCAGAAGCCCGCGGGAAAGAAGTATCGTAGATTATGATCGAGTTCCAGTGAAGCCGAGCGATTTAAATTGCAAACGTCGTTTTCGAAACTGCATCTCGGATCAAACAGGACTTTTCTGTGAGAAGGAAGTGGAAAGGAAAGGTCACTGGGGCGATGTCTTGGTACTGCTGTGGCGTGAGGTCTACCGCCATATATCGCCTACTCAGGTGAAGTTTGTGATGTACAAATTGTTTATCGCTGAATTAAATGTATGAAAATGAGTAATATTCACTTTGTAACCTAACTTAACCTCACGCTATAGTACTAGCTAGAGGTAGATCTCACGCTATAGTGCGGTAGACCTCACGCTATAGCAGCACCCCTCACGCTATAGTACTAGCTAGAGGTAGATCTCACGCTATAGTGCGGTAGACCTCACGCTACAGCAGCACCCCTCACGCTATAGTACTAGCTAGAGGTAGATCTCACGCTATAGCAGCACCCCTCACACTATAGTACTAGCTAGAGGTAGATCTCACGCTATAGTGTGGTAGACCTCATGCTACAGCAGCACCCCTCACGCTATAGTACTAGCTAGAGGTAGATCTCACGCTATAGTGCGGTAGACCTAACGCTATAGCAGCACCCCTCACGCTATAGTACTAGCTAGCGGTAGATCTCACGCTATAGCAGCACCCCTCACACTATAGTACTAGCTAGAGGTGGGTCTCACGCTATAGCAGCACCCCTCACGCTATAGTACTAGCTAGAGGTAGATCTCAAGCTATAGCAGCACCCCTCACGCTATAGTACTAGCTAGAGGTAGATCTCACGCTATAGCAGCACCCCTCACGCTATAGTACTAGCTAGAGGTAGACCTCACGCTATAGCAGCACCCCTCACGCTATAGTACTAGCTACAGGTAGATCTCACGCTATAGCAGCACCCCTCACACTATAGTACTAGCTAGAGGTAGATCTCACGCTATAGTGCGGTAGACCTCACGCTATAGCAGCATCCCTCACGCTATAGTACTAGCTGGAGGTAGATCTCACGCTATAGCAGCACCCCTCACGCTATAGTACTAGCTAGAGGTAGATCTCACGCTATAGCAGCACCCCTCATGCTATAGTACTAGCTAGAGGTAGATCTCACGCTATAGCAGCACCCCTCACACTATAGTACTAGCTAGAGGTAGATCTCACGCTATAGCAGCACCCCTCATGCTATAGTACTAGCTAGAGGTAGACCTCACGCTATAGCAGCACCCTTCACGCTATAGTACTAGCTAGAGGTAGATCTCACGCTATAGCAGGACCCCTCACGCTATAGTACTAGCTAGAGGTAGATCTCATGCTGTAGTGTGGTAGACCTCACGCTATAGCAGCACCCCTCACGCTATAGTACTAGCTAGAGTTAGATCTCACGCTATAGTGTGGTAGACCCCACGCTATAGCAGCACACCTCACGCTATAGTACTAGCTAGAGTTAGATCTCACGCTATAGTGTGGTAGACCTCACGCTATAGCAGCACCCCTCACGCTATAGTACTAGCTAGAGTTAGATCTCACGCTATAGTGTGGTAGACCTCACGCTATAGCAGCACCCCTCACGCTATAGTACTAGCTAGAGTTAGATCTCACGCTATAGTGTGGTAGACCCCACGCTATAGCAGCACCCCTCACGCTATAGTACTAGCTAGAGTTAGATCTCACGCTATAGTGTGGTAGACCCCACGCTATAGCAGCACCCCTCACGCTATAGTACTAGCTAGAGTTAGATCTCACGCTATAGTGTGGTAGACCCCACGCTATAGCAGCACCCCTCACGCTATAGTACTAGCTAGAGTTAGATCTCACGCTATAGTGTGGTAGACCCCACGCTATAGCAGCACCCCTTACGCTATAGTACTAGCTAGAGTTAGATCTCACGCTATAGTGTGGTAGACCCCACGCTATAGCAGCACCCCTCACGCTATAGTACTAGCTAGAGTTAGATCTCACGCTATAGTGTGGTAGACCCCACGCTATAGCAGCACCCCTCACGCTATAGTACTAGCTAGAGTTAGATCTCACGCTATAGTGTGGTAGACCCCACGCTATAGCAGCACCCCTCACGCTATAGTACTAGCTAGAGTTAGATCTCACGCTATAGTGTGGTAGACCCCACGCTATAGCAGCACCCCTCACGCTATAGTACTAGCTAGAGTTAGATCTCACGCTATAGTGTGGTAGACCTCACGCTATAGCAGCACCCCTCACGCTATAGTACTAGCTAGAGTTAGATCTCACGCTATAGTGTGGTAGACCTCACGCTATAGCAGCACCCCTCACGCTATAGTACTAGCTAGAGTTAGATCTCACGCTATAGTGTGGTAGACCCCACGCTATAGCAGCACCCCTCACGCTATAGTACTAGCTAGAGTTAGATCTCACGCTATAGTGTGGTAGACCCCACGCTATAGCAGCACCGACAACTATGTAGTCAGAGCATCATGGTATATTCGCCAGGAATGGGAGAGACTGTGAAGTAGAGGTGTGTGTCTTTTTTTACCGGAATGGAGAAATTGATCGTTTTTTTTGCCGTGCTCTCTGGATGTAGACCTTTTGTTTCGATACGAGGCGGTAATGAGAAACCTTTAACGAGAACTGCTCTTTGGATGGTGCTGTTGTTGCAACAGATGGTGGTGCTGTTGTTGCAACAGATGGTGGTGCTGTTGTTGCAACAGATGGTGGTGCTGTTGTTGCAACAGATGGTGGTGCTGTTGTTGCAACAGATGGTGGTGCTGTTGTTGCAACAGATGGTGGTGCTGTTGTTGCAACAGATGGTGGTGCTGTTGTTGCAACAGATGGTGGTGCTGTTGTTGCAACAGATGCGGTGTTGGTGGTGCTTACTGTTGCAACAGATGCAGTGTTGGTGGTGCTTACTGTTGCAACAGATGCAGTGTTGGTGGTACTTACTGTTGGTGTTTGCTATATTAAGGAAAAATTCGTTCAGGGGCAATTATCAACTCTCATATACAACAAACACACTTTTTCCATTGACGTTCCGTAGTTCACTTTATGAACATTGTTCGTCATTAGCGCTATCTGATACGTTATCCGCAAAGCGATATTGACACTTGTTCTTTTTCCTTATTTTCAATTAAGCATCGAAACGCTCGTCATTTTAGACATTCAGTAAATCAAGACTCCATTCTTCAATCATTACAAGTGAAATCATTCATTGAATAAAAAATTCCTTTATCTTCTGAAATGAAATCTTTTCACTAGATATTCCGTTCCCTTAACTCCTTACACTATGGCACCTATGCCTTCCTCTCTTTGGAACACACTCGTTTTGAATAGGGATGTTCAACACTTCCACACATAGGATACACCAATCAGTGTAAAGGATGAGGAGAAGGAAACTTAGGTTCACGACCAGACAAAGACTGGCTTTGATTAAGTGGAATCATTCCGTGAGTCGCAGATCTTTTTTACTATCATCAAGAGTAAGAAGTTTTATGACTGTATTCAGAACAGGAAATAACTAGATTAAAACATATAATCCGTTCGTATTTCTCTAACCCTTAAAGACCAGAACGTCTAAAAATAAACACAAATATTTTCAAAGGGTCAAATCAGTCTTCTGACGCCAGTGGTGATGTGGCTGACCAGCTGAAGTGTTTACTTGAACCCCCCACCCCTCTATTCTTGTCGTGACGCTGACGTCAGCGTCACGGCAGTGCGTTGCTGACGTCAGCGTCACGGCAGTGCGTTGCTGACGCCAGCGTCACGGCAGTGCGTTGCTGACGTCAGCGTCAAGCAGTGCGTTGCTGACGTCAGCGTCACGGCAGTGCGTTGCTGACGTCAGTTTTATTTTGAGCTCCCGAAATTTAAAAGCACATCACACCAAAATATGTTTCCACACACATTTAACTTGGCACAATTAAGTCAACTTCCGAACTGAACTTCAACGCTTCTTTCGTCAATTTTTTAACCGAAAATGATTATGTCGAATTATAATAGCAGGAAATTACATTTTCCATGTAATTATTCGACATGATAATGCACGTATCACATCAAACATACTTCCTCTCGCTCATTTTACCTTACGTAGTTCAGACAAATTTTTAACTGAACTGCCCTGCTTCATGCTATGTTCCTGTTTCTAAAAACTTGCAGCAAAAAATAATTTTCTCTATATAGTTGCTCCACAAAATAGTTCACTTCACCATCATAGCAACACCGCGTTTCACGGCGTGGAAAGCAGTATTAAAAAAGAGAACAAGTTTAAAACATCAGCTTTACATAACACATACACACCCCGTTACTGCCATGTAACTGTCAGGAAATACTACTCTCATAAAATGTTTTTGGGAATTATTAAGAAATACTCTCGCAAAATATCATTTTTTGGGAAACATGCTCGTAAAATGTTTTTGGGAAAATACTTCACTTTAGGAAAAGTCAAAAACCGTTATCACTGGTATTGTTAGGAATCAATTCAGGATAGGCAATATATGGTTCAAAGATGCCGCACTTTATTTTGTGAGAAATGTTACATTGTTGGCGGCAAGGATTGGAATTTGACGGCTAGGCCGGTGACGCAGGCGCCTGCGCGCCAAGCGGGGCTGCTTCGAGGGGAAGAGGGAAGGCGTTAGCAGAGAACCAACTGTGCTACACCAATGAACGCTTGCCAAGCGAGCAGGCGAGGGGATGGGTCAGAGAATGCACCAGTTACATTTCGGCACCCGAAGCAGGCAAGATTTCCACCAATCATAAAGGAAACACGTGAATCTTTGCAAAGGAACAGTCGCGAAGGTTCTGGAAAAGAAACCAAGCGAGAAGATAAAAGCGGCGAACAAGTACATTGGAGAGTATTCTAGTCTCAGCAACGTCACAGGTTGCACGACGAGAGAGGGTCTTTTTGGTGCACGTTCCGGGGATCCGGCCGCCGCCGTGGTCCCCCGTTGGATCTGCTACTCGAGAAAACATCAAGAAAGTGCCCCGATAAAGTGCTCCTTCGAAACTCCAGAATTTAGCAGCGGACCCAGCAGACACTGAAGTACCACCGGCATCAAATTCCGCTTGATACGCAACAACGTCGAGGATAACCGGCACGTATAAAAATGTGTCAAATCGTTCTCCTGAGAGAACACAAATATGTCAGTTCTACGTCGACTTCAAGACAGCATGAACACTCCAGCCTGCATTTTGGAACTCGCACAGTTGCCAATCTTCAAAAACGTCAAAATCGCAAATTCCACAATTGTTGATCTGTTCGGGCAATAACGCCGTGAGCGCAACGAACAAGCGCTCTAGGCACAGCGTCTTCGACGTTTCAGCAACCGGCCGACGCCTGCGATTGGAGCGGCCGCAAGCGAAGAAACACTGCGAGCGCCCTTCAAGAGTTGAACAGGGCCCGATGCTAGGTGCCCTCTGCAACGCATCCCAGAGGAATTGAAAATTTGTGGCATCGAGTATTTTGAAACAGTGCTTTAAAGCGTATTAGTGGAAGTCAAAGTGTCACGCTGTACAGGGCAGTAAAAAGGACGCGCTGCCGGTATGTTTGTCATCATTGTTCTGTGATTTGTGTTGCGTAGGGATTTCTATAACTTTGTGCATTCTTTGTGAATCGTTGTCAGCTCTTGAACATTGATGATAGATATTCTCGGGAGTATTACATCTTTAAAGTGCCATGTCGCTAATAAGGAGCATCTTGCCTGAGGGCATTGGTGTGCAACTATTGTGGCGATATATATTTCCCTGTGCACATATCCACGTGTTCATCTCAAAAATAAATGTGTTTTAAACTTTCAAAGTTTGTTATTCTCCCCATGCTTGTCAACTCGGTATTCGCGGAGTACACACCAAGTAAACACTGTTAATTTCCTACCTTTCTGTCCAACTCTCAGACTGTGTATTTCATATCTTTATTTTTCTTTCTCTTGCTGTCGGGGGTTTCAATTCCCCCTACGTTACGTGCTTAACAACAGCATAGTATCGTGACATAACATTGCACATACACACCCCGTTACTGCCATGTAACATTGCACATACACACCCCGTTACTGCCATGTAACATTGCACATACACACCCCGTTACTGCCATGTAACATTACACATACACACCCCGTTACTGCCATGTAACATTACACATACACACCCCGTTACTGCCATGTAACATACATACACACCTAGTTATTGCCATGTAACATTACACATACACACCCCGTTACTGCCATGAACATTGCACATACACACCCCGTTACTGCCATGTAACATTGCACATACACACCCCGTTACTGCCATGTAACATTGCATATACACACCCCGTTACTGCCATGTAACATTACTCATACACACCCCGTTACTGCCATGTAACATTGCACATACACACCCCGTTACTGCCATGTAACATTGCACATACACACCCCGTTACTGCCATGTAACATTACACATACACACCCCGTTACTGCCATGTAACATTACACATACACACCCCGTTACTGCCATGTAACATTGCACATACACACCCCGTTACTGCCATGTAACATTACACATACACACCCCGTTACTGCCATGTAACATTACACATACACACCCCGTTACTGCCATGTACCATTACACATACACACCCCGTTACTGCCATGTAACATTACACATACACACCCCGTTACTGATATGTAACATTACACATACACACCCCGTTACTGCCATGTAACATTGCACATACACACCCCGTTACTGCCATGTAACATTACACATACACACCCCGTTACTGCCATGTAACATTACACATACACACCCCGTTACTGCCATGTAACATTACACATACACACCCCGTTACTGCCATGTAACATTACACATACACACCCCGTTACTGCCATGTAACATTACACATACACACCCCGTTACTGCCATGTAACATTACACATACACACCCCGTTACTGCCATGAACATTGCATTTACACACCCCGTTACTGCCATGTAACATTACACATACACACCCCGTTACTGCCATGTAACATTGCACATACACACCCCGTTACTGCCATGAACATTGCACATACACACCCCGTTACTGCCATGTAACATTGCACATACACACCCCGTTACTGCCATGTAACATTGCACATACACACCCCGTTACTGCCATGTAACATTGCACATACACACCCCGTTACTGCCATGTAACATTACACATACACACCCCGTTACTGCCATGTAACATTACACATACACACCCCGTTACTGCCATGTAACATTACACATACACACCCCGTTACTGCCATGTAACATTACACATACACACCCCGTTACTGCCATGTAACATTACACATACACACCCCGTTACTGCCATGAACATTGCACATACACACCCCGTTACTGCCATGTAACATTGCACATACACACCCCGTTACTGCCATGTAACATTGCACATACACACCCCGTTACTGCCATGAACATTGCACATACACACCCCGTTACTGCCATGTAACATTACACATACACACCCCGTTACTGCCATGTAACATTACACATACACACCCCGTTACTGCCATGTAACATTACACATACACACCCCGTTACTGCCATGAACATTGCACATACACACCCCGTTACTGCCATGTAACATTACACATACACACCCCGTTACTGCCATGTAACATTGCACATACACACCCCGTTACTGCCATGTAACATTGCACATACACACCCCGTTACTGCCATGTAACATTGCACATACACACCCCGTTACTGCCATGTAACATTGCACATACACACCCCGTTACTGCCATGTAACATTGCACATACACACCCCGTTACTGCCATGTAACATTACACATACACACCCCGTTACTGCCATGTAACATTACACATACACACCCCGTTACTGCCATGTAACATTACACATACACACCCCGTTACTGCCATGTAACATTACACATACACACCCCGTTACTGCCATGTAACATTACACATACACACCCCGTTACTGCCATGTAACATTACACATACACACCCCGTTACTGCCATGTAACATTGCACATACACACCCCGTTACTGCCATGTAACATTACACATACACACCCCGTTACTGCCATATAACATTACACATACACACCCCGTTACTGCCATGTAACATTGCACATACACACCCCGTTACTGCCATGTAACATTACACATACACACCCCGTTACTGCCATGTAACATTACACATACACACCCCGTTACTGCCATGTAACATTACACATACACACCCCGTTACTGCCATGTAACATTGCACATACACACCCCGTTACTGCCATGAACATTGCACATACACACCCCGTTACTGCCATGTAACATTACACATACACACCCCGTTACTGCCATGTAACATTACACATACACACCCCGTTACTGCCATGTAACATTGCACATACACACCCCGTTACTGCCATGTAACATTACACATACACACCCCGTTACTGCCATGTAACATTACACATACACACCCCGTTACTGCCATGTAACATTACACATACACACCCCGTTACTGCCATGTAACATTGCACATACAAACCCCGTTACTGCCATGTAACATTACACATACACACCCCGTTACTGCCATGTAACATTACACATACACACCCTGTTACTGCCATGTAACATTGCACATACACACCCCGTTACTGCCATGTAACATTGCACATACACACCCCGTTACTGCCATGTAACATTACACATACACACCCCGTTACTGCCATGTAACATTACACATACACACCCCGTTACTGCCATGTAACATTACACATACACACCCCGTTACTGCCATGAACATTGCACATACACACCCCGTTACTGCCATGTAACATTACACATACACACCCCGTTACTGCCATGTAACCCTGCGTCACGAAGATTATTCCCATCATTAGAGCAAATAAGGTTACTCAATGTTGCTGTTCAGAACACCAAACAGCAGTGACACAACCTTGCACAACGCAGCCAGAGTCTGATTTAAAAGTAATATTTATACGGGGTGTGTGTGTACAGGATTAATGGAAAAGATACACCAATACACCGTGGGAGTCGAAGGGATACACCAATGTACATAGTATTTATTAGGATAATAAATATACTGCGTATGCTCACAGGACACACCATTATACAGAGAAGAACATTTGAAATATGAAGAACATCCCTACACTCCCACACAACATCCCAACACTCACACACAACATCCCAACACTCCCACACAACATCCCAACACTCACACACAACATGCCAACACTCCCACACAACATCCCAACACTCCCACACAACATCCCAACACTCCAACACAACATCTCAACACTCCCACACAACATCCCAACACTCCCACACGACATCCCAACACTCCCACACAACATCCCAACACTCCCACACAACATCCCAACACTCCCACACAACATCCCAACACTCCCACACAACATCCCAACACTCCCACACAACATCCCAACACTCCCACACAACATCCCAACACTCCCACACAACATCCCAACACTCCCACACAACATCCCAACACTCCCACACGACATCCCAACACTCCCACACAACATCCCAACACTCCCACACAACATGCCAACACTCCCACACAACATCCCAACACTCCCACACAACATCCCAACACTCCCACACAACATCCCAACTCTCCCACACAACATCCCAACACTCCCACACAACATCCCAACACTCCCACACAACATCCCAACACTCCCACACAACATCCTAACACTCCCACACAACATCCCAACACTCCCACACAACATCATTGTATGCTGCTACTTTCAGAGAAGGTAGTTTCCTGGACGACCATGAGTCCCTTTGGCTATTTGAGTTACTATTTTGTGTTGCATTATATAAATGCAGAATAAAATGAAAAAGACACACTAATACACCGTGTGTGTTGAAATCATACACCAATATACGTAGAATTTATTGCGGTATTTATCTTTTGTATTGCAGTATATAATACAGAACAAAATAATAACTCAAGTTATTTGCCATCCTGGTCTAAAGCAACATCCGGAGTGCGGGCCTTCACTTGAGATGATCCGCCGTTTCTTAGCTAAAGTTATAATTTTAAAACCGTATCTTCACCCTCGTACTTCAAGTAAAAATGCTATGTAATGCCTACACTCAGAGTATGAGGCAGTAATCTTGTACTCATATTCACACGCATAATGTTAAAGCTATGGTTCTGTAGCCTTATTTACTCTAATGAAGGCGATAAACTAACCTTATTCTAACCTTATTCGCTTAAACCAATTATGGCAGTAATCTCATAACCTTATCAGCCTTAACATCTTGAAGTTAATAATTTCTTAACCTTATCCGCCTATACCTAGTGAATAAAGCAATTATATAACCTGCTTTGCTATAATGAAAGAAATGTTATTCTAACTTAATTTGCCTTAACCAATTAAGGCAATAATCTTATAACCTTATAAGCCTTAACGCAGTGAATGCAGCAATTGTATAACCTTATTTGCTATAATGAAGGGAATAATTTTTCTTACACATTGAATGCAGTAATCTTTTACCCTCATCTGCTCATATGAAGGCAATAATCTTCTAACCTTATCTTCTTTAACACAGTTAAGGCATTAATCTTCTAACCTTATGCGCTCTAATGGAGCCCATAACCATTCAGCCTTATCTGGCTATATCACCCTGTGCCCACATCCCCTCTGCCTCACCACACCACTCCCCGCTCCCTCACCACACCACACCCCGCTCCCTCACCACACCACACCCCCCCGCTGCCTCACCACACCACTCCCCGCTCCCTCACCACACCACACCCCCCCGCTGCCTCACCACACCACTCCCCGCTCCCTCACCACACCACACCCCCCGCTGCCTCACCACACCACTCCCCGCTCCCTCACCACACCACACCCCCCGCTGCCTCACCACACCACTCCCCGCTCCCTCACCACACCACACCCCCCGCTCCCTCACCACACCACACCCCCCGCTGCCTCACCACACCACTCCCCGCTCCCTCACCACACCACACCCCCCCGCTGCCTCACCACACCACTCCCCGCTCCCTCACCACACCACACCCCCCGCTGCCTCACCACACCACTCCCCGCTCCCTCACCACACCACACCCCCCGCTGCCTCACCACACCACTCCCCGCTCCCTCACCACACCACACCCCCCGCTCCCTCACCACACCACACCCCCCGCTGCCTCACCACACCACACCCCCCGCTGCCTCACCACACCACACCCCCCGCTGCCTCACCGCACACCGCTCCCTCACCACACCACACCCCCCGCTCCCTCACCACACCACACCCCCCGCTGCCTCACCACACCACACCCCCCGCTGCCTCACCACACCACACCCCCCCGCTGCCTCACCACACCACACCCCCCCGCTGCCTCACCACACCACACCCCGCTCCCTCACCACACCACACCCCGCTCCCTCACCACACCACACCCCCCGCTGCCTCACCACACCACACCCCCCGCTGCCTCACCGCACCACACCCCACTCCCTCACCACACCACACCCTGCTCCCTCACCACACCACACCCCCCGCTGCCTCACCACACCACACCCCGCTCCCTCACCACACCACACCCCGCTCCCTCACCACACCACACCCCCCGCTGCCTCACCACACCACACCCCGCTCCCTCACGACACCACACCCCGCTCCCTCACCACACCACACCCCGCTCCCTCACATCACCACACCCCGCTCCCTCACCACACCACAACCCCCGCTGCCTCACCACACCACACCCCGCTCCCTCACCACACCACACCCCCCGCTGCCTCACCACACCACACCCCGCTCCCTCAACACACCACACCCCGCTCCCTCACCACACCACACCCCCCGCTGCCTCACCACACCACACCCCGCTCCCTCAACACACCACACCCCGCTCCCTCACCACACCACACCCCGCTCCCTCAACACACCACACCCCGCTCCCTCACCACACCACACCCCCCGCTGCCTCACCACACCACACCCCGCTCCCTCACATCACCACACCCCCCGCTGCCTCACCACACCACACCCCCCGCTGCCTCACCGCACCACACCCCACTCCCTCACCACACCACACCCCCCGCTGCCTCACCACACCACACCCCCCGCTGCCTCACCGCACCACACCCCCCGCTGCCTCACCACATCACACACCGCTCCCTCACCACACCACACCCCCCGCTGCCTCACCACACCACACCCCGCTGCCTCACCACACCACACCCCGCTCCCTCACCACACCACACCCCGCTCCTTTACCACACCACACCCCCCGCTGCCTCACCACACCACACCCCGCTCCCTCACCACACCACACCCCCCCGCTGCCTCACCGCACCACACCCCACTCCCTCACCACACCATACCCCCTGCTACCTCCCCACACCACACCCCGCTCCCTCACCACACCACACCCCGCTGCCTCACCATACCACACCCCCGTTGCCTCACCCCACCACACCCCCCGCTGCCTCACCACTTCCCGCTCTCCCCCCACACCACACCCCGCTCCCTCACCAGACCGGGACCGGGATGAAGCATCCCGCTCGAGGCTGGGCACCCGGCGCGGCAGGACGGGCGAGGCGGCGTACGGGCGGCGGTGCGAGCGGCAGCATCGCAGGCACAGACACTGCGTCATGACCTCCCGGAAGTACGCCCGGAACCTGGGATGAGGGAAAATAAGGGAAATAAGGGAAATTGAGGGATTAAAAGATCAGGGAAATAAATTTTTATGAGTGGAAATGCGGGAGAATTTTGCTGTTCTTAGTTCAGTTGGTGGGGCTTCTAGAATTGAATGTGTGGTAACATTTGTACACAGCGTCGTCACCTCCGGGAAGGAGGTCCGGAACCTGGGATTATGAGTGGGGTTTTATGAGTGGAAACATCTAATGCAACATCTAAGTGGACTTCATCTAGGGACTTATATAGTTCAACAGGGGGTGTTTTTAAAAGAAGATTTGACAAGATTCAATCGGGGTGTTTTCAAAAGTGTAAACGGACCGACTTTAGTACACTGCGTCATCACCTTTCGGGAGTACGGCCGGAACCTGGGATGAGGGAAAAATGGGGTTTTATGAGTGGCAACGTGGGAGAATTTTGTAGTTCTTGGTTCAGTTGCAGGGACTTCTAGAGTTGGACATGGGGCAACATGTGTACACTGCGTCATTGGAGGTGGTTTTAGAATCGGACATGGGGCAACATGTGTACAATGCGTCATTGGAGGTGGTTTTAGAATTGGACATGGGGCAACATGTGTACACTGCGTCATTGGAGGTGGTTTTAGAATCGGACATGGGGCAACATGTGTACACTGCGTCATTGGAGGTGGTTTTAGAATTGGACATGGGGCAACATGTGTACACTGCGTCATTGGAGGTGTTTTTAGAATTGGACATGGGGCAACATGTGTACACTGCGTCATTGGAGGTGTTTTTAGAATTGGACATGGGGCAACATGTGTACACTGCGTCATTGGAGGTGTTTTTAGAATTGGACATGGGGCAACATGTGTACACTGCGTCATTGGAGGTGTTTTTAGAATTGGACATGGGGCAACATGTGTACACTGCGTCATTGGAGGTGTTTTTAGAATTGGACATGGGGCAACATGTGTACACTGCGTCATTGGAGGTGTTTTTAGAATTGGACATGGGGCAACATGTGTACACTGCGTCATTGGAGGTGTTTTTAGAATTGGACATGGGGCAACATGTGTACACTGCGTCATTGGAGGTGCTTTTAGAATTGGACATGGGGCAACATGTGTACACTGCGTCATTGGAGGTGTTTTTAGAATTGGACATGGGGCAACATGTGTACACTGCGTCATTGGAGGTGTTTTTAGAATTGGACATGGGGCAACATGTGTACACTGCGTCATTGGAGGTGTTTTTAGAATTGGACATGGGGCAACATGTGTACACTGCGTCATTGGAGGTGTTTTTAGAATTGGACATGGGGCAACATGTGTACACTGCGTCATTGGAGGTGTTTTTAGAATTGGACATGGGGCAACATGTGTACACTGCGTCATTGGAGGTGTTTTTAGAATTGGACATGGGGCAACATGTGTACACTGCGTCATTGGAGGTGTTTTTAGAATTGGACATGGGGCAACATGTGTACACTGCGTCATTGGAGGTGTTTTTAGAATTGGACATGGGGCAACATGTGTACACTGCGTCATTGGAGGTGTTTTTAGAATTGGACATGGGGCAACATGTGTACACTGCGTCATTGGAGGTGTTTTTAGAATTGGACATGGGGCAACATGTGTACACTGCGTCATTGGAGGTGCTTTTAGAATTGGACATGGGGCAACATGTGTACACTGCGTCATTGGAGGTGTTTTTAGAATTGGACATGGGGCAACATGTGTACACTGCGTCATTGGAGGTGTTTTTAGAATTGGACATGGGGCAACATGTGTACACTGCGTCATTGGAGGTGTTTTTAGAATTGGACATGGGGCAACATGTGTACACTGCGTCATTGGAGGTGTTTTTAGAATTGGACATGGGGCAACATGTGTACACTGCGTCATTGGAGGTGTTTTTAGAATTGGACATGGGGCAACATGTGTACACTGCGTCATTGGAGGTGTTTTTAGAATTGGACATGGGGCAACATGTGTACACTGCGTCATTGGAGGTGTTTTTAGAATTGGACATGGGGCAACATGTGTACACTGCGTCATTGGAGGTGTTTTTAGAATTGGACATGGGGCAACATGTGTACACTGCGTCATTGGAGGTGTTTTTAGAATTGGACATGGGGCAACATGTGTACACTGCGTCATTGGAGGTGTTTTTAGAATTGGACATGGGGCAACATGTGTACACTGCGTCATTGGAGGTGTTTTTAGAATTGGACATGGGGCAACATGTGTACACTGCGTCATTGGAGGTGTTTTTAGAATTGGACATGGGGCAACATGTGTACACTGCGTCATTGGAGGTGTTTTTAGAATTGGACATGGGGCAACATGTGTACACTGCGTCATTGGAGGTGTTTTTAGAATTGGACATGGGGCAACATGTGTACACTGCGTCATTACCTCGCGGAAGTACGCCGGAACCTGCGTACACCGGAAATAACGGGTGGCTTACATGATTGGCGATATCTAAGTAAACTTCATCTAAGGTCTTGTGTTCTTCATCAGGGGGTGTTTTTAAATGTAGATATGACAATATTCAATTAAGAAGTTTTCAAAGGTGGAAATGGGGTGACTTTGTAGTTCATACTTTAGTTAGAGGAGTTTTTAAAAGTGGAAGCGGTGTAAGTTTTGCAGTTCAATTGGAAGCGTTTTTAAAAAATGGAAGCGGCAGGATTTTTTATACTTCAATCGGAGGCGTTTATAGAAGTGGATACTAGCGACAAGATATCTAATTTAATCAAATCCATTTTCAAGGGACGAACTAATGACTAAGTTGGTAGTTCAATAGATGCCGTTTTCAAAAGTGGAAATGGCCAATTTTGTTGTTTGATCGAACGTTGTTGGACATCATCTAATGCAAATCCCAACTCACAATGGCAAAAATTAGTAACTTGAATTAGGCATTATAGAAGTTGGGCGTCCAATTTTTTACTGTGTTCATGAAATTCACATAAACTGTATAACTCGAAAATTGATAATATTTATTGTTATTGCATCACTGAACACGTATGGATCAGAAGTTTGATGGATCCTGTTGTATTCAGTTGGTGATATTGTTTTTGTATTCTAATGTTTTGTATTCTGTGTATTTGCGTGTGGCCTATATATTATTTATACTTCTTATTTTATTTTATATTGTATTGCAATGAATTTTATTGTAAACAATGGAAAAAGAAGGGACTCTGCTGCAAAGCCAATTCACGAAAATCCCAAGCCAGTTTCGACCAGAAACCCTTACGTGATATCAAAAGTTTGACCTATGCAAGCTATTTTAGAGGCATCTCGGTAATTGCTGGAGGTTTTGAATCGGCTTGAGCTATTGTAAAGAGGTTTGTTCTCTTCGACAAGTGTCAGCTCTGACAGGCCTGTCTTTGTTATTCCACTCCTATTAGTCATGCTTTGTGAGCCATCTCCTGTCAGTCATCTCCTGTCAGCTATTTCCTGTCATCCATCTCCTGTCACCCATCTCCTGTCAGCCATCTCCTGTCAACCATCTCCTGTCAACCATCTCCTGTCAGCCATCTCCTGTCATCCATCTCCAGTCAGCCATCTCCAGTCAGCCAAATCCTGTCAGCCATCTCCAGTCAGCCATCTCCTGTCAGCCATCACCTGTCAGCCATCTCCTGCCAGCCATCTCCTGTCATCCATATCCTGTCAGCCATCTCCAGTCAGCCAAATCCTGTCATCCATCTCCAGTCAGCCAACTCCTGTCAGCCATCTCCTGTCAGCCCACTCCTGTGAGCTATCTCCAGTCAACCATCTCCTGCCAGCCATCTCCAGTCATCCATCTCCAGTCAGCCAACTCCTGTCAGCCATCACCTGCCAGCCTATCAAATTCTAAAAGCCTAAAACCGCTTTCGTTTGACCGCGCAGTTTTCGTTTATCTAGGGCGCACACAAAACACAGGAAAGCGACAGCTTCTCGTAAATAAAGCGCAGAAAAACGACGGCTCCTCGTAAATAAAACCCAGAAAATTGACGGCTGATCGCGGTTCAATTTTCCACCGCTCACTCAGAGGAAGGAAAAGCGGACTCGATATTTGTCTTTCTTTCTCTCTTTTACGGGATCAAATTCGTCTCGGAAAGATCACGCGATATCTTTCTGTCCTGCACCCTGCCCAATAAATGTCCGTAGCGTTCACCGGCACCGTATTGCAGCAAAGCTGCCGGAAGCATCGCGTCCGTTACGCGGTATGAGGAGTGTTGCTGTCTTGCAGAATGGCTTATAACGGCGCCCGATATCGCGGCCTGCCTAAGCCTAAGCTTTAGGGGTATTTCGCGAGGGGAAATGAGGGAGGACTATTGTACGGGTGTTGCTGCGGGGTTGTGAGGGTATGAGGAATGAGGGCATGAGGGTGTGAGGGTGTGAGGGTGTTAGAAATGAGGGTATGAGGGTGTGAGGGTGTTAGAAAGGAGGATATGAGGGTGTGAGGGCATGAGGGTGTGAGGGAATGAGGGTGTGAGGGTGTGAAGGTGTGAGGAATGAGGCTGTGAGGGTGTGAGGGTATGAGGGTATGAGAGTGTGAGGGTGTGAAGGTTTGAGGGTGTGAGGGTATGAGGGTATGAGGGAATGAGAGTATGAGGGTGTGAGGGTGTGGGGGCATGAGGGTATGAGGGTGTGAGAATGTGAGGGCATGAGGGTATGAGGGAATGAGGGTATGAGGGTATGAGGGTGTGAGGGTGTGAGGGTGTGAGGGTATGAGGGAATGAGGGAATGAGGGTATGAGGGTGTGAGGGTATGAGAGTTTGAGGGTGTGAGGGCATGAGGGTATGAGGGTATGAGGATATGAGGGTATGAGGGTATGAGGGTATGAGGGTGCGAGGGTGTGAGGGTGTGAGGGTGTGAGGGCATGGGTGCATGAAGTTATGAGTGTATGAGGGTATGAGGGAATGAGGGTATGAGGGTTTGAGGGTATGGGGGTATGAGGGTATGGGGGTATGAGGGCTTTAGGGAATGAGGGTGTGAGGGTATGAGGGTGTGAGGGTATGAGGGTGTGAGGGCATGAGGTTAAAGGTTAGGTTAAAGGTCAAAGGTTAACATCGGCATTTTTGGGATGCTTTATTTCCAATCAAGCCTGATACATATGATCTTAGCATTGGTTTTTCAAATGTCTTATAACTAACTCTATATATAGGACACCATGACGGTTCCCCCGTAAAGCCGGTACCCATTTCCGACACCTGGGTTGAGTGGGGTATTGTGCTTGAGCTTTCCCTTATACCCAACGGGGAAAATCTCCGCGCCAGTGCTGGGAACGAACCCGCGACTTCCAGCATACAAGCCCGATCCCTTAACCGCTGTGCCACGGAGAGCACGGAGGGATCGGACGGAGAGCATGAGTGTACGAAGTTATGAGGGTGTGAGGGCATGAGTGTATGAAGTTATGAGGGTTTGAGGGTGTGAGGACAACATTTGTTGATGAAATGAAAACATTTATAGAGGGACACAGCGCCGGAATATATATTAGGTGATATTCTTCGTGTTGAGGCATTTTAAAAACCATTGATTGTATTCCGTATCATTTCATTTCGACATAGGCCTACGCTGTTTTCTTTCTTAGTTTTCTTTCGATTTTTGATATCTTATAACCGTGCAAATTAGCTCTAACAACTTAACTAAATTATAAATATACTTCAATAAATTCTAAGCATACATTTTTGTACGCTAAGATATTGAGCAATGTGCAATTTTCCTTCAATAACGATTTTTATTTTTATTTAAATGGAAAGCTATTGAGTTATTTGTCATTCACAACTGAAGAATTTGGAACGCTGCTTCTGAGTAAATCGTCTTTTGATAGTTCCATTAGTAAATAACCGTTATGTTCTGTTACTCATGTTATTTTCATCAACTTGATTTTTTGTGAAACACTGATGAATTTCCAGTGAGAAGTTTTAATTATATATATTCTGAAGAATTTTTAGCGTTAATATCATGAAATATCGTCAGATTTCCTGATTGAATTTTTATAAAATGCCGTTGAATTTCCGGTGTGAATTTCGTATCAAATACCGTTAAATTTCAAAAGTGAATACCGTATCAAATACCGTTAAATTTCAAATATGAATTTCGTATCAAATACCGTTAAATTTCAAAAGTGAATTTCGTATCAAATACCGTTAAATTTCAAATATGAATTTCGTATCAAATACCGTTAAATTTCAAATGTGAATTTCGTATCAAATACCGTTAAATTTCAAATATGAATTTCGTATCAAATACCGTTAAATTTCAAATGTGAATTTCGTATCAAATACCGTTAAATTTCAAAAGTGAATTTCGTATCAAATACCGTTAAATTTCAAATGTGAATTTCGTATCAAATACCGTTAAATTTCAGAAGGGAATTTCGTATCAAATACCGTTAAATTTCAAAAGGAAATTTCGTATCAATTACCGTTAAATTTTAAAAGTGAATTTCGTATCAAATACCATTAAATTTCAAAAGGGAATTTCGTATCAAATACCATTAAATTTCAAAAGGGAATTTCGTATCAAATACCGTTAAATTTCATAAGTGAATTTCGTATCAAATACCGTTAAATTTCATAAGTGAATTTCGTATCAAATACCGTTAAATTTCAAAAGTGAATTTCGTATCAAATACCATTAAATTTCAAAAGTGAATTTCGTATCAAATACCGTTAAATTTCAAATGTGAATTTTGTATCAAATACCGTTAAATTTCAAAAGTGAATTTCGTATCAAATACCGTTAAATTTCAAAAGTGAATTTCTTATCAAATACCATTAAATTTCAAAAGTGAATTTCGTATCATATACCGTTAAATTTCAAAAGTGAATTTCGTATCAAATACCGGTAAATTTCAAAAGTGAATTTCGTATCAAATACCGTTAAATTTCAAAAGTGAATTTCGTATAAAATACCGTTAAATTTCAAAAGTGAATTTCGTATCAAATACCATTAAATTTCAAAAGTGAATTTCGTATCATATACCGTTAAATTTCATAAGTGAATTTCGTATCAAATACCGTTAAATTTCAAAAGTGAATTTCGTATCAAATACCATTAAATTTCAAAAGTGAATTTCGTATCATATACCGTTAAATTTCAAAAGTGAAATTCGTATCAAATACCGGTAAATTTCAAAAGTGAATTTCGTATCAAATACCGTTAAATTTCAAAAGTGAATTTCGTATCAAATACCGTTAAATTTCAGAAGGGAATTTTTAATGAAACACCGTCAGATGAATTTCCAGTGTGAATCTCAAATAAAATACAGTATCGTCAGATTTTCAGTGTGTTTTCTTATAAAATTCTGTTGAATTTCAAAAGTGAATTTCGTATCAAATACCGTTAAATTTCAGAAGGGAATTTTTAATGAAACACCGTCAGATGAATTTCCAGTGTGAATCTCAAATAAAATACAGTATCGTCAGATTTTCAGTGTGTTTTCTTATAAAATTCTGTTAAATTTCCAAAGTGAATTTCTAATGAAGTATCGTCAGATAAAATTCCAGTTCGAATTTTTAATAAAATACCGTCAGATTTCCGTGTTAATTTTTATTGAAATGCCATCAAATGCTGTCGACCGAACCGTGCCAAAACTTTGACAAAAAGTGCTGATTTCACGCTCTTACAGGAGAAATCTAAGTCAAAAATTCAATGAATGATTTTTACCATAGCGTTGAAACGGAAAACGTAGAGCAGTGAAGAAATTCGGTCCTTTTTTTTTTTCATGAGGCTGTCTCGAGTGTTGCTTTTCACTCCAGCAACGAGTGCTTAAATACTTCAGATTTTTCGGCGCCTAAGGAAGGTTGCAAAAATTTCAATCTGAAATTACCGAGCGCAAGCATTACATTTAAAAATGTAATGAGCTTCATGTGTAACTCGAGAAACATCCCTTAATGAAGGAACATTTTTGCTTCGATCAAATATGTTGGGGCTCAGCAGAAATGCTTGCGTTTTTCAGTTCCGTCGCCGAAAAATTGTTTTTAAATTATCAATTCAGTCGAAAGATTGCAAAGGACTTAAAACTTCTCTAAAATTATACCGCTCCACTGAGCAGTTTAACTCGATCATTGATGATTAAAAAGCATATGGTCCCTATAACACTAGGTAATTTAACTTAGACATTTGATTTAAATAAATATTGCCTTTAAAAATCAGTATTTGGTAACTATATCACTAGGCAATTTAATTTAGAAATTTGATTTAAATAAATCTCGCCTTTAAAGAATCAATATTTGGTAACTATATGTTGATAGGACGTTTAATCGAAACTGAAGGCCCGAATTTAAAGGCTCCTTCATTTGGTATTTTTCAATAATCTGATACTTCTCGGTGAAGACAAACGAGGGCGCTCCAATAATGTCTTCGTTATAATATAAGGTTACAAAGATGATGACAAGATAACATGTAACACATAACGCACAATACAAACACAGTTTCAAATTATTGAGTTCTTTAGGTAAAGATCGATCTGAAACAAACGATGTATATACTTAATGTGAGAAAGTAAACAAAGTTCAGAATAGTATGGAAAGCTTTGAATTATGCATAATTATCGGCAAATATTCATTAAATAATTACACAGGTTGGTTGTATGACAAATCTAAGCGTACAAGGAAAAAGCGAAAATAATATTCATCATAACGGTGCTACCTAAAGGAATTCCTATAATCACAGTTAACAAAGTGGTATGCGAAGCGAAGCTCACGAGCGTAGATGCGTACGCTACGATCTTGTTCTGCATGTTCGCATACACGAGTGCAGGATGGCGCTTACATATATATATATATATAAAACAAGGCAATTTAATTTAGACGTTTAATTTACTTTGATTCGGCTTATAAAAAATCAACACATGGTATTCACATCACCATGCGCTTTAATATAGAGATCTTTAATTAATGTAATCTAGGCCTTAAAAAATAAACAAATGGAGACTATATCTCTAGGCGACTCAATTTGGACGTTTAATGTGATTTGATCAGGTTTAGAAAACCGACATATAGATGTAACTGTATGACTTGGCGTTTTAATGTAGACATTTAATTTAGTCTCGGCGTTAAAAAAAACAACAATGGTAACAATAACACTGGGCGGTTTGATTTGGACGGGGCTTAAGGAAAGGATCGATAAGTTCAAGCATTAGAGGCGTTTTGCAAAACTGCATCAAGCATAACGCGATACGCAGTGAGACGCAAAGTCTATGTTGTAATTTTGTTAGACGCACTTTGAATGAATTCTGTGTGCCTTCATATTTTATCAAATTATTTAATATATTTATTTGAGGTAGTTTTTTTTATTTCTATAGTAACTTAGTTTAAAAATAGCGTTCGTGACATAGCGGATGCGAATGAAAGGCTCAGAATAAGTTCCACCCGTTGATCAAAATTTACATTTTATAAGAGTAAATAAAGTTTCCAACAACAGAAACACATAACAATGTTTTGGATCTAACCAGCGTAAAATGAGAGGCCATAATTCGGGTTCGGTACAAAGTGAGCCTTTAACTTTTACCTTCTAAATGCAAGGTTAACATACAAACGAGAATAACCCTTATTACTGTTCACCACTAAAACAATCTTCAACTGTGTTCATTAAATAATCAAATCCTAAAAAAACTTGCGGTGTAGTTCACGTGACAACGTTACCAAAAACAAATGTTATAACAGAAAAAAGCAATTCTCCAATTAATTTCGAAATTAATTTCTAGAATTTCTACCAGGTGATGCAGGTGTTCCTCAAGGATCAGTCTTTGGGCCTCCCCTGCGCAGTATTTCTATTGAGGACGCTGTGGGCATTACAGGTAGTCCAATGAACCGAGTTTATTTGCGGATAATGCGCTCATGAAACTGCAATTTTGCCTGACTGAATGATCCACCCTACGGCTATTATTTAAAAGAAGGCTATTAAATGAAAATGAAAGGGTATTATATGGAAATAAGCGCAGCACGAGCAAGGAACACGCCACTGACGCGTTGTGCAGCTTGCTTTTGTTGACGAAGTGCTGTGTATTTTTTGTGTAATGAGTAGAATGTTATTACTTCTCATATTATTAATGTTGTTATCATGTAGTAAAATTATTGTAATGTTATAGCCAGCATGATTTTTGAAGTTTTAGGTACGATTCATTGGTAAAAACACTTTTCAAATGAACTGTAAGAATGTATCCCAGATTACGTGGCCTGTAGTACCCGGATATGGGTATGAATTTAATTGGATCGCGTATCTGTGCTTCGTACTTTTATAAATTTTCAAAATGTCACGAACTTACATGGCTTTTTACAAAATACGTATTAATCGTTCTGACATTCTGTTCTGTCTTCGAGTGAGAAATCTTACTGATTTAGAATTTGAGGGCGAAAAAGCAGTTTAACCCAACATTTCAGTAATATCTGTTAATGAAAAATCTCACCGATCTTAAAAACGAGAGAGATGAAGTAGTATAATTTAATATTTTGTTTGTATCATTGCACAAAAAATTTCACCAATATTTTCAGAGGGAATAAATAAAAAATGACCTGATATTTTTTTAGTATCGTCGAGCAAAAAATTTCACCTATATCTTTAAGAGGGAAAAAGAAAAATCAGCAGTATATTTTCTTAATATCTTCGAGGAAGAAATTTCAGCGATATTTTTAAAGGGAAAAAATGAAAATAAAAACAATATTTTGCTGATATCGTCGAGTGGAAAACGTAACAATTTCATGTTTAATTTAAGGGCATAGAGCAGTAAGGATTTACTTTCAAGCTCCGGTGCACCACAGCCCGGTCTAACTTTTTTGCCCCTGCATGCATGTTTTTCGCCGCCTAAGTGATTTAATCATTTAGGCGGCGAAAACATACTTGTAAGCGGCGAAAAAGCTAAGACTGGGAGAGCGCCCTGAGCAGTCTACTCGCTTCCATAGGAGGCAGGCGGCGGCGGATTGACCGAGCCTCTTCGTCTCTCAGCTAATCATCTCTGCACTTTATTTTGATTATTTCTTTTTATCCAACGCCAAACCAGCGGAATCAAACTAACCGACAACTTTATCCAAATCCAAACCAGCGGAACCGAACTAACCGACAGCTTTATCCAACTCCAAACCAGCGGAACCGAACTAACCGACAGCTTTATCCAACTCCAAACCAGCGGAACCGAACTAACTTACAGCTTCACCCAACTCCAAACCAGCGGAACCGAACTAACCTACAGCTTTATCCAACTCCAAACCAGCGGAACCGAACTAACCTACAGCTTCACCCAACTCCAAACCAGCGGAACCGAACTAACCTACAGCTTTATCCAACTCCAAACCAGCGGAACCGAACTAACCTACAGCTTTATCCAACTCCAAACCAGCGGAACCGAACTAACCTACAGCTTTATCCAACTCCAAACCAGCGGAACCGAACTAACCGACAGCTTTATCCAACTCCAAACCAGCGGAACCGAACTAACCTACAGCTTTATCCAACTCCAAACCAGCGGAACCGAACTAACCTACAGCTTTATCCAACTCCAAACCAGCGGAACCGAACTAACCTACAGCTTCACCCAACTCCAAACCAGCGGAACCGAACTAACCTACAGCTTTATCCAACTCCAAACCAGCGGAACCGAACTAACCTACAGCTTCACCCAACTCCAAACCAGCGGAACCGAACTAACCTACAGCTTTATCCAACTCCAAACCAGCGGAACCGAACTAACCTACAGCTTTATCCAACTCCAAACCAGCGGAACCGAACTAACCTACAGCTTTATCCAACTCCAAACCAGCGGAACCGAACTAACCGACAACTTTATCCAACTCCAAACCAGCGGAACCGAACTAACCTACAGCTTTATCCAACTCCAAACCAGCGGAACCGAACTAACCTACAGCTTCACCCAACTCCAAACCAGCGGAACCGAACTAACCTACAGCTTTATCCAACTCCAAACCAGCGGAACCGAACTAACCTACAGCTTTATCCAACTCCAAACCAGCGGAACCGAACTAACCTACAGCTTCACCCAACTCCAAACCAGCGGAACCGAACTAACCTACAGCTTTATCCAACTCCAAACCAGCGGAACCGAACTAACCTACAGCTTTATCCAACTCCAAACCAGCGGAACCGAACTAACCTACAGCTTTATCCAACTCCAAACCAGCGGAACCGAACTAACCTACAGCTTTATCCAACTCCAAACCAGCGGAACCGAACTAACCTACAGCTTTATCCAACTCCAAACCAGCGGAACCGAACTAACCGACAGCTTCACCCAACTCCAAACCATCGCAACCGAACTAACCTACAGCTTTATCCAACTCCAAACCAGCGGAACCGAACTAACCGACAGCTTTATCCAACTCCAAACCAGCGGAACCGAACTAACCTACAGCTTTATCCAACTCCAAACCAGCGGAACCGAACTAACCGACAGCTTTATCCAACTCCAAACCAGCGGAACCGAACTAACCTACAGCTTCACCTAACTCCAAACCAGCGGAACCGAACTAACCTACAGCTTCACCCAACTCCAAACCAGCGGAACCGAACTAACCTACAGCTTTATCCAACTCCAAACCAGCGGAACCGAACTAACCGACAGCTTTATCCAACTCCAAACCAGCGGAACCGAACTAACCTACAGCTTTATCCAACTCCAAACCAGCGGAACCGAACTAACCTACAGCTTCACCCAACTCCAAACCAGCGGAACCGAACTAACCTACAGCTTCACCCAACTCCAAACCAGCGGAACCGAACTAACCTACAGCTTTATCCAACTCCAAACCAGCGGAACCGAACTAACCTACAGCTTCACCCAACTCCAAACCAGCGGAACCGAACTAACCTACAGCTTTATCCAACTCCAAACCAGCGGAACCGAACTAACCTACAGCTTCACCCAACTCCAAACCAGCGGAACCGAACTAACCTACAGCTTTATCCAACTCCAAACCAGCGGAACCGAACTAACCGACAGCTTCACCCAACTCCAAACCATCGCAACCGAACTAACCGACAGCTCTATGACTTTTACACACTGTAGTTAGTGTAAGTTCCAGTAAATGCAAGGAAAGTGAGGGCTGAAGAACACCACACGTGGCTATTGGCTTTTGCAGTGACACGAAGCCTTAAAAGCTTACTTATGTACATATACGTAGGAATGGCTAGTAAAAAGTAAGTTTAGGCATATAGATAATCATATATGAGCATGAACGCTTGAGTATGAAAGCATGAGTTTAAAAGTATGAGTGTAAAAAGATGAGTATAGAAGTATAGGTATGAAAGTATGAGTATAAAAGTATTAATGTAAAAAGATGAGTATAGAAGTATAGGTATGAAAGGATGAGAATAGTATAGGATGAGTATAGGATGAGTATAGGATGAGTATAGGATGAGTATGGGATGAGTATAGGATGAGTATAAGAGGATGAGTATAGAAATACAAGTATGAAAGTACGAGTATAAAAGTGTGAGTATGAGAGTATAAACTTGAAAGTATGATTGACAAATGAACAAAAACATCTGTAACGAGCCTCGAGTTTTCTCGTGTCCGGTGGCAGTACAGTACAGAAGAAGGGTATAAACAGACGTTTCATTCATCTTCTTATTACTTGTAAATCTGTAAGCAAAAATCAAACAATTCTCAATAGATGACAAAAACCTTCAGTTCAATTAAATTTCAAATTTTAATTCAGAATTATGGAAACACAGTAGAGTTGCACGAATGTAAGCTAGACTAAAAATTCAATTAAGAAAAACACTTACATCAGTATCAGGATTGGCCTTGCCTAACTGATCCACACTGGTAGGAAATTCATTCAGTGTTCAAGACCTGCTGCCCTAAATTTAGTCTTTGAATGCAAATGTTCCTGGCTCTGAAACAAAATATAGAACTATGATTTGACGCCAAAAAGAAACTAGCAATGATCTTAAATAACAAAATTTTAATGCCAAGAACAAATTTCATATACAATTAGCTCCATTAGGACACTTCAAACACAAATTAAAATGAACAATCTTAGCTAGATCTTCCAAAAATCTGCAGTTGAACGAAATTTCACTGGTTATCAATGCAGCCGCAGCCAACCAACATCCGAGCTTATATAGAGCCGACAAAAACGTAGTTGTACGTTAGGGCTTAATGACAATTATTGTTCACAAATATTATAAAAGAGCGTGAGAACAACACAACATCCGTGCTGCAACAGCACTGAAACGACCAAATCAGGGCACTTTAATTTGTTGTATTTTAAACAAAAATATGTTTTTGAGAACTTATTTCATCAACGAGCTATCTTCAGTTTGAGTTTATGGCACTGATAATCATACCCGAAAGTATTGTGAACAAAGAGTAGAAAATATTTTGCATACTCCACATATGACATTGTTAGATGTAGTATTTTTAGCGAAAATGTCCTTTTCAAAATTAATTTAAAAAATAATTGAACTATAAACATAAACACCAGTCAAACCACACGCTGCTCGCACAGAAAGCGTTTCTACATGTGTAAGAACTTCATCTTGAAGTAAAGCATTTTTATATCCAAGATGCATTCAAGTTCGATACTTCTTACTTCTATTTTGCTATTGCGTGAAGATAGGAAACAGGTATAATAAAAACAGGTATAATAAAAACAGGTATAATAAAAACAGGTATAATAAAAACAGGTATAAACAAATAGGGAACAAATAAAACCCAGATAAAATTTTGGGTAATTTCCGACACAATTTTAGAAAATAACTTTCTATTGTACCCCATGGGGTAGACACCACCACACATGGTACACAACACCACACACCACCACACATGGGGTACACACCACAACACACACGGGGTACACACCACCACACATGGTACACAACACCACACACCACCATACATGGTACACACCACCACACACCACCACACATGGGGTACACACCATCACACATGGTACACACCACCACACACCACCACACATGGGGTACACACCATCACACATGGTACACACCACCACACATGGAGTACATACCACCACACATGGGGTACACACCACCACACATGGAGGACACACCACCACAAATGGTGCACACCACCATACATGGTACACACCACCACACATGGGAAACACACCACCACACATGGTACACACCACCACACATGGGGTACACACCACCACACATGGTACACACCACCACATATGGGGTACACACCACCACACATGGTACACACCACCACACATGGGGTACACACCACCACACATGGGGTACACACCACCACACATGGTACACACCACCACACATGGGGTACACACTGCCACCCATGGTACACACCACCACACATGGGGTACACATCACCACACATGGCGTACACACCACCACACATGGTACACACCACCACACATGGTACACACCACCACACATGGGGTACACACCACCACACATGGTACACACCACCACACATGGTACACACCACCACACATGGTACACACCACCACACATCGGGTACACACCACCACACATGGTACACACCACCACACATGGTACACACCACCACACATGGTACACACCACCACACATGGTACACACCACCACACATGGTACACACCACCACACATGGTACACACCACCAGACATTGTACACACCACCACACATGGTACACACCACCACACATGGTACACACCACCACACATGGCGTACACACCTGGCATTCATCCAGTAGTAGACAATGGGGTTGACCATGGCGTTGGACATGGCGAGCCAGTAGAAGGCGAGGTAGACGTGCTGCACATGGTCCGTATCGAGCACCTGGCTGTCGTGGTACTGGTACAGGAAGAAGGCCTGCTGTGGCAGCCAGCAGAGTGCGAATATCACCACGATCACGATGAACATGCGCACCACCTGCAGCATGGCAGCCATGTCTGAACGTGAGGGGTATTTTTGAACATAACAGGCATGTCTGAACATGAGGGGTCCTTGTGAACATGGCAGGCATGTCTGAACATGATGTGTCTTTGTGAACATGGCAGGCATGTCTGAACATGAGGTGTCTTTGTGAACATGACAGGCATGTGTGAACATGAGGTGTTTTAGTGAACATGATCAGGCATGTGTGAACACGAGGTATGTTTTTAAACGTGAACAGGCATGTGTGAACATGAGGTGTGCGCATCACCAGGCTGCCTATAGATCAACGCATGTCACCTGCCCATGAACATGTATCTACGGAACATGTCTCCTGAACATGCTCCCATTACAACAATAGGAAACTTACCGAGTATGAGGAAGCGGACGCATAAAATGACAGTTATTTTTATTATACTATCATTAAAATAATTGTAACTCTTATTCTAACGTCAGTTAATGCAAGTATTGTGGCAATATTTTATTGGGTTATATTGGTACAAAATTTAAATACTTGACATTTCTTTATATTTGAAGTATATAAATTTGACATTTTTATACATGACATTTCAATCGTAATATGACAATGCACTTCAAGAAGCCGTCCATGATGTTTTAAAAAGCAATCTTGCTGTAACGTTGCATTTTATTTTAAAATAACGATCTAAATAACATGCGAATAAGAGTTAAAAATAACCATACTAAAATTAGTACCAAAAAATGCGTCAAAAATGGCGATCGATGAAACGCTGGAGAATGAATAGCTAAATGGCGTTATCAATCAACGCTCAACAAAATAGCTTTAAAAATTACTCTGCAAAATTACAGCCAAAATAACGCAAAAGAAAATAACGATCAATAACGATCAAAATAACGCATACACCTAACGACAAAAATAACGCTTTTGCAAATGACAACCTGGATAATTCTTCAAGAAAATAGCAATAAAAATCCCGCATACAAATAACGACAAAAATAACGCTTTTGCAAATGACGACCTGGATAATTCTTCAAGAAAATAACAATAAAAATCCCGCATGAAAATAACGATCGAAATAAAGCTCGAGAAAAATTCCAAAATAACTATTTAGAAAATAACGATTCGTCATGACGAAATAAGACAAAGATTGGCAAACGGTCTAGACTCTGCACTAACAAGAACGGTCTAGACTCTACACTAACAAGAACGGTCTAGACTCTGCACTAACAAGAACGGTCTAGACTCTACACTAACAAGAACGGTCTAGACTCTACACTAACAAGAACGGTCTAGACTCTACACTAACAAGAACGGTCTAGACTCTACACTAACAAGGACGGTCTAGACTCTACACTAACAAGAACAGTCTAGACTCTACACTAACAAGAACGGTCTAGACTCTACACTAACAAGAACGGTCTAGACTCTACACTAACAAGAACGGTCTAGACTCTACACTAACAAGAACGGTCTAGACTCTACACTAACAAGAACGGTCTAGACTCTACACTAACAAGAACGGTCTAGACTCTACACTAACAAGAACGGTCTAGACTCTACACTAACAAGGACGGTCTAGACTCTACACTAACAAGAACGGTCTAGACTCTACACTAACAAGGACGGTCTAGACTCTACACTAACAAGAACGGTCTAGACTCTACACTAACAAGAACGGTCTAGACTCTACACTAACAAGAACGGTCTAGACTCTACGCTAACAAGAACGGTCTAGACTCTACACTAACAATACGGTCTAGACTCTACGCTAACAAGAACGGTCTAGACTCTACACTAACAAAAACGGTCTAGACTCTACACTAACAAGAACGGTCTAGACTCTACACTAACAAGAACGGTCTAGACTCTACGCTAACAAGAACGGTCTAGACTCTACACTAACAAGAACGGTCTAGACTCTACGCTAACAAGAACGGTCTAGACTCTACACTAACAAAAACGGTCTAGACTCTACACTAACAAGAACGGTCTAGACTCTACACTAACAAGAACGGTCTAGACTCTACACTAACAAGGACGGTCTAGACTCTACACTAACAAGAACGGTCTAGACTCTACACTAACAAGGACGGTCTAGACTCTACACTAACAAGAACGGTCTAGACTCTACACTAACAAGAACGGTCTAGACTCTACACTAACAAAAACGGTCTAGACTCTACACTAACAAGAACGGTCTAGAATCTACACTAACAAAAACGGTCTAGACTCTACACTAACAAGAACGGTCTAGACTCTACACTAACAAGAACGGTCTAGACTCTACACTAACAAGGACGGTCTAGACTCTACACTAACAAGAACGGTCTAGACTCTACACTAACAAGAACGGTCTAGACTCTACACTAACAAGAACGGTCTAGACTCTACACTAACAAGAACGGTCTAGACTCTACACTAACAAGAACGGTCTAGACTCTACGCTAACAAGAACGGTCTAGACTCTACACTAACAAAAACGGTCTAGACTCTACACTAACAAGAACGGTCTAGACTCTACACTAACAAGAACGGTCTAGACTCTACACTAACAAGAACGATCTAGACTCTACACTAACAAGAACGGTCTAGACTCTACACTAACAAGAACGGTCTAGACTCTACACTAACAAAAACGGTCTAGACTCTACACTAACAAGAACGGTCTAGACTCTACACTAACAAAAACGGTCTAGACTCTACACTAACAAGAACGGTCTAGACTCTACACTAACAAGAACGGTCTAGACTCTACACTAACAAGAACGGTCTAGACTCTACACTAACAAGAACGGTCTAGACTCTACACTAACAAGAACGGTCTAGACTCTACACTAACAAGAACGGTCTAGACTCTACACTAACAAGAACGGTCTAGACTCTACACTAACAAGAACGGTCTAGACTCTACACTAACAAGAACGGTCTAGACTCTACACTAACAAAAACGGTCTAGACTCTACACTAACAAAAACGGTCTAGACTCTACACTAACAAGAACGGTCTAGACTCTACACTAACAAGAACGATCTAGACTCTACACTAACAAGAACGGTCTAGACTCTACGCTAACAAGAACGATCTAGACTCTACGCTAACAAGAACGGTCTAGACTCTACACTAACAAGAACGATCTAGACTCTACGCTAACAAGAACGGTCTAGACTCTACGCTAACAAGAACGGTCTAGAATCTAGACTAACAAAGACTGTCTAGACTCTACACTAACAAGAACGGTCTAGACTCTACACTAACAAGGACGGTCTAAACTCTACACTAACAAGAACGGTCTAGACTCTACACTAACAAGAACGGCCTAGAATCTAGACTAACAAAGACTGTCTAGACTCTACACTAACAAGAACGGTCTAGACTCTACACTAACAAGGACGGTCTAAACTCTACACTAACAAGGACGGTCTAAACTCTACACTAACAAGAACGGTCTAGACTCTACGCTAACAAGAACGATCTAGACTCTACACTAACAAGAACGGCCTAGAATCTAGACTAACAAAGACTTTCTAGACTCTACACTAACAAGAACGGTCTAGACTCTACACTAACAAGAACGGCCTAGAATCTAGACTAACAAAGACTGTCTAGACTCTACACTAACAAGAACGGCCTAGAATCTAGACTAACAAAGACTGTCTAGACTCTACACTAACAAGAACGGTCTAGACTCTACACTAACAAGGACGGTCTAAACTCTACACTAACAAGGACGGTCTAAACTCTACACTAACAAGAACGGTCTAGACTCTACGCTAACAAGAACGATCTAGACTCTACACTAACAAGAACGGCCTAGAATCTAGACTAACAAAGACTTTCTAGACTCTACACTAACAAGAACGGTCTAGACTCTACACTAACAAGAACGGCCTAGAATCTAGACTAACAAAGACTGTCTAGACTCTACACTAACAAGAACGATCTAGACTCTACACTAACAAGAACGGCCTAGAATCTAGACTAACAAAGACTGTCTAGACTCTACACTAACAAGAACGATCTAGACTCTACACTAACAAGAACGGCCTAGAATCTAGACTAACAAAGACTGTCTAGACTCTTGAGTCTAGACTCTAGACCAGCCATTCTCAACCTTCCCTCCATCATTGGTCCCTTGGCTTAATCCGTTTCTCCATTTACCGCATACTCTCATACAAAACACACACACTTTCTCTGCGTTCTCTCTCTCATATGACAAAATTAATTCAATTTTTTCAAATTATCTGGAACTTCAATTATTCACCCCCGACTTGATAATTTTTTACCCACTAGGGGTAAATTTACTCCTGTTTGAGAATCCCTGCTCCAGACTAACAAGTATGACCCAGAAGGGTGGCCAGACAATTGCGTGACCGCTAGCGGTCGACATGGCCGCAATTTTGAAAGCGGGACCCCCACCCTTCCCTCTGGTGATAGCATGAGCTACCCTCTTATTGTGAGGGTCAAAGGCACGCTGAGGGTTAAGGTTGTGCCTTTGTTGCCAGGGCAAAGACAGCAGAGTTGTTGAAACTTAGGTGAAGGCTAAAAAAAATTGTCATTTTAGGGTTCCTTGCATGTCAGACTACCGTAGATATGTCGAATGCATGCAGCACTGAAATCGAGTAAATAAAAATAAGTTCACTAATTCTTCTCAAATATTTAGCCTTATTTAGGTAAGCATATCTCAATTCAGAAAAGCTAAAGCTGGAGAAATTGTTTACGGTGAAGTCGCTCTGAAGTTAAGGAATTAAAATTACAAAGAATGTGGCCGAACTGGTCACATTCTGGGAGGATGTAAACAGGAGTATATAGATCTATATATTTTTTTACTTATATAACAAGGACGGGTACCTTAACTTGGAGGTTTTAATTTCGAAGTAGAATTTGTATAACACAAAATAATACCTTAAAGAATATGTTTTGGTTTGAAACTTAATTTTTTATACCGAGGAACGGTAACTAAACTTAAAGATTTTAATCGCTTGCTAGTATGTGTCAGAAATGATCGTATTTTTTACTTCATAGCAAAAATGTTCTTGGAGAGTTGAGGGAGCATTGAAAATTAAAATAAGTATCTTCAAAATTTTCAATGCGACGTGACCCACCGGTGGTCACTGAGGGGATTTTTACGCTGTTGCTCACCAACCAGCAGTCACTGATTCAATTTCGATAAAAGCTCAATGAAAACTAAATGAAGACGCGATCTATTTAATGTTAGTTATTTTCAAAATTTACCTCAAAAATTAACTCTAGTTTGAATTAGATATTGAACTTCAGCTTAACCCGCCGCACTCAACGTGTACCTACCTGTAGTATCGTGGTATTTCAGCATGACACGAGGTTTAGTAAAAGGTAGCTTTAACTACCGTATCAGAAGCCTCAACTTCAAGGAGTAGGAGAAGGAAACTCTCAGCTAGGTTCCTATTCTTGTACTGACTCATCGATACACCGACTCTGCGTATAAGCTATAGCGCTCGGAAGTTAAACAAAGTTCTTCCGGTGCATGCCAATGCGATGCGCCCCCAAGGCACGGCTTCCGGTGGAGGTCCAATAAAGACATGTGACCTGAACGCGATAAGGCATCCGGCAAGACGTAATCTGTAGGTCTTCCGGTGACGCGCAAACCTCAGCTCCGGAAATCCCATAAACACAACGATGCCTACTTCACTATATAACACTACCGAAGACCTTTAACGCGTTCCCTACGTTGGGTTGAAAGAAGCAGAATTGGAAACCCATCTTCACCGCTTCATAACGTTATTATCATTTCCAAGAAGCGGAAAATATAATTGCATGATAACATTTTAACTTGTACGCCTTAGTCTAATTTATAGAAAGGTTCTGAAACCAGTAAAATGGTAGACGTTGTTTCTGGTACATTAATGAGCAATTTAGCGAGTGGCACACATATCTACCGATAAGAAGTCAACGAGTTAATGATGATGTTTAATGGCGTGAGTGACGTTGCTAAAATTCGGTCTTTAAGCATTACACCCTATTCACGAGGCCGATTTTCGCTAAACAAAACGTTTAGCACTACTTTGAATAAAACTATGTATAAATGAAAAAGTTAGTTCAAACGTATCAAAGTTTTAATAATATCTTCAAGTTATTCATACACCAAAAACATATTTTTATAAAAATTTTTACGCTCAAATTGGCCTTATATTTTAGAAACTTGAATTCTCGATGTAATCCTTTTTCAGGTTTTGAATTGGTTAAAACAGTCGCTTGGGCAGAAATTGGTTTGGCGTAGACGAAAGAGTTTCTTATAACCGCAAGAATATGGCTTTGAGTTTGCAGGTTTTTTTTCATTTCTGTTGTGTGGTTTTTCTTTCATTTCTGTTGTTAGGATTTTTTTTTCATTTCTATTGTGAGGTTTTTCGTTCATTTCTGTTGTTAGGATTTTTTTTTCATTTCTATTGTGAGGTTTTTCTTTCATTTCTGTTGTGAGGTTTTCTTTCATTTCTGTTGTGAGGTATCCTTTCATTTCTGTTGTGAGGTTTTCTTTCATTTCTGTTGTGAGGTTTACTTTCATTTCTGTTGTGAGGTTTTCTTTTATTTCTGTTGTGAGGTTTACTTTCATTTCTGTTGTGAGGTTTTCTTTTATTTCTGTTGTGAGGTTTACTTTCATTTCTGTTGTGAGGTTTTCTTTTATTTCTGTTGTGAGGTTTTCTTTCATTTCTGTTGTGAGGTGCTTTTATTTCTGTTGTGAGGTTTACTTTCATTTCTGTTGTGAGGTTTTCTTTCATTTCTGTTGTGAGGTTTTCTTTCATTTCTGTTGTGAGGTTTTCTTTCATTTCTGTTGTGAGATTTTCTTTTATTTCTGTTGTGAGGTTTACTTTCATTTCTGTTGTGAGGTTTTCTTTCATTTCTGTTGTGAGGTTTACTTTCATTTCTGTTGTGAGGTTTTCTTTTATTTCTGTTGTGAGGTTTACTTTCATTTCTGTTGTGAGGTTTTCTTTCATTTCTGTTGTGAGGTTTTCTTTCATTTCTGTTGTGAGATTTTCTTTTATTTCTGTTGTGAGGTTTTCTTTCATTTCTGCTGTGAGGTTAACTTTCATTTCTGTTGTGAGGTTTTCTTTTATTTCTGTTGTGAGGTTTTCTTTCATTTCTGTTGTGAGGTTTTCTTTCATTTCTGTTGTGGGGTTTTCTTTCATTTCTGTTGTGAGGTTTTCTTTCATATCTGTTGAGAGGTTTTCTTTCATTTCTGTTGTGAGGTTTTCTTTCATTTCTGTTGTGAGGTTTTCTTTCATTTCTGTTGTGAGGTTTTCTTTCATTTCTGTTGTGAGGTTTTCTTTCATTTCTGTTGTGAGGTTTTCTTTCATTTCTGTTGTGAGGTTTTCTTTCATTTCTGTTGTGAGGTTTTCTTTCATTTCTGTTGTGAGGTTTTCTTTCATTTCTGTTGTGAGGTTTTCTTTCATTTCTGTTGTGAGGTTTTCTTTCATTTCTGTTGTGAGGTTTTCTTTCATTTCTGTTGTGAGGTTTTCTTTCATTTCTGTTGTGAGGTTTTCTTTCATTTCTGTTGTGAGGTTTTCTTTCATTTCTGTTGTGAGGTTTTCTCTCATTTCTGTTGTGAGGTTTTCTTTCATTTCTGTTGTGAGGTTTTCTTTCATTTCTGTTGTGAGGTTTTCTTTCATTTCTGTTGTGAGGTTTTCTTTCATTTCTGTTGTGAGGTTTTCTTTCATTTCTGTTGTGAGGTTTTCTTTCATTTCTGTTGTGAGGTTTTCTTTCATTTCTGTTGTGAGGTTTTCTTTCATTTCTGTTGTGAGGTTTTCTTTCATTTCTGTTGTGAGGTTTTCTTTCATTTCTGTTGTGAGGTTTTCTTTCATTTCTGTTGTGAGGTTTTCTTTCATTTCTGTTGTGAGGTTTTCTTTCATTTCTGTTGTGAGGTTTTCTTTCATTTCTGTTGTGAGGTTTTCTTTCAAATCTGTTGTGAGGTTTTCTTTCAAATCTGTTGTGAGGTTTTCTTTCAAATCTGTTGTGAGGTTTTCTTTCAAATCTGTTGTGAGGTTTTCTTTCAAATCTGTTGTGAGGTTTTCTTTCATTTCTGTTGTGAGGTTTTCTTTCATTTCTGTTGTGAGGTTTTCTCTCATTTCTGTTGTGAGGTTTTCTTTCATTTCTGTTGTGAGGTTTTCTCTCATTTCTGTTGTGAGGTTTTCTTTCATTTCTGTTGTGAGGTTTTCTTTCATTTCTGTTGTGAGGTTTTCTCTCATTTCTGTTGTGAGGTTTTCTTTCATTTCTGTTGTGAGGTTTTCTTTCATTTCTGTTGTGAGGTTTTCTTTCATTTCTGTTGTGAGGTTTTCTTTCATTTCTGTTGTGAGGTTTTCTTTCATTTCTGTTGTGAGGTTTTCTTTCATTTATGTTGTGAGGTTTTCTTTCATTTCTGTTGTGAGGTTTTCTTTCATTTCTGTTGTGAGGTTTTCTTTCATTTCTATTGTGAGGTTTTCTTTCATTTCTGTTGTGAGGTTTTCTTTCATTTCTGTTGTGAGGTTTTCTTTCATTTCTGTTGTAAGGTTTTCTCTCATTTCTGTTGTGAGGTTTTCTTTCATTTCTGTTGTGAGGTTTTCTTTCATTTCTGTTGTGAGGTTTTCTTTCATTTCTGTTGTGAGGTTTTCTTTCATTTATGTTGTGAGGTTTTCTTTCATTTCTGTTGTGAGGTTTTCTTTCATTTCTGTTGTGAGGTTTTCTTTCATTTCTATTGTGAGGTTTTCTTTCATTTCTGTTGTGAGGTTTTCTTTCATTTCTGTTGTGAGGTTTTCTTTCATTTCTGTTGTGAGGTTTTCTTTCATTTCTGTTGTGAGGTTTTCTTTCATTTCTGTTGTGAGGTTTTCTTTCATTTCTGTTGTGAGGTTTTCTTTCATTTCTGTTGTGAGGTTTTCTTTCATTTCTGTTGTGAGGTTTCCTTTCATTTCTGTTGTGAGGTTTCCTTTCATTTCTATTGTGAGGTTTTCTTTCATTTCTATTGTGAGGTTTCCTTTCATTTCTATTGTGAGGTTTTCTTTCATTTCTGTTGTGAGGTTTTCTTTCATTTCTATTGTGAGGTTTCCTTTCATTTCTATTGTGAGGTTTTCTTTCATTTCTATTGTGAGGTTTTCTTTCATTTCTATTGTGAGGTTTCCTTTCATTTCTATTGTGAGGTTTTCTTTCATTTCTGTTGTGAGGTTTTCTTTCATTTCTATCGTGAGGTTTTCTTTCATTTCTATTGTGAGGTTTTCTTTCATTTCTATCGTGAGGTTTTCTTTCATTTCTGTTGTGAGGATTTCTTTCATTTCTGGTGCATCGTTTTCCTTTCATATGTTTGTACGATTTCCTTTATCATATTCTATTTCACTTATTTGTTTTTTATTTCATATTATGATATACTTTTCGCTTCAGTTCCATAATTCGCAAAAATGGAAGCATATTTTTGTTCATACGCGCACATGATAATAAAAAATACACATATATTTATATGGTGAGATGTCAACTAACCACCAATACTCCGTGCGGACGAACAACAGTGCGGTCCACAGCCATTGGGAGGTAAGTGGCAACTGCAATAATAACTTGTAAAATAAATAAAATGCTTATTTATTCTATTATCTTGCAGTTTCCCCGTATTTCATCAACCTAATATCCAGCAGCTTCCCCCTATTTCATCAACCTAATATCCAGCAGCTTCCCCGTATTTCATCAATCTAATATCCAGCAGTTTCCCCGTATTTCATCAATCTAATATCCAGCAGCTTCCCCGTATTTCATCAATCTAATATCCAGCAGCTTCCCCGTATTTCATCAATCTAATATCCAACAGCTTCCCCGTATTTCATCAATCTAATATCCAGCAGTTTCCCCGTATTTCATCAATCTAATATCCAGCAGCTTCCAAGCCCGCTAAAAATAAAAATAATCACTTGTTTGTCAAACTCAGTTCGCTGAAGCTGTTCACTATCCCGAAAAGTGTATCGAAATTCTAGGTATCACACAAAGAGCATGAAACCGCAGCTATCTATTCATCAAACGCTTGTAAATAAGGTGCGTGTTATAAATATTTTATATTTTTTAACGCGTTTGGTTCAACTTGTACTCTTTAACCGGACTAGTTCCACATTTGTGTCGCTTTAATAAAAGTCAATGACGTCACATGAATGTGCGGTGGCTTCAAATGAATTAACGAGCTGGTGTGTTGGTGAAGCGCTTTAGCAGAAAACGTGTGGGTGTTTTTCTCTAACTAATTAACGCGTGTGTGCTAATGAGGCACTTAATTAGCCATCCCTAATTAAGGTTAATGAGAGTTACGTGAACTACTGAGAGGCATGGATGTAGGAGTCAGAAAACCAGAATTTCCGCTTTCGTGATTTACGAGAAATTAAATGCCTAAATTAAGTTATTTTACGAGGGTACATTCACGAGGGTTGGGTAGGGTTAAGGGTTAGGGTTGGGTTCAGGGCCTCAGGTCAGGTAGGGGCTAAGGGTGAGGGTTAGGTTCAGGGCCTCAAGTCAGGTAGGGCTAAGGGTGAGGGTTAGGTTCAGGGCCTCAGGTCTGGTAGGGCTAAGGGTGAGGGTTAAGTTCAGGGCCTCAGGTCTGGTAGGGGCTAAGGGTGAGGGTTAGGTTCAGGGCCTCAGGTCTGGTAAGGCTAAGGGTGAGGGTCAGGTTCAGGGCCTCAGGTCAGGTAGGGCTAAGGGTGAGGGTTAGGTTCAGGGCCTCAGGTCTGGTAGGGCTAAGGGTGAGGGTTAGGTTCAGGGCCTCAGGTCAGGTAGGGCTAAGGGTGAGGGTTAGGTTCAGGGCCTCAGGTCAGGTAGGGCTAAGGGTTAGGGTTAGTTCAAAAGCCTCAAGTCAGGTAGGGTTAAGCCATGTGTGTACGAACGTTATGTAGACAATACTTTAGTTCTGTTTAGGAGTATTTCAAACACATATCCGTTAGAGTACCTGAAAAACAGTATTTAAATATAAGATCGGCTAAGATTTTTATTTTTCATTAAGTTATTCATGTATGGCTTCATATGACCTGCTTGATACTGCAATTTTTGATGCATGTTAATACAAATAATCAACAGTATTCCACGATGATTTTTCTGTTGTAAAAATATAAGTATCGCACTTTTCCAGCAACATTTGCTGAAAATAAAGTTTAAATAAAAAATATAATAACTTCACAATTTCCCCTGCCTGGGACTGAACAAGCAATGCTGAACACTTGACCGCGATGTAAAAAACGCTTGACCGTGTGGGAAAAAAAAATTGACCGTGGTATAAAAAATTCAAACACTAAAATATACACTTTACATAAAGTAAAGAGGCATTCGGTCTTCAGTGAACAACAAATTCTTCCAAAAAAGTTATTTTCGAACAAACAGACGCTTAGGAAATGTAAGTTCTAAGTTTTCGCAACTTCAGGCGGCGGTTTTTGAAGTGAAAAGTGACTAGAAATTTGAATCTTTGTTAAGCGCAATTTGTACGTAGGCATCTTATATTCAGATAGTGTGAGTTAAAGTTCAGTTGGGCAGTGGGAATGGTGAGTGAGTTGGGCAGTGGGAATGGTGTGTGAGTTGGGCAGTAGGAATGGTGAGTGAGTTGGGGAGTGGGAATGGTGAGTTGGGCAGTGGGAATGGTGAGTGAGTTGGGGAGTAGGAATGGTGAGTGAGTTGGGCAGTAGGAATGGTGTGTGAGTTGGGCAGTGGGAATGGTGTGTGAGTTGGGCAGTGGGAATGGTGAGTGAGTTGGGCAGTAGGAATGGTGTGTGAGTTGGGGAGTAGGAATGGTGTGTGAGTTGGGCAGTAGGAATGGTGTGTGAGTTGGGGAGTAGGAATGGTGTGTGAGTTGGGCAGTAGGAATGGTGTGTGAGTTGGGGAGTAGGAATGGTGTGTGAGTTGGGCAGTAGGAATGGTGTGTGAGTTGGGGAGTAGGAATGGTGTGTGAGTTGGGCAGTAGGAATGGTGTGTGAGTTGGGGAGTAGGAATGGTGTGTGAGTTGGGCAGTGGGAATGGTGTGTGAGTTGGGCAGTGGGAATGGTGTGTGAGTTGGGCAGTGGGAATGGTAAGTGAGTTGGGCAGTGGGAATGGTGTGTGAGTTGGGCAGTAGGAATGGTGTGTGAGTTGGGCAGTGGGAATGGTGTGTGAGTTGGGCAGTGGGAATGGTGTGTGAGTTGGGCAGTGGGAATGGTGTGTGAGTTGGGCAGTAGGAATGGTGTGTGAGTTGGGGAGTAGGAATGGTGTGTGAGTTGGGCAGTGGGAATGGTGTGTGAGTTGGGCAGTGGGAATGGTGTGTGAGTTGGGCAGTGGGAATGGTGTGTGAGTTGGGCAGTAGGAATGGTGTGTGAGTTGGGCAGTGGGAATGGAGTGTGAGTTGGGCAGTGGGAATGGTGTGTGAGTTGGGCAGTGGGAATGGTGTGTGAGTTGGGCAGTGGGAATGGTAAGTGAGTTGGGCAGTAGGAATGGTGTTTGAGTTGGGCAGTGGGAATGGTAAGTGAGTTGGGCAGTGGGAATGGTGTGTGAGTTGGGCAGTAGGAATGGTGAGTGAGTTGGGCAGTAGGAATGGTGTGTGAGTTGGGGAGTAGGAATGGCGTGTGAGTTGGGCAGTAGGAATGGTGTGTGAGTTGGGCAGTAGGAATGGTGTGTGAGTTGGGCAGTAGGAATGGTGTGTGAGTTGGGCAGTAGGAATGGTGTGTGAGTTGGGCAGTAGGAATGGTGTGTGAGTTGGGCAGTGGGAATGGTGAGTGAGTTGGGCAGTAGGAATGGTGTGTGAGTTGGGGAGTAGGAATGGTGTGTGAGTTGGGCAGTAGGAATGGTGTGTGAGTTGGGCAGTGGGAATGGTGTGTGAGTTGGGGAGTAGGAATGGTGTGTGAGTTGGGCAGTAGGAATGGTGTGTGAGTTGGGCAGTGGGAATGGTGAGTGAAATGGGCAGTAGGAATGGTGTGTGAGTTGGGGAGTAGGAATGGTGTGTGAGTTGGGCAGTAGGAATGGTGTGTGAGTTGGGGAGTAGGAATGGTGTGTGAGTTGGGCAGTAGGAATGGTGTGTGAGTTGGGGAGTAGGAATGGTGTGTGAGTTGGGCAGTAGGAATGGTGTGTGAGTTGGGCAGTGGGAATGGTGTGTGAGTTGGGCAGTGGGAATGGTGAGTGAGTTGGGCAGTAGGAATGGTGTGTGAGTTGGAGAGTAGGAATGGTGTGTGAGTTGGGCAGTAGGAATGGTGTGTGAGTTGGGGAGTAGGAATGGTGTGTGAGTTGGGCAGTAGGAATGGTGTGTGAGTTGGGCAGTAGGAATGGTGTGTGAGTTGGGGAGTAGGAATGGTGTGTGAGTTGGGGAGTGGGAATGGTGTGTGAGTTGGGGAGTAGGAATGGTGTGTGAGTTGGGGAGTAGGAATGGTGTGTGAGTTGGGCAGTAGGAATGGTGTGTGAGTTGGGCAGTAGGAATGGTGTGTGAGTTGGGGAGTAGGAATGGTGTGTGAGTTGGGCAGTAGGAATGGTGGGTGAGTGGGGCAGTAGGAATGGTGTGTGAGTTGGGCAGTAGGAATGGTGTGTGAGTTGGGCAGTAGGAATGGTGTGTGAGTTGGGCAGTAGGAATGGTGGGTGAGTTGGGCAGTAGGAATGGTGTGTGAGTTGGGCAGTAGGAATGGTGTGTGAGTTGGGCAGTAGGAATGGTGTGTGAGTTGGGCAGTAGGAATGGTGTGTGAGTTGGGGAGTAGGAATGGTGTGTGAGTTGGGGAGTAGGAATGGTGTGTGAGTTGGGGAGTAGGAATGGTGTGTGAGTTGGGGAGTAGGAATGGTGTGTGAGTTGGGCAGTAGGAATGGTGTGTGAGTTGGGCAGTGGGAATGGTGTGTGAGTTGGGCAGTAGGAATGGTGGGTGAGTTGGGCAGTAGAAATGGTGTGTGAGTTGGGCAGTAGGAATGGTGAGTGAGTTGGGCAGTAGGAATGGTGTGTGAGTTGGGCAGTAGAAATGGTGTGTGAGTTAGGCAGTAGGAATGGTGTGTGAGTTGGGCAGTAGGAATGGTGTGTGAGTTGGGGAGTAGGAATGGTGTGTGAGTTGGGCAGTAGGAATGGTGGGTGAGTTGGGCAGTAGGAATGGTGTGTGAGTTGGGCAGTAGGAATGGTGTGTGAGTTGGGCAGTAGGAATGGTGTGTGAGTTGGGCAGTAGGAATGGTGTGTGAGTTGGGCAGTAGGAATGGTGAGTAAGTTGGGCAGTAGGAATGGTAAGTGAGTTGGGCAGTAGGAATGGTGTGTGAGTTGGGCAGTAGGAATGGTGTGTGAGTTGGGCAGTAGGAATGTTGAGTGAGTTGGGCAGTAGGAATGGTGAGTGAGTTGGGCAGTAAGAATGGTGAGTGAGTTGGGCAGTAGGAATGGTAAGTGAGTTGGGCAGTAGGAATGGTGTGCGAGTTGGGCAGTAGGAATGGTGTGTGAGTTGGGCAGTAGGAATGTTGAGTGAGTTGGGCAGTAGGAATGGTAAGTGAGTTGGGCAGTAGGAATGGTGAGTGAGTTGGACAGTAGGAATGGTGAGTGAGTTGGGCAGTAGGAATGGTAAGTGAGTTGGGCAGTAGGAATGGTGTGTGAGTTGGGTAGTAGGAATGGTGTGTGAGTTGGGCAGTAGGAATGGCGTGTGAGTTGGGCAGTAGGAATGGTAAGTGAGTTGGGCAGTAGGAATGGTGTGTGAGTTGGGCAGTAGGAATGGTGAGTGAGTTGGGCAGTAGGAATGGTGTGTGAGTTGGGCAGTAGGAATGGTGAGTGAGTTGGGCAGTAGGAATGGTAAGTGAGTTGGGCAGTAGGAATGGTGAGTGAGTTGGGCAGTAGGAATGGTAAGTGAGTTGGGCAGTAGGAATGGTGTGTGAGTTGGGCAGTAGGAATGGTGTGTGAGTTGGGCAGTAGGTGTGAGTTGGGCAGTAGGAATGGTGTGTGAGTTGGGCAGTAGGAATGGTGTGTGAGTTGGGGAGTAGGAATGGTGTGTGAGTTGGGCAGTAGGAATGGTGTGTGAGTTGGGCAGTAGGAATGGTTGGTGAGTTGGGCAGTAGGAATGGTGTGTGAGTTGGGCAGTAGGAATGGTGGGTGAGTTGGGCAGTAGGAATGGTGTGTGAGTTGGGCAGTAGGAATGGTGGGTGAGTTGGGCAGTAGGAATGGTGAGTGAGTAGGGCAGTAGGAATGGTGTGTGAGTTGGGCAGTAGGAATGGTGGGTGAGTTGGGCAGTAGGAATGGTGTGTGAGTTGGACAGTAGGAATGGTGTGTGAGTTGGGCAGTAGGAATGGTGTGTGAGTTGGGCAGTAGGAATGGTGTGTGAGTTGGGCAGTAGGAATGGTGTGTGAGTTGGGCAGTAGGAATGGTGAGTGAGTTGGGCAGCAGGAATGGTGTGTGAGTTGGGCAGTAGGAATGGTGGGTGAGTTGGGCAGTAGGAATGGTGTGTGAGTTTGGCAGTAGGAATGGTGTGTGAGTTGGGCAGTAGGAATGGTGTGTGAGTTGGGCAGTAGGAATGGTGAGTGAGTTGGGCAGTAGGAATGGTAAGTGAGTTGGGCAGTAGGAATGGTGTGTGAGTTGGGCAGTAGGAATGGTGTGTGAGTTGGGCAGTAGGAGTGAGTTGGGCAGTAGGAATGGTGAGTGAGTTGGGCAGTAGGAATGGTGAGTGAGTTGGGCAGTAGGAATGGTAAGTGAGTTGGGCAGTAGGAATGGTGTGTGAGTAGGGCAGTAGGAATGGTGTGTGAGTTTGGCAGTAGGAATGTTGAGTGAGTTGGGCAGTAGGAATGGTAAGTGAGTTGGGCAGTAGGAATGGTGAGTGAGTTGGGCAGTAGGAATGGTGAGTGAGTTGGGCAGTAGGAATGGTAAGTGAGTTGGGCAGTAGGAATGGTAAGTGAGTTGGGCAGTAGGAATGGTGTGTGAGTTGGGCAGTAGGAATGTTGAGTGAGTTGGGCAGTAGGAATGGTGTGTGAGTTGGGCAGTAGGAATGGTAAGTGAGTTGGGCAGTAGGAATGGTAAGTGAGTTGGGCAGTAGGAATGGTGTGTGAGTTGGGCAGTAGGAATGTTGAGTGAGTTGGGCAGTAGGAATGGTGTGTGAGTTGGGCAGTAGGAATGTTGAGTGAGTTGGGCAGTAGGAATGGTGTGTGAGTTGGGCAGTAGGAATGGTGTGTGAGTTGGGCAGTGGGAATGGTGTGTGAGTTGGGCAGTAGGAATGGTGGGTGAGTTGGGCAGTAGGAATGGTGTGTGAGTTGGGCAGTAGGAATGGTGAGTGAGTTGGGCAGTAGGAATGGTGTGTGAGTTGGGCAGTAGAAATGGAGTGTGAGTTGGGCAGTAGGAATGGTGTGTGAGTTGGGCAGTAGGAATGGTGTGTGAGTTGGGCAGTAGGAATGGTGTGAGAGTTGGGGAGTAGGAACGGTGTGTGAGTTGGGCAGTAGGAATGGTAGGTGAGTTGGGCAGTAGGAATGGTGTGTGAGTTGGGCAGTAGGAATGGTGTGTGAGTTGGGCAGTAGGAATGATGTGTGAGTTGGGCAGTAGGAATGGTGTGTGAGTTGGGCAGTAGGAATGGTGAGTGAGTTGGGCAGTAGGAATGGTAAGTGAGTTGGGCAGTAGGAATGGTGTGTGAGTTGGGCAGTAGGAATGTTGAGTGAGTTGGGCAGTAGGAATGGTGAGTGAGTTGGGCAGTAAGAATGGTGAGTGAGTTGGGCAGTAGGAATGGTAAGTGAGTTGGGCAGTAGGAATGGTGTGCAAGTTGGGCTGTAGGAATGGTGTGTGAGTTGGGCAGTAGGAATGTTGAGTGAGTTGGGCAGTAGGAATGGTAAGTGAGTTGGGCAGTAGGAATGGTGAGTGAGTTGGACAGTAGGAATGGTGAGTGAGTTGGGCAGTAGGAATGGTAAGTGAGTTGGGCAGTAGGAATGGTGTGTGAGTTGGGTAGTAGGAATGGTGTGTGAGTTGGGCAGTAGGAATGGCGTGTGAGTTGGGCAGTAGGAATGGTAAGTGAGTTGGGCAGTAGGAATGGTGTGTGAGTTGGGCAGTAGGAATGGTGAGTGAGTTGGGCAGTAGGAATGGTGTGTGAGTTGGGCAGTAGGAATGGTGAGTGAGTTGGGCAGTAGGAATGGTAAGTGAGTTGGGCAGTAGGAATGGTGAGTGAGTTGGGCAGTAGGAATGGTAAGTGAGTTGGGCAGTAGGAATGGTGTGTGAGTTGGGCAGTAGGAATGGTGTGTGAGTTGGGCAGTAGGTGTGAGTTGGGCAGTAGGAATGGTGTGTGAGTTGGGCAGTAGGAATGGTGTGTGAGTTGGGGAGTAGGAATGGTGTGTGAGTTGGGCAGTAGGAATGGTGTGTGAGTTGGGCAGTAGGAATGGTTGGTGAGTTGGGCAGTAGGAATGGTGTGTGAGTTGGGCAGTAGGAATGGTGGGTGAGTTGGGCAGTAGGAATGGTGTGTGAGTTGGGCAGTAGGAATGGTGGGTGAGTTGGGCAGTAGGAATGGTGTGTGAGTTGGGCAGTAGGAATGGTGAGTGAGTAGGGCAGTAGGAATGGTGAGTGAGTAGGGCAGTAGGAATGGTGTGTGAGTTGGGCAGTAGGAATGGTGGGTGAGTTGGGCAGTAGGAATGGTGTGTGAGTTGGACAGTAGGAATGGTGTGTGAGTTGGGCAGTAGGAATGGTGTGTGAGTTGGGCAGTAGGAATGGTGTGTGAGTTGGGCAGTAGGAATGGTGAGTGAGTTGGGCAGCAGGAATGGTGTGTGAGTTGGGCAGTAGGAATGGTGGGTGAGTTGGGCAGTAGGAATGGTGTGTGAGTTTGGCAGTAGGAATGGTGTGTGAGTTGGGCAGTAGGAATGGTGTGTGAGTTGGGCAGTAGGAATGGTGAGTGAGTTGGGCAGTAGGAATGGTAAGTGAGTTGGGCAGTAGGAATGGTGTGTGAGTTGGGCAGTAGGAATGGTGTGTGAGTTGGGAAGTAGGAATGTTGAGTGAGTTGGGCAGTAGGAATGGTGAGTGAGTTGGGCAGTAGGAATGGTGAGTGAGTTGGGCAGTAGGAATGGTAAGTGAGTTGGGCAGTAGGAATGGTGTGTGAGTTGGGCAGTAGGAATGGTGTGTGAGTTGGGCAGTAGGAATGTTGAGTGAGTTGGGCAGTAGGAATGGTAAGTGAGTTGGGCAGTAGGAATGGTGAGTGAGTTGGGCAGTAGGAATGGTGAGTGAGTTGGGCAGTAGGAATGGTAAGTGAGTTGGGCAGTAGGAATGGTAAGTGAGTTGGGCAGTAGGAATGGTGTGTGAGTTGGGCAGTAGGAATGTTGAGTGAGTTGGGCAGTAGGAATGGTGTGTGAGTTGGGCAGTAGGAATGGTAAGTGAGTTGGGCAGTAGGAATGGTAAGTGAGTTGGGCAGTAGGATTGGTGTGTGAGTTGGGCAGTAGGAATGTTGAGTGAGTTGGGCAGTAGGAATGGTGTGTGAGTTGGGCAGTAGGAATGGTAAGTGAGTTGGGCAGTAGGAATGGTGAGTGAGTTGGGCAGTAGGAATGGTGAGTGAGTTAGGCAGTAGGAATGGTGTGTGAGTTGGGCAGTAGGAATGGTGAGTGAGTTGGGCAGTAGGAATGGTAAGTGAGTTGGGCAGTAGGAATGGTGAGTGAGTTGGGCAGTAGGAATGGTAAGTGAGTTGGACAGTAGGAATGGTGTGTGAGTTGGGCAGTAGGAATGGTGTGTGAGTTGGGCAGTAGGTGTGAGTTGGGCAGTAGGAATGGTGTGTGAGTTGGGCAGTAGGAATGGTGTGAGAGTTGGGCAGTAGGAATGGCGAGTGAGTTGGGCATAGGAATGGTGTGTGAGTTGGGCATAGGAATGGTGTGTGAGTTGGGCAGTAGGAATGGTGAGTGAGTTGGGCAGTAGGAATGGTGGGTGAGTTGGGCAGTAGGAATGGCGAGTGAGTTGGGCAGCAGGAATGGTGATTGAGTTGGGCAGTAGGAATGGTGAGTGAGTTGGGCAGTAGGAATGGTAAGTGAGTTGGGCAGTAGGAATGGTGAGTGAGTTGGGCAGTAGGAATGGTAAGTGAGTTGGGCAGTAGGAATGGTAAGTGAGTTGGGCAGTAGGAATGGTGATTGAGTTGGGCAGTAGGAATGGTGAGTGAGTTGGGCAGCAGGAATGGTGATTGAGTTGGGCAGTAGGAATGGTGAGTGAGTTGGGCAGTAGGAATGGTAAGTGAGTTGGGCAGTAGGAATGGTGAGTGAGTTGGGCAGTAGGAATGGTAAGTGAGTTGGGCAGTAGGTATGATGCGTAATTTCAACCCACACAATAGACTATCTCTCTCACCAGCCCACACGCAAATGCATGATTAAAATGCAAAGAAGAAAAATTTTAAATACATTAAAAAAAATTCATCAGCACACAATTTCACGCGCTGGTGCACCGGAAGATGACCGAATTGGACACAGGATGTCGGGCGGATTGGTTTGTGTCTGCAAAGTTTGTAGGTAATGTATCAAGTGAGGGCGAAATTGCTGATGAGTCATTGGATGTGATGACTGGTGTGTGGTGAGTCACTAGATGTGATGATGGGTATATGGTGGGTCATATGGAGTGAGTCATTAGAACTGATGATTATTAGTCATTAAAATTACTATATATTATTCATGTCGGTAAAATTTGGTGCGTGAATTTTGAGCCACACGGTAACACTCCCAGCGCACTAAACCCTTCCATTTCTAAGTTAGTTCGTCATCATTCCTACTGCCCAACTCACACACCATTCCTACTGCCCAACTCACACCTACTGCCCAACTCACACACCATTCCTACTGCCCAACTCACACACCATTCCTACTGCCCAACTCACACCTACTGCCCAACTCACTCACCATTCCTACTGCCCAACTCACCCACCATTCCTACTGCCCAACTCACACACCATTCCTACTGCCCAACTCACACACCATTCCTACTGCCCAACTCACACACCATTCCTACTGCCCAACTCACACACCATTCCTACTGCCCAACTCACACCTACTGCCCAACTCACACACCATTCCTACTGCCCAACTCACACACCATTCCTACTGCCCAACTCACACACCATTCCTACTGCCCAACTCACACACCATTCCTACTGCCCAACTCACACACCATTCCTACTGCCCAACTCACACACCATTCCTACTGCCCAACTCACTCACCATTCCTACTGCCTAACTCACATACCATTCCTACTGCCCAACTCACTCACCATTCCTACTGCCATACTCACTCACCATTCCTACTGCCCAACTCACTCAACATTCCTACTGCCCAACTCACTTACCATTCCTACTGCCCAACTCACTCAACATTCCTACTGCCCAACTCACACACCATTCCTACTGCCCAACTCACTTACCATTCCTACTGCCCAACTCACTTACCATTCCTACTGCCCAACTCTCACACCATTCCTACTGCCCAACTCACTCGCAATTCCTACTGCCCAACTCTCACACCATTCCTACTGCCCAACTCTCACACCATTCCTACTGCCCAACTCACACACCATTCCTACTGCCCAACTCACACACCATTCCTACTGCCCAACTCTCACACCATTCCTACTGCCCAACTCACACACCATTCCTACTGCCCAACTCACACGCCATTCCTACTGCCCAACTCACACACCATTCCTACTGCCCAACTCACTTACCATTCCTACTGCCCAACTCACAAGCCATTCCTACTGCCCAACTCTCACACCATTCCTACTGCCCAACTCTCACACCATTCCTACTGCCCAACTCACACACCATTCCTACTGCCCAACTCACACACCATTCCTACTGCCCAACTCACACACCATTCCTACTGCCCAACTCACACACCATTCCTACTGCCCAACTCACACACCATTCCTACTGCCCAACTCACACACCATTCCTACTGCCCAACTCACACACCATTCCTACTGCCCAACTCACACACAATTCCTACTGCCCAACTCACTTACCATTCCTACTGCCCAACTCTCACACCATTCCTACTGCCCAACTCACACACCATTCCTACTGCCCAACTCACACGCCATTCCTACTGCCCAACTCACACACCATTCCTACTGCCCAACTCACTTACCATTCCTACTGCCCAACTCACTTACCATTCCTACTGCCCAACTCACACGCCATTCCTACTGCCCAACTCACTCACCATTCCTACTGCCCAACTCACTTACCATTCCTACTGCCCAACTCACTTACCATTCCTACTGCCCAACTCTCACACCATTCCTACTGCCCAACTCACTTACCATTCCTACTGCCCAACTCTCACACCATTCCTACTGCCCAACTCACACACCATTCCTACTGCCCAACTCACACGCCATTCCTACTGCCCAACTCACACACCATTCCTACTGCCCAACTCACTTACCATTCCTACTGCCCAACTCACTTACCATTCCTACTGCCCAACTCACACGCCATTCCTACTGCCCAACTCACTCACCATTCCTACTGCCCAACTCACTTACCATTCCTACTGCCCAACTCACTTACCATTCCTACTGCCCAACTCACACGCCATTCCTACTGCCCAACTCACTCACCATTCCTACTGCCCAACTCACTTACCATTCCTACTGCCCAACTCACTTACCATTCCTACTGCCCAACTCACACACCATTCCTACTGCCCAACTCACACACCATTCCTACTGCCCAACTCACACACCATTCCTACTGCCCTACTCACTCACCATTCCTACTGCCCAACTCACTTACCATTCCTACTGCCCAACTCACTTACCATTCCTACTGCCAACTCACACGCCATTCCTACTGCCCAACTCACACACCATTCCTACTGCCCAACTCACACACCATTCCTACTGCCCAACTCACACACCATTCCTACTGCCCAACTCACATACCATTCCTACTGCCCAACTCACACACCATTCCTACTGCCCAACTCACAAGCCATTCCTACTGCCCAACTCTCAAACCATTCCTACTGCCCAACTCTCACACCATTCCTACTGCCCAACTCACACACCATTCCTACTGCCCAACTCACAAGCCATTCCTACTGCCCAACTCTCACACCATTCCTACTGCCCAACTCACACACCATTCCTACTGCCCAACTCACTCACCATTCCTACTGCCCAACTCACTCACCATTCCTACTGCCCAACTCACTTACCATTCCTACTGCCCAACTCACACACCATTCCTACTGCCCAACTCACTCACCATTCCTACTGCCCAACTCACTTACCATTCCTACTGCCCAACTCACTTACCATTCCTACTGCCAACTCACACGCCATTCCTACTGCCCAACTCACTCACCATTCCTACTGCCCAACTCACATACCATTCCTACTGCCCAACTCACTCACCATTCCTACTGCCATACTCACACACCATTCCTACTGCCCAACTCACTTACCATTCCTACTGCCCAACTCACACACCATTCCTACTGCCCAACTCACTCACCATTCCTACTGCCATACTCACACACCATTCCTCCTGCCCAACTCACTCACTATTCCTACTGCCCAACTCACACGCCATTCCTACTGCCCAACTCACTCACCATTCCTACTGCCCAACTCACTCACCATTCCTACTGCCCAACTCACATACCATTCCTACTGCCCAACTCACACGCCATTCCTACTGCCCAACTCACTCACCATTCCTACTGCCCAACTCACATACCATTCCTACTGCCCAACTCACACACCATTCCTACTGCCCAACTCACACGCCATTCCTACTGCCCAACTCACTCACCATTCCTACTGCCCAACTCACTCACCATTCCTACTGCCCAACTCACATACCATTCCTACTGCCCAACTCACTCACCATTCCTACTGCCATACTCACACACCATTCCTACTGCCCAACTCACTCACCATTCCTACTGCCCAACTCACATACCATTCCTACTGCCCAACTCACTCACCATTCCTACTGCCATACTCACACACCATTCCTACTGCCCAACTCACTCACCATTCCTACTGCCCAACTCACATACCATTCCTACTGCCCAACTCACTCACCATTCCTACTGCCATACTCACACACCATTCCTACTGCCCAACTCACTCACCATTCCTACTGCCCAACTCACACACCATTCCTACTGCCATACTCACACACCATTCCTACTGATCAACTCACACACCATTCCTACTGCCCAACTCACTCACCATTCCTACTGCTCAACTCACATACCATTCCTACTGCCCAACTCACTCACCATTCCTACTGCCATACTCACTCACCATTCCTACTGCCCAACTCACTCACCATTCCAAAAGATTCCTTTCCCTTTAACAAAAAACAAAGTGGCAGGCAGTATAGATTTCCCAATAGATATAAAAACCTTGCTTGCCCTGCAAACAATCTCGATAAAAAACCTTTTAATCTCCAAGTGCATTGTTCCATAAGGGAATGTTTTGCTGCTGCTCTGCAGCTGAGAGCCTGTCGTTCACGCTCGGTTATTTCACGCAAAAAATGAATAAAGGCACAAAATAGGCAGAGGCAGGTATATAGCATGCTGCATTTTGTAGGAACTCTTTCTTCTATTTACTGTAGGTTTTTTTGTTGGGTAAGATTGCTTTAATAGGTAAATATTGGGGAATGTTTCTAGGACAATGAGTAAGCATGTCTTTCCTTAATATCGAATAATAAATATCTGTCATCTTCATTATCAAATATCCGTTATTGTTATTTTCAAGTAATATATGTGAGATATCAAAATAAAATGCTCAAGATGGTTTCATAATACTGCTAGTAGGAATTTTGTTTTTTTTCTGTGTTATTTCCGAGGGTGGTACGCAGAATTTTCCCTATGTTATTACCAAGAGCATGATACTAAGTTTTTCCCTATGTTATTACCAGAAGTAAGTTGCTGAATATTTCCCTATGTTATTACCAAGAGCAAGGTGCTGAATTTTTCCCTATGTTATTACCAAAAGCAAGGTGCTGAATTTTTCCCTATGTTATTACCAAGAGCAAGGAGCTGAATTTTTCCCTATGTTATTACCATGAGCAAGGTGCTGAATTTTTCCCTATGTTATTACCAAGAGCAAGGTGCTGAATTTTTCCCTATGTTATTACCAAGAGCAAGGAGCTGAATTTTTCCCTATGTTATTACCAAGAGCAAGGAGCTGAATTTTTCCCTATGTTATTACCATGAGCAAGGTGCTGAATTTTTCCCTATGTTATTACCAGGAGCAAGGTGCTGAATATTTCCCTATGTTATTACCAGGAGCAAGGTGCTGAATATTTCCCTATGTTATTACCAGGAGCAAGGTGCTGAATTTTTCCCTATGTTATTACCAAGAGCAAGGAGCTGAATTTTTCCCTATGTTATTACCATGAGCAAGGTGCTGAATTTTTCCCTATGTTATTACCAGGAGCAAGGTGCTGAATATTTCCCTATGTTATTACCAGGAGCAAGGTGCTGAATATTTCCCTATGTTATTACCAGGAGCAAGGTGCTGAATTTTTCCCTATGTTATTACCAAAAGCAAGGTGCTGAATTTTTCCCTATGTTATTACCAAGAGCAAGGTGCTGAATTTTTCCCTATGTTATTACCAAGAGCAAGGTGCTTCAAGTTCATATGTGCTGTGTATTTATTAAAGAATGACACAGCAAGAATTAGGCAATTGGTCACGTGCCTTACACCTACACTGAGCAGTGCATACCTATACACTCTTCGTCAAACGTGAGTTGTTCGGAACAATAATAATAATAATTATTACAATAGTAATGGTAATCACTATTATAAAAGGAGCCGCGTCCGTCCCACCGTCCGTCCGTCCGGGTGACCCCCTCTTGATTATGGTATCCACAATACGCAATCGGCTTTTTTTATAAATAGAAATTTTCTATGAAGCTTTCTCTGTTGAAATTCATCATGTCGTTTTGATATTTTTAATTGATAGAATAAAAAGAAGAACCAGAGTAAAAACGAACATTACATTTATTGCAAACGTTTCGGAATTAAAATTCCATCATCAGTGCTGGAACAGGAGAGAAAAAAAATAAATTGTCTATTCTAAACACAAAAATCATATTATTCCACATAATTCTCTAAATGACTAAAAACCTAATTTGTTCGTTCATACTCAAACAATAGCATACTCCTAATTCACATAAAAACACATGTACACGCTAATTCAGAAAACAACAACGAAACACACTATGCATTCACACACACACACACACACACACATGCACATGCAGAATTACGTCAGTAGGTGGGGGCAATTGATAACTTTACGGCACTAATGTCTTTGTTGAGGTTAGGTTTATGAGTGAATATGAAAAGGGACTCTAGAATTCTTAGGTCATGCTCACTATTAGCTCGGCATAAAGTTGAAAAATTAATAGTTTTGAATGAATGGTTCGTATTTTCACAGTGATCCCTAATTGCTGATTGGGGTGGAGTGGTTAGTGCACGACCGGTTCTATGAGATATTCCTGCATGTTGGCTATGTCTGATGAATTGTTGGAGTTTGGTACTACCAACGTAAGACTGCATGCAGCAGTCACACTTATAAAAATAGACACAGCCACTCCACAGGCACTCATCCAGTCGTTCCTTCCTGCTAAAAAAGGATGCAATCTTAAAACTATTTCTATAAAACACTCTGACGTCGACCGTTGTAAAAAACCTACTAACCAACGATACTACCTCCTTCTTCAGCTCTGCGTTCAAATAACCCATGAATGGTAACTCGACGTACAAGGTCTGCTTAGGTACGCTCAAGGTTGCAGGAGAGGGGCAAATTTTACGATCTAAAAATTTTTTTACACAATTCTGAATTAGTGATTTCGGATATTTGTTGTTGACCAATAAATTTACAATGTACTCAACTTCAAGATGGAATATTTCATACGTACTGGATATGCGGTATGCACGATGAAGTAAACAGTCAATACATGATTTTATATACCCTTTATATACACAACTAAAATAGTTCATAGTAAGCCCAGTGAATGTTGGCTTCCTATAGACAGAAGTAATGAGTTTTGAATTTGACTTTTTTATGAGAACGTCTAGGAATGGGATCTGATCATTTTGTTCTACCTCCATCGTAAATTTAATATTAGGATAACCGAACCATCCTGAGTTACGACAGACCCCAATTCAAACGTTTACTTGAAGTAGCGCTGAAAGATTCGTATTTTGTATTTAATGGTAAAACGTACAAGCAAATTGACGGACTTGCAATGGGATCTAACCTCTCTCCTTTAATAGCGAACTCCTTTCTAGCCCATTTGGAAAAACATTTTTTGAACCAATGTCCTCCGGAGTTTAAGCCTTTATTTTACCGAAGGTATCTGGACGATACATTTGTTTTGTTTCGCTCTGAAATTGCAGCCAATAGTTTCTTTCAGTATATTAACACATCTCATCCTAATATTAAATTTACGATGGAGGTAGAACAAAATGATCAGATCCCATTCCTAGACGTTCTCATAAAAAAGTCAAATTCAAAACTCATTACTTCTGTCTATAGGAAGCCAACATTCACTGGGCTTACTATGAACTATTTTAGTTGTGTATATAAAGGGTATATAAAATCATGTATTGACTGTTTACTTCATCGTGCATACCGCATATCCAGTACGTATGAAATATTCCATCTTAAAGTTGAGTACATTGTAAATTTATTGGTCAACAACAAATATCCGAAATCACTAATTCAGAATTGTGTAAAAAAATTTTTAGATCGTAAAATTTGCCCCTCTCCTGCAACCTTGAGCGTACCTAAGCAGACCTTGTACGTCGAGTTACCATTCATGGGTTATTTGAACGCAGAGCTGAAGGAGGTAGTATCGTTGGTTAGTAGGTTTTTTACAACGGTCGACGTCAGAGTGTTTTATAGAAATTGTTTTAAGATTGCATCCTTTTTTAGCAGGAAGGAACGACTGGATGAGTGCCTGTGGAGTGGCTGTGTCTATTTTTATAAGTGTGACTGCTGCATGCAGTCTTACGTTGGTAGTACCAAACTCCAACAATTCATCAGACATAGCCAACATGCAGGAATATCTCATAGAACCGGTCGTGCACTAACCACTCCACCCCAATCAGCAATTAGGGATCACTGTGAAAATACGAACCATTCATTCAAAACTATTAATTTTTCAACTTTATGCCGAGCTAATAGTGAGCATGACCTAAGAATTCTAGAGTCCCTTTTCATATTCACTCATAAACCTAACCTCAACAAAGACATTAGTGCCGTAAAGTTATCAATTGCCCCCACCTACTGACGTAATTCTGCATGTGCATGTGTGTGTGTGTGTGTGTGTGTGTGAATGCATAGTGTGTTTCGTTGTTGTTTTCTGAATTAGCGTGTACATGTGTTTTTATGTGAATTAGGAGTATGCTATTGTTTGAGTATGAACGAACAAATTAGGTTTTTAGTCATTTAGAGAATTATGTGGAATAATATGATTTTTGTGTTTAGAATAGACAATTTATTTTTTTTCTCTCCTGTTCCAGCACTGATGATGGAATTTTAATTCCGAAACGTTTGCAATAAATGTAATGTTCGTTTTTACTCTGGTTCTTCTTTTTATTCTACGAATAAGATTCTCGAAGAATCGCCCTATTGGAAATATAATTTCTAATCGCTATGGAGATCCAGTGTTAAGAGTGTTTCGTGGACTGGAGAAAAACCTGCAAAAGAAAGATAAACTGGTGTGTGATATAGAGTTTTTGAGTGCATGTTATCACTATGAAGTCGTACCGAAATTCCTCCGAGTTCGTCTCTACCGCCGTCAATTGGAGACTTCGGACCTGTGGCGTTCCTTGCAGCGTAAGCTACTCTGGAACGAACTGAGGTTCAAGCAACGGACACTCAAGACCGTGGAAAGACGCCATGAAGATTTCCTTCACAACCTGAAGTCACTGGTATCCTCTATAGACTTCGCCTGTCTAAAATTATGGCTTTATCGCAAACAAGTGCAATATGTGAACCGCATCCGAGCAGTACAAAAGAACAAACTAGTCAGGTTAGGAGTTTCACCCCTGTGCAATAATATTGATCCGTCTAATGTTATTTTCAATTTTTCGTCAAAGACTCTGTCTTCAGACGAAAAACGGGTTTTATGCTTAGGTCTAGACTTTGGCTTACCAATTACCAAGCTGAATTTCTACAGATATTTTTTAGTATTTGAGCGGCTGTACGACAAATTGTCAAAGTTTGAAATTTCTCCATTTATTCACAATAGTAGAGCAACTTTCACCAACGAACTGAAAACACTTGCTCATAAATTTTATAACAAATTTGATCGCCATCGTAACGCTTGTGCTATGTTTAAAATCAAAGATTTTTCGATTCTTAAGAAATTATGCACTGATGATTCAATTTACGTTACCAAACCCGATAAAGGGAATGGTGTTGTTATTCTTAACAAACGGGATTATATTTCAAAAATGGAATCAATTCTACCAGACAGAGATAAATTTTGTGAAGACCTTAGTGACACAAAAACCTTATTGTTGAAACTGGAAAATAAGGTCAACTACAAACTTAAAAAAGATAAAGATTTAGGAATTTTAACGGATGATTTTTATAAAACTTGTCGCTCTGTAGGATCTCAACTTGGAGTGTTATATGGTTTGCCCAAAATTCATAAGCCTGATGTACCGCTGAGACCTATTTTATCTGCGTGCAATACCCACAACTCTAAACTGTGTGCGAACTTAGTTCCTATTCTATCCCCATTTTGTAATAGTAAATATACAGTAGAAAATTCGTATGAATTTGTTCGCGATTTGTCGACTGTTGGCAACATAGATAATCTCTTCATGTGTAGTTATGATGTGGAGTCTATGTACACTAATGTTCCACTGGATGAGGCAATTAATGTTTTGTTGGACCGCATTTTTCAAGATAACCGAACCATCCTGAGTTACGACAGACCCCAATTCAAACGTTTACTTGAAGTAGCGCTGAAAGATTCGTATTTTGTATTTAATGGTAAAACGTACAAGCAAATTGACGGACTTGCAATGGGATCTAACCTCTCTCCTTTAATAGCGAACTCCTTTCTAGCCCATTTGGAAAAACATTTTTTGAACCAATGTCCTCCGGAGTTTAAGCCTTTATTTTACCGAAGGTATCTGGACGATACATTTGTTTTGTTTCGCTCTGAAATTGCAGCCAATAGTTTCTTTCAGTATATTAACACATCTCATCCTAATATTAAATTTACGATGGAGGTAGAACAAAATGATCAGATCCCATTCCTAGACGTTCTCATAAAAAAGTCAAATTCAAAACTCATTACTTCTGTCTATAGGAAGCCAACATTCACTGGGCTTACTATGAACTATTTTAGTTGTGTATATAAAGGGTATATAAAATCATGTATTGACTGTTTACTTCATCGTGCATACCGCATATCCAGTACGTATGAAATATTCCATCTTGAAGTTGAGTACATTGTAAATTTATTGGTCAACAACAAATATCCGAAATCACTAATTCAGAATTGTGTAAAAAAATTTTTAGATCGTAAAATTTGCCCCTCTCCTGCAACCTTGAGCGTACCTAAGCAGACCTTGTACGTCGAGTTACCATTCATGGGTTATTTGAACGCAGAGCTGAAGAAGGAGGTAGTATCGTTGGTAAGTAGGTTTTTTACAACGGTCGACGTCAGAGTGTTTTATAGAAATAGTTTTAAGATTGCATCCTTTTTTAGCAGGAAGGAACGACTGGATGAGTGCCTGTGGAGTGGCTGTGTCTATTTTTATAAGTGTGACTGCTGCATGCAGTCTTACGTTGGTAGTACCAAACTCCAACAATTCATCAGACATAGCCAACATGCAGGAATATCTCATAGAACCGGTCGTGCACTAACCACTCCACCCCAATCAGCAATTAGGGATCACTGTGAAAATACGAACCATTCATTCAAAACTATTAATTTTTCAACTTTATGCCGAGCTAATAGTGAGCATGACCTAAGAATTCTAGAGTCCCTTTTCATATTCACTCATAAACCTAACCTCAACAAAGACATTAGTGCCGTAAAGTTATCAATTGCCCCCACCTACTGACGTAATTCTGCATGTGCATGTGTGTGTGTGTGTGTGTGTGTGTGAATGCATAGTGTGTTTCGTTGTTGTTTTCTGAATTAGCGTGTACATGTGTTTTTATGTGAATTAGGAGTATGCTATTGTTTGAGTATGAACGAACAAATTAGGTTTTTAGTCATTTAGAGAATTATGTGGAATAATATGATTTTTGTGTTTAGAATAGACAATTTATTTTTTTTCTCTCCTGTTCCAGCACTGATGATGGAATTTTAATTCCGAAACGTTTGCAATAAATGTAATGTTCGTTTTTACTCTGGTTCTTCTTTTTATTCTACGAATAAGATTCTCGAAGAATCGCCCTATTGGAAATATAATTTCTAATCGCTATGGAGATCCAGTGTTAAGAGTGTTTCGTGGACTGGAGAAAAACCTGCAAAAGAAAGATAAACTGGTGTGTGATATAGAGTTTTTGAGTGCATGTTATCACTATGAAGTCGTACCGAAATTCCTCCGAGTTCGTCTCTACCGCCGTCAATTGGAGACTTCGGACCTGTGGCGTTCCTTGCAGCGTAAGCTACTCTGGAACGAACTGAGGTTCAAGCAACGGACACTCAAGACCGTGGAAAGACGCCATGAAGATTTCCTTCACAACCTGAAGTCACTGGTATCCTCTATAGACTTCGCCTGTCTAAAATTATGGCTTTATCGCAAACAAGTGCAATATGTGAACCGCATCCGAGCAGTACAAAAGAACAAACTAGTCAGGTTAGGAGTTTCACCCCTGTGCAATAATATTGATCCGTCTAATGTTATTTTCAATTTTTCGTCAAAGACTCTGTCTTCAGACGAAAAACGGGTTTTATGCTTAGGTCTAGACTTTGGCTTACCAATTACCAAGCTGAATTTCTACAGATATTTTTTAGTATTTGAGCGGCTGTACGACAAATTGTCAAAGTTTGAAATTTCTCCATTTATTCACAATAGTAGAGCAACTTTCACCAACGAACTGAAAACACTTGCTCATAAATTTTATAACAAATTTGATCGCCATCGTAACGCTTGTGCTATGTTTAAAATCAAAGATTTTTCGATTCTTAAGAAATTATGCACTGATGATTCAATTTACGTTACCAAACCCGATAAAGGGAATGGTGTTGTTATTCTTAACAAACGGGATTATATTTCAAAAATGGAATCAATTCTACCAGACAGAGATAAATTTTGTGAAGACCTTAGTGACACAAAAACCTTATTGTTGAAACTGGAAAATAAGGTCAACTACAAACTTAAAAAAGATAAAGATTTAGGAATTTTAACGGATGATTTTTATAAAACTTGTCGCTCTGTAGGATCTCAACTTGGAGTGTTATATGGTTTGCCCAAAATTCATAAGCCTGATGTACCGCTGAGACCTATTTTATCTGCGTGCAATACCCACAACTCTAAACTGTGTGCGAACTTAGTTCCTATTCTATCCCCATTTTGTAATAGTAAATATACAGTAGAAAATTCGTATGAATTTGTTCGCGATTTGTCGACTGTTGGCAACATAGATAATCTCTTCATGTGTAGTTATGATGTGGAGTCTATGTACACTAATGTTCCACTGGATGAGGCAATTAATGTTTTGTTGGACCGCATTTTTCAAGATAACCGAACCATCCTGAGTTACGACAGACCCCAATTCAAACGTTTACTTGAAGTAGCGCTGAAAGATTCGTATTTTGTATTTAATGGTAAAACGTACAAGCAAATTGACGGACTTGCAATGGGATCTAACCTCTCTCCTTTAATAGCGAACTCCTTTCTAGCCCATTTGGAAAAACATTTTTTGAACCAATGTCCTCCGGAGTTTAAGCCTTTATTTTACCGAAGGTATCTGGACGATACATTTGTTTTGTTTCGCTCTGAAATTGCAGCCAATAGTTTCTTTCAGTATATTAACACATCTCATCCTAATATTAAATTTACGATGGAGGTAGAACAAAATGATCAGATCCCATTCCTAGACGTTCTCATAAAAAAGTCAAATTCAAAACTCATTACTTCTGTCTATAGGAAGCCAACATTCACTGGGCTTACTATGAACTATTTTAGTTGTGTATATAAAGGGTATATAAAATCATGTATTGACTGTTTACTTCATCGTGCATACCGCATATCCAGTACGTATGAAATATTCCATCTTGAAGTTGAGTACATTGTAAATTTATTGGTCAACAACAAATATCCGAAATCACTAATTCAGAATTGTGTAAAAAAATTTTTAGATCGTAAAATTTGCCCCTCTCCTGCAACCTTGAGCGTACCTAAGCAGACCTTGTACGTCGAGTTACCATTCATGGGTTATTTGAACGCAGAGCTGAAGAAGGAGGTAGTATCATTGGTTAGTAGGTTTTTTACAACGGTCGACGTCAGAGTGTTTTATAGAAATAGTTTTAAGATTGCATCCTTTTTTAGCAGGAAGGAACGACTGGATGAGTGCCTGTGGAGTGGCTGTGTCTATTTTTATAAGTGTGACTGCTGCATGCAGTCTTACGTTGGTAGTACCAAACTCCAACAATTCATCAGACATAGCCAACATGCAGGAATATCTCATAGAACCGGTCGTGCACTAACCACTCCACCCCAATCAGCAATTAGGGATCACTGTGAAAATACGAACCATTCATTCAAAACTATTAATTTTTCAACTTTATGCCGAGCTAATAGTGAGCATGACCTAAGAATTCTAGAGTCCCTTTTCATATTCACTCATAAACCTAACCTCAACAAAGACATTAGTGCCGTAAAGTTATCAATTGCCCCCACCTACTGACGTAATTCTGCATGTGCATGTGTGTGTGTGTGTGTGTGTGTGAATGCATAGTGTGTTTCGTTGTTGTTTTCTGAATTAGCGTGTACATGTGTTTTTATGTGAATTAGGAGTATGCTATTGTTTGAGTATGAACGAACAAATTAGGTTTTTAGTCATTTAGAGAATTATGTGGAATAATATGATTTTTGTGTTTAGAATAGACAATTTATTTTTTTTCTCTCCTGTTCCAGCACTGATGATGGAATTTTAATTCCGAAACGTTTGCAATAAATGTAATGTTCGTTTTTACTCTGGTTCTTCTTTTTATTCTACGAATAAGATTCTCGAAGAATCGCCCTATTGGAAATATAATTTTAATTGATAATGCGAAATGAAATATTTTAATTTTGACCAGTAACCTGGCTACCACTTGGTATGAAGCCCAAGATTTTGGAACTTGAGTTGTTTTCGAAATTGTGATTTTCTTGAAAAGCTCCGAAGAGATAATAGACGACATTTCAGAATAAAATTCCGGCAAAAGAGGCCACCATGGATAGAAATGTGTCCAACCGCAAGAGAGAAGTGGCAAGACTTCGACAGCAAGAAAAACGCCGAAGACGATCGGATGAACAACGCGAAATGGCAAGACGAAGCAATGCTGCTCGCCAACGAGAAGCCAGAGCTAAATTGACCCTTGACCGGCGTTTGGAAATTCTACGGAATAATGCAGAGCAACACCGAGTAGCTAGAGAGAGCTTAACACATGAAAGAAGCGAGGGAATTCTTCGGCATGCTCTAGACAACATTGAGTGGCACGAGAGAATTCAACTCAAGAAAGCAAAGGTGAAATTCTTCAGGCTAATGCCGACCAGCACGTGTGCACTAGTAATAATAATAGTAATAGTAATAGTATTAATAATGTGATAATGATAATACTGTTGAAGGGTGCTTATAAAATCGACATTGAAACACGAACACGAGTCCTTTACTACTCCCCTATGCGCATGACGTCTGCGACCGAACGATTAATTTAACAATCTATTTCTAAAGGTTAGTCATCTGTAAAGTCATTGTTCAGGAGATTCTGTTTTTTTGAACTATGTTGCTCATGAGCTATGATTCCCACATTTTTGTATCTAAAAAAGTTTCCATAACTTCCTTCAAATGTTTTTTATGTATTCTTGTTTTTTCGATTTTCCTTAAAATCAGCCATTGATTTTAAAACTGTCTCTTCTGGCATTTTCGTAGAATCATCACCGCATACCGTGCTGTGCTTGTCATATCCGTTCAAATATCACTCATGTATTTTGAAAAATTATCCATCCATGATTTTTATTATCAAATATCAAATATCTGTCATCTTTTCTTTCAAGTATTAAAAATAGATTATCTAAAGTATTAAATATTAAAAATCCGTTATCTATATTACTAAATATTAAATATTCGTCCTTTACATGGTTGAAATCAAATATCCGTTATTGTTATTATCAAGCATTCTGTATTAGTCCTCTTCAATGTTAAATATTCAATATCCGTCATTTTTATAACATACCCGTAAGAAAACCATGTTGTAAAAATACCCTTCTAAACATCGGCCTCTCTTGAATGTCGACCAACGGGTATCATATCCGAATGTTATATAATATTAAACATTAATTAATATTACGGAATGGTATTGCAATGTTGAATTATTTTTATTTTCGAACCTAGTTTTGTACGATATTTTGTCTCGTATACCCACTGTTTTTTGAAAAAAAAATTTTCAGTTATTCACCTAAAAAAACTGCTTTTTTCGTTGCTAATTTTTTTTCTAGGAGCTATTGAGATATTGTTACAGGAGAGTCGTAAGCCGTAGAATACAATTTTGTGGCCTAAATAACTTTTTCGTTTTAAAGACCTCGAAGTACAGCACGGTGCTGCTTTCCTTCCCGACGACTCATATTCTCCATTAACTGCAACTCTTATCCATTAATTGTAGGCATTGATTAAATACATCCTCTGATTAAGATCTACTAGTGTACACGTGCTGGTCGGCATTAATCTGAAGAATTTCATCCCATCTTTCTTGAGTTAAATTCTCTCGTGCCCCTCGATGTTGTCCAGCTCAATGCCGAAGAATTTCCTCGCTTCTTTCATGTGTTTAGCTCTCTCTAGCTACTCGGTGTTGCCCTGCATTATTCTGTAGAATTTCCAAACGCCGGTCAAGGGTCAATTTAGCTCTAGCTTCTCGTTGGCGAGCAGCATTGCTTCGTCTTGCCATTTCGCGTTGTTCATCAGATCGTCTTCGGCGTTTTTCTTGCTGTCGAAGTCTTGCCACTTCTCTCTTGCGGTTGGACACATTTCTATCCTTGGTGGCCTCTTTTGCCGGAATTTTATTCTGAAATGTCGTCTATTATCTCTTCGGAGCTTCTCAAGGAAATCACAATTTCGAAGAGAATAACTCAAGCTCCAAAACTTTAGGCCTTATACTAAGTGGCAGCCAGGTTACTGGTCAAACTAACTTAAAACATTTATTTTTGCATTATCAAACAAAAATATCAAAGCGACTAGATGAATTTCAACAGAGAAAGCGCTATTTCTATTTCTAAAAAAAAAGGCCGATTGCGTATTGTGGACACCATAATCGAGAAGGGATCACACGAAAGGACGGACGAGAAGGGACGGTCAGACGGACGGACGCGGCTCCTTTAATAAAAGTGATTAACTATTTATCCATTAAATATAATTTTTAACCATTAACTATACCCATTCATTAACTATATCCTACAATTTATACCATAAACTATTTATCCATTATCTATAATTTTCCCCATTTACTAAATCCTATACCCATAAACTTTATCCTACAATTCAAATTTAATAATTATTTATCTATTAGCTAAAATTTTCATTCAATACCTATAGCCATATATCAATTATATCCTGTAATTCTCATCCCTTACCTATGTTTTTTTTGTCAACGTTAGGTTAGTGGTAACGCCTTCGACGTTAAAGTTTCCGTTTAATAAAACCAGCGATCGCGTTCACCTTATTACGTAGAGTGCCATTTTCCCTGTATTAATTCCACTCAAAAAGTCGGTAGCGGATGAATCAGGCACCTCTAAGCGAGCATTGCCGCACGTAAATTGCCCCAAAGTTCGATGCGCTATTTTCTTTGAACTCATCCCGTACTCGATGACGCGACTATTGGAGACCTGATATTTCCACTGATGCACTGACCCCTCCCTAATTAGGGCATGTCCCTCAGTAATGAGGAGGGCGACCACTCCATAAGGAGAGCCTCACCCCTCCATTATGAGGGCCTGACCCCTCCATGAGGAGAGATAGAACTTACAACAGTGTGTGTGTGTCAGGCATTTGTGTCGGTCGTTTGTGAAGTAGTGTGTTTGTGTTTAGAGTGTGTGTGCTCAGCGTGTGGAAGGGTGTTGCGCTTGTGTGGTGCTTGTGCACTTATAGGGTGTGTGTGTGTGTGTTTCCAACGATCTGAACAACAGGTGGCCAAAGGGTTGATGGATAGCAAATCCTCTCAGGCTGAAAGGACACACTCTTGTGGTTGACCAGCCTAGACCCGAGTATTCGAGTGTTATGCAAACCCACTCAGAAGAGGGTCGGTCGCTTGAGACGCTTGTTTTGCTCGCGGTAGGGGAACTTCGGACAACGGAACATAAATTGATAAAAGAAATACACTGAAAAATTTTGGGAGTTAACGGCTCTTCAGAAAAAAGTCTTAAATCTGACACCTTAGAGGCGGAGAAAGAACCCAACATGACTCACCAATGGGGACAGTCGTATTCAAGTTAGGGAGGGATTGAACGAGCACCTACAAAATACTTGCAAATTTATTCGTTCTTTCATCGAGGGATCGAAAAAGAACATACCCACAAGGAAAACCTTCTGATTTGGGAAACTCAGTTCAGTTTCAAACTCCGGCGTCCGTGTCACGGTCAAGTACGAGTGCGTGATCAGTAGGCGCACTGTACTGAAAGAGCATCCTACAAAACATATAAGTAGCTGTGATGTGCATGAAATCCGGGAAAAATATAAACAAAACACAAAAAATTTGGACTTATAGGAAGTAAACGAGTTTTTCTTTTTTTCAGGAAGATTAGCAAAGGATAACCAAGTCTCATGACAATCCAAGGAACCCAATTCGAAATTGTTTATAAGTGCACTCCACTGGGAGGGAGGAGTTGTCAGACGAAATTCATATCACTAGGAAATTGTTTAAATTTTTTTTAATAATTAATGTGATGTCAAAAACCGTGGAATGTAGACCCTAAGAATATCGCACTAAATTGAAAAACAGATTCGTTTTAAATCACAGACTGTGGGAAGCCAAAGCCCAAGGGCAAGTCGGAAATTAACATCTGATCAGTAGAGCGTCAACCAACGCCCGTGTGATGGAACAACCCCCCAGCGAAAATTGTCCTGAATAAAAAACCTATGTCTATTGCAAAGCATAGCATAAATATCATGATGTGGAGTGCTGTGATCGATACATGGTATTGAGAGAGTGAGGTGTAGAGTGTCTGGCTTGCGTGTATATCGTACGGAAAATGCACATTGTAGTGTGTGTGTAGCCGTAATGCGGATGTCCATTTTTTAAGTTTGATCTTGATAGAAGGGGAAATTGACAGGTCAGTTCTCAACATCAACTTGTCAGAGAGTCAGTTCAAGCTAGAAATTTATTTGTTAGTATAATACTTAACAAACATATTGTGTTATTAATTAGTACATCTTATGAATTGTGTGTCGATGTCGTATCCTATTCGCATTAGGAGGGGTTGCTAGAACACAATTTGTGAAGATTGAGCTTGTGTTGAGTGCCCGACTAATTAGGAAACGGAAGTTGCATTCGAAAAGACCGAATTGAAAACCTCAAGAACAATGGCATAAAGGTAAGTCTGGGTCGTTAAGCTCGGGGAGTACAGCAATAACTATCAACTCAGTGAGTACCGCAATAACTTTATAAACTCAGTGAGTACCGCAATAACTTAACAAACTCAGTGAGTACCGCAATAACTTAACAAACTCAGTGAGTACCGCAATAACTTAACAAACTCAGTGAGTACCGCAATAACTTTATAAACTCAGTGAGTACCGCAATAACTTTATAAACTCAGTGAGTACCGCATTAACTTTATAAACTCAGTGAGTACCGCAAGAACTTTACAAACTCGGTGAGTACCGCAATAACTTTACAAACTCAGTGAGTACCGCAATAACTTTATAAACTCAGTGAGTACCGCAATAACTTTACAAACTCGGTGAGTACCGCAATAACTTAACAAACTCAGTGAGTACCGCAATAACTTAACAAACTCAGTGAGTACCGCAATAACTTAACAAACTCAGTGAGTACCGCAATAATTTTATAAACTCGGTGAGTACCGCAATAACTTTATAAACTCAGTGAGTACCGCAATAACTTTATAAACTCAGTGAGTACCGCAATAACTTAACAAACTCAGTGAGTACCGCAATAACTTAACAAACTCAGTGAGTACCGCAATAACTTAACAAACTCAGTGAGTACCGCAATAACTTTATAAACTCAGTGAGTACCGCAATAACTTTATAAACTCAGTGAGTACCGCAATAATTTTATAAACTCAGTGAGTACCGCAATAACTTAACAAACTCAGTGAGTACCGCAATAACTTAACAAACTCAGTGAGTACCGCAATAACTTAACAAACTCAGTGAGTACCGCAATAACTTTATAAACTCAGTGAGTACCGCAATAACTTTATAAACTCAGTGAGTACCGCAATAACTTTACAAACTCGGTGAGTACCGCAATAACTTTATAAACTCAGTGAGTACCGCAATAACTTAACAAACTCAGTGAGTACCGCAATAACTTAACAAACTCAGTGAGTACCGCAATAACTTAACAAACTCAGTGAGTACCGCAATAACTTACCAAACTCAGTGAGTACCGCAATAACTTAACAAAATCAGTGAGTACCGCAATAACTTAACAAACTCAGTGAGTACCGCAATAACTTAACAAACTCAGTGAGTACCGCAATAACTTTACAAACTCAGTGAGTACCGCAATAACTTAACAAACTCAGTGAGTACCGCAATAACTTTATAAACTCAGTGAGTACCGCAATAACTTTATAAACTCAGTGAGTACCGCAATAACTTTACAAACTCGGTGAGTACCGCAATAACTTAACAAACTCAGTGAGTACCGCAATAACTTTATAAACTCAGTGAGTACCGCAATAACTTTATAAACTCAGTGAGTACCGCAATAACTTTACAAACTCGGTGAGTACCGCAATAACTTTATAAACTCAGTGAGTACCGCAATAACTTAACAAACTCAGTGAGTACCGCAATAACTTAACAAACTCAGTGAGTACCGCAATAACTTAACAAACTCAGTGAGTACCGCAATAACTTTATAAACTCAGTGAGTACCGCAATAACTTTATAAACTCAGTGAGTACCGCATTAACTTTATAAACTCAGTGAGTACCGCAAGAACTTTACAAACTCGATGAGTACCGCAATAACTTTACAAACTCAGTGAGTACCGCAATAACTTTATAAACTCAGTGAGTACCGCAATAACTTTACAAACTCGGTGAGTACCGCAATAACTTAACAAACTCAGTGAGTACCGCAATAACTTAACAAACTCAGTGAGTACCGCAATAACTTAACAAACTCAGTGAGTACCGCAATAATTTTATAAACTCGGTGAGTACCGCAATAACTTTATAAACTCAGTGAGTACCGCAATAACTTTATAAACTCAGTGAGTACCGCAATAACTTAACAAACTCAGTGAGTACCGCAATAACTTAACAAACTCAGTGAGTACCGCAATAACTTAACAAACTCAGTGAGTACCGCAATAACTTTATAAACTCAGTGAGTACCGCAATAACTTTATAAACTCAGTGAGTACCGCAATAATTTTATAAACTCAGTGAGTACCGCAATAACTTAACAAACTCAGTGAGTACCGCAATAACTTAACAAACTCAGTAAGTACCGCAATAACTTAACAAACTCAGTGAGTACCGCAATAACTTTATAAACTCAGTGAGTACCGCAATAACTTTATAAACTCAGTGAGTACCGCAATAACTTTACAAACTCGGTGAGTACCGCAATAACTTTATAAACTCAGTGAGTACCGCAATAACTTAACAAACTCAGTGAGTACCGCAATAACTTAACAAACTCAGTGAGTACCGCAATAACTTAACAAACTCAGTGAGTACCGCAATAACTTACCAAACTCAGTGAGTACCGCAATAACTTAACAAAATCAGTGAGTACCGCAATAACTTAACAAACTCAGTGAGTACCGCAATAACTTAACAAACTCAGTGAGTACCGCAATAACTTTACAAACTCAGTGAGTACCGCAATAACTTAACAAACTCAGTGAGTACCGCAATAACTTAACAAACTCAGTGAGTACCGCAATAACTTAACAAACTCAGTGAGTACCGCAATAACTTAACAAACACAGTGAGTACCGCAATAACTTTACAAACTCGGTGAGTACCGCAATAACTTAACAAACTCAGTGAGTACCGCAATAACTTTACAACTCGGTGAGTACCGCAATAACTTTATAAACTCAGTGAGTACCGCAATAACTTAACAAACTCAGTGAGTACCGCAATAACTTAACAAACTCAGTGAGTACCGCAATAATTTTATAAACTCAGTGAGTACCGCAATAACTTTACAAACTCGGTGAGTACTGCAATAATTTAACAAACACGGTGAGTACCGCAATAACTTTCGAACTCAGTGAGTACCGCAATAACTTTACAAACTCAGTGAGTACCGCAATAACTTAACAAACTCAGTGAGTACCGCAATAACTTAACAAACTCAGTGAGTACCGCAATAATTTTATAAACTCAGTGAGTACCGCAATAACTTTACAAACTCGGTGAGTACCGCAATAACTTAACAAACTCAGTGAGTACCGCAATAACTTAACAAACTCAGTGAGTACCGCAATAACTTAACAAACTCAGTGAGTACCGCAATAACTTTACAAACTCAGTCAGTACCGCAATAACTTTACAAACTCGGTGAGTACCGCAATAACTTAACAAACTCAGTGAGTACCGCAATAACTTAACAAACTCAGTGAGTACCGCAATAACTTAACAAACTCAGTGAGTACCGCAATAACTTTACAAACTCAGTCAGTACCGCAATAACTTTACAAACTCGGTGAGTACCGCAATAACTTTATAAACTCAGTGAGTACCGCAATAACTTAACAAACTCAGTGAGTACCGCAATAATTTTATAAACTCAGTGAGTACCGCAATAACTTTACAAACTCGGTGAGTACCGCAATAACTTAACAAACTCAGTGAGTACCGCAATAACTTAACAAACTCAGTGAGTACCGCAATAACTTAACAAACTCAGTGAGTACCGCAATAACTTAACAAACTCAGTGAGTACCGCAATAACTTTACAAACTCAGTCAGTACCGCAATAACTTTACAAACTCGGTGAGTACCGCAATAACTTAACAAACTCAGTGAGTACCGCAATAACTTAACAAACTCAGTGAGTACCGCAATAACTTAACAAACTCAGTGAGTACCGCAATAACTTAACAAACTCAGTGAGTACCGCAATAACTTTACAAACTCAGTCAGTACCGCAATAACTTTACAAACTCGGTGAGTACCGCAATAACTTAACAAACTCAGTGAGTACCGCAATAACTTAACAAACTCAGTGAGTACCGCAATAACTTAACAAACTCAGTGAGTACCGCAATAACTCTACAAACTCAGTCAGTACCGCAATAACTTTACAAACTCGGTGAGTACCGCAATAACTTTATAAACTCAGTGAGTACCGCAATAACTTAACAAACTCAGTGAGTACCGCAATAATTTTATAAACTCAGTGAGTACCGCAATAACTTTACAAACTCGGTGAGTACCGCAATAACTTAACAAACTCAGTGAGTACCGCAATAACTTAACAAACTCAGTGAGTACCGCAATAACTTAACAAACTCAGTGAGTACCGCAATAACTTAACAAACTCAGTGAGTACCGCAATAACTTTACAAACTCAGTCAGTACCGCAATAACTTTACAAACTCAGTGAGTACCGCAATAACTTTACAAACTCGGTGAGTACCGCAATAAGTTTACGTTTATTGTAATTCGTAACACATAGACGCACAGTACATGCTGGGTGTTCTTCAACTGTATTTGTTTGCTTCATTATTTCCTTTGATGGAGGAATGCCAATTTTCGCTCCGAGCTTTAGATTCCTTCGTTATTGTAAATTAACGAGGGCTTAGCGTCTCGCGGCAATGGCACTTCATATGGAGGGCCTGACCCCTCCATAAGGAGGGCCTGATCCCTCCATAAGCAGGGCCTGATCCCTCCATAAGCAGGGCCTGACCCCTCCATAAGGAGGGCCTGACCCTTCCATAAGGAGGGCCTGACCCTTCCATAAGGAGGGCCTGATCCCTCCATAAGCAGGGCCTGATCCCTCCATAAGCAGGGCCTGATCCTTCCATAAGGAGGGCCTGATCCCTCCATAAGCAGGGCCTGATTCCTCCATAAGCAGGGCCTGATCCCTCCATAAGGAGGGCCTGATCCCTCCATCAGGAGAGCATGACCCTTCCATAAGGAGGGCCTGATCCCTCCATAAGGAGGGCCTGACCCCTCCATAAGGAGGGCCTGATCCCTCCATAAGCAGGGCCTGATCCCTCCATAAGCAGGGCCTGACCCTTCCATAAGGAGGGCCTGATCCCTCCATAAGGAGGGCCTGACCCTTCCATGAGGAGGGCCTGATCCCTCCATAAGGAGGGCCTGATCCCTCCATAAGCAGGGCCTGATCCCTCCATCAGGAGAGCATGACCCTTCCATAAGGAGGGCCTGATCCCTCCATAAGGAGGGCCTGATCCCTCCATAAGCATGGCCTGACCCTTCCATAAGGAGGGCCTGATCCCTCCATAAGGAGGGCCTGACCCTTCCATGAGGAGGGGCTGATCCCTCCATAAGGAGGGCCTGATCCCTCCATAAGCAGGGCCTGATCCCTCCATCAGGAGAGCATGACCCTTCCATAAGGAGGGCCTGATCCCTCCATAAGGATTGCCTGATCCCTCCATAAGCAGGGCCTGACCCTTCCATAAGGAGGGCCTGATCCCTCCATAAGGAGGGCCTGATCCTTCCATGAGGAGGGCCTGACCCCTCCATAAGGAGGGCCTGATCTCTCCATAAGGAGAGCATGACCCTTTGAGATGTCAAAGAGAGCTCACATAGTTTGAACTTCCAAATGAGCTCAGATTTTAATAGATTTAAGGGAAAAATTTAGAATACATTTTAATTTCCACCGCACGAGGCGGGCTTTTAAAGAAAATCATAGACGCTCTAAAAATATGGGCATGTTACATTGACATGATCACCTACAGAAAAGGATTTGATTCGATATTTGAATTTATATAACTGTAAACTCTTTTAAATGATTTCATGTTGTTCACTTGAAAATTGAAGAGTTATTCAACACTAGATAAATCGTAACCATATTTTATGGCTAATGAAATGAAATGTTGTCAGATTTTACCCATAAACACGCATTATTTTAGCACGAGAAAAAAGTTCATCACTCTCCTCATCACAAACGCTACTACCACATTCCCGGTGTGGGGTCATCGCACTCATCGGTTGAGCACATCACGTCATCACATCACCACACCACCACATCATCACACCACCACATCATCACACCACCACATCATCACACCACCACACCACCACACAACACAACACCACACCACCATACAACACCACCACACCACCACACCCCATCACCACCACACAACACCACCACACCACCACACAACACCGCCACACCACCACACAACACCACCACACCACCACACCCCATCACCACCACACAACACCACTACACCACCACACAACACAACACCACACCACCACACAACACCACCACAAAACACCCCCACACAACCACACAACACCACCACACAACACACAACACAACACCACACCACCACACAACGCCACCACACAACACCACCACACAACACACAACACAACACCACACCACCACACAACACCACCACACAACACACAACACAACACCACACCACCACACAACGCCACCACAAAACACCCCCACACAACCACACAACACCACCCAACACCACCATACCACACCACCACACAACACAACACCACACCACCACACAACACCACCACACCACCACCCAACACCACCAAACAACACAACACCCCACCAACACACAATACAACACCACACCACCACACAACACCACCACACCACCACACCCCATCACCACTACACAACACCACCACACCACCACACAAAACCACCACAACACCACACAACACCACCACACCACCACACAACACCACCACACAACACCACCACACAACACCACCACACCGCCACACAACACCACCACAGCATCACGCCATCACATCACCACATCACCACATCACCACATCACCACATCACCACATCACCACATAACCACATCACCACATCACCACATCATCACATCATCACACCATCACCTCATCACATCATCACACCACCACACCACCACACCACCACACCACCACACCACCACATCACCACATCATCACATCGCCACATCACATCACCACATCACCACATGACCACATCCCCACATCAACACTCCACCACACCACCACACCACCACACCACCACACCACCACACCACACCACCACAACCACATCACCACACCACCACACCATCACATCACCACACAACCACATCACCACACCACCAAATTATCACATCACCACATCATAACATCACCACACCACCACATCACTACACCACCACATCACCACACCACCACATCATCACACCACCACATCACCACACCATCACATCACCACACTACCACATCATCACATCACCAAATCATCACATCACCACACCACCACATCATCACATCACCACATCACCACACCACCACATCACCACACCACCAAATCATCACACCACCACATCAACACACCATCACATCACCGCACTACCACATCATCACATCACCAAATCATCACATCCCCACATCACCACCCCACCACATCAACACATCACCACATCACATCACCACATCACAACACCACCACATCATCACACCACCACATCACCACACCACCACATCACCACACCACCAAATCATCACACCACCACATCACCACACCATCACATCACAAAACTACTACATCATCACATCACCAAATCATCACATCACCACATCACCACACCATCACATAACCACATCACATCACCACATCATCACACCACCACATCATCACACCACCACATCACCACACCATCACATCACCACACTACCACATCATCACATCACCAAATCATCACATCACCACACCACCACACCACCACATCATCACATCACCACATCACATCACCACATCACCACATCACCACATCACCACATCACATCACCACACCACCACACCACCACATCACCACATCACTACACCACCACACACGACAACACATCACTTAACACCACACCACACCACCACACACGACAACACATCACTAAACACCACACCACCACACACACAACACATCACTAAACACCACACCACACCACCACACACGACAACACATCACTAAACACCACACCCCACCACCGCGCACGACAACACATCACTAAACACCATACCACACCACCACACACGACAACACATCACTAAACACCACACCACACATCAAAACGCTGCACCATGTTGAAACACAACCCTATATAACACTACACTCCATCTCGGGAACACATCACCCGTCACCACACACCCCACACACACCTACACACACCCAAGCACACACACACACCACAGACACACCCCAACATCCCACACACCCACACCCACACACACCCACACACCCACCCGCCGCTTGGAGCTCATCACCGCCACCTGCCGCTCCGTCAGCTCCCCGATGTGTTTGCTGCCCCAGAGCTCGACGCTGATGAGCAGGTAGCTCGTGAACATCACCACCATCGGCACCAGGTACGTGGTGATGAAGAACACGATGTTGTATCTGCGGGCACATGGGGGACAGGGTGTTGTATCTGGGGGCACATGGGGGACATGGTGTTGTATCTGGGGCCACATGGGGGACAGGGTGTTGTATCTGCGGGCACATGGGGGACATGATGTTGTATCTGGGGTCACATGGGGGACAGGGTGTTGTATCTGGGGGCACATGGGGGACATGGTGTTGTATCTGCGGGCACATGGGGGACATGATGTTGTATCTGGGGGTACATGGGGGACAGGGTGTTGTATCTGGGGGCACATGGGGGACATCGTGTTGTATCTGCGGGCACATGGGGGACATGGTGTATCTGGGGGCACATGGGGGACACGATGTTGTATCTGCGGGCACATGGGGGACATGGTGTTGTATCTGGGGGCACATGGGGGACATGGTGTTGTATCTGGGGGCACATGGGGGACATGGTGTTGTATCTGGGAGCACATGGGGGACATGATGTTGTATCTGGGGGCACATGGGGGACACGATGTTGTATCTGAAGGCACATGGGGAGACGATGTGGTATTAGGAGGCGGAACAGTGGTAAATGTGTACGGAAGAACATGTGTATCTGCAACAGTTACCATCTAGGTTGGGTGGTACATTTGTAAAAGTGTGCTGGTGTATCTGCACAAGTGTACCTGCACACTTGCACAGGTGTACCTGCACACCTGCACAGGTGTACCGGCACACCTGCACAAGTGTACCTGCACACTTGTTCGATTTCTTAAAAAAATATTACACACAAAAAAATGGATGACTTTATGTTTAAACAGGTTTAAATTTAACGGAATTCATGAGATGTAACGGAATTTAACCGCTTGAAAAAATCAGAAACAATCGTTTTTAACATAAATTATCTCCCACTAATCAATACCGCGAGAGAAACTAATGTAGAAAAAATACGACCGTCCTGTACTGGAGAACATTAAAATACATTTCCAGTCAAAGGGTTCTCTAGAAATGATCGGGTTAGCAATAAGTTTACAGTGTTATATAGCATTACAATTTTGTGAGTTTATTCTGCCCATGTTTGTCTCTGGAATTAAAGTTAGGAGCTTTTTTTGGGGCACCTTATGTGTTAGGTCAAAGTAGTGCTCGGGAGCGATGATGTCCAGAGTTGGAATTTGTCCTATCCACCCACCGCCTGCCCTATCCACCCACCGCCTGCCCTATCCACCCACCACCTGCCCTATCCGACCACCACCTGCCCCATCCGCCCACCACCTGCCCTATCCGTCCACCATCTGCCCTATCCACCACACCCCCTACCCTATCCACCGCACCACCTGCCCTATCCGCCCACCACCTGCCCTATCCACCACACAACCTGCCCTATACATGACACCACCTGCACTATCCACCACACCACCTGCCCTATACACCACACCACCTCCCCTATCCACCACACCACCTGCCCTATCCCCCACACCACCTGCCCTATCCACTACACCACCTGCCCTATCCACCACACCACCTGCCCTATCCACCACACCACCTGCCCTATACACCACACCACCTGCCCTATGCACCACACCACCTACCCTGTCCACCACACCACCTGCCCTATACACCACACCACCTGCCCTATCCGCCACACCATCTGCCCTATCCACCACACCACCTGCCCTATCCACCACACCACCTGCCCTATACACCACACCACCTGCCCTATCCACCACACCACCTGCCCTATCCACCACACCACCTGCCCTATCCACCACACCACCTGCCCTATCCACCACACCACCTGCACTATCCACCACACCACCTGCCCTATCCACCACACCACCTGCCCTATCCACCACATCAAAAGTCGCCATCACGCCGCCGTCCATTGATGCTCCGTAAAGGAGGCACGGCCTACGCAAAATGAAGGCCTACCCAAACCGGTAAAATAGGCCTCCCATTCAGAAGGGATGCGTGCGGAAACAAACATGCAATGCAAGCCTCGAGTCGAGTTCTGCTGCGCTGCTGCCTTTAGTGTAATTGGTGAGCTGTGTGTGTTGGTGTGTGTGTTGGTGTGTGTGCTGTGTGTGTTGGTGTGTGTGTGTGGCAAGTGTGTGTTGCTGTGTAACTAGCATTTGTTACAAGTGAGCTTTCGTAACAAGAGTGTGTTGCTGTGTGAGTTGGTAGGTGTGTGGCAAGTGTTTGTTGCTGTGTAACTAGCATTTGTTACAAGTGAGCTTGCGTAACAAGAGTGTGTGTTGGTAGGTGTGTGGCAAGTGTGTGTTGCTGTGTAACTAGCATTTGTTACAAGTGAGCTTGCGTAACAAGAGTGTGTTGCTGTGTAACAAGTGTGTGTTGCTGTGTGTGTTGGTGTGTGTGTGGCAAGTGTGTGTTGCTGTGTAACTAGCATTTGTTACAAGAGAGCTTATGTAACAAGTGTGTGTTGCTGTGTAACAAGCATTCGTTACAAGAGAGCTTGTGTAACAAGTGCGTGTTGCTGTGTAACTAGCATTTGTTACAAGAGAGCTTGTGCAACAAGTGTGCGTTGCTGTGTAACCAGCATTTATTACAAGAGAGCTTGTGTAACAAGTGTGTGTTGCTGTGTAACCAGCATTTATTACAAGAGAGCTTGTGTAACAAGTGTGTGTTGCTGTGTGACAAGCATTTGTTACAAGTGAGCTTGTGTAACAAGTGCGTGTTTCTGTGTGTGTTGGTGGGAGTGTGTGGCGAGTGTGTGTTGCTGTGTAACTATCATTTGTTACAATAGAGCGTGTGTAACAAGCACGAATTTGTTACAAATAAAAGAACACTTCAGACGATTGTCCGTTACTCGCGTCAATTTTGTGAGTCGTTCTCTGAATAGAGAAGCAAATTTCATTGTTCTGTCCGCCAGAAATTGCATTTCCGAGGATTTGGTTCGACAACAACAGCTTTCTGCTGAAATAATGTCATGTCCCACGCAGAACCAAGACAGAAGCCTGCAGTATTTTGGCCTTTTAAGAAACTTTGTTAAAATAACTAAGCAGAAGAATCTAGAAGCAGAGCTTCAACATCGGGACCTGAAATGTTTTTAAATTTAACCTAAATAGAGTTTAGGATTCTGCGGGAATGGTGTCGAGTTCTCACGTAGTATGATTCACTGGATGTTTTCTCAGCTAAATGCAGTGGGTAAATATGCACCACTGCAGTGGGTAAATATGCACCACTGCAGTGGGTAAATATGCACCACTGCAGTGGGTAAATATGCACCACTGCAAAGGGTAAATATACACCACTGCAGTGGGTAAATAAACACCAATGCAGTGGGTAAATATACACCTCTGCAGTGGGTAAATATACACCTCTGCAGTGGGTAAATATACACCACTGCAGTGGGTAAATATACACCAATGCAGTGGGTAAATATACACCAATGCAGTGGGTAAATATACACCAATGCAGTGGGTAAATATACACCAATGCAGTGGGTAAATATACACCAATGCCGAGAGTAAATATACACCAATGCAGTGGGTAAATATACACCAATGAAGTGGGTAAATATAAACCAATGCAAGGGGTAAATATACACCAATGCAGTGGGTAAATATACACCAATGCAGTCGGTAAATATACACCACTGCAGTCGGTAAATATACACCACTGCAGTCGGTAAATATACACCACTGCAGTGGGTAAATGTAGCTGTGAGGGTCAGAGCGTAGCGCAGGGTTACTCTATTCAGTACATTTGGGTGCGGAAAAAGTCTTTAGAAAAATAGGCAGTCCGCTCTAGGGTAGTCACGAGGTGTTTCTGAAACTCATACACAATGCACAATAGACGAGAGATAATAGACAATAAAGAATTTGCTATATATAATATTTAGAATAGACGACAGATAATGGAAAATAGACAATACAGATAATGGAAAATAGACAATACAGATAATTGATAATACAGACAATAGACAATAAATACAAAAGATGACATAGACAGTAGACGATATAGATAATACGAAATATAGATAACAGCAAAATATATTATGGACAATATAGACAATATCTAACTCAGACTCCTTCATAGCCAGTATAAATTGGGCTCTTTAAACTGAACACGTAACTTCAGTGGAAGTAGTAACTACCTTCAGTAGAAGTAGTAACTTCCTTCAGTAAGAGCAGTAACTTCATTCAGTAAAAGTAGTAACTACCTTCAGTAAAAGTAGTAACTTCCTTCAGTAAGAGCAGTAACTTCATTCAGTAAAAGTAGTAACTACCTTCAGTAAAAGTAGTAACTTCCTTCAGTAAGAGCAGTAACTTCATTCAGTAAAAGTAGTAACTACCTTCAGTAAAAGTAGTAACTTCCTTCAGTAAGAGCAGTAACTTCATTCAGTAAAAGTAGTAACTTCCCACAGTAAAAGTAGTAACTTCCTTCAGTAAAAGTAGTAACTTCCTTCAGTAAAAGTAGTAACTTCCTTCAGTAAAAGTAGTGACTTCCTTCAGTAAAAGTAATAAATTCCTTCAGGAAGAGTAGTAACTTCATTCAGTAAAAGTAGTAACTTCCTACAGTAAAAGTAGTAACTTCCTTCAGTAAAAGTAGTAACTTCCTTCAGTAAAAGTAGTGACTTCCTTCTGTAAAAGTAGTAACTTCCTTCTGTAAAAGTAGTAACTTCCTTCAGTAAAAGTAATAAATTCCTTCAGTAAGAGTAGTAACTTCCTTCAGTAAAAGTAGTAACTTCCTTCAGTAAAAGTAATAAATTCCTTCAGTAAAAGTAGTAACTTCATTCAGTAAAAGTAGTAACTTCCTACAGTAAAAGTAGTAACTTCCTACAGTAAAAGAAGTAACTTCCTGCAGTAAGAGTAATAAATTCCTTCAGTAAGAGTAGTAACTTCCTTCAGTAAAAGTAGTAACTTCCTTCAGTAAAAGTAATAAATTCCTTCAGTAAAAGTAGTAACTTCCTTCAGTAAAAGTAGTAACTTCCTACAGTAAAAGTAGTAACTTCCTTCAGTATAAGTAGTAACTTCCTTCAGTAAAAGTAGTGACTTCCTTCTGTAAAAGTAGTAACTTCCTTTTGTAAAAGTAGTAACTTCATTCAGTAAAAGTAATAAATTCCTTCAGTAAGAGTAGTAACTTCCTTCAGTAAAAGTAGTAACTTCCTTCAGTAAAAGTAATAAATTCCTTCAGTAAGAGTAGTAACTTCCTTCAGTAAAAGTAGTAACTTCCTTCAGTAAGAGTAGTAACTTCCTTCAGTAAAAGTAGTAACTTCCTTGAGTAAAAGGAATAAATTCTTTCAGTAAAGTAGTAACTTCCTTCAATAAAAGTAGTAACTTCCTTCAGTAAAAGTAGTAACTTCCTTCAGTAAAAGTAGTAACTTCCTTCAGTAAAAGTAGTGACTTCCTTCTGTAAAAGTAGTGACTTCCTTCTGTAAAAGTAGTAACTTCCTTCTGTAAAAGTAGGAACTTCCTTCAGTAAAAGTAATAAATTCCTTCAGTAAGAGTAGTAACTTCCTTCAGTAAAAGTAGTAACTTCTTTCAGTAAAAGTAATAAATTCCTTCAGTAAGAGTAGTAACTTCCTTCAGTAAAAGCAGTAACTTCCTTCAGTAAAAGTAATAAATTCCTTCAGTAAGAGTAGTAACTTCCTTCAGTAAAAGTAGTAACTTCCTTCAGTAAAAGTAGTAACTTCCTTCAGTAAAAGTAATAAATTCCTTCAGTAAAAGTAATAAATTCCTTCAGTAAGAGTAGTAACTTCCTTCAGTAAAAGTAGTAACTTCCTTCAGTAAAAGTAATAAATTCCTTCAGTAAAAGTAATAAATTCCTTCAGTAAGAGTAGTAACTTCCTTCAGTAAAAGTAGTAACTTCCTTCAGTAAAAGTAATAAATTCCTTCAGTAAAAGTAATAAATTCCTTCAGTAAGAGTAATAACTTCCTTCAGTAAAAGTAGTAACTTCCTTCAGTAAAAGTAGTAACTTCCTTCAGTAAAAGTAATAAATTCCTTCAGTAAGAGTAGTAACTTCCTTCAGCAAAAGTAGTAACTTCCTTCAGTAAAAGTAATAAATTCCTTCAGTAAGAGTAGTAACTTCCTTCAGTAAAAGTAATAACTTCCTTCAGTAAAAGTAGTAACTTCCTTCAGTAAAAGTAATAAATTCCTTCAGTAAGAGTAGTAACTTCCTTCAGCAAAAGTAGTAACTTCCTTCAGTAAAAGTGCGAACTCAACGTTGAGCACGCAGGCCAAATTTCAAGTGTGCAGGCATGTGCAATGCGTCTAAAGTTTCATTATTTTCTTGGCAAAAATGGAGGTGAGGACCATAATCGATTTCCCACTTTTCAGTGCCTGAACATAGCTAATTAGATGTAAAAAACAATTTTTATCCTATGCACTTTCCGTGTGAAATGAATATTTTACGAGTTATAGCGGTGGGTTTTGTTTGGGGAGAGTACGTTTGGGTACTTTGTAATTTATTATTTGCCGGCCCCCCGGAACCTGCGGAGCCTGAACCCACTTCTAGGATCTTTTAGTTAATAACCCAATAGAAATTATCACCCCAAAATAACGAATTATAGCGGTATGTTCATTTTCGTCTTAGATTGCAGGAATCATCAAGCGCGTCGCAAGAGAGAGTCCATTGTAGTGTTGCCATCTGACGCGCGATTATGGTCCTCTCCCCCACATTTACCATTTTCTATTTTCTCACAAAATGTAGCTGAGAACTCCCCAGAGTGAGCATGTGTACAAGAACCTAACCATGAACCAATAACTGCGCGTCATCCATTTCGCTCATTGCTCCTTAACGAGTTTTTTATTCCAAAAAAATCTACGACAAAAAGCTCAAACAATCAAAGATTGAGCTCATTTCCGCGTTGGGTTCCGGGTAAATATTTTCAAATTGGCCTCAGAATTCAAAGCAATTCGCGTCGTGATCATTACCCTGAAAGCCCCGACGAGTCTTCAATGCGAGTTTTAATTGCGTTTTGTTTGCGTTTTTTGTCTCCAATTCGGTCGAGAGGCACTGGTGCTCTGGGGAGAAATTATCTCTGAGTTAAATCAAGTTTGGAGTGGAGAAAAGGGCAAATTGAGGCTCCTGTTCTCGTGAAACGATATTAAAGAGCAGGGTTGGCTGCTGCAAAATTCAATTTTCGAACTCGTTCAGTTTAGACTTAGTTACAACCAGTAACTGTCTTCCAATTAGTTACTTAGTTGAGTTTAGGCCTATTAATAGCAACTAGAAACTGTCGTCGAATTTGTTCAGTTTTGACTTCGTAGCTACAACTAAGTTGAATTTGTTCAGTTTTGACTTCGTAGCTACAACTAAGTTGAATTTGTTCAGTTTTGACTTCGTAGCTACAACTAAGTTGAATTTGTTCAGTTTTGACTTCGTAGCTACAACTAAGTTGAATTTGTTCAGTTTTGACTTCGTAGCTACAACTAAGTTGAATTTGTTCAGTTTTGACTTCGTAGCTACAACTAAGTTGAATTTGTTCAGTTTTGACTTCGTAGCTACAACTAAGTTGAATTTGTTCAGTTTTGACTTCGTAGCTACAACTAAGTTGAATTTGTTCAGTTTTGACTTCGTAGCTACAACTAAGTTGAATTTGTTCAGTTTTGACTTCGTAGCTACAACTAAGTTGAATTTGTTCAGTTTTGACTTCATAGCTACAACTAAGTTGAATTTGTTCAGTTTTGACTTCGTAGCTACAACTAAGTTGAATTTGTTCAGTTTTGACTTCGTAGCTACAACTAAGTTGAATTTGTTCAGTTTTGACTTCGTAGCTACAACTAAGTTGAATTTGTTCAGTTTTGACTTCGTAGCTACAACTAAGTTGAATTTGTTCAGTTTTGACTTCGTAGCTACAACTAAGTTGAATTTGTTCAGTTTTGACTTCATAGCTACAACTAAGTTGAATTTGTTCAGTTTTGACTTCGTAGCTACAACTAAGTTGAATTTGTTCAGTTTTGACTTCGTAGCTACAACTAAGTTGAATTTGTTCAGTTTTGACTTCGTAGCTACAACTAAGTTGAATTTGTTCAGTTTTGACTTCGTAGCTACAACTAAGTTGAATTTGTTCAGTTTTGACTTCGTAGCTACAACTAAGTCGAATTTGTTCAGTTTTGACTTCGTAGCTACAACTAAGTTGAATTTGTTCAGTTTTGACTTCGTTGCTACAACTAAGTTGAATTTGTTCAGTTTTGACTTCGTAGCTACAACTAAGTTGAATTTGTTCAGTTTTGACTTCGTAGCTACAACTAAGTTGAATTTGTTCAGTTTTGACTTCGTAGCTACAACTAAGTTGAATTTGTTCAGTTTTGACTTCGTAGCTACAACTAAGTTGAATTTGTTCAGTTTTGACTTCGTAGCTACAACTAAGTTGAATTTGTTCAGTTTTGACTTCGTAGCTACAACTAAGTTGAATTTGTTCAGTTTTGACTTCGTAGCTACAACTAAGTTGAATTTGTTCAGTTTTGACTTCATAGCTACAACTAAGTTGAATTTGTTCAGTTTTGACTTCGTAGCTACAACTAAGTTGAATTTGTTCAGTTTTGACTTCGTAGCTACAACTAAGTTGAATTTGTTCAGTTTTGACTTCATAGCTACAACTAAGTTGAATTTGTTCAGTTTTGACTTCGTAGCTACAACTAAGTTGAATTTGTTCAGTTTTGACTTCGTAGCTACAACTAAGTTGAATTTGTTCAGTTTTGACTTCATAGCTACAACTAAGTTGAATTTGTTCAGTTTTGACTTCGTAGCTACAACTAAGTTGAATTTGTTCAGTTTTGACTTCGTAGCTACAATTAAGTTGAATTTGTTCAGTTTTGACTTCGTAGCTACAACTAAGTTGAATTTGTTCAGTTTTGACTTCGTAGCTACAACTAAGTTGAATTTGTTCAGTTTTGACTTCGTAGCTACAACTATGTTGAATTTGTTCAGTTTTGACTTCGTAGCTACAACTAAGTTGAATTTGTTCAGTTTTGACTTCGTAGCTACAACTAAGTTGAATTTGTTCAGTTTTGACTTCGTAGCTACAACTAAGTTGAATTTGTTCAGTTTTGACTTCGTAGCTACAACTATGTTGAATTTGTTCAGTTTTGACTTCATAGCTACAACTAAGTTGAATTTGTTCAGTTTTGACTTCGTAGCTACAACTAAGTTGAATTTGTTCAGTTTTGACTTCGTAGCTACAACTAAGTTGAATTTGTTCAGTTTTGACTTCGTAGCTACAACTAAGTTGAATTTGTTCAGTTTTGACTTCGTAGCTACAACTAAGTTGAATTTGTTCAGTTTTGACTTCGTAGCTACAACTAAGTTGAATTTGTTCAGTTTTGACTTCGTAGCTACAACTAAGTTGAATTTGTTCAGTTTTGACTTCGTAGCTACAACTAAGTTGAATTTGTTCAGTTTTGACTTCGTAGCTACAACTAAGTTGAATTTGTTCAGTTTTGACTTCGTAGCTACAACTAAGTTGAATTTGTTCAGTTTTGACTTCATAGCTACAACTAAGTTGAATTTGTTCAGTTTTGACTTCGTAGCTACAACTAAGTTGAATTTGTTCAGTTTTGACTTCGTAGCTACAACTAAGTTGAATTTGTTCAGTTTTGACTTCATAGCTACAACTAAGTTGAATTTGTTCAGTTTTGACTTCGTAGCTACAACTAAGTTGAATTTGTTCAGTTTTGACTTCGTAGCTACAACTAAGTTGAATTTGTTCAGTTTTGACTTCATAGCTACAACTAAGTTGAATTTGTTCAGTTTTGACTTCGTAGCTACAACTAAGTTGAATTTGTTCAGTTTTGACTTCGTAGCTACAATTAAGTTGAATTTGTTCAGTTTTGACTTCGTAGCTACAACTAAGTTGAATTTGTTCAGTTTTGACTTCGTAGCTACAACTAAGTTGAATTTGTTCAGTTTTGACTTCGTAGCTACAACTATGTTGAATTTGTTCAGTTTTGACTTCGTAGCTACAACTAAGTTGAATTTGTTCAGTTTTGACTTCGTAGCTACAACTAAGTTGAATTTGTTCAGTTTTGACTTCGTAGCTACAACTAAGTTGAATTTGTTCAGTTTTGACTTCGTAGCTACAACTATGTTGAATTTGTTCAGTTTTGACTTCATAGCTACAACTAAGTTGAATTTGTTCAGTTTTGACTTCGTAGCTACAACTAAGTTGAATTTGTTCAGTTTTGACTTCGTAGCTACAACTAAGTTGAATTTGTTCAGTTTTGACTTCGTAGCTACAACTAAGTTGAATTTGTTCAGTTTTGACTTCGTAGCTACAACTAAGTTGAATTTGTTCAGTTTTGACTTCGTAGCTACAACTAAGTTGAATTTGTTCAGTTTTGACTTCATAGCTACAACTAAGTTGAATTTGTTCAGTTTTGACTTCGTAGCTACAACTAAGTTGAATTTGTTCAGTTTTGACTTCGTAGCTACAACTATGTTGAATTTGTTCAGTTTTGACTTCGTAGCTACAACTAAGTTGAATTTGTTCAGTTTTGACTTCGTAGCTACAACTAAGTTGAATTTGTTCAGTTTTGACTTCGTAGCTACAACTAAGTTGAATTTGTTCAGTTTTGACTTCATAGCTACAACTAAGTTGAATTTGTTCAGTTTTGACTTCGTAGCTACAACTAAGTTGAATTTGTTCAGTTTTGACTTCGTAGCTACAACTAAGTTGAATTTGTTCAGTTTTGACTTCGTAGCTACAACTAAGTTGAATTTGTTCAGTTTTGACTTCGTAGCTACAACTAAGTTGAATTTGTTCAGTTTTGACTTCGTAGCTACAACTAAGTTGAATTTGTTCAGTTTTGACTTCGTAGCTACAACTAAGTTGAATTTGTTCAGTTTAGAGTTCGGTGGTAGTTATAACTGGAAGCTACCTATGTTTGAATTAGTTAAGACTTGCCAGCTACAGTGCCAGAAATAGGAACTAGTTTATTTAGTTATTTAGCTTTGCATATAAAATGAACTGGTCTGACACCTAAAATTACCCGCCCTGAGGTACAAATTATAAAAGCAAACCGATATGACGGAGACACCTTGTTTTCCTTTTCATAGAGCTGGTAGAGAATATTTTATTTTGCCAATATCCCGGATACACAACATCACATCCATCAATGTCCCGGATACACAACATCACATCCATCGATATCCCGGAAACACAACATCACAACCATCGATATCCCGGATACACAACATCACATCCATCAATATCCCGGATACACATCATCAGTTCGATGGCCCAGTTTTATCATCAGTTGGACACCCTGTCTCTAATCAGTTGTCATCACACTCGTTAAATATCCGTAGCTGCCAATATTTCTGGCCAGTATATCTGGCCAATATTTCTGACCAAAACCTTTGGGCAATATTTCTGACCAAGATCTTTGGCCAATATTTCAGGCCAATGTTGGTTTTGAGGAACAGTGATATTTATTTGGCAACTTATGATGTAAAATAGCCATTAGTTTTTCTTAAAATTCTGCGTTATTTGTTACAGAGAGAATATTTACAGCCTCTCGTCGTCATTACAATATTTTGTGTCGGTATCATACCTGTTTACTTCTGTTACATAAGGAATATTTACCGTTAATGCTTTTCATTACAATATTTTGTGTCGGTAACATACCTGTTTACTTCTGTTACACGAGGAATATTTACCGTTAGTGCTTTTCATTACAATATTTTGTGTCGGTAACATACCTGTTTACTTCTGTTACACAAGGTATATTTACCGTTAGTGCTTTTCATTACAATATTTTGTGTCGGTAACATACCTGTTTACTTTTGTTACACGAGGAATATTTACCGTTAGTGCTTCTCTGTACAATATTTTGTATCGGTAACATACCTGTTCACTTTTTTTACACGAGGAATATTTACCGTTAGTGCTTTTCTGTACAATATTTTGTGTCGGTAACATACCTGTTTACTTCTGTTACACAAGGAATATTTACCGTTAGTGCTTCTCTGTACAATATTTTGTGCTCCTGTAAAATATCTCTTTACTTTTTACTTCTGTCACCCAAGAAACATACACACACACACACAAGAAATATATAAAGTCACTAATTGTCGCTAAAATATTTTGTTTTTCTAACAGCACAGAAAAAAATTCTGTGAAATAAAGTTAGCAGGTTTTTCGTGGTTTTCCCCACTAGCGATACACAGAAAATCTGGTCTGTAAACTTCCTGTCATTTGTGTACAAAGCGTCCATAAAAAACGGACTCGTCTTTTGATTTGAACGTGCATTTTGGGTTCTTTTCAGTTGCAACTCAGTTTTCTTTTATGACTTCCAATGATTTAAAATTATTTGATTCAATTTCAATGATTTTAAATATGATAATGATTTCAAATTCAAGTTCAGATTTTCTGTTTTTTATTGAATTTAACTATAAAACTTGTCCCTGCATCAATGAACACTTACATCAAAAGAAAACACACGAGTACTGGGCAGTCACAGTGTAAGTACATTTTCTTGGGACACCTTGTAATATAAACGTTTTCCTCCATTAATTACAGAAAGAGTGGCTAGTTTCCCTAGTTACCAAGGAAATGCCACTAGTTACACACACCCACAACTCGCGAGTGGAGTTACTGTCACTCGCGTCACTCACCACTCCTCAGCTGCCCGTTACCCACTCGTCGGATTGCGTAACTCATTAGTAAGGAGGGGTAATTAGAGAGTGGCCGGTAATGAGCTGGCGCTGGTGTTGACGCCGCTGCTGAGTGGCCCCCCGTGTGAGGGAATTACGATGCTTCTCACGAGGGACGAAAACCTTCCCTCTAGGGTAAAAAACAGCATTCGTTCCTTTATTTACACCTTTGTGCTGTTTTTCTAGGGGTAGATTTGTATTGAGGTGTAAATTTAAACAAGTTTTTACCTCTGTGTGTAAATAAATGGAGAAATGAACCCGGTAGTTTAACGAAAATTCATTTCTAAAATAGTAATGTGTAAAAATTCCTTCCTCCGAAATAAAAGTAGATAAAATGCTGCTCCGAAGAAAAGATGAACATTGACTGCCGTATAGAAAATTGCAATATGTTAAAGCCCCACAGAAAAAAGAACCGGTAAAATTTAAAAAAAAATTTGTTCGAACACAGAAATTAATAAACAATGCCTTAAATAGAACCAGTAATCTTAACTCAAAATAGATCTACTAAAATCTCGTCCCTGTAAGTAGATAAATAAAGTACTGATGTTCAATAAAAATGAACTTAACATTGCCCCAAAATCAAACAGTCAAAATAATGCCTTTCTATTAAAGTAAATAAGGTGTTGTCCATCAAAAAAGTATTGAAGTACTGTTCTTTGGATGAAAAAAAATAAAGCATAGTCGCTCAAATAAAAAGAATAAAACATTGTCCCCAAGTACAATTTAAAAAAACATCACTCATCAGTTAATTATAAATTGAGCGTGGCCCCCAAATTACAAACAACACAGCAATGTCCCTCGACTAAAACAGGGCCGTCGTATGAAAATACACATCGACACCCAACAAAGGTGACTACTATTTTACCCTTCAGAAAAAATAAATAAACCGTTGTTCTTCAAACGAAAACAAATAAAATATCAAAATGTTACCTTTCCCTCCCGAAAATGCATGGAAAACTTTACCCCAAAATGCAACTAATTAAACTATGGAAGTAAATTAGGGAAGAAAATTAATTAAACTAATTAAGTAAAAAAGAAATGAAACTATTTAAAACTAAGTCCGGATATTAAAATGTGAATCCGAAGTAAATTAGTAAAAAAACTAATTAAATTGAAGAACTAAATAAAACTAATTGAACTAGTTAATATCAAGTAAAGTAAATTATTAAAGAAAACTAATTAAACTAACGAAGTAAATAAGTAAATAAAACCAATGAAACTAACGAAATAAATTACTGTAGAAAAGTAATAAAACTAATCAAGTAAATTAGTAAAAAAACTAATTAAATTAATGAAGTAAATACAACTAATTGAACTAATGAAGTGAATTATTAAAGAAAGATAATTAAACTAACGAAGTAAATAAGTGAATAGAAGTGATTGATCAAATGAAGCACTTAAAGAACGGGTTCATCAAACCTAACCAGTCTATTTGTAAGCATTTATAACAAGTTTCAACTTGAGTTTCAACCATTCCTAGCACCAAGAATTGCTGTCTAATTCTTCAAAAAGTTTTTAAGTTTCTTCTACTTAAGATGAGCTGTTTTTATTCTTAGTCGTTGCTTGAGAACACAAATCTGAAGACCATTTCACACTTGGCACCTTCCAAAGGCTATTTCAGACTAGGCACCTTCTAAAGGCCATTTCAGACTAGACACCTTCCAGAGGCCATTTCAGACTAGGCACCTTCTAAAGGCTATTTCAGACTAGGCACCTTCTTAAGGCTATTTCAGAATAGGCACCTTCCAAAGGCTATTTCAGACTAGGCACCTTCTAAAGGCTATTTCAGACTAGGCACCTTCTAAAGGCCATTTCAGACTAGGCACCTTCCAGAGGCCATTTCAGACTAGGCACCTTCTAAAGGCTATTTCAGACTAGGCACCTTCTAAAGGCTATTTCAGAATAGGTACCTTCTAAAGGCCATTTCAGACTAGGCACCTTCCAGAGGCCATTTCAGACTAGGCACCTTCTAAAGGCTATTTCAGACTAGGCACTTTCTAAAGGCTATTTCAGACTAGGCACCTTCTAAAGGCCATTTCAGACTAGGCACCTTCCAGAGGCCATTTCAGACTAGGCACCTTCTAAAGGCTATTTCAGACTAGGCACCTTCTAAAGGCTATTTCAGACTAGGCACCTTCTAAAGGCCATTTCAGACTAGGCACCTTCCAGAGGCCATTTCAGACTAGGCACCTTCTAAAGGCCATTTCAGACTAGGCACCTTCTAAAGGCCATTTCAGATTAGGCACCTTCCAGAGGCCATTTCAGACTAGGCACCTTCCAGAGGCCATTTCAGACTAGGCACCTTCTAAAGGCTATTTCAGACTAGGCACCTTCTAAAGGCTATTTCAGACTAGGCACCTTCCAGAGGCCATTTCAGACCAGGCACCTTCCAGAGGCCATTTCAGACTAGGCACCTTCTAAAGGCCATTTCAGACTAGGCACCTTCTAAAGGCTATTTCAGACTAGGCACCTTCTAAAGGCTATTTCAGAATAGGTACCTTCCAAAGGCTATTTCAGACTAGGCACCTAGAGTGATGAACTCTACCACTTCTTCAATTCACACCACAAAGTAACGCACCACAAAGTTTATGCAGGTATTGTTCAGATATATAGAGTTTCAATAATTAAAAAATACTTCAACGGTCTCCCTCTCTTTTCCTCTTCTATATCTGACCTTTGTTCCCACGTTTTTTTCCCTGATGGTTTCATTAAGTTTTTCTCGCCATAAATGTATTTGATATTTACTATTTTTATTTGGAGGGTACAATTTTGTACACATTTATTTAGGCCCAATGTCAAATTTCACACGAGGGACGCAGTTCTCAGTTGAAATTCATCGTTGTATTATTTGTAATTTAGGCGTCATATCCCATTTTTATTTATGCCACTATCTTCTGGCAGTCACCCACTCTCAACATAACTCAAACTCATCATAATAACATCTCTATGCAACACACAATAGCATCCATTTCCACAAAAAAACATCGTTCTCTCATCAAAGATTTTTGTGCCGGGAAACGGGATTCACATCAAAGAAGTACCACTAGGGTGGTTAAAAACCTCTTTCAAGAAGTTGGCTGTATTATAAATAAAACTTTCTTGGTAAACATGACTCATCTTGTGTCTAGGATAAATGACTTCATCACTGATTCCAAACTTAAGAGAATCCTGACTGACGACAGAAATCATACAGTTCTAAGGCAAGGTACTGCTCGTATAACTTTGAGCAGATTAAGTGCGCCTTTGGCATGGTAATAACGCTCAGTTCACTCACACACTTCAGACATAATTTCAATTTTACAATAGAAAACGCACGCTACGCGTTAAGAAAATGGGTTCGCGACCTTGCCCACCTCGACAATTGATACCCTGACAATTGTTCCGAACAATTGCCTGCGAGCAATAGATACCCAGACGATCGTTCCGGACGATTGCTCCCTGGTCAATTGATATCCGGACAACTGCCACGCGGACAATTGACATTCGAGCATTTACTCGGGCAAGGCTCGGTTTCGTTCTGGACAGTACCCAGCACCATGACGCAAGAATACTGGTTTACTTTGAACTCATCATAACCTTACCAACTTAACTTAGTCTAACGTGTCCTAACTTAATCTAAGTTAACATGATCTAACGTAACCCAATCTAACCTAAAAAAACTAAATTAACATGATACACCCAATCTAACCTATCAAATATTTACAAAACAAAAATCTAAATGCTGCTTTTTGAATTAGCTAGGTAAATTGAGAGCGACAGCCTAAGAACAACTATTGACCCATGGGGCAATTGTCCGAGGAGGTAAATATCCTGTATCGGCAATTGTCCGGGGAGGTAAATATCCTGTAAGAGCAATTGTCCGGGTAGTAAATATCCTGTAAGGGCAATTGTCCGGAGGGTTAAATATCCTGTAGAAGCAATTGTCCGGGGAGTAAATATCCTGTTGGGCAATTGTCCGGAGGGTTAAATATCCCGTAAGGGCAATTGTCGGGAGTGGTAAGCATCCTGTAGTAGCAATTGTCCGGAGTGGTAAATATCCTGTAGGAGCAATTGTCCGGAATGGTAAATATCCTTTAGGGGCAATTGTCCGGAGTGGTAAATATCCTGTAGGAGCAATTGTCCGGAATGGTAAATATCCTAAAAGGGCAATTGTCCGGAGTGGTAAATATCCTTTAGGGGCAATTGTCCGGGGAGTAAATATTCTGTAGAGACAATGTCCAGGGAAGCAGATGTCCAGGGAACAATCTTCGCGTCACTTCAAAAGGCATACCCTGCAGTCCTTCGAAATTAGTCCGAAGGGTTTTATTAATTCGAAATTAATAATAATAAATTCATTAATATTAATTTTAATTATTTAACACGTTCCTCTCGTGCTAGGCCACATGTGCACCAGTCAGCAAACGGCTAGTTCACGTACCGGTATAAATGAATGACATTCATGTTGCGCGATCTCTTGAAAAAAATACTGGTTATTCTACACGGTGAGATGCTATCGTGCAGTGTATTTTCGTACTGCTTAGGATGGATGGGAATGTGTTGGAGAGGGAAATTGAGGATTTACCTGTTCTTCTACTTACAACTTAACCAAACGAAATGTTAAAAACCGGGGAAACGCAATGTTCGTGAAACGCGATGTACGTGAAATGCGATGTGCGTGAAACGCAATATACGTGAAACGCAATGTACGCGAAACGCAATATACGTGAAACGCAATGTACGCGAAACGCAATATACGTGAAACGCAATATACGTGAAACGCAATGTACGTGAAACGCAATGTACGTGAAACGCAATATACGTGAAACGCAATATACGTGAAACGCAATATACGTGAAACGCAATATACGTGAAACGCAATATACGTGAAACGCAATGTACGCGAAACGCAATATACGTGAAACGCAATGTACGCGAAACGCAATATACGTGAAACGCAATATACGTGAAACGCAATGTACGTGAAACGCAATGTACGTGAAACGCAATATACGTGAAACGCAATGTACGTGAAACGCAATGTACGTGAAACGCAATATACGTGAAACGCAATGTACGTGAAACGCAATGTACGTGAAACGCAATATACGTGAAACGCAATGTACGTGAAACGCAATATACGTGAAACGCAATATACGTGAAACGCAATGTACGTGAAACGCAATGTACGTGAAACGCAATATACGTGAAACGCAATGTACGTGAAACGCAATGTACGTGAAACGCAATGTACGTGAAACGCAATATACGTGAAACGCAATGTACGCGAAACGCAATATACGTGAAACGCAATATACGTGAAACGCAATGTACGTGAAACGCAATATGCGTGAAACGCAATGTACGCGAAACGCAATATACGTGAAACGCAATGTACGTGAAACGCAATATACGTGAAACGCAATATACGTGAAACGCAATATACGTGAAACGCAATATACGTGAAACGCAATGTACGTGAAACGCAATATACGTGAAACGCAATGTACGTGAAACGCAATATACGTGAAACGCAATGTACGTGAAACGCAATGTACGTGAAACGCAATATACGTGAAACGCAATATACGTGAAACGCAATATACGTGAAACGCAATGTACGTGAAACGCAATATACGTGAAACGCAATATACGTGAAACGCAATGTACGTGAAACGCAATGTACGTGAAACGCAATATACGTGAAACGCAATGTACGTGAAACGCAATATACGTGAAACGCAATATACGTGAAACGCAATATACGTGAAACGCAATGTACGTGAAACGCAATATACGTGAAACGCAATGTACGTGAAACGCAATATACGTGAAACGCAATGTACGTGAAACGCAATGTACGTGAAACGCAATATACGTGAAACGCAATGTACGTGAAACGCAATATACGTGAAACGCAATATACGTGAAACGCAATGTACGTGAAACGCAATATACGTGAAACGCAATATACGTGAAACGCAATGTACGTGAAACGCAATATACGTGAAACGCAATATACGTGAAACGCAATATACGTGAAACGCAATGTACGTGAAACGCAATATACGTGAAACGCAATGTACGTGAAACGCAATATACGTGAAACGCAATGTACGTGAAACGCAATATACGTGAAACGCAATGTACGTGAAACGCAATATACGTGAAACGCAATATACGTGAAACGCAATACACGTGTTGAATATCAAATAGCAAACAATACTATTGCCTAGGTATATACGATATTGTATAGATAAACAATAGAAAGAACGTTACGAGGCACAGACGATAAGTCAAACGTCTCTACATGCCGGATGTCTGAAAAATATATCCATATTTTCGTTTTGTTTCAGGTGCGTCTGAGCTTTTTATGACATTTAGTTTCCTCAAAATTAATATTATTTTGCTTCATTTGACTCTCCAGGCGTGTACCTATGTTCACAAACCTACATCGAAACACAATTTACGAGGGCTGGGCAGTCAAAGTGGGAGTGCACATTTTGGGGCACCTTGTAGATACAAAGAATCCATCTTCAGCAATGAGAAAAGAGATCATGCAATCTACGAACAAGGCGCCACACACATCTTTCCTTTAATGGAATAACTTTTTCCATCAATTAAAATTTAAAACGCGCTGAAAATACAGAATTAGTCATATTATTCATTGAAACAAAAAGTCGAAAACGTTTCGGACACCAGCTGTATTAATCATCAGTTTTGTATTATACAAAATATTATCAACACTGCGTAAAAATAAAGCTTCGGTAATTTCCAGACATCCATTACATCAAAAATAAATAAAAAGAGAAAAAAGGAGAAATAAAAAATAATTATACTATCATGGCTGGATTTTAGCCCTCTCCTATTAAATCAGTCAGTTCAGTAGCGATCGAATGCTCTCAGAATTGCAGGCTGTGCGGTACTGATTGCTATTCAAATTTCAGCGATTCAATGACTAAGATGTTCTTCACATCGATCTACGTGCGTATATCTGGTACCTCACACTACTTTCGTCCTGTACCCTCCGCCACGCACGTAATTTCATTCAAGTTATTTCAGAATGTAAATAGAAATAAGTAGATCTGCTACCTTACGTTACTTTCGTCCTGTACCCTCCGCCACCCACGTAATTTCATTCAAGTTATTTCAGAATGTAAATAGAAATAAGTAGATCTACTAACTTACACTACTTTCGTCCTGTACCCTCCGCCACTAAAATGGTTTAATTCGAGTCATTTCAGGATTGAATAAGAATGTCTCCCATCGAAAAACTCCATAAAAACGCAGGTGCACGGATCACAAAATCAAGCCTTCAAATTCTAAATATTTACAATAAGTAGATGAAGGGGAAACTTTAACTAATTTAATCACTATAAACAGATGAAGGATAAGCTATGACTAATTTAATCACAATAAGTACATGAAGGACTAACTTTCACAAATTTAATCACAATAAGTTGATGAAGGGCTAACTTCAGGTAATTTTCAACCGCTGCAACGAATTAAAATTCTCACGAGCCACTCGTTAACGTTCAGGTCTGAGTTTACAAAGACCCGACTTTCAGATCCGATCTTACGAGAATTGGATGCTCCTACAGTTTTTAAAACCTCGTGTTCACTCCTTCTAATTAAGTTTTCTGCGGTCAAAGTTTAAACTCTTGAATTTCAAGCATCTAAAAACATTCCCGAATTTCTAGATGATGCACCTGACCTTCTAATTAAGCTATCAAACTCTGAGCAGATCCTTCCCACCGAGTCATATATCATCTGTTCCACGTAACCACGTTTCCTTGTTCAACGTCGCTCTAATTATGCGTGAATCCAACTGAGTGTGAGTTGAATTTAATCAAATCCAAGCTTTTTCTCTCCTCAACGTTGCATTAATTATACGTGTTATCTAACTGACTGTAAATTTAACTCTGTCAAGTCCAAACTTTTTCCCAGACTTCCTTTTACCGAACTACAATCGACGGCTCTCTAATAATGCTAAATTCAGCATTTCCATCTAGATTTAACTCTTTACACCCCATGAGGATTTCAAAATTCAACATTAGACCATCTCTACTGTATTATTTTCTTAACCACGTCGTACACTTCTGTGTTTTTTAAATTTAGTGCCGAGTGGCAGTTCCTTCCTCCTTGTGTTGTCGGTGGCAACCTGATGACGGCGGTTAAAGCAACGGTAAGGCAAGTAGTAAAGTCAAACCCAATAGTTTGAACACGTTACTCGCGTTTCAGCGGTTGTTAACGCTTTGTTTTGCTAGGTTGTAAGTACGAAAATCGGAATGTCGACTTTACTACTTGAATACATTTTTATCCTTCCAAAGAAATATGAAAATCACAATTGCATGACCATATTTCACCTCGTATAATATGAGTTATTTTTTTATCAATGTTGCAAAACAGAAAAAATTTCATTCAATCATACCCGTACATCAACAAGTAATTTACCCCATGGTAAACACATGGCCTAGTACGCGGTAACATGTTCAGACACGGGAGGCTCCAGGTAATGGAAGTTCATACGTCAGACGTATGGAATTGACGTGGTATGCCGGCCCACACGAATTCATTGTTCAGTTTGAATAGATAAGTTAGCCTAGGCTTCTTTAACCACAACCATGGTGTTGAGGAATTCTGTGCATAAAGGAATTCTGGGCTTAAAGGAATTCTGGGCTTAGAGGAATTCTGGGCTTAAAGGAATTCTGGGCTTAGAGGAATTCTGGGCTTAGAGGAATTCTGGGCTTAAAGGAATTCTGGGCTTAGATGAATTCCGGGCTTAGAGGAATTCTGGGCTTAGAGGAATTCTGGGCTTAGAGGAATTCTGGGCTTAGAGGAATTCCGGGCTTAGAGGAATTCTGGGCTTAGAGGAATTCTGGGCTTAGAGGAATTCTGGGCTTAGAGGAATTCTGGGCTTAGAGGAATTCTGGGCTTAGAGGAATTCCGGGCTCAGAGGAATTCTGGGCTTAGAGGAATTCTGGGCTTAGAGGAATTTTGGGCTTAGAGGAATTCTGGGCTTAGAGGAATTCTGGGCTTAGAGGAATTCTGGGCTTAGAGGAATTCTGGGCTTAGAGAAATTCTGGGCTTAGAGGAATTCTGGGCTTAGAGGAATTCTGGGCTTAGAGGAATTCTGGGCTTAGAGGAATTCTGGGCTTAGAGGAATTCTGGGCTTAGAGAAATTCTGGGCTTAGAGGAATTCTGGGCTTAGAGGAATTCTGGGCTTAGAGGAATTCTGGGCTTAGAGGAATTCTGGGCTTAGAGGAATTCTGGGCTTAGAGGAATTCTGGGCTTAGAGGAATTCTGGGCTTAGAGGAATTCTGGGCTTAGAGGAATTCTGGGCTTAGAGGAATTCTGAGCTTAGAGGAATTCTGGGCTTAGAGGAATTCTGGGCTTAGAGGAATTCTGGGCTTAGAGGAATTCTGGGCTTAGAGGAATTCTGGGCTTAGAGGAATTCTGGGCTTAGAGGAATTCTGGGCTTAGAGGAATTCTGGGCTTAGAGGAATTCTGGGCTTAGAGGAATTCTGGGCTTAGAGGAATTCTGGGCTTAGAGGAATTCTGGGCTTAGAGGAATTCTGGGCTTAGAGGAATTCTGGGCTTAGAGGAATTCTGGGCTTAGAGGAATTCTGGGCTTAGAGGAATTCTGGGCTTAGAGGAATTCTGGGCTTAGAGGAATTCTGGGCTTAGAGGAATTCTGGGCTTAGAGGAATTCTGGGCTTAGAGGAATTCTGGGCTTAGAGGAATTGTAAGAGAGAAATGTGTGCTCGGAAGAGTGGAATTTTGGGATATATATAGCGTTTAAGCACTTAAACAAAGCTCGGCTACGGACGTTCGAAAAGCTCACCCCCAGTAATTTAGCAATATTTCCAGGAATAGTTGCGCAAACTAAATTGAACTTGTCTCTCCCGTGGGAATTATGGAGCTTCAGCATGGAATTTTCCTTATAGATATCGACAGAAAATGGCGTCCCATGTGAACCAATTTAGAGCAAAGTTTGCTGGTAAATAATTCAAGGAAATTGGCAGCTGTGGGATGTTCATTACAAGTAATTGCGGAGTAAGAGAGCGTGGGCTGCCGTCTTCTGAGAATATTCGCTTCTTTGTTTGTTAGCGGAGCCGCCATTGTTGAGGGTTGGTGTTGTTGGTGCGTATTGTGAGGGTTCTGAGTAATGGCTAATAGTTAGACTACATGTGGTTCTGAGTAATGACTTATAGTTAGACCAGGTGATTGTGGGGGTTCTGAGTAATGGCTAATAGCTAGATATATAGTTAGACTACGTGTGGTTCTAAGTAATGACTTATAGTTAGACCAGGGGGTTGTGGGGGTTCTGAGTAATGGCTAATAGTTAGACTACGTGTGGTTCTAAGTAATGACTTATAGTTAGACCAGGTGGTTGTGGGGGTTCTGAGTAATGGCTAATAGTTAGACTACGTGTGGTTCTAAGTAATGACTTATAGTTAGACCAGGTGGTTGTGGGGGTTCTGAGTAATGGCTAATAGTTAGACTACGTGTGGTTCTGAGTAACGACTTATAGTTAGACCAGGTGGTTGTGGAGGTTCTGAGTAATGACTTAGTTAGACTACGTGATTGTGATGGCTCTTCTAGTTGTTGCTGAAGAGTCATAGTTAGGGTGTGTTAGTGATGAGTGTGTAGGTTAATGATGACTAATATTTAAGATACATGAATTAATGACGGTTGTATCAGTTAGTTAGTTAGTTAGTGGTGACTTATATTTAGAATATGAGTTATTGGTGGCACAATAATTAGTGATGAATCGAAATTAGACTGTATGTGTTAGTGATGGTCATACTAGTAAGTTGATTAAGACTCCCAGTTAGGATACATAAATTATGGTACCCAATTAGATATTAAGCAAGTTGGTGATTACATCTAATTGAGATACACGTGTCACTGGTACCTATATTGGTAAGTTGGTGATGACTCCTACTTAAACTAGTCGCTAGTGTTGACTCTAGTTGGTGAAGTGAGAACTCGCAGCGAGCCCACGTATCAAGGTGATGGTGAACCACACAAAGAAGTGTGAACCTGATACATCCGCTCGAGGAGCATCAGCAGCACCAACAAATACAATAAAACATCAGCCAACTCGGATTCAACATTCTCAGTGCCACATGTACCCTCCCAATCACAACCAACACCATTTACACCCCCAAAACCAAAGTGAGTTCCCCTTTGTGCCCTCATAACCAAGGAGAGTTCTCCTTTGTGCCCTCATAACCAAGGAGAGTTCCCCTTTGTGCCCTCATAACCAAGGAGAGTTCCCCTTTGTGCCCTCATAACCAAGGAGAGTTCCCCTTTGTGCCCTCATAACCAAGGAGAGTTCTCCTTTGTGCCCTCATAACCAAGGAGAGTTCCCCTTTGTGCCCTCATAACCAAGGAGAGTTCCCCTTTGTGCCCTCATAACCAAGGAGAGTTCTCCTTTGTGCCCTCATAACCAAGGAGAGTTCCCCTTTGTGCCCTCATAACCAAGGAGAGTTCCCCTTTGTGCCCTCATAACCAAGGAGAGTTCCCCTTTGTGCCCTCATAACCAAGGAGAGTTCCCCTTTGTGCCCTCATAACCAAGGAGAGTTCCCCTTTGTGCCCTCATAACCAAGGAGAGTTCCCCTTTGTGCCCTCATAACCAAGGAGAGTTCCCCTTTGTGCCCTCATAACCAAGGAGAGTTCCCCTTTGTGCCCTCATAACCAAGGAGAGTTCCCCTTTGTGCCCTCATAACCAAGAAGAGTTCCCCTTTGTGCCCTCATAACCAAGGAGAGTTCCCCTTTGTGCCCTCATAACCAAGGAGAGTTCCCCTTTGTGCCCTCATAACCGAGGAGAGTTCCCCTTTGTGCCCTCATAACCAAGGAGAGTTCCCCTTTGTGCCCTCATAACCGAGGAGAGTTCCCCTTTGTGCCCTCATAACCAAGGAGAGTTCCCCTTTGTGCGCCCAAAACAACAACCAACACCATTTGTACCTTCACAACCACACCCGGGACCATCTGCGCTAAGTTCAGTAAAACAAAGCAACCCTGGCAGCCACGTGCAGCCATCAGACAACCATCTGGTTGTCACCAAGTCCCATTTGTTAACTCACGGCCCGGTAAAGAATAATGGCGCTCCCCAGAAACAAATACAAATGACTTAAGATAAGTTACCCTGCATTCGGTTTGGCACATTTGCGCTTATACGAGCGACAACGTATAAATAAAGATGACTAAATGGCTCTCACTAAGTCAAGGAACCAAAGCTCATAAAGTACTCTATTATTTTCTAATGTTTTTTCCGGTTCTAGTACGCATTTCTTAAGAAAATAAAATTTTGCAGTAAAGCGCTCTTATAAAATTCCAAAATATACACGTGCAAACTCTGCTCTGATACACGATCGCTACGCACAACATCGCGCTCTTACAATTTTTTCTTGTCTAAATAATCAGTCGCACGGCTGATCACCCTATGATTTGGTCGGAAAATTAGAACTATTATGCCTTCTTACTGTGCTGGAGTTAGTGAAATGTTGAACGTAATAACCGTAGATTTTTCCGCCCCTGACAGCTGGACACCAGCGCTCTATCGGCAACTTACTTGCGTTATTGTATCAACTTTCTTACTAGCTAGAGCAGGGGTAATGTGAATGTTGAAGTATACAACCGTAGAATTGAACTCCACTGACCACTCACGCTCTACACTCCATGAATTGACCGGCAAATGAGACCTACACTCCTACCAGCCCAAGCAGGAGTTATTGAAATGTTTAGCCTGTATAAATGAATGACATTCCTTCTGTTTCACGACCTTTTTAAAAAATAACTGTTATCATACGAGCTGAAATTTTATCGTGTAAAATGAAAACCAAATATTTCTTCGCAAAATTTTGATTAGAACCAATGTTATAATAAATATTTTCAAATTTGTACTACATTTTCTAAGCGCTTAACTGAAATCTTGAGTTTGGTTATGAAAAATTTTCTCCTGAATATTCCCCAACAAGTTACAACTTCATTATTTTCAGCGCAAATAATATTTTAGTACGGTTTATTGCTGCAAGTTTTAATATCTCCGTGTCACTTGAACACTTTAGATTGAGCAACAAACAGTGCATTACTAGATTTTACTTTTGCCCCCCTGTTCTTCGATGAACTTCTCGCTCAAAGCAGGGTTTCGCCGTTTAATGGCCCCACACTACTGATAGAAACAGAACAAAATTTTCATATCCCTTTCAGTCCCTCCTGTTTTGAGTGCTCCTGTTTTTCTCGTTTAAACTTTAACCCCGTAGGAAGGATAAAAGTGTATTTGAGCAGTAAAGTCGATTTCCCTATGCAGAATACTAACTAATATGACTATACGATCTTCTTTCAAAAATAGCATTAATGTTTCTTATTTCTAGCTAAATATACACCCTAAAGCATTCTTTGGAGTTTACTGCCGAGAGGCAGTTTCTTCTTTTTCCTGATATCGGTGACTACCTGATGTCAGTGCCAGTCTAATGACGGTGGTTGTGATGACGGTGATATGAGTTCAAAAATCCTGACGTTATAGAGTTAACCGCGGCACTCATGATTTTATCTCCATCGAATCCAACCTTCCATGATTGGATGGTGGTAATTATGGCCAACCCGGTCTTCTTTCCCTCATATTTTGGCATCAAATACCTAGTGACAATATTATAAAATATAATGACAATGTAACGACAAACACCTAATGACAATATTATAAAATATAATGACAATGTAACGACAAACACCTAATGACAATATTATAAAATATAATGACAATGTAACGACAAACACCTAATGACAATATTATAAAATATAATGACAATGTAACGACAAACACCTAATGACAATATTATAAAATATAATGACAATGTAACGACAAACACCTAATGACAATATTATAAAATATAATGACAATGTAACGACAAACTCCTAATGACAATATTATAAAATATAATGACAATGTAACGACAAACACCTAATGACAATATTATAAAATATAATGACAATGTAACGACAAACACCTAATGACAATATTATAAAATATAATGACAATGTAACGACAAACACCTAATGACAATATTATAAAATATAATGACAATGTAACGACAAACACCTAATGACAATATTATAAAATATAATGACAATGTAACGACAAACACCTAATGACAATATTATAAAATATAATGACAATGTAACGACAAACACCTAATGACAATATTATAAAATATAATGACAATGTAACGACAAACACCTAATGACAATATTATAAAATATAATGACAATGTAACGACAAACACCTAATGACAATATTATAAAATATAATGACAATGTAACGACAAACACCTAATGACAATATTATAAAATATAATGACAATGTAACGACAAACACCTAATGACAATATTATAAAATATAATGACAATGTAACGACAAACACCTAATGACAATATTATAAAATATAATGACAATGTAACGACAAACACCTAATGACAATATTATAAAATATAATGACAATGTAACGACAAACACCTAATGACAATATTATAAAATATAATGACAATGTAACGACAAACACCTAATGACAATATTATAAATATAATGACAATGTAACGACAAACACCTAAAGACAATATTATAAAATATAATGACAATGTAACGACAAACACCTAAAGACAATATTATAAAATATAATGACAATGTAACGACAAACACCTAAAGACAATATTATAAAATATAATGACAATGTAACGACAAACACCTAATGACAATATTATAAAATATAATGACAATGTAACGACAAACACCTAAAGACAATATTATAAAATATAATGACAATGTAACGACAAACACCTAATGACAATATTATAAAATATAATGACAATGTAACGACAAACACCTAAAGACAATATTATAAAATATAATGACAATGTAACGACAAACACCTGATGACAATATTATAAAATATAATGACAATGTAACGACAAACACCTAAAGACAATATTATAAAATATAATGACAATGCAACGACAAACACCTGATGACAATATTATAAAATATAATGACAATGTAACGACAAACACCTGATGACAATATTCTTTTCGACGAAACTCTCCGCCCATTTTCAGAAGCTCATATGGCACGAAAACTTATTTCTTTCTACATAGTCCACTCCAGGCGCATTTGCAACTTATGCAAAAATGCGTCGAGCTTAATCGCTTTCTTGGAAGCTCTAGCGTCATCAAATGAACGTCATTTGCCTCCAGCGTTTGTCTTTGGTCCTGAACACGATGACGCTCATGGCATCGTACGCTCTTTTACGTCTAAAACATAACTAACTCCGTCAAAGTTTTTACGTCTAAAACATGACTAACTCTCCGCGTCATTTTCATGTCTAAAACATGACTAACGTTCCTCATTATTTTTTATGTGCAAAACGTAACTAACTACTGTAACTCTCCTCATTAGGTTTTTACGTCTAAACCGTAACTGACTGACTAACCTCATTATTTTTTGCATATAAAATATATCTAACCCTTCTTATTCTGTTCTATGAAGCCAGACTATAGTTCGCAACGTCTCGCGTTAATAGATCCCATAAGTTGTTAATTATATTTAATTAATTAAATATAATTATTTTGGTTACTATCATGAATGTGTACCGTGTACGTTCGAATATAAAGCATTTCCTCGTCAGCACTCATTGTACAATTTACCACCGATTAAATATTAGCGCATTTGTGTCTATTTCACAATATTCCTAGGTATTTGTGATACCATTATTATAACACGTTTCATTTCACCACTGAAAGGTTAATTGTTAGCTTTATTTAAATTAGCATTCGGATAAATCTTTATCAGATAGCTAAATTATGTAAATTTCCCTTTATTTCACGGCGCTCGAATATCTCGATCCGAATTTCCAAAATTCATAAGTTCCACACTTCGATCCGCGCACATTTTTCATTAGAAACAATGTCACAACGAAGGCAATAGACAAGTACGTCACGAAGCATCACTCTGAGCCACCCCTTCCAGTCTCACTTTTTCGCCGCCTGCATGCATGTTTTTCGCCGCCCCAGTAATTACATCACTTGGGCGGCGAAAAACATGCATGCCTCGGCGAAAAGTTAAACTGGGCAGTTGCGGTCAGTTCCATAATGCGTGTACAGATATCACGAGCAGAGCACGGAATACAGAACCGTATTGTGAAGAATGAAAGTCTTCCATGAAATACACAGATGTACACAGTATCTATTATATAAAAAAATGCAGAAGAAAAAAAAAGAAATTTCATGTACGGAAAGTTATTTACTATATTAAATAACCATACACAAAAACAAAAAATTTTATGTATCGGATTTATCATATGAAAATTGTAGAAGAAAAGAATTCATTTCAAGTACGGTAAGTTAAACTGCTATATTAAAAAATTATGAACGAAAACAAAGAATTTTATGCACCACAAGTTATGAAAAATTTTTCAACTGTTAAAGTTTCTTATTATTATTAAACACATGTAATCTCATGAAATAGTCGTGTAAGCTGAGAAGAAGGAAGCACTGCGAACCAAATCTACACTCCAGGAGGTGCCGGCGCTTTCAGAGGCACAAAACTTCGCGTAAGTTGATGCACAATCTACAGTCCCTCTCCCAACTCGTTCTCTAAGTACTAAGCCGTGTGTGTGTGTGTGTGCCAGTCGGTAAATTACGTATTCACTTATTCACATACCGGTATGAGTGAGTGACATTTCATCTGTTTCACGACGTTTTTAGGATGTAAATTCTATCATGCGAGGTGAAAACTTCTCGTGCAGTTGCAGTTTTCATCTTTCTTAGGAAGTATACAATCCTTTCGAGCAGCAAAGTCGGTTTACCAATTCTGCAACGTCCAACACAACCAAACCAACCGCTAACAAGCACGGAATCGTAGCGAACGTGTTAGCAAAACTTTATTTTCTTGTTTGTATTTTTTGACAACCTCATCATTTCCATGACGTTTTTTAGCACACTGTGAACGGAATCTTTTAACACGCAATAAAAAAATGTCCCTCCGACGCGCTCTAAAAATTTTCTACTGTGTCATAAGTAACTTTCATTATCGGTTGTATTCACTACTGATGAATTTTAATTACTCGTGACTCACGGTCCTACACCTGGGCTTGCATGAGGGGCCACGGGACTTGGCCTCCTCGCAAGCCTGATTTATACGCCGTCATAAAGCGTCGCAACAAATGCAGAGCTGAGCGTCGGGCAGCAAAGAGCAGCTACGCAGCTGCTCAGAAGCGGGCAGCAATTAATTTGGTGGTGGTAATTAATTTCTGTCTCTAACTCGGTACACTCGGCATGTTGCTGCCACCGCTGCAATTTATCTGTTCACTGGAGCCTGTCTCCATCACTTAAGTGGTGGTGGTGATGGTGTGGTGGTGGTGCAATGGTGATGGTGGTGGTGTAGTGGTGGTGATGGTGTGGTGGTGGTGCAATGGTGATGATGGTGGTGTAGTGGTGGTGATGGTGTGGTGGTGATGGTGTATTGGTGGTGCAATGGTGATGGTGGTGGTGTAGTGGTGGTGATGGTGTGGTGGTAATGGGGGTGGTGCAGTGGTGTTGATGGTGGTGGTGCAATGGTGAAGGTGGTGGTGCAATGGTGATGGTGGTGGTGCAATAGTGATGGTGGAGGTGTAGTGGTGATGATGGTGGTGGTGCAGTGGTGTTGATGGTGGTGGTGCAATAGTGATGGTGGAGGTGTGGTGGTGATGATGGTGGTGGTGCAGTGTTGTTGATGGTGGTGGTGCAATGGTGATGGTGGAGGTGTAGTGGTGATTGTGGTGGTGGTGCAGTGGTGTTGATGGTGGTGGTGCAATGGTGATGGTGGTGGTGCAATGGTGATGGTGGAGGTGTAGTGGTGATGATGGTGGTGGTGCAGTTGTGCTGATGGTGGTGGTGCAATGGTGATGGTGGAGGTGTGGTGGTGATGATGGTGGTGGTGCAGTGGTGTTGATGGTGGTGGTGCAATAGTGATGTGGAGGTGCGGTGGTAATGATGGTGGTGGTGCAGTGGTGTTGATGGTGGTGGTGCAATGGTGATGGTGGAGGTGTAGTGGTGATGATGGTGGTGGTGCAGTGGTGTTGATGGTGGTGGTGCAATGGTGATGGTGGTGGTGCAATGGTGATGGTGGCGGTGCAATGGTGATGGTGGTGGTGCAGTGGTGGTGATGGTGATGGTGCAATGGTGATGGTGGTGGTGCAATGGTGATGGTGGTGGTGCAATGGTGATGGTGGTGGTGCAATGGTGGTGGTGGTGGTGCAGTGGTGGTGATGGTGGTGGTGTAGTGGTGGTGATGGTGGTGGTGCAATAGTGATGGTGGTGGTGCAATGGTGATGGTGGTGGTGCAATGGTGATGGTGGAGGTGTAGTGGTGGTGATGGTGGTGGTGCAATAGTGATGGTGGTGGTGCAATGGTGGTGGTGGTGCAATGGTGATGGAGGTGTTGTCGTGGCGGTGCAGTGGTGGTGATATTGGTGGTGCAGTGGTGGAGCGATGGATAGAAATAGAATTTGAGGAAAATACCTGTAGAAATGAAAAATTAAAGAAACCGTGACCTCTCGAAGCATTGGAAATTTACTCACAAAAAATGTTATGCATGTCGTAATCAAAGATCTTGGGTCTTACGACGTCCATCCTTTTTGTGTCTGACGCCAAAGTTCCTCATTTAAAAAAATTTAAATTACTTATTACACAATAATGTAATTATGGCACACAATCATTAATAAACTCTCAGACCATAATCGTCAACGGCGCTTTAGAAATTCAATTGTTTTTTCCAAGTCTTTCCTATAGTCCAAAGAGGGACTAAGTTCGTGTCTCTCAAAACTAACTGCATCAGCTTTGACGTTCAGATCAAGTCCTTTTTATAGAGAATTCATTGAATTCATTCCATGCAGATTTTTAACTTGACTCATTTTTATGTGTAATGGATTCTCTCTCAGCAGTTTAATTAGGAAAGAATACATAAGTATTATTTGAGACAGAGATTCAGGATCGTTAAAACAAATCAGCCAATGTTCCATCTGGTAGACATCGATAAGCCCATCGGCTCCCAACTCACACATCCGTCAGGCTAGGTGTCTATATACAGTCAGTTTTTAAAGCTCCCCCATCAGTTTAGAAGAATTACTTACGGATTACAATAAATAAATTAATACAATAAGTTTATAGAAAAAATTAATTATTAATTTTTTATTGCAAGTTTTTACTCTCAATTTGAACGCATCTTAATGGATTTCTTTAGAAACGCCTTTACCTTCCTTTCAAATGAAGAATTATTCGAAAATTTTATTAAACGAGTCTCTACAATAAGTTAAAAGCAAAATATATAAGGATGTCTTTGATTAATGGCCTGTAATGACTCGGTAATCACCATTAGAGCTTAGTTTGATTTATGTGTAGAAATATCCCAGCTAGACTCGCCACCCTGGGTGGCCCAATGGTGCTGCACCTAGGCTTCAGACTGATACTTCTCACGTAGCGTGCACTACGACTGGAGTGCAAACTACTCGTACGAACACCGCACACCGAGCTGGCACCCCGGGCCAACCAATAGCGTGTTTCCAAGACCATCAGACAGCACAGCCAAGCACTTTCAGAGCTAGTGAGAAGCGCTCTTTGCTGAACAGCTACAGTCATCGCACTGACCCTAAGACCTGAATATCTTTATCCTTCTTCATTCTACAGCCCCGTTCAAAAAATTCAGCCAAGGCCTTCGAATAAGCAGCTTTCAACCTCACAGCTTCCGCAGTTTGTTTTTATCTAGGAACAAGTCAGGTACTGCTAATTAAGTGTTTTTGCTTTAGGCATGCACTTCTTATCAAGTGTTGTTGCTTTAGGTAAGGACGACTAATCAAGTTTTTTCGCTTTAGGTATGCACTTCTTATCAAGTGCTGTTGCTTTGGGTAAGCACTTCTTACCAAGTGTCGTGCCTTTAGTTAAGCACTTCTAATCAAGTGTTTTGCTTTAGATAAGCACTTCTAATCATGTAATGATTCTTCAATCTGCGCGTCCAAGAAGATCTTTTTTGTGCTGTAAAGAGAAATACGTCAACCATCATACTTGAGAAGATATTCCATCTTTGTCGCGAATTGCCAACGGAACAACGCGTCAAATATCAAGGGAGTTCGAGACCAATCTCATCGTCCTGTACGTGTTACGTCGAGGTCTCCCGACAACCGAGAGGAATTGCCATCTTCCGCTATTCCATGTAACTCCAATTAGTATTTCTTCTATTTCCTAGGAATATATTTCTTGTTGTGTATAGCGTATTTCATAATAAGAATTAATAGGGATGTTATTGATTCAGTTAGGCATATTTCCATATATGTTTGAACGACTTTGTTATTCGATCGATCGACGTACAATCGGGCGTTTGGGTGCGGTTGTAGACTTCATGCGATCGCTCGCGTAGAGCGGTGAGTCAGTGAGGCACCACCCACGACAAGAGCAACATCTGCGTCGTGTCGTTAAAATCTTCGGCCGCACCTTCGGGTGTGGGCGCCAGTGCCACAAACTCACATAATAATTAAATACGACGAAGCCAGTGAGCGCCTGATCTATAAAGTGACCTGTGGGGGCTATTCATCCTGAACTGTTTCATGAGTGAACGACTAACAAACCGTTACTGTGACGCTACTACATTGCGAGACACCAAGATGCTATCTTCTTCGGGGTTACGCTAACACCCAAGCCCGGCACCGTGACTGCCAGTCAAGGCACATCTCCACCTTTCTCAAGATGAGTGTTCTTTCTTTATCGCGATCATTTGTGAAACCTTTCCTTATTAATATCTTAGTCCGTAACGCAGATTATCATTATGTTCTGATAAAGCAAGTGAAGTTTATGTAGTGAATTCTTTAGCTGATATTTGTGTTGCGCACCTAACTGATTCTTAGGAAGTAAATTTACCATGTAGTTTACGATTGTGTATCATTCTCCTGCGTTGAGGGAATGAGAGACAAGGCATTCGAGGCATGAAATACGTTACCTAAATCATCCTGATCAATTGATTTCATATTAAAATAAAGTCCCATACATTTGGGTGGTGGCAGCAGTTATAGACTATTGATTAATTTGAATCAAGGCGAGGGCATTAATGTCACGTCTTATTTATCAAAATATATTAAAGTGATGTGATCAAACATCACGACAATAGGAAACGAATAAATTACATCTGAAATATGCCTCCGCAACGACGAAATGATGTGACATCAGTGGTAAAAGAAAGGAACCACGACAATCAAGTGTCTTTGCTTCAGGGAAATTTATCTACACAAGCGTTCTTACGCAAGCGCCTCTCCTTCAGCGTTTTTCATCAAGCGTTATTACACCAGTGCGCTTTCCTAAGCGATCTTTATAAAACTACCACAGGCAAGCGCTCTTTCAGCAGAACTTTCCTCACCAAACGCACCGACGCAAACGCTGTTCCGGCCGACGCTTCTTCACTGGCGCCCTTTGCTAGCTCTCATTCACGAAGCGCTACTTCACGCCACTAACACAGGTGGAACTGCTTAGCACGCACCTATGAAGTGTTTAAAACACTTCGAGTCAGCCTACCTTACGTTCTCTGTACCCTCATTTGACGTCTAACACCTCTGTTATCTGATGTACGCCGCAGCACACTCTTTGCAGCCGAGGCTTTTCTGCTAGGTCTTAAATCGCCAACGAAGCCGGTGCAGTCACCACCTCAAATTCACTCAGTACGACAACTAGTCATCATCCGAGGTTTTACCATCGAGTATGGCAACAGGCCCGTACTGCTGTTTATAAACACCATAAACAGTGCATGATAAGCATCTTTCTAAGTATTTTGTGACTCACTAAATCCGGTGACTAAATCTCTGTACTTGACTGTAGTGCAACTCACTACTCTGAACCCAGGTAAACCATTATACTAAAGCGTTTCATTCATGCCGTTATTGTTCTGTTGGATATCAATCCTACAAACTCTAACATTAACGGTCGTTGAAAGCACCACAGTTTTTACTCTTAGTCCAAAAGGAAGTCTTACAGATTTGCTTAATTAAATAGTCTTTTTCCCTGGGCTCAAAAGGCAGACTCGCAGCCAAATTCATTTCATGAAATAAGTCTTGACTTCAGTCCGCATGGAAGACTCACAGAGTCAGTCTAGTAAACGAGTCTTTATACCCAGTCCACATGGAAAACTATCAGAATTGTTCCGAAACATAATTCAATTTACTCAGGTCAGAAGGAGGTTTAATCATGAATTCTATTTATCGAAGCCGGCAAAATGATTCAGTATTTTTTCTCGTCCTCAGGACAAAACAATTAATTAAACTTTTATGACGACTGACATTAATCTTCCTTCAATTTTCAGGTCCCAGCTCATAGTTCATTATTTTGAATTTTGTTGAATCATAGTTCTTGTACGTTGAGGTAATGAAAAGACTGGAGATCGTGAACGATGAGTCCAAATACAGCTCAGCCTTGAGTTTGTGCTCTTAAAAAACGCTGGGGGCCCTCATCCGTTCTAATTCATCATAAAGTTTTACTGTTAGGGTAAAAGTGTCTTTTGAATGAACTAAGTCGACTTTGCATGGATAAGTTGACTTAGAACACGTTATGACAGCTGCCAAAGTCATTTGGTTCTTAGAAACTCCCGTCCTAGATGTGTCCATTTTTGTCCATTCCCCCGTCCATAGTCCATTTCTTTCAATTACAGGCTATTGCCCCCTTACAAAGTTCATTTCCGTCAACTACTGTCTATTCCCCCTCCAAAGTTCATTTCCATCAACAACTACTGTCAATTTCCACCCCCACACAGTCCATTTCTATCAATTACTGCCCATTGTCGTCCAATACGGTTTATTTCTAAACGTTACAACCATTTTTTTTATTTGGTTCATTATAACTACCCATTATTTTCCATTACAGTCCATTTTCGCCCTTCGTAGACAATTTGTATCAATAACTATATATTTTATCTGATGAACAGTCTGAGTGTAAGACAAAACTTTCTTGCAATGAACAGTCCCATATTTGATAAAAACCGGAAGCCAAAATTAGCTTAAGCCTCCCTAACCACAACATAAGTGTTCCAAAGAGAGGAAGGATGAAGGCACCATTTCGGGCTAGAAAACTTCGGTCACAACTGTGAATCCTCGAATTGTTCGATGTCATCTAACGCTAACCTCAACTTACAGTGATATAAACCAATCCAATCAATCCAATCAATCAATCCAATCAATCAATTCAATCAATCAATCCAATCAATCAATTCAATCAATCAATCCAATCAATCAATCCAATCAATCATTCCAATCAATCAATCCAATCAATCAATCCAATCAATCAATCCAATCAATCAATCCAATCAATCAATCCAATCAATCAATCCAATCAATACAATCAACCAATCCAATCAATCAATCCAATCAATCAATCCAATCAATCAATCCAATCAATCAATCCAATCAATCCAATCAATCAATCCAATCAATCAATCCAATCAATCAATCCAATCAATCAATCCAATCAATCAATCCAATCAATCAATCCAATCAATCCAATCAACCAATCCAATCAATCAATCCAATCAATCAATTCAATCCAATTAATCAATCCAATCAATCAATCCAATCAATCAATCCAATCAATCAATCCAATCAATCAATCCAATCAATCAATCCAATCAATCAATCCAATCAATCAATCCAATCAATCAATCCAATCAACCAATCCAATCAATCAATCCAATCAATCAATCCAATCAATCAATCCAATCAATCAATCCAATCAATCAATCCAATCAATCAATCCAATCAACCAATCTAATCAAGCAATCCAATCAATCAATCCAATCAATCAATCCAATCAATCAATCAATCCAATCAATCAATCCAATCAATCCAATCAATCCAATCAATCCAATCAATCCAATCAATCAATCCAATCAATCCAATCAATCAATCCAATCAATCAATTCAATCAATCAATCCAATCAATCAATCCAATCAATCAATCCAATCAATCAATCCAATCAATCAATTCAATCAATCAATCCAATCAATCAATCCAATCGATCCAATCAATCCAATCAATCAATCCAATCAATCAATCCAATCAATCCAATCAATCAATCCAATCAATCAATCAATCCAATCAACCAATCCAATCAATCAATCCTATCAATCAATCCAATCAATCAATCCAATCAATCAATCAATCCAATCAACCAATCCAATCAATCAATCCAATCAATCAATCCAATCAATCAATCCAATCAATCAATTCAATTAATCAATCCAATCGATCCAATCGATCCAATCAATCCAATCAATCCAATCAATCAATCAAATCAATCAATCAATCCAATCAATCAATCCAATCAATCAATCCAATCAATCAATCCAATCAATCAATCCAATCAATCCAATCAATCCAATCAACCAATCCAATCAATCAATCCAATCAATCAATCCAATCAATCAATCAAACCAATCAATCCAATCAATCAATCCAATCAATCAATCCAATCAATCAATCAAATCAATCAATCCAATCAATCAATCCAATCAATCAATCCAATCAATCAATTCAATCAATCGATCCAATCAATCAATCCAATCGATCCAATCAATCCAATCAATCAATCCAATCAATCAATCCAATCAATCAATCAATCCAATCAATCCAATCAACCAATCCAATCAATCAATCCAATCAATCAATCCAATCAATCCAATCAATCCAATCAATCCAATCAATCCAATCAATCCAATCAATCAATTCAATTAATCAATCCAATCGATCCAATCGATCCAATCAATCCAATCAATCCAATCAATCAATCCAATTAATCGATCAATCCAATCAATCAATCTAATCAATCAATCCAATCAATCCAATCAACCAATCCAATCAATCAATACAATCAATCAATCCAATCAATCAATCCAATCAATCAATCCAATCAATCAATCCAATCAATCAATTCAATCAATCGATCCAATCAATCAATCCAATCGATCCAATCAATCCAATCAATCAATCCAATCAATCAATCCAATCAATCAATCCAATCAATCCAATCAATCAATCCAATCAATCAATCAATCCAAACAATCAATCTAATCAATCAATCAATCCAACCAATCAATCCAATCAATCCAATCAATCCAATCAATCCAATCAATCCAATCAACCAATCCAATCAATCAATCCAATCAACCAATCCAATCAATCAATCCAATCAATCAATCCAATCAATCAATCGAATCAATCAATCCAATCAATCAATCCAATCAATCAATCCAATCAATCAATCCAATCAATCAATTCAATCAATCAATCCAATCAATCAATCCAATCGATCCAATCAATCCAATCAATCAATCCAATCAATCAATCCAATCAATCAATCAATCCAATCAACCAATCCAATCAATCAATCCAATCAATCAATCCAATCAATCAATCCAATCAATCAATCCAATCAATCCAATCAATCCAATCAATCCAATCAATCAATTCAATTAATCAATCCAATCGATCCAATCGATCCAATCAATCCAATCAATCCAATCAATCAATCCAATCAATCGATCAATCCAATCAATCAATCTAATCAATCAATCCAATCAATCTAATCAACCAATTCAATCAATCAATACAATCAATCAATCAATCAATCCAATCAATCAATCCAACGAATCAATCCAATCAATCAATCCAATCAATCAATCCAATTAATCAATCCAATCAATCAATTCAATCGATCAATCTAATCAAGCAATCCAATCAATCAATCCAATCAATTACTCCAATCAATCAATCCAATCAATCAATCCAATCAATCAATCCAATCAATCAATCCAATCAATCAATCAATCCAATCAATCAATCCAATCAATAAATCCAATCAATCCAATCAACCAATCCAATCAATCAATCCAATCAATCAATCCAATCAATCGATCCAATCAATCCAATCAATCCAATCAATCAATCCAGTCAATCAATCCAATCAATCAATCCATTCAATCAATCCAATCAATCCAATCAACCAATCAATCAATCCAATCAATCAATCGAATCAATCAATCCAATCAATCAATCAATCCAATCAATCAATCAATCCAATCAATCAATCCAATCAATCAATCCAATCAATCCAATCAATCAATCCAATCAACCAATCCAATCAACCAATCCAATCAAGTAATCCCATCAATCAATCCAATCAATCAATCCAATCAATCAATCCAATCAATCAATCCATTCAATCCAATCAATCAATCCAATCAATCATTCCAATCAATCAATCAATCCAATCAATCAATCCAATCAATCAATCAATCCAATCAATCATTCAACCAATCAATAAATGTTCCCTTAGAAGTCGCTGAACTTATTCGGGCCCACAGGTAGCTATACTCAAATTTGACCATTGTACTAGACTTAAGAAACATTCTACCTCTGTATCACCTGTGGTAAATAAAAAAATTGTTTAAATCCAAGAATTTAAATACTGCGGCCCTGTATTCAAGTCACGGAGAATTGAAAATAACTGGGACTTATTTTTATCTGCGTAAGTTGAGATGTATTTTCATCTGCATGCAAATAGATTTATTTTTATCTGTATAAGCTGGGCTTTTTTTATCTGTAAGGCTGGAACTTATTTTATCTATGTGAGTTGGGACTAATTTTTTTATCATTCACAAAACCTAAACACAGTTCTGATTTCAGCAAAAATTTCGAGTCAGTTGAAACGTAAATGTGTGATTTATTTCTCTCAATGACTTTAATGTGGGGTCAAGGAAATATTCCAATGTTTACATGAATATTTCTGAAAAACCGTTTGACACACACACATGTGCGTCAAAATATCTCGCAGTGTAGCAGTAGACTGTACAGTAGACAAGGAGCAGCAGTAGACTGTGTAGTAGACAAGGAACAGCAGTACACTGTACAGTAGACAAGGAGCAGCAGTAGACTGTGTAGTAGACTGTGTAGATGCAGTAGACAAGGAGCAGCAGTGGACTGTGTAGTAGACTGTGTAGATGCAGTAGACAAGGAGCAGCAGTAGACTGTGTAGTAGACTGTGTAGATGCAGTAGACAAGGAGCAGCAGTGGACTGTGTAGTAGACTGTGTAAATGCAGTAGACAAGGAGCAGCAGTAGACTGTGTAGTAGACAAGGAACAGCAGTAGACTGTACAGTAGACAGGGAGCAGCAGTGACTGTGTAGATGCAGTAGACAAGGAACAGCAGTAGACTGTACAGTAGACAAGGAGCAGCAGTAGACAGTACAGTAGACAAGGAGCAGCAGTAGACTGTGTAGGTACAGTAGACAAGGAGCAGCAATAGACTGTACAGTCGACAAGGAGCAGCAGTAGACTGTGTAGATACAGTAGACAAGGAGCAGCAGTAGACAGTACAGTAGACAAGGAGCAGCAGTAGACTGTGTAGATACAGTAGACAAGGAGCAGCAGTAGACTGTACAGTAGACAAGGAGCAGCAGTAGACTGTGCAGTAGACAAGGAACAGCAGTAGACTGTACAGTATACAAGGAGCAGCAGTAGACTGTGCAGTAGACAAGGAGCAGCAGTAGACTGTACAGTAGACTGTGTAGATGCAGTAGATAAGGAGTAGAAGCTTTTCCGGGCTCCGCATTGGGACATTTGAAAGCGCGTGTAAATATTTTAAAAGTTTCGCTGCCAAGTTGAAATGAAACTGCCCGTGACAGAGACAGACGGGCTCTGATGGCACACCTCACCGTGCCTGGTGTGTCTGTAGTGTGTCAGTGTTGTGTGTCACGCTGCAGAAGACACTGTGTCGATACTATATCAACATTACACAAGGTGACATTCACTGCGCACGTCTGCAGCAAATTTTGGTGCCAGAATTATTGTGGAGGCAATTAGAGTTGATTTTTTCCGGCGTTTGAGAATTTTTCGGCGCTGTGGTCGTCGAATTTTGGTAATTTTTTCGATGCATTTGCGTCACCGAGCTAGTGACTGAACTGTGAGTGTTGGAGTCTCGTTTGCGACGTGCCGTGTCGGTCGATTTGCGCGCTCTCTTTAGTATCGCCGCCCCGCGCACGATAAACACTCTCTCTAGTATCGCCGCCCCGCGCCCGATAAGCACTCTCTGTAGAATCACCGCCCCACGCACGATAAGCGCACCCTATTATCGCCGCCCCATGCACGATAAACACTCTCTCTAGTATCGCCGCCCCACGCACGATAAACACTCTCTCTAGTATCGCCGCCCCACGCACGATAAGCGCACCCTAGTATCGTTGCCCCACAAACAATAAGCACACTTTCTGCGCTTATCGAGCGCTTGTCCAGTTTGGAGACTTGACCCACACGCTGCCTCGTGTTCTCGTTTCAATGAAAAAGTTGCGTCCTGGCTATCCAGTAGAGAAAAATAATTTGAAGCTAAGACCGGCGCTTTGTATCCTGCTGCACTCACATCGACACCTGGCCTTCTGTTAAAAAGAACCTGGCATGGTGCAGCGTGACTTTATTTGCCTGTATGTCTTAGTATTCGGCTGAGAGATGAAATTACTTTTTATGAAACCTTGAAAGTTACACCGAAAATGTACTCCAGAGAGTCCTGTATTTCCAGCACTTGTGTGCTAGGCATAGCTTTTTGAAGACCATTTAGATTTAATGCTTGCGTTTGTCCATCAATGAAACGGGTTTGAGAAAAGCGCTTTTTACGATACGAGAAGTGGAAGTTGTTAGTTGAGCAGCCCAAACAAAGCGCTTTGTAAATAGAATCACAACCCAACGCCATCGCTTATTAGGGGCACCGTGGCTGAGTGGTTAGAGCGTGCAACCCTCACGGGAAGGGTCGGCAGTTCGAATCCCGGCAGTGGCGCCCGGTGATTCTCCCGTTTGGGAAAAGGGAGAACTCGGCCACAATTCCCCACGCCATGCCCAGGTGTCGGAAATGGGTACCGGCTTGACCGGAGTTAACCATCATTGCCTCCTGGTGTTAGTTATGAGGCATTTGAGAAACCAATGTACAAGATGATATGTATCAGCCTTGATTAGAATAATATGTGTTTTATGTATTCAAGACATGAAAAACTTATCCTTCTTTTGCAAGAATGATAAGTCTTTCTCGTTTTCAAAACTTACGCGTCTCAGCATCCTCGACTCCGCTCATCCGTATCTTCCCTCTTAATTTTTCCCCATCTCTATTTTCTCCGCCTATCCCCATTTTTCCCTCTTTCATGCCCCTATCTTTCCTCTCCTTCATACCTTTCCGGTCCCTTTTTATTTTCCCCATCCATAGCTATTTTCTCCCTCTCATCCTCTAGCCTCTCTCATCCATTTTACTACCATTCCCTTATTTTACCCAGCCAATTTCTTCATCTTCCTCTCCCTCTTCTATTTCCCTCCTAGTACCCTATCCTCCCCTTCCACCATTTTCCCTCCCTCTCCCCATCTTCCACCACCACCATTTACGACTACCATTCCCCTATCTTCCTTCCCACCTCTCCATTCCCCCTCCCATTCCCCTCGCCAGATAAGTCAGGTCAAATTCTGGCTGTGCTGACTCAGCTGTTCGGGCGCTGACGTTGGTAGCCTTCATAAGACAAATATTTATCGTCTTATCAACACTATATAATAAACCGTCAGGTGTCTCCATAATTCATAAAAAAATAAATATACTTTTTGTCCGTAACTTCTCCTATGTTATTGCAGTGGGAATCGGTTTGCTGGTTGGTATCATATCATTCAAATGATATGAAAATCTGGCATCTGCTCACTTAATTTTTTCGATTCATTTGCGTCACAAAGAGGGTGACTCAACTGTGCGTGTTAAAGCCTCGTTTATTGGAATAAGTCAAAAATACTGCGTGAAAATTGAATATGTAATTAAGAAAACTAAGCTTATCGTGATAAAAAAATGCGAATTTTAAAAGGCTTCTTGGTTAATAATAATTAAATAATAATACACAGTTGTTGCTTGATTGGTTGGTTCGTGTATCTGTGACGCTCATAAGCTCAATGACCGTATCTGTGATACGAGTTTCACCAGTGCATAAGTATATGAATACTTAAATCACGGGTACTATTAGGATAGATATATTTGTTTGACATCCACATCTGTAAGATTTGTTCAAGGAAAATATTGAACCCCGTCATTTTTGACTAGTCGTGTGCACTAGGTAAAAATAATAGTTAATCATATTACGATAAATAATTATCTGAAGACGGCTCTTCTCCATCCATCTGAACTCGTGTCCCGTTGGGGATTACTGTCATCTCTTCCCCAAAGGAGAAGGATTAATTAATTGCGAGGGGGATTGGAACGCGCTGTAAATTGTTGTGCGCGTTAGGCGTTCACGTTAAATGATCTTAATATTGACAAGGCTTGCTCAACTCTCCAAACCGCATTAGAACGGGTGGTTTCTGGGAAAATCTTGTACATAAAGTTTTGCCAAATTTAAGTTCCGTTGAAAATTCATGAGAGAACAAATAAAATCATCCGTTAAAAAATGTAAGTGAACTGGTATGGAAAACCTTGAACTATACGTTTTCAAATTATATTGAGAATTCATGCGAAAACAAGTAAAACAATTCGTTGAAGAAGCATAAAAGAATATTCATTTCATAGAAGTAAAGTAATTCTCAACAAGTATTTGTTCAACGATATTTATGCATAGTTTAGTTGTGCGATGCGAGCATAACAGTATGTTTTAAATCATGTTGAGAATACTTGTGAGAACAAATAAAACCATTCGTTAAAGGAACCTAAAAAGACTTTCATTTCTTAGAAGTAAAGTTTCCAAAATGCATTAGTTCAAGGTTATTTGTGCATAGTATTTGTTGTGAGAAATGTATCTCAGTATGTTGGGTCCGCCTGCCGTGCCCTGTACGTTAGCGTCAGAGAGCACGGTAGTCGAAGTCGAAGGTCTTGTTCTATTTGTAGACTATTATGGATGAGAGGTTCTGTGTCGTAGAATATTACTAAGTTTTCAATGGATGTTCAATTTTGAAAGAGAGGCATATTCAATTTTTGAGAAAAGGCTCGTTCGATATTAAAAATTAAAAGGCTCGTTCGATGTCAGAAGCGATGCGTGTTTGATATTGGAAAATAAGCATGTTTTATATTGGAAAAGATGCATGTTCAATATTGAAAAAGATACTTGTTTAATATTGGGAAAGAGACCTGGGCTTCAGAGAAGTGCAAGCTCTAAAAGTGAAAATTTAATACATGATAGATAAAAACGAAAAAATAATTTGCTTAACAAAATGCATTAAGCAAAATTATTTTAGCAGAAAAAGCATTTTGAAGTTATTGAATTAAGGTAGAGTGAATTGACGTATCGTAAACAAAAGCGATAAATAAAAATTGGTTCATTAAAATGCCGCAATTTGAACTATCTGAGGTACGTAAAGTACATTGAAATTATTGAATTAAGGCAAGAAAAAAATTAGCACTTCACAATATTTGTGTGATAATAATTTCGATAAAGCAGAAAATGTTGGGGCGCTAATCGTCATTAATAAAACACTTGATAACTGAGGGGTTAAAAATAAGAATTTTATCTCTAAGCCAAAAATGAACATCAAAAAATCCCAGTTGAGAAAAATACAACTTCACAGCAAAAGATCAAGCAATCTTGATCGGAAGTTTTTCCTAAATGAAAGATGAATGTTACGTAAATAAATTATTTAATAACACAAATTATACTTTCAAAACGTTTCTTAAAGTTCTATAAGTATAAGAATGAGATCTGAAACATGACAGAACCAAATATAAAATATTCTGAGCATTATTTTTAATATCCTAGTGGATGGTTGTGATGTATAGAAAGAAAGATGGTCAACAGCAACAAGTAGCACTGTAAAAAACAGGCATCAAGCATATAATATTTTTGTCACAATGTCAAATATTTTTGTCACAATATCAAATATTTTTTGTAGTGCCAAATATTTTTGTCGCAATATCAAATATTTTTATCACAATGTCAAATATTTTTGTCACAATATCAAATATTTTTATCACAATGTCAAATATTTTTTTCACAATATCAAATATTTTTTGTAGTGCCAAATATTTATGTCGCAATATCAAATACTTTTATCACAATGTCAAATATTCTCGTCACAATGAAGCAAGAATGTCACCACGCAGGAGTCGAGCAATAAATCGCGAATGTATCACAAACGACCGCCAGACACGACAGAAATACCAGCTCAGGTATGAGTACTACAGAGCTGCCTGCAAGGGTGCTGTGTTATTAACAAAATAATTTCATGTCGGTTTCTTCAAATGTTTGCTCTACTTGTGTTTTTAAGCGCATCTAATTACTACGAAAACGAAGCGTTTTGTTTGAATTCTACATGTAGTTAGTTTTTTTTAACCGATTTTGAAAAGTAATGAGAGTTTTCTCAATTTTATTTCTACTTAATATTTTCTTCAGTAAGAGAACTTGTAAGCATTAATCCTGTTGGTTATTTTATAGTATTTTTCAGAGCGTATTGAATTGTTATTTTTTGACATAAATGAATAGGAAACAGAGTTTAAAGGATGTTTTTGGAGGTTAAGCTTTTGTTACATAAAATTCGTTGGCAAACATGCAAACGTTAAGCATTTTTGATTAGATTTTTTATACTCAACATTGACTCGTACTTCAGCCATTTTTGGTCAAATTCCGAATGCTCATTGACCGGTAAACTAAAGATGTCAATCGTTTCGAGTTGATGTTAAAAGTAAATATGAACGAATCACTTGTTTCAAATTTTCAGGTTATCAGATATTGTGTTTTTTGATTTGTCTTTTGTTCCTGTACACTGTAGAACAAATCTGTGTTCGTGATATCATAAGATATGAAAAAATCTGTCAAAAGATATGAAAAAACTGACCCCATTTCTCGCCTCCCTTTTAAAATAAAAGATGCCGTCGGTTGCAGCGTTATTTTCTGACCTTTGCAGAGCACCAAATAAAATTAATATTTTCTACACAGGAAAACAGAAATAAAAATACTTTGTAAGGATGAAATTAAAAATAACATTTTCTACTTAGGAAATTGACAATAGTTATATTTTCCATGCAGGGAATTCAAAAGAATAATATTTCCTACACTGAAATTACACATAATAATATTTTCTATACAGGAAATACAATATTAATAATATTTTCCCCGCAGGAAGTCAAAAATGATGATATTTTCTACCCACGGAAATAAAAATAATGATATTTTTTACACTGGAAATTTAGGAAAAAATAAATTTTCTACACAGGAATTTACTCCTGTAAAATTCTAAATGTCAGTTTTTTCAAAGTTAATAAAACTATTGAAAGTATCAGCTATTCTTCAGTTAATGCAGCAAATTAGCGAGGTGTTTTCAGAGTGTACAGGGAGAATGAAATAATCGTTACTTTCAAATGTACTTTCACAATTAAAGGTATTTGGTTAATCAGAGTCTTTAACGGCAGCGTTTTCTTTGAAAATCAAGCCTATTAAATGTACAAAGTAGCTCTATTATCTTTCATTGTGTGCCTGTAAGGGGACGGTTAAGGATAAAAAAAAAGTCTTTAAGTTCTAGGTGGATTTTTCTGAGATATCTACCGTAGGTTTAAATTGTTAGGAACATTTTTTTATTTGTGCATAATTTTTGTAACCATACATGAATAAGATTATTTAAAAAACATGAAGAAACATGTGTTGCGGAAAATCCTACTCCTCTTACGATTTTGAACTCACAGAACTGAGCAAATGTTTTCTAGAGAGCAAATTGTCTTGTCTTGAGATCCGGTGCAAAAGTTTTTTGATCATTTGATTATTTGAATTTTGAGGATTTTTTTTCTCAAAAACCGAGCTTTTCCCACTTTTTTGAACAATTTTGCTTTTAATTTTCAACATGAATTTAAATTAAAAAACTTTTGCACCGGACCTATAGACCTTTTCAATCGCTATTGATTGGTATGCTTGCCGTCTCTGTACCTTCAAAACTGTTGGAGAAGAAGTTTTTCAAAGATTAAAAAGGTGAGTTTTCAAGAGAGCCATCTGTCTAAAAAAAAATTCTTTCTTTCCTGATTTTTTAACTGAGTCTTATCAGAAATTCTGTACCTTCTTATGTACCTTCCAAACAGTGGGAAAGGATCCATGTCAAAAGTCAATAAATACTTGTTTCAGAACAGGTTTTTTTAACATTTTTTTTCAATACTGACACATTTATTTTAATCACCTCTATTGCTTTGTAGCTCTTTCTAAGCCCTTACAATTGATATATTTACCATTCTTGTAGCTTCAAGACTCCGGGAGGCGTTTATGTTTACACAGCAAGATAATTAGCTGATGACTCAGCAGCTGGACTCAAAACAAACACTAAATTACACCGTCATAATTTATCACTGAGTAATAGAATGTTTCGTTTGAGTACGAAAGCATTTCAAGCAAGGCCATGAATGAACTCTCATGCTATTCCCGTAGAGAAACACTCAATACTGACTCGTAATGAGGGGGGAAGAGGGAGGTCACCCATCCATTTGCGCCTCCCAAGGTCACGCTAGCGCGCGCTTTTCAACCCGTCCAGAAGACGAACCAATTGACGTACTTGAAAGCCAATTATATCGTTGGATGCGCAGATAAACTCTCTATTATATGACTTTATAAACTGAAAAATTACCATTATTCGGAAGTAGACCCGAACCATGCCCTTAATGGACTCGGGTGATATTACCCAATGAAGAGTTACCGCTCCAAACAGTACACAAATTCTTCCAGTGAATGTGAATGAAAAACCTATCACTTCCATAAAAAAGTGAACATATCAAATGCATTACAAATAAGTGCGTTTTAAATAATAGATGAACTTGGCAGCACACCTGCGCTCTCTTCTCAGGGCCATGCAGCACATGTGTGACTAACTACACATTTTATACAGGATGTCCGCTACTAATGTAACTTATGTAAATAGTTATCCGTTCAGTGGTTGTAAAAACGTTGTAGTTTGTAAATAAAATTAGTACTAGAATGTACGAAGAACCTGATTTTTGAAATATTAGTACTAGAATACAGCGCCGGAATGGAGCACGCAGTGCCGGAATGGAGCACGCAGTGCCGGAATGGAGCATGCAGTGCCGGAATGGAGCAAGCAGTGCCGGAATGGAGCACGCAATGCCGGAATGGAGCAAGCAGTGCCGGAATGGAGCAAGCAGTGCCGGAATGGAGCAAGCAGTGCCGGAATGGAGCACGCAATGCCGGAATGGAGCAAGCAGTGCCGGAATGGAGCACGCAATGCCGGAATGGAGCACGCAGTGCCGGAATGGAGCAAGCAGTGCCGGAATGGAGCAAGCAGTGCCGAAATGGAGCACGCAATGCCGGAATGGAGCAAGCAGTGCCGGAATGGAGCATGCAGTGCCGGAAAGGAGCACGCAGTGCCGGAATGGAGCATGCAGTGCCGGAATGAAGCACGCAGTGCCGGAATGGAGCATGCAGTGCCAGAATGGAGCAAGCAGTGCCGGAATGGATCAAGCAGTGCTGGAATGGAGCATGCAGTGCCGGAATGGAGCACGCAGTGCCGAAATAGAGCATGCAGTGCCGGAATGGAGCAAGCAGTGCCGGAATGGAGCAAGCAGTGCCGGAATGGAGCACGCAATGCCGGAATGGAGCAAGCAGTGCCGGAATGGAGCAAGCAGTGCCGGAATGGAGCACGCAATGCCGGAATGGAGCGTGCAGTGCCGGAACGGAGCATGCAGTGCCGGAATGGAGCACGCAGTGCCGGAATGGAGCACGCAATGCCGGTATGGAGCACCCAGTGCCAAAATGGAGCACGCGGTGCCGAAATGGAGCACACAGTGCGGGAATGGAGCACGCAGGGCCGGAATGGAGCACGCAGGGTCGTAATGGAGCACGCAGGGCCGGAGTGGAGCACGCAGTGCCGGAATGGAGCACGCAGTGCCGGAATGGAGCACGCAGTGCCGGAATGGAGCACGCAGTGCCGGAATGGAGCATGCAGTGCTGAAATGGAGCACGCAGTGCCGGAATGGAGCACGCAGTGCCGAAATGGAGCACGCAGTGCCGGAATGGAGCACGCAGGGCCGGAATGGAGCACGCAGGGCCGGAAAGGAGGACGCAGGGCCGGAATGGAGCACGCAGTGCCGGAATGGAGCACGCAGGGCCGGAATGGAACATGCAGTGCCGGAATGGAGCACGCAGTGCCGGAATGGAGCACGCAGTGCCGGAATGGAGCATGCAGTGCTGGAATGGAGCACGCAGTGCCGAAATGGAGCACGCAGGGCCGGAATGGAGCACGCAGTGCCGAAATGGAGCACGCAGGGCCGGAATGGAGCATGCAGTGCTGGAATGGAGCACGCAGTGCCAGAATGGAGCATGTAGTGCCGGAATGGAGCGTGCAGTGCTGGAATGAAGCATGCAGTGCTGGAATGGAGCACGCAGTGCCGGAATGGAGCGTGCAGTGTCGGAATGGAGCACGCAGTGCCAGAATGGAGCATGCAGTGCTGGAATGGAGCATGTAGTGCTGGAATGGAGCGTGCAGTGCCGGAATGGAGCATGCAGTGCTGGAATGGAGCGTGCAGTGCTGGAATGGAGCACGCAGTGCCGGAATGGAGCATGCAGCGCTGGAATGGAGCATGCAGTGCTGGAATGGAGCATGCAGTGCTGGAATGGAGCGTGCAGTGTCGGAATGGAGCACGCAGTGCCAGAATGGAGCATGCAGTGCTGGAATGGAGCATGCAGCGCTGGAATGGAGCATGCAGTGCTGGAATGGAGCATGCAGTGCTGGAATGGAGCGTGCAGTGCTGGAATGGAGCATGCAGTGCCGGAATGAAGCGTGCAGTGCTGGAATGGAGCGCGTAGTGCCGGAATGGAGCACTCAGTGCCGCAATGGAGCACGCAGTGCCAGAATGGAGCACGCAGTGCCGCAATGGAGCACGCAGTGCCAGAATGGAGCACGCAGTGCCGCAATGGAGCATGCAGTGCCAGAATGGAGCACGCAGTGCCGCAATGGAGCTTGCAGTGCTGGAATGGAGCATGCAGTGCTGGAATGGAGCATGCAGTGCTGGAATGGAGCATGCAGTGCTGGAATGGAGCGCGTAGTGCCGAAATGAAGCGTGCAGTGCCGGAATGGAGCGCGTAGTGCCGGAATGAAGCGTGCAGTGCCGGAATGGAGCACGCAGTGCCAGAATGGAGCACGCAGTGCCGCAATGGAGCATGCAGTGCTGGAATGGAGCGCGTAGTGCCGCAATGGAGCATGCAGTGCTGGAATGGAGCGCGTAGTGCCGGAATGAAGCGTGCAGTGCCGGAAAGGAGCGCGTAGTGCCGGAATGAAGCGTGTAGTGCCGGAATGGAGCATGCAGTGCTGGAATGGAGCATGCAGTGCTGGAATGAAGCATGCAGTGCTGGGATGGAGCATGCAGTGCTGGAATGGAGCATGCAGTGCTGGAATGGAGCGCGTAGTGCCGGAATGAAGCGTGCAGTGCCGGAATGGAGCGCGCAGTGCTGGAATGGAGCGCGCAGTGCCGGAATGGAGCGTGCAGTGCCGGAATGGAGCGTGCAGTGCCGGAATGGTGCATACAGTGCCGGAATGGAGCGTGCAGTGCCGGAATGGAGCATGCAGTGCCGGAATGGAGCGCGCAGTGCCGGAATGGATCACGCAGTGCTAGAACTCAACACCCACACCAAAAGTATGACACTTATGTCAAACTTTTATAAAGTCCTAATTACATATTATAAAGCAGCTGGGGCATGACAAATGCACCCGACGCATTTTATTCAACAGCAGCGGCAGTGGCATGCAGGCTCTGCAGAGCGTCCAATTACATCGCTTCCTTGTAGTGTATTCCCGCAGGTGTTTTGTGTGTGTGTGTCTGTGTGGGATGTTCTGTGTTTCCTGTGTAGTTTTCCCAGTGTTTTGGTTAGGGTTGTGTAAGCTTTGTGTTGTGTTCATTGTGTTTTTTAAAATAGGTATTTGAGTGTATTGTGGCTATTTTTCCGTGTGCGTTTTTAAGGCTCGCGTCTCTGCGTGGGTGTTATAGCCTGTGCCTGTGACTTAGGTGTTTGAATTAGTATTCGTATGAATCAGTATATGTATAAAATAGTATTAGTATGAATTAGTATTAGTATGAATTAATATCTATGATTTAGTATGGCTAAGAATTAGCATTGTTATGAATTAGTATTGCTATGAATTAGTATTGCCATGAATTAGTATTGCCATGAATTAGTATTGCTAAGAATTAGTAGTGCTATGAATTAGTAGTGCTATGAATTAGTAGTGCTATGAATTAGTAGTGCTATGAATTAGTATTGCCATGAATTAGTATTGCCATGAATTAGTATTGCTAAGAATTAGTAGTGCTATGAATTAGTAGTGCTATGAATTAGTAGTGCTATGAATTAGTATTGCCATGAATTAGTATTGCTAAGAATTAGTAGTGCTATGAATTAGTAGTGCTATGAATTAGTAGTGCTATGAATTAGTATTGCCATGAATTAGTATTGCTAAGAATTAGTAGTGCTATGAATTAGTAGTGCTATGAATTAGTATTGCCATGAATTAGTATTTCTAAGAATTAGTAGTGCTATGAATTAGTAGTGCTATGAATTAGTAGTGCTATGAATTAGTATTGCCATGAATTAGTATTGCTAAGAATTAGTAGTGCTATGAATTAGTATTGCTATGAATTAGTATTGCCATGAATTAGTATTGCCATGAATTAGTATTGCTAAGAATTAGTAGTGCTATGAATTAGTAGTGCTATGAATTAGTATTGCCATGAATTAGTATTGCCATGAATTAGTATTGCTAAGAATTAGTAGTGCTATGAATTAGTAGTGCTATGAATTAGTAGTGCTATGAATTAGTATTGCCATGAATTAGTATTGCTAAGAATTAGTAGTGCTATGAATTAGTAGTGCTATGAATTAGTAGTGCTATGAATTAGTATTGCCATGAATTAGTATTGCTAAGAATTAGTAGTGCTATGAATTAGTATTGCTAAGAATTAGTAGTGCTATGAATTAGTATTGCTATGAATTAGTATTGCCATGAATTAGTATTGCCATGAATTAGTATTGCTATGAATTAGTATTGCTATGAATTAGTATTGCTATGAATTAGTAGTGCTATGAATTAGTAGTGCTATGAATTAGTAGTGCTATGAATTAGTTTTGCTATGAATTAGTATTGCCATGAATTAGTATTGCCATGAATTAGTATTGCCATGAATTAGTATTGCTAAGAATTAGTAGTGCTATGAATTAGTATTGCTAAGAATTAGTAGTGCTATGAATTAGTATTGCTATGAATTAGTATTGCCATGAATTAGTATTGCTAAGAATTAGTAGTGCTATGAATTAGTAGTGCTATGAATTAGTGTTGCTATGAATTAGTATTGCTATGAATTAGTATTGCCATGAATTAGTATTGCTATGAATTAGTAGTGCTATGAATTAGTATTGCTATGAATTAGTATTGCTATGAATTAGTATTGCTATGAATTAGTATTGCCATGAATTAGTATTGCTATGAATTAGTATTGCTATGAATTAGTGTTGCTATGAATTAGTATTGCTATGAATTAGTGTTGCTATGAATTAGTATTGCTATGAATTAGTATTGCCATGAATTAGTATTGCTATGAATTAGTATTGCTAAGAATTAGTATTGCCATGAATTAGTATTGCTATGAATTAGTATTGCTAAGAATTAGTATTGCCATGAATTAGTATTGCTATGAATTAGTAGTGCTATGAATTAGTATTGCCATGAATTAGTATTGCTAAGAATTAGTATTGCCATGAATTAGTATTGCTATGAATTAGTATTGCCATGAATTAGTATTGCTAAGAATTAGTAGTGCTATGAATTAGTATTGCTATGAATTAGTATTGCTATGAATTAGTATTGCTATGAATTAGTATTGCTATGAATTAGTATTGCTATGAATTAGTATTGCCATGAATTAGTATTGCTATGAATTAGTATTGCTATGAATTAGTATTGCCATGAATTAGTATTGCTATGAATTAGTATTGCTATGAATTAGTATTGCTATGAATTAGTATTGCCATGAATTAGTATTGCTATGAATTAGTAGTGCTATGAATTAGTATTGCTATGAATTAGTATTGCTATGAATTAGTATTGCTATGAATTAGTATTGCCATGAATTAGTATTGCTATGAATTAGTATTGCCATGAATTAGTATTGCTATGAATTAGTAGTGCAATGAATTAGTGTTGCAATGAATTAGTATTGCTATGAATTAGTATTGCTATGAATTAGTATTGCCATGAATTAGTATTGCTATGAATCAGTAGTGCTATGAATTAGTATTGCTATGAATTAGTATTGCTATGAATTAGTATTGCTATGAATTAGTATTGCCATGAATTAGTATTGCTATGAATTAGTATTGCCATGAATTAGTATTGCTAAGAATTAGTAGTGCTATGAATTAGTATTGCTTTGAATTAGTATTGCTATGAATTAGTATTGCTATGAATTAGTATTGCCATGAATTAGTATTGCTATGAATTAGTAGTGCTATGAATTAGTATTGCTATGAATTAGTATTGCTATGAATTAGTATTGCTATGAATTAGTATTGCTATGAATTAGTATTGCCATGAATTAGTATTGCTATGAATTAGTAGTGCTATGAATTAGTGTTGCTATGAATTAGTATTGCTATGAATTAGTATTGCTATGAATTAGTATTGCTATGAATTAGTATTGCTATGAATTAGTATTGCTATGAATTAGTATTGCCATGAATTAGTATTGCTATGAATTAGTAGTGCTATGAATTAGTGTTGCTATGAATTAGTATTGCTATGAATTAGTATTGCTATGAATTAATATTGTTATGAATTAGTATTGCTTTGAATTAGTATTGCCATGAATTAGTATTGCCATGAATTAGTATTGCCATGAATTAGTATTGCTAAGAATTAGTATTGCTATGAATTAGTATTGCTATGAATTAGTATTGCTATGAATTAGTATTGCTATGAATTATTATTTCTATGAATTAGTATTGCCATGAATTAGTATTGCTATGAGTTAGTATTGCCATGAATTAGTATTGCTATGAATTAGTATTGCTATGAATTAGTATTGCTATGAATTAATATTGTTATGAATTAGTATTGCTATGAATTAATATTGTTATGAATTAGTATTGCTATGAATTAATATTGTTATGAATTAGTATTGCTATGATTTAGTATTGCTATGAATTAGTATTGCCATGAATTAGTATTGCTATGAATTAGCATTGCTATGAATTAGTATTGCTATGAAATAGTATTGCTATGAATCAGTATTGCCATGAATTAGTATTGCCATGAATTAGTATTGCTATGACTTAGTATTGCTATGAATTAGTATTGCCATGAATTAGTATTGCCATGAATTAGTATTGCCATGAATTAGTATTGCTATGAATTAGTATTGCTAGGAATTAGTTTTGCTATGAATTAGTATTGCTATGAATTAGTATTGCTATGAATTAGTATTGCCATGAATTAGTATTGCTATGAATTAGTATTGCTATGAATTAGTATTGCTATGAATTAGTATTGCCATGAATTAGTATTGCCATGAATTAGTATTGCTCTTAATTAGTATTGCTATGAATTAGTATTGCTATGAATTAGTATTACCATGAATTAGTATTGCCATGAATTAGTATTGCTATGAATTAGTATTGCCATGAATTAGTATTGCCATGAATTAGTATTGCCATGAATTAGTATTGCTATGAATTAGTATTGCCATGAATTAGTATTGCTATGAATTAGTTCTTGCCATGAATTAGTATTGCTATGAATTAGTATTGCCATGAATTAGTATTGCTATGAATTAGTATTGCCATGAATTAGTATTGCTATGAATTAGTATTGCCATGAATTAGTATTGCTATGAATTAGTATTGCCATGAATTAGTATTGCCATGAATTAGTATTGCCATGAATTAGTAATGCCATGAATTAGTGTTGCTATGAATTAGTATTGCCATGAATTAATGTTGCTATGAATTTGTATTGCCATGAATTAGTATTGCCATGAATTACTATTGGTATGAATTAGTATTGCCCTGAATTATTATTGGTATGAATTAGTATTGCCATGAATTAGTATTTCTATGAATTAGTATTGCCATGAATCAGTATTGCCATGAATTAGTATTGCTATGAATTAGTATTGCTATGAATTAGTATTGCTATGAATTAGTATTGCCATGAATTAGTATTGCCATGAATTAGTATTGCTATGAATTAGTATTGCCATGAATTAGTATTGCCATGAATTACTATTGGTATGAATTAGTATTGCCATGAATTATTATTGGTATGAATTAGTATTGCCATGAATTAGTATTGCCATGAATTAGTATTGCCATGAATTAGTATTGCTATGAATTAGTATTGCCATGAATTAGTATTGCTATGAATTTGTATTGCCATGAATTAGTATTGCTTTGAATTAGTATTGCCATGAATTAGTATTGCTATGAATTAGTATTGCTATGAATTAGTATTGCCATGAATTAGTATTGCTATGAATTAGTATTGCCATGAATTAGTATTGCTATGAATTAGTATTGCCATGAATTAGTATTGCCATGAATTAGTATTGCCATGAATTAGTAATGCCATGAATTAGTATTGCCATGAATTAGTAATGCCATGAATTAGTATTGCCATGAATTAGTAATGCCATGAATTAGTATTGCTATGAATTAGTATTGCTATGAATTAGTATTGCCATGAATTAGTATTGCTATGAATTAGTATTGCCATGAATTAGTATTGCTATGAATTAGTATTGCCATGAATTAGTATTGCCATGAATTAGTATTGCCATGAATTAGTAATGCCATGAATTAGTATTGCCATGAATTAGTAATGCCATGAATTAGTGTTGCTATGAATTAGTATTGCCATGAATTAGTAATGCCATGAATTAGTAATGCCATGAATTAATGTTGCTATGAATTAGTATTGCCATGAATTAGTAATGCCATGAATTAGTAATGCCATGAATTAGTAGTGCCATGAATTAGTGTTGCTATGAATTAGTATTGCCATGAATTAATGTTGCTATGAATTAGTATTGCCATGAATTAGTATTGCCATGAATTACTATTGGTATGAATTAGTATTGCCATGAATTAGTATTGCTATGAATTAGTATTGCCATGAATTAGTATTGCTATGAATTAGTATTGCCATGAATTAGTATTGCCATGAATTAGTATTGCCATTAATTAGTAATGCCATGAATTAGTATTGCTATGAATTAGTATTGGTATGAATTAGTATTGCCATGAATTAGTATTGCCATGAATTAGTATTGCCATGAATTAGTAATGCCATGAATTAGTATTGCTATGAATTAGTATTGCCATGAATTAGTATTGCCATGAATTAGTATTGCCATGAATTAGTAATGCCATGAATCGGTATTAGTGTGAATTAGCTTGGTCGTTATTCGAATGCTATGTCTCATCATTACGTCCGTTGTTCTGGTCATTGTGACGATATTATCAGGCCCTGACGTGCGCTGTGCCCGTTACTCAATAAAAGTGGCCGTGGCTTTAGCGTCAATCAGTGCGACATTGGAAGCAAATAATGAGATATTATTTACAGATTTTTATTTAACGGAATTATTCAACTGTTTGGTACAGTGAAGTCTTGTCATCTATTCCCACCTGGCGCACCACCTGGCGCACAACCTGGCGCACCATCTGGCGCACCACCTGGCGCACTATCTGGTGCACCATCTGGTGCACCATCTGACGCACTATCTGGCGCACCACCTGGCGCACTATCTGGCGCACCATCTGGTGCACCATCTGACGCACTATCTGGCGCACCATCTGGCGCACTATCTGGCGCACCATCTGGTGCACCATCTGACGCACTATCTGGCGCACCATCTGGCGCACCACCTGGCGCACTATCTGGCGCACCATCTGGTGCACCATCTGACGCACTATCTGGCGCACCACCTGGCGCACTATCTGGCGCACCATCTGGCGCACCTCCTGGCACACCATCTGGCGCACCATCTGGCGCACTACCTGGCGCACTATCTGGCGCACCATCTGGCGCACTATCTGGCGCACCATCTGGCGCACCACCTGGCACACCATCTGGCGCACCATCTGGCGCACTACCTGGTGCACCATCTGGCGCACCATCTGGCGCACATTCTGACGCACTATCTGGTGCACCATCTTTCGCACTATCTGGCGCACCACCTGGCACACCATCTGGCGCACCATCTGGCGCACTACCTGGCGCACCATCTGGCGCCCATCTGGCGCACTATCTGGCGCACCATCTGGTGCACCACGTGGCACACCATCTGGCGCACCACCTGGCACACTATCAGGCGCACCATCTGACGCACCAGCTGAAGGCTCGGTCCCAATGAATATCCTTCCATCCAACCCTCAACTGATTTGTTTTGTTAATGTACTCGGATTCTGGAGCAGGTCTGGAGCGTCTGGAGCGTTTGGAGCGTCTGGAGTAGGTCTGGAGCAGGTCTGGAACGTCTGGAGCAGGTCTGGAGCAAGTATGGAGCAGGTCTGAAGCAGGTCTGGAGCAGGTCTGGAGCAGGTCTGGAGCAGGTCTGGAGCAAGTATGGAGCAGGTCTGGAGCAGGTATGGAGCAGGTATGGAGCAGGTCTGGAGCAGGTCTGGAGCATGTCTGGAGCAGGTCTGGAGCAGGTCTGGAGCAGGTCTGGAGCAGGTCTGGAGCATGTCTGGAGCGTCTGCAGCAGGTCTGGAGCAGGTCTGGAGCATGTCTGGAGCAGGTCTGGTGCATGTCTGGAGCAGGTCTGGAGCATGTCTGGAGCAGGTCTGGTGCATGTCTGGAGCAGGTCTGGAGCATGTCTGGAGCAGGTCTGGAGCATGTCTGGAGCGTCTGCAGCAGGTCTTGAGCAGGTCTGGAGCATGTCTGGAGCAGGTCTGGTGCGTCTGCAGCAGGTCTGGAGCGTTTGCAGCAGGTCTGGAGCAGGTCTGGAATGTCTGGAGCAGGTCTGGAGCAGGTCTGGAGCACGTTTGGAGCGGGTCTGGAGCAGGTCTGGAGCAGGTCTGGAGCAAGTCTGGAGCAAACTTGGAGCATGTCTGGAGCGTACATAAAATGTATTTATCGAAATCCCTCCCAAGGCACTGCACGTGGATATGCCATAATCCTCAACGCGTTACAAACAAAAGTTTCATGATAAAATGCATTGACATGAGTATGGAGTTTATAATTACCAGCATTATGTGTGAGTATGTTAAAATTCATGAGCGAATTAAATGCAGTACAAAATTCCAGGTGCAAGTGGGATAATCATGTCCCAGTGCACAAGTGCCTGCTTACTTTCACGTCGGACCGCACGAACTCCATGTGGGACGTTTTGTAGGGTACGATTTTTTATGCATTGAATTTGCCTCTCATTAAACACAGAAAATATTTGTAATAGTTAGAATTAATCGTTACTAAGTAGAGTAACAATTAGAATTATTCGTTACTAAGTGATAGTAATAATTAGAACTAATCGTTACTAGGTGTTAGTAATAATTAGAATTATTCGTTACTAAGTCTTAGTAACAATTAGAATTAATCGTTACAAAGTCTTAGTAACAATTAGAATTAATCGTTACAAAGTCTTAGTAACAATTAGAATTAATCGTTACTAAGTAGAGTAACAATTAGAATTAATCGTTACTAAGTGTTAGTAACAATTAGAATTAATCGTTACTAAGTCTTAGTAAAAATTAGAATTAATCGTTACTAAGTCTTAGTAAAAATTAGAATTAATCGTTACTAAGTCTTAGTAAAAATTAGAATTAATCGTTACTAAGTGTTAGTAAAAATTAGAATTAATCGTTACTAAGTCTTAGTAAAAATTAGAATTAATCGTTACTAAGTCTTAGTAAAAATTAGAATTAATCGTTACTAAGTCTTAGTAAAAATTAGAATTAATCGTTACTAAGTCTTAGTAAAAATTAGAATTAATCGTTACTAAGTAGAGTAACAATTAGAATTAATCGTTACTAAGTCTTAGTAAAAATTAGAATTAATCGTTACTAAGTCTTAGTAAAAATTAGAATTAATCGTTACTAAGTCTTAGTAAAAATTAGAATTAATCGTTACTAAGTCTTAGTAAAAATTAGAATTAATCGTTACTAAGTGTTAGTAAAAATTAGAATTAATCGTTACTAAGTCTTAGTAAAAATTAGAATTAATCGTTACTAAGTCTTAGTAAAAATTAGAATTAATCGTTACTGAGTCTTAGTAAAAATTAGAATTAATCGTTACTAAGTCTTAGTAAAAATTAGAATTAATCGTTACTAAGTAGAGTAACAATTAGAATTAATCGTTACTAAGTCTTAGTAAAAATTAGAATTAATCGTTACTAAGTCTTAGTAAAAATTAGAATTAATCGTTACTAAGTCTTAGTAAAAATTAGAATTAATCGTTACTAAGTCTTAGTAAAAATTAGAATTAATCGTTACTAAGTCTTAGTAAAAATTAGAATTAATCGTTACTAAGTCTTCGTAAAAATTAGAATTAATCGTTACTAAGTAGAGTAACAATTAGAATTAATCGTTACTAAGTCTTAGTAAAAATTAGAATTAATCGTTACTAAGTCTTAGTAAAAATTAGAATTAATCGTTACTAAGTGTTAGTAACAATTAGAATTAATCGTTACTAAGTGTTAGTAAAAATTAGAATTAATCGTTACTAAGTGTTAGTAAAAATTAGAATTAATCGTTACTAAGTGTTAGTAAAAATTAGAATTAATCGTTACTAAGTCTTAGTAACAATTAGAATTAATCGTTACTAAGTGTTAGTAAAAATTAGAATTAATCGTTACTAAGTGTTAGTAAAAATTAGAATTAATCGTTACTAAGTCTTAGTAACAATTAGAATTAATCGTTACTAAGTGTTAGTAAAAATTAGAATTAATCGTTACTAAGTCTTAGTAACAATTAGAATTAATCGTTACTAAGTGTTAGTAAAAATTAGAATTAATCGTTACTATGTGTTAGTAAAAATTAGAATTAATCGTTACTAAGTGTTAGTAACAATTAGAATTAATCGTTACTAAGTCTTGGTAAAAGTTCTGTCTCATTATCTTTGAGCGTCACAGGCGGTAGACCGGTTGACTTCTGCAGGCAACTTCGGGCGCTTGCCACGTACGGTTCGGTTGCCAGATCGGTTTGCCAGGGCTGCAAGATCAGCTTGCCAGGGTTGCCAGATCAACTGGTCAGTGTTGCCAAACAATTCTGTCATGTTGCCAGATCAGCTGACCAGAATTGCGAAATCGGCTTGCCAGAATTGCCAGTTCTGTTTGTCATGATCGCCAGATCAGCTCGTCAGGGTTGCGAATCGGTTTGACAGTGTTCCCATATCGGCTTGCCAGGGTTGCCAGATCGACATGCCTATATTTCCCGATTGTTCTGCTTGGGTGGCCAGATCGGCTTGCAAAGGTTGCCAGATCAACTAGTCAGTGTTGACAGATCGGCTGGCCAGAGTTGCCAGATCAACTAGTCAGTGTTGCCAAATCGGCTTGCCAGGGTTGACATTGATTTGTCAATGTTGCCAAACCAGAACAGCTGGTAGGTGACGTCAGCCGCAACTCACCTCTGGACAGCCTAGGAACAATCTGGGTGTGTAGTGACAATCTAAGTGTGTGGTGACAATCAGGGAATGTGGTGAAAATCAGGGAGTGTCGTGAAAATCAGGGGGTGTAGTGACAATCTGGGTCTGTGGAGACAATCAAGGAGGGTGGTGACAATCAATGAGTGTGATGACAATCAGGGAGTGTGGTGACAATCAGGGAGTGTGATGACAATCAGGGAGTGTGGTGACAATCATGGAATGTGGTGACAATCTGGGCGTGTGGTGACAATCTGGGCGTGTGGTGACAATCTGGGTGTGTGGTGACAATCTGGGCGTGTGGTGACAATCTAGGGGTGTGGTGACAATCTGGGCGTGTGGTGACAATCTGGGCGTGAGTTGACAATCTGGGCGTGAGTTGACAATCTGGGCGTGGGTTGACAATCTGGGCATGCGGTGACAATCTGGGCGTGTGGTGACAATCTAGGCGTGTGGTGACAATCTAGGCGTGTGGTGACAATCTGGGCTTGTGGTGACAATCAGGGCGTGGGGTGACAATCTGGGCGTGTGGTGACAATCTAGGCGTGTGGTGACAGTCTGGGCGTGTGGTGACAATCTGGGCGTGGGGTGACAATCAGGGCGTATGGTGACAATCTGGGCGTGTGGTGACAATCTGGGCTTGTGGTGAAAATCTTGGCATGTGGTGACAATCAGGGCGTGTGGTGACAATCTGGGCATGTGGTGACAATTTTGGCGTGTGGTGACAATCTGGGCGTGTGGTGACAATCAAGGCGTGTGGTGAAAATCTGGGCGTGTGGTGACAATCAGGGCGTGTGGTGACAATCTGGGCATGTGGTGACAATTTTGGCGTGTGGTGACAATCTGGGCGTGTGGTGACAATCTGGGCATGTGGTGACAATTTTGGCGTGTGGTGACAATCTGGGCCTGTGGTGACAATCTGGGCGTGTGGTGACAATCTGGGCGTGTGGTGACAATCTGGGCGTGTGGTGACAATCAGTAATTCAAACCTCATTTCCAAATAGCTTGCAGCACCAGACAGCAGAGCTCAAAAGAACGAACAATTTATCGCAATATTTCTTTCCTTTATTTACTACATTATTTATATTCACATCTACAATGTGTACATAACGCACGCACTAAAAAACTTATATCTGTTAAAATACAGGGTGTTTATTTTTACTTTGAACAAACTTCGAACTTAGGTACAAAAACTCAAAATAAATCGATTTTCATGAATGACAAAATGTCCAAAACTCTTTAGTTTTCGAGTTGTAGTTACTTGAAGAATATTAGAACTTCAAATAGGATTGCACGCGCGCACCATTTTTAGCGCTACCTTTGATAGTTAAAGAGGTTTTTGGGCCCCACTAATGTAGTATTTTTGTAATTTCACAATGAAATTTGCGTGTACACGTTTTTGTGAGGGTTTGATGGGCCAGGCGGGCTAACGGCGCAGCTTACGCCTGGTATCAAAGAGTACCTGGGACTGATGGTCAGCTCCCGGCCTCGTAAGGCACCCTCCCCACGTCAATAGACAGGGGAACCTCGTCCCACCCAGGTGAGAGACACGAGACGAGTCCCCGTTGAAACGATATCGAAGGGTACGGATATCAGAGGAGCGGATTACCAGAGGGTCAGAGAAAGGCAGGATCAAATTAACACTTAACTAATATATTAGAACTCGAAGTGGCGTCCAACTCGGAACGAACAAGAAAGCCGAAGTTGGCGCTGATCCCTACGCTACCCACTTAATCCTAAACCATTCACAACATACAAAATATAATCCGGACCGAGGTCCTACGTCTCAATTCTAGACGTCAGCCAAGCACACCCAGTCACAAGGTGGCTTGAGTTGTAACCCCTTCCTCAAGAGGGCACTCGAGACGAAGCTACACGAAGTTAACTGGAGAAGCTCGGACAGCAACTCTACTCCAAGGTCACAGGAGGTCTGGGGGCCTGGGCGTTCCTGACCAACAGGGTCATACGAGGAAGCCGGCACACGCCAGGATGGATAGCACGGCACAGTGAGCGGTCGACAGGACGCATGACACTTCGGAAGACTCGTTATATCCTCCCCAGCCTGAAGGGCGTAAACATTGATAAGTATCTATGTAAATATTACAGAAGCTCAACTGACAATATAGCTTCAAGATATCTGAATCACGCACAAAAGAAAGACTTACAGCCGGGCTTCTACGTACCTGCCATACACGATGGCGTGACGAGTTAACAACACGGCTATCGGGTATTCGGCGGAATTATAATACTGAGCATGGCCAAGCACTGGCTTTCTCTCCGGGGTCACTTTATTAGGAGACAGGACGCACGCGCTAAGCCATGCCCTTACAGTTTTACAAATAAGAATAAATTGTCCTAAATGAGTAATTATCAATTATTATCATGTAAGCTAACCATTAATCAGTAAGCATTGCAGGACACAGGTAAAAACATAATCAATACAAACTTTAATGTAAGAACTTTAACGCAAGAACAAACTTGAATACAGTTTTATTACAACAGTTACTCGAAATGGCCTCCATGAACTTCAACACATTATTGGCAATAATTTAATTGGTCCGTACCTATTACCTTCTCCTCTCACGGGACCTGTGTACACCATCTTCCTACGCGAAGTTTTGCCTGGACTACTGGAGGACGTGCCCTTGGAGACACGCAGGCGAATATGGTTCCGGCATGACGGAGCGCCAGCACATTACTTTCGTGAAACACGCCTGTTCCTGAATAACCAATTTCAAAACCGATGGATTGGCAGAGGTGCTCCTGTAGCATGGCCAGCTAGGTCGCCTGATTTGACGCCACTGGATTTCTTCTTGTGGGGAACCATGAAGGACCTCGTGTATGCCACTCCTGTTGAATCGGAACAGGATCTGGTTGGACGCATTGTGGACTCAGCTGGCCGTATTACGGAAATGCCTGGCGTGTTTCAATCTGTAAGGCGCTCACTGGCTGTTAGATGTCGTAAATGTGTTGAAGTTCATGGAGGCCATTTCCAGTAACTGTTGTAATAAAACTGTATTCAAGTTTGTTCTTGCGTTAAAGTTCTTACATTAAAGTTTGTATTGATTATGTTTTTACCTGTGTCCTGCAATGCTTACTGATTAATGGTTAGCTTACATGATAATAATTGATAATTACTCATTTAGGACAATTTATTCTTATTTTTAAAACGTGTACACGCAAATTTCATTGTGAAATTACAAAAATACTACATTAGTGGGGCCCAAAAACCTCTTTAACTATCAAAGGTAGCGCTAAAAATGGTGCGCGCGTGCAATCCTACTTGAAGTTCTAATATTCTTCAAGTAACTACAACTCGAAAACTAAAGAGTTTTGGACATTTTGTCATTCATGAAAATCGATTTATTTTGAGTTTTTGTACCTAAGTTCGAAGTTTGTTCAAAGTAAAAACAAATACCCTGTACATTCAAGTTTTCAAGAAGTTGAAGAGACATGCATCGTGAGATCCAAATTCAAGCTGCACTGCTAAATGCTGTTCTAAACTGTTTCCTTTGAACGGATAAATGTATATCTTGAAAATTGTTTCAAACTCCAAGGACGGTTCATGAAAAGTTTTACAAAATCAAACTGCACTGCTAAACTCTAGTCTAAATTATTCCCATTTTTATAATCATGAACAAAATTACTAAACTCCACGGCCGGCGCTTAGAATGCTGAGTTGCTGGCTGGTCGGCGGCTGCGAGGGAGAGCACCGCATATGTGATGCAAATTTCGTCCTGTCAAGTTCGCTCTTTTCTAAGCGCGTCGCAGGCATGGCAAGGATGGGGCAAGTTTGGCTGCGGCATGGCAAGGATTGGGGCAAGTTTGGCTGCGGCATGGCAAGGATGGGGCAAGTTTGGCTGCGGCATGGCAAGGATGGGGCAAGTTTGGCTGCGGCATGGCAAGGATGGGGCAAGTTTGGCTGCGGCATGGCAAGGATGGGGCAAGTTTCGCTGCGGCATGGCAAGGATGGGGCAAGTTTGGCTGCGGCATGGCAAGGATGGGGCAAGTTTGGCTGCGGCATGGCAAGGATGGGGCAAGTTTGGCTGCGGCATGGCAAGGATGGGGCAAGTTTGGCTGCGGCATGGCAAGGATGGAGCAAGTTTGGCTGCGGCATGGCAAGGATGGGGCAAGTTTGGCTGTGGCATGGCAAGGATGGGGCAAGTTTGGCTGCGGCATGGCAAGGATGGGGCAAGTTTAGACGGGCCGGATTTGGCTGGGCATGACAAGGATGGGGCAAGTTTGACTGGGCATGACAAGGATGGGACAATTTTGGGTAGGCAGGATTTGGCTGGGCATGACAAGGATGGGGCAAGTTTGTTGGCTGCGGCATGACAAGGACGCAGCAAGTTTGGCTGCGGCATGGCAAGGATGGGGCAAGTTTGTTGGCTGCGGGATGACAAGTATGGGACAAGTTTGGCTGCAGCATGACAAGGATGGGACAATTTTGGACGGGCTGGATTTGGCTGGGCATGATAAGGATGGGGCAAGTTGGGCTTGGCAAAATATTGTTAAGCGAGATCGTTTTTTCCAATGCCTAAAAAATACAATTAATGTAACGTTCAAGTCACCCCAATCCCATTCGAATGTCGATCGGTCGATATTTTGCTTCTTGTAAACTTCGTTAGCTAAGAGATCCGTTTAGGAATTTTGGCTAAAAAATTGCCCTAAGCCTACAAAAATTCAGAATTTTTCTCAAATTTCAAACACCACAAGCTGAATTTGGCAATTTTTGCTGATAAAAAGACAATTACGAATCCCTGACTGAGGACCATGCTGGTCAGTGGACCCCTGTAGCGGTGTGTCTTAGTTCGATTCTTGCAGTTCGGAGATTTTACTAAGTAGAAACAGCTCCTCTGGTGATTATAGAAAACGACCAAGACGTGCATACCAGGGATAACTCTTCTGTTTGTTGAGTTTGTTCTTCGTTCCATTGCCTTTGTTTTAGAAGTCAAAAATCATTCGTAAATAAGAGGCCGTAATCATAAAGTGATCAATAAAGAAAAGTGCACGTCACCCAAAATAAACAAATAGTCAAACGGAGACAAAAGTACATGATCCTTTTTAAAGAAAATGCGCATCTGATCCTTTTTGAAATAGAATACGTTTCTGGTCCTCTTTCAAAATGAAATACGTGTCTGATACTTTTCAAAATAGCAACACCGTTCCAGAGCACCGTTCCACAGCACCGTTCCAGAGCACCGTTCCAGAACACCGTTCCAGAGCACCGTTCCAGAGCACCGTTCCAGAACACCGTTCCAGAACACCGTTCCAGAGCACCGTTCCAGGACACCGTTCCAGAGCACCGTTCCAGAGCACCGTTCCAGAACACCGTTCCAGAACACCGTTCCAGAGCACCGTTCCAGAACACCGTTCCAGAGCACCGTTCCAGAACACCGTTCCAGAGCACCGTTCCAGAGCACCGTTCCAGAGCACCGTTCCAGAACACCGTTCCAGAGCACCGTTCCAGAGCACCGTTCCAGAACACCATTCCAGAGCACCGTTCCAGAGCACCGTTCCAGAACACCGTTCCAGAACACCGTTCCAGAGCACCGTTCCAGAGCACCGTTCCAGAGCACCGTTCCAGAGCACCGTTCCAGAGCACCGTTCCAGAACACCGTTCGAGAGCACCGTTCCAGAGCACCGTTCCAGAGCACCGTTCCAGAGCACTGTTCCAGAGCACCGTTCCAGAGCACCGTTCCAGAGCACCGTTCCAGAGCACCGTTCCAGAGCACCGTTCCAGAGAACCGTTCCAGAGCACCGTTCCAGAACACCGTTCCAGAGCACCTTTCCAGAGCACCGTTCCCGAGCATCGTTCCCGAGCACTGTTCCCGAGCAGCGTTCCAGAGCACCGTTCCCGAGCACCGTTCCAGAGCACCGTTCCAGAGCACCGTTCCAGAACACCGTTCCCGAGCACAGTTCCAGAGCACCTTTCCAGAGCACCGTTCCAGAGCACCGTTCCAGAGCACCTTTCCAGAGCACCGTTCCCGAGCACCGTTCCAGAGCACCGTTCCAAAGCACCTTTCCAGAGCACCGTTCCCGAGCACCGTTCCCGAGCACTGTTCCCAAGCAGCGTTCCAGAGCACCGTTCCAGAGCACCTTTCCAGAGCACCGTTCCAGAACACCGTTCCCGAGCACCGTTCCAGAGCACCGTTCCAGAGCACCGTTCCAGAGCACTGTTCCAGAGCACCGTTCCAGAGCACCGTTCCAGAGCACCGTTCCAGAGCACCGTTCCAGAGCACCGTTCCAGAGAATCGTTCCAGAGCACCGTTCCAGAACACCGTTCCAGAGCACCTTTCCAGAGCACCGTTCCCGAGCATCGTTCCCGAGCACTGTTCCCGAGCAGCGTTCCAGAGCACCGTTCCCGAGCACCGTTCCAGAGCACCGTTCCAGAACACCGTTCCAGAGCACCTTTCCAGAGCACCGTTCCCGAGCACCGTTCCAGAGCACCGTTCCAGAGCACCTTTCCAGAGCACCGTTCCCGAGCACCGTTCCCGAGCACTGTTCCCGAGCAGCGTTCCAGAGCACCGTTCCAGAGCACCTTTCCAGAGCACCGTTCCCGAGCACCGTTCCAGAGCACCGTTCCAGAGCATCTTTCCAGAGCACCGTTCCCGAGCACCGTTCCAGAGCACCGTTCCAGAGCACCTTTCCAGAGCACCGTTCCCGAGCACCGTTCCCGAGCACCGTTCCAGAGCACCGTTCCAGAGCACCTTTCCAGAGCATCGTTCCCGAGCAGCGCTCCAGAGCACCGTTCCAGAGCACCTTTCCAGAGCACCGTTCCCGAGCACCGTTCCCGAGCACCGTTCCAGAGCACCTTTCCAGAGCACCGTTCCCGAGCACCGTTCCAGAGCACCGTTCCAGAGCACCTTTCCAGAGCATCGTTCCCGAGCAGCGCTCCAGAGCACCGTTCCAGAGCACCTTTCCAGAGCACCGTTCCCGAGCACCGTTTCAGAGCACCGTACCGGAGCACCGTTCCAGAACATCGTTCCAGAGCACCGTTCCAGAGCACCGTTCCAGAGCACCGTTCCAGAGCACCGTTTCAGAGCAACGTTCCGGAGCACCGTTCCAGAGCACCGTTCAGCGCACCGTTAGAACGACAGCGCACTCTAATGTCACAATTTGAAACAAATGCCATCGGCTTGCCGTAGAAGATCGCTCTATTTACCCTGGTATTGAAGCCGCTGTCCCACAGCGCTCTATTGCTTCTGGAATTGGGGCAACTCTGACAGAGATTTCTTGAGGTTATCGGGAAACTGGCGGCCGTGCGTCGCTCCCAATTTCTTTCCGAACTTTGCCGTGCAGTAACTTACAGAAATGATGCGATCGGGAACATTTGAAGTCGGTTTTTTAGGACGCTGTAAAGGCTATAAAGGATGGTGTACGAGTATTGTGCGTCGTTAACATTAGGCGTCGTTAGTATTGTACGTCGTTATTGTTGGACGTTTTTTGGTATTGCGCGTCGTTAGTTATGTACGTCGTTGGTATTGTGCGTCGTTGGTATTGTGCGTCGTTAGTATTGTGCGTCGTAAGTATTGTGCGTCGTAAGTATTGTGCGTCGTTAGTATTGTGCGTCGTTAGTATTGTACGTCGTTAGTATTGTGCGTCGTTAGTATTGTGCGTCGTAAGTATTGTGCGTCGTAAGTATTGTGCGTCGTTAGTATTGTGCGTCGTAAGTATTGTGCGTCGTAAGTATTGTGCGTCGTAAGTATTGTGCGTCGTTAGTATTGTACGTCGTATTAATATTGTTTGTTATCTGACTGAACACGGCTATTGAAATGAATGGGTGAGAATGAAGAAAATCGCTGAAAACCGAAGTGTTCATAACATTTCGATCGCACCGTGCGCCACCGGTGGCCAAGGAGGGAATTTTTGTAGGGCTGCTAATGACCAAAAGTCACAAACTCAATTTTCACAAAATATTACTGGAAACTCATTGAAGTCACGACCCAGGTAATGTTTTCTATTTTCAAAATTGCCTATTACGACTGATTTCAAATTTTTGTTGACAGGGTAATTCTGTTGTGAAACATGAATGAAAAACCTGTCACTAGCATGATCCAAGGTCGATAACATGCTTACCTATTCGCTGCTCACCACACGCAACACATACTCACCACACACAACACATACTCACCACACACAACACATACTCACCACACACAACACATACTCACCACACACAACACATACTCACCACACACAACACACACTCACCACACACAACACACACTCACCACACACAACACACACCACACACAACACATACTCACCCCACACAACACACACTCACCACACACAACACATACTCACCACACACAACACATACTCACCACACACAACACATACTCACCACACACAACACATACTCACCACACACAACACACACTCACCACACACAACACACACTCACCACACACAACACACACTCACCACACACAACACATACTCACCCCACACAACACACACTCACCACACACAACACATACTCACCACACACAACACATACTCACCACACACAACAAACACTCACCACACACAACACACACTCACCACACACAACACATACTCACCACACACAACACATACTCACCACACACAACACACACTCACCACACACAACACATACTCGCCCCACACAACACACACTCACCACACACAACACACACTCACCACACACAACACATACTCATCACACACAACACATACTCATCACACACAACACACACTCACCACCCACAACACACACTCACCACACACAACACACACTCACTACACACAGCACACACTCACCACACACAACACACACTCACCACACACAACACACACTCACCACACACAACACACACTCACCACACAGTGAAGCTTTCCAATATAGCCGCGGTTTGGAACACATACACCGTGTACACACAGTGCACGTACATTTAAAATTTACGCACAGTGTACGTACACTTAAAATTTACGTACACCTTAAATTTACGCACAGTGTACGTACACTTAAAATTTACGCACAGTGTACGTACACTTAAAATTTACGCACAGTGTACGTACACTTAAAATTTACGCACAGTGTCGTCATGTACGCTTTGAGCATCTGCGTGATGACACGTACAAGAACCCCGATAACCGTACACGAAGAATACTGCACAATTTTGCACATGATATCATACATAATAAATGAAGGCCATTAATATCATACACAATAGACGCCGCATAATATCGGAAACTATAATGCTATCCAGCTTTAATATCAAAACTAATTGCGGAATTTAATTGAAAATGCCAGAGGTAACAAACACAGTGCACACAAGTAGACACACGCGTACACCACACTTGTGTGGTGCACACACACACGCACACACACACACATACTCACATGTGCTCCTGCTGACTGGCGGATGTGTGCCCGTCTGGCCACTGTAGTATGCAGCCTCTCCGTACCTCGTCGTCCATGTACCTGTGTACACAGTGTGTGCGTTATGTGCACCGTCTATGTACCTGTGTACACAGTATGTGCGTTATGTACGTCGTCCTGTACCTGTGCACACAGTGTGTGCGTTATGTGCACCGTCTATGTACCTGTGTACACAGTGTGTGCGTTATGTGCACCGTCTATGTACCTGTGTACACAGTATGTGCGTTATGTACGTCGTCCTGTACCTGTGTACACAGTGTGTGTGTTATGTGCACCGTCCTGTACAGGTGTACACAGTGATCGTTTTGTACGTCGTCCTGTACCTGTGTACACAGAATGTGCGTTATGTACGTCGTCCTGTACCTGTGTACACAGTGTGTGCGTTATGTACTTCGTCCTGTACCTGTGTACACAGTGTGTGCGTTATGTACGTCGTCCTGTACCTGTGTACCCAGTATGTGCGTTTTTATTTATGTACAGTTAATGTTACTGTACCTAGAAATAGTATATCTTTTTGTCTACTCTGTGTACCTGAACACACACAGTACACTTGCATTTCTGACCAGTGTCTGCAACTGTTCATACATGATGTGCATATTATTTGTGTATGTGCATGTATGTGTGTCTACACAGCGGATTTCATTTCTGTATACCGCTAACTCAGAAGCTGAAACAACTAAAAGCTAAAAATGCAGAACCAATCAAATTAAATGGTATTATTTGAAGTTTATAGGATTCTAATCAAGTTTAAAATGTGCCATTCAACCTTCAAGTCCAGGTGAATAAGTCTACTCAATATTCCACGCAAGGTACATGCACAGTGCACACATATACATAGCTATATACTTCCAAACACTACTTACTAATTCGATCCGTCACTATTGCTCCACACGTTTCCTACGGCTGATCATGAAGAAATTTTTTTGCATTTTTTAACTGTTCTTCATAAGAATACACGTTTCCTCAGATGCACTTAAATTCATCAGATGCCCATAATATCGCCTCATTACCTCAATATGGTGAACTTGGATGCCCTTAAATTCATCAGATGCCCATAATATCGCCTCATTACCTCAATATGGTGAACTTGGATGCCCTTAAATTCATCAGATGCCCTTAATATTGCCTCATTACCTCAATATGGTGAACTTGGATGCCCTTAAATTCATCAGATGCCCTTGATATCACCTCATTACCTGAATATGGTGAACTTAGATGCACTTAAATTCACTAGATGCCCTTGATATCGCCTCATTATCTAAATATGGTGAACTTAGATGCACTTAAATTCACTAGATGCCCTTAATATCGCCTCATTATCTAAATATGGTGAACTTAGATGCACTTAAATTCACTAGATGCCCTTAATATCGCCTCATTATCTAAATATGGTGAACTTAGATGCACTTAAATTCATCAGATGCCCTTGATATCACCTCATTACCTGAATATGGTGAACTTAGATGCACTTAAATTCACTAGATGCCCTTAATATCGCCTCATTATCTAAATAAGGTGAACTTAGATGCACTTAAATTCATCAGATGCCCTTAATATCGCCTCATTATCTAAATATGGTGAACTTAGATGCACTTAAATTCATCAGATGCCCTTAATATCGCCTCATTATCTAAATAAGGTGAACTTAGATGCACTTAAATTCATCATCTGCCCTTAATAACGCCTCATTATCTAAATATGGTGAACTTAGATGCACCTGAATTCATCAGATGCCCTTAATATCGCCTCATTATCTAAATATGATGTATTCAGTCTAGTTTTCCTTCAGCTTTGGACGCATAGCGGTCCAGACGGCGGCGAAAGTTTCTCTGTAGGTTTGGCTTTGATTTGCGTTCTTTTTTCAAGTCAAAATCCTCAAGTTCGTGTTTTTGGAACACGATTCGGCCACTGAATTGAGTCGTTAAGTATTGCTTGAAAATATTTTTAAAAAATTAGAATTTGGCTCGAAAAACACGCAACTCGTCAGAAAAACTTTCGCAGTCAGCTGTCCCGCTACGACGGTGTAAATTATTTGGAACTCTCACCTGTGGAGAGTGCTGGGAATGTTGCCGGTGAGCTGGGGGGAGACTTACGTGCCATTAACTGCAGTGCCAGTAATTGCAGTACCAGTACCAGCAGCACCAGTACCAGCAGCACCAGTACCAGCAGCACCAGTACCAGCAGCACCAGTACCAGCAGCAGCAGTACCAGCAGCACCAGTACCAGCAGCACCAGTACCAGCAGCACCAGTACCAGCAGCACCAGTACCAGCAGCACCAGTACCAGCACCACCAGTACCAGCAGCACCAGTACCAGCAGCACCAGTACCAGCAGCACCAACAGTAGACCGACGTGACCGTGACGGTGGAGGAGAGGACGACGCAGGGCAAGCGCGCTAGACCCATTAACAACAACAACAAACAAACATCGGCATCTTTGGGATGCTTTATTTCCAATCAAACCTGATACATATGATCTTAAGCATTGGTTTTTCAAATGTCTTATAACTAACACTATATATAGGACACCATGACGGTTCCCCCGTAAAGCCGGTACCCATTTCCGACACCTGGGTCGAGTGGGGTATTGTGCTTGAGCATTCCCTTATACCCAACGGGGAAAATCGCCGCACCAGCGCCGGGATACGAACCCTCGTCTCCAACATACAAGGCCGATCCCTTAACCGCTGTGCCACCACGAGTATTAACCACAGCACCAGTAAGTACAGTACCAAAAACTACAGTACCAGTACCAGCAGTACCAGTACCAGTACCACACTCACGTGACCGTGACGGTGGAGGAGAAGACGGCACACGGTACGGCCAGAGCGCCGGACGACACCCAGATGGCGACGATGAACACCCGCGCCAGCGTCTTGGACATGCGCGGCTCCAGCGGCCGGACTATGGCGATGTACCTGTGGTGTGGTACTGAGGTACTTGTGTGGTACTTGTGGTACTGTGTGGTGCTTGTGGTGCTTGTGTGGTGCTGTGTGGTGCTGTGGGTACTGTACATGCGCGGCTCCAGCGGCCGGACAATGGCGATGTAACTGTGGTGTGATACTGGGTTACTTGTGTGGTACTTGTGGTACTGTGTGGTACTGGGGTACTTATGTGGTACTGTGTGGTGCTTGTGTGGTACTTGTGTGGTACTTGTGTGGTACTTGTGTGGTACTTGTGTGGTACTGTGTGGTGCTTGTGTTGTGTTGTAGTGCTTGTGTGGTGCTTGTGTGGTGCTTGTGTGGTACTGTGTGGTGCTTGTATGGTGCTTGTGTGGTACTTGTGTGGTGCTGTGTGGTGCTTGTGTTGTGTTGTAGTACTTGTGTGGTGCTGTGGTACTGGTGATACTGTGGGAACTGTGTGGTGCTTGTGGTACTTGTGGTACAGTGGGTAGTGGGTACAGTGTGGGACTGTGGGACTATGTGGTACGTGTGGGTACAGGTGTGTACGTGTGGGCACAACTGTGTACGCGAGAACAAAATGTCCCCAGGGACACAGTGGTGCACAAACGAGCAAACAATATAACACAAATTCATCGAACACAACAACGCTCATCTGGGCGCGAGTTCTCATATATTGAATTTAAAAAAAACAGTGCTTATGTAATGGCAAGTAGAACCCAGAAATTCCCTTCTGTTCTTATCTTAATTGGTTCTGCTTTTTATTTTTTATTTTATGTTTTTTCAGTATTTTTGTTACCTTTAGTATTTTTAGTTTTTTCAGTTTAATGCAGGGAAGGTAGAGGCGAGAGAGCTGGGATCGGCTTCCCTTAATGTTTTTCAAAAATTAGCATATTTATTTTCGGTGATTAGAGAAAATCCAAACAAAAGTTATGGGAAAAAATTGTGTGTCCAAGACCCACAAAAATCTGTTAGACCTACAAAAAATCGACGGTTGGACCTGCAGACTTTTGTAGCTGTTCCAAACGTGTTCATGTCAAGGCAAATACAGATAAAAAAATTTGAAAGTGTATGAAGTATTCTTGCGAATACATGGGCACCGAAAGAAGTAGAGTTTGCGCTTAAAAGATCCGGTATCTCATAAAGATTTGTGGCCTAAAAAATGTCTACAAAATAAAACGGGTTCTTTAGTGCAGGAAATGTTTTAATAAACCTTAAATCGGTCCAGTTATAATGAAAATTGTCTGTTCAACGAGGAATTAATTTTTTTAACATGAAAGTTTGTTCATGAGTAAGAAATATTTTTGTAAAAATGGTTTAATCAATGTGCGCGCGCTTTTTTTCATGTGAAAATGACTTGAGTTCAACACAAATCCAAGTTCAAACGAAAATGATTTATTTGAATCATGCAGTATATAACAGGTGTGAGGATTGTTCATATAGGGTATAATGAATTATTTCAACGCAAAAATAGAGAGCAAATAGATCATCAAATTTAAACGCGCATGGAAGTAAACTTATGCATTTAGTTGATATTTATGATTATTTTTGAAGTAGGTTGAATTTCTTAATTATTCGATCTGAAAATTTTGACAGTGTTGTGAGAACTCTATAGTTTTGTGTCATGTCGCCAGAACCACATGGCAAGCTGCCATGTTGCCAGCACCACATGGCGGGCTGACATGTTGCCAGCACCACATGGCAAGCTGCCATGTTGCCAGCAACACATGGCGAGCTGATATGTTGCCAGCACCACATGGCGAGCTGTCATGTTGCCAGCACCACATGGCGAGCTGCCATGTTGCCAGCACCACATGGCGAGCTGACATGTTGCCAGCACCACATGGCAAGCTGCCATGTTGCCAGCAACACATGGCGAGCTGTCATGTTGCCAGCAACACATGGCGAGCTGTCATGTTGCCAGCACCAGATGGCGAGCTGCCATGTTGCCAGCACCACATGGCGAGCTGACATGTTGCCAGCACCACATGGCAAGCTGCCATGTTGCCAGCAACACATGGCGAGCTGATATGTTGCCAGCACCACATGGCGAGCTGTCATGTTGCCAGCACCACATGACGAGCTGTCATGTTGCCAGCACCACATGGCGAGCTGACATGTTGCCAGCACCACATGGCAAGCTGCCATGTTGCCAGCACCACATGGCGAGCTGACATGTTGCCAGCACCACATGGCAAGCTGCCATGTTGTCAGCAACACATGGCAAGCTTGCCATGTTGCCAGCACCACATGGCCAGCTCTATGTTGCCAGCACCACATGGCAAGCAGCCATGTTGCCAGAACCGCATGGCGATATCAGCTGTTGTCATGAAATTTATATCTCTTTATAAATAATTTTTGACATCAGATATGCTCTATTGACATCAGACGTGCTCTATTGACATCAGACGTACTCTATTGACATCAGACGTGCTCTGTTGACATCAGACGTGCTCTATTGACATCAGATGTACTCTATTGACATCAGACGTACTCTATTGACATCAGATGTACTCTATTGACATCAGACGTACTCTATTGACATCAGACGTGCTCTATTGACATCAGACGTGCTCTATTGACATCAGACGTACTCTATTGACATCAGACGTACTCTATTGACATCAGACGTACTCTATTGACATCAGACGTGCTCTATTGACATCAGACGTACTCTATTGACATCAGACGTGCTCTATTGACATCAGACGTGCTCTATTGACATCAGACGTACTCTATTGACATCAGACGTACTCTATTGACATCAGACGTGCTCTATTGACATCAGACGTGCTCTATTGACATCAGACGTACTCTATTGACATCAGACGTACTCTATTGACATCAGACGTGCTTTATTGACATCAGACGTGCTCTATTGACATCAGACGTACTCTATTGACATCAGACGTACTCTATTGACATCAGACGTGCTCTATTGACATCAGATGTACTCTATTGACATCAGATGTACTCTATTGACATCAGACGTACTCTATTGACATCAGACGTACTCTATTGACATCAGACGTGCTCTATTGACATCAGATGTACTCTATTGACATCAGATGTACTCTATTGACATCAGACGTACTCTATTGACATCAGACGTACTCTATTGACATCAGACGTGCTCTATTGACATCAGACGTGCTCTATTGACATCAGACGTGCTCTATTGACATCAGACGTGCTCTATTGACATCAGACGTACTCTATTGACATCAGACGTACTCTATTGACATCAGACGTGCTCTATTGACATCAGACGTACTCTATTGACATCAGACGTACTCTATTGACATCAGACGTGCTCTATTGACATCAGACGTGCTCTATTGACATCAGACGTACTCTATTGACATCAGACGTACTTTATTGACATCAGACGTGCTCTATTGACATCAGACGTGCTCTATTGACATCAGACGTACTCTATTGACATCAGACGTACTCTATTGACATCAGACGTGCTCTATTGACATCAGATGTACTCTATTGACATCAGATGTACTCTATTGACATCAGACGTACTCTATTGACATCAGACGTACTCTATTGACATCAGACGTGCTCTATTGACATCAGACGTGCTCTATTGACATCAGATGTACTCTATTGACATCAGACGTACTCTATTGACATCAGACGTACTCTATTGACATCAGATGTACTCTATTGACATCAGACGTACTCTATTGACATCAGACGTACTCTATTGACATCAGACGTACTCTATTGACATCAGACGTGCTCTATTGACATCAGACGTACTCTATTGACATCAGACGTACTCTATTGACATCAGACGTGCTCTATTGACATCAGACGTGCTCTGTTGACATCAGACGTGCTCTATTGACATCAGACGTGCTCTATTGACATCAGACGTGCTCTATTGACATCAGACGTGCTCTGTTGACATCAGACGTGCTCTGTTGACATCAGACGTGCTCTATTGACATCAGACGTACTCTATTGACATCAGACGTGCTCTGTTGACATCAGACGTGCTCTGTTGCATCAGACGTGCTCTATTGACATCAGACGTACTCTATTGACATCAGACGTGCTCTGTTGACATCAGACGTGCTCTATTGACATCAGACGTACTCTTTTGACATCAGACGTGCTCTGTTGACATCAGACGTGCTCTATTGACATCAGACGTACTCTATTGACATCAGACGTACTCTATTGACATCAGACGTGCTCTGTTGACATCAGACGTGCTCTATTGACATCAGACGTACTCTATTGACATCAGACGTGCTCTGTTGACATCAGACGTGCTCTGTTGACATCAGACGTGCTCTATTGACATCAGACGTACTCTATTGACATCAGACGTGCTCTGTTGACATCAGACGTGCTCTATTGACATCAGACGTACTCTATTGACATCAGACGTGCTCTGTTGACATCAGACGTGCTCTATTGACATCAGACGTGCTCTATTGACATCAGACGTACTCTATTGACATCAGACGTGCTCTATTGACATCAGACGTGCTCTATTGACATCAGACGTGCTTTATTGACATCAGACGTGCTCTGTTGACATCAGACGTGCTCTATTGACATCAGACGTACTCTATTGACATCAGACGTGCCCTATCGACATCAGAAGTGCTCTATTGTCATCAGACGTGCTCGATTGACATCAGATGTGCTCTATTGACATCAGACGTGCTCTATTGACATCAGATGTGCTCTATTGATATCAGACTATGCATCCCGGCCTGCGCAGGCTGGCCTGTGCAGGCCGCCCAACAAGGGCCGTTACCTGGAGGAGAGAAGTTATAATTGCATGCCAGGCTGTCGCTGCTGCCTCTCCCACACCCGCCCCACCTCCAGTCTTCTTCCTTAAACGCCTGGTCTTACTAAGTTTTGTGTGCTATTATTATGCTTTTTTAGTTCTTCGGATGAGTTTTCATTAGTTGCTTCATTCTAATGCCCAGTTTTGTGGGCTATTAGAGTGGTTGTTTAGATCTTAGCCTGTTTTTTTATTAGGTGTTTGATTTTGAAGTCAGGTTTTGTGTGGTATAATAGGGCTTCTTTTTAGTGCCTAACAAAGTTATTAAACGCTGCATTTTATGGACACGCTTTGTGTGATATTTTGTTTGGTCTTAACAAGGTTATTTAATAGTTTCATGATTTTACTGGCAAGATATATGTGCTATTATTGTGTTTTTTAGTTCTTAATGTATTTTTTATTAGTTGTTTGATTGTGAGGTCAAGTTTTGTGTGAAATTACACTGTATTTGTGGCTTTTGAGACAAGGGAGAAATGCAAAATATAAGTTCTTTGGAAAGAAGTCTTTTTGTCCCCCGCCTTTCTTCCAATCCGTGCACTCTGTTTCGTGCATCACCGGAGGAGCGGAGCGTCCCGATAAAATAACGTCCTCACACGGGATCGAACCCTTATTTTCTCAATCAGTTTCCTCAATTTTCTGGTCATTGCGTCATTGAGACAATTTCGAGTTTTAAAAGATTCTCACGATACAATAATTGTACAGTAAGTACTCGGCAGTGAAAATGTATAGGTTTTATACAATATATGGCTTATCGCAAAAGATCGATTTCATATCTAAAGCTGCCTTGTCGAGTTGATAATGGCTGCTCAGATATGTTGCTGATGTCAATGGCCTCATCAAATTCAATGTCATTGACTCTATGTCTTTATGCTTGTCTTACAGCGAACAAAAAATATATCCTTGATCCCATTACATCGGTATAACTCAAGCTAATTATTATTACGTCAAGTTAATATCGAGTTAACTTAGGAATACTGACGTTAGCTCTAGCTTTGCCACTTGCAAGCTTGAACAACAACAAAAACTCAAGACTCCTTTTAAATCTTTCGTTTAGTATCCTACAACTTAGTTAATTTTTGTCGATATCCTACAACTTACTCATCTTCTCTCCGATATCCTTCAACTTAGTCATTTTTTGTCCGATATCCTTCAATTTGGTTATTTTTTGTCCGATATCCTTCAATTTAGTCATTTTTTGTCCGATATCCTTCAATTTGGTCATTTTTTGTCCGATATCCTTCAACTTAGTCATTTTTTGTCCGATATCCTTCAATTTGGTCCTTTTTTGTCCGATATCCTTCAATTTGGTCATTTTTTGTCCGATATCCTTCAATTTGGTCATTTTTTGTCCGATATCCTTCAATTTGGTCATTTTTTGTCCGATATCCTTCAATTTGGTCATTTTTTGTCCGATATCCTTCAATTTAGTCATTTTTTATTCGATATCCTCCAATTTAGTCATTTTTGTCCGATATCCTCACTCCTAGCTACTTTTTTGTCCGATATCATTCAACTTACCCTATTTTACAAGCCAAATTAAGTAATGAAAAACACTCACCCCATATCAACACTGCACAGCTGGCAAATACTGACAGGTTTTCACGGCAAAGTTGCAATTGAAAGAAGCTAACGCCAAGAAATTTATCCATAAAAAGTCAACACTGCATCCCTGTAAAACACCATTTGGATTCAACCTTGAGACTCTACAGAGGGGATGAATTCTTCAGAAGGATGAATTCTCCATAGGGATGAATTCTTCAGAGGTTCTTCAGAGGTGATGAATTTTTCATGGTGGATGAATTCTTCAGAGGGGATGAATTCCTCAGGAGGATGAACTCTATGCTTCCGCTTTCTCCGCGACATATTTCTATTCCCCAGCGTAAAATCGCTCCAGAGGCTGAGGAATATTGAATGTAACTCACGAGGAATATTGAATGTAACTCACGAGGAATATTGAATGTAACTCACGAGGAATATTGAGAGAAACTCACGAGGAATATTGAAAGTAACTCACGAGGAATATTGAAAGTAACTCACGAGGAATATTGAGAGAAACTCACGAGGAATATTGAGAGAAACTCACGAGGAATATTGAAAGTAACTCACGAGGAATATTGAGAGAAACTCACGAGGAATATTGAAAGTAACTCACGAGGAATATTGAAAGTAACTCACGAGGAATATTGAATGTAACTCACGAGGAATATTGAATGTAACTCACGAGGAATATTGAATGTAACTCACGAGGAATATTGAAAGTAACTCACGAGGAATATTGAAAGTAACTCACGAGGAATATTGAATGTAACTCACGAGGAATACTGAAAGTAACTCACGAGGAATATTGAAAGTAACTCACGAGGAATATTGAAAGTAACTCACGAGGAATATTGAATGTAACTCACGAGGAATATTGAATGTAACTCACGAGGAATATTGAATGTAACTCACGAGGAATATTGAAAGTAACTCACGAGGAATATTGAAAGTAACTCACGAGGAATACTGAAAGTAACTGACGAGGAATATTGAAAGTAACTCACGAGGAATATTGAAAGTAATTCACGAGGAATATTGAAAGTAACTCACGAGGAACACTGAAAGTAACTGACGAGGAATATTGAAAGTAACTCACGAGGAATATTGAATGTAACTCACGAGGAATATTGAAAGTAACTCACGAGGAATATTGAAAGTAACTCACGAGGAATACTGAAAGTAACTGACGAGGAATATTGAAAGTAACTCACGAGGAATATTGAATGTAACTCACGAGGAATACTGAAAGTAACTCACGAGGAATATTGAAAGTAACTCACGAGGAATATTGAAAGTAACTCACGAGGAATATTGAAAGTAACTCACGAGGAATATTGAAAGTAACTCACGAGGAATATTGAGAGTAACTCACGAGGAATACTGAAAGTAACTCACGAGGAATATTGAAAGTAACTCACGAGGAATATTGAAAGTAACTCACGAGGAATATTGAAAGTAACTCACGTGGAATATTGAAAGTAGCTCACGAGGAATATTGAAAGTAACTCACGAGGAATATTGAAAGTAACTCACGAGGAATATTGAGAGTAACTCACGAGGAGTATTGAGAGTAACTCACGAGGAATATTGAAAGTAACTCACGAGGAATATTGAAAGTAACTCACGAGGAATATTGAAAGTAACTCACGAGGAATATTGAAAGTAACTTAGGAGGAATATTGAAAGTAACTCACGAAGAATATTGAAAGTAACTCACGAGGAATATTGAAAGTAACTCACGAGGAATATTGAAAGTAACTCACGAGGAATACTGAAAGTAACTCACGAGGAATACTGAAAGTAACTCACGAGGAATACTGAAAGTAACTCACGAGGAATATTGAAAGTAACTCACGAGGAATACTGAAAGTAACTCACGAGGAATATTGAAAGTAACTCACGAGGAATATTGAAAGTAACTCACGAGGAATACTGAAAGTAACCCACGAGGAATATTGAAAGTAACTCACGAGGAATACTGAAAGTAACTCACGAGGAATACTGAAAGTAACTCACGAGGAATACTGAAAGTAACTCACGAGGAATACTGAAAGTAACTCACGAGGAATATTGAAAGTAACTCACGAGGAATATTGAAAGTAACTCACGAGGAATACTGAAAGTAACCCACGAGGAATATTGAAAGTAACTCACGAGGAATATTGAAAGTAGCTCACGAGGAATATTGAAAGTAACTCACGAGGAATATTGAAAGTAACTCAAGAGGAATACTGAAAGTAACTCACGAGGAATATTGAAAGTAACTCACGAGGAATATTGAAAGTAACTCACGAGGAATATTGAAAGTAACTCACGAGGAATACTGAAAGTAACCCACGAGGAATATTGAAAGTAACTCACGAGGAATATTGAAAGTAGCTCACGAGGAATATTGAAAGTAACTCACGAGGAATATTGAAAGTAACTCAAGAGGAATATTGAAAGTAACTCACGAGGAATATTGAAAGTAACTCACGAAGAATATTGAAAGTAACTCACGAGGAATATTGAAAGTAACTTACGAGGAATATTGAAAGTAACTCACGAAGAATATTGAAAGTAACTCACGAGGAATATTGAAAGTAACTCACGAGGAATATTGAAAGTAACTCACGAGGAATATTGAAAGTAACTCACGAGGAATATTGAAAGTAACTCACGAGGAATATTGAAAGTAACTCACGAGGAATATTGAAAGTAACTCACGAGGAGTACTGAAAGTAACTCACGAGGAATACTGAAAGTAACTCACGAGGAATACTGAAAGTAACTCACGAGGAATATTGAAAGTAACTCATAGCGATGGCCATGAAAGGCCGTTTCCCCGAGATTGCTTCGCTCCTCGGGATGGAAGACATCCAAACTAAGCCACTTGCTCGCTGGTGCAGATTTTTTTTTTAAACTTCACAATAGTTTGCTTTGATTCTCTTTCTGGAAAGTAACATAAGGGCTTTATTTGTTGCTGAAAAGAGCAACTCTAAAACTTTGTTGCTTTGAAAATAAAATTTGGAGTTATATCGTTTGAGTTCTATATGAATTGGTTTATGGGACGTTGAGATCGTATGTAATAAGCTTTATTTGACTGTAAACATTCCACAACATTTAATTTCTATCCACAAAGTTGAAATGAAAAATGTTATTGAAGCCGTCAGAAACGACTTATATAAATGCTTGGCAGAAAAATATATGAGTTAGTGAATTTAGGATGCTAAGCTGCTTTATTGGTCTTAGCTGACATGTTGGGGCAAAGAACGATCTCACAGAGCTTTGAGTCATTATTTAACTGCGGCCACATAGCGAAAATGATAAATGCTTACGAAATGATTAGTCTTGTTCGTCTCCCTCAGAGCTTTTCGTATATTTTTTTGATAAAAAATTTTTTGAAAGAGTAATTATGTCACACTACTGTGATACTTTTGTTAGGCTTCTATTTGTGAGGTATTTGAACTGTGAAATGTAGCCGTAATTTCAGTGCTGGTCTGCGAACTGTTTAGCTCGCTTGATGGGCAATTTCACAATAAGAACACTTGTAATATTGGGTAATTATTAAATACTAGTGTACACGGCCTGTCAAAAATTGCGGGATTCCATGGTTTCATTAAATAGTTCTTCCAGATGTGGATGACAAACAAATATATCCATCCCAACAGTACCCGCCATTAACATATTCTTGTACTTGTGCACTGGTGAAACTCGTATCACAGATACGGTCATTGAGCGTCCTTATGAGCGTCACAGAGACGGAGAGAGCGGACACCAAACAAACATAGAAATAAACAAACAAACCGAGGGTATTATTAGGTAAGATAAAAGATTTATTTGAAAATACCTCTATAGCTGTAGTGTGTGTTCTGACGTGTTTGTGTGCTGCCACTAGTCTCCAATACTCTATTCGTATCAGTCAATATTTTTGTCTCTCACACAGATCAGGTCGACTCTATGGCCCTCTTGCTCAATTCGCAATTAGAGACCATTGCAAAAGTTTCAAACAGCCATTGAAAGTTTTAAGCTGACTGCGTAGTTCAAAACAAACTATAGACTCATTTTGAAATCCTTGTTTTTTTCACCGACTGGTTGCAACTGGACAATGATCAAAGTTATTTAAAATTATTTATTTTTTCAGCATTTTATAAACCGGTTGAACTATGATCAAAGCTCTGTGAAATTTTTTACTGATTCGACATTTTAGAAGCACCAGACAACCGGGTTTTACTCATGGATGAATTTTTATCTCGAGAGTAAATGGAATTTGCCTCATTTTTGCTTTGTGTGTCTGTCTTAGCTCTGAAATTGGAACTTATAATTGCGAAACGTTTGCAGTTAAATATTTTTATGTTCTTGTTGCCCCCCATTTTCATGTTAGGAGTAAGATGTTCTAGAGATTGAACAACGAGTTTTTAAATTTAACTTCGTAGCAATTTCATGCTTGGATGTAATGTAAGAAAGTTATTAACTGTGGAGTTTATTTTGGGTGTTCTTCGTTATTAACGAAGGTACAACTCTAGATTTGTTCTGCATTCTTCATTACCAACGAAGGTACAACTCTAGATTTGTTCTGCATTCTTCATTACCAACGAAGGTACAATTCTAGATTTGTTCTGCATTCTTCATAACCTACAAAGGTACAATTCTAGATTTTTTCTGCATTCTTCATTACCAACGAAGGTACAATTCTAGATTTGTTCTGCATTCTTCATAACCTACAAAGGTACAATTCTAGATTTTTTCTGCATTCTTCATTACCAACGAAGGTACAACTCTAGATTTGTTCTGCATTCTTCATAACCTACGAAGGTACAATTCTAGATTTTTTCTGCATTCTTCATTACCAACGAAGGTACAACTCTAGATTTGTTCTGCATTCTTCATAACCTACAAAGGTACAATTCTAGATTTTTTCTGCATTCTTCATTACCAACGAAGGTACAACTCTAGATTTGTTCTGCATTCTTCATAACCTACAAAGGTACAATTCTAGATTTTTTCTGCATTCTTCATTACCAACGAAGGTACAATTCTAGATTTGTTCTGCATTCTTCATAACCTACAAAGGTACAATTCTAGATTTTTTCTGCATTCTTCATTACCAACGAAGGTACAACTCTAGATTTGTTCTGCATTCTTCATAACCTACAAAGGTACAATTCTAGATTTGTTCTGCATTCTTCATTACCAACGAAGGTACAATTCTAGATATGTTTTGCATTCTTCATTACCAGCGAAGGTACAATTCTAGATTTGTTCTGCATTCTTCATTACCAACGAAGGCACAACTCTAGATTTATCTAGTATTTTATGACCATTTACTATTTAGTACTTCTTTTCCACTTTTGGTTTGTGTTCCTCCACGGAGTGTGTAGATTGGAAGAAAAAAATTGCGCAGAAAAGAACACTGGTCTGAATGCGAGGAATATACTCGTATAACAGTTTGAGATTGTATTTCTGGATAGCAAAGTCAGGAAGAGTTGATTAATTTGTGTACATAAACCCGGAATTTTACACGTGTTGACTATCATCATCATGAAACTTTCGCACGAAGGCGAAACTTTTTATCGTTTGCTTACAGTTACCATATTTTTTAATTTTTCAGTCTTTTTATGGTCAACAATTTATTTTCGGCTTATTCTGAGATAGTAGTTAGTCTTTAAATCTTAACACCCACAATTATTCCTCCTTCGGAACACGGATGATGGATTCTTTATAATCCGAAACGTCCATTTTAAATTATGGAACATTTGGGTTCGTTGATTTTCCAGTTCATCCAAAATTCATATTCCTTTGAAATCAAATCATTTCAGTGACATTAACGCATGCATATTTCAAATTCATTATGAATACTTTTTTTTAATGAAAATTCAATGCCATTTACTTGCGTACTGTCGGCAAGAATACTATTTCTGAATAAAAACTTGAAGCAATTTACCTGCGAATTGGAATTCCATGAAATTTTTAAGATATTCTGTAGCCCTATAAAGAGTTTTGGATTACGAATAGAACAATCCCCCTGTGACGTAGAAAACGTGGGTGACGAATAGAAGTTGTTGCGGGGAACCCTGTCCTCAATGAGCCCGTAATCTGTTCCCATCTTTCTTAAGTTAAAAAACTGAAAAGCCACTACATAAGCAAAAAATATAAAAATACAGCGATTTTTGAAGATGTTTGTTCATAAGATGCATATTTTCGATTTCTTCGTTTTTTATCTCAAAGAGTTAAATCGTGGCTGTTTGTTATAAGAACAGTGAGAAAAAAATTCAGATTCTTATTCATAGGCTCCCTAAATTTTGCTAAACTCCCCTTAAATCCTAGGCCCCCTAAATCGTAATAAAGTCCCGCTTATTCTTTGGTCCCCTTATTCTTTGGCCCCTAAATCTTATTAAAGTCCCCTTTATTCCCTGGTCCCCTTATTCTTTTGCCCCTAAATCTTATTAAAGTCCCCCTTATTCCCTGGTCCCCTTATTCTTTGGCCCATAAATCTTATTAAAGTCCCCTTTATTCCCTGGTCCCCTTATTCTTTTGCCCCTAAATCTTATTAAAGTCCCCCTTATTCCCTGGTCCCCTTATTCTTTGGCCCCTAAATCTTATTAAAGTCCCCTTTATTCCCTGGTCCCCTTATTCTTTTGCCCCTAAATCTTATTAAAGTCCCCCTTATTCCCTGGTCCCCTTATTCTTTGGCCCCTAAATCTTATTAAAGTCCCCTTTATTCCTTGGTCCTTTACTCCTAGATCCCCTAAAAGCTGTACCATTTTTGCAATATGTGTCTGGCTTGACTTGAATGGAATTTCCTGGAGTGATAGAAAGGGTATTTAAATTGTAGTTCCCGATTTAAATTAAGATTCCTGAAATGATTTTATTTAAGTTGAGGTTACCGGATCGATGAAAAGGTTCGTCAAAATGAGTTTCTGGAGCGATTAAAACTTTATTTAAATTTAGATTCACGGAGCGATGAAAGGTCATTTAAATTGAGGTTCTTGAAGCGATGAAAGATTATTTAAATTGAGGTTCTTGGAGCGAAAAAAAGGTTATTTAAATTTAGGTTCCCGATCGATTAAAAAGTTTTTTAAATTGAGTTCCTGTAGCGATTAAAAAGGTTATTTAAAACGAAGTTACAGGAGTGAAACGCCCGCATTTAAACTTAACCGTCACCTCGATGGGAATGAAACTCTCCTACACATCCCAAACTCATCACACCATCGTACCATGAGGTCTGACGCACTAGAATGAATTTCACGACATTAACTCGTTAACTACGGCTGATTAAACTGAAGTTCAATGTACAACTCAAATTAGAGTTAATTTTAGAAATCAATTAGAAAAAAAACATAAAATAGACCACCCCTTCACTCAGCTTTCATTGAGAATTCATGGAAATTGAGCTTGCGACTATCGGTCGGTCAGCAGCACAATGAAAATCCCCTCAGTGACCACCGGTGGGTCCCTGCCCAGGAAATGTGTGAAGGTCACCCCTCTGTAAGTAGTTCCTGTTTTAGCTGCTGCCGTTCAAAAGCCGCTGAATGGGCCTATTTGTAGGCTCTTTGTTAACGATCTCGTGCAACTCTCGCTCCTGTTGATTGTGACGTGTTGATTGTGACGTGTTGATTGTGACATGTTGATTGTGGCGTGTTGATTGTGACGTGTTGATTGTGACGTGTTGATTATGACATGTTGATTGTGACGTGTTGATTGTGACGTGTTGATTGTGACGTGTTGATTGTGACGTGTTGATTGTGACGTGTTGATTGTGACGTGTTGATTGTGACGTGTTGATTGTGACGTATTGATTATGACATGTTGATTGTGGCGTGTTGATTGTGACGTGTTGATTGTGACGTGTTGATTGTGACGTGTTGATTGTGACGTGTTGATTGTGACAAGTTGATTATGACGTGTTGATTGTCTGTGACGTGTTGATTGCCTGTGACGTGTTGATTGCCTGTGACGTGTTAATTGTCTGTGACATGTTGATTGCCTGTAACGTGTTGATTGCCTGTGACGTGTTGATTGCCTGGGATGTGTTGATTGCCTGTGATGTGTTGATTGCCTTTGATGTGTTGATTGCCTGTGACGTGTTGATTACCTGTGACGTGTTGATTGCCTGTGACGTGTTGATTGCCTGTGACGTGTTGATTGCCTGTGACGTGTTGATTGCCTGTGATGTGTTGATTGCCTGTGACGTGTTGATTGCCTGTGACGTGTTGATTGCCTGTGTTGTGTTGATTGCCTGTGATGTGTTGATTGCCTGTGACGTGTTGATTGCCTGTGACGTGTTGATTGCCTGTGTTGTGTTGATTACCTGTGATGTGTTGATTGCCTGTGATGTGTTGATTGCCTGTGACGTGTTGATTGCCTGTGACGTGTTGATTGTCTGTGATGTGTTGATTGCCAGTGATGTGTTGATTGCCTGTGATGTGTTGATTGCCTGTAACGTGTTGATTGCCTGTGACGTGTTGATTTCCTGTGATGTGTTGATTGCCAGTGATGTGTTGATTGCCTGTGACGTGTTGATTGCCTGTGACGTGTTGATTGCCTGTGATGTGTTGACTGCCTGTGACGTGTTGATTGCCTGTGACGTGTTGATTGCCTGTGATGTGTTGATTGCCTGTGATGTGTTGATTGCTTGTGACGTGTTGATTGCCTGTGGTGTGATGTGTTGATTGCCTGTGATGTGTTGATTGCCTGTGACATGTTGATTGCCTGTGACGTGTTGATTGCCTGTGACGTGTTGATTGCCTGTGACGTGTTGATTGCCTGTGATGTGTTGATTGCCTGTGACGTGTTGGTTGCCTGTGACGTGTTGATTGCCTGTGACGTGTTGATTGCCTGTGATGTGCTGATTGCCTGTGATGTGTTGATTGCCTGTGATGTGTTGATTGCCTGTGATGTGTTGATTGCCTGTGATGTGTTGATTGCCTGTGACGTGTTGGTTGCCTGTGACGTGTTGATTGCCTGTGATGCGTTGATTGCATGTGACGTGTTGATTGCCTGTGATGTGCTGATTGCCTGTGATGTGTTGATTGCCTGTGATGTGTTGATTGCCTGTGATGTGTTGATTGCCTGTGACGTGTTGATTGCCTGTGACGTGTTGATTGCCTGTGACGTGTTGATTGCCTGTGATGCGTTGATTGCCTGTGATGTGCTGATTGCCTGTGATGTGTTGATTGACTGTGACGTGTTGATTGCCTGTGATGTGTTGATTGCCTGTGACGTGTTGATTGCCTGTGATGTGTTGATTGCCTTTTACGTGTTGATTGCCTTTGACGTGTTTACTGTGACGTGTTGATTGCCTGTAACGTGTTGACAGTGACGTGTTAGTTACCATGGCTTGCCATGACAGCTAAATGAAGGCACGATCCAATTCATGATTATATATTTTAAATTGATTTCTATATCTGACTTTAATTTGAACTGAATGCTAAACTTCACTTAAGTCCACGGCAGTAAGCGAGCTAGTGGCACCTCACACGCCTGTCAGGCCCTGATTGACGGAGCTGGGCATCTCTTGAGGAACTTCGTTGAGTGATCAGAAAGAGCGAACAAAATGCAACTGCAAAATTGTGAGCACAAATGGCGTACTAGATGTATTCGCAAAATTGTGAACAGAAATTGCGACAAGGTGTAATTGTAAAATTGCAAAATTGTCAACACAAATGGCGCACAAGATGCAATCGCATAATTGCAAAATTGTAAGCAGAAATGTCGTACGAGGCTCATTTGTAAAGCTTCCTACACGATGGATCGCGGCGACAATGAAATCGGCAGACTTTATTGAAAGCTTTTCAAGAGAACTTCTCGAGGAAACATGAGAGTAGATGGTACCCGAAATACTCGGAATTCGTGAGATTATCCCTATATGTTTGCTGTCATACTAAATTAATTATTTTAGGTATAGGAATTGTTACTCTTTGATCTAAAAGAGTTGAATCTAATCTAATCTTGAATCTAATCTAATAAGAGTTGAATCTTTGATCTAAAAGTAAGAGTTGAATTTTAGCGTCCCCAAGATAAGCATGATTTTGTGTCCGATCCTATAGAACTAGTATTCTAAAAACAAGTTTTTTCCTCGAAAAAAACCTAAAATGGCTAGAAAATGTTGAAGATTTTTAAATATTTCCAAAAATATTTAGAATAATTCCAAATACGGATTCATAAACATATATACCTCAAACGAGCATATTACATATTACACCACATGTGTCTTTTTACCTTCCCAATCCGTGTCATGCTCTTCTGCCCTTTCTCTTTCCTTGGGAAAATACCAGAAAGATACTCCGTCCTTTTCTTAGAAAAAGATCAAATCTCCCAGAGTTTGCATATATTTGCAACAACCAAGCACGGTGTCTGTTAATGAGGTGTCTGCTGAAAAAAGTGTCTCAAAATAATGAGGTATCTGCTCAATCAAGTGCCTCAATATAGTGATGTGTCTGCTAAATAAAAAGTGTCGAAATAGTGAGGTGTCTGCTCAATAGAGTGTCTTAAAATAGTTGAGTGTCTGCTCAATAAAGTGTCTCAAAATAGTGAAGTGTCTGCTCAATAAAGTGTCCCAAAATAGTGAATTGTGTGCTCATTAAAGTATCTCAAAATAGTGAAGTGTCTGCTCAATAAAGTGTCTCAAAATAGTGAAGTGTCTGCTCAATAAAGTGTCTGAAAAAAGTGAAGTGTCTGCCACATCAAGTGTCTACAAATAGTGAAGTGTCTGCTCAATCAAGTGTCTCAAAATAGGGAAGTGTCTGCTCAATTAAATGTCTCAAAAAAGTGAGGTATCTGCTCAATAAAGTGTCTCAAATGGTGAGGTGTTTCTTCAATAAAGTGTCTCAAAATAATGAGGTGTCTGCTCAATAAAGTGTCTCAAAATAGTGAAGTGTCTGCTCAGTAAAGTGTATCAAATGGTGAGGTGTCTGCTATATAAAGTGTCTCAAAATAGTAAAGGGTCTGCTCAATAAAGTGCCTCAATACAGTGATGTGTCTGCTAAATAAAAAGTATCAAAATAATGATGTGTCTGCTCAATAAAGTGTCTCAAACCAACGAAGTGTCTGCTCTCAATAAAGAGTCTCAAAATGCTCAAATGCCTCCTCAAAAACATGTCTCACTACAAGTGAAAGATGCGACCTTTTCGTCAGAACTCCTCGAGGTAAATTGCCCTCTCCAGAGAATATCATGATACCGTCTCTTCTCCTTACCTTCTCGAGAGACTTCGCTGTCCCTCGAGATCGAGGACTAGAGGTATCTTGTGCGCCCTAATGTCTCGAGAGGCTTTGTGCGCCCTAATGTCTCGAGAGAAATTGCCCTCGACCGAAGGAGAAAGATCACTTCCACCAATATGCCCCCGTCATATATAATAACGGGGAAAAATGGTGATGCTGATGATCCCACTGTCAACAATGGTGACGCTGGTGATCCCACTGTCAACAATGGTGATGCTGGTGATCCCACTGTCAACATGTGATGCTGGTGATCCCACTGTCAACAGTGGTGACGCTGGTGATCCCACTATCAACAATGGTGACGCTGGTGATCCCACTGTCAACAATGGTGATGCTGGTGATCCCACTGTCAACAATGGAGATGCTGGTGATCCCACTGTCAACAGGTGATGCTGGTGATCCCACTGTCAACAGGTGATGCTGGTGATCCCACTGTCAACAGGTGATGCTGGTGATCACACTGTCAACAGGTGATGCTGGTGATCCCACTGTCAACGGGTGATGCTGGTGATCCCACTGTCAACAGGTGATGCTGGTGATCCCACTGTCAACAATGGTGATGCTGGTGATCCCACTGTCAACAATGGTGATGCTGGTGATCCCACTGTCAACAATGGTGATGCTGGTGATCCCACTGTCAACAGGTGATGCTGGTGATCCCACTGTCAACAGGTGATGCTGGTGATCCCACTGTCAACAGGTGATGCTGGTGATCCCACTGTCATCAGGTGATGCTGGTGATCCCACTGTCAACAATGGTGATGCTGGTGATCCCACGGTCAACAATGGTGATGCTGGTGATCCCACTGTCAACAGGTGATGCTGGTGATCCCACTGTCAAAAATGTGATGCTGGTGATCCCACTGTCAACAGGTGATGCTGGTGATCCCACTGTCAACAGGTGATGCTGGTGATCCCACTGTCAAAAATGTGATGCTGGTGATCCCACGGTCAAAAATGGAGATGCTGGTGATCCTTCTGTCAACAATGGTGATGCTGGTGGTCCCACTGTCAACAATGGTGATGCTGGTGATCCCACTGTCAAAAATGTGATGCTGGTGATCCCACTGTCAAAAATGGTGATGATGATGATCTTACTGTAAAAAATAGTGATGTAAACTTTTCTAACTACTAAACACTAATTGCTTATGGGCTCATTTCAGTTAAATATTCGAAAAAATTGTTTCCAAGTAGTTTTGCTCTAACTTTGAACCAAAAATGTTCCCTATGATTAACCTGGTGGCTTCTGACCTAAATAATAGACTTTGAAGGCCATTTTTAGTCGTCTGCAATGTTTTATTCAAATATCTCCTAAAGAATTCGTTTTCTCGACTTTCAATATGCATTTATACTGTGTTAATGAGAGCATAATTTTCTAGAAATTCCAATGTTTCGGTGTTGAAACGTTGCTCATTGATCACACTTGACTGACTGTGAAGACATTATTGTTATTGGTAATTCCAACTCTGAACTTCTTGTTAGCAATGGTGTTCCACAAGGATATGTTTTGGGGTCTCACCTGCATTCTTTTAGTATTCAACACCTATTTTGTTATTTGTATATCATTTGCTTTCCGCATGCTTCTTGCCGTGTAAATATTTCCTTTGAAAGTAATCCTGATGAATGTTATGATGCATTGGCAACCAGAAAAAATGATGAACTCGAAAAAGTTTCTGACTCGTGGTAAAAAAAAACGAAAAATATGGTCAATATGAGTAAACATATGATATTCTCCTTACATAGTAGCAAAATGCATGTCTTTTATTTCTTAAAAACGGTCGCAGCAAAATCATCAAAACGTCAGCATTCGAAAATTGTAAAGCAATATTAATAAACCAATAGCAATAAAGCAGTCGCCTTGTTGTAAAAGAAACAGTGAACTCGTCAATCTACTTCACTTCTTCGTGTTGTACATTTGAAATTCATCTTTGTTACAAGATTTCACACGAATGGAACTCTGAGCAGTGACAATAAAACGTTGAATGAACACTAGGAAATAATAATGGATGAGTTTTTCGACAAAACATGTACTCACGCTTCGAATGTACAGTACTCATGTGTTTGGTTTTGATGAATGTGTGTACTGACATACATGCGAGTCTGATGAGTTAAGGATTAGTAAAGAACGTTGAATTTAATAATAAATGAATAACATGTATAAAAAACTTACTTGACCGTGAAACAAATGAAAATTCCCTGCGATATCAAGTTAAAGAATGAATGATGAACGTTAAATTAAAAAAAAATATATATTTAACATACAACAAAGCTTACTTGACCGTACAACAAATAAAAAATACCTGGGTAATTGTCCGTCAAAGAATAAGTGAATTTTTTTGTGACACCCTGGCTTGGGTATCAAGCAACATAGATTACCGTCACGGAGGTAACGTGAATATTTTTACCGGTAGTGTTTTTTTACCGCCAAAAATTTTTACCGGTAATATTTTTTACCGCCGGAAATTTTTTACCGGCAACTCAAAGATTTTCAATATTTTATAAAAAAGATGAAATTCGATTATTTTTTACACCTCTTTTGAAAAAGAACCACCGCTCTGAGGAGCCAAAGTCCCAAAACCAGCCAACTCGACTGAAAAAGACCATTCTCTAGAACCCCCAAAAAAAGCAGCAGCAACGCAGCATCCCGGCACCTGAACCCTAAAACTCTGCTCATGTTTCTTCACAAAAAAGACACTTGATGCACCGCAATCTTGCCGACCGTAGCCTAAATAAGGGCCATCGATCTTGAAGGTTTTCTTAAACAGAGGCCCCGACGGTGATGGTTCATTGGACCGGTACACCTGCCGAGCATATCCAATGGCTTCCGTCGATGTAGACTGCCTGAGTGGGGACCTGCGTTTTGCACTTTGAAGCTTCATTGATTAAGGTAGTTAGAATGTTATCTAATTGGTTAGTTAGGTAGTTAGAATGTTATCTAATTGGTTAGTTAGGTAGTTATTTTGTTATCTATTATCTAATTGGTTAGTTAGGTAGTTAGTATATCTAATTGATTAGTTAGGTAGTTAGAATGTTATCTAATTGGTTAGTTAGGTAGTTAGTATGTTATCTAATTGGTTAGTTAGGTAGTTATTATGTTATCTAATTGGTTAGTTAGGTAGTTAGTATATCTAATTGATTAGTTAGGTAGTTAGAATGTTATCTAATTGGTTAGTTAGGTAGTTAGAATGTTATCTAATTGGTTAGTTAGGTAGTTATTATGTTATCTATTATCTAATTGGTTAGTTAGGTAGTTAGTATATCTAATTGATTAGTTAGGTAGTTAGAATGTTATCTAATTGGTTAGTTAGGTAGTTAGTATGTTATCAAATTGGTTAGTTAGGTAGTTATTATGTTATCTAATTGGTTAGTTAGGTAGTTAGTATATCTAATTGATTAGTTAGGTAGTTAGAATGTTATCTAATTGGTTAGTTAGGTAGTTAGTATGTTATCTAATTGGTTAGTTAGGTAGTTATTATGTTATCTATTATCTAATTGGTTAGTTAGGTAGTTAGTATATCTAATTGATTAGTTAGGTAGTTAGAATGTTATCTAATTGGTTAGTTAGGTAGTTAGTGTGTTATCTAATTGGTTAGTTAGGTAGTTATTATGTTATCTAATTGGTTAGTTAGGTAGTTAGTATATCTAATTGATTAGTTAGGTAGTTAGAATGTTATCTAATTGGTTAGTTAGGTAGTTAGTATGTTATCTAATTGATTAGTTAGGTAGTTAGAATGGTATCTGATTGGTTAGTTAGGTAGTTAGAATGTTATCTAATTGGTTAGTTAGGTAGTTAGAATGTTATCTAATTGGTTAGTTAGGTAGTTATTATGTTATCTAATTGATTAGTTAGGTAGTTAGTATATCTAATTGATTAGTTAGGTAGTTAGAATGTTATCTAATTGGTTAGTTAGGTAGTTAGTATGTTATCTAATTGATTAGTTAGGTAGTTAGAATGGTATCTGATTGGTTAGTTAGGTAGTTAGAATGTTATCTAATTGGTTAGATAGGTAGTTAGAATGTTATCTAATTGGCTAGTTAGGGAGTTAGAATGTTATCTAATTGGTTAGATAGGTAGTTAGAATGGTATCTAATTGGTTAGTTAGGTAGTGAGAATGTTATCTAATTGGTTAGATAGGTAGTTAGAATGTTATCTAATTGGCTAGTCAGGTAGTTAGAATGTTATCTAATTGGTTAGATAGGTCGTTAGAATATTATCTAATTGGCTAGTTAGGGAGTTAGAATGTTATCTAATTGGTTAGTTAGGGAGTTAGAATGTTATCTAATTGGTTCGTTAGGTAGTTAGAATATTATCTAATTGGCTAGTTAGGGAATGAGAATGTTATCTAATTGGTTAGTTAGGGAGTTAGAATGTTATCTAATTGGTTAGTTAGGGAGTTAGAATGGTCTCTAATTGGTTAGTTAGGTAGTTAGAATATTATCTAATTGGTTAGTTAGGTAGTTAGAATATTATCTAATTGGCTAGTTAGGGAGTTAGAATGGTATCTAATTGGTTAGTTAGGGAGTTAGAATGTTATTTAATTGGTTAGATAGGTAGTTAGAATGTTATCTAATTGGTTAGTTAGGTAGTTAGAATGTTATCTAATTGGTTAGTTAGGTAGTTAGTATGTTATCTAATTGGTTAGTTAGGTAGTTAGTATGTTTGAAAGTTAATTCGTTAATTAGTTTGTGGGTTCGTTAATTCGTTATTGAGTTAGTTTGTTAGTTATATAGAAAACGTGTTAGTTAACCTGTAAGTTATTTAGCTAGTAGCTCAGTTAGTCATTTCGTTAGGGAGTTATTTATTTAAGGTAAAATTATTTGGTTTATTTTGAATTTGGTAAGGTAATTAGCTAGTTAGTGAGCTTCTTATTTATTCATTTAAACTTTCCATTTTCATTTTGTAACATTTCCTATTATGTAGCATTTTCATTTTGTAACATTTCCTATTATGTGGCATTTTCATTTTGTAACATTTCCTATTATGTAGCATTTTCATTTTGTAACATTTCCTAATATGTAGCATTTTCATTTTGTAACATTTCCTATTATGTAGCATTTTCATTTTGTAACATTTCCTATTATGTAACATTTTCATTTTGTAACATTTCCTATTATGTGGCATTTTCATTTTGTAACATTTCCTTTTATGTAGCATTTTCATTTTGTAACATTTCCTATTATGTAGCATTTTCATTTTGTAACATTTCCTATTATGTAGCATTTTCATTTTGTAACATTTCCTATTATGTAGCATTTTCATTTTGTAACATTTCCTATTATGTAGCATTTTCATTTTGTAACATTTCCTATTATGTAACATTTTCATTTTGTAACATTTCCTATCATGTAGCATTTTCATTTTATAACATTTCCTATTGTGTAGCATTTTCATTTTATAACATTTCCTATTATGTAGCATTTTCAATTTGTAACATTTCCTATTATGTAGCATTTTCATTTTGTAATATTTCCTATTATGTAGCATTTTCATTTTGTAACATTTCCTACTATGTGGCATTTTCATTTTGTAACATTTCCTATTATGTAGCATTTTCATTTTGTAACATTTCCTATTATGTAACATTTTCATTTTGTAACATTTCCTATTATGTAGCATATTCATTTTGTAACATTTCCTATTATGTAGCATTTTCATTTTGTAACATTTCCTATTATGTAGCATTTTCATTTTGTAACATTTCCTATTATGTAACATTTTCATTTTGTAACATTTCCTATTATGTGGCATTTTCATTTCGTAACATTTCCTATTATGTAGCATTTTCATTTTGTAACATTTCCTATTATGTAACATTTTCATTTTGTAACATTTCCTATTATGTGGCATTTTCATTTCGTAACATTTCCTATTATGTAGCATTTTCATTTTGTAACATTTCCTAATATGTAACATTTTCATTTTGTAACATTTCCTATTATGTGGCATTTTCATTTCGTAACATTTCCTATTATGTAGCATTTTCATTTTGTAACATTTCCTATTATGTAACATTTTCATTTTGTAACATTTCCTGTTATGTAACATTTTCATTTGTAACATTTCCTATTATGTAACATTTTCATTTTGTAACATTTCCTATTATGTAGAATTTTCATTTTGTAACATTTCCTATTATGTAGCATTTTCATTTTGTAACATTTCCTATTATGTAGCATTTTCATTTTGTAACATTTCCTATTATGTAGCATTTTCATTTTGTAACATTACCTATTATGTAGCATTTTCATTTTGTAACATTTCCTATTATGTAACATTTTCATTTTGTAACATTTCCCGCCGATATTTTCAGCGCTGATCAAATTTGTAGTTCTAACCCATTTTTGTGCGCATCTGGCCCCAATTAGCCAGACGCGCCTGACAAACATCGCTCAAATTTACGCGTTTCAAAAGAATCCTGCGCTTTTTGGGACGGCGGCAGCCGCTTTGTATTTCCAAGTATCACAAACGATGGACCGAATGTTGAACTTCGGAATTTCAAAGCACGAACTTGATTTTGAACTTTATGATTTCAAAGTGTATTAAATGGCAGTGACGCACAGTGGTGGGTGGCAGTGATGTACAGTGGTGGGTGGCAGTGATGCACAGTGGTGAGTGGCAGTGATGCACAGTGGTGGGTGGCAGTGATGTACAGTGGTGGGTGGCAGTGATGCACAGTGGTGGGTGGCAGTGATGCACAGTGGTGGGTGGCAGTGATGTACAGTGGTGGGTGGCAGTGATGCACAGTGGTGGGTGGCAGTGATGCACAGTGGTGGGTGGCAGTGATGTACAGTGGTGGGGGGGCAGTGATGCACAGTGGTGGGTGGCAGTGATGCACAGTGGTGGGTGGCAGTGATGCACAGTGGTGGGTGGCAGTGATGCACAGTGGTGGGTGGCAGTGATGTACAGTGGTGGGTGGCAGTGATGCACAGTGGTGGGTGGCAGTGATGCACAGTGGTGGGTGGCAGTGATGTACAGTAGTGGGTGGCAGTGATGCACAGTGGTGGGTGGCAGTGATGTACAGTGGTGGGTGGCAGTGATGCACAGTGGTGGGTGGCAGTGATGCACAGCGGTAGGTGGCAGTGATGTACAGTGGTGGGTGGCAGTGATGCACAGTGGTGGGCGGCAGTGATGCAAAGTGGTGGGTGGCAGTGATGCACAGTGGTGGTTGGCAGTGATGTACAGTGGTGGGTGGCAGTGATGCACAGTGGTGGGTGGCAGTGATGTACAGTGGTGGGTGGCAGTGATGTACAGTGGTAGATGGCAGTGGTGTACAGTGGTGGGTGGCAGTGATGTACAGTGGTGGGTGGCAGTGATGCACATTGGTGGGTGGCAGTGATGTACAGTAGTGGGTGGCAGTGATGTACAGTGGTGGGTGGCAGTGATGCACAGTGGTGGGTGGCAGTGATGCACAGTGGTGAGTGGCAGTGATGCACAGTCGTGGGTGGCAGTGATGCACAGTGGTGGGTGGCAGTGATGTACAGTGGTGGGTGGCAGTGATTGCACAGTGATGGGTGGCAGTGATGCACAGTGGTGGGTGGCAGTGATGCACAGTGGTGGGTGGCAGTGATGTACAGTGGTGGGTGGCAGTGATGTGCAGTGGTGGGTGGCAGTGATGCACAGTGGTGGGTGGCAGTGATGTACAGTGGTGGGTGGCAGTGATGTACAGGGGTGGGTGGCAGTGATGTGCAGTGGTGGGTGGCAGTGATGCACAGTGGTGGGTGGCAGTGATGTGCAGTTTTGGGTGGCAGTGATGCACAGTGGTGGGTGGCAGTGATGTGCAGTGGTGACTGGTGGGTGGCAGTGATGTACAGTAGTGGGTGGCAGTGATGCACAGTGGTGGGTGGCAGTGATGTACAGTGGTGGGTGGCAGTGATGCACAGTGGTGGGTGGCAGTGATGCACAGCGGTGGGTGGCAGTGATGTACAGTGGTGGGTGGCAGTGATGCACAGTGGTGGGTGGCAGTGATGCACAGTGGTGGGTGGCAGTGATGCACAGTGGTGGGTGGCAGTGATGCACAGCGGTGGGTGGCAGTGATGCACAGTGGTGGGTGGCAGTGATGCAGAATTTAGAATATGACTTTTTTCAGCATATTCTGTCTCCGTTTACCAAAAACTTAAAAAACTTTTATTTTAAACACGACGGGCTTGTGTATTTATTTTCTGCTTTAAATACCTCTACAATGTTCAGTAACTGGCAACCAATTCAGACACTTGATGGGTTGGGTGCCCTGCAGTTTTTAATTCAATAGGTAAGCTATAAAATTTTAAATACATCAAGTTTGTTGTATATTAGTTAGCATTTGCAAATATTGCATCGACCGTGGATATTTTTTTCTAAATTTTCTATTTTAATGGCACATTTTGTACAGTAATGTGTCATTACATTTATAAATTTGTGGTATAAATGCTATAACGTATATGTTATATGATGTGTTATATAAATCTAGTACAGCATTTATAAATTAGTTGCACAATTACAACATGATATGTTTAATATTATGTATAAATGATTTTTGACGTTTATAGACTTGACGATGTTGGCCTTTAAACATAATTCTTATTTCACAACGTCATGCTTCTATTAGGAACCGTATAGGCCTATAAAATAAAAGTAATTTCACTGCGTCATGCTTCTATTAGGAACCGTATAGGCCTAGAAAATAAAAGTAATTTCACTGCGTCATGCTTCTATTAGGAACCGTATAGGCCTATAAAATAAAAGTAATTTCACTGCGTCATGCTTCTATTAGGAACCGTATAGGCCTAGAAAATAAAAGTAATTTCACTGCGTCATGCTTCTATTAGGAACCGTATAGGCCTATAAAATAAAAGTAATTTCACTGCGTCATGCTTCTATTAGAAACCGTATAGGCCTATAAAATAAAAGTAATTTCACTGCGTCATGCTTCTATTAGAAACCGTATAGGCCTATAAAATAAAAGTAATTTCACTGCGTCATGCAACTTTTATTATCGACGTAGGCCTACGAAATGAAACCAATCCTGTGCCCGATGGAGGCTAACTGAGAGCGACATCCTGCTTAGCTTGGCAGTTGTGATACGTGCGGTTCTTTTCAGCTTTTTATTTTCTTCATTGAAATTGTGTAGAGTCTGTGCTAAAGTCAACATGCAAGGCTTAAGTTGTACACGTGAAGTTTACATAAGAGTTTCAAGCCTTCCATTCACCATATCAATGACTAATTTTAGTATTAGTCAATTCTGTGCGCTGATTTTAATGTTGGCCAAATTTTATTCCCTAAAATAATAATAATTATCCTAAAATAATAATAATTATCGTTATTGGCTAACTTTAATAATAGTCTTTTTTTATTGGTTTATTTTATTGTTAGCCAATTTTCACGGATGAAATTTACTATACCACAAATTTTACGGGTCATTTTTTTTAATTTATTCATTTCATCTATTCTTTATACTTCATATTCATTAAGTAATTATTTCATTTAATAATTTATAACTCATAATTATTAGCTAGTTTTAATTTGGTATTTATTTATTTTTCACATATATTAGCTTAGCTGTGCATTATTCGCATCAGTTGAGGTAAATAAGACATGATTACTACACGCACCGTCACAAGCCACGCTCTGCGATTTCTCCGTGAAGCTCGGTCGATTAATACGAAATACAAATACAAATCGAAATACAAATTAACTGTTATTTTCATTCATTTTTTGAAGAAAATAAAGATTGTTCATTTTTTGTATATGAATATATGTGAATGATAGGGGGTAGGGAAGTGGGGGAGGGAAGTGGGGATAAAAAGTGAGGTTAGAGAAGGGGGGGGTGTTGAAGTTGGGGTAGGGAAGTGGGGGTAGGGATGTGGGGATAAAAACGTGGGGCTAGAGAAGTGGGGGTAGGGAAGTGAAGGTAGGGAAGTGGGGGTAGGGAAGTGGGGATAGGGAAGTGGGGGTAGGGAAGTGGGGATAGGGAAGTGGGGGGTAGGGAAGTGGGAGTTCGGAAGTGGGGGTAGGGAAGTGGAGGAGGGAAGTGGGGGGAGGGAAGTGGAGGGAGGGAAGTGGGGGAGGGAAGTGGGGGAGGTCAGTGGGGGAGGGAAGTGTGTTAGGGAAGTGGTGGAGGGAAGTGGGGGAGGTAAGTGGGGGAGGGAAGTGAGTTAGGGAAGTGGGTTAGGGAAGTGGGGGAGGGAAGGGGGGAGGGAAGTGGGTTAGGGAAGTGGTGGAGGGAAGTGGGGGAGGGAAGTGAGTTAGGGAAGTGGGTTAGGGAAGTGGGGGAGGGAAGTTGTTTAGGGAAGTGGGGGGGGGAGGGAAGGTGGAGTAGGGAAGGGGGGAGGGAAGTGGGGGTCGGGAAGTGGGAGTAGGGAAGTGGGGGAGGGAAATGTTGGTACGGAAGTGGGGAAAACGAAAGGTTTTTGATAAAAACGAAAAAATTCAATTGAGGGAACATTTATTGAAGTTAAAGGCACAATTCGCCCAGGACACAACGTCCAGCGATCAATTCGAGCTCCGGACACACCTGCCAATATTGGCTATTGCCTGTCCGGTATTGGACACGGCAGCCAATACTGGATACACCTTTACTGGTATTGGACACCCTGTTGTGTATTGGATAATATCGCTGTAGTTTTATGTGCTCTGTTAAGTATTGGCTACTCCTGGCGAGTATTGGATGCCCTGGTCAGTATTGGCTGGCTGCTATTGGATGTTTCCCTGCCGCTGTGACTTTGCATTACCGGTATGCCAATATTGTGTGGGTAGTCAGCCAATATTGGACACATGTCTACCTCACGCAGCCCTCCTAGCCCTTGCCAGCTCTTCTCCCAGCCCCTGTCATCTCCCTACAGCCCCTCCCAGCCCCTCTCATCTCCTCACAGCCCCTCCCAGCCTCTCTTATCTCCTCACAGCCCCTTCCAGCCCCTCTCCCAGCCCCTCACAGCCCCTCCCAGCCCCTCACAGCCCCTCTCAGCCCCTCCCAGCCCCTCTCCCAGCCTCTTCCAGCCCCTCACAGCCCCACCCAACCCCACACCCGCCTGCCAGAACAACACACTCAGCAATGCATGACACGTCCTGGTGTGTCGCGTGAACACGCTGCGCCCTGCTGCGAGAGACGACTGAGTTCGTTCTGTGTGTGTGTGTGTGTTGTGAATTGTGTGTTGTGTGTTGTGTGTGTGTGTGTGTTGTGTGTTGTGTGTGTACATCAAAAGCTGAATGCACTCGTGTGACTCGTTACCCTCGCAGAGGTGATCGTTTGAGCGACAAAAGAGATTCCAATGAACTCTGCCAACGAGAGTTGCCAGGAGAATGGATGGAGTTCGATACCCTGTATGGGTTGTGAAGGCACATGACGCTTATGAATTGCTTATCAAACTCTTTGGTAAGGTTATTTGTATTTTTATTTTTGGGATATATGCTTCGTGAAGTGGGTGTTTGTAAGAAGCTGGATGAGTTTATTCATACGTGTTTCTCATTTTTTTTGAAGAATTCTTCGTGAAAGGGGTTTCTGTTGGAGGCTTTGTCAGGCTATTTATTGATTTGTTTATTTATTTGTGGATCTAATTTTTTGTAAAAAAATTCTTGTAATGGATATTTTTGAATGGTTGTATCCACGAGACAGTTTGTGTATGAATTTTAAAACTGTGTTATTAAGAGAAGCAAAATGTATTTGCCATGTGTTGTGGCTAGAGACAGACCGGCAACCAAACAAGCAAAACAACCAATTAGATTGTCCGAATTTTGCACTCGTGAACGTGAACGAAACACAACAAATATATTTATGTGTTGATGTAAGATATTTTATTTTTCCCGGCTGATGAAAACAGCGAAGCATGTTGAATAACTTTGAAGAGTTTGGAATATTGATGAAAACAGTTAAGCATGTTGAATAACTTTGAAGAGTTTGGAATATTGATGAAAACAGTTAAGCATGTTGAATAACTTTGAAGAGTTTGGAATATTGATGAAAACAGTTAAGCATGTTGAATAACTTTGAAGAGTTTGGAATATTGATGAAAACAGTTAAGCATGTTGAACAACTTTGAAGAGTTTGGAATATTGATGAAAACAGTTAAGCATGTTGAATAACTTTGAAGAGTTTGGAATATTGATGAAAACAGTTAAGCATGTTGAATAACTTTGAAGAGTTTGGAATATTGATGAAAACAGTTAAGCATGTTGAACAACTTTGAAGAGTTTGGAATATTGATGAAAACAGTTAAGCATGTTGAACAACTTTGAAGAGTTTGGAATTTTGATGAAAACAGTTAAGCATGTTGAATAACTTTGAAGAGTTTGGAATATTGATGAAAACAGTTAAGCATGTTGAACAACTTTGAAGAGTTTGGAATATTGAAGAAAACAGTGAAATATGGTGAAGAACTTGAAAACATGGATTGATTGGATGACATGGTAAAGAACTTTGTAGAGTTTGAAAGATAAATATTGCAGGATTAAATTTTGAAATATTTTGCGGTTCGAATGATCAAGTTTGCGTACACGTGAAAGCAATTTGTGAACACAGGAATAAAATTTATTTATTTTTAAAGAAATAGAAAAAAACACGTAAAAAAATTCGTTGTTTTGTGAGAGATGATTTGTTATTTGAAAAGAAAATAGATTTCCTTCAATTTTTTATTAAACCTATTTAATGTTTTCTTTTAATTACTGACTCACATTGGCTTGTGTGTGTGCTGCCTGGCAACTGGAATGTCATCACCTGTCTACCAATCCCCTGTCAACTACACTATTTCACTTTTCAGCAACTACAGTGCTCCATACCTGTTAAGAAGGCACCTGTCAACCCCTCATAGACTTACCAGTTCCATCACTCATGTCAACAAGTCATCTGTCAACAAGGCACCTGTCAACATACTCATCTGCCAACGAAGCCCCAGCGAATATTTTCATCTGTCAACGCGCTCGACTGTCAACAGAGCACCAGTAAATATCTTCACCAGTCGACAAGTCCCCTGTCAACCCGCTCATCTATCAAAAATTCCCTGTCAACCTGCTCACCTGTCAACCAGTGCCCTATCAACTCATTTGTCAAGACGCATAACATAAGAAAAGCACGTGTAAATCTCATCATCTGTCAACACATACCCTGTGAACCTGTTCACCTGTCAACAGGAACCCTGTCAACTCACCTGTCAACAAGTGCCCTGTCAACTCACCTGTCAACACACTCAACTATCAACAAAGCACGAGTAAATACCTTCACCTGTCAACAAGCACCCTGTCAACAAGCACCCTGTCAACAAGCACCCTGTCAACAAGCACCCTGTCAACCCACCTGTCAAACGAGATTGCCATGAGCGTGAAGACGGACGCAGCGATGGTGACGTTGGCGACGGTGTTGCTGAAGGTGCAGTAGGCCGCTCCGAACGGCCAGTCGCTGTGGGTGTGTGTGTGTGTTGTGTGTGGCGTGTGTGGCGTGAGTGTGTGTGTGTGTATGTGGCGTGTGTGTGGTGTGTGTGTAGTGGGTGTGTCTGGCGTGTGTGGCGAGTGTGTGTGGCGTTTGTGTGTGTGGCCTGTGTGTGTGGCGTGTGTGTGGCGTGTGGGGCGTGTGTGTATTTCGTGTGTGTGTGTGTGTGTGTGTGGCATGTGGTATGTGTCGTGTGGGTGTATGCTGTGTGGCGTGTGTGTGTGTGTGTGTGTGGGGAGTGAGGCGTGTGCGGCGTGTGGCGTGTGGTATGTGGCATGTGGCATGGCATGCCACAGTATGGCAGCACATGCCACACACAACATTTCATATAGACATAGACGACTACATTTCACATAAATATTCACTAAGTCTATCTGAAATAATTAGCGATGAGGAAATCTAGATCTTATTTCATTCACAGTAATATCGGACGACCAACTGGCAGCGATATATGCCAGTTGTGAGCCGTCGCTGGCACAGGTAAGGAAACAAGTTAATTTTAGGTAATGAAATCAACCCTATTTATTCAAAGTAGGAAACAAATTAATCATTATAAAATAATTAGTTTCAAAAAGCTGACACTGACGTACACACACACGCTGACACAGACGTACACACACACGCTGACACTGAAGTACACACACACGCTGACACAGACGTACACACACACGCTGACACTGACGTACACACACACGCTGACGCTGATGTACACACACACACCCTGACACTGACGTACACTCACACTTGCTGACACTGACGTACACACACACACACTGACACTGACGTACACACACACGCTGACACTGACGTACACACACACACCCTGACACTGACGTACACTCACACTTGCTGACACTGACGTACACACACACGCTGACACTGACGTACACACACACGCTGACACTGACGTACACACACACGCTGACACTGACGTACACACACTGACACTGACGTACACACACACACTGACACTGACGTACACACACACTGACACTGACGTACACACACACGCTGACACTGACGTACACACATACACGCTGACACTGACGTACACACACACACACTCGCTGACACTGACGTACACACACTCGCTGACACTGACGTACACACACACGCTGACACAGACGTACACACACACTGACACTTACGTACACACACACTCGTTGACACTGACGTACACACACACGCTGACACTGACGTACACACACACGCTGACACAGACGTACACACACACTCGCTGACACTGACGTACACACACACTGACACTGACGTACACACACACTCGTTGACACTGACGTACACACACACGCTGACACTGCCGTGCTCACACACGTTGACGCTGACGTTCACACACACGCTGACACTGACGCACACACACGCCGACACTGACGTACACACACACTGACACTGACGCACACACACACTGACATACACACACACACGCCAACATTAACGTACGTGCCAGCAAACCACACAGTCACACAGGTGTACGTACATCTGTACACATACACACACAACACAGCAGGCAACGAAGTGGCTTTGTGTGTCATAGAAAAAAATGATCCTGTGAGATTTTCCTAACTTCCAATGAACGTACCAGAATTTATTCCAAAAAATCTAATTTCTGTATAATAGTATAATTTTGTATTTATGTGTAGTTCTGGGTAATTTTTATGTAAAATTTTCGTGTAATTCTGAATAATTCCTATGTAAACTTTCTGTTTAAATTTGTGTAAATTATGTAATAATAGTAAATATTCCCCATCGTTAATTCAACTGATCTGTGTGTAGCAAAATTATCTTTCTTATCCATTTAATTTAAGGGTGTTTATAGAAGTATTCCTTCATCTCTAATTTAATACATCTTTGCTGAGTAGAAATACTTCCTTACCATCAGTTCAATTGGTAAGTGTTTAATAGAAACATTCCCTTACCATTAATTCAGCTCATCTTGTTTTCTAAAATATCCCGTTATCAATAATATAACTCATCTCACTGTGTCAAAGACTTCCAGCTGCGCAACATAACTTTTCTTTAACCAGAATAAACTAAAATCAGTGTCTATCACAGACGTTCAGTTGTATCAAGGCTCAATAGGACCTTATTCTTAAACGAAAAAGTTTCTTTCTGAATACATTAGAGCAAAATTTTTGTACTTCTCATAAAACACCGCACAACTTGAAGTAGTGCAGTCTACACGGCTAATTTTCCGAAAATGCCCAGTCTCCATGCCCATTTCGCACAAAATTAACAGTATACGTTTTCAAGACCCCTAAAATGCAGTCTCCACAGTACAATGTTCAGAAAAACCGCCTACGAGACACAATCCTATAAATAAACCTAACCAGCGCGACAAAACAACAAAAAAAACACAATTTACTCGACGCATACGGCAAAACAACTCAATGACGCCATCAAAAAACGCTACATAATTCTCTAAAAAAAAGTTAGCGTACTATTTATATCAGCAAATAGTCCACGGACTTTGCTACCAGCATTTCAGTACCTCAGCGCCGCCCCTAAATGAGGGCGCGAGATGAGCTATGCAAATGTGGGAGCTGAGCTGAATTTCCTGGCAGGGTTGTGTGATTATTGTGAGGCGTGTGGGGCGTGTGAGGCGTATGGGGCGTGTGAGGCGTGTGGGGCGTGTGAGGCGTGTGTGGCGTGTGGGGCGTGTGGGGCGTGTGGGGCGTGTGGGGCGTGTGGGGCATGTGGGGCGTGTGGGGCGTGTGGGGCGTGTGGGGCGTGTGGGGCGTGTGGGGCATGTGGGGCGTGTGTGGCGTGTGGGGCGTGTGGGGCGTGTGGGGCGTGTGGGGCGTGTGGGGCGTGTGGGGCGTGTGGGGCGTGTGGGGCGTGTGGGGTGTGTGGGGCGTGTGGGGCGTGTGGGGCGTGTGAGGCGTGTGGGGCGTGTGGGGCGTGTGGGGCGTGTGAGGCGTCTGGGGCGTGTGGGGCGTGTGGCGCGTGTGAGGCAAGTGAGGCGTGTGGGGCGTGTGGGGCGTGTGGGGCGTGTGAGGCGTGTGGGGCGTGTGGGGCGTGTGAGGCGTGTGGGGCGTGTGGGGCGTGTGGGGCGTGTGAGGCGTGTTGGGCGTATGGGACGTGTGAGGCGTGTGGGGCGTGTGAGGCGTGGGGGGCGTGTGAGGCTTGTGAGGCGTGTGAGGCGTGTTGGGCGTGTGTGGCGTGTGAGGCGTGTGGGGCGTGTGAGGCGTGTGGGGCGTGTGAGGCGTGTGGGGCGTGTTGGGCATGTGAGGCGTGTGGGGCGTGTGGGGCGTGTTGGGCAAGTGAGGCGTGTGAGGCGTGTTGGGCGTGTGGGGTGTGTGAGGCGTGTGGGGCGTGTGAGGCGTGTGGGGCGTGTGGGGTGTGTAAGGCGTGTGAGGCGTGTGGGGCGTGTGGGGCGTGTGGCGCGTGTGAGGCAAGTGAGGCGTGTTGGGCGTGTGAGGCGTGGGGGGGCGTGTGAGGCATGTGAGGCGTGCGAGGCGTGTGAGGTGTGTTGGGCATGTGAGGCGTGTGGGGCGTGTTGGGCATATGAGGCGTGTGGGGCGTATGAGGCGTGTGAGGCGTGTGGGGCGTGTTGGGCATGTGAGGCGAGTGGGGCGTATGAGGCGTATGAGGCGTGTGAGGCGTGTGAGGCGTGTGAGGCGTGTGAGGCAGGCGTATGAGGCAAGCAGAGCAAATGTCAAATCTGCCAAGCAACTGCCAAGTCGCACTTGACAAGGACGCGCTCTGCCAATATTTGGAGGCTTCAACCGCCGCTGTCATGTGCGTCATGTGTGTCATGTGCGTCATGTGCGTCATGTGTGTCATGTGCATGACGTGGGCCATGTGTGTCATGTGCGTCATGTGCATCATGTGTGTCATGTGCATCACGTGAGCCATGTGTGTCATGTGCGTCATGTGCGTCATGTGTGTTATGTGTGGCATGTGCGTCCTGTTTGTCATGTGTGTCATGTGCATCACGTGGGCCATGTGTGGCATGTGCGTCATGTGCGTCATGTGTGTCATGTGTGGCATGTGCGCCATGTGCGTCATGTGTGTCATGTGCATCACGTGGGCCATGAGTGGCATGTGCGTCATGTGCGTCATGTGTGGCATGTGCGTCATGTGCGTCATGTGTGTCATGTGCATCACGTGGGCCATGTGTGGCATGTGCGTCATGTGCGTCATGTGGGTCATGTGCATCACGTGTGCCATGTGTGGCATGTGCGTCATGTGCATCATGTGTGTCATGTGCATCACGTGGGCCATGTGTGGCATGTGCGTCATGTGCGTCATGTGTGTCATGTGCATCACGTGTGCCATGTGTGGCATGGTCACGTGTGCCATGTGTGATGTGTGCGTCATGTGTGTCATGTGTGTCATGTGTGTCATGTGCACCATGTGCGTCTTTTGCGTCACGAGAGCGTTGTGCACTGCAGCTAAACACTGCAGCTATACACTGCAGCTGTACACAGCAGCTATACACTGCAGCTAAACACTGCAGCTGTACACTGCAGCTGTACACAGCAGCTATACACTGCAGCTATACACTGCAGCTGTACACTGCAGCTGTACACGGCAGCTATACACTGCAGCTATACACTACAGTTATACACTGCAGCTGTACACAGCAGCTATACACAGCAGCTGTACACAGCAGCTGTACACAGCATCTGTACACAGCAGCTGTACACAGCAGCTGTACACAGCAGCTATAAACTGCAGCTATACACTGCAGCTGTACACAGCAGCTATACACTGCAGCTAAACACTGCAGCTGTACACTGCAGCTGTACACAGCAGCTATACACTGCAGCTATACACTGCAGCTGTACACTGCAGCTGTACACGGCAGCTATACACTGCAGCTATACACTACAGTTATACACTGCAGCTGTACACAGCAGCTATACACAGCAGCTGTACACAGCAGCTGTACACAGCATCTGTACACAGCAGCTGTACACAGCAGCTGTACACTGCAGCTGTGGGTTCAGGCTCCGCCAGCTCCGCGTGGTTGGCTAATAATAAATTACAAAGTACCCAAACGACTAACAGCTCGAGCACGCAACGACTGGAACTTCTATGAAAATTTAAATGTTAAATAACTCGAAAATAACGCACCAGCGAGCAGAATGTCATTCGTGTAAAACGTTTTAAATGTGTTCCTTTAGTGATTCTTGGCAACGAAATTATTGAGATGATTGAAAACATTAAATTCAATATTAACCAAATCAAATTACGGTAGGGAAATTTGAAAAAAATTAGGGCAAAATGATTAGAACAAACAAGATCATGATATTTTTATATGACTTGGAGGTGAAAAATTGCTAACCTAAAATACAAAATAGAAATTATTTGAAAAGTTTTCCATTACCAAGTGCGGGATGTGTTGACGCCGTGTTTGTTGTTGAAATGATCTTGTGTAATGCCTTAGTTCTTTTTATTGTTTGTTTGTATTGAATGTGGTTGTGAGTGTGGCACACAACACACACACAACACACCAGACACTCAACACACAGCCGCCACAGCACACAAGACACACGAGACACACAGCACTCACAACACCCACAACACCAACAACACCCACAACACCCACAACACCCACAACACTCACAACACCCACAACACACAGCCCACACAACACCCACAACACACACAACACACACAACACACACAACACACACAACACACACAACACACACAACACACACAACACACACAACACCCACAACACACAACACCCACAACACCCACAACACCCACAACACCCACAACACACACAACACACACAACACACACAACACACACAACACACACAACACACACAACACACACAACACACACAACACCCACAACACCCACAACACCCACAACACACACAACACACACAACACACACAACACCCACAACACCCACCACACCCACAACACCCACAACACCCACAACACACACAACACACACAACACACACAACACACACAACACACACAACACACACAACACACACAACACACACAACACACACAACGCACACAACACACACAACACACACAACACCCACAACACCCACAACACCCACCACACCCACAACACCCACAACACCCACAACACCCACAACACCCACAACACCCACCACACCCACAACACCCACAACACACAACACACACAACACACACAACACCCACAACACCCACCACACCCACCACACCCACAACACCCACAACACCCACAACGCACACAACACACACAACACACACAACACCCACAACACCCACCACACCCACAACACCCACCACACCCACAACACCCACAACACACACAACACACACAACACACACAACACGCACAACACACACAACACCCACAACACCCACAACACCCACCACACCCACCACACCCACAACACCCACCACACCCACAACACCCACAACACACACAACACACACAACACACACAACACACACAACACACACAACACACACAACACACACAACACCCACAACACCCACAACACCCACCACACCCACAACACCCACAACACCAACAACACACAACACACACAACACACACAACACACACAACACCCACAACACCCACCTCACCCACAACACCCACAACACCCACAACACACACAACACACACAACACCCACAACAACCACAGCACCCACAACACCCACAACACCCACAACACACACAACACACACAACACCCACAACACACACAACACACACAACACACACAACACCCACAACACCCACCAAACCCACCGCACCCACAACACCCACAACACCCACAACACACACAACACACACAACACACACAACACCCACAACACCCACAACACCCACCACACCCACAACACCCACAACACCCACAACACACACAACACACACAACACCCACAACACCCACAAAACCCACAACACCCACAACACCCACAACACACACAACACACACAACACCCACAACACCCACAACACACACAACACACACAACACACACAACACACACAACACACACCAGACATACAACACACACAACACACACAACACACACAACACACACAACACACACAACACACACAACACCCACAACACACACAACACACACAACACCCACAACACCCACAACACACACAACACACACAACACCCACAACACCCACAACACACACAACACACACAACACACACAACACACACAACACACACAACACACACAACACCCACAACACCCACAACACCCACCACACCCACAACACCCACAACACCCACAACACACACAACACACACAACACCCACAACACCCACAACACCCACAACACACACAACACACACAACACCCACAACACCCACAACACACACAACACACACAACACACACAACACACACAACACACACAACACACACCAGACATACAACACACACAACACACACAACACACACAACACACACAACACACACAACACACACAACACCCACAACACACACAACACACACAACACCCACAACACCCACAACACACACAACACACACAACACCCACAACACCCACAACACACACAACACACACAACACACACAACACACACAACACACACAACACACACAACACACACAACACACACCAGACATACAACACACACAACACACACAACACACACAACACACACAACACACACAACACACACAACACACACAACACACACAACACACACAACACACACAACACCCACAACACCCACAACGCACACAACACACACAACACACACAACACCCACAACACCCACAACACCCACAACACCCACAACACACACAACACACACAACACCCACAACACACACAACACCCACAACACACACAACACACACAACACCCACAACACCCACAACACACACAACACCCACAACACACACAACACCCACAACACACACAACACACACCAGACATACAACACCCACAAAAAACAACACACACAACACACACAACACCCACAACACCCACAACACCCACCACACCCACAACACCCACAACACCCACAACACCCACCACACCCACAACACACACAACACACACAACACACACAACACACACCAGACATACAACACACACAACACACACAACACACGCACACACAACACACACCAGACACACAGCACACAAGACACATAACACACAACACACAGCACACAACACACACCTGTGTAACATGTAGATGAAGTTGAACATGCAGTTCAACACGGACATGAGCAGGTCTGCGGCGCTCAGGTTCATCAGGAAGTAGTTGGTCACCGTCCGCATCCGCTTGTGAGCTGTGGATGGAACGAATATCCATAATTACCCACAGCATGCTAAGTGTGCACTCATCTTAACACAGTAATGAGCACAAGATACGTAGTTTCAATAAACTAATTATACAATTATACGAAGTGAAGAGCACAAAGACAGTTTCAATAGGCTAGTAATTAGGACAATATCCCGAGTTGGAAGTTGGAATCGACAAGTGGAATGAAGAATATTTGAACGAACAACAGAAATTTGTACCTTCGAGCGTACACTTTCAAAACCAACTTGATTGTGCGTTCTTGTGCGTTGTTTCAGAAAAGGGAGAATTTTGGTTGTGTTTGAATTATTATTTCAGAAATGACAAGAAAACGAAGTATGTGCGTTATTTTAGGAAAGACCAAAAAGTTGGTTGTTTTAATGCATTATACCAGAAATTACTGTTTTTCAATTGCTTATTTCAGAGACGCTAATAGATTTAAATAACAAGGATCTTATTGCTGAGCAGAGGAGCCTTGAAGACATGTATGATTTGATATATGGTGGACGTCTCGTTATACTTAAGCTATTCCACATGGTGGAAATAATTTTCGGTGTGCAGAAGGCCTGCGTTAACGTGACGGCCTGCAGAAGGCCTGCGTTAATGTGACGGCCTGCAGAAGGCGCCTGCGTTAACGTGACAGCCTGCAGAAGGCCTGCGTTAACGTGATGGCCTGCAGAAGGCCTGCGTTAATGTAACAGCCTGCAGAAGGCCTGCGTTAACGTGACGGCCTGCAGAAGGCCTGCGTTAACGTGACGGCCTGCAGAAGGCCTGCGTTAACGTGACGGCCTGCAGAAGGCCTGCGTTAACGTGACGGCCTGCAGAAGGCCTGCGTTAATGTGACGGCCTGCAGAAGGCGCCTGCGTTAACGTGACAGCCTGCAGAAGGCCTGCGTTAACGTGATGGCCTGCAGAAGGCCTGCGTTAATGTAACGGCCTGCAGAAGGCCTGCGTTAATGTGACGGCCTGCAGAAGGCCTGCGTTAACGTGACAGCCTGCAGAAGGCCTGCGTTAACGTGACGGCCTGCAGAAGGCCTGCGCTAATGTGACGGCCTGCAGAAGGCCTGCGCTTATGTGACGGCCTGCAGAAGGCCTGCGGTAATGTGACGGCCTGCAGAAGGCGCCTGCGTTAATGTGACGGCCTGCAGAAGGCCTGCGCTTATGTGACGGCCTGCAGAAGGCCTGCGTTAACGTGACAGCCTGCAGAAGGCCTGCGTTAATGTGACGGCCTGCAGAAGGCCTGCGTTAACGTGACAGCCTGCAGAAGGCCTGCGTTAACGTGACGGCCTGCAGAAGGCCTGCGTTAATGTGACGGCCTGCAGAAGGCCTGCGCTAATGTGACGGCCTGCAGAAGGCCTGCGTTAAGGTGACGGCCTGCAGAAAGCCTGCGTTAACGTGACGGCCTGCAGAAGGCCTGCGTTAATGTGACGGCCTGCAGAAGGCCTGCGTTAACGTGACAGCCTGCAGAAGGCCTGCGTTAATGCGACGGCCTGCAGAAGGCCTTCGCTAATGTGACGGCCTGCAGAAGGCGCCTGCGTTAATGTGATGGCCTGCAGAAGGCCTGCGCTAATGTGACAGCCTCCAGAAGGCATGCGCTAATGTGACGGCCTGCAGAAGGCCTGCGTTAATGTGACGGCCTGCAGAAGGCCTGCGCTAATGTGACGGCCTGCAGAAGGCCTGCGATAAGGTGACGGCCTGCAGAAGGCCTGCGCTAATGTGACGGCCTGCTGAAGGCCTGCGTTAATGTGACCGCCTGCAGAAGGCCTGCGTTAACGTGACGGCCTGCAGAAGGCCTGCGTTAATGTGACGGCCTGCAGAAGGCCTGCGCTAATGCGATGGCCTGCAAAGGCCTGCGTTAATGTGACGGCCTGCAGAAGGCCTGCGCTTATGTGACGGCCTGCAGAAGGCCTGCGTTAACGTGACTGCCTGCAGAAGGCCTGCGCTAATGTGACGGCCTGCAGAAGGCCTGCGCTTATGTGACGGCCTGCAGAAGGCCTGCGTTAACGTGACTGCCTGCAGAAGGCCTGCGCTAATGTGACGGCCTACTGAAGGCCTGCGTTTAGGTGACGGCCTGCAGAAGGCCTGCGTTAATGTGATGACCTGCAGAAGGCCTGCGTTAACGTGACGGTCTGCGTTAATGTGACGGCCTGCTGAAGGCCTCGCCAATGTGACGGCCTGCAGAAGGCCTGCGTTAACGTGACGGCCTGCAGAAGGCCTGCGCTAATGTGACGGCCTGCTGAAGGCCTGCGTTAATGTGACGGCCTGCAGAAGGCCTGCGTTAACGTGACGGCCTGCAGAAGGCCTGCGTTAATGTGACGGCCTGCAGAAGGCCTGCGCTAATGTGACGGCCTGCAGAAGGCCTGCGCTAATGTGACGGCCCGCAGAAGGCCTACGTTAACGTGACAGCCTGCAGAAGGCCTACGTTAATGTGACAGCCTCCAGAAGGCCTGCGCTAATGTGACGGCCTGCAGAAGGCCTGCGTTAAAGTGACCCTACAGAAGGCCTGCGTTAACGTGACAGCCTACAGAAGGCCTGCGTTAATGTTGCGGCCTGCAGAAGGCCTGCGCTAATGTGACGGCCTACAGAAGGCCTGCGTTAATGTGACGGCCTCCAGAAGGCCTGCGCTAATATGACAGCCTCCAGAAGGCCTGCGCTAATGTGACGGCCTCCAGAAGGCCTGCGCTAATGTGACGGCCTGCAGAAGGCCTGCGCTAATGTGACAGCCTCCAGAAGGCCTGCGCTAATGTGACGGCCTGCAGAAGGCCTGCGCTAATGTGACGGCCCGCAGAAGGCCTACGTTAACGTGACAGCCTGCAGAAGGCCTACGTTAATGTGACAGCCTCCAGAAGGCCTGCGCTAATGTGACGGCCTGCAGAAGGCCTGCGTTAAAGTGACCCTACAGAAGGCCTGCGTTAACGTGACAGCCTACAGAAGGCCTGCGTTAATGTTGCGGCCTGCAGAAGGCCTGCGCTAATGTGACGGCCTACAGAAGGCCTGCGTTAATGTGACGGCCTCCAGAAGGCCTGCGCTAATATGACAGCCTCCAGAAGGCCTGCGCTAATGTGACGGCCTCCAGAAGGCCTGCGCTAATGTGACGGCCTGCAGAAGGCCTGCGCTAATTCTTAGAGCTGTGGTGACGGGTATGACACACCGATAACGTCAGTCCCAAGGTATGAAAAATGAATGAATGCTCAGTAGAATGAGGTACTAAGTTTACCATCTGGTGGTCAGAACGGAGGATTGAAATTCCTTTCGTTCACATATTGTGAGCTGTTCTCTGGTAAATATTAGGAGATATATTAATACATATATTTATATATATATATATATATATGTATAGTGGCAGTAGTGACAGTAGAGGCAGTCAGTCAAGGTAGCGGAAACAAGGTAGGGCCATTTCTGTGGGAGAAAATGTACCTCCTTATGTTCGGCCAGCCAATAGGATGGCTTTATTTCAAACAAACTTTATGACGTCACCAAAACGCCATGTCGTTTGGCCAATAGTGGAGCCAGATTTGGGGTAGCAGTGCTACCAGATGCAATAAGAGCACTGCTATTGGTTCGTTGCCGTCACGTCAGTAAAATCACACCGACATAAAAAAAAAGACTGATTTGAACCTACCTTGTTTCTTCTACCGTGCAGCCAGTGGTGGCAGTCAGAGGTGGCAACTTGCCACCACAGAGACAGGTCACTCTCAAGTGTTACATTTATAGACGCCTCAGCTGTGTACTGCTTACTGCATCACTTACTGCATCACTTACTGCATCCCTTACTGCATCACTTACTGCATCACTCAATGCATCACTTACCGTATCACTTACTACATCCCTTACTGCATCACTTACTGCATCACTCAATGCACCACTTACTACATCACTCACTGCATCACTTACTGCATCACTTACTGCATCACTTACTGCATCACTCACTGCATCACTTACTACATCACTCACTGCATCACTTACTGCATCACTTACTGTGTCACTTACTACATCACTTACTGCATTACCTACTGCATCACTTACTGCATCTCTTACTGCATCACTTACTACATCACTTACTGCATCACACACACTGCATCACTCACTGCATCACTTACTACATCACTCACTGCATCACTTACTGCATCAATTACTGCATCACTTACTACATCACTTACTGCATCACTTACTGCATCACTTACTGCATCACTTATTGCATCGCTTACTACATAACTTACTGCAACACTTACTGCATCACTCACTGCATCACCTGCTGCATCACTCACTGCATCACTTACTGCATCACTTACTGTATCACTTACTGCATCACTTACTGCAGCACTCACTGCATCACTTACTACATAACTTACTGCAACACTTACTGCATCACTCACTGCATCACCTGCTGCATCGCTCACTGCATCACTTACTACATCACTTACTTCATCACCTGACACCTCATGTAGAGCATCCCTCAGCCGCATATCTGTATATACTGTATATATATATTATCTATGATTATATATATTATATTGATGTATGGTGACGTAACCCCCAATTGCGTGACTGTCCGCCACACTTCAGCGTTTGTGTCACGTTTATGCATTAAACTTTACCGGGATTTTAATCCCGAATTTACATATGTACTCCTTCCTTATTACATATGTACTCCTTCCTTATTACATATGTACTCCTTCCTTATTACTTATGTACTCCTTCCTTATTACGTATGTACTCCTTCCTTATTACATATGTACTCCTTCCTTATTACATATGTACTCCTTCCTTATTACATATGTACTCCTTCCTTATTACATATGTACTCCTTCCTTATTACTTATGTACTCCTTCCTTATTACTTATGTACTCCTTCCTTATTACTTATGTACTCCTTCCTTATTACATATGTACTCCTTCCTTATTACATATGTACTCCTTCCTTATTACTTATGTACTCCTTCCTTATTACATATGTACTCCTTCCTTATTACATATGTACTCCTTCCTTATTACTTATGTACTCCTTCCTTATTACATATGTACTCCTTCCTTATTACATATGTACTCCTTCCTTATTACTTATGTACTCCTTCCTTATTACATATGTACTCCTTCCTTATTACATATGTACTCCTTCCTTATTACATATGTACTCCTTCCTTATTACATATGTACTCCTTCCTTATTACTTATGTACTCCTTCCTTATTACATATGTACTCCTTCCTTATTACGTATGTACTCCTTCCTTATTACATATGTACTCCTTCCTTATTACATATGTACTCCTTCCTTATTACATATGTACTCCTTCCTTATAACATATGTACTCCTTCCTTATTACATATGTACTCCTTCCTTTTTACATATATACTCCTTCCTTATTACATATGTACTCCTTCCTTATTACATATGTACTCCTTCCTTATTACTTATGTACTCCTTCCTTATTACATATGTACTCCTTCCTTATTACATATGTACTCCTTCCTTATTACATATGTACTCCTTCCTTATTACATATGTACGCCTTCCTTATTACATATGTACTCCTTCCTTATTACATATGTACTCCTTCCTTATTACATATGTACTCCTTCCTTATTACGTATGTACTCCTTCCTTATTACATATGTACTCCTTCCTTATTACATATGTACTCCTTCCTTATTACTTATGTACTCCTTCCTTATTACATATGTACTCCTTCCTTATTACATATGTACTCCTTCCTTATTACATATGTACTCCTTCCTTATTACATATGTACGCCTTCCTTATTACATATGTACTCCTTCCTTATTACATATGTACTCCTTCCTTATTACATATGTACTCCTTCCTTATTACGTATGTACTCCTTCCTTATTACATATGTACTCCTTCCTTATTACATATGTACTCCTTCCTTATTACATATGTACTCCTTCCTTATTACATATGTACTCCTTCTTTATTACATATGTACTCCTTCCTTATTACATATGTACTCCTTCCTTATTACATATGTACTCCTTCCTTATTACATATGTACTCCTTCCTTATTACATATGTACTCCTTCCTTATTACATATGTACTCCTTCCTTATTACTTATGTACTCCTTCCTTATTACATATGTACTCCTTCCTTATTACATATGTAATCCTTCCTTATTACATATGTACTCCTTCCTTATTACATATGTACTCCTTCCTTATTACATATGTACTCCTTCCTTATTACATATGTACTCCTTCTTTATTACATATGTACTCCTTCCTTATTACATATGTACTCCTTCCTTATTACATATGTACTCCTTCCTTATTACATATGTACTCCTTCCTTATTACATATGTACTCCTTCTTTATTACATATGTACTCCTTCCTTATTACATATGTACTCCTTCCTTATTACTTATGTACTCCTTCCTTATTACATATGTACTCCTTCCTTATTACATATGTACTCCTTCCTTATTACATATGTACTCCTTCCTTATTACATATGTACTCCTTCCTTATTACATATGTACTCCTTCTTTATTACATATGTACTCCTTCCTTATTACGTATGTACTCCTTCCTTATTACATATGTACTCCTTCCTTTTTACATATATACTCCTTCCTTATTACATATGTACTCCTTCCTTATTACATATGTACTCCTTCCTTATTACTTATGTACTCCTTCCTTATTACATATGTACTCCTTCCTTATTACATATGTACTCCTTCCTTATTACATATGTACTCCTTCCTTATTACATATGTACTCCTTCCTTATTACATATGTACTCCTTCCTTATTACATATGTACTCCTTCCTTATTACATATGTACTCCTTCCTTATTACATATGTAATCCTTCCTTATTACATATGTACTCCTTCCTTATTACATATGTAATCCTTCCTTATTACATATGTAATCCTTCCTTAATACATATGTACTCCTTCCTTATTACATATGTAATCCTTCCTTATTACATATGAACTCCTTCCTTATTACATATGTAATCCTTCCTTATTACATATGTACTCCTTCCTTAATTGCATTTTACATCAAGTCTGTGTGGCATGTGCGATGTGCATGTTTGTTGATATGTGCGTGATGTACAGTAAACTGAGATTTGTTTTTTATGTCTTTTTGTGGTAAGAAAGTGCGGGTGAAGAAACGTAATTCTTTTGTTGACATGCGAGGAGATTGTGCGAAGATTGCCTCGTTCAACTTGAGGAGCAATCTATGATTGTCTAATTGTACTCCGGGAACAATCTATGAAAGTTACGTTTAGCTGATGATAATAAGCAATGATTGCTTCACTCAACTCATGACAATAAGCAATGATTGCTTCACTCAACTCATGATAATAAGCAATGATTGCTTCACTCAACTCATGATAATAAGCAATGATTGCTTCACTCTACTCATGATAATAAGCAATGATTGCTTCACTCAACTCATGATAATAAGCAATGATTGCTTCACTCAACTCATGATAATAAGCAATGATTGCTTCACTCAACTCATGATAATAAGCAATGATTGCTTCACTCAACTCATGATAATAAGCAATGATTGCTTCACTCTACTCATGACAATAAGCAATGATTGCTTCACTCAACTCATGATAATAAGCAATGATTGCTTCACTCAACTCATGACAATAAGCAATGATTGCTTCATTTAACTGAAGATAATAAGCAATGATTGCTTCACGCAACTCATGACAATAAGCAATGATTGCTTCACTCAACTCATGATAATAAGCAATGATTGCTTCACTCAACTCATGATAATAAGCAATGATTGCTTCACTCTACTCATGATAATAAGCAATGATTGCTTCACTCAACTCATGATAATAAGCAATGATTGCTTCACTCAACTCATGATAATAAGCAATGATTGATTCACTCAACTCATGATAATAAGCAATGATTGCTTCACTCAACTCATGATAATAAGCAATGATTGCTTCACTCTACTCATGACAATAAGCAATGATTGCTTCACTCAACTCATGATAATAAGCAATGATTGCTTCACTAAACTCATGACAATAAGCAATGATTGCTTCATTTAACTGAAGATAATAAGCAATGATTGCTTCACGCAACTCATGACAATAAGCAATGATTGCTTCACTCAACTCATGATAATAAGCAATGATTGCTTCACTCAACTCATGATAATAAGCAATGATTACTTCATTGAACTCGTGATAATAAGCAATGATTGCTTCATTGAACTCATGATAATAAGCAATGATTGCTTCACTCAACTCATGATAATAAGCAATGATTGCTTCACTCAACTCATGACAATAAGCAATGATTGCTTCACTCAACTCATGACAATAAGCAATGATTGCTTCACTCAACTCATGACAATAAGCAATGATTGCTTCACTCAACTCATGACAATAAGCAATGATTGCTTCACTAAATTCATGACAATAAGCAATGATTGCTTCACTCAACTCATGATAATAAGCAATGATTGCTTCACTCAATTCATGACAATAAGCAATGATTGCTTCACTCAACTCATGACAATAAGCAATGATTGCTTCACTCAACTCATGATAATAAGCAATGATTGCTTCACTCAACTCATGACAATAAGCAATGATTGTTTCACTCAACTCATGATAATAAGCAATGATTGCTTCATTTAACTGAAGATAATAAGCAATGATTGCTTCACTCAACTCATGACAATAAGCAATGATTGCTTCACTCAACTCATGACAATAAGCAATGATTGCTTCACTCAACTCATGATAATAAGCAATGATTGCTTCACTCAACTCATGACAATAAGCAATGATTGCTTCACTCAATTCATGACAATAACCAATGATTGCTTCATTTAACTGAAGATAATAAGCAATGATTGCTTCACTCAATTCATGACAATAAGCAATGATTGCTTCACTCAACTCATGACAATAAGCAATGATTGCTTCACTCAACTCATGATAATAAGCAATGATTGCTTCACTCAATTCATGACAATAAGCAATGATTGCTTCATTTAACTGAAGATAATAAGCAATGATTGCTTCACTCAACTCATGACAATAAGCAATGATTGCTTCACTCAACTCATGACAATAAGCAATGATTGCTTCACTCAATTCATGACAATAAGCAATGATTGCTTCATTTAACTGAAGATAATAAGCAATGATTGCTTCACTCAATTCATGACAATAAGCAATGATTGCTTCATTTAACTGAAGATAATAAGCAATGATTGCTTCACTCAACTCATGACAATAAGCAATGATTGCTTCACTCAACTCATGATAATAAGCAATGATTGCTTCACTCAACTCATGACAATAAGCAATGATTGCTTCACTCAACTCATGATAATAAGCAATGATTGCTTCACTCAACTCATGATAATAAGCAATGATTGCTTCACTCAACTCATGATAATAAGCAATGATTGCTTCACTCAACTCATGACAATAAGCAATGATTGCTTCACTCAACTCATGACAATAAGCAATGATTGCTTCACTCAACTCATGACAATAAGCAATGATTGCTTCACTCAACTCATGACAATAAGCAATGATTGCTTCACTCAACTCATGACAATAAGCAATGATTGCTTCACTCAACTCATGACAATAAGCAATGATTGCTTCATTTAACTGAAGATAATAAGCAATGATTGCTTCACTCAACTCATGATAATAAGCAATGATTGCTTCACTCAACTTACGAAGCAGTAGATGATTTCTTCATTGTGTGTACATTTCTTAAAAAACGCAGGATTGATAATTCTTAATAATTAACAAAAAACATTTGACACACTGAATGTAGCGCAGAACTCACTACATTACAACAATAATGAAGTTATAATGATCGAAAATATTCAATAAATATTTTAGAAATAGAAAAAATTTAATTTTCGAATATCACTTTTTTGGCTTTAGTTAAATATCAGAAAATATTCAGAGATGCAAGTGAAAATATTCATGTATTGACTTTTCGATTTCGGTGAAACACCTAAAAATATTCAAAAATTCACGTGAAAATATTTATATTTTAACGGTTTAGCTTCGGTGAAGACAAAAATATTCAAAAATTCACGTGAAAATATTCAAATATTATCTTTTTAGTTTCGATGAAACACGTGACTCGTAAAGCTCTCAATGATAAGGCTCTGGACTTCAAATTTCCCATTGTGAAATATAAGGCCGAACAAGGCCGCCAAATCGTGTTAGGTTAATTTAAGCAGCAGCGGCGGCGCGGTATCGCCCACTCTGAACAAACTCCTAACTTCCCTGACCCAACTTTTGTTTCGAAAGTTTGCCCGTGTTCAACTCAGATATCAACTTTTTGGGGAGAAATAGCTGTTGAGTTTGACGTCAATGTTCAGAGTACGACTTCATATCTTGGTTTTATGTAGGAATGATTTTTGGTGCTTATGAAAAAAGTGTAGTTATTTAAATGCTTATTTGGGACGAATACCGTGATGTCGGTGGTGACAATTGCTAACTTAAATGCTAAAAATAGATCAAATTTGCAAGGTCTATCAATTTAAAGTACTGATGTGCAAAATTGATGTCTAGAAATATGAAATAGTACAAATTTAGAATACTAAAAATGCGAAATACTTGGAATATAAGGTACTTTAAATATGCTATATGATAATAAAAACACAAAGTACATAAACTACAACACACTAAAAAAAATGTACCAGATACACAAAATATTAGAAACTCAAAATACTAGAAGTAAAACGATTAAAAAATGTTAGAAACTCAATGAAAAAATGTTAGAAAAAATGTTAGAAATGAAAAAATGTTAGAAATGTTAGAAAAAATGTTAGAAACTCAAAATTAAAATGTTAGAAACTCAAAATACTAGAAGTAAAACGATTACACATACGAAACGTCATATATATTTAGAAAGTACTAGAAAATCATTCACAAAACATTAAAAATACAAAAACCTAGAAGTAACACTATTACAAATACGAAACATTAAATATATTTAGAAATTTACTAGAAAATCAAAATACCATAACGAGAAGTACGACCATTAAAAATAAGAAAATGATAAAAGAGAAGTAAAACTATTACAAATACTAAACATCAAAAACAAAAAAACACAAGAAATAAAAATTCCAAGCGGCAGCTCAACACACCGATGACGTCACGACATTTTCCACCGCACTAAACCATTAACATTTCAAGATCCCTTTTCAATGCACAATTAAAACACAAATCATCTCCACGTGTAAAGAGATCAAGCTTCGCAATAAACTCCGTTTTAAAATAGGTTCATTATTTATTTTTAAGCATTTTGCAAAAAAAAACAGTTTCCATTTTTTCTTTTTGTTTACGTGCACCGCAACACAAAACAGTGCGAGCGTCGGCACGAGTTGCCTTCATCTTCCCAGAAAAATTCAGACGTCGGTGAAAAATTGCAACACAAAGCAATAAATACAGAAGCAATAAATAATTAGAAACTTGCTAGCAAGAACAGACTAAAAACAGGTTGAATGCATTATCTAGTTTGATGATTTGTTTGTGGCATCGAAATATCGGTTGAATTTTGATTTTAATGATAATACAGCTGCAAGCAGACGCTGCTTTACAGCTGCAGGCAGACGCTGCTCTACAGCTGCAGGCAGACGCTGCTTTACAGCTGCAGGCAGACGCTGATCTACAGCTCCAGGCAGACGCTGCTCTACAGCTGCAGGCAGACGTTGATCTACAGCTCCAGGCAGACGCTGCTCTACAGCTCCAGGCAGACGCTGCTCTACAGCTGCAGGCAGACGCTGCTCTACAGCTGCAGGCAGACGTTGATCTACAGCTCCAGGCAGACGCTGCTCTACAGCTGAAGGCAGACGCTGCTTTACAGCTGCAGGCAGACGCTGCTCTACAGCTCCAGGCAGACGCTGATCTACAGCTGCAGGCAGACGCTGCTCTACAGCTGCCGGTAGACGCTGCTCTACAGCTGCAGGCAGACGCTGCTCTACAGCTGCAGGCAGACGCTGCTCTACAGCTGCAGGCAGACGCTGTTCTACAGCTGCCGGTAGACGCTGTTCTACAGCTGCAGGCAGACGCTGCTCTACAGCTGCCGCCACAGCTGATTGCCTCGTATGGCTAACGGGCAAACTTTTCGCCAAGACAGCCGCAATTTGCCTGCGGTGACGCAATGTGTGGAGGCAATGTGTGGGGAAATGAGGCAATGTGTGGGGATATGATGCAATGTGTGGGGAAATGAGGCAATGTGTGGGGAAATGAGGCAATGAGTGGGGAAATGAGGCAATGTGTGGGGAAATGAGGCAATGTGTGGGGAAATGAGGCAATGTGTGGGGAAATGAGGCAATGTGTGGGGAAATGAGGCAATGTGTGGGGATATGATGCAATGTGTGGGGAAATGAGGCAATGTGTGGGGAAATGAGGCAATGTGTGGGGATACGATGCAATGTGTGGGGAAATGAGGCAATGTGTGGGGATATGATGCAATGTGTGGGGAAACGAGGCAATATGTGGGGATATGATGCAATGTGTGGGGATATGATGCAATGTGTGGGGATATGATGCAATGTGTGGGGAAATGAGGCAATGTGGGGGGATATGATGCAATGTGTGGGGAAATGAGGCAATGTGTGGGGAAATGAGGCAATGTGTGGGGATATGATGCAATGTGTGGGGATATGATGCAATGTGTGGGGATATGATGCAATGTGTGGGGAAATGAGGCAATGTGTGGGGATATGATGCAATGTGTGGGGAAATGAGGCAATGTGTGGGGAAATGAGGCAATGAGTGGGGAAATGAGGCAATGTGTGGGAATATGATGCAGTGTGTGGGGATATGATGCAATGTGTGGGGAAATGAGGCAATGTGTGGGGATATGATGCAATGTGAGGGGATATGATGCAATGTGTGGGGAAATGAGGCAATGTGTGGGGATATGATGCAATGTGTGGGGAAATGAGGCAATGTGTGGGGATATGATGCAATGTGTGGGGATATGATGCAACGTGTGGGGAAATGAGGCAATGTGTGGGGAAATGAGGCAATGTGTGGGGATATGATGCAATGTGTGGGGATATGATGCAATGTGTGGGGATATGATGCAATGTGTGGGGATATGATGCAATGTGTGGGGAAATGAGGCAATGTGTGGGGAAATGAGGCAATGTGTGGGGATATGATGCAATGTGTGGGGATATGATGCAATGTGTGGGGAAATGAGGCAATGTGTGGGGATATGATGCAATGTGTGGGGATATGATGCAATGTGTGGGGAAATGAGGCAATGTGTGGGGAAATGATGCAATGTGTGGGGATATGATGCAATGTGTGGGGAAATGAGGCAATGTGTGGGGATATGATGCAATGTGTGGGGATATGATGCAATCTGTGGGGAAATGAGGCAATTTGTGGGGAAATGAGGCAATGTGTGGGGATATGATGCAATGTGTGGGGATATGATGCAATGTGTGGGGAAATGAGGCAATGTGTGAGGATATGATGCAATGTGTGGGGATATGATGCAATGTGTGGGGATATGATGCAATGTGTGGGGATATGATGCAATGTGTGGGGATATGATGCAATGTGTGGGGATATGATGCAATGTGTGGGGATATGATGCAATGTGTGGGGATATGATGCAATGTGTGGGGAAATGAGGTAATGTGTGGGGAAATGAGGCAATGTGTGGGGAAATGAGGCAATGTGTGGGGAAATGAGGCAATGTGTGGGGATATGATGCAATGTGTGGGGATATGATGCAATGTGTGGGGATATGAGGCAATGTGTGTGGAAATGAGGTAATGTGTGGGGAAATGGGGCAATGTGTGGGGAAATGAGGCAATGTGTGTGGAAATGGGGCAATGTGTGGGGAAGTGAGGCAATGTGTGGGGAAATGAGGCAATGTGTGGGGAAATGAGGCAATGTGTGGGGAATTGAATGAGAGAGTAGCAAAGTCTAGACACAATGAAGTTTTTCAGTTCTTCCGTCTCCGAGCTCCTTTTGTTGCCGTCTTAGCCGGCCGTGACAGCGGTATAAGATAACAGCTGTTAAAGGTGGTGACCCCAGAGTGACCTACAACCACCAACGGCCGAAGCAACATCCTAGCCTTACAAATGGTGACCTCAGAAGATTGTCATCTAACAACTGATGACCCCAGCAGCTCCAAAAACTGTTGACCCCAGCAGCTCCAATAACTGATGACCGCAGCAGCCCTCCAGTTACTTCACCGACGGGCTAAGCTTCAACATCGCTTGCCCCTACATCTAGTGGCCGCAGCAGCTCTTCAGCGGGTTCACCATCGGGCCTAGGCTTCCACATTGCCTGCCCCTGACAACTGGTGACCCAGCAGCTCTCCAGCGGTTTCACCATCGGGCCGATGCTTCAACATTGCCTGCCCACTCCATCTGGTGATCTCAGCAGCACCCATCTCTGCTCTCTTGCTGCAATCAACGAGCCAGCCTTCATTGCAATTTCCGCTATGTGTTTCAAGCACTGCAAGAACGTTTAACAAAGCACGAAAATGCACAACCGAGCCGCCAAAACGCCTCTACGCTCGGCCTCTACGCATGGCCTCTACTCTCGGCCTCTAAGCTCGGCCTCAACGCTCGGCCTCAACGCTCGGCCTCAACGCTCGGCCTCATCGCTCGGCACCACGGCTTCTTCGCTCGACCTCAATGCTCGGCTTCATCGCTCGGCTTCACTGCACGGTCTCAACGCCCGGTTTCATCGCTTAACACCAACGCTCTGCAGCATCATTTTAATTTACCAAATTTTACCGTTCAAACTTCTTTCTCTCTAGGGGGAGGGTACTTGTAGTGCTCTACCTTAGTTACCCCTCAAACCTTGATTCTAGTCATTTATGTTCAGTAACCTTAATATGTCTCATTATAAATTTAATCAATAAAAAGTTCCAACTCCAAAAACGGAACTCGATGGCAGAAGCAGCAACAACACCTGGTCTTACAAGATCATACCTTAGTTTGAGTCTCTTAAGCCGCTACAGAGGTGTTCCTCAAAGAGGAAAGAGGAAGGCACCTTGCAGGATAGGGGTTCCCAAGCTGTGGTGCTCGCACCCCCAAGGGGAGGGTGTAAGGTCCAGGTAAAAAATATTATATTTGCTTTATGGGGACAATTTTATATCAGTGGGTGCGAGGCTCGAATGAAATTTCCTTAGGGGGGCGGGGCAAAAAAAGCTTGAAAACCGCTGCTTTAGTAAACAATAAAATAAAACGGGAATCTATGCACAAGGCGTGTTCCCACACAAGATCTTCTGAGCGTATAAACAGTAAATTGAGATGGGAGGCTATGAAAGAAGATAGAAGTTAAAGAAGAAAATCAGAGGGGATGGTAAACAGGGTGGGTATGAATGGAAAAAAATCCTTTACAAAACGAAAACCTTTTCTACTCATATTCCAACGCATTGAAGGCTAAGACTTCAGCTCGGGACCTCACATGTTCCACATGGGATCACTAATTGCATAGATACAATAGTTGTATCTCCGTGAGAGGGGGTAGTGTAAGTAACGACCATGTAACAAGACTTGCTACTGGCAGAGAGTAACAAATTTGTTACAACACTGCACCCTCTGCCACCGTTCGGGGCAAGTTGCTTTATAGACTTTTCTTCAGAAACATTTTTCGTAAAATGATAATTGTTACAGATGGTACTTACAAAATGTAAGGAAGTCTATATTCTGCCCTATGTTGTTATTGGAAGCAGGGTGTTGAATTTTGCCCTATGTCATTACTGAGAGCAGGGTGTTGAATTTTGCCCTATGTCATTACTGAGAGCAGGGTGTTGAATTTTGCCCTATGTCATTACTGAGAGCAGGGTGTTGAATTTTGCTCTTTGATGACTACTTTTGACGACACCATTGCCGTCAAAATAAAATATTGGGTAGTGTGTTCTTTGGTCATATAGGTCACACTCCCGCCATTACGATGTTGTAACAGCCTTTGTAACAGTCTTTGTAATAGCTTTTGTAGCAGCCTTTGCAGCAGCCTTTGCAGCAGCCATTGTAACAGCCTTTGTAGCAGCCTTTGCAGCAGCCTTTGTAATAGCCTCTGTGACTGCCATTGCAACAGCCTTTGTAGCAGCCTTTGTAACAGCCTCTGTAACAGCCTCTGTAACAGCCTTTGCGCATGCCATTGTAACTGCCCTTGTAACAGCCTTTGTGACTGCCATTGTAACAGCCTCTGTAACAGTCTTTGTGACTGCCATTGTAACTGCCTTTGTAACAGCCTTTGTGACTGCCATTGTAACAGCCTTTTTGACTGTCATTGTAACAGCCTTTGTGACTGCCATTATAACTGCCTTTGTATTAGCCTTTGTGACTGCCTTTGTAACAGCCTCTGTAACAGCATTTGAAAGATAAAAGTGAACATGCTAGAGCAAGCATCATATCCTAACTGTTGCAGCTGCTTCATGCATAAACATAAAACTAAATAAGGGAACACTTTTTTGGTTCATTAATCACAAAATAAACTCAAGGAATACTTTTTTGGTTCATTAATCACAAAATAAATTCAAGGAATACTTTTTTGGTTCATTAATCACAAAATAAATTCAAGGAATTCTTTTTCGGTTCATTAATCACAAAATAAATTCAAGGAATACTTTTTCGGTTCAATGATCACAAAATAAATTAAAGGAATACTTTTTCGGTTCATTGATCACAAAATAAATTCAAGGAATATTTTCTCGGTTAATTGATCAAAAAATTATTTAAGTGAATAGTTTTTTTCGGATCATTGGCCGCATCACCAAATCAGGCAAAGATTGCTTTACGCTCGATCATAAAAGTGATAATTTTAGAGCGTGATAAGGTCCAGCCTGCGAGCAGGGGTCTGTGACTGCTGGAGGGTAGTTGTGTGGGTAGCTGTGTGGCAATGTCTCTTTCTCTGTGTGGCAATGTCTCTTTCTCTGTGTGGCAATGTCTCTTTCTCTGTGTGGCAATGTCTCTTTCTCTGTGTGGCAATGTCTCTTTCTCTGTGTGGCAATGTCCCTTTCTCTGTGTGGCAATGTCTCTTTCTCTGTGTGGCAATGTCTCTTTCTCTGTGTGGCAATGTCTCTTTCTCTGTGTGGCAATGTCTCTTTCTCTGTGTGGCAATGTCCCTTTCTCTGTGTGGCAATGTCTCTTTCTCTGTGTGGCAATGTCTCTTTCTCTGTGTGGCAATGTCTCTTTCTCTGTGTGGCAATGTCTCTTTCTCTGTGTGGCAATGTCTCTTTCTCTGTGTGGCAATGTCCCTTTCTCTGTGTGGCAATGTCTCTTTCTCTGTGTGGCAATGTCTCTTTCTCTGTGTGGCAATGTCCCTTTCTCTGCGTGGCAATGTCTCTTTCTCTGTGTGGCAATGTCTCTTTCTCTGTGTGGCAATGTCTCTTTCTCTGCGTGGCAATGTCTCTTTCTCTGTGTGGCAATGTCTCTTTCTCTGTGTGGCAATGTCCCTTTCTCTGCGTGGCAATGTCTCTTTCTCTGTGTGGCAATGTCCCTTTCTCTGCGTGGCAATGTCTCTTTCTCTGTGTGGCAATGTCCCTTTCTCTGCGTGGCAATGTCCCTTTCTCTGTGTGGCAATGTCCCTTTCTCTGCGTGGCAATGTCTCTTTCTCTGTGTGGCAATGTCCCTTTCTCTGCGTGGCAATGTCTCTTTCTCTGTGTGGCAATGTCTCTTCCTCTGCGTGGCAATGTCTCTTTCTCTGTGTGGCAATGTCCCTTTCTCTGCGTGGCAATGTCTCTTTCTCTGTGTGGCAATGTCCCTTTCTCTGCGTGGCAATGTCTCTTTCTCTGTGTGGCAATGTCCCTTTCTCTGCGTGGCAATGTCTCTTTCTCTGTGTGGCAATGTCCCTTTCTCTGTGTGGCAATGTCCCTTTCTCTGCGTGGCAATGTCCCTTTCTCTGTGTGGCAATGTCCCTTTCTCTGCGTGGCAATGTCTCTTTCTCTGCGTGGCAATGTCTCTTTCTCTGTGTGGCAATGTCTCTTTCTCTGTGTGGCAATGTCTCTTTCTCTGTGTGGCAATGTCCCTTTCTCTGCGTGGCAATGTCTCTTTCTCTGTGTGGCAATGTCTCTTTCTCTGTGTGGCAATGTCTCTTTCTCTGTGTGGCAATGTCTCTTTCTCTGTGTGGCAATGTCTCTTTCTCTGCATGGCAATGTCTCTTTCTCTGCGTGGTAATGTCTCTTTCTCTGCGTGGCAATGTCTCTTTCTCTGTGTGGCAATGTCTCTTTCTCTGCGTGGCAATGTCTCTTTCTCTGTGTGGCAATGTCTCTTTCTCTGTGTGGCAATGTCCCTTTCTCTGCGTGGCAATGTCTCTTTCTCTGTGTGGCAATGTCTCTTTCTCTGTGTGGCAGTGTCTCTTTCTCTGTGTGGCAATGTCTCTTTCTCTGTGTGGCAATGTCTCTTTCTCTGCGTGGCAATGTCTCTTTCTCTGCGTGGCAATGTCTCTTTCTCTGTGTGGCAATGTCTCTTTCTCTGCGTGGCAATGTCTCTTTCTCTGTGTGGCAATGTCTCTTTCTCTGTGTGGCAATGTCTCTTTCTCTCTGTGGCAATGTCTCTTTCTCTGTGTGGCAATGTCTCTTTCTCTGTGTGGCAATGTCTCTTTCTCTGTGTGGCAATGTCCCTTTCTCTGTGTGGCAATGTCTCTTTCTCTGCATGGCAATGTCTCTTTCTCTGTGTGGCAATCTCTCTTTCTCTGTGTGGCAATCTCTCTCCCTCTGTGTGGCAATCTCTCTTTCTCTGTGTGGCAATCTCTCTCCCTCTGTGTGGCAATCTCTCTTTCTCTGTGTGGCAATCTCTCTCCCTCTGTGTGGCAATCTCTCTCCCTCTGTGTGGCAATCTCTCTTTCTTTGTATGGCAATCCCTAAATGTTTTTTGTTTTCAAAAACTGCTACCTTTTGCTTATAATTAATTTCTGCTTTTTGTTTTCAATATTACGAAAAAACAACTGCTTTTGCTCACAATCTAAAGTTGTTTTTTGTTTTAAATCGCCAGCTACATTTTTGAGCAATTTCTAGCAAATTTGTAGAGTTTAATGTCCAGATTTTGTCTAATTAATTTTCCCCTTTGAATAATAACTCGCGTCCTTTGATATTTTAGAAGTTAAAGTGGTCACGAAACTTTGAACTTTGGATGCTCACTCGCAATGGCAGGGCTTTGTCCCTTAAATAATTAAATATAATTAAGATTCGAACGCTGTGTATGTTTGAATTTCATATCTCAAATTAGAATGCTCTTTAATGCGACATTCATTGTATCGTCAAATTAAAATAAGCTAATTATTTGCTGACTGTACGATCCTCTCAGCGAGATAAGAGATGAATTTAAAAAACTCAAACTCTCGTAGTTAAAGTTTCTCATATCAAAGCACAACTTTAGTTTTAAATTGAACTCTTCCATCGCTGAAATGCGTCTCCAAAATCGAGATTTTTCCAACAACGACCGCCGTCAAAAAAAGTGCATAAAGCGAGCGATCTAAAAATCCAATCCAAAGCTAAATATTCTTTTTTCTGCTTGCAGCTTCTGTTGCTCTGTTCAAGGTCATTATTGAGTTATTCGATTTAGTTTTTGTAAATTACTTTTTCTGTTCTGTGATCTTTGACACTATTTTACTGTTGCTTTTTGTAAAGCTCATGTGTCGATGTGAGTGGAGATTGTGTCCTCCGAGCTCATGTGTCGATGTGAGTGGAGATTGTGTCCTCCGAGCTCATGTGTCGATGTGAGTGGAGATTGTGTCCTTCGAGCTTATGTGTCGATGCGAGTGGAGATTGTGTCCTCCGAGCTCATGTGTCGATGTGAGTGGAGATTGTGTCCTCCGAGCTCATGTGTCGATGCGAGTGGAGATTGTGTCCTCCGAGCCCATGTGTCGATGTTAGTGGAGATTGTGTCCTCCGAACTCATGTGTCGATGTGAGTGGAGATTGTGTCCTCCGAGCCCATGTGTCGATGTTAGTGGAGGTTGTGTCCTCCGAACTCATGTGTCGATGTGAGTGGAGATTGTGTCCTCCGAGCTCATGTGTCGATGTGAGTGGAGATTGTGTCCTCCGAGCTCATGTGTCGATGTGAGTGGAGATTGTGTCCTTCGAGCTCATGTGTCGATGCGAGTGGAGATTGTGTCCTCCGAGCTCATGTGTCGATGTGAGTGGAGATTGTGTCCTCCGAGCTCATGTGTCGATGTGAGTGGAGATTGTGTCCTCCGAGCTCATGTGTCGATGTGAGTGGAGATTGTGTCCTCCGAGCTCATGTGTCGATGTGAGTGGAGATTGTGTCCTCCGAGCTCATGTGTCGATGCGAGTGGAGATTGTGTCCTCCGAAGTCCGAGCTCATGTGTCGATGTGAGTGGAGATTGTGTCCTCCGAGCTCATGTGTCGATGCGAGTGGAGATTGTGTCCTCCGAGCTCATGTGTCGATGCGAGTGGAGATTGTGTCCTCCGAAGTCCGAGCTCATGTGTCGATGTGAGTGGAGATTGTGTCCTCCGAGCTCATGTGTCGATGTGAGTGGAGATTGTGTCCTCCGAGCTCATGTGTCGATGTGAGTGGAGATTGTGTCCTCCGAGCTCATGTGTCGATGCGAGTGGAGATTGTGTCCTCCGAGCTCATGTGTCGATGCGAGTGGAGATTGTGTCCTCCGAGCTCATGTGTCGATGTGAGTGGAGATTGTGTCCTCCGAGCTCATGTGTCGATGCGAGTGGAGATTGTGTCCTCCGAGCTCATGTGTCGATGCGAGTGGAGATTGTGTCCTCCGAAGTCCGAGCTCATGTGTCGATGTGAGTGGAGATTGTGTCCTCCGAGCTCATGTGTCGATGTGAGTGGAGATTGTGTCCTCCGAGCTCATGTGTCGATGTGAGTGGAGATTGTGTCCTCCGAGCTCATGTGTCGATGCGAGTGGAGATTGTGTCCTCCGAGCTCATGTGTCGATGCGAGTGGAGATTGTGTCCTCCGAGCTCATGTGTCGATGTGAGTGGAGATTGTGTCCTCCGAGCTCATGTGTCGATGCGAGTGGAGATTGTGTCCTCCGAGCTCATGTGTCGATGCGAGTGGAGATTGTGTCCTCCGAGCCCATGTGTCGATGTGAGTGGAGATTGTGTCCTCCGAACTCATGTGTCGATGTGAGTGGAGATTGTGTCCTCCGAGCCCATGTGTCGATGTGAATTAGGCATTTTTACGAAAGTCTCCCCGTCTTCCTTCTTGCTTACGGCTATTTGTGCGTTATTTCTATAATGAGGGTCAACTAACCAAAGAATTACATGTTTACGTTTTTCTCTAAATTTTTCAAGCTATCACAGACGTGACATTTAAGTTAAATATTTTGTTAGTTAACCTTCTCATCGTGCTCGTAACACGATCATTTTTTAGCACAATGTCGCCAAACATATTTTTCATGGTGCTCCCTTCCTTATTTCGGAAATATACTCCAGCTGCAAACCAAACCGGCCATTGACTTCATGGAAAAGTTTACTGTTAATTATGAGAAATTTACGAGAAAAAACTGGTGATGGTATAAGCAAGGTGACACACGGACACAGTTTTCTTTAATATTGTTGCAAGGCGAAGTGGGTTAGAGTTAAAAATACAATACAATAACATATATCATTTGATTGGCGTCAATTCAAGGTGATGATATAATGATATTTATCATTTGGTGAGAATTAATTAATGCCTCTCTATCTCAGACTTCGGGTCATAAATTAACTTTCACCAATTATTATATCATAAATTAATTTTCACCAAAAGATACGTATCATAATTTAACTTTCATCAAATGATATATATCATAAATTAACTTTCATCAAATTATACATATCATAAATTAACCTTCATCAAATGATATATATCATAAATTAACTTTCACCAAATGATATATTTCTTAAATTAACTTTCACCAATTATTATATCATAAATTAATTTTCACCAAAAGATACGTATCATAATTTAACTTTCATCAAATGATATATATCATAAATTAACTTTCATCAAATTATACATATCATAAATTAACTTTCATCATATGATATATATCATAAATTAACTTTCATCAATGATATATATCATAAATTAACTTTCATCAAATGATATACATCATAAATTAACTTTCACCAAATGATATATTTCATAAATTAACTTTCACCAATGATATATATCATAGATTAACTTTCACCAAATGATATACATCATAAATTAACTTTCATCAAATGATATAAAATGACTTCCACCAAATGATATGAAATGACTTCCACCAAATGATATAAAATGACTTCCACCAAATGATATGAAATGACTTCCACCAAATGATATAAAATGACTTCCACCAAATGATATGAAATGACTCCCACCAAATGATATAAAATGACTTCCACCAAATGATATAAATTCACCTCCACCAAACGACATACATCATTAGGGGGAAGTTCATCAATGACGCGAAGTCTGAGATAGACGCATCAGCTGCGCTCGTCTGTGCCCCCTAATTTGGACGGAGATATGAGCCGGCCATTATTTCTTTTATAAGATCAGCCATTCGTCAGGTCCTCCTCATTAAATGGCCGGCACATTTCTACATGGCGGCTGGTGACGTCACCACCGCGTTAGCGGCAGAGGAAAACTGCTCTTTTACGTGGAAATGGTGACGTACACGGAAAAAAAATGGCAATTTGCCTCTTGCCTGATGTATAAAACTGCTCTTTTACGTGGAAATGGTGACGTACACGGAAAAAAATGGCAATTTGCCTCTTGCCTGATGTATAAAACTGCTCTTTTACGTGGAAATGGTGACGTACACGGAAAAAAATGGCAATTTGCCTCTTGCCTGATGTATAAAACTGCTCTTTTACGTGGAAATGGTGACGTACACGGAAAAAAATGGCAATTTACCTCTTGCCTCATGTATAAAACTGCTCTTTTACGTGAAAATGGTGACGTACACGGAAAAAAATGACAATTTGCCTCTTGCTCCATGTATAAAACTGCTCTTTTATGTGGAAATGGTGACGCACACGGAAAAAAATGCCAACTATTTTGCCTCTTGCCTCACACAGCCCGAGGCTGCTCAGTAGCTGCTGGAAAAAGCAAGCTATCGATCGCCCTGTCAGCGACTGAAATGAGGGCTCGTTAAGTGTGTGTTTTATGTACTAAAAGTTGGTATAAAAACGCTACAGGATGCTCATTTCGGAAAAAAACCTTTGGTGCCGAACCTTCCATCACAAACTGCGATTAGCAGGGAAGGAATTTTCGTTCAATTTTTTTCCATCACAGAGAAAGGCATTTTTCTAACAACGAATTGTTATATCACTTACAAAACATGAGAGTTAATGTCCGAGAAATTCACTCCATGAGTTTCGTCTTTAGATAACTTAAATTTACTGAACATTCTGAGAGAACTGAAGCGGAGTACTCGTGAGGAAGAAGTTAACTCTTACCTTCCCAGTTTGATCTCAGATTCCAAGAGTCTTTTCCAAGATTCCAAGATTCCAAGATTCCAAGATTAGATTCCAAGTGTCTTTTATACGCACAGGAAATCTGGATTACAATGTTTTGTGATCAATTCACAAGACGTTTATTTGACTTTACATTACTCCTATATTATTATACCTATTCTAGTTTGCCCTGGAGTTATAAGACATCTGTCCACTTGACTTTATATTACTTCTTCAATATTATACCTATTCTGGTTGGCCCTGGAGTTATAAGTAATCATTTTATAAAAATTAGCTCCCGCAAATCCCAGATACTTATGAACTGAGACATGCACTGTAAAATTTGTAAAATTTAAAGTATTTTTGTACGTTTGAGTTGAGGCTTGCGTAAAACAGCCTCGGATAACTCAAACATTGAGTGCACTGAGTGCCTATTGTAACTACCTATTATAAGGGCTTATTTTAACTACCTATTTCAATTACCTATTAAAAGTACCTATTTTAATTACCTATCACAAGTCCCTTTTTTAACTACCTATCATAAGTACCTATTTTAGCTACCTAACACAAGTCCCTATTTTAACTACCTATCATAAGTACCTATTTTAGCTACCTAACACAAGTCCCTATTTTAACTACCTATCATAAGTACCTATTTTAGCTACCTATCACAAGTCCCTTTTTTAACTACCTATCATAAGTACCTATTTTAGCTACCTATTACAAGTCCCTATTTTAACTACCTATCATAAGTACCTATTTTAGCCACCTATCACAAGTCCCTATTTCAACTACCTGTTATAAGAACCTATTTCAATCACCAATTAGAAGTCCCTATTTCAACTACCTGTTATAAGAACCTATTTCAATCACCAATTAGAAGTACTTATTCTCTAATTACCTATTTTAACTATCTGTTATGATTACCTAATTTATCTACCTATTACAAGTACCTATAATTAATACCTATCATAAGTACCTTTTCCAACTACCTATTTCATCTACTTATTATAAGTTCCTATTTCAACTACCTATTTCAAGCCCCTATTATTAAAGTACCTCTTTTAACAACCTGTAATAAGTATCAATTTTAACTACCTATTATAAGAACCTATTATAAGTACCTATTTCACGTACCTATTATAAGTGCCTATGTTATGTACCTTTAAAAGTACCTATTTTAAGTACCTATTATAAGTGCCTTTGTTAGTTACCTATAATAAGTACCTATTTTAAGTACCTATTATAAGTAACTATTTTAAGTACCTGTTCCAACTGCTTAATCTAAGCACCAATTACAAGTGCTCGTTTTAACCACTATTATAACCTATTAAACAAAACTCAACGCATTAGTAGTACCTATCACTTTGCACGCAGAACAGTCGTCCCCACACCCGAAGTCCGTTACAAACTCCCCTACTGTTGCCGATGAAGGAATCACTGCACAAACATGCCGAGATTCTAAGGCTTCTATGCCACACTGGTTGAATTGGCTAAAAAATTGCAGTTAATGAGAGTTGAAGTAAGGGAACTATTATGAATAAACCAATTTGAGCTTGTATTATTTCTGAAATTATGTGAATGGTGCGTAGTATTGAAAAGATATTTATATGAAATTAATTAATTAGTTCTTTAATTGCTTTTTAGTGTTTACATTTAACTATGATGAATGGGTAATTGTAAGCTACGAACGCGTCAACTTACGAAAGCTTCAACATACGAACATTCTCATAGAAAGTAACCAGTTAAGGAATGTCCCGTAAGTCCGTAACGGTACACCTTCAGCAATAAAATACCTGAGTACAGTAACAATGTTCGGTTTAAGATTATTACTTTAGAGTTAAAAAAGCAATAAAAAACATAACAGTGCTGCTACTCAAACATACCTGCTTAACAACAGGCTTCGATAATAACACAAAAATCAACACCCAAAGGCTTTTCAGAACAACAGGCTTAATGATTGTACAAAAATAATCGCAGCAGGATTTTAGAATATTAAGTTTCTTTTTTCAGAGGCATTTCAGAACAACAGGCTTAATGACTGTACAAAAATAACAACAGCAGGATTTTACAATATGAAATTACCTTTTTTCAGTCGTCAATACCCAGTATAATAACCACAAAGCCAGCAGGGAACTTCGGTGACCTGGAGTTGTTTTTGTAGGCGCGTACTGAAGTGTAAACAAAGCCTGGCAGTTATTGTCTCTTGTGCGCTGAGTGCGCGTGAGGCGCCGTGCTGTGAGGGCTTTGTTTACGGGGACGTTGTGGTGTCTTTTTGCTGTTTCTGCATTGCCCACTCCATGCGTACCCACTCCACGCGTGCCCACTCTACGCGTGCCCACTCTACGCGTGCCCACTCCATGCGTGCCCACTCCATGCGTGCCCACTCCACGCGTGCCCACTCCATGCGTGCCCACTCTACGCGTGCCCACTCTACGCGTGCCCACTCCATGCGTGCCCACTCCATGCGTGCCCACTCCACGCGTGCCCACTCCATGCGTGCCCACTCCACGCATGCCCACTCTACGCGTGCCCACTCTACGCGTGCCCACTCCATGCGTACCCACTCCACGCGTGCCCACTCTACGCGTGCCCACTCTACGCGTGCCCACTCTACGCGTGCCCACTCTACGCGTGCCCACTCCATGCGTACCCACTCCACGCGTGCCCACTCTACGCGTGCCCACTCTACGCGTGCCCACTCTACGCGTGCCCACTCCATGCGTGCCCACTCCATGCGTACCCACTCCATGCGTGCCCACTCCATGCGTACCCACTCCATGCGTGCCCACTCCACGCGTGCCCACTCCACGCGTGCCCACTCCATGCGTGCCCACTCCACGCGTGCCCACTCCACGCGTGCCCACTCCATGCGTGCCCACTCCATGCGTGCCCACTCCACGCGTGCCCACTCCACGCGTGCCCACTCCATGCGTGCCCACTCCATGCGTGCCCACTCCACGCGTGCCCACTCCATGCGTGCCCACTCCATGCGTACTCACTCCATGCGTGCCCACTCCATGCGTGCCCACTCCATGCGTACCCACTCCATGTGTGCCCACTCCACGCGTGGCCACTCCATGCGTACCCACTCCATGCGTGCCCACTCCATGCGTGCCCACTCTACGCGTGCCCACTCCATGCGTGCCCACTCCATGCGTACCCACTCCATGTGTGCCCACTCCACGCGTGGCCACTCCACGCGTGCCCACTCCACGCGTGCCCACTCCATGCGTGCCCACTCCATGCGTGCCCACTCCACGCGTGCCCACTCCATGCGTGCCCACTCCATGCGTACTCACTCCATGCGTGCCCACTTCACGCATGCCCACTCCACGCGTGCCCACTCCATGCGTGCCCACTCCACGCGTGCCCACTCCACGCATGCCCACTCTACGCGTGCCCACTCTACGCGTGCCCACTCTACGCGTGCCCACTCTACGCGTGCCCACTCCACGCGTGCCCACTCCATGCGTGCCCACTCCACGCGTGCCCACTCTACGCGTGCCCACTCTACGCGTGCCCACTCTACGCGTGCCCACTCTACGCGTGCCCACTCCACGCGTGCCCACTCTACGCGTGCCCACTCTACGCGTGCCCACTCTACGCGTGCCCACTCTACGCGTGCCCACTCCATGCGTGCCCACTACATGCGTGCCCACTCCATGCGTGCCCACTCCACGCGTACCCACTCATGACCGAGCACACCCGCACTACGTAAAATATTTGCTGCTATTCAAGTTGTATTGTATTAAAAAAATTAATTTGTCTTGACGTGAGTTGTGAAGAAGTAACATTCGGTGCTCTATGTGCTCTTTATTTGTAATGCTCACAAGTAGTTCTGTTGCTTGTTTGGTTCGCCTAATATATGTTCTGCGTACAAGGTGTTAATTTTCAACAGGTACAAACTTTCACAGGTGATAGGAATACTAAAAACAAACCCTTCTTCATGAATACCAAAATATAATACCAAAAATTGCGAAAATACCAAAAAATACCAAAATAAAACACCAAAAATTGCGAAAATACCGAAAAATACCAAAATAAATTACCAAAAGTTGCGAAACTCAATAGTTTTCGAGACATGAGCTTTAAAGTTTCAAGTTTGGTGTGCGTGAATTCTAATTACTGCAATATTGAGTTACAAATTGGCAACACTCAGTGTTCCCGAACCCGTTCGCTACTGCGCGTCGTTCTGGAAACATGGCGGCACATTTGTCGAACGAACGAAACTGACATGCATTTGACTTATGGTGCAGGAATGCTAGGGAGGCTGCTAGATGATACCAAGAGCTCTTCCCAAACAGATATCTGGCTGGACATCGATTGTTTACGGCCATACACCGTCGCCTACGTGAACTTGGCACTTTCAATGTGAACAGGAGAGCCTATGACCGGCTACGGCCAGCGCGTGAGGCTGTGTATAAGAGGATGTGTTGCACTACTTCCGTAACAGGCCTCGTGCAAGTACTAGAGCTGCAGCACGTGACTTAGCAATTCCCAACCATGTGGATGCGTGGAATGTTCTGCGACAACAATTTACATCCTTAACATTTCCAGCGAGTGTAAGATCTGCTCCCAAATGACCACATCCCAAGGGTTAACTTTGCACGTTGGTGCCTGACACAGGTAGAGAGTGATGAACGGTTTTTCAAGCGTGTTCTGTTCACACACGAAGCAACTTTCACACGGTCTGGACTGTTTAATACGCTCAATTTGCACAGCTGCCAGGAAGAGAACCCTGATGAAGTGCATCGCTTCCGCTACCAACATAGGTTTAGCGTGAATGCATCACCCGGTATTGTAGGTGAATACCTCATTGGCCCATATCTGATGCCATCTCCTCTAAATAGACAAACGTACCTCACTTTTCGTAAGGATACATTGCCAGGACTGCTAGAAGATGTGTCTCAAGGTCTTCTACGCAACATGTGGTTCCAGCACGACGGAGCTCCTGCTCGTAAGGATGAAAATGCTCGCCAATACCTCAACGAAACGTGCGGGATCAGGTGGATGGGGGGCGATGGGCCTGTGGCATGGCCTGCAAGATCTTCTGACTTTCACCCCTTTAGACTTTTCCTGGGAGGCCACATGAAGACATTGATCTACGAAACACCAATTCAGTCTGAGATAGATCTTATTGCAAGAGTAGTGGCTGCAGCAGGCGATATTGCGCAAGATCGAAGTATGTTGTCTCGTGTGCAGCTGTCTTTTCAGAGGAGGTGTCAGGTCTGCATTGAAGCAGGAGGCAGACACTTCCAACAATTATTGTAGATACTGATTGAAAGCACACTTTTTTACGCAATAGTTTGTTGCATCTTCCATTCTCGTTTTGGAGACGTAAGTTACTTGTTAAATACGTAGGTCACATTCTGAACTTTAAAGCTCAAAATGTCTAAAACGAATGGGATTGGTTTGCAATTTTTGATATTCATGAAAAAGGAATATTTTGAGTAGTCCTATCACCTATGAAAGTTTGTATCTGTTCAAAATTAACACCCTGCATATTCATCATATTCATTCATACCTGTAAACATAATTTTGATTTTCTTCTTCTATTCAGTACTGAGAACATTTCATTTGATTAATATATTTGTTGGATTATTTATTTAGCATTCTCAAATGTATGACTCATGCACACATGCATACATACATACATACATACACACACACATCCATACATCCATACATACATACATACATACATACATACATACACACACACACATCCACACATCCATACATACATACACCCAGCAACACACCCCACATGTGGGGGAAAAGAGTATAATGAACATAAATAATTCATCGGCACCAGATAACATCCCCCCGTCGTCCAATTAACATACATGAATTCGAGCCCCGGCCTGTCTCTCAAATGTGAGACATGTCATACGAAATTGGGATATATAATAAAAATGTGTGATGTTGTAAAATAAAAATGTGTGATGTATAATAAAAAGGTGTGATGGATAATAAAAATGTGTGATGATGTAAAATAAAAATGTGTGATGTATAATAAAAATGTGTGATGGATAGTAAAAATGTGAGATGTTATAAAATAAAAATGTGTGATGTATAATAAAAATGTGTGATGTATAATAAAAGTGTGTGATGGATAGTAAAAATGTGAGATGTTATAAAATAAAAATGTGTGATGTATAATAAAAATGTGTGATGTATAATAAAAATGTGTGATGTATAATAAAAATGTGTGATGTATAATAAAAATGTGTGATGTATTATAAAAATGTGTAATGTATTATAAAAATGTGTGATGTATTATAAAAATGTGATGTATTATAAAAATGTGTGATGTTTAATAAAAATTTGGGATACACAACACAAATGTGGGTAACTTGAAAAAATATAAGATACGTTATAAAAATGTGTCATGTGTTATAAAAGTGAGGGATGTGTTGTAAAAATGTGAAAAAAATAAACAATATATGAGATAAATAGAACAAATGTGGGAAATATAAAAATGTGAAAGATACAATAAAAATTTGGGAAACATAATAAAAAGGCGAGACTAAAAGGGACTGCTAGAAATGGGACTGTTAATAACTGATATATTATAGAACTGTGGAATATGTCATAAAAATGTGGGAATTATAATAAAAATGCATGAAATATAATAATGAGAGACATATAATAAAATTGTGAGAAATGTGATAAAATTAACTTTGATACATGTCTGCGAGACATATTACATGTCATTTAACTTACCATTTCTATTTATAAATATCAAAATTTCTTATCATTAAAAGAATAATTTCAAACCATTCAAATCTTCATTTCTAATCATTTAATAAATCTTTTGTTAGCATTTCAATAATTTCTAACCTTTAAAATAATAACTTCTAATTGTTCAACTATTCATTCAGTTTATCGTTTGAATAATTTTTTTAGCCAAAAATTTAATTAATCATTTAAATCTTCATTCAACTAATCATTTAATTGAAAAATCCTTCAATTTATCTTATAAATAATAATTTAAATCATCATTCCAGCAATAATGGAACTACTTATCATTGATTTAATCCTTAGCTAATTATTTACTTGATAGTTTTACCAATCATTTAGTTTTTCATGTCTAAAGTGGTGATTAATCATCTTATTATTCATTTCTAATTTTCAACTAATCATTTAACTAACTAATCGATCGATCAATCATTCACGTAGTTATTCAAGTGCTCATTTATCAACCATTTAAAGATTCATTTACCTGATCCTTTCTACCCATTTACACGCTTATTCACATATGCATTTACTTAATCATTCACCTTAATATTTAAGTGAACATTTATCTAACCATTCAATGAATCATTTCACCGATCCTTTCCACCCATTTACGTGCTTATTCACAAATTTATTTCCCTAATCATTCCCACATTCATTCACCTAATCATTCACCTTATAATGTAAGTGATCATTTATCTAACCATTCAACGAATCATTTTTACATATTTACGAGCGGATGCAAGCCGTACATTTGCTGCACACCGGCTCACGCTATCGCTGGTGTGGCGCTAATGAGGCATGTAGGTGCAGCTTTATCGTCCCCTGCTCTCTTGAAGCCCCCTTGCTCCCTAACGAGTTAAATGCGTCGCAAGCACCTGAAATGTTCATGAATGTTACATGTAAAATGCCGTACAGCGTTTGTTATTGCAAGCCACACAGCATTCAAATCTAAAATGTCCGTGTTGAGCATCTCTTGTTTTTTTTATAATTGTTGTAGCGTGCGGTGTGGCTACCGACAGATTTTTGAAAGCTTCGTGCTGGTAGTATACGAGTATTTCAAAGAGCACTTTTTAACTAGTATAAGTCAAAGCGGAGCACTTCCTCACCTGTATGTTCCAAAGAGGAGCACTTCTTGAAACGCACCGTTTTGACATATACATTTGTATTTTTAATTATATATGTATATATATATATATAATTATATATATATTATAGCACATGTAAATACTTTTTTGACTTATATATATAAATATATTTCGACATATCAATAAGATCGTGCCGTTTCGACAAAGAAGTTGAAACCAAAACCCTCGTTGAAATCACCGAAGAAACATCACCGTTTCCAAAAGAAAAATAAAACTAAAACCTTGGCTTCATTGAAATTGCCCAAAAAAACACTATAGTCTCGATTTTCATTTCCTTTATAAAAAGTGTACAATGAAAATAAGCAAATTTCACATGCACACTACGGTAGCTCGTTTGTGTCAGCGTTGGAATTTCAGTTCCACTTAATTTATTGATAGCATAAAACACAAATACACGTAATTCACATGCGCACTACGGCAGCGCTTTTATTTCTAAATTGGAATTTCAGTCAAGATTCCTTTATTGGAAGTATAAAATACAAATAAATGTTATTTACATGCGCACTACGTGTGCGCTTTTGTATCTACATTAGAATTTCCGTCCTTTATTGAATGCAAAGACTGCAAATGAATTTAACTCACAAGCGCACCAAAGTAACTCTTTTGTACCGGCCCTGAAATTTCTAAGATTGACGGAGTTCTCTAGCAGAGCCACAATTCGTATCCAAGGAGGGCCATTTGGTGTCCTAAATGACTGTCACTTTGTTAGCCAACGACAGGCTCTCACTGAAATAAGGAGAAAGATCTTTCTGAAAGGCCAGTCATTTTGTAAGGCTCTAGCTCATTTAGCAAAAATAAGAACGAAAAAGAAACTAGAAACAACCGTAAATTCACTTCCAAAGTTGGTACATGAAATGGGTCTCAGCCAATTGGATTTTGAATGATTCTCATTGGGGAAGCCGCATTTGATTTTTTTATCACTAAAATTTGTGAATTTACACTCACAAATAATATATGGCATTACAAATGCTCAGCTGTTGATGACGCTGTAGGGAATTAATTTGGAAATTAGGAGAAAAATAGCTAGAAGAAGACACGATAATATATTACTGACGGTTTTAAATTATTAGGTGTTGCTGTGCCAGGTTTTTTGTCTTAGATTCGTAAACTGTGACATTTATTATAACAAAATATAGGGAACACATTCTTAGCAAAATACATTTCTTAAGTTTAGTAATTTGGAAACCATAATAAAAAAAGGGAGGGAGTGATTTAGGAAAGATAGATGAAATTCTAGGCATAAATCTCATGTCCTCAGTACAGCCCAGATCTGAACACTTCAAGCCAGCACCATATCACCTCCTGGGGTACTTTATTTTAGTGCACCAGTAAACTTCTGGTTGAAATCAACCAAAGCTCAATCACTTTCGCTTGAAAATTACTTTATAAATTTTCATCCTCACATATTCCTAACCGTAATTACTCATTAAAAACAAAAGCTACTCTGGAGCAACAGAACGCAAAGTGGACTCTGTATCTTAACACTTTGATCGCAATTAGTTAACATGAAGTTCTAAAGTCAATTGTAGAAAGTAATTTTGAAAATAGCAAACATTAACTGGATCGCGCATTTATTTGACTTTAATTAAGTATTTCTGAAAATTAAGTTTGTGACTACTGGTCTGTCATCAGAATTAGAAAAATCACCTCCGTAGCCACCGGTGGTGCACGTTGCCGTCAAAATGTTAAGAAAAAACACAAAGCCGGGGCATCATGACTCTTTACAAGTCACATTTCCTTCAAAATCAAAAGAAAGAACAGAGCTCGCATGTGCCCCTTTATTTTTATGTTTTTACAGACGAAAAGAAATGTTTTGCATAACTCCCAGCATTGTTTCGTACAGTTAATTGAAGTCGTGTAGAACAGAAATCATCAATGGGTTTCTATTGTATAATAAACTGCGTGACAGAAAAAAAGGGGCTTACAAAACTGTAGTCAGTATGGGGCAAACAGTACAGTGCATAGTGCATTAAGCGGTGACTGTAGCCAACACAAGGCAAACAGTACAGTGCATAGTGCATTTAGCGGTGACTGTAGCCAACACAGGGCAAACAGTACAGTGCATAGTGCATTTACTTGTGACTGTAGCCAACACAGGGCAAACAGTACAGTGCATAGTGCATTTACCTGTGACTGTAGCCAACACAGGGCAAACAGTACAGTGCATAGTGCATTTACTTGTGACTGTAGCCAACACAGGGCAAACAGTACAGTGCATAGTGCATTTACCTGTGACTGTAGCCAACACAGGGCAAACAGTACAGTGCATAGTGCATTTACTTGTGACTGTAGCCAACACAGGGCAAACAGTACAGTGCATAGTGCATTTACTTGTGACTGTAGCCAACACGGGACAAACAGTACAGTGCATAGTGCATTTACTTGTGACTGTAGCCAACACAGGGCAAACAGTACAGTGCATAGTGCATTTACTTGTGACTGTAGCCAACACAGGACAAACAGTACAGTGCATAGTGCATTTACTTGTGACTGTAGCCAACACGGGACAAACAGTACAGTGCATAGTGCATTTACTTGTGACTGTAGCCAACACGGGACAAACAGTACAGTGCATAGTGCATTTACTTGTGACTGTAGCCAACACAGGGCAAACAGTACAGTGCATAGTGCATTTACTTGTGACTGTAGCCAACACGGGACAAACAGTACAGTGCATAGTGCATTTACTTGTGACTGTAGCCAACACGGGACAAACAGTACAGTGCATAGTGCATTTACTTGTGACTGTAGCCAACACAGGACAAACAGTACAGTGCATAGTGCATTTACCTGTGACTGTAGCCAACACAGGGCAAACAGTACAGTGCATAGTGCATTTACCTGTGACTGTAGCCAACACAGGGCAAACAGTACAGTGCATAGTGCATTTACCTGTGACTGTAGCCAACACAGGGCAAACAGTACAGTGCATAGTGCATTTACCTGTGACTGTAGCCAACACAGGGCAAACAGTACAGTGCATAGTGCATTTACCTGTGACTGTAGCCAACACAGGGCAAACAGTACAGTGCATAGTGCATTTACTTGTGACTGTAGCCAACACGGGACAAACAGTACAGTGCATAGTGCATTTACCTGTGACTGTAGCTAACACGGGACAAACAGTGGTGATAATATGGAAATGTGAAGATAGCTTTTCAAGTAACGTAAAGTAAAAGTTCCAGTTTTCAGGTAAAAAATTTCAAAGCGCACCAGAAATGCGAAAATAACTCGAACAATCCTACCACATGCATGATACAAAGAGAGCTTTATGTTGAATTTAACACTTTGTCCGCAACGTGCGCTACCGGTGGTCACGGAGGGGATTTTCATGATGTTGCTCACCGACCAGTAGTCACAAACTCAATTTTCATTTATCCTTAATTAAGGCTAAATGAAAGTCTGATTAAGTAAATGTTTTCACTTTTCAAAATTGCTTACAGAGTTGAACATCTCACGTATCCCATTAATTCCTGGCGTCCGTCGTATAGGACGACCAACCATGCAAATTAAGACTGATAGAGAATGAAAAAGTAGAGCGTTGTTCATCGTAACTCTTTAATTGCTGTTCCATTATGTATTAATATTGAATTAATTAATATATATTTTAATTACTCACATCGACAGGATCCATGTTCTAATTGTACGTCAATGAAGACAGTTTGTTATCTTTTCCATCGTACGAGCCGTTATTCGAACCTCTGTCATAAAAGGGTTAATTTAACTGCTAATAATAATTATTAAATTGCTTTCTTAACTAACTTCAAAATTGAGTTGAATATTGAACATCAGTTTAAATAACTGAGGTCGAAGTGTTAATATGGAGTATAAGGCTTAATGTAAAATCTTTATATTCAAACAACTGCAACCCGGACAACTGAAGCTCCACAGAAAGTATACAGTACACATGCAAATTACAGCGGGTCTCACACAGCAACACACAGAGACATCGCCCTTATGTACACGCGACAAAAAGGCTAAAAAAGCGTTTAACGGACGGCTCGTAAGAACAAGAGACTGTACAGAAGCGCAACAATGTCCTCTTAACGAACTGCGAGCGACAACTAAAGTCACTGAAAAAAAAGCGCAACTAAATTAAACGCTACAATAGCCATTATTTAAAATTAACTAGGCCTTTAAAACACAGTACGGCGATTCATGGTCATACGTCCGTCTTTGTCGGGGTGTGTGACGAGTGATATTACCGTGATGTCTTTGTCGGGGTGTGTGACGAGTGATATTACCGTGATGTCTTTGTCGGGGTGTGTGACGAGTGATATTACCGTGATGTCTTTGTCGGGGTGTGTGACGAGTGATATTACCGTGATGTCTTTGTCGGGGTGTGTGACGAGTGATATTACCGTGATGTCTTTGTCGGGGTGTGTGACGAGTGATATTACCGTGATGTCTTTGTCGGGGTGTGTGACGAGTGATATTACCGTGATGTCTTTGTCGGGGTGTGTGACGAGTGATATTACCGTGATGTCTTTGTCGGGGTGTGTGACGAGTGATATTACCGTGATGTCTTTGTCGGGGTGTGTGACGAGTGATATTACCGTGATGTCTTTGTCGGGGTGTGTGACGAGTGATATTACCGTGATGTCTTTGTCGGGGTGTGTGACGAGTGATATTACCGTGATGTCTTTGTCGGGGTGTGTGACGAGTGATATTACCGTGATGTCTTTGTCGAATGACCGATATTTGATCTTATTTATTTAGGTATGAGCCTGAACAGATCGCACACTGCACCACACACTGCACCACACACGACACCACACACAGCACCACACACAACACCACACACAACAAAACACACAACACCACACACAACACCACACACAACACCACCATGACACCACACACAACACCACACACAACACCACACACAACACCACACACTGCCCCACACACAACACCACACACAGCACAACACACAACACCACACACAGCACCACACACAACACCACACACTGCAGCGGACACGAGCTCTGAAGCCAATGTTCCTGCCGCAAAACTTGCTCAACTTTCCTGTCGCGCGGAAGACGCGAGAATTTCGTCTCATCCCTTCCGGGAGGCGGTCATCTGGAAAATAATTAGAGAGAAAAGTGCTTCTCAATAGACACCGTGTGTGCTGTGTAGAGGCTGTGTGGAGGCTGTATGGAGGCTGTGTAGAGGCTGTGTGGAGGCTGTGGGGAGGAGGTATGGAGTCAGTGAGGAGGCTGTATGGAGGCTGTGTAGAGGCTGTGTGGAGGCTGTGTGGAGGCTGTGTGGAGGCTGTTTGGAGGCTGTGTGGAGGCTGTGTGGAGGCTGTATGGAGGCTGTGTGGAGGCTGTGTGGAGGCTGTGTGGAGGCTGTGGGGAGGAGGTATGGAGTCAATGAGGAGGCTGTATGGAGGCTGTGTAGAGGCTTTGTGGAGGCTGTGTGGAGGCTGTGTGGAGGCTGTATGGAGGCTGTGTAGAGGCTGTGTGGAGGCTGTGGGGAGGAGGTATGGAGTCAGTGAGGAGGCTGTGTAGAGGCTTTGTGGAGGCTGTGTGGAGGCTGTGTGAAGGCTGTGTGGAGGCTGTGTGGAGGCTGTATGGAGGCTGTGTGGAGGCTGTGTGGAGGCTGTGTGGAGGCTGTGGGGAGGAGGTATGGAGTCAGTGAGGAGGCTGTATGGAGGCTGTGTAGAGGCTTTGTGGAGGCTGTGTGGAGGCTGTGTGGAGGCTGTATGGAGGCTGTGTAGAGGCTGTGTGGAGGCTGTGGGGAGGAGGTATGGAGTCAGTGAGGAGGCTGTATGGAGGCTGTGTAGAGGCTGTGTGGAGGCTGTGGGGAGGAGGTATGGAGTCAGAGAGGAGGCTGTGTGGAGGCTGTGTAGAGGCTGTGTGGAGGCTGTGGGGAGGAGGTATTGAGTCAGTGAGGAGGCTGTATGGAGGCTGTGTAGAGGCTTTGTGGAGGCTGTGTGGAGGCTGTGTGGAGGCTGTGTGGAGGCTGTGGGGAGGCTGTATGGAGGCTGTGTGGAGGCTGTGTGGAGGCTGTGTAGAGGCTGTGTGGAGGCTGTGGGGAGGAGGTATGGAGTCAGTGAGGAGGCTGTATGGAGGCTGTGTAGAGGCTTTGTGGAGGCTGTGTGGAGGCTGTGTAGAGGCTGTGTGGAGGCTGTGGGGAGGAGGTATGGAGTCAGTGAGGAGGCTGTATGGAGGCTGTGTAGAGGCTTTGTGGAGGCTGTGTGGAGGCTGTGTGGAGGCTGTATGAAGGCTGTGTGGAGGCTGTATGGAGGCTGTGTAGAGGCTGTGTGGAGGCTGTGTGGAGGCTGTGTGGAGGCTGTGTGGAGGCTGTGTGGAGGCTGTGTAGAGGCTGTGTGGAGGCTGTGTGGAGGCTGTGTGGAGGCTGTATGAAGGCTGTGTGGAGGCTGTATGGAGGCTTTGTAGAGGCTGTGTGGAGGCTGTGTGGAGGCTGTGTGGAGGCTGTGTGGAGGCTGTGTGGAGGCTGTGTGGAGGCTGTATGGAGGCTGTATAGAGGCTGTGTGGAGGCTGTGTGAAGGCTGTGTGGAGGCTGTGTGGAGGCTGTGTGGAGGCTGTATGAAGGCTGTGTGGAGGCTGTATGGAGGCTGTGTAGAGGCTGTGTGGAGGCTGTGTGGAAGCTGTGTGGAGGCTGTGTGGAGGCTGTGTGGAGGCTGTGTAGAGGCTGTGTGGAGGCTGTGTGGAGGCTGTGTGGAGGCTGTATGAAGGCTGTGTGGAGGCTGTATGGAGGCTGTGTAGAGGCTGTGTGGAGGCTGTGTGGAGGCTGTGTGGAGGCTGTGTGGAGGCTGTGTGGAGGCTGTGTGGAGGCTGTGGGGAGGAGGTATGGAGTCAGTGAGGAGGCTGTGTGGAGGCTGTTTGGAGGCTGTGTGGAGGCTGTGTGGAGGCTGTGTGGAGGCTGTGTGGAGGCTGTGTGGAGGCTGTGGGGAGGAGGTATGGAGTCAGTGAGGAGGCTGTGTGGAGGCTGTTTGGAGGCTGTGTGAAGGCTGTAAGAGGAAGTGGACAAATTTGCTGTGCGGGGTTGTTCAGGTACGTATAGACTGATATCTTGTGAACTGCTGTATTTATATACGTGTACGTAATGCAAACGTTGCTGCAAATGAGAGTGCATCACCACATCAACTTATCAACTCCGTATCATCACCAGCAAATCAACACCATCAACTCTGGCCCATCATCACAACAACACCACATCACCATCACCATTTTGACGCCAACACTAGACAACCACCATCACTTCACAAACACCATCACAACACGAACACCATCACTACACAAACACCATCACTACACAAACACAATCACTACACAAACACCATCACTACACAAACACCATCACTACACAAACACCATCACTACACAAACACCATCACTACACAAACACAATCACTACACAACCACCATCACTTCACAAACACCATCACAACACGAACACCATCACTACACAAACACCATCACTACACAAACACAATCACTACACAAACACCATCACTACACAAACACCATCACTACACAAACACCATCACTACACAAACACCATCACTACACAAACACCATCACTACACAAACACTATCACTACACAAACACAATCACTGCACAAACACCATCACTACACAAACACCATCACAACACAAACACCAACACAACACAAACACCAACACAACACAAACACCATCATTACACAAACACCATCACTACACAAACACCATCACTACACAAACACCATCATTACACAAACACCATCACTACACAAACACCATCACTACACAAACACCATCACTACACAAACACCATCACTACACAAACACCATCACTACACAAACACCATCACCACACAAACACCATCACTACACAAACACCATCACCACACAAACACCATCACTACACAAACACCATCACTACACAAACACCATCACTACACAAACACCATCACTACACAAACACCATCACTACACAAACACCATCACTACACAAACACCATCACTACACAAACACCATCACTACTCGTACACAAACACCATCACTGACGTCGTGAGGATGTGTGGAGGAGGCTGTGTTGATGCTGTACAGGCTGTGTGGTATGAACACAGCACCACACACAACTGCTGTGTGTGGAGGCGATGGTCACTTTGTGATTGAAAGTGTCGGGTTCTTGACAGAACTGAACCTTCCTGCGCAGTCCAGCGCAGTCTAGCGCAGTCTAGCGTATTCCAGCGCTGTCTAACGCAGCACCAAGGCAGTCCAACGTAGTTGAGCGCAGTCCAGCGCAGTCCAGCGCAGTCTAGCGCAGTCGAGTGCAGTCTAGCGCAGTCTAGCGTGGTCCAGCGCTGTCTAACGCAGCACCAAGGCAGTCCAACGTAGTCGAGTGCAGTCTAGCGCAGTCGAGCGCAGTCTAGCGCAGCCAGCTGTAGTCTAGCGCAGTCCAGCGCAGTCGAGCGCAGTCCCGCGTAGTTCTGCACAGTCTAGCGCAGTTTAGTGCAGTCCAGCGCAGTCCAGCGCAGTCTAGCGCAGTCAAGTGCAGTCTAGCGCAGTCTAGCGTGGTCCAGCGCTGTCTAACGCAGCACCAAGGCAGTCCAACGTAGTCGAGTGCAGTCTAGCGCAGTCGAGCGCAGTCTAGCGCAGCCAGCTGTAGTCTAGCGCAGTCCAGCGCAATCGAGCGCAGTCCCGCGTAGTTCTGCACAGTCTAGCGCAGTTTAGTGCAGTCCAGCGCAGTCCAGCGCAGTCCAGCGCAGTCGAGTGCAGTCCAGCGCAGGCGAGCGCAGTCTAGCGTAGTCCAGCATGGGACTGCACAGCTCTGGTGCAGACTTAGGCAGTTTACCATCATCATGGGCAGAGAGTCTCATATAAGGAGAGGGTCTCGCGAGATAAGGAGAGGGTCTCGCGAGATAAGGAGAGGGTCGCGCGAGATATGGATAGGGTGTCGCGAGATAAGGAGAGGGTATCGCGATATAAGGAGAGGGTCTCGCGAGATAAGGAGAGGGTCTCGCGAGATATGGATAGGGTGTCGCGAGATAAGGAGAGGGTATCGCGAGATAAGGAGAGGGTCTCGCGAGATATGGATAGGGTGTCGCGAGATAAGGAGAGGGTATCGCGATATAAGGAGAGGGTCTCGCGAGATGAGGAGAGGGTCTCGCGGTATAAGGAGAGGGTCTCGCGAGATAAGGAGAGGGTCTCGCGAGATGAGGAGAGGGTCTCGCGGTATAAGGAGAGGGTCTCGCGAGATAAGGAGAGGGTCTCGCGAGATGACGAGAGGGTCTCGCGGTATAAGGAGAGGGTCTCGCGAGATAAGGAGAGGGTCTCGCGAGATGAGGAGAGGGTCTCGCGGTATAAGGAGAGGGTCTTGCGAGATAAGGAGAGGGTCTCGCGAGATGAGGAGAGGGTCTCGCGGTATAAGGAGAGGGTCTCGCGAGATAAGGAGAGGGTCTCGCGAGATGACGAGAGGGTCTCGCGGTATAAGGAGAGGGTCTCGCGAGATAAGGAGAGGGTCTCGCGAGATGAGGAGAGGGTCTCGCGGTATAAGGAGAGGGTCTCGCGAGATAAGGAGAGGGTCTCACGAGATAAGGAGAGGGTCTTGCGAGATAAGGAGAGGGTCTCGCGAGATAAGGAGAAGGTCTTGCGAGGTAAGTAGAGGTTTTCGCGAGATATGGAGAGGGTGTCGCGAGATAAGGAGAGGGTCTCGCGAGATAAGGAGAAGGTCTCGCGAGGTAAGTAGAGGTTTTCGCGAGATATGGAGAGGGTGTCGCGAGATAAGGAGAGGGTCTCGCGAGATAAGGAGAGGGTCTCGCGAGATATGGATAGGGTGTCGCGAGATAAGGAGAGGGTATCGCGATATAAGGAGAGGGTCTTGCGAGATAAGGAGAGGGTCTCGCGAGATGAGGAGAGGGTCTCGCGAGATAAGGAGAGGGTCTCGCGAGATGAGGAGAGGGTCTCGCGATATAAGGAGAGGGTCTCGCGAGATAAGGAGAGGGTCTCGCGAGATGAGGAGAGGGTCTCGCGGTATAAGAAGAGGGTCTCACGAGATAAGGAGAGGGTCTCACGAGATAAGGAGAGGGTCTCACGAGATAAGGAGAGGGTCTCGCGAGATAAGGAGAAGGTCTCGCGAGGTAAGTAGAGGTTTTCGCGAGGTAAGGAGAGGGTCTTGCGAGATAAGGAGAGGGTCTTGCGAGATAAGGATAGGGTCTTGCGAGATCAGGACTGTGTCTCGCCTCGTGACGTAAACAAGATCTCACGAGAGCGAGATAAGTCGAGACAAGGTCTCGCCAAAAAAAAAGAAAATACTCCTCGAGATGCAACTCTCACGAAGTAGAAACAAGGACCGCAGAATGTAAGTAGAAAGCCTTTCAAGAGCGTCGGCTGAGTGGAGTCTCGAGAGTGGTGAAAGTTCTAAACTTCTGCGAAGTTTTGGAAAGTTTGAGCGTTGCTACGGCCTCTACGAGCGGGATACTTCCCAAGTATTCCTCCGGTCGGTGTATCGCTAGTGTAATGATATTTAGGATAAATATGTACTATGTAGGTGTCGAGAACCGGCGCGCCAAAGGCAGAAGGCAACCGGTCGACGCTGCGCGGGCCGAGGGGTAAAAGGAAGGGATGACATTAGGAGCAGGCAGGAGTAGGTATAGGGAGTAGAAGCCATGTTGAGAGCTAGTTCGTACATATACATACACGGATAATTGATCGTAACATAAATAGGAACCATAAAAAGATAAAGAATAAAAATTAATTCTCTACGAGTTAGGGAATAAGGGATTTTTGGGTTTATTTGAAAGGGATATGCGTAGCAATATTGTGAAGTAAGGTACACGTCAGCTTTAGAGAAGAGGCGCTCGAGGGTTAACCAATGGCGAAATGCCACGTCACATTCGAGGGTACCGCACAGCCCACGGTGGGCGTCTTTTGTTCGAGGGGAGGTATAAATAATGCAAGGAGTATGCTAACCGGTCTATTTGGCTTGTGCCTGGTGCAAAACAAGATGTAGGCCTGCGCAATCCACGATGGGAAGTGAGAGACTGTTCTGTGTTCTTTGTTAGGAAAAGCAAAGTGGAATTCTGAGTATTCGTCGTTTTTTATTGTAGCGCAATCTTTGGATTTTATTTTGAACATGGGGCATAAGATGGAAATTCGGAATATTAGTGTTCTTTTAGCGAAGTGAAGTCTTTATATTTTCATTGAAGTTGTTGTCTCAAGCGGGGCGCAGTGATCTTCATTTTTGATATTAGAATGCCTATTAGTTCTTTGGTTTTCCAATTTTAGATTGTTCTCGATGGGGGTTTTACTTTGATACGGGGGTGAAAGAATTATTTAAATTGTTTCTCAGAGGGAATTCATATTAAATGGGATTCTTGGTTTAACACAGTGAAATTAAAATGTGGGAGAGAGTTATTTAAAATTCATTATGTGGGGAAAGGCAATTTTGTCTGTCAAGTGAACTCATTCATAAAAACTAAACTGCCACTTGCACCTCCGCGGGGTTCATAATGTAGTCGGATAAAAATAATCATGTTCGGTAAAAATCTAGATCGCTCAATGTGCTTCTTGTTCTCAGGAGGATGGCTGGGTAGTCTCTGCAGCTGAGTAGTCTCTGCAGCTGAGTAGTCTCTGCAGCTGAGTAGTCTCTGCAGCTGCAGCTGGGGCATTCTCGGAGACGCAGAACTCTCTGCCGCTTTCAAATCTCGTGCCTCTTGGGGTCTACATCGCAGAGAAAATGTCGCCGATTGGAACAGAAAAACATCTGGGGGGTCACATCAAGTTTCCATCAAGGAAACCCCCAGTGCACACACTGGGAAGCAGGCACTCTGCACGCAGGGAAGTTGCCGGCTGTTCGCGCCCGCTTAGGGCTAGCCGTGGGAGAGATGTGCGGGACGTTTTGCAGTGTGTACTTTGGCATCAGTAGGGAACAACATTTCTATCCCCTTGTATAGTAAATTGTAACGCATAATTTGGGCATCACAGCAATGTAGGCTCCTCGCATTTATCACTCGTGTATTTAAACGCGCATTTGGTCAGTAAGTCAGCATACCTAATCCCGTGTTCAACATTAGCCCTTAAATAAAGTAAGAATAAATGTATCAGGTGTTTTTCAGTGTCCCGTGTTAACTTGAGGTCCTGGTGAGGGTGAGCAGAACAGTAGCTACTTTTCTCTATTTTCCTCCTTGCCCTATTATTTCTCCTCCTTTGTTTTCCGCTCACTGTTTCATTTTTCACTTCTACTATGAGGTTGAGATTCCCCGCTACGAATGCAGATAGGCAACAGCAGCCCTGTCTGTTTCGTGACACTAGCTAAATTCCTATGTGGTATTTTCTTTGCTGTTGTTGAGCCTTGCTATTTGTTATAGTTATTTCGAGCTTATATTCCTACGTAAAGAAAGTGTTATTTTCTTTGCTGTTACTAAGCGCTGTTTGTTACACACTTTACACGAACTTAAATTCCTACGTGTAAAGTAAATTCCTTTAATTCCTTTTCTCTGCTGATAATGGGCGTTTTATTTTTTCCATTTATAAGCATCGCCGTGAAAAAAGACGGAGTTGTTTTCAAATTTTGCGTAGTTATTCGTTAGCAAAAATTGTTTTCGAAGTGAACTGTTCTGAATGGGTCTGCTCTTTTCCCTCGATTCCTCAATTTTTGTGTAAGAACGACTTTAGAAAGGATTTTGATCAACGTAAATGAAATACATTTTAAAAAGTAAGAATTTTACTTTATTATACATAGATCAGGCAACAAGTTTACAGTGTGGTAGTAGCAACAGACTCATCAAGCAAGCTAGCAGGCATGCGAGCAAGCAAGCACACGAGCAAGCAAGCACACGAGCAAGCATGCACACGAGCAAGCAAGCACACGAGCAAGCAAGCACACGAGCAAGCATGCACACGAGCAAGCAAGCACACGAGCAAGCATGCACACGAGCAAGCAAGCACACGAGCAAGCAAGCACACGAGCAAGCAAGCACTCGAGCAAGCAAGCACACGAGCAAGCATGCACACGAGCAAGCAAGCATACGAGCAAGCAAGCACACGAGCAAGCAAGCACACGAGCAAGCAAGCACACGAGCAAGCATGCACACGAGCAAGCAAGCACACAAGCAAGCAAGCACACGAGCAAGCAAGCACTCGAGCAAGCAAGCACACGAGCAAGCCAGCACACGAGCAAGCATGCACACGAGCAAGCAAGCACACGAGCAAGCAAGCACACGAGCAAGCATGCACACGAGCAAGCAAGCACACAAGCAAGCAAGCACACGAGCAAGCAAGCACACAAGCAAGCAAGCACTCGAGCAAGCAAGCACACGAGCAAGCAAGCACACGAGCAAGCATGCACACGAGCAAGCAAGCATACGAGCAAGCAAGCATACGAGCAAGCAAGCATACGAGCAAGCAAGCATACGAGCAAGCAAGCATGCGAGCAAGCAAGCATACGAGCAAGCAAGCATACGAGCAAGCAAGCATGCGAGCAAGCAAGCATACGAGCAAGCAAGCATGCGAGCAAGCAAGCATGCGAGCAAGCAAGCATACGAGCAAGCAAGCATACGAGCAAGCAAGCATTGCAAGTAAACGGACAGCAAGCAAGCACGCAAGACACTTTTCGAAACAACCCACAAAAAATTAAGTCAAAAGAAAAACATATACAATGCAAAACTCTTTTTCCGAAACAGTTTTCACGAATAAATTTTAACTATAACTTTAAAATAATTAAAACCACAACTTACAAATAATTATTATTGTATCTCTTGAATAATTCTAACTATATCTTATAAAAATTCATATATATAACTTATAAATACGCCATCAGTTTTAATAAACTGATGATAAGAAGAAGGTCTCGCCAGTAAGATGGTCTCACACTGAGGTCACTATCATTAATCTCACACTGAAGTCACTATCAATAATCTCACACTGAAGTCACTATCATTAATCTCACACTGAGGTCACTATCATTTGTTTTCATGTATAATGTTATTAGAAAGCGTGATTTTTTCAGTCATTTCACACTTCTGATCTTCAATTATGACATCGATGTTTTCAAGTTAGGGCTATTACACATTCGCTCAATTTGTTTCTTAACTGAACTTGTTCGAATGCATTTCCTTTCTTTAATTAATTATTTTCTTTCTTCAATCGTTTTCTTTCTACAATCATTTCCTTTGTTCAATCTTTTTTTCCATCTTTTTTTTCAATCATTTTCTTTCTTCAATAATTTTTTCAATTATTTTTTTCAATCATTTTCTTTCTTCAATCATTTTCTTTCTTCAATCATTTTCTTTATTCAATTATTTTCTTTCTTCTATCATTTTCTTTATTCAATTATTTTCTTTCTTCTATCATTTTCGCTTCCAATGTTAATGCTATGACAAAGTTATCAACAGAACACACTTCGTTTTTCAATTACAAAATTACAACAAATTTACCGACCCAACACAAGTTGTCTTTTAATGACGAATTGGAACAAATTACTCAACTAAAAGCTTGTGGTCATTTTATTCCGAACACCCAAACGACAGCAGTTAGATTGTGTGATTTTCCCTGTATTTCTAGCGACAATGTAGTTGTCTGCCTTTCTCTATAGCAATATTTTGTATGGTGATATCATTGTGCAAGTCAACGTCTCTATTGCAACTGGTCTCTATTGCAACTATATAGCCTCTATTGAAACTATATAGTCTCTATTGAAACTATATAGTCTCTATTGAAACTATATAATCTCTATTGAAACTATATAAATCTATTGACACTATATAAACTCTATTGAAACTATATAACCTCTATTGAAACCGTATAGTCTCTATTGAAACTATATCATCTCTATTGAAACTATATAGTCTCTATTGCAAATATGTAGTCTCTATTCCAACTATATCGTTAGTCTTTATTGCAACTAGTCTCTATTGGAACTAAATAGTTTCTGTTGCAAATAGTCCTTATTACAATTATATTGGTAATCTTTATTGTAACTAGTCCGTATAACAAGTCGCCGCGCAGTCAATAGCCAGGCCGGCCTTCGATTCAGGCCATTGTACGTCGCAGAGGAGCGATGCGGTCTCGTTCCCAGGGAACAATCTTCCATCTCCGCTGTGTTCAGAATCTGTTATTTCTCTTTGAGACCATCATCTCTTATCTCTTACTGGCACCATAATCCTTGGTCACATACTGACACCATAATTCTTGGTCACATACTGACACCGTAATCCTTGGTCACATACTGGCACCATAATCCTAGGTCACATACTGAGACCATAATCCTTGGTCACATACTGACACCGTAATCCTTGGTCACATACTGGCACCATAATCCTAGGTCACATACTGAGACCATAATCCTTAGTCACATACTGAAACCATAATCCTTGGTCACATACTGACACCATAATCCTTGGTCACATACTGACACCGTAATCCTTGGTCACATACTGACACCATAATCCTTGGTCACATACTGACACCATAATCCTTGGTCACATACTGACACCGTAATCCTTGGTCACATACTGACACCATAATCCTTGGTCACATACTGACACCATAATCCTTGGTCACATACTGAGACCATAACCTTTTACCTCATGCTAAGACTATTGTAATTATCATTAATTTCACGTTGAGGCCATTATAATCATTAATTTCACACTGAGGTCACTATCATTAATTTCACACTGAGGTCACTATCATTAATTTCACACTGAGGTCACTATCATTAATTTCACACTGAGGTCACTATCATTAATTTCACACTGAGGTCACTATCATTAATTTCACACTCAGGTCACTATCATTAATTTCACACTGAGGTCACTATCATTAATTTCACACTGAGGTCACTATCATTAATCTCACATTGAGGTCACTATCATTAATCTCACACTGAGGTCACTATCATTCATCTCACACTGAGGTCACTATCATTAATTTCACACTGAGGTCACTATCATTAATTTCACACTGAGGTCACTATCATTAATCTCACACTGAGGTCACTATCATTAATCTCACACTGAGGTCACTATCATTAATCTCACACTGAGGTCACTATCATTAATCTCACACTGAGGTCACTATCATTAACCTCACACTGAGGTCACTATCATTAACCTCACACTGAGGTCACTATCATTAATCTCACACTGAGGTCACTATCATTAACCTCACACTGAGGTCACTATCATTAATCTCACACTGAGGTCACTATCATTAACCTCACACTGAGGTCACTATCATTAATCTCACACTGAGGTCACTATCATTAATCTCACACTGAGGTCACTATCATTAACCTCACACTGAGGTCACTATCATTAATCTCACACTGAGGTCACTATCATTAACCTCACACTGAGGTCACTATCATTAATCTCACACTGAGGTCACTATCATTAATCTCACACTGAGGTCACTATCATTAATCTCACACTGAGGTCACTATCATTAATCTCACACTGAGGTCACTATCATTAATCTCACACTGAGGTCACTATCATTAATCTCACACTGAGGTCACTATCATTAATCTCACACTGAGGTCACTATCATTAATCTCACACTGAGGTCACTATCATTAATCTCACACTGAGGTCACTATCATTAATCTCACACTGAGGTCACTATCATTAACCTCACACTGAGGTCACTATCATTAATCTCACACTGAGGTCACTATCATTAATCTCACACTGAGGTCACTATCATTAATCTCACACTGAGGTCACTATCATTAACCTCACACTGAGGTCACTATCATTAACTTCACACTGAGGTCACTATCATTAACCTCACACTGAGGTCACTATCATTAACCTCACACTGAGGTCACTATCATTAATCTCACACTGAGGTCACTATCATTAATCTCACACTGAGGTCACTATCATTAATCTCACACTGAGGTCACTATCATTAATCTCACACTGAGGTCACTATCATTAACCTCACACTGAGGTCACTATCATTAATCTCACACTGAGGTCACTATCATTAATCTCACACTGAGGTCACTATCATTAATCTCACACTGAGGTCACTATCATTAATCTCACACTGAGGTCACTATCATTAACCTCACACTGAGGTCACTATCATTAATCTCACACTGAGGTCACTATCATTAATCTCACACTGAGGTCACTATCATTAATCTCACACTGAGGTCACTATCATCAATTCCACATTGAGGCAAAACTTCAACATCCAGCCGAATGCCAGCAGGCAGAATGCTGAAGAAGAAACTTCAAACAAAGAATTTCGCCAAGACGCTTTATCATAACTATACATCAGCTGATGTTCTACATCATTGTTCAGCTGATGTAGAATGTGCGTGGACCATTAGTGTGTGCAGCACAGAAACATCCGAGAAACAGATATTAAAGTAGACAAAGCAATTAATTAACTCGAGCGTGTGTCCAATGTTTCGCGTTCTTTCTCGTCAAAACCTGATTGGTTTTGTTTTAGAAAATTTACATCAGGTTTGATGGGTTGATATGGATTGTAGAAGGGATTTGATGGGTTGATTTGGATTGTGTAAGGGGTTTGATGGGTTGATATGGATTGTACAAGGGAATTGATGGGTTGATTTGGATCGTGTAAGAGATTTGGTTGGTTGATTTGGATCGTGTAAGAGATTTGATGGGTTGATTTGGATTGTGTAAGGGATTTGATGGGTTGATATGGATTGTGTAAGTGGTATGATGGGTTGATATGGATTGTGTAAGGGATTTGATGGGTTGATATGGATTTTGTAAGGGATTTGATGGGTTGATATGGATTGTGTAAGTGGTATGATGGGTTGATATGGATTGTGTAAGTGGTATGATGGGTTGATATGGATTGTGTAAGTGGTATGATGGGTTGATATGGATTGTGTAAGGGATTTGATGGGTTGATATGGATTGTGTAAGGGATTTGATGGGTTGATATGGATTGTGTAGGTGGTATGATGGGTTGATATGGATTGTGTAAGGGGTTTGATGGGTTGATATGGATTGTGTAAGGGATTTGATGGGTTAATATGGATTGTGTAAGTAGTATGATGGGTTGATATGGATTTTGTAAGGGATTTGATGGGTTGATATGGATTGTGCAAGGGACTTGATGGGTTGATTTGAATTGTGTAAGGGATTTGATGGGTTGATATGGACTGTGCAAGTGGTATGATGGGTTGATAAAGGTTTTGTAAGAGGCATGATGTGCAAAAAAGAGTTGTGTAACCAATAAGACGGTTTGATTAAAAAATTGCTAGTATGATAGGTAATTAAAAATATTTATTATGATGGGTGAATAACGAATAAGAGAGTAACATGAGGTCCTAAAAAGAGTTCTCTAAGTAGTATGATGGGCTATCGCAGATTTGCACAAATTTTATCGCAAGTACTAAAAAGGAATAAGTATTTATCTTCACTGTAAAGGTATAAGGTATAAGTATATAAAATGTATAAAAAATCATCTTCACTGTCGCATGAAACGCGTTCTAAGTGTCTATTGCTGATACATGTCACGTGCAGCCATGGTGTCACGTGCAGCCACGGTGTCGCGTGCAGCCATGGTGTCACGTGCAGCCATGGTGTCACGTGCAGCCATGGTGTCACGTGCAGCCATGGTGTCACGTGCAGCCACGGTGTCGCGTGCAGCCACATCATCACGTGCAGACATGACCACTCTGCACATGTCAGCTCACACATGCAGCAGGAAGTCTGCACATGGGATGTCACGTAAATATTTCCCGCAGTACACATTTCTATTTATTTTCAAGGCGCGAGCTCGTAGGGGCATCTGGTGAATATACTGCTCTCGCCAACGGCCTTCAAAGTAGGCAGTTTTGTACCAGTCATGTGTATACGGTGCATATCACGCGCTGTGTTTCGAATTTCATACAGTTAACACTTAGACTGCAACTACTAAACATTAAAAATTTGAAGTCAATTGTAGTAAACTATTTAAAAAAATAAACTTGATCTGGATTGTGCCTTCATTTAGCTTTGATTAAGCATATCTGAAAATCTAATTTCCGACTACTGGTCGGTCAGCAGCATTATGAAAATTACCTCCGTGTACCACCGGTGGCGCACGTCGCAGTCAAAGTGTTAATGTCTGAACACAGTGACAGTTGGTCATATTTTGCGTACATGGGTCGAATGGAAATTGTGATCCTTTTGTTTTTGTCCCATCGGAAAGAAAAATCGGTCTGGCCATGCGGGGTATCGAACCAATGACTTTTCACGTCGAAGATGAATGCTCGTAACCACTAGACCCGTAGACCCTTCAAAGGAAACTAAAAATTATTTTTCCTTCCCGTTGTCATGTTCGATTCTCAAGGCTTTTGTGAGACCTAAGAATGAAGATAATGAAAATGGGCGTAAAATGAATACCATCCTAAGTTTAGCAACTTTTGCGGATCAAATGAAATTAACCCAAAGCTCCCTCATTCTTACAGCAAGCAGTGAATGTATTTGGACATGAATGTGCATTATGACACCATTTACCCAAATTTTGACTGAATTTCATGTTAGTCTTCTGTGTTCCTTCAACACAAATTCCGATATTTCTATTGATTTGCCTGCTGCATTCTTTCTCCACCAATTTTGACTCCCCATTGATTTGTCTACTATTTTCTTCCACCACCAATTTCGACCCTCCCATTGATTTGTCTACTTCGTTCCTACACCACCAATTTCGGCCCTCCCGTTAATTCGTCTACTACGTTCTTTCACCACCAATTTCAACTCCCATTATTTGCTCGCTGTGTTCTCCACCTCCGAGAACCTACCACAACATCCCAACATTCGTGAGCAAAACCAAGTGTACACTCACGTGAATGCATTTATATCCTCTGGCTCTCCAGCTAGAGCTCAGTCTGCCCTCCGGAGGCTTCCCATGACAGCTCGACGGCATCAAAAACAGAAGCCAGACCATCGACTCGAGAAGCTAAATCTCGTTCCTTTCACCTTGCTCTTCTTCGCGGGAGAAAATAGTTGTGCGGTAGTCCCAGACCGGTATTCTTTTACCGTTGTTTTCCCCCATTGTCTGATATTCATCTCCAGTTATTGCCTTGCGTATGGTTGTTCAGATTTGAATGTGACCATTTTTTCACGCAAGTTTTTTGTTTGTCCCTTCCTCTATCTTTGGATGATTGAACTCATATTGGTTTATGAAGATTCTTAGATTCATTCCTCAAACTCTTCAAGGATTTTATCAATTTTTAATGTTTTATCTTATGGTACACAAAATATTTGTTTCACACAAAACCTTATCTTAAAAGAATTCAAAAACTTTGTGTTTATCCACAACTGTGAAACTTAAAAGTCATTTAGCAGCTGCGGTTTCCACCCTAAATGAGCGCAATTTGAAAGCATTAATCTCTGATGTTGTCGTACATTCATTTTCTGTATCTGCAGCAACCTTAATGATCACTCAATTGTTCAGCCGCCTCCAAACAGCGCCAGACGCTGATGTATGCAAGGCTTTGATTTATTCCTGAGTGTCGCGGCAGTTCTCCAAAATGTCGCTGGAAGGAAGCTCGGCATGCAAAATTAAACAGCATCAAGAGAACAGGTCGATAGAGAGATTGACTGAGTTATGAGCAGCCTTATGAGCACTGGTGGAGAGAGTGTGACTGGAATATGAGCCGCATTATTAGCACCGATGGAGAGAGTGTGACTGGAATATGAGCCGTATTATTAGCGCCGATGGAGAGAGTGTGACTGGAATATGAGCCGCATTATTAGCACCGATGGAGAGAGTGTGACTGGAATATGAGCCGTATTATTAGCGCCGATGGAGAGAGTGTGACTGGAATATGAGCCGCATTATTAGCACCGATGGAGAGAGTGTGACTGGAATATGAGCCGCATTATTAGCGCCGATGGAGAAAGTGTGACTGGAATATGAGCCGCATTATTAGCGCCGATGGAGAAAGTGTGACTGGAATATGAGCCGCATTATTAGCGCCGATGGAGAAAGTGTGACTGGAATATGAGCCGCATTATTAGCGCCGATGGAGAAAGTGTGACTGGAATATGAGCCGCATTATTAGCGCCGATGGAGAAAGTGTGACTGGAATATGAGCCGCATTATTAGCACCGATGGAGAGAGTGTGACTGGAATATGAGCAGCATTATGAGCACTGGTGGAGAGAGTGTGACTGGAATGTGACTGGAATATGAGCTGCATTATGAGCACTTGTGGAGAGAGTGTGACTGGAATATGAGCAGCATTATGAGCACTGGTGGAGAGAGTGTGACTGGAATATGAGCAGCCTTATGAGCACTGGTGGAGAGAGTGTGACTGGAATATGAGCAGCCTTATGAGCACTGGCGAAGAGAGTGTGACTGGAATATGAGCCACATTATTAGCACCGATGGAGAAAGTGTGACTGGAATATGAGCAGCATTATGTGCACTGGTGGAGAGAGTGTAACTGGAAGATGAGCAGCATTGTGAGCACTGATTGAGAGAGTGTGACTGGAATATGAGCAGCATTATTAGCACTGTTGAAGAGAGTGTGACTGGAATATGAGCGGCATTATTAGCACTGGTGAGAGAGTGTGACTGGAATATGAGCAGCATTATGAGCACTGGTGTAGAGAGTGTGACTGGAATATGAGCAGCATTATGAGCACTGATGGAGAGAGTGTGACTGAAATATGAGCAGCATTATGAGCACTGATGGAGAGAGTGTGACTGGAATATGAGCAGCATTATGAGCACTGGTGGAGAGAGTGTGACTGGAATATGAGCAGCATTATGAGCACTGATGGAGAGAGTGTGACTGGAATATGAGCAGCATTATGAGGACTGGTGGAGAGAGTGTGACTGGAATATGAGCCGCATTATGAGCACTGGTGGAGAGAGTGTGACTGGAATATGAGCAGCATTATGAGCACTGGTGGAGAAAGTGTGACTGGAATATGAGCAGCATTATTAGCACTGGTGGAGAGAGTGTGACTGGAATATGAGCAGCATTATGAGCACTGGTGGAGAGGGTGTGGCTGAGCTATGAGCAGCATTAAGAGCACTGGTGGAGAGAGTGTGACTGGAATATGAGCAGCATTATTGGAACTGATGGAAAGAGTGTGACTGGAATATGAGCGGCATTATGAGCACTGGTGGAGAGAGTGTGACTGGAATATGAGCAGCATTATCAGCACTGGTGGAGAGAGTGTGGCTGAGCTATGAGCAGCATTAATAGCACTATTGGTGGCAGAGCAAGCTATGACATAGGCAGCAACAGGCGCACTGGTGGATAAAGACCTGCGACTGAGATGAAAATCGCGTACATAATACTTGGATTTATTTCTGAAAATGTGATATTTTTTATTTAAAAATAACAGTCACAAAATAAAGCAGCAGCTTTTTAGAGAACGAAGCAAAACGCTTATATACTGACTCACATAATGTTGCACTACTATCATGAAACTACTCATGCCCTTCCTGATTTCCGTGCAATATCAAAAACTCCGGTGCGAGCGCCGATAAGTTTTAAAGTTTTAATCAACTTTATAGTTTACCTCTTCTATTTTGTAACGTAATAAGAAATATCTGTTATAGAACTGCACACATCATATTTCAGCATTTTTCGCTCTCCTGTCATCAACTATAGGAATTAGCGCTAATGTATGTACGAGTAACATCCGCTTTTTCCTTTTCTAACACACCGTTTCCCGCATAAATTACTGTCGCTTTTTTAAATATTGCCTATAGGTCAAACGTTTCATGTACAGCCAACCAATTTCCTTCAGGAAATTAACATTTCCCGTGTCACTGGAGCTCCGAAGCAGTTTTTTATGCCCCCATTCCTGACCTCATCTCTGTGATTATGTGCTTGACAAGAGAGGCAGGCTGAGGGGTGTGAAATGAGCAAAATAAGCTCATTTGCCAGGCCTGTGAGGCTGTAGAAGTGAACCAAGAGGCTAAATTGGTTCGCAGACGGTTTTAACCATCGATGATAGACATTTAATTGCCGCCAGATTCTTGCAGTACAGAAGGCGGTAGTGTACTAACTAATGGAAGTGCAAAGACAAGTGGCAATGTACGGACCGGAGGTAACTTGAAACTGGTGACAGCGGTGGAATTTGTTGAAGTCACTTTATACATACAGCTGTAACTCTAATGCATAAATAAAGTCACTCAAGAAGGACCCTGATGTTCTCCAAAGGAGAGATTGTTCTAATCACGAAAGAACTTTCATTTATTCGAGGAAATACATTCTTTACAACTCCTTGATCAGATTTCGTTCTTTCGCTACAAGCAAAAACTGAAAGCAAAACATCTAACAATACTTGAGCAGGAATGGGCTTTCAAGTTCCAAAAAATCTAGTCTGTATAGATTTGCGGCGCTTCACAATTCTTCTTTATAAAGAATGCGTCATCCTTACCTTGATAAATAGAGCTCATAAAGTTTGCAGTTATTGGAAAAACTTTCATTCCGAAATGCTTCGAATCAAACGTTTACTTGTAAATAAAAACTTGCCTAATACCTTGATTGATAAAACTATAGATCAATTTTTGAACTGAATCATGAGCAGTGTCAATAATTCACCGAATGCAAACCGTATCAATATTTTTTACGAAAATCAAATGCGTGATAATCACAAAATTGACGAACGGGTCTTTAAAAACATTGTTAAAAGTTTTATTAAGCTAATAAATCCAGAAACTTCAATTAAAGTTTGTGCGTATTATAAAAACCGTAAAATCAGTGACCAATTAGTAAAAAAATAATCCGTCTGCATCTGGAGTCAACGATCTGGACAAGGCCAGTGTGATTTATCAATTTAAATGTAACCGAAGAGAATGTAAGTCTCTTGATAAACGTTACATTGGCATGACCAGAATGACCCTGAAGCAAAGATTAACAGCTCATAAATATCAAGGTTCCATTTTCAATCATTTTCGTGTTGATCATAGTTGCAAACCATCCAATGAAGATCTGTTCCCTAACACCAAAATTCTTTATAATGTTATTAAAAAAGATCATATTCATATAATTGAAGCATTACACATTCATGAACTTAAACCTTCCCTTAATGAAAACACTAATGATTTTTTCCGCTCTCAAACTGTTTAGCAGAACTTCAGCTTGCTAGGTGCGACGAAGCTGCTCGGCCATTTTGCTCTTGTTTCTCGTGCGACGAATGTCGAGGTTTTTGTACTATATATCTAGTCATACTACTATTTTTGTGATTAAAAAGGTTCGTTATTTTGTCTAGTCGCTTTCGTCTTTTGTGATCTGTTTATCTAGTCTATATTACTTAAGTGTTGGTTTCTGCGTTTTTTCCAATGTGACTGAAAATTATTCTGTTTTTTTCCAGCCTGAGGATGATGCTTGATACGTCGAAACGTTGCATTTAATAATTAGAAAGAAATGAATTGCTTTTTAATGAATTGCTGTGTTTAGCACAAAAATACTTGGTGCATTTCTAAACCCACTTACACGTGAAGAAATTGAACTAAATATTTTTCATGCTTCTTTTAAACGACAGGAATGTTTTTACAACCACCTGTAGTCATACAATTATACAAGTTATAATAATAAATAATCAAAATGGCTAGCACAATAAGCCATTCCACTGCCACCACTTATACTATGCGATTTAAATCCATGCGTCCATTTTGCGCCACCCTGTACAACATACGTAACAACTAGATCATATCATTACAGAATTTGATTCTACTCGAATATTGCAACTGCTAACGACATGCGTCTTTTAAGTTCATGGGAGACTTTCACGAGTAAAGGAAATAAAAGCTCTAGCGATGTTCATGCAGTTTCAGCAAAATTAGAGACAATGAAAGCATCGCTTGGAAATAATTTTAATGAAATTTTATGACCGATTTCTAGGCATCGAGTGAATTAGGTTTAAATAATTTCTAACTGGTTCTCCGATCTCGTGAAGTCTCGCTGTAATTGGTATTTTCCCTGTTCATGAGCTTGCCTTGATTCATCCCACAACATTTCACCCCGAAAACACAATCTCAATTCGTTTTTTTTTTTTCGAAGACACAAAAATAATTTTGGAACAAACCTGACTCTTGCAAGCAAAAGTTTACAACTAGCACGTTTTCCTATGCAGCAGCTTCACATACATCGGATGACTAATGTAGTTATTTCACCATACGATCTTTAATGAAAGCTTTTTATTAATTTGTGCATGTATTTATTAGATTTAGCGAACCAAAAGTGTTTTTCACAGCAGTCACTCAGGCCTGCCACATGCACAGGGTCAGCTCGCTGCCTCGTGAGTAAAAAATTAGTACTTCTAATTCCATTAGATCTTGTCTATCAAATCCATTAGATAATTTTGCAGAATATGCATCAGATATTCTTGCAGAGTGCTCGCCTAATTAAAGCTGAGTGCTCATTATACCCAATTAATCTGCTCGTAACTTGTGGAATCTGAAATTACATTTCTCTGAGGGCCATTTAATTCCCTCCTTGTGCTGAATTTACTTGTTGGAATTTACATGCGGCTTGTTAATTAGTTGCTTTTCGTTTCATACCTCGTTTAATGAAGAGGCTCTAACTTCTGGTGACTCAGAGTACACCTTTTATTGAGTAATTTTTATATTCACCTTACCGTCACCACAACCACCGTCACCACAACCACCGTCACCACAACCACCGTCACTACAACCACCGTCACCACAACCACCGTCACCACAACCACCGTCACCACAACCACCGTCACCACAACCACCGTCACCACAACCACCGTCACCACAACCACCGTCACCACAACCACCGTCACCACAACCACCGTCACCACAACCACCGTCACCACAACCACCGTCACTACAATCACCGTCACTACAACCACCGTCACCACAAACACCGTCACCACAACCACCGTCACCACAACCACCGTCACTACAACCACCGTCACCACAACCACCGTCACTACAACCACCGTCACCACAAACACCGTCACCACAACCACCGTCACCACAACCACCGTCACTACAACCACCGTCACCACAACCACCGTCACCACAACCACCGTCACTACAACCACCGTCACTACAACCACCGTCACCACAACCACCGTCACCACAACCACCGTCACTACAACCACCGTCACCACAACCACCGTCACCAGAACCACCGTCACCACAACCACCGTCACTACAACCACCGTCACCACAACCACCGTCACCACAACCACCGTCACCACAACCACCGTCACTACAACCACCGTCACTACAATCACCGTCACCACAACCACCGTCACCACAACCACCGTCACCACAACCACCGTCACCACAACCACCGTCACTACAATCACCGTCACTACAACCACCGTCACCACAAACACCGTCACCACAACCACCGTCACCACAACCACCGTCACTACAACCACCGTCACCACAACCACCGTCACTACAACCACCGTCACCACAAACACCGTCACCACAACCACCGTCACCACAACCACCGTCACCACAACCACCGTCACTACAACCACCGTCACTACAATCACCGTCACCACAACCACCGTCACCACAACCACCGTCACCACAACCACCGTCACTACAACCACCGTCACTGCAACCACCGTCACCACAACCACCGTCACCACAACCACCGTCACCACAACCACCGTCACTACAACCACCGTCACCACAACCACCGTCACCACAACCACCGTCACCACAACCACCGTCACCACAACCACCGTCACTACAACCACCGTCACTACAATCACCGTCACCACAACCACCGTCACCACAACCACCATCACTACAATCACCGTCACCACAACCACCATCACTACAATCACCGTCACCACAACCACCGTCACCACAACCACCGTCACTACAACCACCGTCACTACAATCACCGTCACCACAACCACCGTCACCACAACCACCGTCACTACAACCACCGTCACCACAACCACCGTCACCACAACCACCGTCACCACAACCACCGTCACCACAACCACCGTCACTACAACCACCGTCACTACAATCACCGTCACCACAACCACCGTCACCACAACCACCATCACCACAACCACCGTCACTACAACCACCGTCACTACAACCACCGTCACCACAACCACCGTCACCACAACCACCGTCACCACAACCACCGTCACCACAACCACCGTCACTACAACCACCGTCACGACAATCACCGTCACTACAATCACCGTCACCACAACCACCGTCACCACAACCACCGTCACCACAACCACCGTCACCACAACCACCGTCACTACAACCACCGTCACTACAATCACCGTCACCACAACCACCGTCACCACAACCACCGTCACCACAACCACCGTCACCACAACCACCGTCACCACAACCACCGTCACTACAACCACCGTCACCACAACCACCGTCACCACAACCACCGTCACCACAACCACCGTCACCACAACCACCGTCACTACAACCACCGTCACTACAATCACCGTCACCACAACCACCGTCACCACAACCACCATCACTACAATCACCGTCACCACAACCACCATCACTACAATCACCGTCACCACAACCACCGTCACCACAACCACCGTCACTACAACCACCGTCACTACAATCACCGTCACCACAACCACCGTCACCACAACCACCGTCACTACAACCACCGTCACCACAACCACCGTCACCACAACCACCGTCACCACAACCACCGTCACCACAACCACCGTCACTACAACCACCGTCACTACAATCACCGTCACCACAACCACCGTCACCACAACCACCATCACCACAACCACCGTCACTACAACCACCGTCACTACAACCACCGTCACCACAACCACCGTCACCACAACCACCGTCATCACAACCACCGTCACCACAACCACCGTCACTACAACCACCGTCACGACAATCACCGTCACTACAATCACCGTCACCACAACCACCGTCACCACAACCACCGTCACCACAACCACCGTCACCACAACCACCGTCACTACAATCACCGTCACCACAACCACCGTCACCACAACCACCGTCACCACAACCACCGTCACCACAACCACCGTCACCACAACCACCGTCACTACAATCACCGTCGCCACAACCACCGTCACCACAACCACCGTCACCACAACCACCGTCACCACAACCACCGTCACCACAACCACCGTCACCACAACCACCGTCACCACAACTACCGTCACCACAACCACCGTCACCACAACCACCGTCACCACAACCACTGTCACTACAACCACCGTCACCACTACCACCGTCACCACAACCACCGTCACCACAACTACCGTCACCACAACCACCGTCACCACTACCACCGTCACCACAACCACCGGCACTACAATCACCGTCGCCACAACCACCGTCACCACAACCACCGTCACCACAACCACCGTCACCACAACCACCGTCACCACAACCACCGTCACCACAACTACCGTCACTACAATCACCGTCGCCACAACCACCGTCACCACAACCACCGTCACCACAACCACCGTCACCACAACCACCGTCACCACAACCACCGTCACCACAACCACCGTCACCACAACCACCGTCACCACAACCACCGCCATTACAACCACCGTTACCACAACCACCGTCACCACAACCACCGTCACCACAACCACCGCCATTACAACCACCGTCACCACAACCACTGTCACTACAACCACCGTCACCACTACCACCGTCACCACAACCACCGTCACCACAACCACCGTCACCACAACCACCGCCATTACAACCACCGTCACCACAACCACTGTCACTACAACCACCGTCACCACAACCACCGTCACCACAACCACCGCCATTACAACCAACGTCACCACAACCACCGTCACCACAACCACCACCACCACAACCACCGTCACTGCAACCACCGTCACCACAACCACCGTCACCACAACCACCGTCACCACAACCACCGTCCCCACTACCACCGTCACCACAACCACCGTCACCACAACCACCGCCACCACTACCACCGTCACCACAACCACCGTCACCACAACCACCGTCACCACAACCACCGTCACCACAACCACCGTCCCCACTACCACCGTCACCACAACCACCGTCACCACAACCACCGTCACCACAACCACCGTCACCACAACCACCGTCCCCACTACCACCGTCACCACAACCACAGCCATCGGACTGGCACTGGCATCAGGCTGTCACCGACATCACAGCGAGGAAGGAACTGCCCCCAACTGAAGACTTCAACGAACAAAATAGCGTATAAGTTCTATGAGAATTAGAACATATTTGAGCTATTCTCAGAAATGCATTTTGTAATCACGTGGACACCAACGGCGCACATGAACGACAAGTCCATCTGATCTGCCCATTTAATATCACCGAAACAAACTTTTCAGCCAACGAAATGATTAAATTAGTACTAATTGTAATCCTGTGCAGAGAGGAATATGAGAGACCTACGTACCTTCACTCTGCACAGTTTTGATGCAACACCCTCAAATGCAGTATTTTATTTTTACTTTCAATTCAACTGTATGTCATTGTTTTAGATCCACCCAATATTTTGTGAACTGCCGAAGAAGTTAACTGAGAACTCTTTCAGAAGCTGCTCCATTATTATATCAGTTAGTTTAAGCCTCTCTAGCCCCCCCAAAATGTGACCTTAACCGAATCCCACCTAGTTAACCTAACCTAACTAATCTAACCTAGCTAACCTAAACCTATTGTCTACCTACGCTCGCTGAGGGGTCCACAAGTTCGCTCGTAAAATGTCGCTTTCCAAGTTCACGCATTTTTCTTGTCAGACATCAATTTTGTTCCTGTCTGTTGTCTTGTGCGTCACCGGAGAACGCTCCCGGGCTCGTGTGCTTCTGTCAAGTCCGAAAGAGGTGTTATTGCGAGATATGCGGTATTTTTGATTAAATACTCGGGTTCATGTGTTTCGGTAGAGTCTAAAAAGCGTGTTATTGCGAGATATGCGGTATTTTTGATAAAATACTCGGGTTCATGTGTTTCGGTAGAGTCTAAAAAGCGTGTTATTGCGAGATATGCGGTATTTTTGATTAAATACTCGGGTTCATGTGTTTTGGTAGAGTCTAAAAAGCGTGTTATTGCGAGGTATGCGGTATTTTTGATTAAATACTCGGGTTCATGTGTTTCGGTAGAGTCTAAAAAGCGTGTTATTGCGAGATATGCGGTATTTTTGATTAAATACTCGGGTTCATGTGTTTCGGTAGAGTCTAAAAAGCGTGTTATTGCGAGGTATGCGGTATTTTTGATTAAGTACTCGGGTTTGTGTGTTTCAGTGAAGTCTAAAAATCGTATTATTGAAAGAAATGCAGGTTTTTGATGAAATATAAAAGAATATTTCGTAAATAAATGGAAAATTTTAAGAAGAGCTTAAAGGCTGGTATGTAGTAGAGAGAAGTACGGAATGTTACGCGGGATGCGAACAAAACGTGCGTTACAAACTTGGAATTCAAAACGCACAATAGAGTATCAGCGCACGTTTTGTAACGAACGATAGTTTCTCTCATTTTCTGCATTAATAAATAAAATTAGAGGTGAACTTCCTTGACTCTAATACTTGTCAATCTTCAGTGATTTAGAATTTCGAAGATTGACAGCGTTTTAGGAAAAATGCTACGCAATTTTTTTATCGAACCGTATACAATGAAATGAGGCCTTGGTTTGTTATCTTCTTAGGCACGTGACGGTAACTTTGCAGAAACTAGTATTAAAAAGAAGTAATATGAATATTATTATTATTTAAATTCAAATAATAATTCAAATTAATTATTAAATTAAGATAATAATTAAAATAACATTCAAGGCTTAAGTATTCATTGAAATCAATAATTAGAAAAAAAATAATTAAAATTGATAATTACAACGAAAAAATAGAAGTGAATTAAAATACCAAAGTTACATTTTTCTGGAATACTTTAAAATCGAATTTTTTTAAGCGCAGCTAAGAAAATGTTTTGTCCCAATTAATGTGTGCAATTTTCATTTGGGACTAATTTTGTAACCCAAAATTTTTTTAAAATTTGATTCTTTTTTGAAGGGAAAATTTGTCCGCGTTATGTCACCACTGAAGTTTCAGAGTAATTATTCTACATTGTTTCGTAGCTACAAATCTACGCGTGATGACGATGTTCCGAATAAAACATTAGAACTACATGTTCAGTTGTATGAGAATGAAAAATCATTCGCTGAAACATTCAAATTGTGATAAAACCATAGTTTTCAACATTACTTCAGAAACCAGTAAAACACTATTCCTAAAACTTTCAGGAGAGGCAAAATGTGCACCACACGAACATTCAATCACAAAACTGGGTAACAGCATTGCACTACGGTGGAGGATAGTGGCGCCAGAGATAGGAGCGAAATGGATGACTAAGCGGTCGCATCAAACTTCTAAGCTATTCAAGAGTTCAAAGAGTTTTAGAGCGTTATGAATCCTATCTTATTGAAGAGTTTTCGAGCGAAAAGTTGTTTGTATTTTTGTTGAGGGCGGGAAAACGTTCATGTATATGTAATGTTTCTATTACTCGTGTATGCTCTTTTTCAACTCTACATGAATTAGAACATAGAATATAGATCTGCATTAAAATATAGATCTTCATTCAACGATTTGTATCTAAGACCAACACTAAAATGATTAATGATAGAACCTTGATATTTGTGCGCGGTTAATCTTTGTTTCAGGGTCATCCTAGTCATGTCAATGTGACATTTATTAAAAGGCACATTCTCTCCAGTCACGCTTGAACTGATACATCACATTGGCTGTCTGTAAATCACTGACTCTGGATCTAGAAACTTTTCTCTAAAAGGTCACTAATCTTGCGACTTTTATAACACACACAAACCTTAACTGACACGTCCATATCTGTTGACCTGACAAGTTTTGACAATGTTCTTAAAAATTCGTTCATAATTTTGTCATTCTTGTGAATTTGATTTTCTTTTATGAAAATCAAATTTTCTGTTAATTGTTTATAGATGAGTAAGATTTTCATTATGCAAACTACAACTATTCGCTATTTATATACAGTGTTAAAAGCATAGGATAACTATCCATTAATTACTATTATTATTAAGGTCATGGCTGAACTGGAGTATTGATCTATAATTATGAAACTATTAACAAAACAATACAATGGAGTTGTTATTGTTAAGAATCTAATTACACAAGCATAAAAAATAATACGTATGGGAAAAATCATGAATGAAATCGTCTAAAAACGAGCATTACAGAAACTTATGGGATTTATTAAATTACTCACGTATTGCTTTGAAGTATTGATTTTCTTTTTCTATTTTGCTGAATCTTTGTGCTGGGAAAATTTTCCTGCTAAATGTTTGAGCTTAATGGAGATTTTCAAGTTAAATGTTTGTACCAGAGTGAGATTTACCTGCCAAATGCTTGTGCCAGTGAGATTTTTCTTCTAAATTTTTGTGTCACAGAGTGAGATTTTCGAGTTAAATGTTTGAGCTAGAGAGAGATTTTTGAGTAAATGTTTGAGCTAGAGAGAGTTTTGAGTTAAATGTTTGAGCTAGAGAGAGTTTTGAGTTAAATGTTTGAGCTAGAGAGAGATTTTTGAGTTAAATGTTTGAGCTAGAGAGAGTTTTGAGTTAAATGTTTGAGCTAGAGAGAGATTTTTGAGTAAATGTTTGAGCTAGAGAGAGATTTTTGAGTTAAATGTTTGAGCTAGAGAGAGTTTTGAGTTAAATGTTTGAGCTAGAGAGAGATTTTTGAGTTAAATGTTTGAGCTAGAGAGAGTTTTGAGTTAAATGTTTGAGCTAGAGAGAGATTTTTGAGTAAATGTTTGAGCTAGAGAGAGATTTTTGAGTTAAATGTTTGAGCTAGAGAGAGTTTTGAGTTAAATGTTTGAGCTAGAGAGAGTTTTGAGTTAAATGTTCGAGCTAGAGAGAGTTTTGAGTTAAATGTTTGAGCTAGAGAGAGTTTTGAGTTAAATGTTTGAGCTAGAGAGAGATTTTTGAGTTAAATGTTTGAGCTAGAGAGAGTTTTGAGTTAAATGTTTGAGCTAGAGAGAGTTTTGAGTTAAATGTTTGAGCTAGAGAGAGTTTTGAGTTAAATGTTTGAGCTAGAGAGAGTTTTGAGTTAAATGTTTGAGCTAGAGAGAGATTTTTGAGTTAAATGTTTGAGCTAGAGAGAGTTTTGAGTTAAATGTTTGAGCTAGAGAGAGATTTTTGAGTTAAATGTTTGAGCTAGAGAGAGTTTTGAGTTAAATGTTTGAGCTAGAGAGAGTTTTGAGTTAAATGTTTGAGCTAGAGAGAGTTTTGAGTTAAATGTTTGAGCTAGAGAGAGTTTTGAGTTAAATGTTTGAGCTAGAGAGAGATTTTTGAGTTAAATGTTTGAGCTAGAGAGAGTTTTGAGTTAAATGTTTGAGCTAGAGAGAGATTTTTGAGTTAAATGTTTGAGCTAGAGAGAGATTTTTGAGTTAAATGTTTGAGCCAGAGAGAGATTTTTGAGTTAAATGTTTGAGCTAGAGAGAGATTTTTGAGTTAAATGTTTGAGCCAGAGAGAAAGTTTTGAGTTAAATGTTTGAGCTAGAGAGAGAGTTTTGAGTTAAATGTTTGAGCTAGAGAGAGTTTTGAGTTAAATGTTTGAGCCAGAGAGAGAGTTTTGAGTTAAATGTTTGAGCTAGAGAGAGTTTTGAGTTAAATGTTTGAGCCAGAGAGAGAGTTTTGAGTTAAATGTTTGAGCTAGAGAGAGTTTTGAGTTAAATGTTTGAGCTAGAGAAAGATTTTTCTGTTAAATGTTTATACAAGAGTGAGATTTTTACCATTAGTTGTCACAAAATTTCCACAACGCGAGAAAGTCACGACAAAATCCATGAGAGCGCTCAGCATTTGACTAAAACAAAACTTAATATCCACTGAAGGTAAGGTCTTTCCAGTCCATCCTACTTCAGCAATCATTTCGATACACGAGAAATCCACCAACAATCATTAACTCATTGGTGTGTGAGATGTAACTACCAACAATCTTGATAGTAATTTTCCGATAGTGCCAGATTGTCACACACAAACAGTCTATATTGTCACCGAGAAACACCCAACAATCGAAGCGGATCCATGCTTCTTAATTTACGCATAAGATGTCCATCTGAAAAAAATAACACTATAATTTCTATTTTTCGTTTAAAATAAATTTCAGAGTGATCGCCATCTTGCAAAAAGCACAGGAATAATTTTCGGTTCAAGCCCAAAATAAATCCCTCAAAAAAAAGTTTTGCCAAAATTACGAATAATTTTCGCTGGACGCTCAAAATAAATCCCTCAAAATAAGCTGTTTTGCTGAAAAACAACTAATTCGTCAGAGGTCTAAACTCGCCGCATTGCTCGAGTTCACACGTCTCCCACTTGCCCAAGAATTTCGTCGCTGGAATTGCCCTAAAACGTGATTATTTGGTCAAATTAACAGCTATATCTGAGAATCTCGTGCATTTTGCACCACAATCTTGACATAGCACGAATTTTTTTGCCGTACGACAGCTGAAACCTCAAAAATTGAATTTGAAAACCAAAAAAGTGATGATGGCTTAGCACTTCTCACAATCCGTAGCTTGGTTCGCTGGGATAATTTTGTAAGTATTATGAACTGCGGTCCATCAAAGAATTAAACACCATTTTAAGGAAACGTTGACCTCAGCAAACACAGCTCCTGGCCATTTCCTACTTATTGTATATTTAGGGTATAAGGACACAAAATAAAATGAAGTAATATTTCTTGAATGCAGATATTTTCCTCTTGAAGGACCACTTCAAAAGCAGCTGTGCATGAAAAGCCAGGCGCCTTGAGCAGGAGAAAGTAAAGAGTCCTCTCGCTTCCGAGATCCCGCTGCTATTGGAAAACAGCACGACGATATTTATTTTTATTGTTGTGTTTTTAGCAGCTGGACCAAGAAGGTCCATCTGCTGATTGAAAAAGAGCGTGACGATATTTATTTTTATTGATGCTTGTTAATCAGCTGGACCAACGAGGTTCAACTGAATGGGAAAAAGCGTGGCGTTATTCTTGGATGCAAGAATAAAGCGTTATTCTTGGATACAGCAACTTTACTGGGAAAAGCGCGCCGTTTAAACGACCTTGTATTGATGCATAAAGTAAGCTCAGTGACGTCAGATCGAACCACACACTAGTTTGTCGAAGTCAGCTGCAAGCAATATCATGACTGTATCATAACCACGTCGTAAAAACGCTCATACAAAGTCTTCGCTTGCACCTCCACAGTTCACTCTCATGCTCACCTATGTTGCATTTTCTATATATTCGAGTTCCCCACACTCTTCAGATCTGCACAAGCTGAGGTCAAAGAGCAGCTCATCAATCAAGAAAATGTGCTGAAGAGCAGCTCATCAATCAAGAAAATGTGCTGAAGAGCAGCTCATTAATCAAGAAAATGTGCTGAAGAGCAGCTCATTAATCGAGAAAATGTGCTGAAGAGCAGCTCATTAATCAAGAAAATGTGCTGAAGAGCAGCTCATTATTCGAGAAAATGTGCTGAAGAGCAGCTCATTAATCAAGAAAATGTGCTGAAGAGCAGCTCATTAATCGAGAAAATGTGCTGAAGAGCAGCTCATCAATCAAGAAAATGTGCTGAAGGGCAGCTCATCAATCAAGAAAATGTGCTGAAGAGCAGCTCATCAATCAAGAAAATGTGCTGAAGGGCAGCTCATTAATCAAGAAAATGTGCTGAAGAGCAGCTCATTAATCAAGAAAATGTGCTGAAGAGCAGCTCATTAATCCATAAAATGTGCTGAAGAGCAGCTCATCAATCAAGAAAATGTGCTGAAGAGCAGCTCATCAATTTAGAAAATGCACCAATGATTTGATAAGCACTATAATTGAGAAATACTCTAAACAATCCATGATCAAAAAGAATGCTTGTGATTTGGACATAACTATTCTGAACTGGTAGTAACTACCCACTGGAATCATAGGACACAATTTCCGGGTTTCGTTAGATTAAGAAACATGATAAAAGAACAGAACAGTTACCCTCTTGTCTGACAAATACATCGAAGGTTTTGAATTTCATTTAATTTCGGTGGCGATCTCAAAAAACAAAAATTATGTAGACATTGGCAGCATTGGATAATTTTGCTCCTCAAGAACTAGAGAAGAAATTAATCGCGAAGTTCCCTGGGGAACGCTGGAAGAAATATACTCGAGAAACACGAATTTTTCCACACATTACATTTAAATGGAGGGTCTAATAAACATAATCCCAGCTCAAATTTGGTCAGCAGATTTGGCTAAGTTTTTGAGTTCCGTCAGCAAAAGATTGATGAGCGAAACGCCAAGGACGGCGACGAATGAAAATTGTTGAGTTTCTTCCGTAGATTTATGGCACTTTTCGATCGTCGCTCCAAGTTAACGGCTCCATTTGTTAGTGCTCAGAGCCTCCCTTTTCTTCCTGAGCAGCGCGAAAATGTTGCCTTTTAATGCAACGTAGCCAAGAAAGAATGACTGATATTCATAAGTAAAATTATTGTAAATTGGACGAATAATATCATAAGATCAAGAGGAAAGTCATTTTAACTTTGCAAAAAAATAACAGAAATTCAAGAAAAAACTTGTTGTAACTTAGCCCAAAAAATTAGAGAAATTCAAGAAATACTTATAGCAGCTTGTACAAAAACAACAAAAATTCAGGAGATAATTGTTGTACTTCTGTTAAAAATCAAAGTTAAAAAGAAACTTATCGTAACTTAGGTAGAAATAACATAAATCCAAGAGGAAACGTATTGTAACTTAGCAAAAATATTTCAAGTTCTAAAGGAACCTTGACGCAACATTTCTTAAAAAAGTTAGCTGAAACGAAACATAGAAAATAGTTGAAAAGTTAGAGGCATGAATTCTGTATTGCTCATGAATCATACTTTTCAGAACGCAGATTGCGCATATGTAGTATTGTACACTTGTATTTTGGGCACAGGTAGTAATTATGTTTCAACAAATTACGTATGTTTTAATGTATTATTTCTTTACAAAAACCGCGATTTTCACGATGCTTTTCTCAATCACCACAAAAAAATATGCATATAATAAAAACATAATTTCCTCAGTCACTGGAAAATATGTATGTAATTTAATAAAATGAAAGCCACACCAAATGACGCTTAAAAGATTCTATCCTAAATGTCCCGAGTTATAAAATTACGCATAAAATAATACAAAATTAGTCAAAAATTACGTTTAAAATTTTACAAAATTAGTCAAGAATTGCGTTTAAATAATACAAAATTAGTCCAAAATAACGTTTAAAATAATACAAAATTAGTCAAAAATTACTTTTTAAATTATACAAAATTAGTCAAAAATTACGTTTAAAATTATACACGCCGTAATAAATTCCCAACCGAATTGATGTGCAGTCAATCTGTGAGATCGGCGAGTTATAAAAATCACGCATAAAATTATACAAAATTATGTATAAAAGTTATGCTTGAAATTATAGATAATTATACGCGAACCTTAACTCATACAGATAAATATTATCCCCGAGTATTTGTAACTTGAATCGAGTATCGTATTAAACGCATATGTTTTGCTAGTATTTATTCGTATAAACAAACAAACAAACAACGGCATCTACGGATGCTTTATATCCAATTTCAAGCCTGATACATATCACCTTGTACATTGGATTTTCAAATGCCTTATAACTAACGCCAGGACGCCATGACGCTTTCCCCCGGTCAAGACCGGTACCCATTTCAGACACCTGGGTAGAGTGGGGTATTGTGCTTGAAATTTTTCCCCATATCCTACAGAGAAAATCGCCATCCAGCGCCGGGACTCGAACCCGCGTTTCCCGCACGTCAGGCAGGGCTTATAGACACACGGCTATGGCGATTGAAGTCCTCGTGAAATAATGTCACGCAAGTCACGTAAATAATATCACGTAAATGAAGTCACGGAACTCGAGGGCAAACTGTACGTTTAAGCAAACATTTTCAATGCCAGTACACACAAGAAAATGTTATTATCAGTCGCTCCGAAATTCACAGCTGCGCCAAGGCTCAATCTCCAAGAGTTCCTAAATGTTCGGAGAAAAAAAATTAAAGATGATGAAATATAAGATTAGGAAGTGTGAAATCAAAGGCAACTTGACATTCAATCCACTTAGAACAATTAAAATATATGAAATATCCCTGTAGAAAGTGAAGCCATGAACAACCTACATCCGGTGGCCTGATTTAAGAACAAATTCTCAACCGAAGCAATGTGCAGTCAATCAGTTAATTTTAGAAAATTACCAATTAAATTGTACAAATATATGAGTGAAAATCATGCTTAAACCTATGACCTATCATATGACCTATTCCGGTCTAAAGTAAAGTGCAAAATGTGGTGGCTTAAAAGGTAGATGGGAAATGAAGGATTGTGACTTCATTATCAGGTGCAGGTAAAGGAGGGAGGCGAACATTCTCTAGCCAGGACTGGAAATTTTGTCCCGATTAATAACCAAACTTTGAGAAACGGGAACAATTTGTAAACTATACATTTTAAATCTAGAACGCAAACCGCTTGTGTTGTACCACAACACACAGGAATAGCCAACAAAATACAAACGTTGAAGATTTACTGCCCTATTTTTTTTTTTTTTTGAAAATACCGAAAAGCATAGCTACAGAGCAGAAAAAAGGAAAGAACCGAAACTACGCGGAAAATAACAATCAACGCTCTTTCATTCCTATTTTTAAACAACGCAAAAATTTCTCCCTATACGATGCTGTATTTACAATTACATGGTAATGTAGATGTGACTTTAAAAAACTCCCAAACCCCTGAAAGAATGGAACTTTAGTAGACATTGAATAAGATGAACATTACAGGCTGATCCTTGTTTGTAATTTCAAGAGAGCCCTGCTTTCGCACACGCTTTCATTTTTCCCCTTCCTTTATATTTCACGTATTGTTTTCTTACGAAACGAGTAATTGTATTTTCTTAATCATTCATTAATCTCAAACACAACTCAAAACCTCTGTCATGCATCATCTACCGTGATTCTCAGCTTCATTTTACACTCCACGAATTATGTCCTGCAAATTATTGTTCATTGTAACACTCATTTTTACGAATTACATCCGTGCAAAACGAATAATTGTTCACCACATCCCTCATTAATACGAATTATATCCTTGCAAAATTAGGTAGGTTTCGTTTTTGTTAAAATGACATAAGTTTTTGTTTTGTAACGGAACATCTTTTTTCGGTTCACTGCTGTCCTGTGATTTCAGCACCTACTACTTTCTTCTTCAACTTTCATCTTGTTTCATGAACTTCTTTCTCATCTTACTGTTTCTATGCCCTTTCTGCATAGATTCCACGTTCCCTTAACTCCATACTTAATGGTGCCTTCTTCCTTCCTCTCTTTGGATCTCATTTGTTGAGGATAGGGAGGCTTAAACTAACTAATAATCTAATCCTTGCAAAACGAATTCTTGCTCATCACATCCTTCATTCATACGAATTAAATCCTTGCAAAACGAGTTGACTTTATCCCTTGACCGTTCATTGATCTGAAGCACAACTCGCAGCTTTTCTAGCGTGCCCCCTGCCTTTAGCCGGCATCAGATGTGGGGTCCTAAGTGAAGTGACGAAATTTTCCAGTGTGCATCAAAATGCTCGAGTGATGGCAGAACAGCTGCGACTCCGAGGGACGGTTTTTGTCGCGTTCTCAAAAAAGCAGACGGAGGAAAATTGAAGACGGATTGCGGACGTGGGTGAGCAAGGGGAAAACCCGTCCACGTTTTAGAAATTTCTTTCACAGAATTGTAAAATTGAGGGAGGGGTTTGGTTTCATTTCAACGTTAAGTTAGAAATCTAAAACCTGTTGTAAAATCTTTTTTAACTATGAAACAGTAGTACAGCACACGTTCAAGCAAGTCACCCGTAATATTGAGGACACATTTTTTCCTATGAGGAAAGTCAATTGGAGTTTCCACAGACGGGAAGACCCCAGATTGAAAATTCTGTTATTTCTGTACTTGTAAAGTGAGTTTCGCTGGGTCAAATCCAGCAATTTCTGGTACTGCCATTTGGCAACACTCTAGAGCTTATCTCTCTTGCTTGTTCTCTCTTGCTTGTTCTCTCTTGCTTGTTCTCTCTGGCTTGTTCTCTCTGGCTTGTTCTCTCTTGCTTGTTCTCTCTTGCTTGTTCTCTCTTGCTTGTTCTCTCTTGCTTGTTCTCTCTTGCTTGTTCTCTCTTGCTTGTTCTCTCTTGCTTGTTCTCTCTTGCTTGTTCTCTCTTGCTTGTTCTCTCTTGCTTGTTCTCTCTTGCTTGTTCTCTCTTGCTTGTTCTCTCTGGCTTGTTCTCTCTTGCTTGTTCTCTCTTGCTTGTTCTCTCTTGCTTGTTCTCTCTGGCTTGTTCTCTCTTGCTTGTTCTCTCTTGCTTGTTCTCTCTTGCTTGTTCTCTCTTGCTTGTTCTCTCTTGCTTGTTCTCTCTTGCTTGTTCTCTCTTGCTTGTTCTCTCTTGCTTGTTCTCTCTTGCTTGTTCTCTCTTGCTTGTTCTCTCTTGCTTGTTCTCTCTTGCATGTTCTCTCTTGCTTGTTCTCTCTTGCTTGTTCTCTCTTGCTTGTTCTCTCTTGCATGTTCTCTCTTGCTTGTTCTCTCTTGCTTGTTCTCTCTTGCTTGTTCTCTCTTGCTTGTTCTCTCTTGCTTGTTCTCTCTTGCTTGTTCTCTCTTGCTTGTTCTCTCTTGCTTGTTCTCTCTTGCTTGTTCTCTCTGGCTTGTTCTCTCTTGCTTGTTCTCTCCTGCTTGTTCTCTCTGGCTTTTTCTCTCTTGCATGTACTCTCTTGCTTGTTCTCTCTTGCTTGTTCTCTCTTGCTTGTTCTCTCTTGCTTGTTCTCTCTTGCTTGTTCTCTCTGGCTTGTTCTCTCTTGCATGTACTCTCTTGCTTAGCGGTTAGGGTCAGGGCTCAGGTCAGGTAGGGTTAAGAGTTAGGGTTAGGACACAGGTCAACAGCTCACTACACGCACAAATGCCGTAAACTCCCCGTGTACGCGGAAGCATCACGCACAACGGGTCCAAATATTCTCCGGCCACACCGACCTGCTGTGGCTCACGGGACGGCGATGTATCGCGCGCGTTTGTCTCTGGTGAGCTGTGATCGAAATTCAATTCTGCTCATCCAGCAGGGTCGGTGAAGGCTGGCCCTATGAAGGCTGGGCCGATGAAATCTGGACCGATGAAGGCTGGGCCGATGAAGGCTGGGCCGATAAAGGCTGGGCCGATGAAATCTGGACCGATGAAGGCTGGACCGATGAAGACTAGACCGATGAAGACTGGACAGATGAAGGCTGGCCCTATGAAGGCTGGGCCGATGAAGTCTGGGCCGATAAAGGCTGGGCCGATGAAGTCTGGGCCGATAAAGGCTGGGCCGATGAAGGCTGGGCCGATAAAGGCTGGGCCGATGAAATCTGGACCGATGAAGGCTGGACCGATGAAGACTAGACCGATGAAGACTGGACAGATGAAGGCTGGCCCTATGAAGGCTGGGCCGATGAAGTCTGGGCCGATAAAGGCTGGGCCGATGAAGGCTGGGCCGATAAAGGCTGGGTCGATGAAGGCTGGGCCGATGAAGGCTGGACCAATGAAGACTGGACAGATGAAGGATGGCCCTATGAAGGCTGGGCCGATGAAGGCTGGGCCGATAAAGGCTGGGCCGATGAAGGCTGGGCCGATGAAGGCTGGACCGATGAAGACTGGACAGATGAAGGCTGGCCCTATGAAGGCTGGGCCGATGAAGGCTGGGCCGATGAATGCTGACCTTATGAAGGCTGGGCCGATGAAGGCTGGGCCGATGAAGGCTGGGCCGATGAAGACTGGACCGATGAAGGCTGGACCGATGAAGGCCGGACCGCTGAAGGCTGGACCGATGAAGGCTGGGCCGATGAAGACTGGACCGATGAAGGCTGGACCGATGAAGGCTGGGCTGATGAAGGCTGGGCCGATGAAGGCTGGGCCGATGAAGGCTGGGCCGATGGAGGCAGGACTTCATCCATCATCCAAGTAGGCACAAAAGAAATGCTGGAATTCGGAGCTCAGGACGCGGCCACCGCGCATCTCACTTGTGGGGTCTGAATTGTGCCTTGGGTGCAGTCAGCACGGCGGCAGGGTGCTGTCGCACGGCGGCAGGGTGCTGTCAGCACGGCGGCAGGGGTGCTGTCAGCACGACGGCAGGGTGCTGTCAGCACGGCGGCAGGGGGCTGTCAGCACGGCGGCAGGGGCGCTGCCAGCATGGCGGCAGGGTGCTGTCAGCATGGAGGCAGGGGTGCTGTCAGCACGGCGGCAGAGGTGCTGCCAGCACGGCGGCAGGGTGCTGTCAGCACGGCGGCAGAGATGGCTGACGAAGCTCTCTGCTAGCCCCGACAAAAACAGCGCCTCTCCGGCCTCTTCCAAAGATTAACTCCGCTCAAGAAGAAGAAAAATAATTCTTCGTAAAAGCCTACAAACTTCCCCGTGTTGACCGCGCGCTGCTGCGTTGTTTCGTGGCTGTGGGAGCTGTGTGAGCTGTGGGAGCTGTGGGAGCTGTGGGAGCTGTGGGAGCTGTGGGAGCTGTGGGAGCTGTGGGGGCTGTGGGATTGTGGGGGCTGTAGGGGCTGTGGGAGCTGTGGGAGCTGTGGGAGCTGTGGGAGCTGTGGGGGCTGTGGGAGCTGTGGGGGCTGTGGGGGCTGTGGGATTGTGGGAGCTGTGGGAGCTGTGGGAGCTGTGGGGGCTGTGGGATTGTGGGGCTGTAGGAGCTGTGGGAGCTGTGGGAGCTGTGGGATTGTGGGGGCTGTAGGGGCTGTGGGATTGTGGGGGCTGTAGGGGCTGTGGGAGCTGTGGGAGCTGTAGGAGCTGTGGGAGCTGTGGGGGCTGTGGGATTGTGGGGGCTGTGGAAGCTGTGGGAGCTGTGGGAGCTGTGGGAGCTGTGGGAGCTGTGGGGGCTGTGGGATTGTGGGGGCTGTGGGAGCTGTGGGGGCTGTGGGGGCTGTGGGATTGTGGGGGCTGTAGGAGCTGTAGGAGCTGTGGGAGCTGTGGGAGCTGTGGGATTGTGGGGGCTGTAGGGGCTGTGGGAGCTGTGGGAGCTGTGGGGGCTGTGGGATTGTGGGGGCTGTGGGAGCTGTGGGAGCTGTGGGGGCTGTGGGAGCTGTGGGAGCTGTGGGAGCTGTGGGAGCTGTGGGAGCTGTGGGAGCTGTGGGATTGTGGGGGCTGTAGGGGCTGCAGGAGCTGTGGGGGCTGTGGGAGCTGTGGGATTGTGGGAGCTGTGGGGGCTGTGGGAGCTGTGGAATTGTGGGGGCTGTGGGGGCTGTGGGGGCTGTGGGAGCTGTGGGAGCTGTGGGATTGTGGGGGCTGTAGGGGCTGTGGGAGCTGTGGGGGCTGTGGGAGCTGTGGGATTGTGGGAGCTGTGGGGGCTGTGGGAGCTGTGGGAGCTGTGGGATTGTGGGGGCTGGGGGGGCTGTGGGGGCTGTGGGAGCTGTGGGAGCTGTGGGAGCTGTAGGAGCTGTGGGATTGTGGGGGCTGTGGGAGCTGTGGGAGCTGTGGGGGCTGTGGGGGCTGTGGGAGCTGTGGGATTGTGGGGGCTGGGGGGGCTGTGGGAGCTGTGGGGGCTGTGGGAGCTGTGGGAGCTGTGGGGGCTGTGGGAGCTGTGGGAGCTGTGGGATTGTGGGGGCTGTGGGGGCTGTGGGAGCTGTGGGAGCTGTGGGATTGTGGGAGCTGTGGGAGCTGTGGGGGCTGTGGGAGCTGTGGGAGCTGTGGGAGCTGTGGGATTGTGGGGGCTGTGGGAGCTGTGGGAGCTGTGGGATTGTGGGGCTGTGGGAGCTGTGGGAGCTGTTGGGGCTGTGGGAGCTGTGGGAGCTGTGGGAGCTGTGGGAGCTGTGGGATTATGGGGGCTGTGGGAGTTGTGGGAGCTGTGGGAGCTGTGGGATTGTGGGAGCTGTGGGAGCTGTGGGAGCTGTGGGACTGTGGGAGCTAAGGGATTGTGGGAGCTGTGGGAGCTGTGGGGGCTGTGGGAGCTGTGGGAGCTGTGGGAGCTGTGGGAGCTGTGGGATTGTGGGAGCTGTGAGAGCTGTGGGAGCTGTGGGAGCTGTGGAATTGTGGGAGCTGTGGGAGCTGTGGGAGCTGTGGGATTGTAGGAGCTTTGGGATTGTGGGAGCTGTGGGAGCTGTGGGGGCTGTGGGAGCTGTGGGAGCTGTGGGAGCTGTGGGATTGTGGGAGCTGTGGGAGCTGTGGGAGCTGTGGGATTGTGGGGGCTGTGGGAGCTGTGGGAGCTGTGGGAGCTGTGGGAGCTGTGGGATTGTGGGGGCTGTGGGGGCTGTGCGAGTTGTGGGGGCTGTGGGAGCTGTGGGATTGTGGGGGCTGTGGGAGCTGTGGGAGCTGTGGGAGCTGTGGGGGTTAGTGGGAGCTGTGGGAGCTGTGGGAGCTGTGGGAGCTGTGGGAGCTGTGGGAGATGTGGGAGCTGTGGGAGCTGTACGATTGTGGGGGCTGTGGGAGCTGTGGAAGCTGTGGGATTGTGGGAGCTGTGGGAGCTGTGGGAGCTGTGGGATTGTGGGAGCTTTGGGATTGTGGTAGCTGTGGGAGCTGTGGGGGCTGTGGGAGCTGTGGGAGCTGTGGGAGCTGTGGGAGCTGTGGGATTGTGGGAGCTGTGGGAGCTGTGGGAGCTGTGGGATTGTGGGGGCTGTGGGAGCTGTGGGAGCTGTGGAAGCTGTGGGAGCTGTGGGAGCTGTGGGAGCTGTGGGAGCTGTTGGATTGTGGGGGCTGTGGGGGCTGTGGGAGCTGTGGGAGCTGTGGGAGCTGTGGGATTGTGGGGGCTGTGGGAGCTGTGGGATTGTGGGGGCTGTGGGAGCTGTAGGAGCTGTGGGAGCTGTGGGGGCTGTGGGAGCTGTGGGATTGTGGGGGCTGTGGGAGCTGTGGGAGCTGTGGGAGCTGTGGGAGCTGTGGGAGCTGTGGGATTGTGGGGGCTGTGGGAGCTGTGGGAGCTATGGGATTGTTGGGGCTGTGGGAGCTGTGGGAGCTGTGGGAGCTGTGGGATTGTGAGGGCTGTGGGAGCTGTGGGATTGTGGGGGCTGTGGGAGCTGTGGGAGCTGTGGGATTGTGGGGGCTGTGGGAGCTGTGGGATTTTGGGGGCTGTGGGAGCTGTGAGAGCTGTGGGATTGTAGGGGCTGTGGGAGCTGTCGGAGCTGTGGGGGCTGTGGGAGCTGTGGGGGCTGTGGGAACTGTTGGGGCTGTGGGAGCTGTGGGGGCTGTGGGAGCTGTGGGAGCTGTGGGAGCTGTGGGGGCTGTGGGAGCTGTGGGGGCTGTGGGAGCTGTGGGAGCTGTGGGAGCTGTGGGAGCTGTGGGGGCTGTGGGGGCTGTGGGAGCTGTGGGAGCTGTGGGATTGTGGGGGCTGTGGGAGCTGTGGGAGCTGTGGGAGCTGTGGGAGCTGTGGGGGCTGTGGGAGCTGTGGGAGCTGTGGGGGCTGTGGGAGCTGTGGGGGCTGTGGGGGCTGTGGGAGCTGTGGGAGCTGTGGGGGCTGTGGGAGCTGTTGGAGCTGTGGGGGCTGTGAAAACTGTGGGGGCTGTGGGGGCTGTGGGAGCTGTGGGGGCTGTGGGAGCTGTGGGGGCTGTGGGAGCTGTGGGGGCTCTGGGAGCTGTGGGGGCTGTGGGAGCTGTGGGAGCTGTGGGGGCTGTGGGAGCTGTGGGGGCTGTGGGGGCTGTGGGGGCTGTAGGAGCTGTGGGCGCTGTGGGAGCCGTGGGAGCTGTGGGAGCTGTGGGGGCTGTGGGAGCTGGGGGGGCTGTGGGAGCTGTGGGGGCTGTGGGAGCTGTGGGAGCTGTGGGGGCTGTGGGAGCTGTGGGGGCTGTGGGAGCTGTGGGGGCTGTGGGAGCTGTGTGGGCTGTGGGAGCTGTGGGAGCTGTGGGAGCTGTGGGGGCTGTGGGAGCTGTGGGGGCTGTGGGAGCTGTGGGAGCTGTGGGAGCTGTGGGGGCTGTGGGAGCTGTGGGAGCTGTGGGAGCTGTGGGGGCTGTGGGAGCTGTGGGGGCTGTGGGAGCTGTGGGAGCTGTGGGAGCTGTGGGGGCTGTGGGAGCTGTGGGGGCTGTGGGAGCTGTGGGATCTGTGGGAGCTGTGGGAGCTGTGGGTGCTGTGGGGGCTGTGGGAGCTGTGGGGGCTGTGGGAGCTGTGGGAGCTGTGGGAGCTGTGGGGGCTGTGGGAGCTGTGGGGGCTGTGGGAGCTGTGGGAGCTGTGGGAGCTGTGGGAGCTGTGGGGGCTGTGGGAGCTGTGGGAGCTGTGGGAGCTGTGGGAGCTGTGGGGGCTCTGGGAGCTGTGGGAGCTGTGGGAGCTGTGGGAGCTGTGGGAGCTGTGAGAGCTGTGGGGGCTGTGGAAGCTGTAGGAGCTGTGGGGGCTGTGGAAGCTGTGGGAGCTGTGGGAGCTGTGGGAGCTGTGGGAGCTGTGGGATTGTGGGGGCTGTGGGAGCTGTGAGAGCTGTGGGAGCTGTGGGAGCTGTGGGAGCTGTGGGAGCTGTGGGAGCTGTGGGAGCTGTGGGATTGTGGGATGTGTAGAAATTTCAATCGTTTTGAAATGGTAACTCACACAACAATGAAATGCGTATTTTTCAGAATTATAAAATGGTAACTTCCAAGGGGTTTTGAAATTGAAATTTTCACCTGACATAAAAATGGAACAACATTGAACGTATTATTAAATGACAATTTTTTATGGATTTGGAAATGGCATCTGCCAAAAAGCTTTAATAAACCAACCTACACAGCCCTACAAAGCGGCAACTTACACATAAATACGAAATGGTAACTTACACAGAACTAGAAAATGTCAAGATTCACAGCACTACAAATTAGCTACTTTAACTGCGCAAACATTCAAAATAATACGTAGAGTGTCCATATTCATGAATCTACCGGGTAATATCGCATCTGATGTGAAGTGCCAAACGCTATCTCAATCTTAAATACGAACCTTCCGTATCTGCAGTGTGGTCACCCCCTGTATCTGCAGTGTGGTCACCCCTGTATCTGCAGTGTGGTCAACCCCTGTATCTGCAGTGTGGTCTACCCTGTATCTGCAGTGTGGTCACCCCTGTATCTGCAGTGTGGTCAACCCCTGTATCTGCAGTGTGGTCACCCCTGTATCTGCAGTGTGGTCACTCCTGTATCTGCAGTGTGGTCACCCCCTGTATCTGCAGTGTGGTCACCCCTGTATCTGCAGTGTGGTCAACCCCTGTATCTGCAGTGTGGTCAACCCCTGTATCTGCAGTGTGGTCACCCCTGTATCTGCAGTGTGGTCACTCCTGTATCTGCAGTGTGGTCACCCCTGTATCTGCAGTGTGGTCACCCCCTGTATCTGCAGTGTGGTCACCCCTGTATCTGCAGTGTGGTCACCCCCTGTATCTGCAGTGTGGTCACCCCTGTATCTGCAGTGTGGTCACCCCCTGTATCTGCAGTGTGGTCACCCCCTGTATCTGCAGTGTGGTCACCCCTGTATCTGCAGTGTGGTCACCCCCTGTATCTGCAGTGTGGTCACCCCTGTATCTGCAGTGTGGTCACCCCCTGTATCTGCAGTGTGGTCACCCCCTGTATCTGCAGTGTGGTCACTCCTGTATCTGCAGTGTGGTCAACCCCTGTATCTGCAGTGTGGTCACTCCTGTATCTGCAGTGTGGTCACCCCCTGTATCTGCAGTGTGGTCACCCCTGTATCTGCAGTGTGGTCACCCCCTGTATCTGCAGTGTGGTCACCCCTGTATCTGCAGTGTGGTCACCCCCTGTATCTGCAGTGTGGTCACCCCCTGTATCTGCAGTGTGGTCACCCCTGTATCTGCAGTGTGGTCACCCCCTGTATCTGCAGTGTGGTCACCCCTGTATCTGCAGTGTAGTCACCCCCTGTATCTGCAGTGTGGTCACCCCCTGTATCTGCAGTGTGTTCACCCCTGTATCTGCAGTGTGGTCACCCCCTGTATCTGCAGTGTGGTCACCCCCTGTATCTGCAGTGTGGTCACCCCTGTATCTGCAGTGTGGTCACCCCTGTATCTGCAGTGTGGTCACCCCCTGTATCTGCAGTGTGGTCACCCCCTGTATCTGCAGTGTGGTCACCCCCTGTATCTGCAGTGTGGTCACCCCCTGTATCTGCAGTGTGGTCACCCCTGTATCTGCAGTGTGGTCACCCCTGTATCTGCAGTGTGGTCACCCCCTGTATCTGCAGTGTGGTCACCCCCTGTATCTGCAGTGTGGTCACCCCCTGTATCTGCAGTGTGGTCACCCCTGTATCTGCAGTGTGGTCACCCCCTGTATCTGCAGTGTGGTCACCCCCTGTATCTGCAGTGTGGTCACCCCCTGTATCTGCAGTGTGGTCACCCCTGTGATCGTGAAGGCAGGGAGTTTTCAGATACTCAACACGGTGAATGCGATGGGTCAAACTGAAGTTCAATATTCAACTCAATTTTAAAGTCCATTTAGTAAGCAGATATTAAAAAGCAAGCCCCTCTGAATGCACGATCCATTTACTGGATCGTGCCTTTATTTGGCCTGGATTAGATATTTATAAAAACTGTGTTTGTAGCTACTGGTCAGTCAGCAGCATTATGAAAATCCCCTCCGTGGCCACCGGTGGCGCACGTCGCGGGCGAAGAGTTAAACTCTTGTTATGAAACGGCGCTGCTACGTGCCTTGCGTCAGCATCGATTCCTTGAAAAGGAGGATAAATTCCCAATAAGACGGGGAAACTCTTCAGGATTTGCATAATATGGGCAAGCCCAGCTGGTCACTCGCCGAGATCGAGCCGGTTTTCGAGCAGCAGCGCCCTAAATCCGAAGACGATGGAAATAGAACTCCGAAATTGTTCGGTGGACAAATTTACAAACCGAGCCTAAAGCGTCAGTTTCAGGAGATAAAAAGAATTATGGCATAGGTGTGAAGGTACTTAGCTAGAGTACTTCTACAGAGGGGTACTCTCCCAGAGGGTACCTCCCCGAAGGGATACTTCCCCAAAGGATACTTCCCCAAAAGGGTACTTCCCCATAGGAGTACTTCCCCAGAGGGTACTTGCCTACAGTATTCCCCTAAAGAGTACTCACCCAGAGGGTACTTCCCTAAAGGGTTCTTTCCCAGAGGGTGCTTCTCCAGAGGGTACTTCTCCAGAGAGTACTTTCCTTGAAGGTACTTCCCCAGAGGAGTACGTAGGGGATCGTCTACCAGCAGGACGCTCCTGGGGAATAATGGGGAATTTCTGAGCTACCCTCAAGGAATTGTGTTGTAGATAGTGTCCATCCTCGTCAGTGTAGGTGGGAAACTAAGCGCTCCCCAGCGGTCACCCCCAACTCTCCCCAACACAAAAACCACCATTTGCTGCATCAATTCGTTGTGGGTTTGGAATTGTAGATATGCAGGTTTTTACTTTAATTTTTTCACTTCTCCGTTGCTTTAAGGAGGATAGGAATTACGTTCTGTCCAGGCTTGTCTACCCTATGCTATGAGGACTAGCGCCCCCAGGGGGATACTGTTAGGTCCCTCAGCTATCGACAGACCTCCGGGACTTTAGTCCCGATGGTCTATCCTTTAGCATCTTTTGGTGTTCCTACCTTTTCCGTAATCTCTTCTTTGCCTTTTCTTCTGCTTCTATTGTATTGGTTGTATTGATGTGCGTCGCATGAGATGTGGAACCTAAGTATTTGCTGCATTGATATTACTTCAGTATTGGCTGCATTGATATTACTTCAGTATTGGCTGCATTGATATAACTTCAGTATTGGCTGCACTGATTTAACTTCAGTATTGACTGCATTGATAAAACTTCTGTATTGGCTGCATTGATATAACTTCAGTATTGGCTGCACTGATATAACTTCAGTATTGGCTGCACTGATATAACTTCAGTATTGGCTGCACTGATATAACTTCAGTATTGGCTGCATTGATATTACTTCAGTATTGGCTGCATTGATATAACTTCAGTATTGGCTGCACTGATTTCACTTCAGTATTGGCTGAATTGATAAAACTTCTGTATTGGCTGCATTGATATAACTTCAGTATGGGCTGCACTGATATAACTTCAGTATTGGCTGCACTGATATAACTTCAGTATTGGCTGCACTGATATAACTTCAGTATTGGCTGCACTGATATAACTTCAGTATTGGCTGCATTGATATGACTTCAGTATTGGCTGCATTGATATGACTTCAGTATTGGCTGCATTGATATAACTTCAGTATTGGCTGCACTGATATAATTTCAGAATTGGCTGCACTGATATAACTTCAGTATTGGCTGCACTGATATAACGTCAGTATTGGCTGCACTGATATAACTTCAGTATTGGCTGCACTGATATAACTTCAGTTGTGGCTATACTGATACAAGTCGACGCGTTTCCTATGAGTACATCCAATCTAAGTGAAGTATGTTAGACCTAGGCTTAGTACTTTACTAGCTAAACTATTAAAAAAACTTTTGGAGAAAACATTCCAGTGTCGGTACGAAAACTTTTTTGAGGCAAACTTCGAACACTTCATTTAACTTCGACCTTGATAAAAAACTCGTAAATTTTGGACAAAAATAAACATTTTCATCAATGAGTAATCTAAGGATAATCAACTTTTAATCTCAAGGTAAACTTGTAAATGTGAATCCTTTTTCATTTTCATGAAAATATCACGTAATTTCCTGGAAACGGTCACGTAATTTCCTGGAAACGGTCACGTAATTTCCTGGAAACGGTGACGTAATTTCCTGGAAACGGTCACGTAATTTCCTGGAAACGGTCACGTAATTTCCTGGAAACGGTCACGTAATTTCCTGGAAACGGTGACGTAATTTCCTGGAAACGGTCACGTAATTTCCTGGAAACGGTCACGTAATTTCCTGGAAACGGTCACGTAATTTCCTGGAAACGGTCACGTAATTTCCTGGAAACGGTCACGTAATTGCCTTGAAACGGTCACGTAATTTCCTGGAAACGGTCACGTAATTGCCTTGAAACGGTCACGTAATTTCCTGGAAACGGTCACGTAATTGCCTTGAAACGGTCACGTAATTTCCTGGAAACGGTCACGTAATTGCCTTGAAACGGTCACGTAATTTCCTGGAAACGGTCACGTAATTGCCTTGAAACGGTCACGTAATTTCCTGGAAACGGTCACGTAATTGCCTTGAAACGGTCACGTAATTTCTCTGAAACAATCCCGCTAACATTTTTGAAGAAAAACCTTCACAAAACATTAGTTCCTAGAAACGCTCCAGTTTCTTTTTCGAAACGGTGCCGCTTATAAATTTTTGAGAATCACCTTCACTAAATTTCAATAACACTTTTTGCTAGCAAGATACAAATTGAGGTAATGCAGAAAATCAAACTCGAAACAGCATTTAAAGAAAATCACAAGAGGTAACAGTTAAAGAATGATATTCAAACAATTATCAGTGAATTTTATAATGAACTCACTACCCTCAGTCAAAATAGGCATTTTCAACACTTTGACAGCAATGGGTTAAACTGAAGTTTATTATTCAACTCTAATTTAAAGTCAATTGTGGTCAGCAATTTTGAAAATTGCAAACAATAACTTGATCATGGTTTCATTCGGCTTCGATTAAATATTAATGAAAATTGAGTTTGTGACTGCAGACCGGTCAGCAGCATTATGAAAATTCGCTCCGTGGCCACCGGTGGCGCACGTTGCGGTCAACGGGTCAATTCTCATAGTTGAGCTCATGATGCACTGAATAACGTTTTCGTATTTTTTGTCTATAAACAACAAATCAGAGCAGTTCCTTAACATTTTGAGTGCGACGTGAACCACCGGTGGCCACGGAGGGGATTTCCATAATGCTGCTGACCGACCAGCAGTCACAAACTCAATTTTCAAAAATACTTAATCAGAACTAAATGAGGGTGCGATCCAATTAAGATTCCTTATTTCCAACATTACTTACGACAATTGGCTCTAAATTCGAGCTGAATATTGAACTTTAATTTAACCTGCCGCAATCAAAGTGTTAAAAATCTTGAACTTTGGTACAACCCGGCGCATTAAACGAGCTAAATATCTTCACTGTCCACGCTACTCACCGCAGACGATCCACATGACAAGCGCGTTGCCACCGATGGCAGCACAGAGCATGAGGCCGAAGGCAAGTCCCCACAGCCCCTGCTGCCACCAAGGGAGGAGGTAGGGGCGGGGGTGAGGATGCACCTTGTTCACGCAGTACCCCGCCACCATCCCCAACACCTGCACCCCCTCCGAGGGGAACGCCGGGGTCACCGGTAACCCCCCGTCACTTGTGAAGTCTCCCCCATCGTAGACGTAGTCCCCAGGGTGCTGCAAGTCCCCAGGGTACTGCAAGTCCCCAGGGGGGCTTGGGGAAGTGCCGGCTTCCCCGCTGCTGTTGGCCAGAAGGATGGACAGCCACACATTGGGGTCCGCGGACACGTTCAGCGATGCCCCCACGGCGCTCACGCACTCCAGATACGATGACACCCACGAGGGAAGGGGGTGTGTCTCGTTTGGGGAGGCGGTGCTCATCGTACGCTTCGGATTCGGGGAATTTATCACCGTGAAAGCCTTTGTTCTTTGCACATCTTGTTATTTTGGTGTCTAATTTGGGGTAATTTTTAGCACGCGACACCGTGAAATTCTGTTACTTTGCACTTAATTTGGAGTAATTTATCACGCACGACACCGTGAAATCATGTAACCTTGCATTTAATTTGGGGTAATTTGTCACGCACAACACCGTGAAATCCTGTTACCTTGGATTTAATTTGAGGTAATTTGTCATACACGACACCGTGAAATCCTGTTACTCTGCAATTAATTTGGGTAATTTATCGCGCACGACACCGTGAAATCCTGTTACCTTGCATTGATTTGGGGATAATTTATCACATACAACACCGTGAAATCCTGTTACTTCGCATTTAATTTGGGGTTATTTTTCACATACAACACCGAGAAAGCCTTAGCATTTTACACATCCTGTCACTTCGCATTCAATTTGGGCAGAGTTCATTTCACGCAACACCGCGAAGTTGAACTGCATTTGACTCCTCTCTTCGCCGCGGGCTTCATGATTCGAAAGTTGCAGCGCGAATCTTTAACCGAGTTCCTTCAAAACAAGAATTCTCCGGCGTTATATGGCGTTTTATCTCGAAGGACTTTTTCGCCGCCTTTGTTTCAAGAAGTTCTCGGGGGCTTCAAAGATTTACTTAGAAAGATTCGATGATCTTTGATTTTCAGCTCCATGACTGGACTCTACAAGATGGAGCCGTGTGTTCTCAATTGTTCACACGGAGGGTGCACAATGTGTGTTTGTGCTCATGTGTTCCCTTGATATGTACTTGTGTTAGTGTTCTTTCGTGTTCACATGATGAGATCGTTTGGTTTTGCCGTGTGTTCATGTTCTCCATGAGAGTGTTCATGCCTTCTCACGAGTGTTCATTCATTTTCTTGTTATATTTCTGAATTTTCTCGATGTCTCCATGTATAAGCACAAAGTATGAATGCACATCAACACCCCCAAGTGCCACGTAAGACACCTACACACCTACACGCGTCACTGAGTTAACAAAAGCACTTCCTCAACGTCGTTTGAGGGCTGCAAAGAAAAAAAATATAGTTTTAGCCAACTACACCTCGACACAGATAGCAACTGTGGCGCATCGAGGGGAAAACTGCCTCAGGTAACACTTGTAGAACAAGAAACGCACAACTCATTCAGAAAAGGACGTATTGATTCGATAAGCAGCAATGCTAGAAATGTCGTACATATGTGTGTAAGTGTGTGCGTGTGTGTGTGTGTGTGTGTGATGCACATATGAGTGTGTCGTATATTTGTGAGTGTGTCATATGTACGTGCGAGCCGTACATGTGTGTGTCTTGTGTATGTGCATGCTGTACATGTGTGAGTGTGTGGTGTGTGTGTGCGTGCCGTACAAGTGTGTGTGTGTCGTGTGTATGTGCGTGCCAAACATGTGTGAGTGTATCGTGTGTATGTGCGTGCCAAACATGTGTGAGTATGTCGTGTGTGTGTGTGCGTGCCAAACATGTGTGAGTGTGTCGTGTGTATGTGCGTGCCTTACATGTGTGAGTGTGACGTGTGTGTGTGTGCGTGCCAAACATGTGTGTGTGTGTCGTGTGTATGTGCGTGCCGAACAGGTGTGTACGTGCCGCACGTGTGTGCACCGCACATGTGCGCGTGTGCCCCACACGCACACACGCACACACGCCGCAACGCGTGCCAAGCATGCAGGCCTCTCTGCACCCAAAAACCACGCGTACACCTCAAGTGTTCCCATGAGAACGGATTTTTAAACACGTTCCTTTCATGCAATAAAAACGTTCTGATAAGTACGAGACTGATTTCTTTAATTACTAAAAAAATGTTCTATGAAGTAATTATGACGCGCTCAATTATTTTGTGAAGACAAGAATAATTTATCACTGATGGACCGTGCCATTAAATGCAGAGAAATTAATTAAGTTAGAAACCATAGTCTAATTAAGTTCATATTCTTTCTACTAATTTCGCCTCATTAACTCAAAATTAGTATAGAAATGATTAATGATAAGAACCTTTAGCTAGCACCTGACGCAGTGTGATGTGTGATGATGTGGGATGCTCCCAGTGATGTGTGATGTGCCCATTGGTGTGTGATGTGCCCAGTGATGTGTGATGTGCCCAGTGGTGTATGATGCTCCCAGTGATGTGTGATGTGCCCATTGATGTGTGATGTGCCCAGTGATGTGTGATGTGCCCAGTGGTGTGTGATGTGCCCAGTGGTGTGTGATGTGCCCAGTGGTGTGTGATGTGCCCAGTGGTGTGTGATGATGTGGGATGCTCCCAGTGATGTGTGATGTGCCCAGTGGTGTGTGATGTGCCCAGTGGTGTGTGATGTGCCCAGTGATGTGTGATTTGCCCAGTGATGTGTGATGTGCCCAGTGATGTGTGTTGTGCCCAGTGATGTGTGATGTGCCCAGTGGTGTGTGATGTGCCCAGTGGTGTGTGATGATGTGTGATGCTCCCAGTGATGTGTGATGTGCCCAGTGGTGTGTGATGTGCCCAGTGGTGTGTGATGCTCCCAGTGATGTGTGATGTGCCCAGTGGTGTGTGATGTGCCCAGTGATGTGTGATGTGCCCAGTGATGTGTGATGTGCCCAGTGATGTGTGATGTGCCCAGTGATGTGTGATGTGCCCAGTGATGTGTGTTGTGCCCAGTGATGTGTGATGTGCCCAGTGGTGTGTGATGTGCCCAGTGGTGTGTGATGATGTGTGATGCTCCCAGTGATGTGTGATGTGCCCAGTGATGTGTGATGTGCCCAGTGATGTGTGATGCTCCCAGTGATGTGTGATGTGCATAGTGGTGTGTGATGATGTGTGATGCTCCCAGTGATGTGTGATGTGCCCAGTGGTGTCTGATGCTCCCAGTGATGTGTGATGATGTGTGATGCTCCCAGTGATGTGTGATGTGCCCGGTGGTGTGTGATGTGCCCAGTGATGTATGATGATGTGTGATGCTCCCAGTGATGTGTGATGTGCCCAGTGATTTGCGATGTGCCCAGTGATGTGTGATGATGTGTGATGCCTCCAGTGATGTGTGATGTACCCAGTGGTGTGTGATGCTCCCAGTGATGTGTGATGTGCCTAGTGGTGTGTGATGTGCCCAGTGATGTGTGATGATGTGAGATGCTCCCAGTGATGTGTGATGTGCCCAGTGATGTGTGATGCTCCCAGTGATGTGTGATGTGCCCAGTGATGCGTGATGCTCCCAGTGATGTGTGATGATGCGTGATGCTCCCAGTGATGTGTGATGTGCCCAATGGTGTGTGATGCTCCCAGTGATGTGTGATGTGCCCAGTGATGTGTGATGTGCCCAGTGATGTGTGATGTGCCCAGTGATGTATGATGATGTGTGATGCTCCCAGTGATGTGTGATGTGCCCAGTGATGTGCGATGTGCCCAGTGATGTGTGATGATGTGTGATGCCTCCAGTGATGTGTGATGTGCCCAGTGGTGTGTGATGCTCCCAGTGATGTGTGATGTGCCTAGTGGTGTGTGATGTGCCCAGTGATGTGTGATGATGTGTGATGCTCCCAGTGATGTGTGATGTGCCCAGTGATGTGTGATGCTCCCAGTGATGTGTGATGTGCCCAGTGATGCGTGATGCTCCCAGTGATGTGTGATGATGCGTGATGCTCCCAGTGATGTGTGATGTGCCCAATGGTGTGTGATGCTCCCAGTGATGTGTGATGTGCCCAGTGATGTGTGATGTGCCCAGTGATGTGTGATGCTCCCAGTGATGTGTGATGTGCCCAGTGATGTGGGATGTGCCCAGTGATGTGTGATGTGCCCAGTGGTGTGTGATGTGCCCAGTGGTGTGTGATGATGTGTGATGTGCCCAGTGATGTGTGATGTGCCCAGTGGTGTGTGATGCGCCCAGTGATGTGTGATGTGCCCAGTGGTGTGTGATGCTCCCAGTGATGTGTGATGATGTGTGATGCTCCCAGTGATGTGTGATGTGCCCAGTGATGTGTGATGTGCCCAGTAATGTGTGATGATGTGTGATGTGCCCAGTGATGTGTGATGTGCCCAGTGATGTGTGATGTGCCCAGTGATGTGTGATGATGTGTGATGTGCCCAGTGATGTGTGATGTGCCTAGTGGTGTGTGATGCTCCCAGTGATGTGTGATGTGCCCAGTGATGTGTGATGATGTGTGATGTGCCCAGTGATGTGTGATGTGCCTAGTGGTGTGTGATGCTCCCAGTGATGTGTGATGTGCCCAGTGATGAGTGATGTGCCCAGTGGTGTGTGATGTGCCCAGTGATGTGTGATGTGCCCAGTGGTGTGTGATGTGCCCAGTGATGTGTGATGATGTGTGATGTGCCCAGTGATGTGTGATGTGCCCAGTGATGTGTGATGTGCCCAGTGGTGTGTGATGTGCCCAGTGATGTGTGATGTGCCCAGTGGTGTGTGATGTGCCCAGTGATGTGTGATGTGCCCAGTGGTGTGTGATGTGCCCAGTGATGTGTGATGTTCCCAGTGATGTGTGATGCTCCCAGTGATGGGTGATGTGCCCAGTGATGTGTGATGCTCCCAGTGATGTGTGATGTGTCCAGTGATGTGTGATGTGCCCTGTGATGTGTGATGTGCCCAGTGATGTGTGATGCTCCCAGTGATGTGTGATGTGCCCAGTGATGTGTGATGTGCCCTGTGATGTGTGATGTGCCCAGTGATGTGTGATGCTCCCAGTGATGTGTGATGTGCCCAGTGATGTGTGATGTGCCCAGTGATGTATGATGCTGCCATTGATGTGTGATGCTCCCAGTGGTGTGTGATACTCCCAGTGGTGTGTGAAGTGCCCAGTGATGTGTGATGCTGCCATTGATGTGTGATGCTCCCAGCGGTGTGTGATACTCCCAGTGGTGTGTGATGTGCCCAGTGATGTGTGATGTGCCCAGTGATGTGTGATGCTGCCATTGATGTGTGATGCTCCCAGTGGTGTGTGATACTCCCAGTGGTGTGTGATGTGCCCAGTGATGTGTGATGTGCCCAGTGATGTGTGATGCTCCCAGTGATGTGTGATACTCCCAGTGGTGTGTGATGTGCCCAGTGGTGTGTGATGTGCCCAGTGATGTGTGATGTGCCCAGTGATGTGTGATGCTCCCAGTGATGTGTGATGTGCCCAGTGATGTGTGATGTGCCCAGTGATGTGTGATGTGCCCAGTGATGTGTGATGCTCTCAGTAATGTAAGATGCTCCCAGTGATGTGTGATGCACCCCGTGATGTGTGATGCTCCCAGTGATGTGTGATGTGCCCAGTGATGTGTGATGCACCCAGTGATGTGTGATGTGCCCAGTGATGTGTGATGCACCCAGTGATGTGTGATGTGCCCAGTGATGTGTGATGTGCCCAGTGATGTGTGATGCTCCCAGTGATGTGTGATGTGCCCAGTGATGTGTGATGTGCCCAGTGGTGTATGATACTCCCAGTGAAGTGTGATGTGCCCAGTGATGTGTGATGCTCCCAGTGATGTGTGATGCTCCCAGTGATGTGTGATGTGCCCAGTGATGTGTGATGCTCCCAGTGATGTGTGATGCTCCCAGTGATGTGTGATGCACCCAGTGATGTGTGATGCTCCCAGTGATGTGTGATGTGCCCAGTGATGTGTGATGCACCCAGTGATGTGTGATGTGCCCAGTGATGTGTGATGTGCCCAGTGATGTGTGATGCACCCAGTGATGTGTGATGTGCCCAGTGATGTGTGATGCTCCCAGTGATGTGTGATGTACCCAGTGATGTGTGATGCACCCAGTGATGTGTGATGTGCCCAGTGATGTGTGATGCACCCAGTGATGTGTGATGTGCCCAGTGATGTGTGATGTGCCCAGTGATGGGTGATGCTCCCAGTGATGTGTGATGTGCCCAGTGATGTGTGATGCACCCAGTGATGTGTGATGTGCCCAGTGATGTGTGATGTGCCCAGTGATGTGTGATGCACCCAGTGATGTGTGATGTGCCCAGTGATGTGTGATGCTCCCAGTGATGTGTGATGTACCCAGTGATGTGTGATGCACCCAGTGATGTGTGATGTGCCCAGTGATGTGTGATGCACCCAGTGATGTGTGATGTGCCCAGTGATGTGTGATGTGCCCAGTGATGGGTGATGCTCCCAGTGATGTGTGATGTGCCCAGTGATGTGTGATGCTCCCAGTGATGTGTGATGCTCCCAGTGATGTGTGATGCTCACAACGATGTTAACTCACCATTCATTGCTCAACATTACCCATACAACACCATTGAGGCAGTTATTTAGGCAGGAGTGGCACTCGAATTTTGTGGTTTTTACTTAACTTTGATATTTTTTTAAACTGTTGTTATTTATAACTTTTCGTTATTTCCTTCAAATTGTAGCCCTTTATTGTGAAACGTTGTGAACTTCCTTCACTTTAGTCGAAACTTCATTTTTTCAAATTTTTTATATGTGAGGAATATTTCCGTCTCGGGTAAAATTTGTGTTATTTTACCGAAATTTTCCTGCTTCGCTCAAACTTTTGTTATTTTTTGCAAAAATTTGCCATTCATAATATCCTGTCCCTATTATTTTTCAAACATAATTATTTATTTGAAGTTTGGTTATTTACACGTCCCTGTGATGTTTGCAGGACGTTTACTGATGCAACGCAGCGCTGAGAAAAAGTTAATAATGATCGGAAATTCGCATTGATGATTTTTTTCTGCCTCCCGCTGTGTAACATGGGGAATTTACCACAAAGTTTGAGGCTGTGTAACATGGGGAATTTACCACAAAGTTTGAGGCTGTGTAACATGGGGAATTTGCTACAAAGTTTGAGGCTGTGTAGCATGGGGAATTTACCACAAAGTTTGAGGCTGTGTAACATGGGGAATTTGCTACAAAGTTTGAGGCTGTGTAGCATGGGGAATTTGCTACAAAGTTTGAGGCTGTGTAGCATGGGGAATTTACCACAAAGTTTGAGGCTGTGCAACGTGGGGAATTTACCACAAAGTTTGAGGCTGTGTAACATGGGGAATTTACCACAAAGTTTGAGGCTGTGTAACATGGGGAATTTACCACAAAGTTTGAGGCTGTGTAACATGGGGAATTTGCTACAAAGTTTGAGGCTGTGTAGCATGGGGAATTTACCACAAAGTTTGAGGCTGTGTAACATGGGGAATTTCCCACAAAGTTTGAGGCTGTGTAGCATGGGGAATTTACCACAAAGTTTGAGGCTGTGTAACATGGGGAATTTCCCACAAAGTTTGAGGCTGTGTAATATGGGGAATTTCCCACAAAGTTTGAGGCTGTGTAACATGGGGAATTTCCCACAAAGTTTGAGGCTGTGTAACATGGGGAATTTCCCACAAAGTTTGAGGCTGTGTAACATGGGGAATTTCCCACAAAGTTTGAGGCTGTGTAACATGGGGAATTTCCCACAAAGTTTGAGGCTGTGTAACATGGGGAATTTCCCACAAAGTTTGAGGCTGTGTAACATGGGGAATTTCCCACAAAGTTTGAGGCTGTGTAACATGGGGAATTTACCACAAAGTTTGAGGCTGTGTAACATGGGGAATTTGCTACAAAGTTTGAGGCTGTGTAGCATGGGGAATTTACCACAAAGTTTGAGGCTGTGTAACATGGGGAATTTCCCACAAAGTTTGAGGCTGTGTAGCATGGGGAATTTACCACAAAGTTTGAGGCTGTGTAACATGGGGAATTTCCCACAAAGTTTGAGGCTGTGTAGCATGGGGAATTTCCCACAAAGTTTGAGGCTGTGTAACATGGGGAATTTCCCACAAAGTTTGAGGCTGTGTAACATGGGGAATTTCCCACAAAGTTTGAGGCTGTGTAACATGGGGAATTTCCCACAAAGTTTGAGGCTGTGTAACATGGGGAATTTCCCACAAAGTTTGAGGCTGTGTAACATGGGGAATTTCCCACAAAGTTTGAGGCTGTGTAACATGGGGAATTTACCACAAAGTTTGAGGCTGTGCAACGTGGGGAATTTCCCACAAAGTTTGAGGCTGTGCAACGTGGGGAATTTACCACAAAGTTTGAGGCTGTGCAGCGTGGGGAATTTCCCACAAAGTTTGAGGCTGTGCAACGTGGGGAATTTACCACAAAGTTTGAGGCTGTGCAACGTGGGGAATTTCCCACAAAGTTTGAGGCTGTGCAACGTGGGGAATTTACCACAAAGTTTGAGGCTGTGTAACATGGGGAATGTACCACAAAGTTTGAGGCTGTGCAACGTGGGGAATTTACCACAAAGTTTGGGGCTGTGCAACGTGGGGAATTTCCCACAAAGTTTGAGGCTGTGCAACGTGGGGAATTTACCACAAAGTTTGAGGCTGTGCAACGTGGGGAATTTCCCACAAAGTTTGAGGCTGTGTAACATGGGGAATTTACCACAAAGTTTGAGGCTGTGCAACGTGGGGAATTTCCCACAAAGTTTGAGGCTGTGCAACGTGGGGAATTTACCACAAAGTTTGAGGCTGTGCAACGTGGGGAATTTCCCACAAAGTTTGAGGCTGTGTAACATGGGGAATTTACCACAAAGTTTGAGGCTGTGCAACGTGGGGAATTTCCCACAAAGTTTGAGGCTGTGCAACGTGGGGAATTTACCACAAAGTTTGAGGCTGTGCAACGTGGGGAATTTCCCACAAAGTTTGAGGCTGTGCAACGTGGGGAATTTACCACAAAGTTTGAGGCTGTGTAACATGGGGAATTTACCACAAAGTTTGAGGCTGTGCAACGTGGGGAATTTACCACAAAGTTTGAGGCTGTGCAACGTGGGGAATTTCCCACAAAGTTTGAGGCTGTGCAACGTGGGGAATTTACCACAAAGTTTGAGGCTGTGCAACGTGGGGAATTTCCCACAAAGTTTGAGGCTGTGTAACATGGGGAATTTACCACAAAGTTTGAGGCTGTGCAACGTGGGGAATTTCCCACAAAGTTTGAGGCTGTGCAACGTGGGGAATTTACCACAAAGTTTGAGGCTGTGCAACGTGGGGAATTTCCCACAAAGTTTGAGGCTGTGCAACGTGGGGAATTTCCCACAAAGTTTGAGGATGTGCAACGTGGGGAATTTCTGACAAAGTTTGAGGCTGTGCAACGTGGGGAATTTCCCACAAAGTTTGAGGCTGTGCAACGTGGGGAATTTACCACAAAGTTTGAGGCTGTGCAACCTGGGGAATTTTCTCCAAAGTTTGAGGCTGTGTAACATGGGGAATTTACCACAAAGTTTGAGGCTGTGTAACATGGGGAATTTACCACAAAGTTTGAGGCTGTGTAACATGGGGAATTTGCTACAAAGTTTGAGGCTGTGTAACATGGGGAATTTACCACAAAGTTTGAGGCTGTGCAACGTGGGGAATTTCCCACAAAGTTTGAGGCTGTGCAACGTGGGGAATTTCCCACAAAGTTTGAGGCTGTGCAACGTGGGGAATTTCCCACAAAGTTTGAGGCTGTGCAACGTGGGGAATTTCCCACAAAGTTTGAGGCTGTGCAACGTGGGGAATTTACCACAAAGTTTGAGGCTGTGCAACGTGGGGAATTTTCTCCAAAGTTTGAGGCTGTGCAACATGGGGAATTTACCACAAAGTTGGAGGCTGTGCAACGTGGGGAATTTCCCACAAAGTTTGAGGCTGTGCAACGTGGGGAATTTCCCACAAAGTTTGAGGCTGTGCAACGTTGGGAATTCACCACAAAGTTTGAGGCTGTGCAACGTGGGGAATTTCCCACAAATTTTGAGGCTGTGCAACGTGGGGAATTTACCACAAAGTTTGAGGCTGTGCAACGTGGGGAATTTCCCACAAAGTTTGAGGCTGTGCAACGTCGGGAATTTACCACAAAGCTTGAGGCTGGGCAACGTGGGGAATTTCCCACAAAGTTTGAGGCTGTGCAACGTGGGGAATTTCCCACAAAGTTTGAGGCTGTGCAACGTGGGGAATTTCCCACAAAGTTTGAGGCTGTGCAACGTGGGGAATTTCCCACAAAGTTTGAGGCTGTGCAACGTGGGGAATTTACCACAAAGTTTGAGGCTGTGCAACGTGGGGAATTTTCTCCAAAGTTTGAGGCTGTGTAACATGGGGAATTTACCACAAAGTTTGAGGCTGTGTAACATGGGGAATTTACCACAAAGTTTGAGGCTGTGTAACATGGGGAATTTGCTACAAAGTTTGAGGCTGTGTAACATGGGGAATTTACCACAAAGTTTGAGGCTTTGCAACGTGGGGAATTTCCCACAAAGTTTGAGGCTGTGCAACGTGGGGAATTTCCCACAAAGTTTGAGGCTGTGCAACGTGGGGAATTTCCCACAAAGTTTGAGGCTGTGCAACGTGGGGAATTTCCCACAAAGTTTGAGGCTGTGCAACGTGGGGAATTTACCACAAAGTTTGAGGCTGTGCAACGTGGGGAATTTTCTCCAAAGTTTGAGGCTGTGCAACATGGGGAATTTACCACAAAGTTGGAGGCTGTGCAACGTGGGGAATTTCCCACAAAGTTTGAGGCTGTGCGACGTGGGGAATTTCCCACAAAGTTTGAGGCTGTGCAACGTTGGGAATTTACCACAAAGTTTGAGGCTGTGCAACGTGGGGAATTTCCCACAAAGTTTGAGGCTGTGCAACGTGGGGAATTTACCACAAAGTTTGAGGCTGTGCAACGTGGGGAATTTTCTCCAAAGTTTGAGGCTGTGCAACATGGGAAATTTACCACAAAGTTTGAGGCTGAGTAACATGGGGAATTTACCACAAAATTTGAGGCTGTGCAACGTGAGGAATTTCCCACAAAGTTTGAGGCTGTGCAACGTGGGGAAGTTACCACAAAGTTTGAGGCTGTGCAACGTGGGGAATTTTCTCCAAAGTTTGAGGCTGTGCAACATGGGGAATTTACCACAAAGTTTGAGGCTGAGTAGCATGGGGAATTTACCACAAAGTTTGAGGCTGTGTAACATGGGGGAATTTACCACAAAGTTTGAGGCTGTGTAACATGGGGAATTTACCACAAAGTTTGAGGCTGTGTAACATGGGGAATTTACCACAAAGTTTGAGGCTGTGCAACGTGGGGAATTTCCCACAAAGTTTGAGGCTGTGCAACGTGGGGAATTTACCACAAAGTTTGAGGCTGTGCAACGTGGGGAATTTTCTCCAAAGTTTGAGGCTGTGCAACATGGGGAATTTACCACAAAGTTTGAGGCTGAGTAACATGGGGAATTTACCACAAAGTTTGAGGCTGTGCAACGTGGGGAATTTCCCACAAAGTTTGAGGCTGTGCAACGTGGGGAATTTACCACAAAGTTTGAAGCTGTGCAACGTGGGGAATTTTCTCCAAAGTTTGAGGCTGTGCAACATGGGGAATTTACCACAAAGTTTGAGGCTGAGTAACATGGGGAATTTACCACAAAGTTTGAGGCTGTGTAAAATGGGGAATTTACCACAAAGTTTGAGGCTGTGTAACATGGGGAATTTACCACAAAGTTTGAGGCTGTGTAACATGGGGAATTTACCACAAAGTTTGAGGCTGTGCTACGTGGGGAATTTTCCACAAAGTTTGAGGCTGTGTAACATGGGGAATTTACCACAAAGTTTGAGGCTGTGTAACATGGGGAATTTACCATAAAGTTTGAGGCTGTGTAACATGGGGAATTTACCCCAAAGTTTGAGGCTGTGCAACGTGGGGAATTTACCACAAAGTTTGAGGCTGTGTAACATGGGGAATTTACCACAAAGTTTGAGGCTGTGTAACATTGGGAATTTACCACAAAGTTTGTGGCTGTGTAACATGGGGAATTTACCACAAAGTTTGAGGCTGTGCAACGTGGGGAATTTTCCACAAAGTTTGAGGCTGTGTAACATGGGGAATTTACCACAAAGTTTGAGGCTGTGTAACATGGGGAATTTACCACAAAGTTTGAGGCTGTGCAACGTGGGGAATTTTCCACAAAGTTTGAGGCTGTGCAACGTGGGGAATTTACCACAAAGTTTGAGGCTGTGTAACATGGGGAATTTACCATAAAGTTTGAGGCTGTGTAACATGGGGAATTTACCACAAAGTTTGAGGCTGTGCAACGTGGGGAATTTTCCACAAAGTTTGAGGCTGTGCAGCGTGGGGAATTTACCACAAAGTTTGAGGCTGTGTAACATGGGGAATTTACCACAAAGTTTGAGGCTGTGTAACATGGGGAATTTACCACAAAGTTTGAGGCTGTGTAACATGGGGAATTTACCACAAAGTTTGAGGCTGTGCAACGTGGGGAATTTTCTCCAAAGTTTGAGGCTGTGTATCAAGCAGGAATAATTTGCTGTTATTGTGTGTTTATTCCAAAATAACAAAGCAATCATACCATTTACTGGTAAGAGGCACCATTTACTGGTAAGAGGCACCATTAACTGGTAAGAGGCACCATTACCTGGTAAGAGGCACCATTAACTGGTAAGAGGCACCATTACCTGTAAGAGGCACCATTACCTGGTAAGAGGCACCATTAACTGGTAAGAGGCACCATTAACTGGTAAGAGGCACCATTACCTGGTAAGAGGCACCATTTACTGGTAAGAGGCACCATTTACTGGTAAGAGGCATCATTAACTGGTAAGAGGCACCATTAACTGGTAAGAGGCACCATGACCTGGTAAGAGGCACCATTTACTGGTAAGAGGCACCATTTACTGGTAAGAGGCACCATTAACTGGTAAGAGGCACCATTAACTGGTAAGAGGCACCATTACCTGGTAAGAGGCACCATTAACTGGTAAGAGGCACCATTAACTGGTAAGAGGCACCATTAACTGGTAAAAGGCACCATTAACTGGTAGGAGGCACCATTACCTGTAAGAGGCACCATTAACTGGTAAGAGGCACCATTACCTGGCAAGAGGCACCATTACCTGGTAAGAGGCACCATTAACTGGTTAGAGGCACCATTAACTGGTAAGAGGCACCATTAACTGGTAAGAGGCACCATTAACTAGTAAGAGGCACCATTTACTGGTAAGAGGCACCATTAACTGGTAAGAGGCACCATTAACTGGTAAGAGGCACCATTAACTGGTAAAAGGCACCATTAACTGGTAAGAGGCACCATTAACTGGTAAGAGGCCCCATTAACTGGTAAGAGGCACCATTAACTGGTAAGAGGCACCATTACCTGTAAGAGGCACCATTAACTGGTAAGAGGCACCATTACCTGGTAAGAGGCACCATTACCTGGTAAGAGGCACCATTAACTGGTAAGAGGCACCATTAACTGGTAAGAGGCACCATTAACTGGTAAGAGGCACCATTAACTGGTAAGAGGCACCATTACCTGTAAGAGGCACCATTAACTGGTAAGAGGCAGCATCAACTGGTAAGAGGCACCATTAACTGGTAAGAGGCACCTTTTGCTGGTAAGAGGCACCATTAACTGGTAAGAGGCACCATTACCTGTAAGAGGCACCATTAACTGGTAAGAGGCACCATTACCTGGTAAAAGGCACCATTAACTGGTAAGAGGCACCATTAACTGGTAAGAGGCACCATTACCTGTAAGAGGCACCATTAACTGGTAAGAGGCACCATTAACTGGTAAGAGGCACCATTACCTGGTAAGAGGCACCATTAACTTTTAAGAGGCACCATTACCTGTAAGAGGCACCATTAACTGGTAAGAGGCACCATTAACTGGTAAGAGGCACCATTAACTGGTAAGAGGCACCATTACCTGTAGGAGGCACCATTACCTGTAAGAAGCACCATTAACTGGTAAGAGGCACCATTACCTGTAAGAGGCACCATTAACTGGTAAGAGGCACCATTAACTGGTAAGAGGCACCATTACCTGTAAGAGGCACCATTAACTGGTAAGAGGCACCATTAACTGGTAAGAGGCACCATTACCTGGTAAGAGGCACCATTAACTGGTAAGAGGCACCATTAACTGGTAAGAAGCACCATTAACTGGTAAGAGGCACCATTACCTGTAAGAGGCACCATTAACTGGTAAGAGGCACCATTAACTGGTAAGAGGCACCATTACCTGTAAGAGGCACCATTAACTGGTAAGAGGCACCATTAACTGGTAAGAGGCACCATTACCTGGTAAGAGGCACCATTAACTGGTAAGAGGCACCATTAACTGGTAAGAGGCACCATTAACTGGTAAGAGGCACCATTAACTGGTAAGAGGCACCATTAACTGGTAAGAGGCACCATTAACTGTTAAGAGGCACCATTAACTGGTAAGAGGCACCATTAACTGGTAAGAGGCACCATTAACTGGTAAGAGGCACCATTAACTGGTAAGAGGCACCATTAACTGGTAAGAGGCACCATTAACTGGTAAGAGGCACCATTAACTGTTAAGAGGCACCATTAACTGGTAAGAGGCACCATTAACTGGTAAGAGGCACCATTAACTGGTAAGAGGCACCATTAACTTTTAAGAGGCACCATTACCTGTAAGAGGCACCATTAACTGGTAAGAGGCACCATTAACTGGTAAGAGGCACCATTAACTGGTAAGAGGCACCATTAACTGGTAAGAGGCACCATTAACTGGTAAGAGGCACCATTAACTGGTAAGAGGCACCATTAACTGGTAAGAGGCACCATTAACTGGTAAGAGGCACCATTAACTGTTAAGAGGCACCATTAACTGGTAAGAGGCACCATTAACTGGTAAGAGGCACCATTACCTGGTAAGAGGCACCATTAACTTTTAAGAGGCACCATTACCTGTAAGAGGCACCATTAACTGGTAAGAGGCACCATTAACTGGTAAGAGGCACCATTAACTGGTAAGAGGCACCATTACCTGTAGGAGGCACCATTACCTGTAAGAAGCACCATTAACTGGTAAGAGGCACCATTACCTGTAAGAGGCACCATTAACTGGTAAGAGGCACCATTAACTGGTAAGAGGCACCATTACCTGTAAGAGGCACCATTAACTGGTAAGAGGCACCATTAACTGGTAAGAGGCACCATTACCTGGTAAGAGGCACCATTAACTGGTAAGAGGCACCATTAACTGGTAAGAGCACCATTAACTGGTAAGAGGCACCATTACCTGTAAGAGGCACCATTAACTGGTAAGAGGCACCATTAACTGGTAAGAGGCACCATTACCTGTAAGAGGCACCATTAACCTGGTAAGAGGCACCATTAACTGGTAAGAGGCACCATTAACTGGTAAGAGGCACCATTAACTGGTAAGAGGCACCATTAACTGGTAAGAGGCACCATTAACTGGTAAGAGGCACCATTAACTGGTAAGAGGCACCATTAACTGGTAAGAGGCACCATTAACTGTTAAGAGGCACCATTAACTGGTAAGAGGCACCATTAACTGGTAAGAGGCACCATTAACTGGTAAGAGGCACCATTAACTGGTAAGAGGCACCATTAACTGGTAAGAGGCACCATTAACTGGTAAGAGGCACCATTAACTGTTAAGAGGCACCATTAACTGGTAAGAGGCACCATTAACTGGTAAGAGGCACCATTAACTGGTAAGAGGCACCATTAACTGGTAAGAGGCACCATTAACTGGTAAGAGGCACCATTAACTGGTAAGAGGCACCATTAACTGGTAAGAGGCACCATTAACTGGTAAGAGGCACCATTAACTGGTAAGAGGCACCATTAACTGGTAAGAGGCACCATTAACTGGTAAGAGGCACCATTAACTGGTAAGAGGCACCATTAACTGGTAAGAGGCACCATTAACTGGTAAGAGGCACCATTAACTGGTAAGAGGCACCATTAACTGGAAAGAGGCACCATTAACTGGTAAGAGGCACCATTAACTGGTAAGAGGCACCATTAACTGGTAAGAGGCACCATTACCTGGTAAGAGGCACCATTAACTGGTAAGAGGCACCATTAACTGGTAAGAGGCACCATTAACTGGAAAGAGGCACCATTAACTGGTAAGAGGCACCATTAACTGGTAAGAGGCACCATTAACTGGTAAGCGGCACCATTACCTGGTAAGAGGCACCATTAACTGGTAAGAGGCACCATTAACTGGTAAGAGGCACCATTACCTGGTAAGAGGCACCATTACCTGGTAAGAGGCACCATTAACTGGTAAGAGGCACCATTAACTGGTAAGAGGCACCATTACCTGGTAAGAGGCACCATTACCTGGTAAGAGGCACCATTACCTGGTAAGAGGCACCATTACCTGGTAAGAGGCACCATTAACTGGTAAGAGGCACCATTAACTGGTAAGAGGCACCATTAACTGGTTAAAGGGACATCATCAAACAACAGGTCGAAAACTATTTCCACAGCCGCTACCTAAAAAATCAGAAAAATTGTGTTTTTGAAATGATATATTTCATTGTAAGTATACTATAGAGTTCTTAGTAGTAACTAGTTAATCAGGTACTGGTGATATGGAATTTATTTTCATATGCTAGTAAATGTACAATACATGTTCATATGCTAGTAAATGCAGAATTCATGTTCATATGCTAGTAAATGTAAAATTCATGTTCATATGCTAGTAAATGTAGAATTCATGTTCATATGCTAGTAAATGTAGAATTCATGTTCATATGCTAGTGAATGTAGAATTCATGTTCATATGCTTGTAAATGTAGAATTCATGTTCGTATGATAGTAAATGCAGAATTCATGTTCATATGTTAGTAAATGCAGAATTCATGTTCATATGCTAGTAAATGTAGAATTCATGTTCGTATGCTAGTAAATGCAGAATTCATGTTCATATGCTAGTAAATGCAGAATTCATGTTCATATGCTAGTAAATGTAGAATTCATGTTCATATGCTAGTGAATGTAGAATTCATGTTCATATGCTAGTAAATGTAGAAAACATGTTCATATGCTAGTAAATGTAGAATACATGTTCATATGCTAGTAAATGCAGAATTCATGTTCATATGCTATTAAATGTAGAATACATGTTCATATGCTAGTAAATGTTGAATACATGTTCATATGCTAGTAAATGTAGAATTCATGTTGATATGCTTGTAAATGTAGAATTCATGTTCATATGCTAGTGAATGTAGAATTCATGTTCATATGCTAGTGAATGTAGAATTCATGTTCATATGCTAGTAAATGTAGAATTCTTGTTGATATGCTTGTAAATGTAGAATTCATGTTCATATGCTAGTAAATGTAGAATACATGTTCATATGCTAGTAAATGTAGAATACATGTTCATATGCTAGTGAATGTAGAATTCATGTTCATATGCTAGTGAATGTAGAATTCATGTTCATATGCTAGTAAATGCAGAATTCATGTTCATATGCTAGTAAATGCAGAATTCATGTTCATATGCTAGTAAATGTAGAATTCATGTTCATATGCTAGTGAATGTAGAATTCATGTTCATATGCTAGTAAATGTAGAAAACATGTTCATATGCTAGTAAATGTAGAATACATGTTCATATGCTAGTAAATGCAGAATTCATGTTCATATGCTATTAAATGTAGAATACATGTTCATATGCTAGTAAATGTTGAATACATGTTCATATGCTAGTAAATGTAGAATTCATGTTGATATGCTTGTAAATGTAGAATTCATGTTCATATGCTAGTGAATGTAGAATTCATGTTCATATGCTAGTGAATGTAGAATTCATGTTCATATGCTAGTAAATGTAGAATTCTTGTTGATATGCTTGTAAATGTAGAATTCATGTTCATATGCTAGTAAATGTAGAATACATGTTCATATGCTAGTAAATGTAGAATACATGTTCATATGCTAGTGAATGTAGAATTCATGTTCATATGCTAGTGAATGTAGAATTCATGTTCATATGCTAGTGAATGTAGAATTCATGTTCATATGCTAGTAAATGTAGAATTCTTGTTGATATGCTTGTAAATGTAGAATTCATGTTCATATGCTAGTAAATGTAGAATACATGTTCATATGCTAGTAAATGTAGAATTCATGTTGATATGCTTGTAAATGTAGAATTCATGTTCATATGCTATTAAATGTAGAATTCATGTTCATATGCTAGTAAATGTAGAATTCATGTTGATATGCTTGTAAATGTAGAATTCATGTTCATATGCTATTAAATGTAGAATTCATGTTCATATGCTAGTAAATGTAGAATACATGTTCATATGCTAGTAAATGTAGAATTCATGTTGATATGCTTGTAAATGTAGAATTCATGTTCATATGCTAGTAAATGTAGAATTCATGTTCATATGCTAGTAAATGTAGAATTCATGTTGATATGCTTGTAAATGTAGAATTCATGTTCATATGCTAGTGAATGTAGAATTCATGTTCATATGCTAGTGAATGTAGAATTCATGTTCATATGCTAGTAAATGTAGAATTCTTGTTGATATGCTTGTAAATGTAGAATTCATGTTCATATGCTAGTAAATGTAGAATACATGTTCATATGCTAGTAAATGTAGAATACATGTTCATATGCTAGTGAATGTAGAATTCATGTTCATATGCTAGTGAATGTAGAATTCATGTTCATATGCTAGTAAATGCAGAATTCATGTTCATATGCTAGTAAATGCAGAATTCATGTTCATATGCTAGTAAATGTAGAATTCATGTTCATATGCTAGTGAATGTAGAATTCATGTTCATATGCTAGTAAATGTAGAAAACATGTTCATATGCTAGTAAATGTAGAATACATGTTCATATGCTAGTAAATGCAGAATTCATGTTCATATGCTATTAAATGTAGAATACATGTTCATATGCTAGTAAATGTTGAATACATGTTCATATGCTAGTAAATGTAGAATTCATGTTGATATGCTTGTAAATGTAGAATTCATGTTCATATGCTAGTGAATGTAGAATTCATGTTCATATGCTAGTGAATGTAGAATTCATGTTCATATGCTAGTAAATGTAGAATTCTTGTTGATATGCTTGTAAATGTAGAATTCATGTTCATATGCTAGTAAATGTAGAATACATGTTCATATGCTAGTAAATGTAGAATACATGTTCATATGCTAGTGAATGTAGAATTCATGTTCATATGCTAGTGAATGTAGAATTCATGTTCATATGCTAGTGAATGTAGAATTCATGTTCATATGCTAGTAAATGTAGAATTCTTGTTGATATGCTTGTAAATGTAGAATTCATGTTCATATGCTAGTAAATGTAGAATACATGTTCATATGCTAGTAAATGTAGAATTCATGTTGATATGCTTGTAAATGTAGAATTCATGTTCATATGCTATTAAATGTAGAATTCATGTTCATATGCTAGTAAATGTAGAATTCATGTTGATATGCTTGTAAATGTAGAATTCATGTTCATATGCTATTAAATGTAGAATTCATGTTCATATGCTAGTAAATGTAGAATACATGTTCATATGCTAGTAAATGTAGAATTCATGTTGATATGCTTGTAAATGTAGAATTCATGTTCATATGCTAGTAAATGTAGAATTCATGTTCATATGCTAGTAAATGTAGAATTCATGTTGATATGCTTGTAAATGTAGAATTCATGTTCATATGCTAGTGAATGTAGAATTCATGTTCATATGCTAGTGAATGTAGAATTCATGTTGATATGCTTGTAAATGTAGAATTCATGTTCATATGCTAGTGAATGTAGAATTCATGTTCATATGCTAGTGAATGTAGAATTCATGTTGATATGCTTGTAAATGTAGAATTCATGTTCATATGCTATTAAATGTAGAATTCATGTTCATATGCTAGTAAATGTAGAATTCATGTTCATATGCTAGTAAATGTAGAATTCATGTTGATATGCTTGTAAATGTAGAATTCATGTTCATATGCTAGTAAATGTAGAATACATGTTCATATGCTAGTAAATGTAGAATTCATGTTGATATGCTTGTAAATGTAGAATTCATGTTCATATGCTAGTAAATGTAGAATTCATGTTCATATGCTAGTAAATGTAGAATTCATGTTGATATGCTTGTAAATGTAGAATTCATGTTCATATGCTAGTGAATGTAGAATTCATGTTCGTATGCTAGTAAATGTAGAATTCATGTTCATATGCTAGTAAATGTAGAATTCATGTTCATATGCTTGTAAATGTAGAATTCATGTTCATATGCTAGTGAATGTAGAATTCATGTTCATATGCTATTAAATGTAGAATTCATGTTCATATGCTAGTAAATGTAGAATTCATGTTCATATGCTTGTAAATGTAGAATTCATGTTCATATGCTAGTGAATGTAGAATTCATGTTCATATGCTAGTAAATGTAGAATTCATGTTCATATGCTTGTAAATGTAGAATTCATGTTCATATGCTAGTAAATGTAGAATTCATGTTCATATGCTAGTGAATGTAGAATTCATGTTCATATGCTATTAAATGTAGAATTCATGTTCATATGCTAGTAAATGTAGAATTCATGTTCATATGCTTGTAAATGTAGAATTCATGTTCATATGCTAGTGAATGTAGAATTCATGTTCATATGCTATTAAATGTAGAATTCATGTTCATATGCTAGTAAATGTAGAATTCATGTTCATATGCTTGTAAATGTAGAATTCATGTTCATATGCTAGTGAATGTAGAATTCATGTTCATATGCTAGTAAATGTAGAATTCATGTTCATATGCTTGTAAATGTAGAATTCATGTTCATATGCTAGTAAATGTAGAATTCATGTTCATATGCTAGTGAATGTAGAATTCATGTTCATATGCTATTAAATGTAGAATTCATGTTCATATGCTAGTAAGCGTAGAATTCATATGCATAAAGCAGTAAAAAAAATCATTAAGAATTTCTCTGATCGACTTTTAATTGTGACACTCATAGGCTAAAGATCGCGAATGAAATTTAAGTTATCTAGATGTACATGTGCATTCATATCTTTGTGTGTTGTATCAAATAAAAGTATAAATCATTCTTTCTTTTTAATGAAACCAATTTCTGCCTTCTAGCACTAATAATTTACATAGTACAATATTTTAAAATTGGCTGCTTAATAGCAAACAAAATTCACGAAAGAAGCACACATGCGACTTAAGAGCTGCTGTCTACAGCTGTGTACAGCTGTGTACAGCTGCTGTGTACATCTGCTGTGTACAGCTGCTGTGTACAGCTGCTGTGTACAGCTGCTGTGTACAGCTGCTGTGTACAGCTGCTGTGTACATCTGCTGTGTACAGCTGCTGTGTACATCTGTTTTGTACAGCTGCTGTGTACAGCTGCTGTGTACATCTGCTGTGTACAGCTGCTGTGTACATCTGTTGTGTACAGCTGCTGTGTACAGCTGCTGTGTACATCTGCTGTGTACATCTGCTGTGTACAGCTGCTGTGTACAGCTGCTGTGTACAGCTGCTGTGTACAGCTGCTGTGTACATCTGCTGTGTACAGCTGCTGTGTACAGCTGCTGTGTACAGCTGCTGTGTACAGCTGCTGTGTACATCTGCTGTGTACAGCTGCTGTGTACAGCTGCTGTGTACAGCTGCTGTGTACAGCTGCTGTGTACAGCTGCTGTGTACATCTGCTGTGTACAGCTGCTGTGTACAGCTGCTGTGTACAGCTGCTGTGTACAGCTGCTGTGTACAGCTGCTGTGTACAGCTGCTGTGTACATCTGCTGTGTACAGCTGCTGTGTACATCTGTTGTGTACAGCTGCTGTGTACAGCTGCTGTGTACAGCTGCTGTGTACAGCTGTTGTGTACATCTGCTGTGTACAGCTGCTGTGTACATCTGTTGTGTACAGCTGCTGTGTACAGCTGCTGTGTACATCTGCTGTGTACATCTGCTGTGTACAGCTGCTGTGTACAGCTGCTGTGTACATCTGCTGTGTACAGCTGCTGTGTACATCTGTTGTGTACAGCTGCTGTGTACAGCTGTTGTCTACAGCTATAGACCTACACAGTCAAACTTTTCCGCCGGAGCATGCATGTTTTTCGCGCCTAAGTGAATTATTAACTGGGGCGGCAAAAATCATGCATGCAGGCGGAAAAAACGTTAGACTGTGTAGCGAGCTGTGTGTGGTCTAGTGTGAATGGGAATTAAAACTGGTTGACTGTGTAATTCAACACCGGGTGCGCATGTATACCTAATTATGTATCATTATATAAATATACACGTCGAATTAAAGACAAAGTTCAGACTTTATTCCAATAAAGGCAAAACGTGGTTTTTGCCCTCGATTTTTTTCTTAAACGTTATGTTCAAGTTAAAACTGATCGTGAGTTGAAGAAAAATAGCATCTGGATCAAGAAAGAAAGTTCAACTCTTTCATGCTCATAGGACTACTGAATCCTTTTTTCAAAAATACCATCATTGTGTTGCCATTCATGTTGAATTTGCGCCGTAATGTGCTCTTTGAAAATGGCGGTGTCTTCCTCATTGTGGTGACGGTGGTTGTGGTGACGGTGGTTGTGGTGACGGTGGTTGTGGTGACGGTGGTTGTGGTGACGGTGGTTGTGGTGACGGTGGTTGTGGTGACGGTGGTTGTGGTGACGGTGGTTGTGGTGGCGGTGGTTGTGGTGACGGTGGTTGTGGTGACGGTGGTTGTGGTGACGGTGGTTGTGGTGACGGTGGTTGTGGTGACGGTGGTTGTGGTGACGGTGGTTGTGGTGGCGGTGGTTGTGGTGACGGTGGTTGTGGTGACGGTGGTTGTGGTGACGGTGGTTGTGGTGACGGTGGTTGTGGTGGCGGTGGTTGTGGTGACGGTGGTTGTGGTGACGGTGGTTGTGGTGACGGTGGTTGTGGTGACGGTGGTTGTGGTGACGGTGGTTGTGGTGACGGTGGTTGTGGTGACGGTGGTTGTGGTGACGGTGGTTGTGGTGACGGTGGTTGTAGTGACGGTGGTTGTGGTGGCGGTGGTTGTGGTGACGGTGGTTGTGGTGACGGTGGTTGTGGTGACGGTGGTTGTGGTGACGGTGGTTGTGGTGACGGTGGTTGTGGTGACGGTGGTTGTGGTGACGGTGGTTGTGGTGACGGTGGTTGTGGTGACGGTGGTTGTGGTGACGGTGGTTGTGGTGACGGTGGTTGTGGTGGCGGTGGTTGTGGTGACGGTGGTTGTGGTGGCGGTGGTAGTGGTGACGGTGGTTGTGGTGACGGTGGTTGAGGTGACGGTGGTTGTGGTGACGGTGGTTGTGGTGACGGTGGTTGTGGTGACGGTGGTTGTGGTGACGGTGGTTGTGGTGGCGGTGGTTGTGGTGACGGTGGTTGTGGTGACTGTGGTTGTGGTGACGGTGGTAGTGGTGACGGTGGTTGTGGTGACGGTGGTTGTGGTGACGGTGGTTGTGGTGACGGTGGTTGTAGTGACGGTGGTTGTGGTGACGGTAGTTGTGGTGACGGTGGTTGTGGTGACGGTGGGTGTGGTGACGGTGGTTGTGGTAACGGGGGTTGTGGTGACGGTGGTTGTGGTGACGGTGGTTGTGGTGACGGTGGTTGTGGGGGCGGTGGTTGTGGTGACGGTAGTTGTGGTGACGGTGGTTGTGGTGACGGTGGGTGTGGTGACGGTGGTTGTGGTAACGGGGGTTGTGGTGACGGTGGTTGTGGTGACGGTGGTTGTGGTGACGGTGGTTGTGGGGGCGGTGGTTTTGGTGGCGGTGGTTGTGGTGACGGTGGTTGTGGTGACGGTGGTTGTGGTGACGGTGGTTGTGGTGACGGTGGTTGTGGTGACGGTGGTTGTGGTGACGGTGGTTGTGGTGACGGTGGTTGTGGTGACGGTGGTTGTGGTGACGGTGGTTGTGGTGACGGTGGTTGTGGTGACGGTGGTTGTGGTGACGGTGGTTGTGGTGACGGTGGTTGTGGTGACGGTGGTTGTGGTGACGGTGGTTGTGGTGACGGTGGTTGTGGTGACGGTGGTTGTGGTGACGGTGGTTGTGGTGACGGTGGTTGTGGTGACGGTAATTTCAGTACAGTGGTGCTGCCAATAAAAAATTAAACCACGTAGTTTCGTACGCAACAATCCGTTCACAGCAAAATAAAAAATGTGCAATCTAATACGTAGTGAAAAACACTTAATTTTGTAAAGAATCTGTGACAGCAGAATGTATTCGAAAACTAATTCACAATTTTAATTTTTTCAAATTCTCTTCAGTGTCACTTTCATTCCATTCGTCCCTTTCATTGAAGAATATCACAATCACACAAACTCAATTGACACAATATCACCATTTCCTATCCCAAGTATCAAAGAAATCGTTTTTTGTCCGCACGAATAAATATCATATCTAATCCACCCTATTAAATGTAATTTCTTATCCGCAATACTAAATATAATTTCTTATCCGCAATACTAAATATAATTTCTTATCCGCAATACTAAATATTATTTCTTATCCGCAATACTAAATATAATTTCTTATCCGCAATACTAAATATAATTTCTTATCCGCAATACTAAATATAATTTCTTATCCGCAATACTAAATATAATTTCTTATCCGCAATACTAAATATAATTTCTTATCCGCAATACTAAATATAATTTCTTATCCGCAATACTAAATATAATTTCTTATCCGCAATACTAAATATTATTTCTTATCCGCAATACTAAATATAATTTCTTATCCGCAATACTAAATATAATTTCTTATGCGCAATACTAAATATAATTTCTTATCCGCACAATTAAAAATCATTTCCAATCCGCACTATTAAAAATCATTTCCAATCCGCACTATTAAAAATCCTTTCAAATCCGCACTATTAAAAATCCTTTCAAATCCGCACTAGTAAAGATCATTTCCAAACCGCACTATTAAAAATCCTTTCAAATCCGCACTATTAAAAATCATTTCCAATCCGCACTATTAAAAATCATTTCCAATCCGCACTATTGAAAATCATTTCCAATCCGCACTATTAAAAATCATTTCCAATCCGCACTATAAAAAATCCTTTCAAATCCGCACTATTAAAAATCATTTCCAATCCGCACTATTAAAAATCCTTTCCAATCCGCACTATTAAAATTCCTTTCAAATCCGCACTATTAAAAATCATTTCCAATCCGCACTATTAAAAATCATTTCCAATCCGCACTATTAAAAATCATTTCCAATCCGCACTATTAAAAATCATTTCCAATCCGCACTATCAAATTAATAAATTCATCCTGTCACCACAAGTCTACGGAATTTGGGCCAAGTATTTCAGTAGCGGCACCAGTGACGCGAGACGCGAGACACACGCGCACACACCCCACAACTGCCCGTGACACACTGACCGGCCTCCCATTCACGAGGCCACAATACTCACTTTGAGTTACGATGCCACGTACGACAGCTGCGGCAGGTGTGCACCTCAGCTGACCGCCAAATGCTCTCACACAACTGTTGCGTCTTCCAAACGTACGTCTCGTGAACCTGTGCAGCCAATGCACGTGTGCACGTGTGTGGTCTACTTTAGCCAATGCACACGTGTACGTATGATATGCAGAACCCAATGCACGTGCACAAATGGAGGGTGGGATTCCTCATACTCCACGTAGTCATGTAGAGCTCCTTATTTGAACACCAACAAACAGCCGGGCGTAGGATCAAATCATATCTAAAATGTTAAAGCATGTGTGGTGGTCTCAACAAGCAGTTGCTTGTACACCACCACTCAAGCTTCAAGCTACCATCTGCCACCACACGCAACGCCGGGTTTCGAGGCGGATGTCGGATTGGCCGACCTCCTCACCACCAACCAATGGGGACGCGAGTCTTGCTTGTTACAACGCTAATCAGGCCTATGTAAGGCGGTGCAGAAGAACTTCGACCAGTTTTCACACAGCGGCTCCGATCTCCATAAAAACGCTCCGCCAGGTACAGTCTCTACTGCCTCTACCGCCCCTTCGCACTCAACAGCCACTCTACCGCCATCCGTGCTGCAACTCCACATCCCTTGACGGTCCTCCAGGACGTCTTTTAGTGCGTTACTACGTGACAGCAATCTTTTTCTCGTGTGCCATCACTGTCGGCGATATCCCTAACAAAACGGTATTTAGGGTAATGCTCGAATGGCCGGACGGTTATAATCGTCGGTCATTCTTAGTTAATTTCCAATTTTGACGATCGGTAGCAATCCAAAAGACGCGTAGCTGATTACACCACTACAGGCTTTGCGGGTTGAGTTTTTAGATAGCTACCGAGCGCGAAAATTTAAAGTTACCTAAGAATGACCGACGATTCGAACCGTCAGGCCATTCGAACATTACCCTATACCAGTTATGTTTTCTTACCCTGCCGGGTTCATTGGAACCTCAGGCACTCGCTTCGAGCATAGATATTCAAATTCTTTAGATATCCACAGTTTGCCAGGAACGTAAATTAGCCTGGGGAAGAACACTACACATGTCCGATCAAAATGAACGAAAACGCTCCAGATATTTTCTTCTTTGTGTTCTTAACTCACTGAAGAAGAGAACAAGAACTTTAAAATTTATTTGTTTTATCACTAATCAACATTTTTGCGGGCATCAAAACAAACATACGAAGAAATGAACAATAACTCGTAGTCGCCTAGCCCACAGAACTGTTATATTTATTATCATTGAAGGAGGCTTGCAGAATATTGAGGAGGATCGACGCTTTCATTCTCAGAACACTTTTAAATTTTGATGAGATTACTGTCTACTCTCCTTAACCCTCCCCAACCCCCCAACCCTTCCAACTCTCCCCAACCCTCCCCAACTCTCCCCAACCCTCCCTAACCCTCCACAACCCACCCCAACCCTCCCCAATCCTCCCCAACTCTCCCCAACTCTCCCTAACTCTTCCCAACCCTCTCCAACCCTCTCCAACCCTTCCCAACTCTCCCCAACCCTCCCAACCTTCCCAACCTACCCAACCTTCCCAACCTACCCAACCTTTCCCAAAACTTCCCAAGCCTCCCCAACCCTCCCCAACTCTCCTCAACCCTCCCCAACTCTCCCCAACCCTCTACAACCCTCCCCAACCCTCCCTAACTCTCCCCAACCCTCCCCAACATTCCCCAACTCTCCCAAACCCTTTCCCAACCCTTCTCAACTCTCCCCAACCCTTACAAACCCTCCCCAACCCTCCCCAACCCTCCCAACTCCCCAACCCTCCCCGACTCTCCCCAATTCTCCCCAACACTCCCCAACCCTCCCAATCCTCCCCGATCCCTCAGGCTCGCCTCATACGGTCTCACGTCCATCAATCGGAAAATTGATATTCCGAGCTGACACTTCCAGCGAAGGCGCAATTTCGGGTCTGTGACGGAGCAGTTCTTCAGTGTTGCGACTCTGTTTCACTCAGTGTAGTGATACTCAGTGTAGTGATGCTCAGTGATGTGCTGCTCAGTGTTGTGATGCTCGGTGTTGTGATACTCAGTGTTGTGATGCTCGGTGTTGTGATGCTCAGTGTTGTGATGCTCGGTGTTGTGCTGCTCAGCGTTGTGATGCTCGGTGTTGTGATGCTCAGTGTTGTGATGCTCGGTGTTGTGCTGCTCAGTGTTGTGATGCTCGGAGTTGTCTTGTCTGTAATCCAATCTAAACCTGAGTATAACTTGATAAATTCCTTCTTTATAATTTTTAAGTTTCTGGCTGTATGCTTACCAATGCCTTAATCTTTCTTCTCAGTATAACTCTCGCTGCAATGGCTCCCTTGGACCAGTTATTGCTACTTCTTTCGATTTCACTCAATCCTTGACTATGAGGTAAATACTCCCATATTAAATTCCTCTAAATTTTGAGAGATATTAAAATTAAGCTCAAACTTCGCTTTCTTACTCCTATTGCCTCTAATTCAAATTTGTCTTTCTAGATTGTCGTTTGTCGGCCTTAGCGGGGTTCGCATGCCGCTGCCTTGCTCTGCATGCCCCGACGTTCGACCGACAAAATTTCAACCTTCCAAGTTCTTAAGCCGTCTGTTCTTCGTTGAAGTTAACGGAAATGCTGGCTATGACGTCTATTTTCATTTAAGAATTTGTAAACCTAGTCGTTGCTATTTCTGGATGTCCTCTTAACGGCCTTAATTAACTGACAATAATTTGTCACCAAACTGGAAGGTTTTACGCCTACTCTTGTTACTGCGTTGAGCTTGGGCTCCCGTTGGAGCTTTGCGCCTTGTTTTGCGCCTTGTTCCGAATTAGATCCAATAAATCTATTGGTATTATTTCTTTTTGTTTGACCCTCCAGCCAGAGTTGTGTGAAGAAAATCTCCACACATCTTTAATACTGAACTTAATTTGCAGGTTCCCGGTGGGATTCCTGTCTTTGCTGTCTAGCGTGATGAGTGATTTACCACTAACCTAACCTTGAATTCCTTCCGGTGGCAGGATTCATCATTTAAACTACGGGTGCGTCTTCCAGGTTCTATAGATTGCTGTTTTGCAGAACTTGTCACCGTTCCAAAATGGATAGTACCCTCGCGCAAAAGCGGGGAGTCTTCAAGCGGAAGTTAACGCTGGCTATGAAGAAGGCCCGGGAGGCTCAAGCCAGAGACTCTGCATCTGAACTTGCAGTACATCGCGGTCTCATACAGTTTAACCTACGTCAGTTGAGGGAGTGTGATGAGGCTTTGATTGCAAAGATGATGGAAGGAAAAATCTCAGAAGAAGCACTTGATGCGGAGATCGATGCTCAGCTGGCATATCACCTAGAGGTGGAACTAGCGCTGAGAGATTTTGCTAAGCAAAGCGTCTCTTCAGGGGAAACTTCAGTGAAAGCTGAATTTGTGAAGGATGTGAAACTACCAGCCATCATTAAAATAGAGCCTTTTAAGGGAGATTCTCGGGATTGTCTGACGTTTCACAGTTTTATGGTTTCTTTCAACAATGCTGTTGGGCATAGACCTGGTTTGTCGAGTTCCGCCAAGTTTACTCATTTGAAGAGCTACTTAGCAGGGTATGCCGCGAAGTTGGTTGAACATTTGATTGTGAACGACGAAAATTATCCTGTGGCGTTAACTTTGCTGCAGCGTGAATTTCTAAATGAAGAAGAATTGGTGTATAAATTGTGCTTGAAGCTTGTCAACCTGAGGTGCGAGACTGATAAAAATTTTGCGGAAACCAGGGTTTTTCTAAGCGAAGTGAGAAGTTTGCTGGCTGACCTTAAAATTTATGCGTATGATATATTGAGTGAAAAAACTAGCTGCAAATTGTTCGGGCATGTTGTCCTTTCGAAATTGCCTTCGGTGTTTCGCCAGGAATTGGCAAGAAAGCTGGACACCAATTATCCCACTCTCCAACAGGTCTTAGATTCCTATGTTGATGTCATTGCTACTTTAAATCTTCGGCCTCCTTCAGACGCTCCAAGGCAGTTTAACCTCGCTACTCCGAAATCAGTTACCCCCACGACTGCACCTCGAGTCCTGGGCGCGCCGGTGTTCGCGAACTCCGCCGCGGCTGCCCCTGACCGTCGGGCTTGTAAGTTCTGCCTGAGTCAGGCTCATTCCATGACCAACTGTTCTGCGTATCCGTCATACCCTAGCCGAAAGCAGAGATGTGCCGAATTGAACTTGTGCAGCATTTGCACGAGTGGGAGGCATAAAACTGGCGCGTGTTATGCCAGGTTAGATTAAGAGTGTGAGTTTTGTCATGCGAAAACTCACGTGGCTGCTCTTTGCCCCCAGGCCAGGAGTTTTTCCAGTAACTTGAACACGAACTTTTGTTTAAACTCTGTTGCAGATGTCAGATGTGGTTACGTGCTGCCAAGTATAACTCTGCCTGTGAGTCGTGGTGACTCTGTTACCAACGTCCGGTTCCTGTTGGATACCGGCTCCCAGCGCTCGTACATTTCAGCGAAAATATTGGACCGTATTAGGTTTGATGGGAATTTAATGGTTTCTCCGTTCTCAGTTGATTCCTTCTTGCAGGAGGGTATGCGAGAATTCGCAGAATTGAGCATGACCATAAATTTGTTGGATGGTACAAAGCAGATCCAGGCTCCAGTGTTAATAGATCAAAACTTCCAGATGGCGCTTGAGATTAACAGCTTGCAGAAAGCTGTCAGTAATGTTAGCCGATGCGGCGAGTTGGCGGACTTTTCCTTCAAAGATAATATGGATGCCGTCACTTTTGAAGGAATCTTAGGTGTCGACCTGATACAATATGTACGCGACTTGAAGGTGGTTCCTTGCATGAGAGGTTCCGCGTTTTCTTAGTGTGATAGGCTGATACCGTTTGGAAATGTCGAACATTTCCTAAATCGACGCGAGGCCGTTTTCATGTATAAAGACTTGCATGCCGAAAAGTCTGCGTACGAGTCTGCTGTTAATTTTGTGTTGTAGCCTCCCGAGACGAGCCTCGACCCTGTTGCGGGCGTGTTGTCCGAAACTCAAGTAGAACCAAACCTGGACAAGATTTTCCAGCTTGAGTTTATCGGCATCTCCGAGCAAGAATTTGCGGAGTCTGACAACGACAAGCTGAAAGAGTTTGACGCCGGAATAGACTTCAATCAAGGCAAGTACCAGGTTAAATTAGTCTGGAACGATAACCTATCGGATGTGGATAATAATTTTCCTATTGCCCGTGCTGTGCTTGGAAAGGTGGTAGATAGATTGAAAAGGAAAAACCTGTACGATTCTTACGATGCTGTGTTGCAACAACAACTCGACGAGGGTATTCTGGAGGAAGTTCCTCTTCGTTCACAGGGTCGTAGAATTTATTTGCCCCATAGAGAGGTTGTAAAGCTTGATCCTGCCTGTACCACTAAAATAAGGCCAGTTCTTAATTGCAGCGTGAGAGTAGGGAAAAAGCCGTCGCTCAATGAAGCCGCCTTTCCGGGAGTGGATTTAATGGGTAATCTGTTTAGCATATTGCTCGGACTCAGGCACGACAATTACTTGGTTATGGCTGATATACGGAAAGCTTTCTTACAGCTCAAGTTGGCTTCCGAGGAAGACCGGAATAGGTTTTGTATATTGTGGATGAAAGACAACAAACTGCTGGTGTATAGGTATACCTCAGTAGTGTTTGGCTTTGTCGCAAGTCCCTTCATTCTCAACTATGTCATCAGAAAACATGTTTTGAAATATCCTTCAGACCTTTGCAGCTACTTCTTGTTAAAAATGATGTATGTTGATAACCTTTACTTAACGGGTAATGATCTCGACACCTTGACAGAGGTTGCCAGATCAGCCATATCTCGCTTGGGTGAGGGAGGATTCGATCTTCGCTCGTGGTCCAGCAATAGCGACGCTTTGCAGGAGTCTTTTCGCGACGAAGGTTTGGAAGTGACGCCTGAAGAAACAGGTGAGAAGGTACTCGGATACCGCTACCACCGAACCACCGATAAGTTGAGCCTGAACGTAGTTGTAGATAGTGAACCTTCGGTTACAATTACCAAAAGAAAGGTTGTATCTCAGCTTGCTAAATGTTTCGATCCTCTTCGGCTTGCTACTCCGGTACTGGTGAAGGGGAAAAAGATCTTGCGGGAAATTTGGCAGGAAAACTTAGACTGGGATGACGCATTGCCCGACGAGATCCGACGAACTTGGCTAAAGCAGGAGGGAGAGTTGGGGAAGTTGCCTAATTTGATGTTTGCCCGCAGAACATTTTCCTCGGGGAGTAAAATCTCCTTGGTTATCTTTACTGACGCTTCTAAATCTAACTACGGGTTTTGCGTTTACGCATTGTCTGAAGAGTCGTCTACTTTGTTATTCAGTAAATCTAAAGTCGCACCTTTAAAAGCGAAAAGCCTGCCTACTCTTGAATTGCTTGCCATTTACCTAGCCTTAAAGTGTTCTCTGACCATGTTAAATTCTTTGGATAGAGTAACTGTAACGGACTTGACTATTGCCACAGATTCTCAAATTGCCCTCTCATGGGTTCTAAACAGGAAGACCAAATCTGGAAATATATTTGCCGATAACCGGGTAAAAGATATTCATCAATTTCTAAAACAACTCAAGGACGATTTCAGTTTGACCTGTTCATTTAAGTTTGTTCCTACTGAAAGTAATCCTGCTGACCTCGTTACCAGAGGTTTAACGGTTGAACAACTTGAATCTAAATTCGACTTCTGGACTACAGGTCCCGATTTCCTTAAAACCCCAGGTCACTGGCCCGTTGATGCCTTGGGATGCATCTCTGCATCTAATCGTGCCTTGATTACTTGCTCTGCTGCTTCTGGAGTTGCAGCGAGCCCTCAACCGATTTTCCCTGTAAGTAAATTTTCAAGCTTGGACAAACTTGTTGGTGTGACCGCTAGAATATTCTCTGTATTTTTTTCACTAAACGTAAATCTGCTTCCAGAGATGAATGTGTAAGAGCTGCTAAAATTTATTGGGCTAGACTAGAACAGCGTAAATATTTCGAAGAAGAGTATAGATTTCTGTCTGCGGACCCTCAGTCTACTGTAGTGCCTCAACTGGTGAGAAATTTGAACTTGTTTGTTGACAACGACGGGTTAATTCGGTCTCGTGGTCGACTCAATAAATGCACCTACCTTTCTTTTGACATTGCTAACCCGATTTTATTATCCAGAGATAGCTTCTTTACGAAACTTGTTGTAGAAGATTGCCATAAAAAATGTTGTCACTTGGGTCTTGCTTCTACGCTAAACGCTTTGCGCAACTTTGGTTTCTGGCTTCCTAAACCCAGACCCGTAATCAAGAGCATTCTAAAAGAGTGCATAATTTGTAAGAAAATTAATGTACGGCCCTTTGCTTATCCTAAGCCTACGGATCTACCTGGAGATCGTGTGAATTTTGTTCAGCCATATCAAGCAGTTGGAATAGACTTCACTGGTGCTTTCCATGTGCGACTGGGGGACAAAACAACAAAAATGTACGTGCTTCTTTTCACCTGTTTATGTGTACGCTTGGTTCATCTAGAGCTAGTGCCAGACATGAGCGCCGATGCGTTCATCGCTGCATTTGTAAGGTTCGCAAATAGATATGGTATGCCTAAAGTTGTTTATAGTGATAACGCTCCCACTTTCACGCAGGGGGCTGAATTATTAGCTGGCTCTTCAATGGATAACGTTTTCATTCAGCATCTGATCATGAACAACGTAAAACACGTTAAAATACCTCTATACAGTGCTTGGTTTGGGGCTATTTGGGAACGTATGGTTGGCGTTGTAAAGCGCTGTTTGTTCAAAGCCGTTGGCCGAGGAAAGATAGAATACTTCACTTTCTTAACTCTCTTGTCTGACATTCAAGAAGCTATCAATAACAGACCCTTAACTTACCGAGATGGCGCTGAGCGCGTTCTCGAAGTTATAACTCCTAACTCCTTTCTTAAGCTTTCTAATGGTGGTAATGTCACCTTTCTGGCTCAAGCTGGAAGCGAACTAATTCGCCCTTCACGTATTTCTATCTTGAAAAGCTTGGAGCTTCGTCAAGAAGCCTTCGAAAAATTTAAAGAGTCGTTCTTTTCAGACTACCTTCTTTCTCTGAGAGAGCGGCACCTGCCTACTTATCAACCCTCTTGGGAAGACCGCATAAAAATTAACGAAGTAGTTCTTATATCTTCACCCGTGAAATCAAGGCCCTTCTGGTCGTTGGGGCGAGTGGTGCGTTTGTATACCGGTGTGCAGACGGCCGAACTCGCTCTGTGCAGCTTATGAGGGCCGATCGGTCTCTCGGAGATTACGCGGTCTCGTTACTTTATCCCTTGGAACTTTTTGCTGAAGCCGTTGCTTCACCTTACACTCAGGAACCCGATACTTCTTCTAATCCCATGAATTCCTCGTCTAACACAGATACTACAAGCGGCTCAGTTCCGAGAAGGCGAACCACCAGAGCCGCAGCGTTGCGTTGTCGAGCTCGATTGAAAGAGATATTCGACGACTCTCTCGGCCCCCCCGGGAGTGTGTGAGGAATTCCCTCACATTTTTAGTGGGGGTCTGACCGTAACATTGCGGGCCAACCTTTTGTTGTGTCAGTGGATTTTTTTGTAAGTTTTACTTAGGGTGTAGTAGAAGAATGAAGAGCAGAGATCTCCAGGCCAGCCTTTAATTCGGACAAGGCTCGTCCATCTAGCGATTTTCGTCAGTTAGTGTCGAACTCCTTTACGTTCTTTAAAGTATGATGTGCCCAGCTATCTGCGTTCTTCATGCTTGCTCGTCTGGCATGTTGCCGTTTTCTGCCAAGATTAGCGTAACTTCAACTGTGTGGAAGATCTGCAAGTGCGAGTCAATCTTCTCGCAATCGTTTCTTTCCTTTACTCAACCCCCCTTCCTTACTTGCACCTTTCCGTAATGCTTGGTGTGACTGTGTATGTGTGCTTGTGTGTGTGTGTGTAAAATTGTCTGCGAGGTAAAATTACCTCACCTTGGCCGTTGCTTGCCTTATCTTGGCCGTTGCCTATATTACCTTACCTTGGCCGTTGCCTATATTACCTTACCTTGGCCGTTGCCTATATTACCTTACCTTACCTTGGCTGTTGCCTATATTACCTTAACTAAGATTTGCTCATCTAGCAAGAGAGTGCAAACTCTCTCCGAGCAATTCTTCCTTCTTCCTTCTTTCTTCTTGTTTCCTTTGCAACCTTAAATCTTTTCTCAACTACGAGTCTACGTCCGAAAGTCGCCGCACACTGGACCAAATTAAGTTCAGGTACGGGGCATCTTGTCTGTAATCCAATCTAAATCTGAGTATAACTTGATAAATTCCTTCTTTATAATTTTTAAGTTTCTGGCTGTATGCTTACCAATGCCTTAATCTTTCTTCTCAGTATAACTCTCGCTGCAATGGCTCCCTTGGACCAGTTATTGCTACTTCTTTCGATTTCACTCAATCCTTGACTATGAGGTAAATACTCCCATATTAAATTCCTCTAAATTTTGAGAGATATTAAAATTAAGCTCAAACTTCGCTTTCTTACTCCTATTGCCTCTAATTCAAATTTGTCTTTCTAGATTGTCGTTTGTCGGCCTCAGCGGGGTTCGCATGCCGCTGCCTTGCTCTGCATGCCCCGACGTTCGACCGACAAAATTTCAACCTTCCAAGTTCTTATAAGCCGTCTGTTCTTCGTTGAAGTTAACGGAAGTGCTGGCTATGACGTCTATTTTCATTTAAGAATTTGTAAACCTAGTCGTTGCTATTTCTGGATGTCCTCTTAACGGCCTTAATTAACTGACAATAATTTGTCACCAAACTGGAAGGTTTTACGCCTACTCTTGTTACTGCGTTGAGCTTGGGCTATCGTTGGAGCTTTGCGCCTTGTTTTGCGCCTTGTTCCGAATTAGATCCAATAAATCTATTGGTATTATTACTTTTTGTTTGACCCTCCAGCCAGAGTTGTGTGAAGAAAATCTCCACAGTAATGATGCTCAGTGTTGTGATGCTCAGTGTAGTGCTCCTCAGTGTTGTGCTGCTCAGTGTTGTGCTGCTCAGTGTTGTGCTGCTCGGTGTTGTGCGGCTCAGTGTAATGATGCTCAGTGTAGTGATGCTCAGTGTAGTGATGCTCAGTGTTGTACTCCTCAGTGTTGTGCTGCTCAGCGTAGTGATGCTCAGTGTAGTGCTCAGTGTAGTGATGCTCAGTGCTGTGCTCCTCAGTGTTGTGCTGCTCAGTGTTGTGCAGCTCAGTGTAGTGATGCTCAGTGTAGTGCTGCCCAGTGTTGTGATGCTCAGTGTAGTGCTGCTCAGTGTAGTGCTGCTCAGTGTTGTGTTGATCAGTGTAGGGCTGCTTAGTGTTGTGCTATATAAAATATTGATCTAAATTTGGTCGACTGGTTTTAGAGTGGTCCTGGCTCGCTGGTAGACGGCTCCTAGTTTAAGTTTGGCCAAATACAGTATACAGTATCCAGTTTACTGTAGCTCCCATAGACGCTGCAGAATAAGCTCTGCTCCGGTCATCTGACCCAATTATCAGCAGATCATAACTACCGGCTACTGACTCTGTGTGTAGCGCTTCCCTGTCGCCGCAGGTTTTACGTGGTTCCGCCGTTGGACTAATTTGCTCCGAACCTAAGGTTTGGGTTTGGATGCGTCTTCCCTGCAACATTTTAAGGCGGACAGGCGACGGGAGGATGAGTGGCTAAGCTCACCGTTACCGCGCTGCTTCTTCGCTCCGCCTTCGCTCTTCTGGTTGTCTTGGGCTGGAGCTGGGAATCTCATGCATCGACGGACGTCAGGATGGTGCGATGCCGAAGCTGTGAGCCGTACACCAGCACGACTCCTGCAAGCTCGCCCTAACCATCTGTCGTCGGAGGAGCTCCCAACTCCATGGACATTCGAGGTTCGTCACTCTTAGGCTGGGCGCATGTCTGCTAGTGAGTTGATATCCATGGAGCCTTTAGACCAGTCGACCCCTACTTTTTCCTGGCGAATAGACTAAATTTCTATTAACTTACTTATTATTACAGTTCGGGCTTTCGCCCTATTATTACAGTTCGGGCTTTCGCCCTATTATTACAGTTCGGGCTTTCGCCCTATTATTACAGTTCGGGCTTTCGCCCTATTATTACAGTTCGGGCTTTCGCCCTATTATTACAGTTCGGGCTTTCGCCCTATTATTACAGTTCGGGCTTTCGCCCTATTATTACAGTTCGGGCTTTCGCCCTATTATTACAGTTCGGGCTTTCGCCCTATTATTACAGTTCGGGCTTTCGCCCTATTATTACAGTTCGGGCTTTCGCCCTATTATTACAGTTCGGGCTTTCGCCCTATTATTACAGTTCGGGCTTTCGCCCTATTATTACAGTTCGGGCTTTCGCCCTATTATTACAGTTCGGGCTTTCGCCCTATTATTACAGTTCGGGCTTTCGCCCTATTATTACAGTTCGGGCTTTCGCCCTATTATTACAGTTCGGGCTTTCGCCCTATTATTACAGTTCGGGCTTTCGCCCTATTATTACAGTTCGGGCTTTCGCCCTATTATTACAGTTCGGGCTTTCGCCCTATTATCACCTTTCGGGCTTTCGCCCTATTATTACCTTTCGGGCTTTCGCCCAATTATTAACTTTCGGGCTTTCGCCCTATTATTAACTTTCGGGCTTTCGCCCTATTATTACCTTTCGGGCTTTCGCCCTATTATTAACTTTCGGGCTTTCGCCCTATTATTACCTTTCGGGCTTTCGCCCTATTATTACCTTTCGGGCTTTCGCCCTATTATTACCTTTTGGGCTTTCGCCCTATTATTACCTTTCGGGGCTTTCGCCCTATTATTACCTTTCGGGGCTTTCGCCCTATTATTACCTTTCGGGCTTTCGCCCTATTATTACCTTTCGGGCTTTCGCCCTATTATTACCTTTCGGGCTTTCGCCCTATTATTAGCTTTCGGGCTTTCGCCCTATTACCGTTCGGGCTTTCGCCCTATGACCAGGTTTCGTACCTATCAATATACTAAAGCTAACATATTTTTCACTTCGCCAGGTGACGTTAAACGGCAGTTGGGCGGAGAAGACTGCGCCGCTTTGGTCTTCTCCGCGATTCGTGGCCGCCTGGAGCATTTTTACCAACAGCAGCACCTAATCTCATTTCTGTCGAAAGAAGTGTAGTGCTGTTACCTAATTAATATTAAATGCTCTCGGCCGCTCGATTTTATATTCCCCCAATTGTTCATAGTTTTTCGTATGGTGGCCAGTATGGGGAGCGGCTACACTCTAATTATTTTTCAGCTTTCAGGACCTCTCGTTTGAGAGTTGGCGGGGCGATGCAGTTGCCGGTGTTGTGTTCTCAAAAAAAAAAATAAATAAATAAAATAAACTTATAACTTTCTATTCCAAAATGACAGCAGAACTTTCGAGGACCCTGAAGAATCGAGGCTATGTTCGACAAAAAGTGTCCAAATTTCTTCTAGAGTTTCCTCAGAGATTGATTCTCTGAGCCTAGAGCAGAGAAGGGTTCTTCTGGAGAGGTCAAAAGCTCTCCAGCTTGAACTAAGGTCCCTAGATCAAAATGTAATGTTTCTTCTTATCCAGAATAATTCATCCGAAGAGGAAGTAAACAAAAATTTGGAAGAGGAAGAGCAGTACGAGGAATTGCTGGTCGGGGACATTTTGAGGCTTCAAAACAGCTTGGAGCCGGTCGCGAGTCACACGGGGCCGACATCTGGAACGGGCGGAGCTCAGCTACCCAGTTCTTCAGCAGCGACACTCCCAAAGCTTAAGCTGCCCGAGGTACCGTTACCAGTGTATTCTGACCCTAAAAAAGATGATCTCGAAAAGTTCTTTTATAACTTTGAATCTATACTAGATAAACATTCGTTATCTAGTTACGAAAAGTTCATATACTTGGGTCGACAGCTTCGGGGTTCTCCCAAATTGCTCATTGATTCTCTGGACGTCAAAGATCAGTCTTACGAGACGGCCAAGTCCTTACTACAGCAAGCGTTTGCTTCTGTAGAAGTTCAGAAACACGATGTGTTAAAAAGACTAGCTGGGCTTGATTTACCAGCAGGCGCCGATCCGTACCCCTTTGTTGGTGAAATGAGATCTATTTTGGCGTCATTTGATAACTTAAAAATAAATTCCGAAGATGTGCTCCAGTTTTTCATATGGAATGCCATGAATGCACAACTTCAAACTCAACTGATCCAAATTACTAATCAAAATTTACCAGCTCTTGGTGAAATCACTAAGAATATCTTTGACGCGGTTAATAGGTTGCCGGCTGTTAAACCAAAGACATTTTCCAAAGAAAAATTCATTTCCAAGGAAAAAGAGTATGGTCCCTCATACGGGAATCAAACGCTTGGCACCGCTGGCTTAGCGGTTAAAGTGCAAACTAAACCTTTGCCACCGTGCTTTCTTTGCGAAAGCGAAAAGAGGGACGCCAATCACAATTTAAGAACCTGTCCTGTCTTTGACTCTCCAAAGAAAAAATTTGATAAAATTAAAAGCCTCAATGCTTGCACAAAGTGTTCTTTCCGAAATCATAAATCTGCAAAATGTAGGTTTAATTTTTCTTCGAAGTGCCGTCATTGTAATGGTGCCCATTTAACTTATTTGTGCCTTCAATCTACAGGTAAAATTGCAAACAAATCCGATAACCAAACTTTATTAACAAATACCAGTGTTTCTTTAGTGCAGACCGTTTTCACCAACACGGTGGATGAAACGATAGTTTTGCCTACGTTCACATGTCCTCTTTACTCAACCGGTAACTTAAAGATCAGAGGTTTGAAAGACGGTGGGTGCCAGAGAAACTTTATTTCCAGTAAATTTGTAAAAAATCATAAACTAACTATCTTACGGGAGGATGTGCCTCTGATTATCCACGGCTTCAACGCAAGTAGAGAGTTAAAAACTTCAATTGCGGAGGTACCGTTGTCTATCAACAATAAAATCGTAAAATTAAAAGCCATCTGTGTTCCAGAAATAAACATAAAACTAAATGTACAAAACTTGCATAAAATTGCGCAGACTTTCGTCGAAAAGGGCTATCATCTTGCCGATGAGCGCCTGATAGACTCAACGAAGTCTATAACTGAGTTGGACTTGGTTCTTGGGGCTGATGTTGATCCTTATTTGGATATAGCCTACCATAAATTTGGACAGAATGAGTTTTCAACTTACATTGATACGTCCATGGGTGTAATGTTGTCCGGGGATGTAAATCGAATGCTCTTGAATGCCAGACACTTGCCTTTTGCCCAGAGTACCATTCAGCATGCAACTCGGGGTGCAGAGTCGTCGACGAGCATTGGGGAACATGCCGCCGCTTCAGAACCAGTCGCCGAAAACTCTTCCAACGTGACTACGTCCCTTCACTCCCATACCTCTGAAGTAAGTTCAGAAGTAGAGTCTCCTCTTCATACCTGGGATGCGGCAGATGGTGATGGGGATGCTGATACCTCAGCCTTTGGTCGTCATAACCATTCAGTTGTTGTTCAGGATGAGAGGGGTGATCTGCTGGAGTCCGCTCTTGAAAGGGCATCAGAAGAAGTTTTGGAAAGGGTGTACTCTCGGGCTCTTGATCTGCATGATTCTGAAATGGAAGAGCGCGAAAGTGAGACCAATTTGAAACTGATAGATTACGTGATTGAGAACTCGTCTAGAGATGACGAAGGCAGGCTAATAATGCCCCTTACTTGGAATAATAAAAATTCTCACAATTTATCACAAAACTTTAACCTGTCTAAAATGATTTTGAATTCAAATCTTAAAAAGCTACAAAAATGCCCAACTAAACTTAAATTGTACGACGAAGTTTTCAAGGAACAAGAACGGGCAGGGATAATCGAGAAAATTGATAATCTAAATTCCTTTCTGGAAGAGCATCCCGAGTGCAGTTTTTTGGCGCATATGGGGGTGTTTAAGATGAGCCGTGAAACTACTAAATGCCGAGTAGTCTATCTTTCCAACCTAAAGGAGGCTGGTGACGAGGCTACGGTTAGCCATAACCAAGCCATGTTACCAGGCCCGACTCTGAACCCTAAGCTGTCTGTAGCCATAATTTTGCTGCGATTCGATCAATATCTTCTTACCTTTGACCTAGAGAAGGCATTCTTAAACATAGCTCTAACGGAGGTTGATCAGAATAGGTTGATGTGCTTATGGTTCAATAACGTCAGTAAGGGAGACTTTTCTATTCGTGCATATCGAAACAAGAGGCTATCGTTTGGCCTCCGATGTAGTCCCTTTATCTTGATGATGGCCTTGTATCTGATCTTGGTTCGTGAAGAAGGTAACCCTGAGTTTTCAGAATTTAAACGTTCAGTGTATAATTTAATGTACATGGACAATGGGGCCTATTCATGTAATGACAATAGCTTTCTTGTTGAAGCTTATAGAAAGTTGAAAGAAATTTTCAGGAACTATGGGTTCCGATTGCAACAGCTCTGCTCAAATTCCGCAGAGTTCCAAAGTTACGCTGACTCAGAAGCTGCTACAAAAACAGCCGATGAAGTAAAGTTGCTGGGCATGGTATGGAGTAGAAAGGAAGATTCAATCTCTCCTAGTTCAGTAAGCTTAAATTCTGCTTCAAATACCAAACGCTCTATCCTCTCGTCCTTAAATTCCATATACGATATCTTTGGAGTGTACTTACCTCTGTTAAACAGAGCCAAACTCTTCGTCCAAATGCTGCAGACCCAAACGTCTCTCGACTGGGATGATCCTGTCCCGTCAAATCTGCAAAGAGAATGGGTCAATATATGCAAGCAGTTCAACAGTCATGAAACTGTAAAATTACCAAGATGTGTAGGAAAGAGAAAGGACGAGTATGCTCTCGTAGCATTTACGGACGCCTCGAAGTCTGTGTATGGCACAGTAGTGTACATCCACAATTTAACTACTGCGTCCGAAAACTTCCTACTAGCTAAAAATAGAGTAGTAGGTAAAAGTTTGGCTTCAAAGACCATTCCCATGTTGGAAATGCAAGCCATTTGCATGGGTGTCGACACTTTGATTGACCTGGTACTCGAACTCACTGGAGTCTCAATGATGGAGCCAATAAAAATAACGAAGCTGCTACTTTTCACCGATAGCTTGGTTTGTTTACAGTGGCTCAGTTCCTTTGCCTCAAAGTACGATAAAATTGAGAAGAAATCTGTCTTCATTCAAAACAGGCTTAGAGCTGTGGACGAGCGTTGCAGGAAATTTCCGGTCAATTTCAGGCATACTGAAGGAAATAAAAACCCTGCTGACTATGTAACTAGGAAAGTTAGCTATAGACAACTGAAAGAGAGTAATTTTCACACTGGTACTGGCAAGCTAACCGAGTCACCTGATGAGCTCGTGGTTACCATTCCTAATCCTTCGTCTAAAAACGTAGACGAGGTACCCAGCGGCACTTCTACCTGTACTGCTGGTTGCGAGACTGTTCGCTGTGACGAACCTAATCCTGAACCCCTTGTACCAGTCAAAAAATTTTCTTCTTTCCGAAAGCTAACAATGGTTGTAGCTTATGTTCTCTTCTTTGTATCTCTGTTGAAATGTTCCCTGAGCAAACAGTTGAAGAGTACGAAAGAAATCTCTTTAACCGTGTTAGATTTTTATCAGGATGCAATTAAAAATATAATCCTCACTGAACAAAGAAAATATTTCCCTGAAGTATTCTCCTTCCTGGAGCGGAAGGTTTCGGTGAATCCTCCCGCTCTGTTGACGAAGCTGAATCTCGTAAAAAATACTTCGGGATTGTTGGGTGTTAAAAGTAAGTTAAACGATAATTACGAGTTTCCTATCCTCTTGCCTAAAGAGAGTGATTTGACGAAATTGATCATTATGGATGTTCACGCCCAGCTGTCTCACACAGGAATTTATTCCGTGATAAAAGAACTTCGACGAAAATATTGGATCCCTTGCGCGTTTTCAACCGTTCGAAGCGTCTTAAAAACTTGCTTTGCCTGCAAAAAAGTAAATAACAGAACTATAAAGCTCAATCAAAACAGTTATAGAGATTTCAGAGTTGATCCGCCGAAGTCGGTGTTTTCTTCAATTTTCCTTGACCACATGGGACCTTGGACTATTAAGTTAGGTAACCAAACTCAAAAAGTTTGGGTGCTGATAATCACCTGCCTCTGGAGTCGAGCGGTAAATCTAAAAATTTGTATGAAAGCCGATGTACCAGAATTCTTGCGAGCACTACAGCTCCATATATACGAGCATGGTATGTTCAAACGTTGTTTTTCCGATTTGGGTAGTCAGATCGTGGCCGGTACTAACATTGTAAAAACATTCTTGGATGATTTTGAAACCAAAAGATTTCTAAAGACCTACAATATACAATCGTTGGATTTCCAGACTTACCCTAAAGGTAACAGTGCTCTTGGCTCGTTAGTTGAAACTCTGGTAAAACAAGCTAAGAAAATGATATACCATAGCTTAAGACATTCTGTACTGGACTTTTTTGAATTTCAGTTCGTTATAGCAAAAACGACTCACCTCATTAACAGGCGTCCCGTGGCCTTCTCGGAGACCTTGCGCGATTCTTCTCCGGACGCCCCATCTGCAATTACTCCGGAGATGCTTATCAGAGGAAGAGAATTAGCATCTCTCACAATTTGCCCTTTCTTTCAGATCGGGGAAGCTGATGACGATCCGGACTTTGGCGCTCCGGTGTTCGTGAGGAGTGTTTACTCGAAGTTGAGGGGAGTTCTGGGGAGATTGACGGAATGGTACCACGATGAGTTTTTTGTTACATTAATAAAGCAGGCAACTGATCGACCTGGTAGATACCAAAATGTCTTGCATCATCCTTTGCAGGTCGGCGACGTAGTTCTGTTGAAAGAACCGCACTTAAAGCAAACTTCTTATCCTCTAGGAATAGTCCGGTCGGTGCAGCAGAACTCGATGGGTGAGGTGACGGCTGCGAGAGTTTTCAAAGGCGGAACTCGCGAGGTGGTGTACAGGCACGTCTCCTCTATTATCCCGTTGATTCCTTCGTCTCGAGGTACAAAATTACCGGAGGACGATGTGCGGAGCCAAGTTCCTGTTTCCGGTCAGGTTGAGGACGATGTAGTTGTAGATTCGAACTCCTCTTCGTTTACTGGCCGTGTCCCAAGAGCTGCTAGCCTTCGCTGCACGGAACGTTGGCAAAGTCTGATTGCAGACGGCCAAATTTAGGTTAAGGCTTAGGTTAAGCGTTTCGTTTGTCGACTGAGTTATTTGTGAGTAAACTTAAATTTAGACTTTAATCTCTCATCTAGATTTAAGTTCGTGCTTTTCAGTTTAGGAAAAGCAATTCTCTCGGGTTAGGCGGTTCGTTTGACGTTGAATTATTGGTAGTTAACTTAAATTTAGACATCATTCTCAAATCTAGATTTAAGTTCTCTTGGTTTTCAGTTTAGGAAAACCAATTCTCGCGCCGGGAGTATATAAAATATTGATCTAAATTTGGTCGACTGGTTTTAGAGTGGTCCTGGCTCGCTGGTAGACGGCTCCTAGTTTAAGTTTGGCCAAATACAGTATACAGTATCCAGTTTACTGTAGCTCCCATAGACGCTGCAGAATAAGCTCTGCTCCGGTCATCTGACCCAATTATCAGCAGATCATAACTACCGGCTACTGACTCTGTGTGTAGCGCTTCCCTGTCGCCGCAGGTTTTACGTGGTTCCGCCGTTGGACTAATTTGCTCCGAACCTAAGGTTTGGGTTTGGATGCGTCTTCCCTGCAACATTTTAAGGCGGACAGGCGACGGGAGGATGAGTGGCTAAGCTCACCGTTACCGCGCTGCTTCTTCGCTCCGCCTTCGCTCTTCTGGTTGTCTTGGGCTGGAGCTGGGAATCTCATGCATCGACGGACGTCAGGATGGTGCGATGCCGAAGCTGTGAGCCGTACACCAGCACGACTCCTGCAAGCTCGCCCTAACCATCTGTCGTCGGAGGAGCTCCCAACTCCATGGACATTCGAGGTTCGTCACTCTTAGGCTGGGCGCATGTCTGCTAGTGAGTTGATATCCATGGAGCCTTTAGACCAGTCGACCCCTACTTTTTCCTGGCGAATAGACTAAATTTCTATTAACTTACTTATTATTACAGTTCGGGCTTTCGCCCTATTATTACAGTTCGGGCTTTCGCCCTATTATTACAGTTCGGGCTTTCGCCCTATTATTACAGTTCGGGCTTTCGCCCTATTATTACAGTTCGGGCTTTCGCCCTATTATTACAGTTCGGGCTTTCGCCCTATTATTACAGTTCGGGCTTTCGCCCTATTATTACAGTTCGGGCTTTCGCCCTATTATTACAGTTCGGGCTTTCGCCCTATTATTACAGTTCGGGCTTTCGCCCTATTATTACAGTTCGGGCTTTCGCCCTATTATTACAGTTCGGGCTTTCGCCCTATTATTACAGTTCGGGCTTTCGCCCTATTATTACAGTTCGGGCTTTCGCCCTATTATTACAGTTCGGGCTTTCGCCCTATTATTACAGTTCGGGCTTTCGCCCTATTATTACAGTTCGGGCTTTCGCCCTATTATTACAGTTCGGGCTTTCGCCCTATTATTACAGTTCGGGCTTTCGCCCTATTATTACAGTTCGGGCTTTCGCCCTATTATTACAGTTCGGGCTTTCGCCCTATTATTACAGTTCGGGCTTTCGCCCTATTATCACCTTTCGGGCTTTCGCCCTATTATCACCTTTCGGGCTTTCGCCCTATTATTACCTTTCGGGCTTTCGCCCTATTATTAACTTTCGGGCTTTCGCCCTATTATTAACTTTCGGGCTTTCGCCCTATTATTACCTTTCGGGCTTTCGCCCTATTATTAACTTTCGGGCTTTCGCCCTATTATTACCTTTCGGGCTTTCGCCCTATTATTACCTTTCGGGCTTTCGCCCTATTATTACCTTTTGGGCTTTCGCCCTATTATTACCTTTCGGGGCTTTCGCCCTATTATTACCTTTCGGGGCTTTCGCCCTATTATTACCTTTCGGGCTTTCGCCCTATTATTACCTTTCGGGCTTTCGCCCTATTATTACCTTTCGGGCTTTCGCCCTATTATTAGCTTTCGGGCTTTCGCCCTATTACCGTTCGGGCTTTCGCCCTATGACCAGGTTTCGTACCTATCAATATACTAAAGCTAACATATTTTTCACTTCGCCAGGTGACGTTAAACGGCAGTTGGGCGGAGAAGACTGCGCCGCTTTGGTCTTCTCCGCGATTCGTGGCCGCCTGGAGCATTTTTACCAACAGCAGCACCTAATCTCATTTCTGTCGAAAGAAGTGTAGTGCTGTTACCTAATTAATATTAAATGCTCTCGGCCGCTCGATTTTATATTCCCCCAATTGTTCATAGTTTTTCGTATGTGCTGCTCAGTGTTGTGCTGCCCAGTGTTGTGATGCTCAGTGTTGTGCAGCTCAGTGTAGTGATGCTCAGTGTTGTGATGCCTAGTGTTGTGATGCTCAGTGTAGTGCTGCTCAGTGTAGTGCTGCTCAGTGTTGTGTTGCTCAGTGTAGTGCTGCTCAGTGTTGTGCTGCTCAGTGTTGTGCTGCTCAGTGTTGTGCTGCTCAGTGTTATGCTGCTCAGGGTTGTGCTGCTCAGTGTTGTGCTGCTCAGTGTTGTGCAGCTCAATGTAGTGCTGCTCAGTGTAGTGCTGCTCAGTGTTGTGCTGCTCAGTGTTGTGCTGCTCAGTGTTGTGCTGCTCAGTGTTGTGCAGCTCAGTGTAGTGCTGCTCAGTGTAGTGCTGCTCAGTGTTGTGCTGCTCAGTGTTGTGCAGCTCAGTGTAGTGCTGCTCAGTGTAGTGCTGCTCAGTGTTGTGCTGCTCAGTGTTGTGCTGCTCAGTGTTGTGCTGCTCAGTGCTGTGCTGCTCAGTGTAGTGCTGCTCAGTGTTGTGCAGCTCAGTGTAGTGCTGCTCAGTGTAGTGCTGCTCAGTGTTGTGCTGCTCAGTGTTGTGCAGCTCAGTGTTGTGCTGCTCAGTGTAGTGCTGCTCAATGTTGTGCTGCTCAGTGTTGTGCTGCTCAGTGTTATGCTGCTCAGTGTTGTGCTGCTCAGGAGCGCCCGTTTGAACTGAGCAAAAAAAGTTTAATTTTCGTAAAGTTTTCAATTTCGAAGGAATGCGCGCGCTGATTTCATTTGTACCAAAAAAATTAAAGCACGATTTTGAGGGGTCGGGAGTGTGTCGAAAGTGTCGAGAGTGTTTCCGAAGTGTCGAGAGTGTGTCAGAAGTGTCGGGAGTGTGACAGAAGTGTCGAGAGTGTGTCAGAGGTGTCGAGAGTGTGTCAGGGGTGTCGAGAATGTGTCAGAAGTGTCAGGAGTGTGTCAGAAGTGTCGAGAGTGTGTCAGAAGTGTCGGGAGTTTGTCAGAAGTGTCGAGAGTGTGTCAGAAGTGTCGAGAGTTTGTCAGAAGTGTCGAGAGTATGTCAGAAGTGTCGGGAGTGTGACAGAAGTGTCGAGAGTGTGTCAGAGGTGTCGAGAGTGTGTCAGAAGTGTCGAGAATGTGTCAGAAGTGTCAGGAGTGTGTCAGAAGTGTCGAGAGTGTGTCAGAAGTGTCGGGAGTTAGTCAGAAGTGTCGAGAGTGTGTCAGAAGTGTCGAGAGTTTGTCAGAAGTGTCGAGAGTATGTCAGAAGTGTCGGGAGTGTGTCAGAAGTGTCGAGAGTGTGTCAGAAGTGTCGAGAGTGTGTCAGAAGTGTCGAAAGTGTGTCAGAAGTGTCGAGAGTGTGTCAGAAGTGTCGAGAGTGCGTCAGAAGTGTCGGGAGTTTGTCAGAAGTGTCGAGAGTGTGTCAGAAGTGTCGAGAGTGTGTCAGAAGTGTCGAGAGTGTGTCAGACGTATCGAGAGTGTGTCAGAAGTGTCGAGAGTGAGTCAGAAGTGTCGGGAGTGTGTCAGAAGTGTCGAGAGTGTGTCAGAAGTGTCGAGAGTGTGTCAGAAGTGTCGAGAGTGTGTCCGAAGTGTCGGGAGTGTGTCAGAAGTGTCGAGAGTGTGTCAGAAGTGTCGAGAGTGAGTCAGAAGTGTCGAGAGTGAGTCAGAAGTGTCGAGAGTGTGTCAGAAGTGTCGAGAGTGTGTCAGAAATTTCGAAAGAGAGTCAGAAGTGTCGAGAGTGAGTCAGAAGTGTCGGGAGTGTGTCAGAAGTGTCGAGAGTGTGTCCGAAGTGTCGGGAGTGTGTCAGAAGTGTCGGGAGTGATTCAGAAGTGTCGAGAGTGTGTCAGAAGTGTCGAGAGTGTGTCAGAAGTGTCGAGAGGGAGTCAGAAGTGTCGGGAGTGTGTCATAAGTGTCGAGAGGGTGTCAGAAGTGTCGAGAGTGTGTCAGAAGTGTCGAGAGTGTGTCCGAAGTGTCGGGAGTGTGTCAGAAGTGTCGAGAGTGTGTCAGAAGTGTCGAGAGTGAGTTAGAAGTGTCGAGAGTGTGTCAGAAGTGTCGAAAGTGTGTCAGAAATTTCGAAAGAGAGTCAGAAGTGTCGAGAGTGAGTCAGAAGTGTCGGGAGTGTGTCAGAAGTGTCGAGAGTGAGTCAGAAGTATCGAGAGTGTGTCAGAAGTGTCGAGAGTGTATCAGAAATTTCGAAAGTGAGTCAGAAGTATCGAGAGTGTGTCAGAAGTGTGAGTGTGTCAGAAGTGTGAGTGTGCCAGAAGTGTGAGTGTGTTAGAAGTGTGAGTGTGTAAGAAGTGTGAATGTGTCAGAAGTGTGAGTGTGTCAGAACTGTGAGTGTGTCAGAAGTGTGAGTGCGTTAGAAGTGTGAGTGTGTAAGAAGTGTGAATGTGTCAGAAGTGTGAGTGTGTCAGAACTGTGAGTGTGTCAGAAGTGTGAGTGTGTCAGAAGTGTGAGTGTGCCAGAAGTGTGAGTGCGTTAGAAGTATGAGTGTGTCAGAAGTGTGAATGTGTCAGAAGTGTGAATGTGTCAGAAGTGTGAATGTGTCAGAAGTGTGAGTGTGTCAGAAGTGTGAATGTGTCAGAAGTGTGTGTGTGTCAGAAGTGTGAGTGTGCCAGAAGTGTGAGTGTGTCAGAAGTGTGAGTGTGTCAGAAGTATGAATGTGTCAGAAGTGTGAGTGTGTCAGAAGTGTGAATGTGTCAGAAGTGTGAGTGTGTCAGAAGTGTGAGTGTGTCAGAAGTGTGAATGTGTCAGAAGTGTGAGTGTGTCAGAAGTGTGAGTGTGTCAGAAGTGTGAGTGTGTCAGAAGTGTGAGTGTGTCAGAAAGCATGTCATTGAGTGACGCGTGTGTAAGTGTACAGCACGGAAATGATCACCGGCAGTAACTACGTTCCTGTCAGCTTCTATGTGGAATTCAAATGTTATACTTTCCTTCGTTTTATTTTGTTCGTGGTTTTTGTTTGTTTGTGTAATCCACAAGAACAAAAGTCTGCATCGTTCTCAATTCATTGAGCAGAGCGGCTTGTTAACACGGTCCAATTATCTGCCTCACTATAGAAGCACACAAACATTTTTTTTGTTTTTTTTACTTTGAGTTCACACACACACATGTGTTGCGAGTTTGTATGAGGACTCAAGTAAAACTTGCATGAGGCTTCGGTACAGTTGGCCAGAACTATGTTAACTTCGATGGGCTTTCAGCTTATTTTCGAAGGGCTTCCAGCGTCGTCAGCTTCCAGCGCCGTCAGCTTCCAGCGTCGTCAGCTTCCAGCGTCGTCAGCTTCCAGCGTCGTCAGCTTCCAGCGTCGTCAGCTTCCAGCGTCGTCAGCTTCCAGCGTCGTCAGCTTCCAGCGACGTCAGCTTCCAGCGCCGTCAGCTTCCAGCGTCGTCAGCTTCCAGCGTCGTCAGCTTCCAGCGTCGTCAGCTTCCAGCGCCATCAGCTTCCAGCGCCGTCAGCGTCAAGCGTCGTCAGCTTCCAGCGTCGTCAGCTTCCAGCGTCGTCAGCTTCCAGCGTCGTCAGCTTCCAGCGTCGTCAGCTTCCAGCGTCGTCAGCTTCCAGCGACGTCAGCTTCCAGCGCCGTCAGCTTCCAGCGTCGTCAGCTTCCAGCGCCGTCAGCTTCCAGCGCCGTCAGCTTCCAGCGTCGTCAGCTTCCAGCCCCGTCAGCTTCCAGCGCCGTCAGCTTCCAGCGTCGTCAGCTTCCAGCGTCGTCAGCTTCCAGCGCCGTCAGCTTCCAGCGTCGTCAGCTCATAGTCAGTTCACAGTCAGTGTCAGCCCGCACTGGATCCATTTTATCCACGCAGTCCAAACGAACGTTGCCAATTACGATACAGAACCAAATTGCCCATAATTTTACGTTGTCTTTCAGTGCTCCTAAGTGAACTTAGCCGCTCTAAGCGCTGCACACTGCGGTGTGCTGCATGCAACAGCGCGTAACGCACCTGAGTCCAATTAGAACACTTACGCTATGAGATACACCGTTACGAAGACGTGAAGAGTCCGTAAGTTCAGCTCCTTGTTTTAGATTTTATATACATGTCAGAAAAAATTTTGAGTGTTGTAGAGCTTTTCGATGAGATTCTAGATTAGATTTTATTAGAAGTTAGTTTAAGCTTCTCTAACCACAACAAGGGTGATCCAGAGAGAGGAAGGATGACGACATCATTGTGTATGGAGCTTTGCGAACGCGGAATCAATGCACAAGGAGTGTTTCCACAAAAGATCCCCCGCGTGAGCAGTAACTGCGGAGAAGCAGTAAGTTGAGACAGAAGGTTTTGAAACATGAATAAAGCTGAAGATGAATGTCAGAAGTGCTGGAAAACAAGGCAACACTGACCGAAAAAAACTTTAATAAAACGAAAATATGTTATAATTCAACAAATAAAAAAGCCTACCAATTTCTCAGTTCACGACCTCACATTTTCTTCCCGGGAGAGCTATTTCCCATATATGCAATAGTTATATACCCCTGAGGACATTGAAATTCGCAGCTAGAAAACAGCGTCACCGCACAGCCCACCTGGACGCTGCTACCTGGTGGATGACTATCTGACTACGTTGTCTATGTCGAAATAACGGTCATTTATAACCTGTCCAGACCACAAAACTGTAACCTGTCCAGACGACCAAACTGTAACCTGTCCAGACGACCAAACTGTAACCTGTCCATACGACCAAACTGTAACCTGTCCAGACGACCAAACTGTAACCTGTCCAGACGACCAAACTGTAACCTGTCTAGACGACCAAACTGTAACCTGTCCAGACCACAAAACTGTAACCTGTCCATACGACTAAACTCACGAAGCAACTGCCTCTACTTCGTTGGTCGCTAGGTGCGCCACCGGTGGCCACGGAGGGAATTTTCATAATGCTGCTGACTGACCAGTAGTCACAAACTCAATTTCCATCAATGCTCAATCAAAGCTAAATGAAAGCTAAATTCCGTGGTCAACTTGTCACGTTCTAACGCCGCTCTGTAAACTGAGTGCAAACTCTAAAGGATGCACTGAACATAACTCTCCGCTTTTCTTTTCACCCGAAAACTACTTTCCTAAGTTGCCATGTAGAGATTTATCTGGTTCCCAAGTGTCAAATTGATGCAAGAGTAATGTTAGATTTAGATATCTTGGATAAAAATAAATAAATCAATGACTATAAACATATTTATTCATCAACATAGAATCAGGTTGGTGCAAAAGTAATGTCGGATCTAAATATCTTAGATGATCTAGCCAATGACGATGGTCATATTTATTCATTAACATACTCTCCATTGCTTTCAATGACTTCAATCCACTTTCAACATGATTATAAATGCCTCGCTGTTAAAATTCCTTAGGCTTAGAATCAAAATAAAAATTCGACTCTTTTTCAGTCGCTTCTTTTGTCGTTAGCTTAAGTGCACTAAACTGGTTCTGTATTCCTCGCAACAATTGGAAATCAGAAGCAGCAAAGTCAGGAGATTATGGAGGACGAGTTTATATTCCCAGCCGAGTCTCGGACACAAGAACATTCAACTGATCGGAACCAAGTGTCCTTGAACGACATTTCTTCGGCACTTATTTTGAAGGGAAATCACCACTTCGGAAACGAGAAAACCATCTCCTGTAGCTTCTTTCATTCGCTACATCCCCATGAGTGTTCTGAATAGATTTTGCTGCCGCACTTGCATTATCACCTTCGTGAAACTGGCACAGTAGAACTTTTCTTATACAATCTTTAGATGAGGCAAACATGAATGTCAATATTTATGAAAAATATAAACATAACAAAGATAGTCTGAAAGATAATCTTTTCGTTTAGTTACAAAAACTTATTACACTTATAGCAGAGTGTAAATAATTGACAAATCTAATTTTAGAGACCCGTTTTAAGAAAATCGGGAATTTCTTTTGCACCAGCCTAATAATTAATTGTCAAGCTTTTTAACATCTTGGATGTAGTTTTGTTGAATTTTTATCAATTAAAAACAATGTGAAGACTCTCAACACTTTGACTGCGACGTGTACCACCGGTGGTCACTGAGAGGAATTTCAACTGCTGCTGACCGACCGGCGGCCACAAATCCAAATTATATAAACACTTAATGAAAACTGCATGAAGGCACGATTTACTCAATGTTCATTAATTTCAAAAATTGATCTCCAAATTAACTCAAATATTAGTAGAATATTTAACTTTAGATTAACTTGCGTCAGTTAACGTGTAGAGCATTGCTATGAAACGCGACAAAGGCTTCTTTTCGTCCAAAATATACACATTCATTTAACTTCAAGCCCACCATGCCGTTTTGTGAAAAAAAATCTTTAATCTCAGGTCCAATTTTCAAGGATGTGGCTTACGTTTACGTTGTTTGAAGGGTTTAAAATTGCGACAGCGTGTGATTTAACAAACATCATTACACGGAACGCTCAAAATGTGCAGGAAAATTTTAGGAAAACGAGCCTTTTGTGAAAACAAAATTGTCAGAAAAACAAGAAGCGACGAATAGACGCAGGAAAAAAATTTTTCATAAATTTCGTAAAAATATACTTCAACGGCAACATTTATTTTGCTGACAGGTTGTGGTACTGTCAGCTGTTGGGTCGTGGTACTGTCAGCTGTCAGGTCGTGGTACTGTCAGCTGTTGGGTCGTGGTACTGTCAGCTGTTGGGTCGTGGTACTGTCAGCTGTTGGGTCGTGGTACTGTCAGCTGTTGGGTCGTGGTACTGTCAGCTGTTGGGTCGTGGTACTGTCAGCTGTCAGGTCGTGGTACTGTCAGCTGTTAGGTTGTGGTACTGTCAGCTGTCAGGTCGTGGTACTGTCAGCTGTTGGGTCGTGGTACTGTCAGCTGTTGGGTCGTGGTACTGTCAGCTGTCAGGTCGTGGTACTGTCAGCTGTCAGGCCGTGGTACTGTCAGCTGTCAGAGTGTTGTACCGTCAGCTGTCAGGTTGTGGTACTGTCAGCTGTCAGGTCGTGGTACTGTCAGCTGTCAGGTCGTGTTACTGTCAGCTGTCAGGTCGTGGTACTGTCAGCTGTCAGGTCGTGGTACTGTCGGCTGTCAGGTCGTGGTACTGTCAGCTGTCAGGTCGTGGTACTGTCAGCAGTCAGGTCGTGGTACTGTCAGCTGTCAGGTCGTGGTACTGTCAGCTGTCAGGTCGTGGTACTGTCAGCTGTCAGGTCATGGTACTGTCAGCTGTCAGGTCGTGGTACTATCAGCTGTCAGGTCATGGTACTGTCAGCTGTCAGGTCGTGGTACTGTCAGCTGTCAGGTCGTGGTACTGTCAGCTGTCAGGTCATGGTACTGTCAGCTGTCAGGTCGTGGTACTCTGAGTTGCTGGTACTGTCGAAAATCGGGTTTTATTTTAAAAATTAGTCTGGACGCCCTCCCCTTTTTCTTCCCCTTTCGTCAGGGAAGAACTGTGTCAAGTTCCCCTTTTGGGGCAGTTCTGCGCCGCCGCTGCGCCGCCGCACGGCCACCGCTGCGCAGTCGCTCTGCTGCAGCTCACCACTCTCCTGCACAAAATTATATTAAGTGAAATCAACGTAATGCAATGGTTTTATACATTTCAGAGACATGTGCAGTGGGAAGCAAGATAGTACCCGCTAATTAAATCTCCAGATTCTGAATATCTAATCCACGTACAATTATGAAAATTGGACTAGATTTATACAACAATATAAAAAGGTTAATAGTACATCTGAGAGCCACTAATATTTAACAGAAAAAATATAAACAAAAATGTTTAATAAATACGTGAACAAAAGTTTACAACTCCCAACTTTTTTCTCGATATTGCGCATTAAAATTTTCATAGGATAATTCCAGAATGTTCTAATACATTCTACTATTTGGTAGCCGAACTTTTCCTCTGATTCATCTACAATAACGTGTCATTGGTACAGCAGCTCTGGTTCTGAAAAGTTGTAAGCGTGGGTAAGAAAAAGGACATCAGCCAAGACCTTCGCAAACGTGTTGGTGAGCTCCATAATGCAAATGCCAGAATACGACTTTCAGCAAGCCTCGAACTGGCCGTCCACGGAAGATAAACGACCGTGCTGTCCGATCATTGGTCCGAACAGTAGAACAGAGGCCTCAAACTACTCGTGAAAAATTGAAGGATGACCTCAAGGCGTCTGGGATCGAAGCCAGCAAACACACAATCAACATGGCAATACGCCGTGAAGTCTTCGCTTCCGCACACCTCGTACTCCAGAAAGGTAACATCAAGGCCACGCTGAAGTATGCCAACGACCATTTGAACAAGTCAGCAGCGTTTTGGAACTCATTACTGTTGTCAGATGAAACCAAACTCGAACTATTTGGGAGAAACAGCAGAACCCATGTTCGGAAGTAACAAAATGAAGAGTATAAACCAAAGTGCACCATACCCACTGTTGAGTTTAGGGGTTGCTCAATCATGGTGTGGGGATGTTTCAGTTCCTTGGGGATAGGTAAACTTCACATCATTGAAGGAACCAGGAAAGCAGGAAATATCGTGAAATATAGGAAGAGCAGTTTCCTACCTTCAGCTCGTTTGTAAAAATTGAAACGTAGATGGACCTTCCAACAAGGCAACGATCCAAAGCATACTGCAAACGAAACCAAGGAATGGTTGAGGATGAAGAAGATAAACATTCTCGAATCGCCAAGTCAATCCCCGGACATGAATCCGATCGAAACCTTAGAGGGAATTAAAATTGAAAATACAGAAGAGAAGTCCCAATAACACCAAAAGTCAGAGAAATTTGCATTGAAGAATGGAATAAGATTACATCCGAAACTTGTACAAGGCTGGGAGTGAACTACCCTAAACGCTCGAAGCCATAATTAATGATAACGGCTACGCAACGAAATATTAATGTATGTATATCTTGAAATGTGTTGTGAACTCTTGTTCGCGTATTTATCATACATGTTCCTATATATTTTTTCCTATGAAATATTCGTGGGTTTTAGATATATTATTGACCTTTTAATACTATTGTTTACAAATAGTCAGATTTTCGTAATTGTACTTGGTTTAAAAATGTAGAATCTGGCGATTTAATCCACGTGTTGTATTATTTTGCCCCCACTGTAAGTACAGGAACAGTTATGCATAAACAAAAAGATCTCAAACCATTTGTTAGTCTAGGAGACTATTCAGGTGCAAGTAGCAAAAGATGAAAACAACAGCATTTTAGACTTATCTAATAAATTTCCTAGAAATGGCTTACTTAACACAAATAAAACCACAGTAATGGAGTAATATAAAAACCTTTATATATGTAGTTTAAATTTAGCTAGATTACGCTGAAACAGACCAATAGGCTTCAGTGAATGGGACATCGGGCGTGATTGCCCTATCGTGGCAAGTCAACAATCTGAACCATGAACACGAGCGATGCGGGCCGAGTTGTTCAAAGCTAAACCGAAGTATTCCAAACAACCGCTTGAGACAAACGCTGGGGTGTGATAATGCGAACGATGCAAGTAATGAAAAGGGGAATCGCTTGCGACTGAAGAATATCGACTTCAGACCGCGCTTGAACGCGTACTAAATAATATTGAAAGATTTGGGGCAGAAAAACAGGTTATTTCAATGTTTAACTGACTGATATAAGAAAAACTCCGAGCATACACCGAGTGAAAATTTGGAAACATTCAAGCTAAGGTCACCCGTAAATAGAGTGTAATGACTGTGACACACCCCCCCAGCTCAGAGAGCTTTCCCGCTAGGCAGCTCGTTATATCATCCCTGTGGTACTTGAAGAAGGTTACGAGCACAAAATATTGGTTTCTCTCCAAGGTATATGGAAGGTTTGGGTCGCTTGGTGCCAGTTTTAGTCTAGGGAAGAGAGCCGCCACCCAGTAAAGGACTATCGGGGAGATATCTAGATACGATGCTCTCGTTCAAATCGGATGTCGTTACATACTCCATGCATTCCGTATAGATATGCTCCTATGTAACATAATAATTGCACCAATTTTGATTTTGAAGGTTTGAGGAAGCATTCCTAAAGACGTCAGTGAGTGTAAATACTCTGCTGGGTAGCGCTCTGCTTCAGTTGGATCGTCACTCAACTCTGTCAGTGCTGCTGTACGTCTTCTTATCTAATGGTGGTAAATTTAATGCCTCCTCATCTATTATCAAACGATCATAATATTTGGGAGACGGTACCACTCGGTTTCGACGAATTTTCTTGTGTGTATCGTTAAAAATGTTGTCAACAAGTGACCGTAGAGCATATTTTTCGTGAGGCACTTCAATATTATCCTCTAAGAGGTGCTCTGCTGCAGCAGTTCCTTTAACAACTCTCAGAAGCCTCGCTAAAAATTCCCACTGATCTCCAGCTGCTCTGAGCTTTTTGTTGAATCTGTATTGCCTGAAATTCTGCCACGGTAAAGAGCCTTCGATACATATTTCAAAAGAGGCATCTTTGGATCTTCTTGGAAGTAAGGACAGCACTTGACAAAATCTCCTCCTCATACCACAATCCTCCCCCAAATAACTGATAATTTTCAGTACAGTATGTATCGCAGACACTCGTCCATTGCATGGAAGGCAAAAAAAGGAACTATAGAAGCAGCGTATAAAATAATCAAATTATTCGTGAATTTGTTCAACGGTGAGAACTCTGGCCCTGTGATCCACATCGTTGATATTATGACTATATCCAGGTGACAAAACCTCAATTGATATCATGACTATATCCAGGTGACAAAATCTCAATTGATATCATGACTATATCCAGGTGACAAAATCTCAATTGATATCATGACTATATCCAGGTGACAAAATCTCAATTGATATCATTACTATATCCAGGTGACAAAATCTCAATTGATATCATTACTATATCCAGGTGACAAAATCTCAATTGATATCATGACTATATCCAGGTGACAAAATCTCAATTGATATCATGACTATATCCAGGTGACAAAATCTCAATTGATATCATTACTATATCCAGGTGACAAAATCTCAATTGATATCATGACTATATCCAGGTGACAAAATCTCAATTGATATCATGACTATATCCAGGTGACAAACTCTCAATTGATATCATTACTATATCCAGGTGACAAAATCTCAATTGATATCATTACTATATCCAGGTGACAAAATCTCAATTGATATCATTACTATATCCAGGTGACAAAATCTCAATTGATATCATTACTATATCCAGGTGACAAAATCTCAATTGATATCATGACTATATCCAGGTGACAAAATCTCAATTGATATCATTACTATATCCAGGTGACAAAATCTCAATTGATATCATTACTATATCCAGGTGACAAAATCTCAATTGATATCATTACTATATCCAGGTGACAAAATCTCAATTGATATCATGACTATCTCCAGGTGACAAAATCTCAATTGATATCATGACTATATCCAGGTGACAAAATCTCAATTGATATCATTACTATATCCAGGTGACAAAATCTCAATTGATATCATGACTATATCCAGGTGACAAAATCTCAATTGATATCATTACTATATCCAGGTGACAAAATCTCAATTGATATCATTACTATATCCAGGTGACAAAATCTCAATTGATATCATTACTATATCCAGGTGACAAAATCTCAATTGATATCATTACGATATCCAGGTGACAAAATCTCAATTGATATCATGACTATATCCAGGTGACAAAATCTCAATTGATATCATGACTATATCCAGGTGACAAAATCTCAATTGATATCATTACTATATCCAGGTGACAAAATCTCAATTGATATCATTACTATATCCAGGTGACAAAATCTCAATTGATATCATTACTATATCCAGGTGACAAAATCTCAATTGATATCATTACTATATCCAGGTGACAAAATCTCAATTGATATCATTACTATATCCAGGTGACAAAATCTCAATTGATATCATTACTATATCCAGGTGACAAAATCTCAATTGATATCATGACTATATCCAGGTGACAAAATCTCAATTGATATCATGACTATATCCAGGTGAAAAAATCTCAATTGATATCATGACTATATCCAGGTGACAAAATCTCAATTGATATCATTACTATATCCAGGTGACAAAATCTCAATTGATATCATTACTATATCCAGGTGACAAAATCTCAATTGATATCATTACTATATCCAGGTGACAAAATCTCAATTGATATCATTACTATATCCAGGTGACAAAATCTTAATTGATATCATGACTATATCCAGGTGACAAAATCTCAATTGATATCATGACTATATCCAGGTGACAAAATCTCAATTGATATCATTACTATATCCAGGTGACAAAATCTCAATTGATATCATTACTATATCCAGGTGACAAAATCTCAATTGATATCATTACTATATCCAGGTGACAAAATCTCAATTGATATCATTACTATATCCAGGTGACAAAATCTCAATTGATATCATTACTATATCCAGGTGACAAAATCTCAATTGATATCATTACTATATCCAGATGACAAAATCTCAATTGATATCATTACAATATCCAGGTGACAAAATCTTAATTGATATCATGACTATATCCAGGTGACAAAATCTCAATTGATATTACTATATCCAGGTAACAAAATCTCAATTGATAGCATTACTATATCCATCTGACAAAATCTCAATTGATATCATTACTATATCCAGGTGACAAAATCTCAATTGATTTAATTACCATATCCAGGTGACAAAATTTCAATTGATATCATTACTATATCCAGGTGGCAAAATCTCAATTGATATCATTGCTATATCCAGGTGACAAAACCTTAATATCATTACTATATCCAGGTGGCAAAATCTCAATTGATATCATTGCTATATCCAGGTGACAAAACCTTAATATCATTACTATATCCAGGTGGCAAAATCTCAATTGATATCATTGCTATATCCAAGTGACAAAACCTTAATTGCTTTCATTACTATATCCAGGTGACAAAACCTTAATTGATATCATTACGATATCCAGGTGACAAAACCTTAATTGATATCATTACGATATCCAGGTGAAAAAACCTTAATTGATATCATTACTCTATCCAGGTGGCAAAATCTCAATTGATATCATTGCTATATCCAGGTGACAAAACCTTAATTGCTTTCATTACGATATCCAGGTGACAAAATCTCAATTGATATCATTACTATATCCAGGTGACAAAATCTCAATTGATATCATTACTATATGCAGGTGACAAAATCTCAATTGATATCATTACTATATCCAGGTGACAAAATCTCAATTGATATCATTACTATATCCACGTGACAAAATCTCAATTGATATCATTACTATATCCAGGTGACAAAATCTCAATTGATATCATTACTATATCCAGGTGACAAAATCTCAATTGATATCATGACTATATCCAGGTGACAAAATCTCAATTGATATCATGACTATATCCAGGTGACAAAATCTCAATTGATATCATGACTATATCCAGGTGACAAAATCTCAATTGATATCATTACTATATCCAGGTGACAAAATCTCAATTGATATCATTACTATATCCAGGTGACAAAATCTCAATTGATATCATTACTATATCCAGGTGACAAAATCTCAATTGATATCATTACTATATCCAGGTGACAAAATCTTAATTGATATCATTACTATATCCAGGTGACAAAATCTCAATTGATATCATGACTATATCCAGGTGACAAAATCTCAATTGATATCATGACTATATCCAGGTGACAAAATCTCAATTGATATCATTACTATATCCAGGTGACAAAATCTCAATTGATATCATTACTATATCCAGGTGACAAAATCTCAATTGATATCATTACTATATCCAGGTGACAAAATCTCAATTGATATCATTACTATATCCAGGTGACAAAATCTCAATTGATATCATTACTATATCCAGGTGACAAAATCTCAATTGATATCATTACTATATCCAGATGACAAAATATCAATTGATATCATTACAATATCCAGGTGACAAAATCTTAATTGATATCATGACTATATCAAGGTGACAAAATCTCAATTGATATCATTACTATATCCAGGTGACAAAATCTCAATTGATAGCATTACTATATCCATCTGACAAAATCTCAATTGATATCATTACTATATCCAGGTGACAAAATCTCAATTGATTTAATTACCATATCCAGGTGACAAAATTTCAATTGATATCATTGCTATATCCAGGTGGCAAAATCTCAATTGATATCATTGCTATATCCAGGTGACAAAACCTAAATATCATTACTATATCCAGGTGGCAAAATCTCAATTGATATCATTGCTATATCCAGGTGACAAAACCTTAATTGCTTTCATTACTATATCCAGGTGACAAAACCTAAATTGATATCATTACGATATCCAGGTGACAAAACCTTAATTGATATCATTACGATATCCAGGTGAAAAAACCTTAATTGATATCATTACTATATCCAGGTGGCAAAATCTCAATTGATATCATTGCTATATCCGGGTGACAAAACCTTAATTGCTTTCATTACGATATCCAGGTGACAAAATCTCAATTGATATCATTACTATATCCAGGTGACAAAATCTCAATTGATATCATTACTATATGCAGGTGACAAAATCTCAATTGATATCATTACTATATCCAGGTGACAAAATCTCAATTGATATCATTACTATATCCAGGTGACAAAATCTCAATTGATATCATTGCTTTATCCAGGTGACAAAACCTTAATTGATTTCATTACTATATCCAGATGGCAAAACCTTAATTGATATCATAACTATATCCAGGTAACAAACCTTAATTGATTTCATTACTATATCCAGGTGGAAAAACCTCAATTGATATCATTGCTATATCCAGGTGGCAAAACCTTAATTGATTTCATTACTATATCCAGGTGGCAAAACCTTAATTGATATCATTACTATATCCAGGTAACAAACCTTAATTGATTTCATTACTATATCCAGGTGACAAAACCTTAATTGATATCATTACTATATCCAGGTGGCAAAATCTCAATTGATATCATTACGATATCCAGGTGACAAAACCTTAATTGATATCATTACTATATCCAGGTGGCAAAATCTCAATTGATATCATTGCTATATCCAGGTGACAAAACCTTAATTGATTTCATTACTACATCCAGGTGACAAAATCTCAATTGATATCATTACTATATCCAGGTGACAAAACCTTAATTGATATCATTACTATATCCAGGTGGCAAAATCTCAATTGATATCATTACTATATCCAGATGACAAAATCTCAATTGATATCATTACTATATCCAGGTGACAAAATCTCAATTGGTATCATTACTATATCCAGGTGACAAAATCTCAATTGATATCATTACTATATCCAGGTGACAAAATCTCAATTGATATCATTACTATATCCAGGTGACAAAATCTCAATTGATATCATTACTATATCCAGGTGACAAAACCTTAATTGATATCATTACTATATCCAGGTGGCAAAATCTCAATTGATATCATTACAATATCCAGGTGACAAAATCTCAATTGAAATCATTACTATATCCAGGTGACAAAATCTCAATTGATGTCATTACTATATCCAGGTGACAAAACCTCAATTTCTCGATCTTGCAACCGTCGGACTTGGACATTAGAGTCCGACTCGAACAACCCCACATTACGATGCCACATACCAAGTAAGGATACATCAACGAGAAATATACCACCCTCAGAACACGAGGCAACACAATGTGCGACAGTTTGCGCAATAAGCCAATAGACCTGCCTCCCTTATTCCAAACCTGTGCGTGGTGCAAGTAGGACGTTAGATCAATGTCAGGCCTGGGAATGTCAGCCTCAAGCCTAGCAGCCAGAGTCACAAAATATTCATGGAATTTGCCGGCTACCTCCGATGGTTAATCGATCAATTGACCATTGTCATTTCTCAAAGCACTATCACCAGACGTCTGTCACCACCACGCAGAATGCTATTAATGCACTTCCACGTAAGTTTATCATTTGAGACACACGAATTAAATCAATCATGAAAGGACAATTTTTTAGTTCCCTTGATTTGATTTGATACTCTATTTCGGTAACTTTCATACGTGTCTAGGTGACAGAGACCTCGCATGCAAAACGTATGTAATTCGTGCTTTCTGTTGATGTTTCGGACAATATCCGCAGTCAGCCATGCTCTTTTTATGATTGGGTGATTAAAAGTTTGTTTCTGCCTCTCTGACGACAACAAAGATGCTCAAAGAGAGGAAGGATGAAGGCACCATTTAGTACGGAGTTAAGGAAGTGCGGAATCTATGCATAACTGTAAAACTGTGACTGTAACTGTAACTGTAATAGAAACTGTAAGTTGAGGAGGAAGGTTTGGAAACAAGGTAAAAAAATTGAAGTAGAAAGTCAGAAGTGCTGAATAACACGACAGCAGTGAGTCGAAAAATTGGTCTTCAGAAAAACAAAACGCATATTTTGTTTCAACAAAAAAGAAGGCCTGCCTAACTCTCAACTCGGGACCTACTCCCCTGGACAGACATCGGTCGGTGGAATCATCCAATGATTTTAAAATGCAAGAGAATTTGAAGTTTCAAAAAAGGGCCCTAACTGCCTTACAAACGTATAAATGGTGTTGAACACTTTGACCGCGGCGGCTAAAACAGATGTTCAATAAAGTGATTTGTTGAGAGATGTTGAAAAAGCAAACACTGAGTTTGTGCCTTCATTTATTTTTATTAACTTAAGAAAATTAAGTTCGTAACTACTGGTCGGTGAGCAGCATTATGAAAACTCCCTCAGTGACCACCGGTGGCTCTCGTCGCAGTCAAGGCGTTAAAGCAGGATTTTGAAGCAGAGCGGCTTACATTGATCTAATTTTTTTTTTCCTTTGACTGATGTCAGAATAAAAGGAGACTTGGATTGAACAATGTCACGGTACCTTTAAATTCAGAGGTTTTATTCATAATTACTTTCCCCTGCTCCAGGCACTACATTCAACTTATTCAACGTCTTAAACTTCGCTCGCCTGCAGCTCTAGGAAGCCCTTTTGCTGAACACGCTAACACGGTTCCCGCGTATTGGGCCGTATGTGTAACATTCGGTAAATTACCCATTCACGTAGCTGTATAAATTAATGACATTTCATGTTTCGCGGTATTTTTAAAAAAATAACTTATCATACGAAGTGAAACTTTAGCGTGCAATTGTACTTTTCGTGTTTATTAAAAATAGAATTAATAGAATTGTGCTCGAGCAGTAAAGTCGATTTTCCAATTCTGCTACTTGCTAACCAAATCGGCCGTAGCAACCGCAGAATTGCTGTAAACGTGTCAACTGCTGCACAACGCACCTTTGGTCACTGGGGGGATTATCACAACACGGTGATCACGAACTTAATTTCCATGTGTTCTTATGAAAACTGAATAAAGGCACGATCCATTTGATGGTGCTTTTTAAATATTGAGTAATGAAACTGACTGTAATTAGATTGGAATATGTAATGGAATTCTGTTTAAACCGCGACAGTGAGAGTGTTAACCGTGGACTTGCCAACAGTGTAACGTACCAAGGCTTGCGAAGGAGTGCCGCTTGTGTGGCAAATGAGAGGAGGACTGATGAGCCGAGTTACTAATTTATTTCCCTTCCTTTTACTTCAGCTAGACAGGGTTAACCTAATGCTTTAAGTATTAAAAACAATCCCAGTTTCGATATTTTACTCGGAAGAAAACATTTCGTTACTCAAGAAATTTGTTGCGATACCATATTCACTCCGCCGATATCTGTGATTAAAAAACAGAACGCTCTTGCGTTAAAAATAAATCCGTACGACTAGCATACAAACCTTATGGAAAAACGTTTTGCAGTGTACCGACCATTAAAGAATTGAATTATCTTATTACAGACACAAACTAATAAAAGGTACGACCATCGAACTACTGATAGAACTTTTATGCGTACCCCTTTGATCGTGACATGAGCCACCGGTGGGGCACGGAGGGGATTTTCATAATGCTGCTGACTGACCAAAAGTCGCAAACTCAATTTTCATAAGTGCTTAATCAAAACTAAACAAAGACCCGATCCAGTTAATGTTTGCCATTTTAGAAATTTTTTACAACGATTGACTTTAAAAAATTTGAGTTGAATAATGGACTTCAGTTAAACCCATCCCGGTCAACGCGTTAGAAAAGGTCTCAACTCATCTCACTGGGCAAGCTATGAAGGTGCAACAGATGTTATGTGACCAGTAGGGACAAAATTTGTGGCAGTGAGACCACTGACCTCTACGGCCTTGATCATGCAGTCCAGCTTTGCGATCCAACAGCTGCACCACTACCGCTTTTTCCCGAGATCCGTGCGCCTAGCTACAGCAGGTTTGATCACGAGCAACAACATGTATCACTAGGACGCCATATTTCACGACCTCTAACCTCTACATCAAGTAAAATAGAAGAGATACACGAGGCGTAATCCCATAGAAAAGTCCGCTTGAATTTTCTGCGTACAGTCAAGTAAAGGCTTCACTTTTGACACCCAAGTAGCTGGCATTTGTGACTGCCTGGGGAGTCGCTCAACGCGTTCCACGCGTATTGGGGCACATGTGTAGCACTTGGTAAATTCCTCATTCACGTACCGGTATAAATCAATGACATGTTATCTTTTCCGCGACCTTTTTATAAAATATCTGCTATTTTACGAGGTGAGATGTTACCGTACTTTTCAATTTATCATATTTTTAAGAAAAGATAAAGATTGGATTAGATTAGATTAGATTATTAGTTAGTTTAAACCTCTCTATCCGCCACAAATGCGATCCAAAGAGAGGAAGGAGGAAAGCACCATTCAGTATGGAGTTAAGGGAACCCGGAATCTATGCATAAAGGGCATAGAAACAGTAAGTTGAGAAAGAAGATTTTGAAACAAGATCAAAGTTGAAGGAGAAAGTAGTAGGTGCTGAAAAACAGGACAGCAGTGAAACGAAAAACGATGGTCCTTAACATAATAAAAACATTTTATTTCAACAAAAAGAAGGCCTACCTACCTCTTGGGTAAGGCCCTCACATTTTCCCCGCGTGAGTGAGAAAATATAAAAATATATTTGGGCGGTGAAGTAGATTTCTCAATTTCGCTTCTTTCACACTAACCACACCAACCGTAAACAACCGGGGGAACGCTGTGAACTGGAACTTAGATGGCTCGATGGTATCGCTCTCTCTCTCTCTATCCCTCGCTTTGCCGACAACATTTCATTTAATAGTGAGACAGCATACGGTTTTCGGCTCGTGAGTAATGCATGGGAGTTGGTAATGCATGGGAGTTAGTAATGCATAAAATTTCACAATGCATAGAAGTTAGTAACGCATAGAAGTTAGCAATGCAAATTAATAATGCATTAAAGTTAATAATGCATAGAAGTAATGCGTGAGTAGTTAACCGCATCTCTTTGAGAAATGTTTTCTCTTAGGAAAGAGAAAGGAAGATTTAGTATGGAGTGATAAAAACGAGGAATCTATGTACAAGGTGTGTTCCCACACAAGATCCATTGCGCATAAAAGCAAGTTAGGAAAATAAAGAATGAAGAAGCAAATACAATATTACAAAGAACGCACGAAAACTAAAAAAAAAGTGGACATGGAAGTCAGAAAATCCGAATGCCTAACCAAAATTGAGGGGACCTAGCAGTATCTCCCGTGGGGGCGCCAGTTCACCTAGCATAATACAGGGAATTTTAACTTCAGCTCCTGGGATGCACACTCGACACAACAACATTCAAGACACCTTAGGTAATTCAAACTCCCTTGCTATTCCAACACCAATCATGATGAAGTGACCCGTTCACAATAGCTCGAGCTCGGAAGTCTATGCCAGCTTACACTGCAAGGCAACATCCAACTTTCCCTTGCATAATCATGCATCCGCTTGACCTCATGCATATTTATGCGTGTCTATAGACACCAGGGCGACGATATATAGCCGCCTCACCGTCGCCAAACCGCTTTTCTCGGCGCTGAAGAACGAAACTGATCACCTCCCCAAAAGAGTAGTACTTATAGGGCGATTCTTAGGGAATCTTATTCTCAAAATAAAAAGAAGAACCAACGGTAAAGAGAACATTTATTAAAGTAAACATTTCAGAATAAAATTATTCCATCATCAGTGCTGGAAGCAATAAAAAGTACTTTCAGTCATGAATAAGACGTTTATGGTCTGAATAAAAAGCATGGCATAGCATGGATCACTATATTTGCATGGCTGGCGTCTGCAGAAGAGACTAACGATAGTTAAGAACACCTACCTAAACTTAAACATTTGGGGGCTTCTGTACACCCTCTCATGAATATCCACACATGCCCTTGTATGTATTTATTTATATGTTTACATAATATAACCATAGTATAGTAAACAAGTCCAAGATAAAAACGTATAAATGTATCTGTGCTTATTTTAAGACAGTGAGCGGTGAACTACAAAAATGTTCAAGAAAACAAAACCTTTCTAGCTATAACCGTACATAATCATGCTTAGTTATCTACTTGGGGCGGCGATAATTTTTATCCTTCTTCATTGCCATTAAATGCGTTTTCGGCGACGAAAGGCACACGTGAACATGCGTGTGGTGCGGCTACACGGACGCATGATTTTATACAACCATCGATGATGCTGCGAACAAAGTTAAATTGAGATTCTACGAGTCATTTAAAACGAATCTTTGGTTGTATTTTTCATCAAGGCATTAAAGCTACTCTAAATTACAAAATGATTATCTGTTTCTATCTGAATTATTTAAAATGGAATGAGAATTGTTCTGAAGTTAAATTAATCCTTCGTCTATTGTATAATTCATAGCCTATGCTGGACACATCAAAAAATTGCTACTTGTTTAATTATTGTCTTCCATTCCTTCACAACTCCGTTCTTGATTAATGTTAAGAGTAAATCTTCAGAATAAATATTTTAAATTATATAAATTAACGAAGCTCAGAATAAGACCTAAAAACTATGCTCTATAAGTCACAGAGCAGATTCAAGCTCAAAATCCTCTTAGTTTAAAACTGTACATTCTAATAGCATTGGGTAAAGGCCTCGAAGATTTATCGCCTGTTGTAGATAAACTTTTTTCGAAGCTATCCGTTCTGTTCCAGCTGCCTCATGAATGAAGCACGGCTGCTACAGACCACCTGCATCATTGCCGTGACAAGTCAAGTGTTCGCCGCTCGAACAGGGAGCACAGGAATGTAAATTTCCAGCCACGTAATGTCCAGTTGCGTAAGAGAGAAGAGCTACTATAATATTGAGTAGAATAACAGGGTTTCATCAGCGATGGCTCTTAATGCGAAAGTTGTACTTATATTTTCCGGTCTACGTTAAAATGCACCTGATCATTGGAAATTCATGTTGCCTGCGCCAAAATTTCAATCATATGTAGCAAGTGAATTAATCATAAGCAATAGTTCTTGTATTTCTATCAGCTTGTATCATACGCTGTATTGTAGTCGCGTCACACAATAAGAACTGGGACAAAGTGAAGAATATTGTCCCTTTTACCTCGATCATCAAGAATGTTTACACACGGTCAATGATAAAAAGAAATTGTAACCGAAATTAACTCGATGGAATCACGCAAAGTCGGTTTGCAGGAGCTTAGTCAACACCACCAAAACCATTTTTTTTGACGATTTTTAGACATGATAGCGTCTGTGTCAAAACTGAGCAATAGAAGCAAATGAAACCTCAAATACTTACGAGCGCGTGTCTGTGTAAAATTTTGTTTGTATGTGTGTGCGTGTGTGTTTGGCTGTCAGTCCTCATACTAATGAATAAATTCTAAATTGATATAGTTAAACTTACAAACACAAAAGCATGGATTGGAAATTTTGACTGTATTGCAGACAGACATTAAAGTAACGCATACAACATGCACATCAGTTACGAAACACTCAAAAACATTCACATCATTTATTGACTATTTTGCAACATGTCAAAAATGCGAGAAGTTTGTTTTAAGGATGTGTACCATGAAATACCGTCAGAATTCGTAGACAGGACATCAACTTTGCTATTGAAAACTGCGGTAGAGTCTCTTGATGGTAAGAAAGCTTACTATCAGGAAAGAACGCGACGCTTTGATATGGAAACAGAAAAATAGTGTCATGATCTCATGCTCCATCATCGCTACTATATAGATAGAAAAATATATCATTTCTCTCTATTTCCACAAATTGACTGGAAATATATTATTTCTCTGTATTTTCATAGCCGGACTGGAAATACATTATTTCTCTTTATTTTCATAGCCGGACTGGAAATATATTATTTCTCTGTATTTTCATAGCCGGACTGGAAATACATTATTTCTCTTTATTTTCATAGCCGGACTGGAAATATATTATTTCTCTTCATTTTCATAGCCGAACTGGAAATATATTATTTCTCTGTATTTTCATAGCCGGACTGGAAATATATTATTTCTCTGTATTTTCATAGCCGAACTGGAAATATATTATTTCTCTTTATTTTCATGGCCGGACTGGAAATATATTATTTCTCTGTATTTTCATAGCCGGACTGGAAATACATTATTTCTCTTTACTTTCATAGCCGGACTGGAAATATATTATTTCTCTGTATTTTCATAGCCGGACTGGAAATATATTATTTCTCTGTATTTTCATAGCAGGACTGGAAATATATTATTTCTCTGTATTTTCATAGCCGGACTGGAAATATATTATTTCTCTGTATTTTCATAGCAGGACTAGAAATATATTATTTCTCTGTATTTTCACAGCCGGACTGGAAATATATTATTTCTCTGTATTTTCATAGCCGGACTGGAAATATATTATTTCTCTGTATTTTCATAGCCGGACTGGAAATATATTATTTCTCTGTATTTTCATAGCAGGACTAGAAATATATTATTTCTCTGTATTTTCACAGCCGGACTGGAAATATATTATTTCTCTGTATTTTCATAGCCGGACTGGAAATATATTATTTCTCTGTATTTTCATAGCAGGACTAGAAATATATTATTTCTCTGTATTTTCATAGCAGGACTGGAAATATATTATTTCTCTTTATTTTCATAGCCGGACTGGAAATATATTATTTCTCTGTATTTTCATAGCAGGACTAGAAATATATTATTTCTCTGTATTTTCATAGCAGGACTGGAAATATATTATTTCTCTTTATTTTCATAGCCGGACTGGATTTAAATCATTTCCCTTTATCTTTGCCACGAAACAGAAAATATTTGATTTACTTCTACTCTCACAACTGACCTGTAAATATATAATTTCTCTCTATTTTCGAAGCTGGACTGGAAACATATCATTTCTCTCCATCTTCATTAACACACTATTAATTATTTTTCCCCATTTTCCCAACCAGAGGGGGGAATAAAGCATTTCTCTAAATCTTCGCTACCACACTGTATAAATACCATTTCTCCTCCATGTTCAATGATAAAGACAGCCAAATATTTTCAGTTCTATCGACCGGCACATTTCATGCTTACGTCGATTTGCCGCATTCGACTAAACAAAATCCTAACGCATAAAATAAATGTTATTCGTTATTTACCTGGTGATTATTATAATATAATATAAAATGGCATCCAACCTGCCTGGTATTTATACAAACTCTGGTATGTCTGTAAAATAACGTACAATAATATCTATTTCGCCTGTTTTTTATCATAAAATAACATAAAATGTCATCTACCCTGCCTGGTATTTACTGTAAAATAACATAAAATGTCATCTACCCTGCCTGGTATTTACTGTAAAATAACATAAAATGTCATCTACCCTGCCTGGTATTTACTGTAAAATAACATAAAATGTCATCTACCCTGCCTGGTATTTACTGTAAAATAACATAAAATGTCATCTACCCTGCCTGGTATTTACTGTAAAATAACATAAAATGTCATCTACCCTGCCTGGTATTTACTGTAAAATAACATAAAATATCACCTACCCTGCCTGGTATTTAATGTAAAATAACATAAAATGTCATCTAACTGGTCAGTTATTCACTACAAAATAACATAAAATGGCATTTACCCAGAGTAGTATTCACTCAAAATAACATAAAATGACATGTCTGCCGGAATACCATTTTATAAGGAAGAAAACTGTATTTTAGAGTAAGAGGTAAATGTATTTGGTATAGAGCAGCCCTCGTTTACCTGAAAGAGTTTCCAAATAACCTTAGCAACACATTGCTAAGTCTCGTATTTTCTGCAGCGTTGACTCTACGAGGCTGCTAGAACATTTCAGGTCGCCTTAGCGTAAGTGGGGTAACTTAAGACCCTTTTAAGTTAACATAGCTATGACATTTGCTGAGGGACGTAGCCAAGAGCTACGGCACGTATTGCTTGGCTACGCCATTGACTTAACGCATAGCGTAGTCAAGAGCCAAGTTACCGTAGGACTTACGCCCCCAGATGTCCGGTACGACATCGTGAAGGCTTAGAAAATACGGTCGAAAAAACCGCCAGCTGACTTTCATCTCGGTTAGCTTCATTTAAATGCACCAAAAAAAAATCTTTTATTCCTAACCGATGGAATATATGGAATGTAAAAAATAGAATAGCGACGAAACCATCACGGTAGAGTTTTCTTGCATAATTCTGAGAATTTTATTACTCAGTCGAGAAAAAAATTCAATAATCTGGAAAATATTGAAAACTAGCTCTCATAGATGTTTAGTTCCAGATATTTTAATTTTTACCTGGGTTATCACTGGGAGCTATTACCCTGTACGTGATCGGGGACAACTTTTAGTGCGTACTTACCCTCGTTTTCTTTACTGAATATTTTATTTCCCATCTGTAATCACATCAAAGTTCCTTCAACACTTTTAATGCGGCAGATAAAATTGAAGTTCAATATTCAACTAATATTTAAAATCAGTTGTAGTAACCAATATTGGAAAAAGTAAACATTAAGTTGATCGTGCTTTAACTTAGTATGAAAATTAAGTTCGTGACTACTGGTCGGTGAACAGCATTATGAAAACTCTCGCAGTGACCACCGGTGACTCACGTCGCGGCCATGTTTTTTGAGAAACACTTTTTCGAAGAACACTTATTTTTTGAACACCCTTATTTTGGAAGCAACCCATATGCTAGGAACACTCACCAGTTCAGAAGAACACTCGATGACAGCAGAGGGCTCGGAAGGCTGTGTCCGCGCAGACAGCTGTGTTGACTCAGCCCAGCTCTCACTTACAGAGACCGTCAGCTCATCAGGATCTCTGTCAGCTGGTGTGCCGCTGACGGCTGGTGTGCCGCTGACAATCGCTGCCCTGCTGACAATTGCTGATCTACTGACATCTGTACCCAGCTCAAATGCACGTGAACGATCGAGATAGCCTGTACCGGCGCCAAGTGTTATAGTCCGACCCTCAGGTGGTGTGGTCCGACCCTCAGGTGGTGTGGTCCGACCCTCAGGTGGTGTGGTCCGACCCTCGGGTGGTGTGGTCCGACCCTCAGGTGGTGTGGTCCGACCCTTAGGTGGTGTGGTCTGACCCTCGGGTGGTGTGTTCCGACCCTCAGGTGGTGTGGTCCGACCCTCAGGTGGTGTGGTCCGACCCTCAGGTGGTGTGGTCCGACCCTCAGGTGGTGTGGTCCGACCCTCAGGTGGTATAGTCCGCTTCCCTCTCGAGAACATCGAAGACAAAGTTTCTATACCATCATCATGATTGCCGCCGCTTGGTTGTTTGTTCAGAAAAGTGGGCTCTTCGAAGTTTTCTTGCGGCTCCTGAACTGTTGCATTTATTGCTTCACGGGAGAGAAGAACTTCGCCTGCGGACACTTCGTCACTATGACCACACACGTCCCAGCTACTTTGCCCTTCGCTTTTGCTGCTCTCAAATACTTCAGAGTCGATGTAGTCGATGCTGTTTTCTTTTTCGAAGTGCTGTACATCCTCGGCCTGGCTGATTATGTAACTAGATGCGTCATTGATGTTGCTGTCATTGACATCTTTCGGTAAATAGCTAGATGCGTCATTGGTGTTGCTGTCATTGACTTCCTTCGGTGAATTTAGACCGTCGCTGTCACTGTAAATGTTGCCTTTTTCACAGCTTGCAACGTCGATGGTGTTGTTATTTAAACTGCTGTTCAACCGACCCGTCAGAACGTCGATGTCGTCATGGTGGTGCGAAAAACGTCTTTCCTGCTTGACGGTGGTCAAGTCGGGACGTTTGTGTCCAGTTGGGGGAACATGTGGGTGTTCCTTGCCAGGGTGTGCGATGGTGCCGGTGCTGGGAAAACAGAAAGATTAAAATGTGCACTCGAAGATCGCATAGAAACAGCAAGTTTGGAAATAAGAGGGTTGTTATATCTGCTCCGACTATTGACATGGGTACTACGATAGCCATGTGAGTATATCAACTACGGATCCTTGTGTCAAGATATTTTAAAAACCGATGATTTTTTTGTCTCATCTTTAATGAAAATAAACTGTTTTTCTTTCTTTTCTTTCTCATGCCAATAGTTAGTTTCAAGACTCAGTAGCTACAACAAAGGCAATTTTGAAAGAGCTAAAAGAAAGGATATTTTGGTATGGGCTGTAGAAAATGGGGAATCTATGCAGAAGGTGTGTTCCCACTCAGTAAATACAGCATATAACAACAACAAATTAATAACAAGAAAAACGACGAGGAAAATATAGCAAAGGAAGCAATGAAACTGCAACAAGCAGTTTCAAAATTCCCGAAGGCCTATCTACAGCTGAGGGACCTAACAGTATCTCCCCTGCGGGGGCCAGTCCCCACAGCATGGGATAGACAAGCCTAATTAACTGTAATCTATTACCCATCTTATGCTATTCCTGATTATGGGATTTTCGTAATAAAGGATCCCGCACAAAAAATTTAACAGGCTAAACAAGGACAGATACTTGAATTTTATTTTGAGTGTGTGAGTGTACTGTTTTTGAAGCCTTGAGAAATTTGAAAGTCTTGGGAAAAAGAAAAGTCTCCGGAAAATGGAAACTCTTAAGAAGATGAGAAGTTCTTATGAAACCGAAAAATGTGCACAGTATCTTAATAAAAATCTAATATGTAAAAATCTAATATCTAATATGTGCATAATATCTTAATAAAAATTGCGTATCATATTTACTGAAACACTATAAAATTCGATAACACTCTATTTATGAAAAGCAATGTTCCGATGTACGGACATCATCTTCTGGCTAAAAAATACAAAGGAAAAAATGTATAATATTTATTGACCACTAGTGACTAAGATCTTAGGTTTCATGCCTCATTCGGTTCCCGAAGCTTGAACTCACCTGACGAAGGGGGTCTTGCCCCCAGGGCCGCGCCCTTCGTTGCACAGGGCGCCTGCAGGAACACCCGTCCCTCCTGCAGGGGGAGGCTGACCCATAACTTCTTGGTGGCGGCCTCTGCGGCGCGCCTGCGGACAGCAGATGGAAGTGTTCGTGTAACTGGCGGGACTCGTGGTAACTCCACGGACTGTGTCATCGTTAAGACAGGTGGACCCGTAAAAAATTCGGTCAACATTACCTAACCTATCCTATCTTAACCTACCCTATTTTTAACCTATCCGAACCTATCCTAGCTTAACCTATGATATCCTAACCTAATCTATCTTAACCTATCCTAACCTGACCTAACCTACCCTATCCTAAATTCCTAACCCATCCTAACCCAAGCTAAGCTATCCTAAGCTAAGCTATCCTAACCTAATTTATCCTATCTTAACCTATCCAATCCTAACGTATCCTAACTTATCCTATCCTATCAAAACCTGTCCTAACGTATCTTAGGGTAAAATAAAGATAAAATACAGATAAAATAAAGGTGAAATAAAGGTGAAATGAAGGTGAAATAAATATGAAATGAAGGTGAAATAAAGGTGATATGGAGGTGAAATAAAGGTGAAATGAAGATGAAATAAAAGTGAGATAAAGGCAAAATAAAGAGCCTCCCTATAGAATACAACACGGTTTGATGCCTGCCTGCTTCGGCTTATTGGCTTTGGGTTGCTTGCTTTTGCTTGCTAATCCTAGCTTCGGCTTCCTTTGGCTTGCATTACTTGCTTGGTTGCTTGCATGATTTGCTAGTTCCGGTACTTTCCGGTTGGGTTAATTTATAAACATTACAATTCGTTTCGATTTAATCCCAAGGCAAAAATAAAACAATCAAAAGTAGAAAGGACACTCATTTGAATTTTACGTTCAAAAATGGCTTCCACAAATAAATATTAGCTGTCCTCAAAAAAATTCATTTCTGAAGCCGGGGAACAACAAATTGAAACGTACGTCATATTTCTCATGAAGGTAAGCGTGATGATGGATGAAGCACATTGAAATTCTAAGTCAGATTTACCATCACTTCATTGCTGCTCAGGTGAAGTCATGACTATTGACATGAGAAAGAAAAGAAAGAAAAACAGTTTGTTTCCATTAAAGATGAGACAAAAACATCATTCCCAGACATCATTATTCCAAGTCAGATCTTTCACTACAACATCACTATTCATTCCCAGACATCATTATTCCATGTCAGATCTTTCACTGCTACTTCACTGTTCAATCCCAAACATTATTATTCCACGTCAGATCATTCACTACCACTTCACTATTCATTCACAGACATTCAAGTTCCAAGTTAGATTTTCACTACTATTTTATTATTCATTCACAGACATTATTATTCCAAGTCAGATCTTTCACAACTACTTCACAGACATTATTATTCCAAGTCAGAACTATCACTATCGCTTGATCAACCACTTGAAAGCCGCGCAGAGTACGAGCGAGTTTCCATCTTTTACGCCAATCTGGCCGTCGCAACATCAATGCAGAAGAACAGAAGCAGAGCAGAGACCTATGCCAGAGATCAGATAGCGTCCCAATGGGCAGGGCTCCGGATGAATGCGTCCTGATATTCCTGAATGGCGGCAATTTGTTGCTTGCGAGGTAAAACGCCATTCACGGAGCCACAATTATTGCACTCAAGCAATTGTCTTCCCTCAACAACATTTCTGCAGGAACCTCATAGGGCTATTGTCAATTTTGCTTAGATATTTCATAGGCCTATTGTGTGAATCTTGCTTCGAAACCCTGCGTTTTGTGTAGCGTGTCTGTTTGTGTGTGGTGTGTTTTCGTGCAGCTGCACACACCTGCTTCACTTGCATCATACACACACACCTGCACCACACACACCTGCACTATACACACACCTGCAACACGTACACACCAACACCACACAACACACTTACCTGCACCCCACACACACGCGTACCACATAGGCCAGCACCACACACCTGCACCATTCACACACACCTACGCTGCACACACATATTTACACTACACACATTTCTATACTCCACACACACACACACTCTCACACCACACACACACACACACCAACACTACACACACACCTACACTACACACACATATGCTCGACACACATTCCTACACTCCACGCACACACACACACTCTCACACCACACGCACACACCTACACCCCACCAGACACATGTATAACATTTGCACAGATATTCAGTGCCGTTAGAAATTAAACTCCAGAATTCATTTATCACAAGCCCGACACGCGTCAGAGGGCGTCAGCTATAACGTTGTGTTGCCATTGTTCTCTGACAGATCGCAGGGCGGTGCTGATGGCAGTCATGTTCTGTGTGGCCTTCCCGATTATTTGCATCCTCAACATGGAAGTTTCAGCGTCAAAGGAAGGCACGCATTGAAGTCAAATACTCGTATTGCTTTCTGAAATGTTTTGCGTCGCAAATTTATTAAGATAGAATCTATTGGTGCATCACTTGTGGTAAAGAAATTGTTTAAATTGTTTAAATTGTGATATTTTCAGTGCTAGCCCACGTTTTTTAACTCCTATACACACAAAATGCGTAGTTTATGTGACTTTTTATTGAATACATTTCGAGGGAAGCCTTTTCCGAATAATGCACCCGCAAATTTTTGGTTAGGTTACTCATTTTGCGCTTGACGTGAACGAAAGCCCAGTTGTTTAACTATAAAATGGAATACTAGTACGCATAATTACATTTTTTTAATGTATTCATGAGTATCAGGCCATATACACGGGGTTTCAGAAGAGGTACAAAATTGCACAAAAAGTAGAAAATGGCTGAATAAACACTTTTTCTTAAAGTAAATTATCCCATAAAAATTCAGGTTCTTGGGATATTAGCTGTTTATTTTTTTTTAAATGAATTTTAATAACACAATTACTCACAATTTCTTTTGAATTTACGTTACAAACATTTCTATTCTATGAAAGTTTACAATAATAAAATTTAGTTTAAGTGATATTTTTTGGGGACACACGAAGAGCCTTGTTTATGCTACACCCATTGGTTCTGAGGAAGATCTCGTGGCCAGAATTGCAGCGGCTGCTGGGGTGATTTCTGAAATGCCAGACGTGTTTCTTAATATCCGGCAGTCGTTAAGGCTAAGATTTGTCAAGCGCATTGATGCATTGATGAAAATTGCATTGATGCATTGATGAAAAGTGCATTGATGTAGGTGGAGCACATTTTGAACAATTTTTTGTAGAGTAAATTCAAAATAAACATTGCGAGTAATTGTGTCATTAAGTTTCATCTTTTAAAATAATAAGCAACTAATATTTAAAAAACTTGAATTTATTCGGAAAATTTCGTAGAAGAAAAAGTGCTTATTTGCAATTTTTTTGTGCGCAATTTCGAATTTCTTGTTCTGAACCACCCTGTGTGCATATAGTTTTAAGGTATATCTACATTTACACTATTCTTTTCTATTCTACTTACACTAATCTCATCTGCATTTACATATCTCTCTTCTACTCTATATATACGCTACTCTCTTCTACACTACACACACTACTCTCTTCCACTCTACTTACTTTTTTCATTTCTACATTCACACTACTCTCTTCTACTCTACTTACACTACTATTTTCTACTAGCATAGCATATGCATTATTTACAGTATTATGAGGTGTTTACAAAACGCACAATATTTCTCCACACGTAAAACGAACGAACTTTAGTCTCTCAGAGTAACACATGCAACCTCAACTACGGAAATTTGGATCCATCGTGAGCAGAACTTGACTGGCTACAGCAAACCTGATTGGAGTTCTTCACGTTTTGTGGAGCGTGTAGCTAGTGAATGTGATGAGCACCAATCAACCAGTGCCTCTCAACCACTGCCTGTAGTTGCTAGTAACAATTAAGGTTGGTTCATTCGATGCTAGTGTACAAGGCTCCTCAAAAATGACGGGATTCGATATTTTCCTTGCATAATTTTTCTAGATGTGGATGCCAAACAAATAGATCCAGCCCAATAGTACCCGCGATTGAAATATTCTTGTGCTTGTGCACTGGTGAAACTCGGATCACAGATACGGTCATTAAGCTTCCTTTTAAGAGCATGAAAGAGAGACGGACCGACCAGCCTAGCAAGCAACAACTGTGTATTATTACCTCTTTTCTAACTGCTCAACCTTACTGAATTTTTCCGCTTCATCACGCGCTAAAAGACGAAGAAAATTTTTTATCGGATATACTGAAACACTCACTCTATGAAATTCGGTTTCGCTGTCTATTTATAAAGAGCAATGTTCCGATGTACGAATATCATCTGCAGGCTGAAAATACAGAGTAAATTTTACAGTCACAATGATAAAAATGTAAATCAAATGCAAAATCAGAAGCAGACGATATCAAAAACACAGGTCACTTGGTATGATAACTGGAAGCGAATAATTTTGTACGCTAGGAATATTTATCGCTAGATGACTATTTAGTTCATATTGAACAACCGTTGCATGTTCACGGCACCAGAGGCAAGGGCAAAATGAACAATCAAGCGGATGTTTCAAACTTCTAAGCTTCAGTTCTATTGAATAGCTTTAGAGCAAAAAACGGCAGTATTTTCATTGAAGGCCCGTTTAAGTTTATGAACATGTAATGCTTCTATTATTTTAATTTGTTCTTTTTTAACTACATGATATGAAATTTTGCTATTTGAATAAAGATCTTCAATCGATGGTTCAGAACTATGTTCAACACGAAAGTGATTAAAAATAGAACCTTGGTACTTGTGCGCAGTCAATCTTTGTTTCAGGGTCATCCTAGTCATGCCAATGTAACTTTTATTAAGACACAATCATTTCCGCTGCATTTGAACTGATAAATCACATTAACTTTCTCTAGTTCACTGACCCTAGATCTGGAAATATTATTCTTGTTAGAGATCACTGATTTTACGATTTTTCTAATACGTATACACATACTTTCATAGCAGTTTCAGGATCTATAAGTTTTCTTACGCTATAATGCTGGCTAGAGGTAGATCGCACGCCATAGTGTGGTAAACCTCACTCTACAGCAGCACCCCTCACGCTACAACAGCACCCCTCACGCTATAGCAGCACCGGAACCCTCACCTCTGAAGAAGAAGAGATGAGATCGCTATCGCGGGTCGGCAGCTCCTGTCCAGACAGCGACTCCACCGTGCTTTGAATTAGGCAGCGATTTGTTCTCTGGAGAGAAGGCCTACTAGTTCTTGCTACGAGACCCTTTTCTTGCTGAGCAGTGCTAGGATTCTGCTGTACAGGCCGAGGATCCTGATTAGCAGTCCTAGAATCCTGCTGAGCAGTCTTAGAATCATGCTGAGTAGTTCTAGAATCCTGCTGAGCAGTCTTAGAATCCTGCTGAGTAGTTCTAGAAACCTGCTGAGTAGTCCGAGAATCCTGTTGAGTAGTCCTAGAATCCTGCTGAGTAGTCCTAGAATCCTGCTGAGTAGTCCGAGAATCCTGTTGAGTAGTCCTAGAATCATGCTGAGTAGTCCTAGAGTCCTGCTGAGTAGTCCTAGGACCATGTTGAGTAATCGTAGAATCCTGCCTGGAACTTATGAAATCCTCCTGGGAAATTCTAAATTGCAGCTGAGCAGACCTAGAGTCCTGCTCAACACACTCACGATCCTGCTGAGAAGATTTAGGATCCTGCCGTAATGCAGTAGGAACGACACTTGAGCCACATTGAATTTTGCCTTCTTCCCCAATTGCGGGAGCTTTTTCCCTTCTGTGTGAAATCCGTGATGTGTATCTGGTGACAGAGTCACCCTCAGGACGCGATGGCGGTTCACTTCCTTTAGAAGAGCTGATGTTTGCCTGACGGTGTTCCAGTCTGTCGCAGTCGCCTCTTGGTGACACCTGCTCCTTGCAGGACTCGGTCCTATTCTTCAGCGAGCTGGAACGAGTGTGTGACTCGCTGGAACACGTTTGGGACTCGTTTGAACTTGTCTGGGACTCGTTTGAACGTGTCTGGGACTCGTTTGAACGTGTCTGGGACTTGTTTGAACGTGTCTGGGACTCTCTTGAACGTGTCATGAACTCTCTGGAATGTGTTTGGGACTTGCTAGAACGTGTCTGAGATACGTTTGAACTTGTCTGGGACTCGTTTGAACTTGTCTGTGACTCATCTGAACTTGTCTGAGACTCGTTTGAACGTGTCTGGAGCTCACTGGAATGCGTCAAGAACTCACTGGAGCGCGTCTGGGAACCTTCTGATTCAGGAATAACATGACCACGTCCTTCTCCGTCATCGCAGTGGGGTGAAGCAGTACCTGCCACACGAGTGGCAACATCGGGGTGTGGGGAATCGCAAGAATGGCATGATGCTGACGAGCCGTCCTCATCTAACGTCAAAGACGAGCTGCAGCTCTGTAATGAGAACATCAAGGTAAATCTATCGTGATAAAATCAAATTTGTGTACTGAAGAGTACAGACACCGACACTGTGCACTAATGAGTACAGACACCGACACTGTGTACTAATGAGAATAGAAATCGGCACTGTATAGACACCGACACTGTGCACTGAAGAGGACAGACACCGACACTCTACAATGAGGAGCATAGACACCGACACTGTGCACTGAAGAGGACAGACACCGACACTGTGCACTGAAAAGGACAGACACCGACACTGTGCACTGTGCCTCACCTGCCCAGTGAGGGAGACGGTGGAGGCGGAGCAGGGACGCCTCAGAGGCAGCCGCCTCATCACCGCCTCAGTCAGCTCTGCCCGCATGCCGCACGTCGCCTGCAAGGGGTCGTATAAATATCTTATGATGAGGTTATAAAATTATGTAGGTATGATATTGATAAAATTGTAATGAGAATATTATAATACCGGGAAACTATTATCATGAGAATATTAAAATAATGTAAAAATATATTATAAGAATATTATTAAAATATGAGAATATTATTTAGAGAACATTGAAAAGAAATCATGGTAATAAGAACATAATGATACTGTGAGAATATTACAATAATATGAGAATTTTATGATGGAAATCTTCTAAAGAGAATATTGTAATTTAATGAGAATATCACCGTGAGAATATTAGAATAATTTGAGAATATTAACATAATTTGAGAATATTATTACATAATGAGAATATTATAAGAGTATCATACGTTGCTTAGAAATACGGAATATCGCACAAGCATGTTTAAAAATAACACGAAATATGGCACAAGAATGTCTAATATGAACGTGAAATATTACAGAGAAATATCTTGAAGCTAAATCAAATAATACTCAAGAATGTCTCATAGATTGATTATTGGTTAATTTAAGCCTCCCTATCCTCAACGAATGAGATCCAAAGAGAGGAAGGAAGAAGGCACCATTTAGTATGGAGTTAAAGGAACGCGGAATCCATGCAGAAAGGGCATAGAAACGTAAGATGAGAAAGAAGTTCATGAAACAAGATCAAAGTTGAAGAAGAAAGTAGTAGGTGCTGAAAAAATAGGACAGCAGTGAACCGAAAAAAGGTGGTCCATAACATAACAAAAACATTTTATTTCAACAAAAAGAAAGCCCACCTAACTCTCAGCTCGGGACCTCACATCGTCCCCCTGGGAGCGCTAATTCCCATAGATACAATATTTGTATCCCCCTGAGGGGGGAATGTCTCATAAGAAAATAACACATTGCACAAGAATGTTTAACAAGAACACGCAATACTGTACAAGGACATCCATAACAACAGGGAATTCCGTCAATAATAGCCTCGGGCCGTGCGTTATTATCAGTAAAATTTGAAAGCTCTTTAATAAAAAATTTCAAAATGTCATTCTCACAGTCAGTAACGGCCACACCACATCCATATTCAGATTAAATGTCAGTTTAAGCCTCCCTAATAAGCCACAACAAAAGCGTTCCATAGAGAGGAAGGAGGAAGGCACCATTTACTATGGAGATAAGGGAACGCGAAATCTATGCACAGGTTACTTACATAGAAACAGTAAATTGAGAAAGAAGTCCACGAAAAAAGGTAAAAGTTGGAGTAGAAAGTTCATATGTACTGAACAACAGGACGACAGTGAACCGAAAAAAGATGGTCCTTAACATAACAAAACAACGTTTTATTTCAACAAAAAGAAGGCCTACCTAACTTCCAGCTCGGGACCTCACATTTTCCCCTTGGAAGTTGTAATTCCCATAGATGCAATAGTGATATCCCCTTGAAAGGAAAGACTGTGTTTCATTCATAAACAGTTACAATTCAATCTGTGTAACAATGGAGACCAATTTTTTAATAACTCTTTCATGAGCATTATTTGTAAATGTAACGTTACCAAACTCGTGTTGTATAAAGAGAATTTGTAAGGAAAACGCTATCAAACTAATTTTTGTGTTAAACACCCCCATGCTTAACGAGCACGCCACCGCAATTTGAATTAAAGTATAAAATATTATTTATTTAAAACTTTTTTAGAGACATGTATACTGAGTGACTATTTCTCTAAACACTGACACCCCTCACCCCGTACACTGACGTCACTCACCCCGTACACTGACACCACTCACCCCGTATACTGACACCACTCACCCCGTACACTGACACCCCTCACCCCATACACTGACACCCCTCACCCCGTACACTGACACCCCTCACCCCGTACACTGACACCATTCACCCCGTACACTGACACCCCTCACCCCATACACTGACACCCCTCACCCCGTACACTGACACCCCTCACCCCGTACACTGACACCATTCACCCCGTACACTGACACCCCTCACCCCGTACACTGACACCCCTCACCCCGTACAGACACCCCTCACCCCGTACACTGACACCCCTCACCCCGTACACTGACACCCCTCACCCCGTACACTGACACCCCTCACCCCGTACACTGACACCATTCACCCCGTACACTGACACCCCTCACCCCATACACTGACACCCCTCACCCCATACACTGACACCCCTCACCCCGTACACTGACACCCCTCACCCCGAACACTGACAACACTCACCCCGTGCACTGACACCACTCACCCCGTACACTGACACCACTCACCCCGTACACTGACACCACTCACCCCGTACATCACTGACACCACTCACCCCGTACACTGACGCCACTCACCCCGTACACTGACGCTACTCACCCCGTACACTGACGCCACTCATCCCGTACACTGACACCACTCACCCCGTACACTGACGCCACTCACCCCGTACACTGACACCCCTCGCCCCGTACACTGACGCCCCTCACCCCGTACACTGACGCAACTCGCCCCGTACACTGGCACCACTCACCCCGTACACTGAGCTGATACTGAAGCGAATGCCGTCAGCATTCATTATTTTTTCCGGCGAGCTGCACTCGAACGCTGAGAGTCTGCGACAAAGAACAAGTTATTTTCAGCTCAACTTTAAAATGAAAAACACATAATTTTTAAGCTGTACTTCAAAATGAATAACAAGTAATTTTTCCGCTAGGATATACTTCAAAATATGGGCACAACGTTTCGGTGTCTTGAATATAAACAATCTTCAGAATACAGAGATGAAAATTCTGAATTACACTCGTGAAGGTTCTGACTTTTTTCACGATTGCGCGAAAAATGCAACAAAAATGCAACAAAGTTGGGAAGATGTTTTTTTTCGCAACTTGTTATGATTATCTGTTAACGTTTCATTGTCTTGCTACGGTGTCTTTTTTTGCACCTTTTCAATTTAATTCTATTTTATTTCATGCCATTCTATTTTAAACATTCTATTTTATGTCCTTCTATTTGATTCTATTCTTCTCTCCATTAGATTTCATTCCATTCTATTTCATTTCATTCTATTCCTATTCATTCAATTATATATCATTCAATTCTATTTCAGCCTTTTCTATTTCATCCCATTCCATTTCATTCTACTCTATTTTCTTCCATTCTATTTCATTCTATATCATTCCATTGTATTTGATTCGATTCCATTCACCACAGGCGACTCACGCTGCCTCAGCTGACTGCCGCAGCTGAGTGAGCTGGAGGGCCCGCTCGTCTGCGCCGAGTTGCGCTGCGTCGTGCAGGTCAGCGCGCGTCCCCAGCTGAGTGGCTGGGGCCGGTGTTTCTTCTTTTCCCAATGGCATCAGAACTGACTGCTGGTTGGAAACAAGTTCTGTGGTTGGGTGTGGTTGGGTGAAAACTGGTTTTGTGGTTGGGGGTGGTTGATTGGAGCCTGGTTTTGTGGTTGGGTGTGGTTGGCTGGAGGCTGGTTTTATGGTTGGGTGTGGTTGGCTGGAGGCTGGTTTTGTGGTTGGGTGTGATTGGCTGGAGGCTGGTTTTGTGGTTGGGTGTGGTTGGCTGGAGACTGGTTTTGTGGTTGGTTGGGGTCGGGTAGAGGCTGCTTTTGCGGTTGGGTGGAGTTGGTTGGAAACGGGTTTTGCGGTTGGTTGAGGTTGTGTGGAGAGTAATTTTTTCGTTGGGTCAGGTTGGTTGGAGACTGGTTTTGTGTTTAGATGTGTTTTGGATGAGACTGGTTTTTTATTTAGATCCGGTTGGTTTTTGATTGGTTTTGAGTTTGGGTACAGTTGGTTGGAGACCGGTTCGGTATCCAAATGTGGTTGGTTAGAAACTAATTCTGTGAGTGAACTCGGTTGTGTAGAGACCGGTTTTGGGTTATCGCGTTGATGAGGTGGTATTAATTCTTTTCTTCCTAGTGAATAGTCAATTAGTCTATCATCTCTTGGCGGTGACAGAGCAACCTTACGCTCGCCAATCACATGAACGTCACGACGGTGCGTTGTTACTTCGATGTGTTCCTCAGTTTGAAGTGCTAGGCTGTTTAAACTGGCCAAGCGAGACTGACCATCTGAAAAGCCTGTCAAAGAACTATGGTCATCAAGTTCATCAATAACATCTATCTCACTTTTACCATTGTGCTCTCCTTGTACGAAATCTCCACTTCCACTCTGGGAGCGTTCATTCGCGTTCTGAAGTCGTGCTTCCATGCAGAAATCGACCCGATCATTTTCAGCCTCACTTCGGTCATTCAGCTCACGTCTCGCGTCGTGACGAATGATGGCATCTGAAGGCCTCTTGTGGGGTACTAAACTCATTATTTCGGTGGTCGCCTGCGATAATAACTTTGGGTCCTTGAAGGCTTTTGAAAATTTCTCGTCGGAAATGTCAGTGTGTGCCACGACTGCCGTTAGTTCTTCGTACCCGGCTTGACCAGATGAAGTGACAGTTTGAGCCGTTTCCTTTTCCGGGGTATCCTTAGCCTGCTGAGAAATATTTTCTTCACCAGTATGCACGTGATGAAGTATGATGGTTTGGTTTTTCCTACCTGCAGGCTCATTTCCAACGACTCTGAATTTATTTATCGAATCAATGTTTTCCATGATGCTCAACTTGGTCGAATTTTTCTCCTCTTCTGCCTTTGGAATATCATGATTCGTCTGTGAAATGAAGTTCGAGTTTTGTGTTTCTTTCTGGCAGCAAACTTCACGGTGCGAAGCTCGCTCAAACGAGCCGGCCAAATTAAACTGACTAAGAGCTTTGTCTGCCTCTGCACTCGGACGCGCATGCGCATTCCCCAAACCTGGCGATGCCACATTTAGGAGCTGCGAAACGTGACGACCTTTGTCACTGTTTTTTCCAACTCCTGCAGCACTTTTCTCTGTAGGGTTACGGCTAAAACTCCCGTCAGAGTCGTGACAGAATTCATAATATCTGAAATTTATGGAACATGACGGTCCAGAGAGGAGGAATTCGTCCGGCATTCCTTGGGACGCGATATGAACGCCAGGCAGCCTCACTTTTTGCAGATCAGGACGAATGGACAACACGTGGGACTTCACCCTCGACAGGGGAGCTGTGGTGGGGGGTTTTGGTGGAGGTGCAGCAACTGGGGCGGAAGCCTTTTCTGCTGGGGAGTCAAAAGCCCTTTCTGCAAGGGGACCAAAAGCCCTTTTTGAAAGGGGATCAAAAGCCCTTTCTCCAAGGGAATCAAATGTTTTATCTCCAACGGAGTCAAAAGCCCTTTCTGCAAGGGGATCAAAAACCCTTTCTGCAATGGGGTCAACAGCCATTCCTCCAAGGGGGTCAAAAGCCCTTTCTGCAATGGGGTCAAAAGCACTTTGTGCAGCACGTTGCCCCCTTGAGGGACCGCCAGTCTGCTGGTGTCGAGCGAGGGGTCTGAAGATCTTGCAGGAGGGCCGCTCCAGCGCGGGTCTGTGGGTAGTGAAAAGGTCGGGCAAAGCTCCAAAAAATAAGACACATGAATGTATACAACACGTTTTTGTGCCAGTTTTCAACGGCTTTGTACTCCTTTAGGTAGAGTAGTGGACACTCCTCTACCTAAAGAACCACTTAAAGAGCCGTGTATGTATTCAAACGAACTTTTCACTAATAGATAATTTTGTAAGTCAGATTCTACCAGCGCTCATTCAACTCAGCTCGATAACGATGAAGTTGCAGGTATAATTTCGGAACAAGGCAATTAAAATCCAGTTCCTCAATTTCAAGGCACGCTAAATTAAATTTTTACAATACCATACAATGTATGTTGAACTTCATCTTTGATGGTTCAATTTTTAATTAAAAAACGTACATCAGTGATAATAGAAGAAGCACCAGACGGCCAGATATACCTGAGTCATTAAAACCCGCATGAAAATTTCCTCACTTCTCGGGGAAAGGGGAAGCGAGATCTGACGCACCAGCAGCGCCTCCCCACCATGAGGGGGTTGTGGTCTTCCCCAGCCGCGCCACCAGGGTGGGGATGGCAGAGATGGGGATGGTGGGGGGTTTGGTCCCCCAGTGGGGCTTAGGGGAGCCCCTGCGAACAGATATGGCAGCCGGAACAGCTGGACAATTGCCAAAGCTGTGAACGCAAATATTTCAAAAGTAATTGAGGTAAGTTTTATCAAAGTGTTCCTGTTCTATCTGAAAGTATTAATATTTCAAATTTTTCTCATGGCTATGACTACACGTCAAACGTTAACATGCGATTGCTCTAAAATACGAATTTTTCAACTCAATAGCTTCCATAATTTTTCGATCAAGTTATCTGCCACATCCGATGAAAAATCCACCATACGACATCGAGTTTCACGGCGCTTACTTCTTAGTAATAATTAGTACTATTTTTTCATTCTTTTTCATTATTCCTTTATCATGAGTCCCCAAGGAGACAAGTGCAGGTGATAGTAGTAATGAAAAAGGGAAAATTTGTTTTCATTTGAATTAAAAAAAGAAATCATCGAAAAACTAAGAATATGGTATGCGTGGGAGCGATCTGGTTAAGCAATATGGACGCAACATTTATGCGATCTCATCGATCATAAAAGAAAAAAAAATCTTTTAATCCATCCCAGCTAGGGCATGACCATCATTTCACCTTTCTACGAGGAAAAGCGACAATAGAAAACCTTTATTATTGATTCACAAGTTACAAGTCTACTATTTTACAATGTGCATTTCACAAGCCCAAGATTTTTACAAATCTAATATTTTACAATGCATTTATATAGGTTTTCTATGAGTAATTACCCATTTATTAAGGAGTTATAGTCGTTGGTTTTCGGGATGTGGAACGACTTAATTGGTTTTACGCACATTACTATGGGAATATTTGATTCAACATTCGAATAATTCAACATACGACGTAGGTCCCCGAAGGAATTCAAATCATATGACGTGGTATTATTATTTTCATGACTATTTAAAAGTTTTAAACAATTTAACATGGCTATGAGAAGTATTTTTATACTAAAATGATTGGAAATTTTCTTGATGTTATTAACTTCAAAGAAGCAAAAAAAATGAAAAAAGCAAACATTTTCGGCGTTTAAATATAGCCTATATAGAATAAGTTAAAATAAGAACATACTGTATTAAGTATCCATTAATAGTTTTACAATATACTAAACAGGAATAACACAATTGCGACAAAACTAGTTAAAATACAATAAAGAATTGTAAAGTTTAACTCGAAGAAAGAAAATAAGTACAATATATGTTTAATAAGATTGATAAATAAATTCTAATCAAATATTGGACTTTAAACACAAAAATTTTAGACACAAAATTAAAAAATTTTTAACACAGAAGAAGACGCTCGATGTCCTATACTCAGTGAAAAAATAAGTAAATACTTGGAAACTTCAAAAGAAAAACATTGAAATGTATTCACAGTATGACCTTGCGTAAAGGTTTAAAATAATTGTGAATGATAGCGATAAAAAACAAAACCAGCGTCGAGAGGAGGAGGGACAGTGTACAGACTGCGGCGGACCCAAAACAAACAACCTAATTATGCCACCACGTCAACAAACAGGTTTGCTGTCATCATCGACAATCTTAATTTAACGAAGCTGAAAGCTAGAAAACGTTTGCGAAGATGCTGCTCTTAAAAGTTACTAGGGTGGATCATACCCTCGTAAATTTCGTGTAGTTGGCAATAGTTAAACCGAGAAATAGCATTGGTGATATGACTGATTAAGCGAATTTGCAATATTTATATCATCATCGGGTGGACTGATGGGAATTATGACTGTTGTTGTTGTTGTTATTTTGCCCCGACGGCCGCTCGAAGGGGTCCGCCGCGGCCAGGGCCGCCCCAGACCGGGCCCGGCCCGAGCGAAGAAATTATGACTGCTAATTCATGCAGCGAAACTCATTGTATCTTGTCCAAATCAAATTCATTGAGCAAAAGTAATTAAGGCCCAATACCACACATTACCAGAAGTGATATATCACACATTAAACTATCCTATGCTAAAATATTTTTCCAACGTAGTTTTTTTCTATATCAGACTTTTTTATTGTCTTATCGTCTAGTTTCAGGGTTGGGAATGACCTGATAGGTCGAAAAGTCTATTTATACTCACTGACTTCCTGTAATAAGATGACATGATCTAAACGCGCGCTTCTTTGCCCTTTTATTTACTATCCAACATCATTATGGTATTGGAAATGATACTCATTTTTTTGTAATTATCCAAGAACTCGGTAGCTGAGACTCACCGTTGTAGACCTCGGTGTCTCAAAAATAATCTGGACCGTCTTCTAGCATCACCCGTCGTATTGCTTCCGAAATGGACGCCAGTATCTGTGCTGGGACGCTGAGGAGCGTTTGAGCGATCTCCGCTGTTCTCTGCACGATCTCCATCACTTTGTACGCGATATCCATTGCTTGTCGCGCGATCTCCACCGCTCTTTGTACGATCTCCACCACTTTCTACACGATATCCATCGCTTGTTGCACGATCTCCACCGTTTTCTACTCGATATCCATCGCTTGTTGCACGATCTCCACCGTTTTCTACTCGATATCCATCGCTTGTTGCACGATCTCCACCGTTCTCTACACGATCTCCACGTCTCTTTGTACGATCTCCACCACTTTCTACACGATATCCATCGCTTGTTTCACGATCTCCACCGTTTTCTACTTGATAGCCAACGCTTGTTGCACGATCTCCACAGCTCTTTGTACGATCTCCACCAGCGCCGCGGTAGGATGTCATGACGTGCCGTAAGTGTTGAGGTAAATCTTTCTCGTCCCCAACGCCAGGTTCGCGGCCTTGTGATCTGGCCGTCACTGAACGACTCTCGGACAAATTTGACGAGTTATTTGGCTTTGACTCGATGATCCTTGAACGACGACACCTCCCGGCTAACAGCACACTGGATGTACGTTGACTCCCCAAACGCTGGAATGAAGGAGGTTTATCTTGGGGTGGTGCTCGAAGAAGTTTTGATTCTCGAGGTTTTTCAATTTCACATACACGTTGAGTGTTAATTTTCATGTTGTTAAACTGAAAGCAGGCTTTTGTTTTTCCAGGCTTGATCTGGCCTGATGCAACAAGCGGCCGTAAAACTTCTTTCCTGTTGTTTGATTTGAGTTCAGCTTTATTTGAGGGCATTTTATCGCCTCCAATTATTCTGTGTTGGTCGTATAGCTTCATTTTTCTGGGATGAGCTGCACCACTCGAGCACTTACCACTGACAGCGCTGACAGGAGTCAGCTGAGGTCCAGCACACAGCTGTATGGTGTCAGCCCAGTGCAGCAGCGAAGATCTCCTGACGTCAGCCCAATCTAGCACAGCTTTGACGTCAGCGCGGGTTTTCAGCTCGCTGTACACACTGCCCAAAGAAAAAGTTTCAATTATTACGTGTCTACTCTCAGTAATAAAGGTACTTAACCTGTGATAGTTAACGCTATTGTCCATTTCCTGTGGTTTGTCTCTCAATTGAAGACTTTCCAATTAGAATTGCATAGATATTTAAAACGTGACATGGTAATTTTTTACTTCTTGTGGTTTGTCTGTCAATTGCAGACTTTCATGTTAAGAATTTTCTAAATTCAATTCGTTGTAACGCATTTCATGGGTAAATTTTTCGTAAATGAACGACATTTCTTTTCTCGTTCTCCTATTTTTGTTTTGTGCAGACTTTTGTATGGGTTAACTTTCGATAAAATTGCATGGTATAATAATCCTTGTTACTGTGGCGTCGTATGTGAATCGCAAGTCATACAGACAAAAATTTGCCAAACTTAATCAATTATTACGACGTTTTGATTCAAGTAATAACTGCATATAATTTTAATGTGTATAAGTCGGGTTCGCACAAGGCGGGCGATGCTGTACTTACACCTCAAAAATCTACAATTGTGAAGAATGTCCATGTTAAATAAATCTACAAAATATTTAAAAAGGAAACCATTTTATGGAATCGCTACAGTAATCCTTAAAGCAATTAAAGAGCTAACTAAGCGCTACAAAAGGTCTTTAAAAGTCATTTAAGTTCTTTAAAGCCTTTAACGTCTTTGACGACCTACGCGTTTGTGCAACTCAAGCTGTTCCAATAGAATAATCAACGCCTCAACTGACCTCTTTTATTTTATTTTCTTAGCTGATGATTGGCAAACGCTCGAGACGTCCCTTCTTACGTGTGAATGTTCAACACAACAGCCCACGTTACCTCATTTACATTTAGAATAAGGAAATATTCTAACAGTTCTTCAAATCCAAAAACTACTACTATTATTATTATTATTATTATTATTAGAAAAATATTGGAATGAGCTGATAGTTGTAGGTGTATTTTGTAATAATGATAATCATCACCATTAAAAGATTTAAATTAATTTTATCCATTTTCATTTGATGCCCGTGTGAAGGCTCTATGTTGCTCATGAACCACCGGGTGTTGATGTGAATTGCTCAAGCCCCAATAACGTTATTTTATTCAAACAAGAGGCGTAAGTTACCGTAAACCGCAGCAATTTTTTAAAATATATTCTCTCATGGACTACCAATGTTTTTCAATGTGTCCTACGACGTGCAAACATTCATGGGCATTCTTTAAAAGTAATAAGTGTTCAAGAATTCACACATGTTTTCTCATGGAAGTCACACTGTATAAGTGTGAATAATTCTGATAATGAACTGCACATGGAGATCAAATGTGAACTTGATAGTCGGTAAATTATAGTCATTTAAGAAACATTCTACCTCTGTATCACCTGTGGTAAATAAATTGTTTAAATTGTTTTAAATTGTTTGTTTAAATCGTTTAAAAATTATTATTTTTTGCTTGTTTGTATCGTCAAAGATTGTGAGATTCGGTAGTCGTGACACAAAACTTGTTGCCGTTATAATTTGAACATAAAGTAACAAAAATTTTTGCTTTTTAATAAAGTTTAACGACCTTTTCTTCATTTTTTAACGCGCGTTAACCTGCATAAAACACGATTAACTCAATTACCTATTGGAAAAATCTGTCATTAAAATAGAAGAGTTTGTCATAAATTGTCGTTTTTTCTAGTTTTTTGACAAAAAACTTTTGATGGCATACCTTTTTAAAAAAATTTGCCAAATGATTGTAATATGTTTTTAAGGACGAAAGCTATGGGCAGCAATAATATATATTTTTCAATATCTTTTTAACAAAACGAGTTTTCAGTACTTCCGTCCTAACTATCCCGAGTTGTGTGTACTAACCCAGAGCCAGCTGTTGCAGTCGAGCGGCCCTCGTCGCCATGGCAACAGGACCCGAGCGATGTAAACAAACTCTGCAGTTCCTGTGCAGCACAAGCAGGCATTTTCAAGATAGGATCTGTAAAATTGCTTGCATTAGACCATCACCGTCAATATATTTTCATTCTCTATGCAAGAAATTACTGAAAAATATTCATGGGCCTTTGTTGAATTACGGATGAAGCCAAATTTTTCCCTTTTTTCGCATGGTTTCTGAAATATAAAAATTAATGTTTTACATCTACGATAACATTAAAAAGTGTAATTTTCAATATATTGTATGGATAAGAAAACATAAAACTCATTTGAACTTCAAAATAGCGCAAAAAAAACATAGCTAATGTAGTCTGATGGTTCAAATACGCATTTTCGTAGATTCAACAAAACACACTGCACGGAGGGAGCAAAATTACACCTCTAATGTTCTAAACCTTATACTACAGCATTTGATTCGTTTCACTGGAAAGAACAACACTTAATCACACCCATTCTCTAACGCGCTCTCCTACACACTGACCCAATGCAGCCAATGAGCATCTCCACATCTGGCAGCCCGCCTGCCTACCAGAGCAAACCCAGCTGGTGCAGAATCCTACGTTCAAACGACCTGAGGATACTACAGATTTACTGTAAACAATTAATTTTTTACTCGTAAACTCTTTAACTCGTTCACTGCTATGGGTTAAACTAAAGTTCAGTTTTCAACTCAAATTTATATTCATAAGTTGTTAGAAATTTAATAAATACCAAACATTAACTCTGTCAATTAAACATCGTTAATTTTGAAAGATAGTTAAAAAATTTCAAACGGCCCATCGATGGGTCGTATCGCGGTGAACGTGTTAAACAATCTATTTACCACAAGAGATACAGCATGAGATTGTTTTTAAGTCTATTATATTTGACACATTTGAGTATAGCTACTTGTGGGCGCGACGTACGTTAAGGATAAATAATGATATCATGTATGTAACATGTATAGAGTGTACGTGAATACACGTACACAAGCTATACCGAGTGTACATGAGTTGAACGAACTCTATAGAGGATGTTGCAATTGTGGAGATGAGTATGAAATAACTTAGATAGTATAGAGATCTACACCCACATATACTGGATACGGAATGCATGCGAAAACGAGAAGCTCTTTCAAAAACAATGAAATTCACTTATAATAGATAAGAATTTATAATAGATAAGAATTTATAATAGATAAGAATCAAGACTGTGTGACTGTAGTAAGAGGAGAATTGTAATAGCAATTCTTAAAGTAAAAGCGCTTCTGGTCGTGATGCTCAAAGAGAGCACTCATTTCAGAACTGAAGATAATTATTTTAATATTTCATTTTTGGATTGGTGGACATTTAAGTTACAGGCACTACACGTACAGTTATAACAGTGAAGGAGATTAGTTCGTTAGTAAACTAATGCTGTTATGAAGTAAATATCTGGCGTCTTATCGCCACTGGTGATCACATCAGGACAAAGGTTGCTCAGAAAAGTTTCCTCGAACCTTGAAAAAGTTTGTTCAGAAAAGTTTCCTCAAACTTTGACAAAGTTTGCTCGAAAAAGTTTGCTCGAACTTTGACAAAGTTTTCTCGAAAAAGTTTGCTCGAACTTTTACAAAGTTTTCTCGAAAAAGTTTGCTCGAACTTTGACAAAGTTTGCTCGGAAAAAGTTTGCTCGAACTTTGACAAAGTTTGCTGGAAAAAGTTTGGTCGAACTTTGACAAAGTTTGCTCGGAAAAAGTTTGGTCGAACTTTGACAAAGTTTGCTCGGAAAAAGTTTGGTCGAACTTTGACAAAGTTTGCTCGGAAAAAGTTTGGTCGAACTTTGACAAAGTTTGCTCGGAAAAAGTTTGGTCGAACTTTGACAAAGTTTGCTCGGAAAAATTTTGGTCGAACTTTGACAAAGTTTGCTTGAACTTTGACAAAGTTTGCTCGAAAAAGTTTGCTCGAACTTTGACAAAGTTTGCTCGGAAAAATTTTGCTCGAACTTTGACAAAGTTTGCTGATTTGAAGAAGAAAGTGAATGAGTTTTATATCCACGGGAAAATTTTCCTGCTTGATGTACTTGAGTTATTCATGAGAGCGCATGACTTTTTTGATAAAGTTTCATTATGGTTGTTTGTCAGCCTGGAGAGTAAGATTGCGACTCCCATGAACGACTGCTTGGCGTTAAGAACTTTTGTTGGAGCGAATAAGACGATATTTGCAATCTTCCGAACGAAAATAAAATGTGAGACAGCATGAAATTTGCAAAAAAAAACGCCAAAGTAATGAAATGCGTCTGAAATGTAACATTGCGTTTACAAACTTATTTCATCTATTCATTTATTATTTATGGTGTAAAATATAAAAATTTTAATTCTTCAAAGAACAATAAATGAGATCTCCACAATTACCTATCTCTGATTTTAATGATATGCTTTGACTTTTTCTCATCAATAAATGCTAAAATATTCTCACTTCTCATTGAACAATGAAATAAACCTAAACCAAAAATTTCGAGTTTCACGAGTTCTTAAACCATTTCAGTCCAGATTTCATTATTTTTTACGTTAGATCATTTAGCTTTGTTCAGCATAATGTCGATAATTTAGTTGGTCAGATGGCAAAAGTTCCCTCGATAGCAAGAAAACTTCTCTGGACTACTTTCATGCTCAGTCGATGTGCCAATTTTAAAAGGGTTTTGAAAGCGTACTCATAAGATACTAGGAATTAAAGGTGTGAACAGTTAAATAAAAGATACATGCAGCCAAGTTTGCAAGGATACGTTCAAATCATTCAGAGCGAACTACTAATGAGAGCAAACTTCGCTCAACCATTCAACCAAACACTCAAACGTTTGAAGACACTGGCCCTTGGGTTGGAAAGATTGGAGACCCCGATTTTAATTTTTTAATATTTTAATGTAACACTCAGGAATTCAGTATCCATGATACCGCTAACTCGGATGAGAGCGTAACGGACGAACTAACTAACTAAGGAAGGAACAAGCAGAATATTATATAGGTATGAATCGAAATCAACTTAACGTATCAGTTGGTTTCGCAACAATAGTATGAATATTTAGAAACATTTATGAATAAATAGATAACGAGATTTAAAAATATATAGATAACGAGATTTCAAGCCCGTTGTAAGTCAGCGGCACTATTAGGCCACACAATATCACATAAGGGTATTCATACGAGTAGTTCCAGCTGGGCTAAAGTTGACACGCTTTTGACACGCCTTTTGCGATGTTGGTCAATTTCAGCAGACAACATGTGTCGAAGCTTTCACTATTGACGTCACTTAGAGATGGCGTCAGATGCAGCTGTATCTGTTGCCAGCACACTTTGAGTTATGCATTTTCTTTAACCACTGTTTACTCTTGGCCTTCATTCCTGATGTTGTTGTGTTCCAACTCTAAGTGAGCTTCTTCGAGACATACTCTGACCCTTATTTATCGGGCGATGATGTTAGAATCAGAATATGAATAAAGATTTACGTAGGTAGAATGGTGAGTAACACGAGATTGAATAACACGAAGATTTGATGAGCAGTGCGCTTTAAGAGCGGCTGCAAAGATCGAAAACGACGCGTTTAAGACGGAAAACCCCATTTGGTTTTAAATGTATTGAGTTTTAACCGTTTGCTATCTTATCGTTCTACTTAGCGGAATTTCTGTAAAAGTGAGGTTTACGGCATTTGAAGGTAAATTTACTATTCTATTAGACATTTACATGAATCTCGCCAGTCACAGTGACTTTGGTATTCCAATACCTGTTGGTAACGCATTACAAATTTGACTTCAATGTTCTACGTCGCTGACATCAGGAAGAACCTCAGCAATATCGCCACATCAGCTCCTGACTACCTGGGGACAAGATCATTTTACCGATGTTCTTAACTAAAACTAATGCGGCTGTTTGGGCTACCTGAAAATGGCAGTTGAGCATCGATGTGGCGTGCGTTTGCTGCCACTAAAATTTTAATATAAAAATATAAAAAAATATGTAAAATATATAAAAATATATATATATAAAAAATTGAATATTTTTGTTGCTGGTTGACGCCTAACTGATTTAGAATTTGTATAGTCAAATGAAGAATTTTCCAACTGATCAACTTTGTTTTTGTTGACGCTTAACTATTATGGTCAAATGAAAAATTAAGAAATTTATTATCTTTGTTACTTGTTGACGCAGACTCGTGTTCAATTTTTAAAGATCGAGTGAAGAACTATTTCGAACGCCCCTTGAACATTATTTTTTTCTTCAGAATTATTTATTTTTTCCGCCCCACACTGGACAGAGGAAGGTGACAGGATGGTTTTGACTCGCAGTGAGCCGTGACTGACCTACGCCGGCGGTATCTTATCGATGCTGATAAGCAACGGTCACTGCTCACCGCTCTCACTCACAGCCAGAATTCTACATATTGTGCGGTCAACACACAATAATTGTGGTCAATAAATTGTGCGGTCAACTTTAACTCTTCGGATAAGCCTTCTGGTAGTTTTCTTTTCAGAGCATCTATACTGCGGTACGTTTTCAGAGTAATGGTCGATATGTTTATACATTTATTGAGTCCTCAAAAATTATCTCAAAAGGCAGTTTCAAGACTCAGCATCTGAAAAATATGAAATGTAGCTTAAAGCGATAAAGTGAAGCAGTGTGAAGAAATGTATGGGGCAACCAATGCATGTATATGTGGGGCAACTGCAACGAGAAACTGGAGGACAGTGTATTCCATCAAAAATACATATATATGTATATATATATATATATATATATATATATACTGTAAATATGCTCCCCGTGGCCGGGTGGTCAAGAGCGCACCCTTCACGGGGAGATGTCGGCAGTTCGAATCCCGGCTGTGCCGCCCGGTGATTATCCCCGTTGGGAAAATGGACTCGGCCACAATTCCCCACTCCACCCAGTGGTCGGAAATGAGTACCGGCTTGACCGGGGGGTTACCGTCATTGCGTCCTGGTGTTAGTTATAACTAGACATTTGAAAAACCAATGTACAAGATGATATGTATCAGGCTTGATTGGAATGTAGCATCCTTTTATAACTTTAGTCTTAGTAAAGTCTGCCAAACAAGCAAAAAATATGGAAAAGCTTATTAATGAAGTTTCATAGCTTCTGCACCATTTTTTTAGAAAAACTGATATGTTAGTTGGAAGCTTTAATTTCACTTCAACCGAAATAAATTGGACCTTCGCAAAATATTTTTTGTTTGTAAAATTCATGAAAAATTCATGCATCCACTGAACAATATTTCTCTTTAAATTACATTACTGTATTTCCCTGAACATGTGCTCATCATTTACAAGCAAAATGAGATTTTTTTCGTCCATACTTCTTCAGTATGGACGAGAAGGAGATTTCTTTTCTGACCCTTTTCTCAATTTTATTCCTTCTTCAGTATGGACGAGGAGATTTCTTTTCTGACCCTTTTCTCAAGTCTTTTTCCTTCTTCAGTATGAACGAGAAGGAGATTTCTATTCTGACCCTTTTCTCAAGTCTTTTTCCTTCTTCTGTATCTACGAGGAGGAGATTTCTTTTCTCGCCCTTTTCTCAACAGTCTTCCATACATTCACGATCGAGGTCCATACATTCACGATCGAGGTCCATACATTCACGATCGAGGTCCATACATTCACGATCGAGGTCCATACATTCACGATCGAGACCAGGACCTTCGAATTTAGTCGTGATCGAATCGAATTCTATAAGATCATTTTGTATCTGCAGAGATGGTTTACTGATGCTGAATGTAAAGGTTACGCCAATTTTTAACCAATTTTTACGCCAGTTAATACGAAGTCTGTCGACGAGCTCCCTCCCTCTCTCTCTCCTTCTCTCTCTCTCTCTCTCTCTCGTACATATATGATGAAAAGCGCCGTACTCAGTCTGTCATGCGCTGCAATCTTGTGTTTTGAGACTCATGGACTGTAATGAAATTTTTGAATAACATTTCATTCCTTTAGAAATTGATATAGAATTAAACGAAATTCAAGCTGGTACACCTTATAATAGCATTAGTGACAGGATGCCCTAGAAGTTGCTTACTCTGGCCCACGATTACTTATACTCAAATGTGTCCACTGAAAAAGCCTAAGAACCATAGTACTAGGTGAATCACTTATGGTGAACACATTGTTTAAATTGCTTTTATCCATGGAACCAATATATACAGGTACAATATTTGTTGACATTGTAAACAATTCTGCAACTTACTGTCTTTATCTCTAGTTTTCAAACCAGCGCGAGTCGCTCCGAATTTTGAGATTAGATACCAATTTGACACGGCACGTTTTATATCGATGTCTACTCCATCAATTATTAATATAATATTTGAAAATATTCCTCTCTTCCTGACTGATAAATTGTTAATAATTAGTTTTGTACTCTCACAATATCAATGGATTTATTTACGAATTGGGCTGTGCATCTGATATGCTCGATAAAGATGTAACTGAATCTCTCAGTTTCTCTCAGTAAGATCAATAACTCCTATTTAAATTTCATTGCATAAAAAAATCTCATGACTCAAGAAACATATTTCTGAAAAAAAGGATAAGTCAATTAATTGTGTTCGATGAAAGCGCCATCTATTTTAATCCTGGACGATCTACTTTGGAAATTTTGTTAAGAGATATTAAGTCCGGTGCTGCTATAGCGTGAGGGGTGCTGCTATAGCGTTAGGGGTGCTGCTATAGCGTGAGGAGTGCTGCTATAGCGTGAGGGGTGCTGCTATAGCGTGAGGGGTGCTGCTATAGCGTGAGGGGTGCTGCTTTAGCGTGAGGGGTGCTGCTATAGCGTGAGGGGTGCTGCTATAGCGTGAGGGGTGCTGCTGTAGCGTGAGGGGTGCTGCTATAGCGTGAGGGGTGCTGCTATAGCGTGAGGGGTGCTGCTATAGCGTGAGGGGTGTTGCTATAGCGTGAGGGGTGCTGCTATAGCGTGAGGGGTGCTGCTATAGCGTGAGGGGTGTTGCTATAGCGTGAGGGGTGCTGCTATAGCGTGAGGGGTGCTGCTATAGCGTGAGGGGTGCTGCTATAGCGTGAGGGGTGCTGCTATAGCGTGAGGGGTGCTGCTATAGCGTGAGGGGGGCTGCTGTAGCGTGAGGGGTGCTGCTATAGCGTGAGGGGTTCTGCTGTAGCGTGAGGGGTGCTGCTGTAGCGTTAGGGGTGCTGCTATAGCGTGAGGGGTGCTGCTATAGCGTGAGGGGTGCTGCTGTAGCGTGAGGGGTGCTGCTGTAGCGTGAGGGGTGCTGCTGTAGCGTGAGGGATGCTGCTATAACGTGAGGGGTGCTGCTGTAGCGTGAGGGGTGCTGCTATAGCGCGAGGGGTGCTGCTGTAGCGTGAGGGGTGCTGCTATAGCGTGAGGGGTGCTGCTATAGCGTGAGGGGTGCTGCTGTAGCGTGAGGGGTGCTGCTGTAGCGTGAGGGGTGCTGCTGTAGCGTGAGGGGTGCTGCTGTAGCGTGAGGGGTGCTGCTATAGCGTGAGGGGTGCTGCTATGGCGTGAGGGGTGCTGTAGCGTGAGGGGTGCTGTAGCGTGAGGGGTGCTGCTATAGCGTGAGGGGTGCTACTATAGCGTGAGGGGTGCTGCTAAAGCGTGAGGGGTGCTGCTATAGCGTGAGGGGTGCTGCTACAGCGTGAGGGGTGCTGCTATAGCGTGAGGGGTGCTGCTATAGCATGAGGGGTGCTGCTACAGCGTGAGGGGTGCTGCTATAGCGTGAGGGGTGCTGCTATAGCGTGAGGGGTGCTGCTGTAGCGTGAGGGGTGCTGCTGTAGCGTGAGGGGTGCTGCTATAGCGTGAGGGGTGCTGCTATAGCGTGAGGGGTGCTGTAGCGTGAGGGGTGCTGTAGCGTGAGGGGTGCTGCTATAGCGTGAGGGGTGCTGCTATAGCGTGAGGGGTGCTGCTATAGCGTGAGGGGTGCTGCTGTAGCGTGAGGGGTGCTGCTGTAGCGTGAGGGGTGCTGCTATAGCGTGAGGGGTTCTGCTATAGCGTGAGGGGTGCTGCTACAGCGTGAGGGGTGCTGCTATAGCATGAGGGGTGCTGCTATAGCGTGAGGGGTGCTGCTATAGCGTGAGGGGTGCTGCTATGGCGTGAGGGGTGCTGTAGCGTGAGGGGTGCTGTAGCGTGAGGGGTGCTGCTATAGCGTGAGGGGTGCTACTATAGCGTGAGGGGTGCTGCTATAGCGTGAGGGGTGCTGCTATAGCGTGAGGGGTGCTGCTACAGCGTGAGGGGTGCTGCTATAGCGTGAGGGGTGCTGCTATAGCATGAGGGGTGCTGCTACAGCGTGAGGGGTGCTGCTATAGCGTGAGGGGTGTTGCTATAGCGTGAGGGGTGCTGCTGTAGCGTGAGGGGTGCTGCTGTAGCGTGAAGGGTGCTGCTATAGCGTGAGGGGTGCTGCTATAGCGTGAGGGGTGCTGTAGCGTGAGGGGTGCTGTAGCGTGAGGGGTGCTGCTATAGCGTGAGGGGTGCTGCTATAGCGTGAGGGGTGCTGCTATAGCGTGAGGGGTGCTGCTGTAGCGTGAGGGGTGCTGCTGTAGCGTGAGGGGTGCTGCTATAGCGTGAGGGGTTCTGCTATAGCGTGAGGGGTGCTGCTACAGCGTGAGGGGTGCTGCTATAGCATGAGGGGTGCTGCTATAGCGTGAGGGGTGCTGCTATAGCGTGAGGGGTGCTGCTATAGCGTGAGGGGTGCTGCTATAGCGTGAGGGGTGCTGCTATAGCGTGAGGGTGCTGCTGTAGCGTGAGGTTTACCAGACTGTAGCATGAGATCTACTTCTAGCTAGTACTATAGCGTGAGGGGTGCTGCTATAGCGTGAGGTCTACCACACTATAGCATGAGATCTACCTCTAGCTAGTACTCTAGCGTGAGGGGTGCTGCCATAGCGTGAGGTCTACCACACTATAGCGTGAGGTCTACCTCTAGCTAGTACTATAGCGTGAGGGGTGCTGCTATGGCGTGAGGTCTACCACACTATAGCATGAAATCTACCTCTAGCTAGTACTCTAGCGTGAGGGGTGCTGCCATAGCGTGAGGTCTACCACACTATAGCATGAGATCTACCTCTAGCTAGTACTATAGCTTGGGGGTGCTGCCATAGCGTGAGGTCTACCACACTATAGCATGAGATCTACAGCTAGCTAGTACTATAGCGTGAGTGGTGCTGCTATAGCGTGAGGTCTACCACACTATAGCATGAGATCTACCTCTAGCTAGTACTACAGAGTCAGGTTAGGTTAGGTAAGGTTACTAATAGATATTACTCATTTCCATACCTTTAATTTAGCGATATAAACCTAATTTGTACATCTCAAGCTACACCTGGGTAGGCGGTATATGGCGGTAGGCCACACGCTTTAAAAGCGTCGAAAGCCCTGAACCCCTCTGTCTAAGCGCCCTTTTCTATATGCTATAAACACCACATGGCACTCGGCCTCTGGATGGAAGGAAAACTTTATTTGACATGTCCACATGTCCACCGCGTTTTTGCGGTTGTTAACGGTTGGCATAGTAGGGTTTTAAGAAGCAGAATTGGGAAATTGACTGCATGGCTTGAGTACACTTGAATACGAGAAATGTGGAAATGCAATTGCACGATTACATCTCAATTTGTATAATAGCAGGTATTTTTCAAAATCATCATGAAACATGAAACGTCACTCAATTAGACCGGTACGTGAATGATAAATTTACGGAGTGGTACACATACGGCCTGATACGCGGGGAGCTTGTTGAGCGAAGAGTTCAGTGTTGACACGCAAACGCTCTTAGGAACGGACCAACTAGTGCTCGAAGTCTTGTACCTTCAAGGGATAAAAATTCTCTAGATCAATATTTGAAAATAACATTCGTAAATTTTGAAAAAAAATTTTGTAGATTTCACAATTTTGACATGAGAAGAGCGCCGCAGCTCAACATATCTCGGTGACTTCAATTAACACTTTGGCCGCACCGTGCACCATCGGTGGGCACGGAGGGGATTTTCATAATGCTGCTGACCGACCAGTTGTCTCCAACTCAATTTTCATAAATACTCAATTAAAGCTAAATAAAATTATAATCCAGTTATTGATGACGATTTTCAAATTTGCTTACCACAACTGACTTTTAATTCGAGTTGAATATTGAACTTCAGTTCGACCTATCGCGGTCCAAGTGTTAACATTTTGACTACGAAGTGAGTCACAGGTATCACTGAGGAAATTTTCATAATGCTGCTGACCGACTAGTAATCACAAGCTCATATATCCTAAGTACTTAATCAAAACTATATAAAGGCACAATTCAGTTGACGTTTGCTATTTTCATAATTGCTCAACATTATTGACTTTAAATCGAGTAGAATACTGAACTTTAGTTTGACCCATCGCGGTCAAAGTGTCAAGAAACCAGGAGGCTGAGCGGTGCAAGGCAAAGGCAATTCAACCTCGGACGTCCATCCGTGTAGTGACCTGAAAATGATAGCGTCTTTGCTTTCAAGGAATCCCGCAATTTCTACAAACATCGATGTTTGAGGAAATTCGGGTGTTGGTGAAATAAAGGGAAAAGTACACTATAATTATCCAGAAAATAAGTGAAATTCGAACAGTGATTCATTATGACCGTAACCCACAAATGAATAATCAGGAGAAGGCACGTTAGGAGACGCGTTTTATCAGCCCAGGAGATAAGGAAGATAAGCCCGGCCACGTAAGCCTGTCTTGTGAACATCTAGGAACAGTTCAGCACCAGCTGCTAGCGTTGGTTTAGGGTGGTCGGTAAATCGCATTATTGGCTTCTTTTTGTCCTATTTCATCAGTACTTTGTGCTAAGAAAATATATAGTTATATATACATGAAGATCAATTCTTCCATCCATTAGAAAGACTACCTGGTCTCGTGAACTGTTCAGAAAACCGTATCCTGCAATTATAGATTACTTATCGACTTCGACGTCCATCTGTGTAGTCCATATCCATATGAGCCAATTTAACACGTGAATATTCATGCATAAATAGTTATCTACCGTGGACTTTAAATATACAATGAATTGGATTTTGTGACAGTGAAAGACAGATGTCCCCTTCCATCCGTCTGATAAATTGAGGCCTATTTGCGAAAGATGCAGCGACATCTGCTTTCGTTCGCAAACTTCGTTTAGTCTAACAATCAGGAATTATTGTTCAGAGTTTTGCGACGTAAAAGGCGTTCATTAAGCGAACAATAGTAGTTATGCGATGGCAACAATTCCACTGAACTTCAACCAATACAACTCGATGCAGGAGATGGAATCAGCTGACGTGTCCTCCAACAGCCGCCAATCTTCGCGCTCCTCCTCCATCGTACAGGCTTCTGATGCGCCTAAACCTGGCGCTGCGAAGGCGGACCTGCAGTACATCCCGTCCTCCGGCATGTTCGAGTCCGCAGCTGCTAAAAACAAAGCCACGAAGGATGGTGGCAAGTCCAACAAAAACGTGGGATTTTCGTCCATGCCCGCGTCTATCAACAGGCCGAAAGGCAGTGTCTTCAAACGAGCCTTGTTCAACGTGGGCTACCCGACTAAAGGTACGAAATGCAGGGTGCCTGAATTTTCGAAAAAAACTGTGGAAATCAAAAAATGCAGGATTGATTGCCACACCATGTACAAATCTATCTGAGAGTTTAATTGGTGGTTTTCAGGCACACGTTATTTTTCATAACGATGTTTTGAAGTTGCCTAAACTGTAATGAGCATGCAATTATCGACCAATTTTAGGTGCACTTTAAAGCCACGCGTTGTTGGTACAAAAACGCGACAGGCTTTTGGGTCATCGATTAGCCACTGCCACCTAATTACATTCCCCCATGAATATAATGAGTTTTCTTTATTTACTGGGTTAGTACAGGAAACACACTATGCATATATTTAACTGATTTCAGATGAAGCGTCGGTGCCTACTGTGCATAAAATTTTGTTTATTCACAATGAAAAAAGCAAAAATGTAGAAGTACTGCAGCTTCTTAGTGCCATGAAGGCACGTCTCCACGGAATAAAACTCCATGGATATTACTTATATATACTCAAAAAAACGTTTCTAAATCCAACTCCATGATCAGTTTAGGTAAAATATCATTACATCACTGAAATAAAAGACAAAACTACACTGAACATTAAATATTTTTAACTTTTATCGCTTCTTTGAGGTAAATATCAAGATAGTAAAATTTTCGGGGAACTTTCATGGCTTCTAAGTTTTTAGGGGTCAGTTTTGAGTCTAGAGACTGTGGTGCGCAATGTGCACAACTGAAAAAATAAGCAAATAAATCGAGGCAGGGTCCTTTAACTCAAGTAAATACGTAATTCGCGTCACTATTGTTCGTAAGATTGAAACCAACATTGCGTGGCTATAAAATCTCCAACATACGCTTTTCCACGTTTAAATACACACCTAGAAAAATACTGGTTAAATGTATAAATGGTTTGATATTTCGCCGATATTGTAGGAAGGCGGATCTAAACGTCACTCGATTGTTCGTCGTACTATGAATTGCGCTCATGAATGAGAATTGAACACACGGAGTGAGAACTATGATAACATGAGCAAAGGGTTTGCCATTTGTTCACGGAGCCGGTATTTCTCGCTCAAATATTTGGGTAGCAATATCGTGTGTTTCGTGATGAATTTGGGTAGCAATATAGTGTGTTTCATGAATTTGAACTACTTCCCGTTCATTTTCTTCATGTTGCGAAGAAAAACATTTTGGACCCGACAGACTCTGGTTCGATCCCAGTCTCGCAACTGCGGTATTTTCCTCAAGGAAAGGACGCTCCTCCGGTGATTATAGTAAACGCAAGAAACGAGTAAAATTATTAAAAGGAAGCCCTTTCTAGCCATTGAGCTTGAACTTAACTCCATACCTATCTTTCAGTTCATTATAAGCCTAAATAAATGTATAAAGGGTCGTTTTAACAGTGGTACAATAAACATGAATGTGAAAAGTAATGATGTTATCCATTTGCACTCTAGGCTTAAAAATTTCGATGGTGAACAATGAATTAAACTAATAATAATGAAAAGAGATTAGTGCTATAAACTCCTAATATAATTTGCTCATTGAATTACAAAAAGTAGTTTCTACTCATTCATGAATAAGTTTCTATGAACAATAAAGTTCAAGTTATCAATTATTTCGTAGAATACTGATAATAACGATGACACTTTTCCAACATCATCCACTCATTATGATATATGCATTTATTAATATATGAATTTACTTCGAGAATAAGCATTGAGTGCGACAACGGTGGTGGAAGATGTGGCGGTGGTGTGAGATGTGGCGGTGGTGGGAGATGTGGCGGTGGTGTGAGATGTGGCGGTGGTGGGAGATGTGGCGGTGGTGTGAGATGTGGCGGTGGTGGGAGATGTGGCGGTGGTGGGAGATGTGGCGGTGGTGTGAGATGTGGCGGTGGTGGAAGATGTGGCGGTGGTGTGAGATGTGGCGGTGGTGGGAGATGTGGCGGTGGTGTGAGATGTGGCGGTGGTGTGAGATGTGGCGATGGTGGAAGATGTGGCGGTGGTGTGAGATGTGGCGGTGGTGGGAGATGTGGCGGTGGTGTGAGATGTGGCGGTGGTGTGAGATGTGGCGGTGGTGGAAGATGTGGCGGTGGTGTGAGATGTGGCGGTGGTGTGAGATGTGGCGGTGGTGGAAGATGTGGCGGTGGTGTGAGATGTGGCGGTGGTGGGAGATGTGGCGGTGGTGTGAGATGTGGCGGTGGTGGGAGATGTGGCGGTGGTGTGAGATGTGGCGGTGGTGGAAGATGTGGCGGTGGTGGGAGATGTGGCGGTGGTGTGAGATGTGGCGGTGGTGGGAGATGTGGCGGTGGTGTGAGATGTGGCGGTGGTGGGAGATGTGGCGGTGGTGTGAGATGTGGCGGTGGTGGGAGATGTGGCGGTGGTGTGAGATGTGGCGGTGGTGGAAGATGTGGCGGTGGTGGGAGATGTGGCGGTGGTGGGAGATGTGGCGGTGGTGTGAGATGTGGCGGTGGTGGGAGATGTGGCGGTGGTGTGAGATGTGGCGGTGGTGGAAGATGTGGCGGTGGTGGGAGATGTGGCGGTGGTGTGAGATGTGGCGGTGGTGGAAGATGTGGCGGTGGTGTGAGATGTGGCGGTGGTGGGAGATGTGGCGGTGGTGTGAGATGTGGCGGTGGTGGGAGATGTGGCGGTGGTGTGAGATGTGGCGGTGGTGTGAGATGTGGCGGTGGTGTGAGATGTGGCGGTGGTGGGAGATGTGGCGGTGGTGTGAGATGTGGCGGTGGTGGGAGATGTGGCGGTGGTGGAAGATGTGGCGGTGGTGTGAGATGTGGCGGTGGTGGGAGATGTGGCGATGGTGTGAGATGTGGCGGTGGTGGGAGATGTGGCGGTGGTGTGAGATGTGGCGGTGGTGGAAGATGTGGCGGTGGTGGGAGATGTGGCGGTGGTGTGAGATGTGGCGGTGGTGGAAGATGTGGCGGTGGTGGGAGATGTGGCGGTGGTGTGAGATGTGGCGGTGGTGTGAGATGTGGCGGTGGTGGAAGATGTGGCGGTGGTGGGAGATGTGGCGGTGGTGTGAGATGTGGCGGTGGTGGGAGATGTGGCGGTGGTGGAAGATGTGGCGGTGGTGGAAGATGTGGCGGTGGTGGGAGATGTGGCGGTGGTGGAAGATTTGGCGGTGGTGGGAGATGTGCGGTGGTGGTGTGAGATGTGGCGGTGGTGGAAGATGTGGCGGTGGTGGGAGATGTGGCGGTGGTGTGAGATGTGGCGGTGGTGGAAGATGTGGCGGTGGTGGGAGATGTGGCGGTGGTGTGAGATGTGGCGGTGGTGTGAGATGTGGCGGTGGTGTGAGATGTGGCGGTGGTGGGAGATGTGGCGGTGGTGTGAGATGTGGCGGTGGTGGGAGATGTGGCGGTGGTGTGAGATGTGGCGGTGGTGGAAGATGTGGCGGTGGTGGGAGATGTGGCGGTGGTGTGAGATGTGGCGGTGGTGGAAGATGTGGCGGTGGTGGGAGATGTGGCGGTGGTGTGAGATGTGGCGGTGGTGTGAGATGTGGCGGTGGTGGAAGATGTGGCGGTGGTGGGAGATGTGGCGGTGGTGTGAGATGTGGCGGTGGTGGAAGATGTGGCGGTGGTGGAAGATGTGGCGGTGGTGGAAGATGTGGCGGTGGTGGGAGATGTGGCGGTGGTGGAAGATGTGGCGGTGGTGGAAGATGTGGCGTCACTAGACGCTCTTTGGTTTACTCTTTAAATGTTTTTAACACTGGAGGAGCTTAAGCCTCCTTTGTACAGTAAAATAGGTAATGGAGAATTCAACGATAAAATGTACACAGCAAGAGGAAAAAAAGGAAAGAGGAAAATAGAAACAGAGAGTATGCTAATTTTTTTCCACCATGCATCTGTGTCAACACGGGATAATGACTACGACTAGGAGAACATTCCACTGATTTTATTTAAGTTTAGGTGCAAACACGTATGTTATTACCAGCAAAAATCGTTGTGCTTATTTCATAAGCGCAGCAAATAATAGAGTAAACACAACACAACCCTGGGAAGAGATGATACATTTAAACGATAGCAAGAAGTGAAATTGCGAAAATTATCACGCTCACAAAATAAACAAAGGAAATCATAAAGTGAACACGACACAACCATGGAACAATGATGCATGTAAATGATATCGCAAATTAAATCGGAACACACTACACAGTCAGATAACCGATGATGTAGAAAATTCAACACGGTTGTGGACTTGGCACCTTATAAAATTGAATTAGAGCATTTTAGACAGAATGGGTTTGCCCTGCACACTGACTGCTACCTTCCAGAGCGTTGCACTGCCGGCTGCATTTTTCTTGCTAGCACTCTCATTCATAAACCGCACCGCATGATCACTTAACATTGGCTTCTTGCTCAAAGTTCAATCCAAACACTGCCTTACCCCTGGCCTACTCTGCTAACCACTTCCCGAAAGTTGATCGTTTAACCCTTCCGCCCTCGTTATTGTACCTGAGCCTGCGACCTCTCCCCTCGGTCTACGGGTGATTTCCGTTAGACCCGCCTTCATCTTGCTTCTCAATAATTATTGCATCCCCGCGCGCTTGGCAGTCTCTGCCTTCTGCTCTGCCCCGCCGCAGCAGCTGATTCTGAAGTTAAGCACTATTAGTAACTTCCGTCGATAAACTGGCGAGTGTGTGAGTGACCGAGCCAGAGAGGAACGAATAAACAAACGAACGCTCACCCTCCTCCCATTTCGATTATTTTTGGGCTTACATCTCATCGCTTGGTGCACGTCTGATTGCTAAACACCAATATACCGAGCGCCTCTCCTAAGAATTTTGCATTTATAAATACCGCTGCCCCTTCCATCCTTGGCTGTAAGCGGTCATTCTGCGAATTTCCCAAGCTCTGATTGGCTAGCTTGCGCATGTTGCCCTGGTACCACGGTAGAGGAAACAAGGTAGGTCCAAACCAGTCTTTTTTTCGTTGACGATGGGGTTTTGCTGACTTCGCGGCAACGAACCAATAGCAGCGCTCATATTGCATCTGGTAGCACTGCTACCCCCAAATCTGGCTCCACTATTGGCCAAACGACATAGCGTTTTGGTGACGTCATAAAGTTTGTTTGAAATAAAGCCTTCCTATTGGCTAACCGAGCAAGAGGAGTTGTATTTTCTCCCATAGAAATGACCCTACCTTGTTTCCTCTACCGTGCCTGGTACTGGTCGGTGCCGCCGCGTGAGCCACATTTTCTTCCGCCTACATCTCTATATACCCTTAGTTGATTAACATACGTTCGTTTTACATAATTTATTATACTTCTTTATTACAGTTCAAAATCCAATGAATACTTCACCGTCTGTGCAAGCTCGTATTAGGAATCCCTCCCCCAAATCGCGAAATAATTTTTACTATTTCACTTCGCACAAACGTTTATGCGTGTCATCGCTTCCCAGGGTTGTGTCGTGTTCACTCTGTTATTTGCTGAGCTTATTTTGTGAGCGCAAAATTTTTTAAAGGTAATAACTTACGTGTTTGCAGTTAAATTTAAATAAAATCAGTGAAATGTTCTCCTAGCAGTAGTCAATTTCCCGAGCTTGACACAGATGCATGTCGGCGAAAAATTAGAATACTCTCGGTTTCTAATTTCTTCTGTCCATTTTTCCTCTTTCTGTGAACATTTCAACGCTGAATCTTCCGTTTCCTTTTTTACTGTCCAAAAAAGGCTTAAACTCTCCAAGCGTAGACGTTTAAAGCATAAACCGAAGAGCGTAGGCTGACGTGGAGACGTGACAGCGCTGACGTACCCCCAGAGAGCCGGCTGATGTCAGCGGCGCAGACGGGGGACGCTGAGGAGGTGTCAGCGTACCTGTCAGGAGGTGCTGATCCCAACTGGACCAACGAGCACGGCGAGACGGCGCTGACGTACGCTGCCTGGCGGGGCCACGAGTCTGTTGTGGCGACTCTGCTGCACCACCCCGCCACTCACGTCAACCGCCAGGTGCGCCTCACGTCGGGTACCGCCACACACGTCAGGTACCGCCACACACGTCAGGTACTGCCACACACGTCAGGTACCGCCACACACGTCAGGTACCGCCACACACGTCGGGTACCGCCACACACGTCAGGTACTGCCACACACGTCAGGTACTGCCACACACGTCAGGTACTGCCACACACGTCAGGTACCGCCACACACGTCAGGTACCGCCACACACGTCAGGTACCACCACACACGTCAGGTACCGCCACGTCAGGTACCACCACACACGTCAGGTACCGCCACACACGTCAGGTACCGCCACACACGTCAGGTACCGCCACACACGTCAGGTACCGCCACACACGTCAGGTACCGCCACACACGTCAGGTACCGCCACACACGTCAGGTACCGCCACGTCAGGTACCGCCACACACGTCAGGTACCGCCACACACGTCAGGTACCGCCACACACACGTCAGGTACTGCCACACACACGCCAGGTACCGCCACACACGTCAGGTACCGCCACACACGTCAGGTACCGCCACACACGTCAGGTACCGCCACACACGTCAGGTACCGCCACACACGTCAGGTACCGCCACACACGTCAGGTACCGCCACACACGCCAGGTACCGCCACACACGTCAGGTACCGCCACACACGTCAGGTACCGCCACACACGTCAGGTACCGCCACACACGTCAGGTACCGCCACACACGTCAGGTACCGCCACACACGTCAGGTACCGCCACACACACGTCAGGTACCGCCACACACGTCAGGTACCGCCACACACGTCAGGTACCGCCACACACGTCAGGTACCGCCACACACGTCAGGTACCGCCACACACACGTCAACTCTCATGATAATTTTTCCTTCATCTAAAACCAATTAAGTTACAACAGACGACATTTTTATGTCGTAGTACACATTACACACACACTGAATTTTTCCATTATTCTCTCCTTTTAGCTGCACGTTTAACATTCAACTTTTAATGCACGCATGCATGCCTCCTTTGTTCCATTTCTTTTCACGTTTACACAACTACAGCTCACCTGCACATCAAGTTAACTTTCTAAATCAACATTTCAGTGCACTAGTATGTTGGTGCCAGGTAATGTTACCTGTACGTTGTGTAAACCTTTTCAACTAACATACCATTGCATTAGTATGTTGGTACCAGGTAATGTTACCTGTACATTGTGTAAACCTTTTCAACTAACATACCATTGCATTAGTATGTTGGTACCAGGTAATGTTCAAATTCATTCAATGATTGTTTGAAAAAAAATTCTGTCAGTGAAGCCGTTTCTGATGTTTGGGGGCTCATTCACATGAAAATAGATATGAACTCGCGAAAATTTAATAACTTTTGCTCTAATAATTATTTTTTAGTCCATTTAACATTACGTGCTCTAATTTTAGTTTTTATCAATAGCTGTTTTATTTTTCCTTCGGTTTCAATATCTTAGACACTTCATCAATGTTATGTAACTTGAATCTACTATAAAATTAACATCAGTTTTAATCTTAATTTACACCTCCTAACGCAACGAAACCTTATAAAGAAAGAATTATTTAAATTTAAGTGATTTAAAACCAATTTAATCCAACCTAATTTATCTTGAGTGAACCAAACCGCCTCCCATCGCAACAAACTTGTTGAGAAGCTGAAAGCCATACGTGCAACTCGCTTGTGGAAAGTCACATGAATAACTCGATTGTAATAATAGGGACGAATTAATAAAGACTGCTTTAAAATCTGTTCTTCAAATGCGCAACTCGTTTGTAGTAATATAAACGAATTAATGAAAGCGTTTCAAAAGGCTTTAAAATCAGCCCCCAAATGCGCATTTCGATTGTAATAATAGGGACGCAATAATAAAGGTTTTTCAATACCTGCTCCAGGACAACGCGGGATGGACAGCTCTGATGTGGGCGGCGAAGGCAGGGTACGAAGGCGTGGTGCGACTGTTCCTGGTGCACCCCGACACAGAGCCTGACCTCACCAACAAGCTCGGGGAGACGGCCCTCATGAAGGCCGCTGTGCACGGTCACTCTCGAGTGGTGAAGCTTTTGACCTCTTCCTATCGCACGACGGTCGATAAGAAGCACTCGGACGGGTCTACAGCCCTCCTATGGGCTGCCGCTGGAGGATCGTTGCAGTGTGTCAGCATCTTGCTAGATGCCAACGCTGACATCGACACCTGCGATGCTGATGGCATGGATTCCCTGATGTGGGCTGTGAGTGTTGGGCACGCTGACATCGTGGAGTTCCTCATTCAAAGAGGATGTAACTTATCCAAAAGAGACAAGGTTGGTCGTACGCCTCTCTTGATGGCAGCTGAGGTCGGCCATGCGGAAGTGGCTAGCTTCCTCCTCAGCCATGACGACACGGACGTCAACTGTACCACAAAAGATCGAATTTCTGCGTTAATGAGAGCTGCTTATCGAGGACATTCGCCTCTCGTGAACATGCTCACCAAGTGCAAGGATATCGACATTAATCAGCAAGATTCGCAAGGGAAGACAGCTCTCATCTATGCTGCACGGTCGGGCCAAGCTCCTTGCGTTTCAATTTTACTCCAGCATTCAGCGATTGACTGCAATAAACAAGACAATGAAGGGTTCACTGCATGTGCCACAGCAGCAAATTACGGACATGATCAAGCTCTCGACGCTCTTCTGAAGTGCTCTAATGTAGACATGAAGCTCCAAACGAAACAAGGACTGACAGCTTTGAGTTTAGCGGCTAGAGCAGGCCACAAAACTGTCGTGAAATCTTTATTGGCTCACCCGGACATTGAGATCAATGACACCGATGGCCAAAGTATGACTGCCCTAGCATGGGCGGCGAGGCAAGGCTCAGTTTTGGTGGTCGAGCTCTTGCAGCAATACCAGACCCTCGAGCCAAACAAGGCAGATGGCGATGGGTTGACTGCGTTGATGTGGGCGGCTCGGCGAAATGAACTGCTCGTGGTACAGACTCTTCTGAGAGACCCTAGAGTGGATCCCATCGCAGAAGATAGCGGAGGAAAAACTGCTCTAGATTACGCCACGGAAAATGGATTTATAGATGTTATTCATTTCCTGCGGAGATACCAAGACAAGTCTTTGCTTTCAAGTTCGAAAAATAACTTTCTTGATTTGGAAAATGGTCCTTATGATAAACCCGACGAAGATGAAATTCATTCGCCTTCCGTCATCGCAGCTAATTTCGAGAGAAACTTGAACGATGCCAACGTCGACACCGTCAGCGACGTTGACCGATACTTAGAAAATGGTCCGTACGTAAACTGGCGTCCGAAGAGCGGCAAAACTTCGTTTGCTTGGGCAGTTGCTTGTGGCCAAACCGAAGTAGTCAAGGTTTTTCTTTTAGTACCAAACCTCAATGTGAACGAAACTGATAACGAAGGACTTACTCCTTTAATGACGGCTGCGAATAACGGTCATTACGAAGTGGTCCAGCTTCTTCTCACTCACGAAAAAACTGATATAAACAGGGACGACAGAAGAGGCAGGACAGCGTTGATGTTTGCGGCGATAAACGGCCACTTGCGGTCGTTGAGCACACTTCTTTGTTGCCCTCACATCGACGTCAACAAGAAGGACGGCAAGGGTTACACTGCCCTAGCGCATGCAGCTGATATTGGTGCCTACGAAATTACACGGGAACTTTTGAGGCATCCTGACACTAAAATAAACTTGAAAACTGACGATGGAGCAACTCCTCTTCTTCTCGCGATTCGAGCAGGCAACGACGACGTCGCAGAACTTCTGCTGGAACGAAGAGAATGCGATGTGAACGCCATGGACATTAAAGGGGAAGCTGCGTTGTTACTTGCCGCTGGCCACCAGGGAAGTGCTAGCGTGACCAGCAAGTTACTTCAACATCCTTCGGTAAAAGTAAACCTAAGGGCCCCTGCTGGTCATTCCGCACTCCTTCTCTCAGCGAGAAACGACCACTTGGAATGCCTCCGACTTCTTCTGGACCAGCAAACTATAGACGTGAACTTGCAAGACGAAAGTGGAATGACAGCGCTAATGTTCGCATCGGAGTTCGGCCATGAAGACATGGTCAGGGTTCTGTTCTCACACCCTGCAACGGACCCAAACCTGCGCTGCAAAGAGAATGGCAGCACAGCCCTCATTCTCGCAGCAAGGAACAACCGCGCTAAAATAATCGAGATTCTCGCTGCCAGAAACAACGTCAACGTTAACCTCGGGGACGATTTCGGTGCGACAGCTCTCAACCACGTCGTTCGGCGGAACTCAAGGGAAGCCTTGTACGCTCTACTCGAGAGGCCTGACATAAACGTGAACATTGCGGACGCCGAAGGAAAGACACCGTTGCTAAGGGCGTGTGCCGACGGGCATTTTGACATCGCCATGATCTTTCTTGCACGCACTGATGTTGATGTGAACCACCAGACTCTGGAGGGTCGGTCCGCACTGATGTACGCCGCGCAGATGCCTGATGGACTGGCTGCTCTCAGACTCATGCTCGCCATCAAAGCGGTGGACGTGAGTGACCAAGAAAGATTTTCAAAAAATTTCTGTTGTCGTTTTAGAGTAGCGTAAGTTTTGTTATCTTATGGCTATACAACGCGTACTGTTTTTTGTCTGTCTACAACCCTTACAAACTTGATGATTGCGCATCTGGCAACTCTACAAAATCTACCTGACAACTCTGCATATAGGAAAAATATTCAGCTGTCAATTAATAAAATGAAATACAGTAAATTTAAAACCAGCAAAAAACGGTTTGTAAAGTACCCAATGGACAGCAAAGCTTACGCTGCCAGCTGCACAGATAGAACTTGATATTTTCGAAAAATTTTGCTCTTTTACTCGTCTTAATGACGATTTATTTCTCCTGCTTGTTTCCAAACAGCTTGAATGAATGTTTACATCCATGATCTCCTTCATCTCGTGTCTCTGAGTACTCTTGTAAAAATCTTCCATAATTGCATAATTGTAAATCCCCCAAATATGGGAATCATTTAAAAATCCATCGGTGGCTAACATGATCCTACTACCATATCCCCATTAATTAATTTTTAATATACACATACCTAAAATTTAATCCAAATTATTTACTTTTTATTAACCTGTTCGCGTTAACAAATCCGGGTTAATCCTTCAGAATGAACCGATCCCCAGTACATAATCCCCATTAACCATCCTAAACAATGCGCACTGGTCGCTGATGAGTACACGTGCTCTCATTAGTACACGTGCTCTCATTAGTACACGTGCTCTCATTGGTACACGTGCTCTCATTGGTACACGTGCTCTCATTAGTACACGTGCTCTCATTGGTACACGTGCTCTCATTAGTACACGTGCTCTCATTGGTACACGTGCTCTCATTGGTACACGTGCTCTCATTGGTACACGTGCTCTCATTAGCACACGTGCTCTCATTGGTACACGTGCTCTCATTAGTACACGTGCTCTCATTAGTGCACGTGCTCTCATTGGTGCATGTGCTCTCATTAGTACACGTGCTCTCATTAGCACACGTGCTCTCATTAGTACACGTGCTCTCATTAGCACACGTGCTCTCATTAGTACACGTGCTCTCATTAGTACACGCGCTCTCATTGGTGCATGTGCTCTCATTAGTACACGTACTCTCATTAGCACACGTGCTCTCATTAGTATACATGCCCTCATTAGTACACGTGCTCTCATTAGTACACGTGATCTCATTAGTACACATGCCCTCATTAGTACACGTGCTCTCATTAGTACACGTGCTCTCATTAGTACACATGCCCTCATTAGTACACGTGCTCTCATTAGTACACGTGTTCTCATTAGTACACATGCCCTCATAAGTACACGTGCTCTCGTGAGTACACGTACCCCCGCAGGTAAATGCTGCAGACGAGCACGGCTCCTCAGCGCTACTCCATGCCTGCAAGAGCGGCAACGTGGAGGCGGTGGCTGCCATCTTGGAGCGCTGCTCCATGGTGCCTTCACCCAGTGGCAGGTGAGTTTTGCCATCTTGGAGCGTTGATCCATGGTGCCATCCCCCAGTGGCAGGTGAGTGTTGCCATCTTGGAGCGTTGATCCATGGTGCCATCCCCCAGTGGCAGGTGAGTGTTGCCATCTTGAAGCGTTGATCCATGGTGCCATCCCCCAGTGGCAGGTGAGTGTTGCCATCTTGGAGCGTTGATCCATGGTGCCATCCCTAAGTGGCAGGTGAGTGTTGCCATCTTAGAGCGTTGATCCATGGTGCCATCCCCCAGTGGCAGGTGAGTGTTGCCATCTTAGAGCGTTGATCCATGGTGCCATCCCCCAGTGGCAGGTGAGCGTTGCCATCTTGGAGCGTTGATCCATGGTGCCATCCCTAAGTGGCAGGTAAGTGTTGCCATCCTGGAGCGCTGCTCCATGGTGTCATCAAAAAACGAGGGCTCATGACTTCATCATAATTTAATGTTGAATGCTCCAAGTTTGAAGTCATTTTCCTCGTTGTATTTTTTTACTTTTTATAACTGAATAATAAATTTTAGGTTTCCTGGATTCAATCTTTTTTGCTTCCTATAAATTGACTTGACATGATACATCGTAAAATAAATTAATAGTAATGAACATTACAACTGATTGTTCTTTTAGTAATGTGCTCGCGATAGCCATGTGCTATAGGTTCCGCCGCCGTGCGGCCGGGACCCGGGTTCGAAACTCGGCGCTGGCAGTGGCGATTTTCTCTGTTGGGTATAAGAGAAAAATTCAAAGCACAATACCCCACTCTGCCCAGGTGTCTGAAATGGGTACCGGTCTTGACCGGGGGAAAGCGTCATGGCGTCCTGGCGTTAGTTATAAGGCATTTGAAAATCCAATGTATAAGATGATATGCATCAGGCTTGGTTGGAAATAAAGCATCCGTAGATGCCTTCATTATTTAGTAATGATGATAAGTGATTATCTTCGTATTTTAACACGAATTGAACTGGAACAATAGACATTATGATAAATTGCAATATTTAGCAGTTAGTAGTTAATAGGCAGTAGTTAATAGGCAGTAGTTAATAGGCAGTAGTTAATAGGCAGTAGTTAATAGGCAGTAGTTAATAGGCAGTAGTTAATAGGCAGTAGTTAATAGGCAGTAGTTAATAGGCAGTAGTTAATAGGCTACCTGTTAACTACTAAAATATTCTCACAAGCGTCACAGATATGCCCATCCAGCACTTCACGCTGCGCTGGTCAAATCTTCATTGTTTACCCACAAAAAAATGCATCCAGAGTGATAATATCCGTCGTATATTAGCATGTAATATTCATAATATATAAACAGGTTCAAGATCGTTTATACAATGCCAGCACATCAAAATTAGTTCAACCAACGAAAAAGACGCTTCGGAGGCACGAAAAAGAGTTTTCCCAGCAACCTAGCTCTAGAAACCTATATTTTAATTAGGGAAATGTTCAAAATACCCCGACTTGTAGACACCCTACCCTCTACCCATACAGTGCAAAAATTATACTCTCACTACTGCTACAATACAAACACCAAAAGTAACAGCTCTCATCAACGAGAACTTATTTTATTATCTTAGCACGTCTTGTGAGAAGAGAACAAATTTGACGCCCCAGGAAAAGCCATCAAAAGGTCAATTTTGGTCAAAGTCTGGCTATGATGCCATTGGCAAAATTATCACTTGATGGCGAGGGGCGGCTTCTTTGATGGTTTGGGATGTCGTATATACTGGAGCAGCATTAAGTCCATTGATTATTGTTATTCATCAAAGTTCCGGAGTCAACGCAGAAAATTGGACGTTTGCCCAAAGAAAACCATTATTACTCCTGGCTAAGAAACATTTCAAAAATAGTCATTGGAGCAATACCTATTCAACACTCTCTCATGGAACTGAGAAAACACATGAGTGATTGGCAATCCAATGTTCTCTAATTCATTTCGAGAGAACACTGGCCTCCTTCAGCACCAGATCTTAACCCTCTTGATTTCAGTACCAGATCCAATTTGAAAAATGAAATATCAGGTGCATATCACTTAAATTTGGATGTTCTCGAAGCAAAACTCACCAGATAGTGTCAAATTCATTAAAACGATAAGAGGGAATTGTGCACTACTTGTTCCAAATGCCTCCAACGCGCTGTCTATACAAATTGGCGGCATTTTAAATAAAATGGGCATATATTCAGTATCTACTTGGTCTGTTAAAAATTCGCTTCTTTTGTTTTTAGGTAATCTTTTATTGATTGAAAATGGGCAAAAATACTTGTAGCGCTGATAATTATTGAACATCCTTTATTGTTATGTATCTACCTGCTAAGGACTTTTATACAAAAATATTCTTAAAACCCACTTCTATTATTTTTGCGTATCAACCTATTTGAGCATAGATTATTTTCCATTTTTGCTCTCTTAACTTTTGAAATTCGCTGTTATGCAGCTTTGAAATCAGTACCAGAGATACCATGCCCGTATCCACATTCTTATAATAGTTTGATCAGCTTCTTTGTTCGCTTGGTTGTTACTGTCCATGCTCTGCTTTTCGTATAAACTTAGGGGAAAATTTCCTACTCTCATTTTGATGATCCAGAAGAGAAATATATCACAAGCTGAATGTATTATGGACACAGTCTGTTACAAATGATGATTAGCCAGGAATATTTTCCTAAAATTAGCTAAGCAGGAATCGCGGAAAAACGATGCATCCATTATAAAAAAAGTAAATGAAGAAGAAACTAATAATAGTGATACTAAAAAACTTCAAGCAACTTCACTCATACATTAATGATGAACGCAATTTTTTATTCTTAAAAGCGTTTTTAAAATTTTATCACTTCCCGCTGCTCTTTAGTTTTTTTGTGTTCCCCGTAGTTCTTCGAATCATGCCACGAAGAACATTAATTTTTTGATTGAAACTGCTTTTAGATTTTTGAACCATGAAATGGGAACATATGTAGATTTCGATGAGCGTCCAAACGTATGCGATGTTGCAACATCTTAGTTAAGCTACAGGGCGCTCCCAAAAAATGTAGTCACTCTTTGACTGTCCATTGATCTTGTATTTTATTTTGATGGGAATGTTTATTGAAATGAATACCAGTCTGGTGTAATAAATCAAAGGAAAAAGCTCTTTTTCAATTAATGCCCTGAAAGAAACCTTGGTTACACCTGAAACCAAAATAAAAATGCATGAGTAATTATCAATCAAAAGATGAGTACATTTTTTTGAGACACCCTGTATTGATCGTCAGGATTATTATTTTACCCGAAATTTAAATGAGCACATTTGACCATCGTCACCAGAAAGAAGTCAATATGGCATGATAACATTCGACTATCGTGGCCAGAAAAAGCATATAGCATATTGTTAGATGATTTCAGTAGCCGAGTCCTTTTTTGGATGGCGTTTTATTAAAGTCTCTGTCTTAGGGTTTTTCTGAGGGTTGTTATGCTTTCTTCGGAGAAGAGAAGATTCGTTTTTATGTTTTCTATTTTTATTTTTACGGTAAACAAGGTTAGTCGCAGAGTCATTCAATATTGGGTAAGACGGTTCCGAAATTCCAGGGAGCTGACCGAAATTCTTTTCGTCGCTGTGTCGAATTTCGTATCAGCCGGATTCAAGGGGGTTTGGCGAGTATCTAGGATACTCGGATTAAATTCCGGCGAACATTAATTACAAAGCCGGGAGCGTAATTCTATAATATCCTTCTGGCCATACTGGCGCGGGGCCTAACACATATGTAAGCCATGGTATTCTGCTGTCGCCACTGAGGAGGGACGAGAGCCCTCTAGTCACCGTAGAAAAAACAAGGTAGGGTCAAACCAATTATTTTTTTGTCGAACGTGTGGCAACGCTGACATCATGGCAACGAACCAATAGCAGCGCTTATATTGCATCTGGCAACACTGCTAGCCCCAAATTTGGCATCACTATTGGCCTAACGACATGACGCAGTGGTGCCATCATGAAGTTTGTTTGAAATAACGCCGCTCTACTGGCTAGCCGAACGAGGGGAGGTGCATTTTGCTCCATAGAAATGACTCGACCTTGATTCCTCCAGCGTGCCTCTGGTCTTCCCCCTGGGGACGTGCTGACATGAGGCCCCGACTAGTGACATGGGTATTACGATACCCATATGTGTGTCAACTAAGAATCTTTATGTTGAGACATTTTAAAATCCAATATTGGTTTTTGTATCATCTGTATTTTATATAAACTATTTTCATTGTTTGTTTTCTCCCTTACCAGATACCACCTGCTGGAGGACGACGCGGACGACCAGGGCTACACGCCGCTCATGTGGGCTACGCTGCTCGGCTTCAACGACATCGTCAGGCTGCTGCTGCAGGTGGTGTGGTGCTCCCGTCTTGTGGCTGTGTTGGGGTAGTTTGTGTGTTTGGGTCTACTTGTGTCATCTTATGGGTCAACTTATGTCCTCTTTTGGGTCAACTTGTGTCCTCTTTTGGGTCAACTTGTGTCCTCTTTTGGGTCAACTTGTGTCATCTTATGGGTCAACTTATGTCCTCTTTTGGGTCAACTTGTGTCCTCTTCTGGGTCTACTTGTGTCCTCTTTTGGGTCAACTGATGTCTTCTTTTGGGTCAACTTGTGTCCTCTTTTGGGTCAACTTATGTCCTCTTTTGGGTCAACTTGTGTCCTCTTTTGGGTCTACTTGTGTGCTATTTTGGGTCAACTTGTGTCCTCTTTTGGGTCTACTTGTGTCCTCTTTTGGGTCAACTTGTGTCCTCTTTTGGGTCAACTTATGTCCTCTTTTGGGTCAACTTGTGTCCTCTTTTGGGTCTACTTGTGTCCTCTTTTGGGTCAACTTGTGTCCTCTTTTGGATCAACTTATGTCCTCGTTTGGGTCAACTTGTGTCCTCTTTTGGGTCAACTTATGTCCTCTTTTGGGTCAACTTGTGTCCTCTTTTGGGTCTACTTGTGTCCTCTTTTGGTTCAACTTATGTCCTCTTTTGGGTCAACTTGTGTCCTCTTTTGGGTCAACTTGTGTCCTCTTTTGGATCAACTTATGTCCTCGTTTGGGTCAACTTGTGTCCTCTTTTGGGTCAACTTGTGTCCTCTTTTGGGTCAACTTGTGTCCTCTTTTGGGTCAACTTATGTCCTCTTCTGGGTCTACTTGTGTCCTCTTTTGGGTCAACTGATGTCTTCTTTTGGGTCAACTTGTGTCCTCTTTTGGGTCAACTTATGTCCTCTTTTGGGTCAACTTGTGTCCTCTTTTGGGTCTACTTGTGTGCTATTTTGGGTCAACTTGTGTCCTCTTTTGGGTCTACTTGTGTCCTCTTTTGGGTCAACTTGTGTCCTCTTTTGGGTCAACTTATGTCCTCTTTTGGGTCAACTTGTGTCCTCTTTTGGGTCTACTTGTGTCCTCTTTTGGGTCAACTTGTGTCCTCTTTTGGATCAACTTATGTCCTCGTTTGGGTCAACTTGTGTCCTCTTTTGGGTCAACTTATGTCCTCTTTTGGGTCAACTTGTGTCCTCTTTTGGGTCTACTTGTGTCCTCTTTTGGTTCAACTTATGTCCTCTTTTGGGTCAACTTGTGTCCTCTTTTGGGTCAACTTGTGTCCTCTTTTGGATCAACTTATGTCCTCGTTTGGGTCAACTTATGTCCTCTTCTGGGTCTACTTGTGTCCTCTTTTGGGTCAACTGATGTCTTCTTTTGGGTCAACTTGTGTCCTCTTTTGGGTCAACTTATGTCCTCTTTTGGGTCAACTTGTGTCCTCTTTTGGGTCTACTTGTGTGCTATTTTGGGTCAACTTGTGTCCTCTTTTGGGTCTACTTGTGTCCTCTTTTGGGTCAACTTGTGTCCTCTTTTGGGTCAACTTATGTCCTCTTTTGGGTCAACTTGTGTCCTCTTTTGGGTCTACTTGTGTCCTCTTTTGGGTCAACTTGTGTCCTCTTTTGGATCAACTTATGTCCTCGTTTGGGTCAACTTGTGTCCTCTTTTGGGTCAACTTATGTCCCCTTTTGGGTCAACTTGTGTCCTCTTTTGGGTCTACTTGTGTCCTCTTTTGGTTCAACTTATGTCCTCTTTTGGGTCAACTTGTGTCCTCTTTTGGGTCAACTTGTGTCCTCTTTTGGATCAACTTATGTCCTCGTTTGGGTCAACTTGTGTCCTCTTTTGGGTCAACTTGTGTCCTCTTTTGGGTCAACTTGTGTCCTCTTTTAGGTCAACTTATGTCCTCTTGTGGGTCAACTTATATCCTCTTTTGGGTCTACTTGTGTCCTTTTTTGGGTCAACTTATGACCTCTTTTGGGTCAACTTATGTCCTCTTCTGGGTCTACTTGTGTCCTGTTTTGGATCAAATTTTCGTTTGCATCAACTTATTTCCACTTTTGGATCATCTTATATTCTCTTTAGGATTAACTGATATTCCCTTTTTGGTCAACTTATCTACTCTTTTTGGTCAACCTGTGTCCTCTTTTGGGTCAACTTATACACACTTTTGGGTCAACTTATATCCTCTTTTGGATCAACTCATATTTTGTTTAGATCAACTTATATTTCCTTTGGATAAACTTGAATTTTCGTTTGAATCAACTAATATTTTCGTTTGAATCAACTAATATTTTCGTTTGAATCAACTAATATTTTCGTTTGAATCAACTAATATTTTCGTTTGAATCAACTAATATTATCGTTTGAATCAACTAATATTATCGTTTGAATCAACCAATATTATCGTTTGAATCAACTAATATTTTCGTTTGAATCAACTAATATTATCGTTTGAATCAACTAATATTTTCGTTTGAATCAACTAATATTATCGTTTGAATCAACTAATATTATCGTTTGAATCAACTAATATTTTCGTTTGAATCAACTAATATTATCGTTTGAATCAACTAATATTTTCGTTTGAATCAACTAATATTATCGTTTTATTCAACTAATATTTTCATTTGAATCAACTAATATTTTCGTTTGAATCAACTAATATTATCGTTTGAGTCAACTAATATTTTCGTTTGAATCAACTAATATTATCGTTTGAATCAACTAATATTATCGTTTGAATCAACTAATATTTTCGTTTGAATCAACTAATATTTTCGTTTGAATCAACTAATATTTTCGTTTGAATCAACTAATATTATCGTTTGAATCAACTAATATTTTCGTTTGAATCAACTAATATTATCGTTTGAATCAACTAATATTTTCGTTTGAATCAACTAATATTTTCGTTTGAATCAACTAATATTTTCGTTTGAATCAACTAATATTTTCGTTTGAATCAACTAATATTTTCGTTTGAATCAACTAATATTTTCGTTTGAATCAACTAATATTTTCGTTTGAATCAACTAATATTTTCGTTTGAATCAACTAATATTTTCGTTTGAATCAACTAATATTTTCGTTTGAATCAACTAATATTATCGTTTGAATCAACTAATATTTTCGTTTGAATCAACTAATATTTTCGTTTGAATTAACTAAAATTTCAACTCAAACGCACGTGCTATTATAGATTTATGTGCGTGGGCTCTTGTTGAGTTGGGTGCGTGTACTTTTATTTAGATGTACGCGAGTACTTGCATTCAGCTATCATGAATTGTACGAAAGTCTCTTTTATAAACCTCAACTTACACGGATAACACTATAATATACTGATAACAATATATACGGATAACAATATATATACACTGATAACAATATATACGGATAACGGTATACATACTGATAACAATATATACGGATAACGGTATACATACTGATAACAATATATACGGATAACATTATATGAACTGGTAACAACATATACGGATAACAATATATGGACTGAAAACAATATATACGGATACCACAATACGGATAACAATGCACAATTATGAGTTATTCAATACCTTACTCGATTTCAGTTAGAAACACATGAAATGTGTTTTTTTGCCGTATAATTTTAGGTTCGCGTAAGACGACGTCGTATAGCTCCAGGACGGACTACGGGATAATAAACGAATATCAGCGCTAGAGGCAACGATAATTAGGGACTAGGGCTGGAGCAACGGAATCTTGGATATTTACATGTGTATAAAAACGGAAGAAAACTAAACACTTGGTAATTGCGTTCATTTAACCAAAAGATTACAGCTTCTGAAAATTTATTTTTATTCATAATTATGAAATATCATTATAATCTGGTTTTAAATTTCTCGTTCCATAATTTGGAAATATCATTGTAATCTAGCTTTAAATTCCTCGTTCCATAATTGTAAATATCATTATAATCTAGCTTTAATATTCTCGTTCCATAATTGGAAATATCATTATAATTTAGATTTAAATTCCTCGTTCCATAATTGGAAATATCATTATAATTTAGCTTTAAAATTCCTCGTTCCATAATTGGAAATATCATTATAATTTAGCTTTAAATTCCTCGTTCCATAATTGGAAATATCATTATAATTTAGCTTTAAAATTCTTTCATGACATTTTATTTTCTCAAGTTTAAAGTTATTTTCTTTGGTTTAGCTGATGAGACTTGTATATATGTCAATAAACACCTACATTAAAAAAATAAATGAGTACTGGGTGATCGAAAAGCGAGTATATTTTTTGTGGGTACCCTGAAAATTTCAAAAAAATAGCAGAACGCCATGCTGTGATATTTTCTATATTCGACTATTTTTATACTCTTTGTAATTCTAATTCGAGGACTAATTCCCCCTATTCCCTCCTCTCCAGGTCAAAGGGCTACAACCCAACACCCTCACGCCCGACGGCCTCAGTGCACTGGGCTTGGCGTGCGAGTGTGGTCACGTGAACGTCGTGCAGTCCCTCACGTCTCATCCCTCGGTGGACGTCAACGCCGGCAGCGACCACGGGCGTGGGGCGCCTATCGTTGCCGCCCTCGAGGTGAAATGCAGTGCCTATTGTTGCCGCCCACGAGGTGAAATGCAGGGCCTATCGTTGTCGCTGTCTAGGTGAAATACTGTGCCTATTGTTGCCCTTTCGAGGTGAAATGCAGTTCCTACTGTTGCCGCCTTCGAGGTGAAATACAGTGCCAATCGTTGCTACCCTCTAGGTGAAATGCAGTGCCTATTGTTTCCGCTCTCGAGGTGAAATGCAGGGCCTGTTGTTGCCGCCCTCGAGGTAAAATACAGTGACTATCGTTGCTGCCCTCGAGGTGAAATGCAGTGCCTATTGTTGCCGCCCGAAAGGTGAAATGCAGTGCCTGCTGTTGCCGCCTTCTAGGTGAATTGCAGTGCCTGTTGTTGCCGTCGTCTGGGTGAAATACAGTGCCTATTGTTGCTACTTTCTGGCGGAGATGCAGTGTCTGTTTTTGCCGCCCTCTAGGTGAAATACACTGCCTATTGTTGCCGCCCTCGAAGTCAGACACAGTGCCTAGTGTTGCCACTCTCAGAAAAAATTCAGCGTCCATTGCATCTATTTTTCTGGCAAGCTTTGGTTTATATCCCGCAAATTCAATCATTCAATTCAATTTTACTTCATTTCATATTCAGCATTTCATTATAGTTATTTAATGCGTGTTCAGCAGTGCCACTGTGCAGAGGACTATGATCGGTAGGCTGCCGAGCATACCGACTTCACTCGAGCCCAAGTAACCGAAAAATTGCTGGTAAACCAAAAGTCTAGACGCCTTTCATACAACAACCCTGTACATACTTATGCTTCAATTTCTCCTTTTGTGTTTGGGAATCAGCGTTCTCGGAGAAAAATATGAAGTCCTGAGCAGAGGGTCGAGTAGACCTTCCTTTTTTTGTTGAAGTAAAAAAGTGGATTTTCATTTAACCTTTTTTTCGGTTCACTGATGCTCTGATTTTCATCACCGACTACTTTCTTCTTCAACTTTTATCTTGTTTCAAGAACTCCCTTCCTAACATGCTGTTACTATGCATAGCGAATATTGTGTGAGAACACACCTCCTGCATAGGCTCCTCTTTCTTTTAACTCCAAACAAAACATTGACTTCCTCTCTTTGAAACACTTTTGCAGTTGCAGTGGTTAAGGGGGAGGGGCGGGGCTTGGTTAGCCGTTAACTGTGGCAGGTTAAGCTGGAGTTCAATACTCAACCCAAATTGAAAGTTAATTGGAGTAAGCAATATCATAAATAACGAACAATAACTAAATCACGCCTTCATTTACCTTTGATTAAGTATTTACGAAAAATGATTATGTGACGACTGGTCAGTACGCAGCGTTTTGAAAATCTCCTCAGCAACCACCGGTGGGTGCTTCCAACGTGTTAAACTAACATAATTAAACATAATTTATTAAACTAACACCTATTCAAAAACTTTGTATTGCCAGCGCTACCAGCACGAGTGCGTGTGCGTGTTGCTCCAGCACCCGGCGCACTCCCTGGCGCAGTCCGGCGTGCGGGCCCCGTACCTGCCGCCTGCTCTGAAGGCCTCTGTCGACCTGTACAACCAGCACTCGCAGGTGGGACTGTGCAGGCAGACTATACAACCAGTACTCGCAGGTGGGACTGTGCAGCCACATTGTACAAGCATTTTCATTCGTCCTCCCCATCCTCTGCTGCACGCAAAAAGATAGTTCTTGGGTAAATAATTTTCATCAAAATGTTTTCCGATTCAATATATTCCACAGAGGGAGGTTGCAGAAAATACTAAATTGGGAGTTGATACGCCATGGCATAAAAGCTCCTTCTGAAATCGGCCGCACGCAGTGCTCTTACATAACAAGTTGTCCCCATTCATTAAAAACAACTTTCGTGTTCCTCAAGGATCCATTCTTGGTCCGCTATTGTTTTCTATTTTCATTAAAGATTTCCCTCCAATGCCTTCTAACACTCTAATCTCATTGTACGCAGATGATGTTCAAATTGCAATGACAAAATCAGAAATACCACAGACGCAAATTAAGGCTGAAGTCCTTTTGATCAGCCTAAAATCATGGTATGACCAAAATGATCTCAATCTAAATGCGAGTAAAACGCAATTCATTATTTTTGGGTCCAAAGACTCAATTAAAATAATTCCAAATCTTAGTCTTACGGTTGGGAATGATGAAATTAAACCATCAGAAAAAGTTAAAATTCACGGATTTGGTTCGACAGAAACATTTTCTTAAATCCCACGTTGAGAAAACTTGCAACAAAATTTACGAAACTTTAATGTTTTTTCATCTTATAAAAAGTATGCGCGACGAAAAATTCAGATTATTCTCCATTGAATCTTTACATTTATCGCGTATTGACTATTGTACTGGGTATAGGAAGATATACCTCAATATCTTCAAAAAGAGTTATAAAAATGCATGAATTTCTCAGCTAAGGTGGCAGTCAAATTTAAATTCAAAAGGAGTGATCACGTAACACCTCTCCTAAATAAGCTCGACTGGACTCCTATTCAAGAAAGGTTTCTCGTGCACAAAGCTCAATACGCCTTCTCTTTTTATCTTCCTCAGAACAATGCTGAAAGAGTGTAATTCCATCCCCCCACCGTCACCAACCTAAAGCTGAATGAGAGACATGATGTCTTAATCGAATACCGTTCATCTAACATTGGGCAGAAAGCTCAATCAATATCAGGCGCCTTACTGTGAAACAAACTTCCCCAGAGCATCAAAATCCCTCAAACATTGAAGAGAATTCAAAAACAAGTTAGCTCGTAATCCAATACATTCCACAGAAGGAAGTTGTAAAGTAAATCATCATCAGTCATCACGATAATTGTTTTATCTAAAACGTGCTACAAAAGGAAGATGGCATGTTTATCCTTTTATAAAAGATAAAACTTTTCCTTTTACTTTTTATAAAGGAATATCATCAAGCTTCTTGATGATGTTTAACGGTTAACACATCCCACAGCCGCGGTCAGCGCTGGTGCTCAGCTCGAGTCCCCCCAGCCTCGTCGTGGACGGAGGCACGAAGGCCGGTCGAGGCAGCAGTGTCACGAGCGCCACCGAGGTTGGGTCAGCTCTGCTCAAGCTGCCTAGACCCTTCCAGGTGAGCTGATCTAACATTTGGGTCAACAAGGGAGAAAACCAAGCGACATTGTAGAGTGTGATATTTGCACAAGGTCTTTCAAATAAATCCGTTCGAATTTAAAACGTTGGTAAATCTAATCCCCGGTAGAATGGCCTATTTGGGTTCGAGTTTTCAGTAGATCCGTCCAAATTAAATACGTTGGTGACTCTGATCCCTGTTTAAGTTGGCAACTTTAGCGTGCATCAGTTATTCTTAGTTGTCTGTGAAGCTGAGAATCAAATTTTAGGGTTCGTTGCATAAACATTACGCATTGGAGCAGTTGAAATGTTCGCCATCTGAGGACTTTGCCGTCGGCCAAAACACAGCCTTTACTGCAAAAATCCCTTCAGTATCCTACCCACAGTTTACAATGCTTATGATCATTTCCGTAAATCCGGTCAAAATCGTAGAGTCTACCTCGCATCAATTAAAGAAAAAATTCGTAAATTACGTATTATAGCTGGCTTAAAAATAAGCGGCAAAGCTAATTCAACCTTGTCATTATTGATATTGGCTTTAAAAAAGCTCGTCAGAATCATGAAAATTCACAAAACAATCACTCACTTTCGCTTACTTTTTTATCCACGAGGTAGAAAGCATATCCTAACCAACAAGATGAAAGAAGTTCCTTTTAAAAGTCGCAATAAGGTTTTGAACTGGTTGAAGACAAATGGATCGACCACGTAGTTCTCTTTTGATATTTCTACAGCTGATTGGGCTTGTAACAAACGTTACGATTTCTGAATTTCTTCTTCAAGCACTGACGTTCAACCCACGATGACCACACAGAATTCAGCAGGTCTCATGGCCCTCTGCTTGATTTCGATTGAGGGTGACCGTCTGCAACAGGTGGTTTACCACCTGCACGTCCTCGACAGGCGGTACACTAACTGTACCGACTGCCACAGGTGGTACACTAACTGCACCGTCCTCAACAGGCGGCACACTAACTGCACCGACTGCCACAGGTGGTACACTAACTGCACCGACTGCCACAGGTGGTGCAACACGAGATACGCAGCCCCAGCACGGAAGCGCTCGGTGACATCATCCGTACCTTCACGCAACGCATCGACCCAGAGGGCACCGTCCTGCTGCACCTGTCTGGAGAGGTGGGTGGGCCCTGTGCTGGGTGCTGTGTTGTGCCGGGTCCTGTCTCATACTGAGTGTTGTCTCATGCTGGGCCCTGTGCTGGGTCCTGTGTTGTGCTGGGTCATGTCCCATGCTGAGTGCTGTCTCATGCTGGGCCCTGTGCTGGGTCCTGTCCCATGCTTAGTGCTGTCTCATGCTGTGCCCTGTGCTGGGTTCCTGTGCTGTGCTGGGTCCTGTCCCATGCTTAGTGCTGTCTCATGCTGGGCCCTGTGCTGGGTTCCTGTGCCGTGCTGGGTCCTGTCCCATGCTTAGTGCTGTCTCATGCTGGGCCCTGTGCTGGGTTCCTGTGCTGTGCTGGATTATGTCATGCTGGGCTCTATTCCTCATTCCTTAGCCTTGTCCCCCTTCTTATTGTGCTTTGTTTTCCTCCTTTCACTGAACTTTGTCCTCTCTCCTGCGCCTTGTCCCTATTTTACTGGGTGCAGTTCTCTCCCCTACTGCGCCTTGTTCCAATTTTACTGGGGCTAGTTCGCTCCCCTACTGCGCCTTGTCCCCATTTTACTGGTGCAGTTCTCGCCCCTACTGCGCCTTGTCCCCATTTTACTGGTGCAGTTCTCGCCCCTACTGCGCCTTGTCCCCATTTTACTGGGTGCAGTTCTCGCCCCTACTGCGCCTTGTCCCCATTTTACTGGGTGCAGTTTTCTCCCCTACTACGCCATGTCCCCATTTTACTGGGGCTAGTTCTCTCCCCTACTGCGCCTTGTCCCCATTTTACTGGGTGCAGTTCTCGCCCCTACTGCGCCTTGTCCCCATTTTACTGGGTGCAGTTTTCTCCCCTACTACGCCATGTCCCCATTTTACTGGGGCTAGTTCTCTCCCCTACTGCGCCTTGTCCCCATTTTACTGGGTGCAGTTCTCGCCCCTACTGCGCCTTGTCCCCATTTTACTGGGTGCAGTTTTCTCCCCTACTACGCCATGTCCCCATTTTACTGGGGCTAGTTCTCTCTCATACTGCGCCTTGTCCCCATTTTACTGGGTGCAGTTCTCTCCTACTGGGCCTTGTATTTTGGAATGGAGCCCCCAATTTCCTTTGCGCTGGCAGCAGCAATTCGTTTCAAATTTTATGATATTTATTCCTTCTTCCCTCATCATCCGCTTAGGATAGCCATCGTGGCAACGTTATCGGGTTTAAGATTACTCCCACCGCTTAGGCATCCCAACCTGAGGACAACCTAAAATCCTATGCCTATTTATGCTTGATTGGATATCACTGAACCTTGCATTAAATGTACTTTTTAATTTGAAAAAGAGGAAATACGAGGCCTGTCTAAAAAGTATCCGACCTTTGGCCAGAAAAAATATTTCGAATACCTGTCGGAGTTGGGACCCTAATCCCCTTCAAAGTATGCCCCTTGTGCTTGCACACACTTAGCCCACCGATCCTTCCACTGCTGGAAACACCTCTGGTAGTTTTTTTTTAGAATGGTGTTCAGCTCCATCGTCGCATTGCCTGTTTGACTCCTTCGATGCTGACTGTTTTCTTTGATGTCCGTGGAATTGTGCATCACGAATACGCACCGGAAGGACAAACAGTGACAAAGGAGTACTATCAGGATGTTCTCCGGCGACTTCGTGATGCAGTTCGGCGCAAAAGACCAGACATGTGGACTGCGAACAACTGGCACTTGCATCACGACAACGCGCCCGCACATTCATCCCATTTGATCCGCAATTTCTTGGCCAAACATGGAATTACGACCGTTCGCCAACCTCCCTACTCTCCAGACCTGGCTCCTTGCGACTTCTGGTTGTTTCCAAAATTGAAGACACCACTGAAAGGATCCCGTTTTGAGAGTAGAGAAGAGATAATGCGGAACGCGACGACAGAGCTGAACACCATTCCAAAAGAAGACTTCCAGAGGTGTTTCCGGCAGTGGAAGGATCGGTGGGCTAAGTGTGTGGAAGCACAAGGAGCCTACTTTGAAGGGGATTAGGGTCCCAACCCCGTCAGGTTGTTGAAGTATTTTTTCTGGCCAAAGGTCGGATACTTTTTCGACAGGCCTCGTATAATGAAATTTACACCGGGCAAGTCTGGTTAAACAAACTGAAGGGGAACTTAGATCGGGTTTGGTTCAGTTGAGTAGAAAAAATTTTGGTGTCTAAGGTTAGTGTAAGAAAAGAAAATTTAATTTGAGGTTCATGTTGTGGATTACTTTTGCGTAAATTGATGTTAGATGAGGCTGTAAAGGGCCTGAAGTATGGCAACCAAACCCCTCCTGCTGATAACCCCTTTCCCACATCATGATAACCCCCTCATGATAACCCTCTCATGATAACCCCCTCATGATAACCTGCCTCTTGACAACCCCTCATGGTAACTCCCCTATTTACAACCCCCTCATGATAACCCACTCATGATAACCTCCTCATGATAACCCCCTCATGGCAACTCCCCTATTTACAACCCCCTCATGATAACCCCCTCATGATAACCTCCTCATGATAACCTCCTCATGATAACCTCCTCATGATAACCTCCTCATGATAACCCCATCATGATAACCAACTCATGATAACCCCCTCATAATAACCTCCTCATGATAATCTCCTCATGATAACCCCATCATAATAACCCCTCATAACCCGCTCATGATAACCCCCTCAAGATAACCCCCTCATGATAACCCCCTCATGATAACCCCCTCATAATAACCCCCTCATGATAACCCCCTCATGATAACCTCCTCATGCTAACCTCCTCATGATAACCCCCTCATGATAACCCCCTCATGATAACCCCCTCATGATAACCCCCTCATGATAACCCCTTCATGATAACCCCCTCATAATAACCCCCTCAAAGTAACCCCCTCATGATAACCCCCTCATCATAACCCCCTCATAATAACCTCCTCATGATAACCCCCTCATGATAACCCCCTCATGATAACCCCCTCATGATAACCTCCTCATGATAACCCCCTCATGATAACCCCCTCATGATAACCCCCTCATGATAACCCCCTCATGATAACCCCCTCATGATAACCCCATCATAATAACCCCTCATAACCCCCTCATGATAACCCCCTCATGATAACCTCCTCATGATAACCCCCTCATGATAACCCCCTCATAATAACCCCCTCATGATAACCCCTCATGATAGCCCCCTCATGATAGCCCCCTCATGATAACCCCCTCATGATAACCCCCTTCATGAAAACTTCCTCATGATAACTCCCTCATGATAACTCCCCTCTTGACAACCCCCTTATGATAACTCCCCTCTTGACAACCCCCTTATGATAACTCCCCTCTTGACAACCCTCTCATAATAACCCCCTCACAACCCCCAGCTGCTGATAACCCCGTTCGGGCCTGCGCTGCTGCTGCCCCCCAAAGCCCCCCACTGCGGCCCCCCCAACGTGCTGCTGTCCTCCATCCTAGCCGCCATGGCGCCCTCACGTACGCTGGTCGTGACGCTGGACGTGCTGCACGTGAGCCTCGCCCCCTCCATGTGCAGTGCGGGGGTCGATCCCCCCTGCCTCGTCCTGCCCCCTCTCGTGCACCCCAACATGGCCGTCATTGTGGGGGTCAACGGGCCATCGAAGCGGGTGGGTGTTGCTGGGCTGTCTGGGCCAGTGCTGGGCTGGTTAGGCCATTGCTAGGCTGTCTGAGCCGGTGCTGGACTGTCTGGGCCAGTGCTGGGCTGTCTGGGCCAGTGCTGGGTTGTCTGGGCCAGTGCTGGGCTTTCTGGGCCAGTGCTGGGCTGTTTGGGCCAGTGCTGGGCCGTCTGGGCCAGTGCTGGGCTGTCTGGGCCAGTGCTGGGCTGTCTGGACCTGTTCTGGACCATCTGGGCTAGTGCTGGGCTGTCTGGGCCAGTGCTGGACTGTCTGGGCCAGTGCTGGGCTGTCTGGGCTTGTGCTGGACCATCTGGGCCAGTGCTGGGCTGTCTGGGCCAGTGCTGGACTGTCTGGGCCAGTGCTGGGCTGTCTGGGCCTGTGCTGGACCATCTAGGCCATATCCGGGCTATTTGGGCCAGTGCTAAGCTGTCGTGACCAGTGTTGTTTATGCAGCAGCTCAATCTTTACTTTGTTACTTTGTCCTCTATCTTTCATCTTGTTTGATGAACCCATTTCCTAACTCACAATTACTTAGCACTGGGGATCTTGGGTGAGAAAACATTTTGTGCATAGAACACTGCTTCAACAATTAAATGATCTGCTGTACTTAACAACGCATAGTTAGTGTTGATGACTCTGTATCTTGCAGCCGTAGCATGCGTGTTCATGCCTCGATGTAACTGTTTTATTTCCGTATGCGTTTCCATAATGTAGCTGATTTGTCCGTAGGCGTTTTCACGATGTAACTGATTTTTTTCCCCGCAGGCATTTGGAAGCAGACGAGGGTCTCCCTTCAGCGAAGCTCTGACGCCCGAAATTTTGCATGGCGTGACCCTGCAACAGCTACATCAACGCACTATTGTTAACCTCAAAAGAAGGCAAGAAGGCGATTTGAAAGACACGGAACAGCGCGTTGAACTACCTCCACAGACGCACGAAAGAAGCCCCAAATCAGAACCTGGACCTGCACCGGGAAGCGACTCGAAGCAAGACGAACGGATGTCCAAGCCGTCGGAGCCTGGAACTCCACTGCGCCAAGAGGGAGATGGTCAAATGTCTCCAAAATCTTTACCAAAAGTCGGGACCCAAGCGCATCAGCCTTTGGCGAGCCAAAGCAGTGTGGATGCCAAGCCTAAAGTTAATGAAACCGATAGCAAAATAGCAAAAGATTCCTCTGGTGATAACGGAAAAACGACATCGGTTTCCAAGTCTGGGGCTTTCGACACGAAAGATCCACCGCCTGGCGAAACTGGGTCTAAAGATCTCAGTGTTGCCACAGGTGGAGACGCTTTAGAAATCCCTCAAACAGGGACCTACAAACCCGTGTACGGCAGCGAAGACGAGGCTGAAGAATTGAATTCCTTTGCAGATATAAGGGCCAAGTTCGACGTGGCCATCAAAAAGCTTTCCCCGCCCACTCACGAAGGGCAGCGACCTCCGGAGAGCAAACCAGAGTCCAGTGAAACAACCAACAAGTCGAACGAAGGTGTCACAAAAGCCGACCCGCAAGATGCACTCCCGGGGTCCGGCCCTCAAACCTCGACAAAAAGAGACGGTGATCATTCAGCAGCAAAGTTTGAAACGAGTGCTGTACAAAACGAAAATGCAACAGCGAATGTAACGCAGAACTACTCGCTGCTAAGTCAAGGTCCGATTGTGTTCTTCGCATCCAACATTGCTGACGACTGGAGATTTTAGCTCGTTAATTTTCCTCTTTACCATTGCAGAAAACTGGAGATTTCAGCTCGTTAATTCTCCTCTTCACCGTTGCAGAAAACTGGAGATTTTAGCTCGTTAATTCTTCTCTTTACCGTTCCAAAAAACTGGAGATTTTAGCCCATTCGTTTCCTCCTTCACGGTTCACTCCGCAGGCTGCATGTTCTAACGTGCAAAGCAAGATTTATGGATAAAGCAGATAGCTTTTAAAATTACTTTGTTTCGCTATTAAACTTCATATTGTACATAAGAGCCCATCAGATGGTCAGAGTTGTTGAGCAAAAAGATTCTCTGCGCTATTCTCTGGTATACATTAGATCGAACTAAACAGACTCGTATGGAACCTATACTCTACTCGTGTAAGGTCCTGACGATCTTGCATCGCTGGGCTATGCCTCAATAAAGTACCACTAGTATTTACCTGCGCCTTTGTACACTCACGTAGCATTAGCATTTTATAGGATTTCTCTAGGATGAGTTGTTTTTTTTGCGATTTTACCCAGAGATTTCTCTAAGATGAGTTATTTTGCACCATTTTCCGCAGGATTTCTCGAGGAAAAGTTGTGTGAATGCCGTATGCGAGGATATATGTTTGTTAGGATCGGACAGAGTAACTAAAAGGAACACTAACGCACGTCATTGTTAATACGTTCATCGCGTATATGAACCATATGTGTACTATGGTAAATTGCTCATTCACGTACCGGTATAAATGAATGACATTTCATATATTTTGCGACCTTTTTCAAAAATAACTCTTATAATAAGAAGTGAAAGGTTATCGTGCAATTGTATTTTTCATACATCTTAAGAAGGATAAAAATGTATTCGAGCAGTAAAGTAGATTTCCCAATTCTTATCCTTACACCTTAACAAAACGTTAACAACTGTCACGAGAAAACGGGGCCGTCCCCTCTTGTTAACATTTCATTAACAGGAAGATCAGGTTCTCGGAATTGAGGAATGGCACACCTCCATGACATTACACAATACACACAAAAATGCGAGAATGTATGAAGAACACAGGCATTAAGAAAAGACACACAATTATTGGATACTAAATTTAGAGCGGTACTCACCGATGGTAGATGACCCACTTACGCAGCGCATTTTCTGAGCGCCCTCCGTGGTGTTACGATCGATCGCTTCTAATATTGTGGGACATGATACACAGGGAAAATATGCTAACATTTATGATTTCCAGCTATACGTCATACAAACATCAATGAGCGTACACACAATGAATGGTATTAGGAGTGATGCAAATTAAGTAATGGAATCAAACAGCATACGCCTAATCACTTACATCACATAACTGTACTGTATTTTCCCGGCTGGCCAGCCTTTTCCCGCATATTACTTACACTCCCACACATAACACAAGTAATGCCTACAATATCTCAGCGCTCCCAGCAGCACGGGATGTGATCATTAATTCGACCTTCACGTTCATGAGCCGAAACAACTTCAGTTCAAATCACTGTCCTGGACACAGTTCAAGGAAATTTGTTGCTAATTGCCAGATTCGTAGCTCCCGGGCATTCCCCTTTCTGGTGTGCTCCTTATCCACAGGACTTGTTATGCACAAGCCTCCCTCCTGCAAGAGCAATTTATAACTCGTTAATCCCTGATTGCCCTAGTTACGTTCCCTCAAAATATCTCAATTTTCACAGCACTGAATGCCAATAAATTTCACTAATATTTATTTTAACAAAATATATATATACATTTTTTTAAGAACCTGTGTTTCTCTTACCCGCCCCGAGACGTTGCAGCTAACTGTTACATTAAATTATTTCCACGCTGGTTGGATTTTACTTTACTTCTCTGAAAGTAAAACGAGAAAATGTATGAACTTTGGATTACATTATAACGTCACCTTTAGTATAAATTTTCAATATATCCAATAACCACTTTTCATTATATCTTTGAGCACGTTTGTTACAGCGAACACAACCGCGTTTTATTTCTTCTACTTCGCGCTCCGGCGTTGACTGCAGAACTACCTCTTGTTCCTCAGACGCCCCGCGTATTTTCTCGGGGGTTGTCCCCTCTTTCACATTCGACCTATAAGAATCTTCGGACCTCGAAGCGCCCGCCTACATCTTTTCTAATTGGTGGTACCGCAGCTCGCCTTTATTTCTTTCTTAGCCTCATTTTTCTCACGCTCAGCTCCTTCGAAACCGACCGTTGGTTTGCCGTCTCTCTCGGCTTAAGTGTCTAGATTTATGTTTGACCACAAAGCGACTTTGTTTTGCGCATGGGTAGGCATTTTTCCGAACGTCTAAAGATTCCAAGGGCTCGCCCGAATTAAAAAATTGCTAACACCACAAAATAGACCCCTCCAGAAACAACACACAATGGAAACAGCCATCGTCCGAGCCCTTGCATCTTATCGCTCCATCTAACATTGCTGAGTCCAACAAAACATACAGGCATAAAAACATACATGTTGAAGCGACCCTCCTGTGCTGCTGGGATTTACTGAGATATTTGTAAGTAAGCACAAAATTTATTACACACAATTAAAATTTTTCCCTAAATCCTCATTTTTTTAATTCACAAAATTGGTTATTCTTAACAGATTCTCGACACAACCGTGGAAACGAGCTGAACTTGTTAAGTGCGATGGGTTAAACTGAAGTTCAATAATCTGCTCAAATTTGAAGTCTATTGCAGTAGGCAATTTAAAAAGTAGCAAACAATAATTGAATCGCGCATCCAAGAAAATGTGATTGCTTTGATTAGGTATTTATGATAATTGAGTCTGTGACTACTGGTCGGTCGGCAGCATTATGAAAATTCTATCCGTGTTCACCGGCGGCTCACGACGCGCACAAAGTCTTTGTTTCATTTAAGTGAGTAAATGTTCCCAAATTAAATTTAGGAAGTTTAGGACACAGTAAGGATTTAATTTAGAGACACAGTAAGTGAGAAGCAAACCCAGCAGTGCTCTAAGTTGAGTAGTTACCTACCGCGACGATTAATCGCACACCATGACTATCATGTGTGTAGGACACTATGGCCAGTATGTGTGTAGGACACTATAGCCAGTATGTGTGTAGGACACTATGGCCAGTATGTGTGTAGGACACTATGGCCAGTATGTGTGTAGGACACTATGGCCAGTATGTGTGTAGGACACTATAGCCAGTATGTGTGTAGGACACTATGGCCAGTATGTGTGTAGGACACTATGGCCAGTATGTGTGGAGGCCACTATGGCCAGTATGTGTGTAGGACACTATAGCCAGTATGTGTGTAGGACACTATGGCCAGTATGTGTGTAGGACACTATGGCCAGTATGTGTGTAGGACACTATGGCCAGTATGTGTGTAGGACACTATAGCCAGTATGTGTGTAGGACACTATGGCCAGTATGTGTGTAGGACACTATGGCCAGTATGTGTGGAGGCCACTATGGCCAGTATGTGTGTAGGACACTATGGCCAGTATGTGTGTAGGACACTATAGCCAGTATGTGTGTAGGACACTATGGCCAGTATGTGTGTAGGACACTATGGCCAGTATGTGTGTAGGACACTATGGCCAGTATGTGTGTAGGACACTATAGCCAGTATGTGTGTAGGACACTATGGCCAGTATGTGTGTAGGACACTATGGCCAGTATGTGTGGAGGCCACTATGGCCAGTATGTGTGTAGGACACTATGGCCAGTATGTGGGGAGGACACTATGGCCAGTATGTACGTAGGACACCATTACCAGTATGTATGTATGTATGTATGTATGTATGTAGGACACTATGATCAGTATGTATGTAGGACACCATGACCAGTACGTAGGACACCATGACTAGTGTGTAGGACAACATGACCAGTATGTATGTAGGACACCATGGCCAGAATGTAGGACACCATCACCAGTATGTAGGACACCATAACCAGTATGTAAGACACCATGACCAGTATATATGTAAAACATCATTACCGGTATGTCAGACACCATGACCAGTATGTATGTAGGACACCATGACCAGTATGTAGGACACCATGGCCAGTATGTATGTAAAACATTATCTCCAGTATGTAGGACAACATGACCAGTATGCATTTAGAACACCATGACCAGTATGTGTGTAAAATATTATCACCAGTATGTGGGACACCATATGACCCGTATGTGGGACAACATGACCAGTATGTATGTAGAACACCATGATCAGTATGTAGGACACCATGACCAGCATGTACGTAAAACATTATCACCAGTATGTAGGACACTGTGTTCAGTATGTAGGACACCATGACCAGTATGTAGGACACCCTGACCAGTATGTAGGACACCATGACCAGTATGTAGGACACCATGACCAGTATGTAGGACACCATGACCAGTATGTAGGACACCATGACCGGCATGTAGGACACAATGACCAGTATGTATGTAAAACATTATCACCAGTATGTAGGACACCATGACCAGTATGTAGAACAACATAACCAGTATGTATGTAGGACACCATAACCAGTATATAGGACACCATGACCAGTATGTAGGACACCATGACCAGTATGTGTGTATAACATTATCACCAGTGTGTAGGACACTGTGACCAGTATTTGCGTAGAACGTACATTATGTTCATTAAACTGCTTTTAACTTTGACCTAATAATTTTTCTTTCTTAATGGAGTTCTATTTGCAAAGGATATATAGAAAGGATACCTTGAAAACTGTACCCTAGGGCGATCGAGTGCATGTGAAGAATATTTTATCACTGAGAAAAACGTTTTTGTTGAGTATTCCATTATTTACTGTAGTTTAAAACTCTTTATTTGTGAAACGACACAAGCAGCGAATTGCAGGGCAAAGAACACAATTGTCACGCAGGCTGTACAGAACATGACGGAAGGATTTCAATTTTAAATGAAAATGATGAAAGTATTGTAATGAAGATCGTTTTTCGATTTTATATAATTTTAAAATAAAAATAGAAAAAGCATAACAATTAGGCCACAATGAACGGAGATTGTGTTAAACTCGTGACACACACAGCACACAATACACAACAGAAGCACGCAGTAACACAACAAAGCACAACACACAGTTTGTGCCCACAATTCGCTGTACACGCTCATATTCTGCAGCATTGCAATTCATTTTGCATGCTCTGCTTTTATTTACCATTAAAAATATAGACGCAGTTAGTTAGACTCAATAACGTTCATTGCTGCAATTCTAAGAGTTCTTCTTTCCTCTAATTCGGTAAAATAGTTTTGTGCTCATATTGTGTTTCTGTGCTCGTTTTTGTGTGTCTGTGCTCGTTTTTGTGTTTCTGTGCTGGTGCTCACATTTTTGTGCTCGTTTTTGTGTTTCTGTGCTGGTATTCATATTTTTGTGCTCATTTCCGTGTTTCTGTGCTCGTTCTTGTGTTTCTGTGCTCGTTTTTGTGTTTCTGTGCTCGTTTTTGTGTTTCTGTGCTCGTTTTTGTGTTTCTGTGCTCGTTTTTGTGTTTCTGTGCTCGTTTTTGTGTTTCTGTGCTCGTTTAAGTCTTCGAGCTATTTCAACTTTATGAGAGTCTTGGCATTATGCATTCATACGGGTCTACATAACCATGAAAGTCTAGGGCCCGTCCCCACTACCAATCTTTCGGCCGAATCTTGTGTTTTTCGGCACCCCGCGGACAGGAACGCAGATGGAAAACTGACAGATTTCGGTGTGTTCGTCTTTTCGAAACTGTTGGAAAACTCCCAGCACAAATTTTCGTAGAAATAGCGAACACTCGCTCGTGTATGTATTGTGGATGGTGTTTTTGCTAGTGAATCGCTTGGTTTCTACGTCTTTGTACCTATTTTATTGATTTAATAGATCCCATCCCACGGTGACAGTGGGAGCATTCAAAATTTTCTGCAAATACATTGGTGATTCTCAATATTTTCTCTTCATATATGCCCACACAGATGAATTATGTTTAATAACTACCAACAAATAAAATTTATCAATAATATACATCAAATAACTACAACGTACTTCAGGAGCAGTTCTGTTTGTTTACATCCAGCTCGCGGACAACTTCACGCCTCCGAAAACGCAGTCCCGACACGATTCAGAAAAGTTTGTGTTTTTGTTTACGTTTTGGTGTGTTTGTGATTGACGAAAAGTTTGGTAGTGTCAGCTATGGCGCAAGACAGGTGGCGCAATATCACATCTGCTGCGTCTGACGTCACAATGACGTCATTGTAACGTTACAGTGACGTCACTGTGACGTCATGGCCAGCGAGACACGCGGGCAACACGCAAGAGAAAACCTGACAAAAAACAGTCGATCATTTTATCGTTCCGAGAGGGAGTGATACAATTCAACGCACAGCCCACAGCAATACAACACACAGCTACACAAAACAACGCAATGTATACGGACAAGTACAGTATACGGCAAGTACAGTATACGAACAAGTGCAGTACACGTAAAAGCACACCACACAGCAACACACAGCACAGCAGCGCACACGGACAACTTGCGCTGTATATTGAAGGAGAAAGACGGGCTCATATGACCAGGCTTCTGCGAGATGCAACAGGCGCTGCTTTGTTGCGTGAGTCTTCTGACGTCACACACTCTCTCAACGCCAGGGTAACGTAAGTTTTGTAAGTTTATATAACGTTAGTTTTGCACGTTTTTAAAACGTTATATTTGTACGTTTCTATAACGAAATATTTGTGCGTTTCTATAACGTAAGATTTGCACGTTTCTATAACGTAAGTTTTGCACGTTTCTATAACGTAAGTTTTGCACGTTTCTATAACGTAAGATTTGCACGTTTCTATAACGTAAGATTTGTACGTTTCTATAACGTAAGATTTGTACGTTTCTATAACGTAAGATTTGCACGTTTCTATAACGTAAGATTTGTACGTTTCTATAACGTAAGATTTGTACGTTTCTATAACGTAATATTTGCACGTTTCTATAACGTAAGATTTGCACGTTTCTATAACGTAAGATTTGCACGTTTCTATAACGTTTCACAATCTACAAACAACCATGTGCAACTTCCAACCAACTACAACCTTTCGAGAGGAGAAATGACATCGACAAATTCAAAAATTGAACAGATATCTACACTGTTCAGATGATGTGCAGCTTTGTTGCTTATTAAACAGGCACGTCATTCCTTGAGGGGAAATTGCTAGTTATTAGTCACTTGGGAACTTGAACTGGGCAGTGAACAGGGCAGTGAACGGGGCAGTGAACAGGGTAGTGAACAGGGCAGTGAACTGGGTAGTGAACAGGGCATTGAGCGAGGCAGTGAACAGGGCAGTGAACAGGGCAGTGAACAGGGCAGTGAACAGAGCAGTGAAAAGCAGTGAACATGGCAGTGAACAGGGCAGTGAACAGGGCAGTGAACAGGGCAGTGAACAGAGCAGTGAACAGGGCAGTGAACAGAGCAGTGAACAGGGCAGTGAACAGAGCAGTGAACAGGGCAATGAACAGGGCAGTGAACAGAGCAGTGAACAGGGTAGTGAACGGAGCAATGAACAGGGCAGTGAACAGAGCAGTGAACAGGGTAGTGAACGGAGCAGTGAACAGAGCAGTGAACAGTTGCATAGCAACACAACAACAGCAGCGCATGGCAACATAACAGTAGCAGCATGGCAACACAACAGCAGCATCATGGCAACATGCAATCCAACAACGCCAATAATTGAATTACATGCCACAACCGTCGTGACAAAGGAGATCCAATCCTTTTCATCATTACCAGGCAGCGGCACCGATTTTCAGTTCTTTTCCTAAGGCACCGTTGTACCTAATTTTCAGTACTTCTCCTAGTACGTGAAAACATGTGTCACAAACTAAAATATGAACCAATTGCTGTCAAACCTCAAATGTCTGCCCACGTGTTTTGGAATTGTCGTTTTATGGTTTGATGTTTTACTGTTAGGTTCAGGGCTTTAGGTCGGGTTGGGTTGAGGGTTAGGGTTCGATTCAGGGTTTCAGGCCTGGTAGGGTTAAGGGTTAGTTAGGTTCAGGGCCTTAGGTCTGCTAGAGTTTAGGGTTAGAGTCAAGTTCTGGGCCTCAGGCCTGGTAGAGGAGTTAAACGCGCACCAGGCCGGCACTACCCTACCTGGATGACCTTTGCGCTTTTTTCAGCATCCTTCACTAAATGCTGTCGCGTTATCGCACCGCTATCGACACTCCGTACACGCCTGCCGTGAGTGACGTCCTGCATTCCGTTTTGTATGAAGGCTAAACAAAGCGAGAGCTGCTCTCCTTGGAGCTTTTATCGCCGTTTTTGCAGAGGTTTGCAAGGTGCGTGGCTTGTTGCTCTTTTGTAGGGGCTTATAAGGTGCTCTTTTGTAGGGGCTTGTAAGGAGCTCTTTTGTAGGGGCTTATAAGGTGCTCTTTTGTAGGGGCTTGTAAGGTGCTCTTTTGTAGGGGCTTGTAAGGTGCTCTTTTGTAGGGGCTTATAAGGTGCTCTTTTGTAGGGGCTTGTAAGGAGCTCTTTTGTAGGGGCTTATAAGGTGCTCTTTTGTAGGGGCTTGTAAGGTGCTCTTTTGTAGGGGCTTGTAAGGTGCTCTTTTGTAGGGGCTTATAAGGAGCTCTTTTGTAGGGGCTTATAAGGTGCTTTTTTGTATGGGCTTGTAAGGTGCTCTTTTGTAGGGGCTTATAAGGTGCTCTTTTGTAGGGGCTTGTAAGGTGCTCTTTTGTAGGGGCTTGTAAGGAGCTCTTTTGTAGGGGCTTATAAGGTGCTCTTTTGTAGGGGCTTGTAAGGTGCTCTTTTGTAGGGGCTTGTAAGGTGCTCTTTTGTAGGGGCTTGTAAGGAGCTCTTTTGTAGGGGCTTATAAGGTGCTCTTTTGTAGGGGCTTATAAGGAGCTCTTTTGTAGGGGCTTATAAGGTGCTTTTTTGTAGGGGCTTGTAAGGTGCTCTTTTGTAGGGGCTTATAAGGTGCTCTTTTGTAGGGGCTTGTAAGGTGCTCTTTTATAGGGGCTTGTAAGGTGCTCTTTTGTAGGGGCTTGTAAGGGGCTCTTTTGTAGGGGCTTATAAGGTGCTCTTTTGTAGGGGCTTGTAAGGTGCTCTTTTGTAGGGGCTTGTAAGGAGCTCTTTTGTAGGGGCTTATAAGGTGCTCTTTTGTAGGGGCTTGTAAGGTGCTCTTTTGTAGGGGCTTGTAAGGAGCTCTTTTGTAGGGGCTTATAAGGTGCTCTTTTGTAGGGGCTTGTAAGGTGCTCTTTTGTAGGGGCTTATAAGGTGCTCTTTTGTAGGGGCTTGTAAGGAGCTCTTTTGTAGGGGCTTATAAGGTGCTCTTTTGTAGGGGCTTGTAAGGTGCTCTTTTGTAGGGGCTTGTAAGGTGCTCTTTTGTAGGGGCTTATAAGGTGCTCTTTTGTAGGGGCTTGTAAGGAGCTCTTTTGTAGGGGCTTATAAGGTGCTCTTTTGTAGGGGCTTGTAAGGTGCTCTTTTATAGGGGCTTGTAAGGTGCTCTTTTGTAGGGGCTTATAAGGTGCTCTTTTGTAGGGGCTTGTAAGGTGCTCTTTTGTAGGGGCTTGTAAGGTGCTCTTTTGTAGGGGCTTGTAAGGAGCTCTTTTGTAGGGGCTTATAAGGTGCTCTTTTGTAGGGGCTTGTAAGGTGCTCTTTTATAGGGGCTTGTAAGGTGCTCTTTTGTAGGGGCTTGTAAGGGGCTCTTTTGTAGGGGCTTGTAAGGGGCTCTTTTGTAGGGGCTTGTAAGGTGCTCTTTTGTAGGGGCTTGTAAGGGGCTCTTTTGTAGGGGCTTGTAAGGGGCTCTTTTGTAGGGGCTTGTAAGGGGCTCTTTTGTAGGGGCTTGTAAGGAGCTCTTTTGTAGGGGCTTGTAAGGTGCTCTTTTGTAGGGGCTTGTAAGGTGCTCTTTTGTAGGGGCTTGTAAGGTGCTCTTTTGTAGGGGCTTACAAGGAGCTCTTTTGTAGGGGCTTGTAAGGAGCTCTTTTGTAGGGGCTTATAAGGTGCTGCTCTTTTGTAGGGGCTTGTAAGGTGCTCTTTTGTAGGGGCTTATAAGGTGCTCTTTTGTAGGGGCTTGTAAGGAGCTCTTTTGTAGGGGCTTGTAAGGTGCTCTTTTGTAGGGGCTTATAAGGTGCTCTTTTGTGGAGGTTAAGAATGCACGTAGCTTTTTGCTCTCAAAATTTCATTCTGGATTCAAAATCTTATTGAAACAAACAGTTGGGTGAGTAAAACAAACATTTGGAATGAGGTAACGAATGCTTCTAATAATGGTGTAGGGCTTCTTGATTTTTTTAATATAATGTTCAGCTGACGTAGAAATCTGTCGCCTGAGTTCATGTGATGGAGTGTGGTACGATAGTGCAAACGCTATGTGTAGGAGACAGTGCTGTGCCCTGTACTGTGCTCTTTGTTGTGTATACTACTACACTCTGTGTTGCACAGCATGTATCGTATCTACCTTGCTGCATTATGCTGTACACTGGCTTTTCACCGTTCTGCGCACCATGCCAGCAGCGCGGTCTGTCTACCACGCTGTGCACGCCATTATGCGCTTCACTGTGCCCCGTCCTGTGCGTTTTGCACACACGCTGTGTGAGCTGTACACACTGATGTGCGATATGCTTGTGCATCGCTGTGCACCCACTGCATCGTATGATGTAAATACGAATCAATTTTATTATTTATATACGATTAAATATGATGAAATTTATATACGATTAAATACGATAATATTTATGTGCGAACAAACACGATAATATTTATATACGATTACATATGATATTATTTATACATGATTGAATACGATTATTTTTTTTTACTTTTACTTATAACTGATTCGATTAAATTATTTCGATACCACTAAAAAAAATTAATCAATTTCAGAATTACCCCAGAGTTTGTGTCAAACCAGTCAGTCTTGGTTCGATGAAACTGGTTTTATCTTAGCTACTTTGTTGTTTTTTGTTTTTAAAGACAGGGGCTACTGTGAGATTATAGTGACGGTTGTTCAAGTAGGATGGTAAAGATAATAATCATGTGAGATATATGCTAACCCACGATTATAAAAAAGATTATTATGTGAGCTTAAGGTCCAACCAGGATTTTAAAATAATCGTAGTGTAATCAACATAAAGTCAAGATTATAAAAAATAGTAGTTATGTGAGATTAATGCTAAGCCAGGATTATACAAATATTTGTGTGAGATTAACGCTAAGCCAGGATTATACAAATATTTGTGTGAGATTAACGCTAAGCCAGGATTATACAAATATTTGTGTGAGATTAACGCTAAGCCAGGATTATACAAATATTTGTGTGAGATTAACGCTAAGCCAGGATTATACAAATATTTGTGTGAAGTTAACGGTAAGCCAGGATTATACAAATATTTGTGTGAGGTTAACGCTAAGCCAGGATTATACAAATATTTGTGTGAGATTAACGCTAAGCCAGGATTATACAAATATTTGTGTGAGATTAACGCTAAGCGAGGATTATACAAATATTTGTGTGAGATTAACGCTAAGCCAGGATTATAAAAATATTTGTATGAGATTAACGCTAAGCCAGAATTATAAAAATATTTGCGTGAGATTAACGCTAAGCCAGGATTATACAAATATTTGTGTGAAGTTAACGGTAAGCAAGGATTATACAAATATTTGTGTGAGGGGAACGCTAAGCCAGGATTATACAAATATTTGTGTGAAGTTAACGGTAAGCAAGGATTATACAAATATTTGTGTGAGATTAACGCTAAGCCAGGATTATACAAATATTTGTGTGAGATTAACGCTAAGCCAGGATTATAAAAATATTTGTGTGAGATTAACGCTAAGCCAGGATTATACAAATATTTGTGTGAGATTAACGCTAAGCCAGGATTATACAAATATTTGTGTGAAGTTAACGGTAAGCAAGGATTATACAAATATTTGTGTGAGATTAACGCTAAGCCAGGATTATACAAATACTTGTGTGAGATTAACGCTAAGCCAGGATTATACAAATATTTGTGTGAGGTTAACGCTAAGCCAGGATTATACAAATATTTGTGTGAGATTAACGCTAAGCCCGGATTATACAAATATTTGTGTGAGATTAACGCTAAGCCAGGATTATACAAATATTTGTGTGAGGTTAACGGTAAGCCAGGATTATACAAATATTTGTGTGAGATTAACGCTACGCCAGGATTATACAAATATTTGTGTGAGATTAACGCTAAGCCAGGATTATACAAATATTTGTGTGAGATTAACGCTAAGCCAGGATTATACAAATATTTGTTTGAGATTAACGCTAAGCCAGGATTATACAAATATTTGTGTGAGGTTAACGGTAAGCCAGGATTATACAAATATTTGGGTGAGATTAACGCTAAGCCAGGATTATACAAATATTTGTGTGAGATTAACGCTAAGCCAGGATTATACAAATATTTGTGTGAGATTAACGCTAAGCCAGGATTATACAAATATTTGTGTGAGATTAACGCTAAGCCAGGATTATACAAATATTTGTGTGAGGTTAACGGTAAGCCAGGATTATACAAATATTTGTGTGAGATTAACGCTAAGCCAGGATTATACAAATATTTGTGTGAGATTAACGCTAAGTCAGGATTATACAAATATTTGTGTGAAGTTAACGGTAAGCAAGGATTATACAAATATTTGTGTGAGATTAACGCTAAGCCAGGATGATACAAATATTTGTGTGAGATTAACGCTAAGCCAGGATTATAAAAATATTTGTGTGAGATTAACGCTAAGCCAGGATTATACAAATATTTGTGTGAGATTAACGCTAAGCCAGGATTATACAAATATTTGTGTGAAGTTAACGGTAAGCAAGGATTATACAAATATTTGTGTGAAATTAACGCTAAGCCAGGATTATACAAATATTTGTGTGAGATTAACGCTAAGCCAGGATTATACAAATATTTGTGTGAGATTAACGCTAAGCCAGGATTATACAAATATTTGTGTGAGATTAACGCTAAGCCAGGATTATACAAATATTTGTGTGAAGTTAACGGTAAGCAAGGATTATACAAATATTTGTGTGAGATTAACGCTAAGCCAGGATTATACAAATATTTGTGTGAGATTAACGCTAAGCCAGGATTATACAAATATTTGTGTGAGATTAACGCTAAGCCAGGATTATACAAATATTTGTTTGAGGTTAACGCTAAGCCAGGATTATACAAATGTTTGTGTGAGGCTAATGTTATGCTAAAATTATAATTACCAAACCTGTAATTTGAAATTGAATGATAAGTCCGTCACATATACCGCTTAGGAACAAAAAATAATAAGCCTGGAAATGGTGTGGGCCAGTATACGAAAAAGCTGAATTACTTAATACATAATTTCATACAATTTTAAGCCTTCCTTGCTACATTTTCTGCCATAGAAATATAAATAATACGTACAATTACTAGCCTATCTTTTTTCTCTTGCTTTCACAGAAATATAATTTTTATCCTATTATTCACATTTGCTTTGAGGTTCATGAAACTTAATTTTAATCGTAGATATTTACCCCTACCTTACCTTTCATAAAAATATCTTTTGAAGCACATCTGTGTACATTAAATTTCATAAAAATGTCTTTTGAAGCACATCTGTGTACATTATCTTTCACAAAAATATCTTTTGAAGCACATCTGTGTACATTAACTTTCACAAAAATATCTTTTGAAGCACATCTGTGTACATTACCTTTCACAAAAATATCTTTTGAAGCACATCTGTGTACATTATCTTTCACAAAAATATCTTTTGAAGCACATCTGTGTACATTATCTTTCACAAAAATATCTTTTGAAGCACATCTGTTTACATTATCTTTCACAAAAATATCTTTTGAAGCACATCTGTGTACATTATCTTTCACAAAAATATCTTTTGAAGCACATCTGTGTACATGATCTTTCACAAAAATATCTTTTGAAGCACATCTGTGTATATTAACTTTCATAAAAATATCTTTTTGCAGCACATCTGTGTACATTAACTTTCATAAAAATATCTTTTTGAGCACATCTGTGTACACTAACTTTCATAAAAATGTCTTTTTGAAGCACATCTGTGTACATTAACTTTCCTAAAATTCTTTCTGAGCACATCTATGTACTTTAACTTTCATAAAATATCTTTTAAAACACATCTATAAACTTTAACTTTATCGTTCAAGAAAATATAATAATAAGCATATCTTTTTTTTACTTTTGCTCTCACGAAAATACAGTTGTGAGCACACCCACACACTTTGTCTTTTACTTTCCTTTAAAATATTTTTAAGCCCATCTATAGCTCGCAGCTTATTGTGTAGAATTAATTTGCGACTTATCTTGAAAAATTTGGCATCGGTAATTCTATACAACTGAACGAGTTAAAAATAGTCTTGTATATGTGAAATTCCAAATCATGAATGGGTTGAGCATTCTTGTATTTATCAAATTCTATATTATTGTAAGAATTAAATATTCTCGTACTTCTTAAATTCCATACATTGCTTCATGTGTTAAAGCCCATACTATCGTACGGGTTAAATATTATAATATTTTCTAAGTCATACATTACTGTACGGGTTTAATATTCCTTAAAATGTTACATTGCAGCTAGCTTACGTTCAATTCAAAGAACGTGTAGTTTTTCCTTTGAATCTAGTGCGCTCGAAGCATTTAAAAATAAAAATTCAGCTGAGAAAATCGTCAGTTTCCTGTGAAAAATAAAACTGCCCTTCCGTTTTGGCTGGCAAGAAAAACCGGTTTCTCAGCGAGACTTCGTGCGTAGGTTGTTAACGCTGAAGAATTTCCTTCACTTCCCACGAATAGAAGGTTACAAAATTTACCCTTCCTATCAAGGTAAATGTTAACGAATGAGCCTTTTTTTCATTTGAGGTATAAATTAAAACATCCACTTCGTTTCAATCGAGGTTAAAGTTCGAACTTACCACATTTAACCCAAGGTAAATATTTGATTATTTACTTGGAGTTGTAAATTGAACTTCAGTTCAACCCATCGCAATCGATGCGCTAAAGAATTTACTTAATATCACTTATTATGGTAAAAATTGAAGAATTTACCTCGTTTCACCATAGGTAAAAATTGAATAATTTACCGCGTTTCACCATAGGTAAAAGTTGGAGAATTTACCGCGTTTGAACATAGGTAAAAGTTGAAGAATTTACCGCGTTTCACCATAGGTAAAAGCTGAAGAATTTTCCGCGTTTCACCATAGATAAAAGCTGGAGAATTTACCGCGTTTCACCATAGGTAAAAGCTGAAGAATTTACCGCGTTTCACCATAGGTAAAAGTTGGAGAATTTGTGGTGAAATGGAATATATTAGGCATGTGTGGTGAAATAGAATTTATTAGGCATATATATTTGGCAAAATCACATTAGATTTTATTTTTGGGCTAAATTCCGTGAAGCCATAACATTTAAAGAAGGGTAAACATTCTGCGGGGCTACAAACATTCGAAAATGTTGTGCATCGAATATCGTCGAGGGTCGGCTCTTTGGGCAGCGTTCTCAAGTGTTTGAAACAGGATGTCATTCATCAAAGTGCCACCCTGCGGTCTGCGCTTCGTCCAAACTTGCGAAGGTTCAGGCGTCCACAAACACACAGTCTTGCACACAAACACAAATCTCAGACACAACACACAGGCACACACACAACACAAAGCGCCCAACACAGATGCGTTGCGTGGGAACGCCCGAACGAGGCAGCGTCAAAGGGGAGCGCTCTGGAAGGGATCAGGCGTGGGGGTGTGTCAGAGAACGCACCAGTTACATTTCGGCACCCGAAGCAGGCAAGATTTCCACCAATCATAAGGGAAACACGTGATCATTGCAAAGGAACAGTCGCGAAGGTTCTGGAAAAGAAACCAAGGGAGAAGATATAAGCCGCGAACAAGTACATTGGGGAGGATTTTTTGGACGCACGTGAGAGGAGGTGCACGACGTCTGAGGGTGCACCACATAGCAGGTCGGCAAGCCCCGGCTTGCCTTCTACCAAACTGCAATCTAAATGTTGGAGCAAAGTAACAATTCGAAGTGCAAGAAACAACGTTGGATGTCGGCAACCGTTGAAGCACCGTCATACAAAAGAAGCCTGATCGAAGCAAACCAGCCCCGCATCGGTGGTCGTCATGTGTAAACGCGTCAGAGATTCAACCGAGAGCATTCAAATATCTTTGCATCGGGGCCGAACTCACAGGCAACTTCAGCATCAAGATTTGGAGCCACGCAATCGCTAACATTGCGAATGTCAACAGTTAAGTTCGTTCACCAACAATGCGAAGATCAGCGCACCAACTACAGTTAATTGGCTCACCAACGCTTCAAGGAATCCTGGGCTGAACGAAACTCTTAAGAAATTCCAGGCACCAGGGCAGCTGCGAATTCTACGCAACGACGAAGGAGATCAGCAGTGAACGATAGCACATCGGCAGTGAATACCTATCAGTGAATCACTTATTATTAAAAGGGCGAGTGTTATGGTTGTGAGAGCTCTTTAAGGTGGTGATAGCAGTTCAATTTCAAAATGTAGAACAGCACCCAGAAAAGTGTTTTTCAAAGTATCGCGCAAAATCATCTAAATTATAGGCAATCGGTTTCCGATGTTTATTTAGTCGAGGTTCGAATTCACGTTGTGAATGGTGCGGCGCTTCATATAATTCGATACCTTGTTACAAGTCCAGGTAAAATCGTGATATGTTATTCTCGCAAATATTGTGCTTTGTGTTGCTTGTGGAACCTGCAATTTTGTGGATGCGTAAATTGTTGTCAGCGATGGAGTATTGGTAACTCGAATTCTCGGTAAGCATCACATTTATATCATGTCGTGTTTAAAGTTTTATGGCGGCAGAAATGTGCGTACCTTTCATTAACGCAGTTGTGCTCTCTCATGTCAATTCTGTCTAAATGCCTTGTGCACATATCCACGTGTTCATCTCAAAAATAAATGTGTTTTAATCTTTCAAAGTTTGTTATTCTCCCCATGCTTGTCAACTCGGTATTCGCGGAGTACACACCAATTAAACACTGTTAATTTCCTACCTTTCTGTCCAACTCTCAGACTGTGTATTTCATATCTTTATTTTTCTTTCTTTTGCTGTCGGGGTTTCAATTCCTCCTGCGTTACGTGCTCTGACCGAGCCACGTTCCGTAACAAATTTACCGCGTTTGAACATAGGTAAAAGTTGAAGAATTTACCGCGTTTCACCATAGGTAAAAGCTGAAGAATTTTCCGCGTTTCACCATAGATAAAAGCTGGAGAATTTACCGCGTTTCACCATAGGTAAAAGCTGAAGAATTTTCCGCGTTTCACCATAGGTAAAAGCTGGAGAATTTACCGCGTTTCACCATAGGTAAAAGCTGAAGAATTTTCCGCGTTTCACCATAGGTAAAAGCTGGAGAATTTACCGCGTTTCACCATAGGTAAAAGCTGAAGAATTTACCGCGTTTCACCATAGGTAAAAGCTGGAGAATTTACCGCGTTTCACCATAGGTAAAAGCTGGAGAATTTACCGCGTTTGAGCATAGGTAAAAGGTTCACCGAAGGTAAAAGTTGAAGAATTTACCGCGTTTCACCATAGGTAAAAGCTGGAGAATTTACCGCGTTTGAACATAGGTAAAAGTTTCACCGAAGGTAAAAGTTGAAGAATTTACCGCGTTTCACCATAGGTAAAAGCTGGAGAATTTACCGCGTTTCACCATAGGTAAAAGCTGGAGAATTTACCGCGTTTGAACATAGGTAAGTTTCACCGAAGGTAAAAGTTGAAGAATTTACCGCGTTTCACCATAGGTAAAAGCTGGAGAATTTACCGCGTTCGAACATAGGTAAAAGTTTCACCGAAGAATTTAAAAGTTGAAGAATTTACCACGTTTCACCGGAGGTAAAAGCGTAAATGCCGACCGTGTGATGACCCGGAATGAGTCAGCAGTTTTCGCAGGTCTGAGCTCGATTTTTCACTTTAAATGACGTTAAAGTATGAAATTAAGGAACGATTTTGAGTGTGTGAATAGAATAAAATCATTATGTGAATAGAAAGAATCTTGCAGCAGCGCGAGGAGGGTGCATCTTGGGATTTTTCTGAACCGACCGTGATGGCGCACTTTGTATTTATGTATTTATTTCTACTCACACCATCTGTTGTGCTGTGTATGTTGAGTTGTGTATTGATGTACGGGTTAAATATTGCTGCGTGTCTTAAATTCTATGTTGCTGCACGGGTTAAATATTGATGTTTGTGTTAAATTCTATGTTGCTGTACGGGTTAAATATCACTGTATACAGGATGGCTGCTATAAATGTATACTTTTAAAATTGCTATAGCTATTTTTACAGACAGAATAGGGAAATAAAACCGGCATTGTTGGAAAGCAGAAGAGTTAATTTTTCATTTTTATTTTACTTTGCCAGTTTGTAACGCAAATTTCCGTGTCGAATTCGTGTCTTCATCTTGGATTAGAGTTCTCAGCCTTTCAACATTTTCCGCTGTTCGTTCAGAAACTTTTCGTCTAGATCGTTCTTTGTTAAATGTTCCTCACAAAAAACTGGGATTGCCACTTATGGAAGTTCCTCTGAATCGTTATTTTGTTAGGTTTGAATCGGTATTCCAAGTGGAATTTCCTCAGAGTCCCGACACTGGATCCAATTTTCGTCATTTCTTCGATGATGAACTTGCGTTGTTGAAGAGTCAGTTGTGCCATGTTTGCTGATTGCAACAACCTTCTCTCCTGCACCCTTGATGCTTATGCTTATTTGAAGGGTATACCAGGTATGTAAGAAAACATAGAATTCTGTCCTTTCGGATGTTCTATGTTTTGGCCTCCTATTTCGTATATTTAAAAAGTGGTTGGAATTTTAAAAGGTATATATTTTTAGCAAACACCCTGCATGTTAAATTATAAGTTATTGTACGTGTTAAATTTTACTGTACGAGGTAAATATTACGTTACTGAACAGGTTAAATATTCTTCATTTCAAAAACTTTACATTAATGAACAGGTTAACTATTAATTTTTAGTTAAATTGTAGATTACTTAACGGCTAAAATATTCTTATAGTTGTTATATTCAAAATTAATGTACAAGTTCAATGTTTTTTATTTGGTAAATTCCATAGAAATGTAGAAGTTCAATATTCACGTGTATGTTAAATTACACACAGGACTCACACCGTCTGTATATAACACAACACACATTGCTTCACACAGCCTCACACACACCACACAGAGCTCCACACAGCACCATACAGGACACAAGATGAAATACTATACAGTACGCCCCGCAAAAACCCGAACCGAGTATTTATTTTCCCATATCAGTAATACCATTATAAGAGTACCATAACCATTTAATTTAAAAAAAATTGTCCAATTTCAAGCAAATAGTCCAATTTCAAACAAAATAGTCCAATTTCAAACAAAATTGTCCAATTTCAAGCAAAATTGTCAAATTTCAAGCAAAATTGTCAAATTTCAAACAAAATTGTCCAATTTCAAGCAAAATTGTCCAATTTCAAACAAAATTGTCCAATTTCAAACAAAATTGTCCAATTTCAAGCAAAATTGTCCAATTTCAAGCAAAATTGTCCAATTTCAAACAAAATTGTCCAATTTCAAACAAAATTGTCCTATTTCAAGCAAAATTGTCCAATTTCAAGCAAAATTGTCAAATTTCAAACAAAATTGTCCAATTTCAAGCAAAATTGTCAAATTTCAAACAAAATTGTCCAATTTCAAACAAAATTGTCCAATTTCAAGCAAAATTGTCAAATTTCAAGCAAAATTGTCAAATTTCAAACAAAATTGTCAAATTTCAAACAAAATAGTCCAATTTCAAACAAAATTGTCCAATTTCAAACAAAATAGTCCAATTTCAAACAAAATTGTCCAATTTCAAACAAAATTGTCCAATTTCAAACAAAATTGTCCAATTTCAAGCAAAATTATTCTTGTGATGGTATTATTGATACGGGAAAATAAATACCCCATTCCGGTTTTTGTGGGACGTACTGTATAGCTTTACCCACCAGCTCGCGTATGTACAAATATCGCATTGGAATCTTGTTTCTTCAAAATATTTCAGGCGTACAATCTACAGCATATGTTCTGTTGACTTGATTATGTTACGCATGTGTTTTTTTAGGCCAATAACATTTATTTAAAAAAAACAGGTCCCACTTTGTCGTTACTTACTGAATGGCTATGCCTTTTTTTGCAGCAAGCATCGCATTCATGTAAGATATAAACAAGGACAGTTCTACGTGGTAATGTATGGGTGTTTATATGTTCATGGGAGATGTACATTATTCTTGAATGGGATATTTTGTGAAGTATATGACATTTTAACGGTATTTATGATATTTTATGATACTCCATCTAATATTTTATCAGCACCCAATACCATGTATTTTCTATTTAAAATCGGAGTCTTACAGAAAACCGAGAAAAATAGAAGTCGTTTGTTTAATTAAAAGTAGATACCTGAAATGCCTGCAACTAGCTGGAATTTCAACATAAGACGCAGCTGAACCAAAGCTCCTGAATTGATTAATTTAGCTGGCGAGGGTACGTGTCATCCCATATGTCCTTTCTTTGCTTTCTTCAATGAAACAAAAATGAAATGAACACCATCTCATACATGGATGATATCATGTTTTTCATGTTTTTTGTAATAACTGCAATTATTTTTCCTGGAAGAAAATATCAAACATGCAGTATGCAATGGGATTTCAAAGAAAGTCCGGTTTAGCAAACGGTCACACTAGAAAAGGCAAAAACTAATTTCTTGTTCACGATTTTTGTTGTTATTTTTACTTAGAAACCAAAGAAGCGAAGTCATTTTCTTCCTAACCGCAACGAGACGGTGAATGACGTGTCTCATTTTAGAGAGCAGGAAAATAAATATTCTGACGAGTCTAAGAACCGCAGCATCCACTGCAACCTCCTCATAAGCTTCTTTCTTTCTCCTCTCTGTAAAATGGTTCTAAATTTCGACACTCAATATCGCAGTCGTTCAACCTAATACGCACATGTTTTCATTAAGGTTAAATTTCAACTCCGAGAATAAAAAGTTTATGAAATCAGTGGAACCCAACGCATCTGCTCTCGTTAAAATTAGAATCTCTCCGAAATCATCGGCACCCAAAGCATCTGCTCTCGTTAAAATTAGAATCTCTCCAAAATCATCGGCACCCAACGCATCTGCTCTCGTTAAAATTAGAATCTCTCCGCAATCATCGGCACCCAAAGCATCTGCTCTCGTTAAAATTAGAATCTCTCCGAAATCATCGGCACCCAACGCATCTGCTCTCGTTAAAATTAGAATCTCTCCAAAATCATCGGCACCCAACGCATCTGCTCTCCTTAAAATTAGAAACTCTCCGAAATCATTGGAACCCAACGCATCTGCTCGCGTTAAAATTAGAATCTCTCCAAAATCATCGGCACCCAACGCGCCTGCTCTCGTCAAAATTAGAATCTTACCGAAATCATTGAAAGTGCTCCTTTTTGAACTGAAAATTCTCCTCACAGAAAAGTCTGTGAAATCATCGAAACCCTCCGCACTGCGACCGAAGTCTCTTCTCGGAGGCTCAAAATCAGTTCAAAAGAAGGTCAGTCCCGAAAAATCCCCGAGGCACGCTGAGTGTTGGATTAAATCAGCATCTGAGGCCGGGAAAACTGAGGGACATTTGGACGCCCGGGGACGGGAAAACTGTTACGCAAATGCGGGACTTGGCGCCGGCGTCATGGTGGGCCGCGCCCTGGTGACTGGAGCGGGTTGTGCTGTGTGTCTTGTGTTGTGTGTTGTGTGTCGTGTGCTGTGAGTGTCTTGTGCCATGTGTGTTGTGTCTCAAGTCTCTACGGTCACTGTGTGCAGTGTGTTGCTGTGCTCTACGGTCACTGTGTGCAGTGTGTTGCTGTGCTCTACGGTCACTGTGTGCAGTCTGTTGCTGTGCTCTACGGTCACTGTGTGCAGTGTGTGCTGTGCTCAACGGTCACTGTGTGCAGTGTGTTGCTGTGCTCTACGGTCACTGTGTGCAGTGTGTGCTGTGCTGTACAGTCACTGTGTGCCGTGTGCTGTGTGTTGCTGTGCAGCGCGTGTGAAGTGTTGCAGGTGTGTAGCATTTGTAGGTGTGTTACACACAAGTATTTCTGTAACGATGTATAACCTGTCACTGCATTGAGTTAGAGCATATGGACGATAAATCAATGTCCTCCAGTACGGAGCTGTAGGTGACGCATGCATTAATGTAAACCTGCGTGATACATTAATACACACCTGTACGTGTGATACTTCAGCGTTTGTGTAAGTGTATTGTACACCGTTGCAAGTACACTCTTATATGCGTTAAGTGTATTATACACCTATACCCACATAAGCGTTAAGTGTACTGTACACGTATAACCACATGTACATTAAGTGTACTGTACACATATACCCACGTGTGCGTTACGAGAGCTGATGCGTCAGATTACACACGAGATTTTCTAGAACACAAAGATGCCTGGTTTTGAGGAAGGGTTGCATGCTTCTGACATTTGTAATTTCACAATACCATCACTGCACATAATTTCACAACACCATCATTCCACATAATTTCACAATACCGTCACTCCACATAATTTCACAATACCGTCACTCCACAATACCGTCTCAACTTGTGAGTCACAGGACTTGAGTGCTGCCGCTCTATGGGGCAAGAAGCGAAAAAAGACGAAGAAGAAAGAGGATTCGAGTCTCCAGTGAAAGCAAGAACCAACATCGGTCTTTAATATGGCTTTAAAACGCTCTTGTCTCCAGTGAAGTTCATGCAAAAATCCACATTGTTGTTTTTAATGTCATGTTTTTTTAATGCCTTTGTCCTTAGTATTATTTTTACTGCGGCGGGAAAAATTGAAGTTCAATATTAAAATCAAATTTAAACTCAATTGTGGTAAACAGTGTTGAAAATAGTATACATTAACTGGATCGTGCCTTCATTTAGCTTTGACTAAGAAAACATGCATGAAAATTGAGTTTGTGCCTACTAGGGTAATTCATCAAATATCGAACTGAACTGATTATCGAACAACTTTGGAAATATCCGCGTAATAAATTTAGTAAGCATCCAAACTTGTTCAGTGCCAGTGATCTTACATCTAAAACTCCTATTTTAGTGATAAAAACTCATTTCTGTGAGCTGCAAACTGCTACCAGCTGTTGCAAACGCATTTTCTGTACGACCCTTACAAATTGGTCGAATTTTTTCACTCGAAAAATCTTACGCCCCTCGGGAAAATTGCGACGGTTTAATTGTTGTTGGGTCACCGTCAACCTCCCGCATAACTAGAGAGTAGTGTTGTCATATGATGTTCTGTTACTGTATTTTTTTCTTTTCCGCCAAAAACTTGATAATTATTCCATGTTCGAAATACAGTTCCTTTTTCATGTCAGTATTAAATACTGAACAAAGGTGTTCGAATCAAAATTCCTTAAAAATCATGAATTTATGCCTCGAACAAAGCTTTTCGATTCTTAATTCTTTTAAATAACTGAATCGATCTATTGAACGCCTGTTTCATTTCATTAAAATATTGTATTAACGCTTGATAATAACATTGAATAGTTGAAGATGGGAATTCTGGTGAGGGGCTATCAATCATCTGCTGGTGTTCCAAAGCCCTCAAGATCATCAATGATTCGTCTGGCTACATTTACTGATGATCAATCCCTTGCCAAGAAAATTGATGCAAGCATCAATAATAATTCATTGACGAGTGCTTTACACTCTACTCCAAAAAAGGTCACACAGGTTGATGATCACAATGATGGTTCAACAAACACTGCAAATGAAACATCGACATCATATTCAAATTTTGATAACTCTCCATTCAAATGCATCTTGAAAATAAGTAATGAGACAGTTATTTCAAACAAACAAACAAAACAAACATCGGCATCTTTGGGATGCTTTATTTCCAATCAAGCCTGATACAAATGATCTTAAGCATTGGTTTTTCAAATGTCTTATAACTAACACTGTATATAGGACACCATGACGGTTCCCCCGTAAAGCCGGTACCCATTTCCGACACCTGGGTCGAGTGGGGTATTGTGCTTGAGCTTTCCCTTATACCCAACGGGGAAAATCGCAGCGCCAGCGCCGGGATACGAACCCGCGACTCCAACATACAAGTCCGATCCCTTAACCGATGTGCCACCGCGAGCACTTCCAAGAAAATCCAGTGCACCAAAGAAAAAAAGAATGAAAGAAAAACGTTTATTTTCCAAGTGGCCACATGAGGTGTACAAATAGATAGACCATACGAGGCATATTAATGGACAAAATATACGAGGCGTACTAATAGACAAACCATACGTGGCGTGCTAATAGTCTAACAAAAGTTCCATACGAAGAGAACTAATTGACAAACCATCCTGTTCGAATCAAAATTCTTGTTCGATTCCTGTTCGATATTGATAAAATTATGTTACTAAAGAATTCGATTTTTAGAACAATAAATACATTTCAATAATCTACGTTGTCTTTCAAGCGACATCACAGAACAAGAAAGCAACTGTTCAAGAATAACCTTGAGGCCCGCAAGAGTTATTCAGAGCAAAAGGTACCGATTTATGAAGGTTGTTTCTAGACACACGTGATTTCTGTTCGATATTTGATGAATTACCCTAGTCGCCAGCAGCATTATGAAAATTGCCTCCGTGTACCACCGGTGGCTCACGTCGCAGTCAAAGTGGTAAAATTAATGCGAGAAATTACATAGATTTTTTAGAATGTCGTGTCACAACTGTCCTTCTCTTTCAGTTTCACTCAATTTAGGAATTTAGTATTTTTATGTTCACTAATATTTAAAACTCAATTGGTTGTGTCGCATTTCATGCGACTCTTTTAGGGAGAAAAAGGTGAGTGTTTGTACAGAAGAAGAAGCCTTGTGAGTGTTTGTACAGAAGATCGATAAAAAATATATCCTGCCATGTTCGAATTCTTATAAGATAAATAAAGTATATAAATGAATTTGATAGTAAGGATATTTATACACCCAGAGGCATTGGTGTAAAATACTTTCAAGGATCCGTACAACATAATTTCTATTTCTATTACACTTATATGTTCTGGATTAATACGCATATTTTCTCGTCATGAAAAAAATAACAGATTTACTGCATGTTTACGAAGAGCTAATATAAAAAAGTCAACTTATTGGTTTATAAAAAATCCTCACTGTAAAGGATCTTGTGTCTATTGAGTAAAAGTACAACAATAAGATTTCTAAAATACATACATGATAGTATCCACAAACCACTGAGAGCTAAACAATAGGAATGAACTTTACAATTAGATTTTAGATAGGATGTAAATTTAAATCCTAGAAATTCTTCTGACTAACTTCTTAAGCTTAGGATTGTGAGGTCTGTCTATCCTTCGCTAAGGGGACTGGCGACCCCAGGAGGATACTGTTCCATGTTTTGACCTATGATCATGTTTTGACCTATGATCCATGTATTGACCTATGATCATGTTTTGACCTATGATCATGTTTTGACCTATGATCCATGTTTTGACCTATGATCATGTTTTGACCTATGATCATGTTTTGACCTATGATCATGTTTTGACCTATGATCATGTTTTGACCTATGATCCATGTTTTGACCTATGATCCATGTTTTGACCTATGATCCATGTTTTGACCTATGATCCATGTTTTGACCTATGATCATGTTTTGACCTATGATGATGTTGTGACCTATGATCCACGTTTTGACCTATGATCATGTTTTGACCTATGATCATGTTTTGACCTATGATCATATTTTGACCTATGATCCATGTTTTGACCTATGATCATGTTTTGACCTATGATCATGTTTTGACCTATGATCCATGTTTTGACCTATGATCATGTTTTGACCTATGATCATGTTTTGACCTATGATCCATGTTTTGACCTATGATCATGTTTTGACCTATGATCATGTTTTGACCTATGATCCATGTTTTGACCTATGATCATGTTTTGACCTATGATAATGTTGTGACCTATGATCCACGTTTTGACCTATGATCATGTTTTGACCTATGATCCATGTTTTGACCTATGGTCATGTCTTGACCTATGATCCATGTTTTGACCTATGATCATGTTTTGACCTATGACCATGTTTTGACCTATGATCATGTTTTGACCTATGATCATGTTTTGATCTATGATCATGTTTTGATCTATGATCATGTTTTGACATATAATCATGTTTTGACCTATGATCATGTTTTGACCTATGATCCATGTTTTGACCTATGATCATGTTTTGATCTATGATCATGTTTTGATCTATGATCATGTTTTGACCTATGATCATGTTTTGACCTATGATCCATGTTTTGACCTATGATCCATGTTTTGACCTATGATCATGTTTTGATCTATGATCATGTTTTGATCTATGATCATGTTTTGACATATAATCATGTTTTGACCTATGATCCATGTTTTGACCTATGATCATGTTTTGACGTATGATCATGTTTTGACCTATGATCATGTTTTGACGTATGATCATGTTTTGACCAATGAATCATGTTTTGACCAACGTTTTGACCAATGACCAAGAATGACAAATATTTCGAGAGTGACGTTAAATAACGGTGTAGTTTATCAATAAAAATATTCACAGCTTAGTAATGCAATCTTTAAAATATAGTGTACACGGAACAAAAAGAAACTACTTTTAAATAAATGAACAAGATGCCAATGGTTATCAGTTGGAAAAGATTGTCCAACGTACACTAACTCGCAAAAATCAATGCACGTCAAAAAATGAAAAAAATAGTTATACTGGAAAAAAATTCAATGCCTACCATTGTGGAATATTTCCACCCGTAACATTTGACTCTAGACTTTAACTTAATTTAGAAAGCTTACCTCGCCAGCTAGTAATTTTTAGTAGCAGTTTATTCATTTAGATCATCTCATTTTGAAATAGTCAACGAGAATTAACCAGTGAATTTATTTAGAATATTCAACGTAACTTGTTTAACGGAGTACGGATCCGTACGTGTACCTCGACGGCGATTTCCCGCATGATTGGGAGGCCGGCTTCTGGTCGGCCTGGGACTGTTGTGACTGCGCGGTGCCATGTCGTGTGCACTCTCCTTCTTCTCGTCTTACTTCATTTCGAGCATGTTTATTATCTGCATGATTAATTGTTTTGAATAACTATCTTAATATCTTACTATCTTGCTCCTTGGTCGGAAATTGCTAGCCGTAAGGCTGTTGTTGCATGCCCTTAACTTATTGACTCTTCAGCGACTCTTATCTGGTAGTAATCTTACTATCTAACCTTGAAGAATCTATTTCCCCTTGCTGTTACCTTCCTACTTACAACGACCGAGGTAGCTATCTTTGAAAAATCTTAAAGTCCTGACGGTGTACACACTGGCATCGCACTGGTCAATTTCGCCTTAGGCATCAATTGATTAGGTTAGTGCGAGTGGTGCGTTAATATGCGAACGGTTGAGAATTTATCTCTGTTTTGGTAATAGTGAAACATCTTTCACTCGTTAATCCAGTTCTCCGTCATCAGTATCTCTTTCTTTTTGCAGTAAACTCGCCGCTGAGATGTGAAACCGTGTCCCTGGCGTAGATAATCTTATGCTCGTGGATTTTTCTTGTGCTTCAACCTTAGATGAATGCTATTCGGAGAATATTTCACGACGGTTGGTACAAACTAGAATCAGAAGTGAATAATTCGTAATGTAGGTGGCAGACAATGACAAATACTGAAATACCCATCAATAAGTTTATTCGGTAATTGTATAATTTGACTAATTCTTTTTTTCTGCGTTATTAAATTCCCGTAGAGTCGTGATCATGACGCTAACTGCCGACGAAGTTGGTAACTTCATTGAGGACTCGTTTCCTGACCTCATTTAGTGAGGGAGCGTCGTTACGTCGCGTTCTTACAATTGGGATCTCGCCACCTCTGTTAATGTAATCGTTTTTTTGTTGAGAACCCGACGAACATCCTGAGCGTCAGTCATCTTGATCTTCTCCAGATCTTCAGCGGTTATATCTACTTTCTCGAACTGCTTTGGTTTGGTGGTCAACAATCTTGATTCTGAAGTTAGTGTTAGAGTTGGCTGTTGCCCAAGTTGAATCTGATTCCGTTGATAAAACTAAATTACTGTTATTCTTAACAGTTAAAAGTGAACTTGCGTTCATCATTGGAATGCGCTTCGTTTCTACAAAAATTAAAATAACATTCGCGTTACAACTCTTTCTTTAACCCTACGTTACTTACGATTAGCGCTGTTAGAAATTTAGTGGCACTTGTGTGGTGAAACCAGCCTTAGGCGATGATTACATTTACGTATAAATTCCCACAACAAGTATTTTACTAATCAATTGTTTCAGCTCTTTTTTATCTGCAATTGCTAGTTTTTATTGTTTACTTTGTATTTATAATCTTCCCCTGGTTGTATTACCATTGGTTCTCGTCCTGGGCAGCGGCGAAATCTCCTGTGTCGGTGAATTTGTCAAGGTCCTTGATTTCAGGTTCTTCAGATGGCGTCAGCGGTTCAAAAAAGGGGGGTATTCCGCCGTAAAATAACATTGTTGCTTAAGGCAGCATCTGAGCAAAAGGCCAAAGGAGATAAGAAGGCTGTGGCCTTGTCGGGCGTTCAAATAAGAACCCATCTTGAGCGGGTACATGAATTAGATTTGGCCGTAATTGAAGACATGATCTCCCGAAAGGCTTCGGATGCTGATATAGCGGAAGAGGAGAAGGCGCAAATCTCGTACGACACGGAAGTCCTGACTGGCTTGTTGACCATTGAGGAGAATGAAGTAAGTGGTCAAGTTACGGTTTCGGATAAGCAAACTAAGACTAGTGTGAAGCTTCCTACTATAAAGTTGGACACCTTTTCAGGTGATGATATAGATCGCTTGTCATTTTCAAATTTTTTGGTTCAGTTCTTGGATGTGATTGGCAATAGAGCAGATCTGTCTGGTACGGGAAAGTTGATGTACCTTAGGTCTTACTTGCAGGGTTATGCACTCAAGTTGATCGACCATTTGGTGGTTTGTGATAGCAACTACGAAGTGGCTTTGGATGTCCTTAAAAAAGAATTCCAAAATAAAAACGCTATAGTGAGGATCTTGACTTTACAGTTGATTGAATTGCAGTGTTCTACCGACTCGGATTACTCGGCCTCGTAGATGTTTTTGGCTAAGGTTAGGTCTTGTTTGTCTGACCTGAAAGTGCACGGATGCGATTATCTCGGTAGCTGTGAGAGCAAACAGCTGATAAGCATTGTAGTTTTTGAGAAGCTGCCTCAGACCTTGAGACTTGAGATAATCAGGAAAGTAGGAACTAATTATCCTTCGATCGACCAAGTTATTGACAACTATGTAGAAATTATAGACGCTTTGAATGTACGAATGGTGCGGTATGAACAGAGAACTTTAGTTGAAGTGGAACCTCGCATTAGTAGGTCTGTGTTTTCTAACGCTGCCGCGGTCGGTTTGAAGAGAGTGTGCAAGCTGTGTTTGAGTGCTAACCATTCAATGCTTAAATGTAGCGTGTATCCTTCATTGGCTAGTAGAATAAACCGGTGCAACGAATTGAAACTTTGTTCCCACTGTTCAAGCGCTAAACATAGCACAAATGAGTGTCAGCGTAGGTTGGATTTCGAATGCCACAAGTGTAAAGCCAGAACTCACATCTCTGCTCTCTGTCCAGGGGGAAGACAGGCTACTTCCTCTAACCTCTGTTTAAATAACACCCTTGGCTCTTCTACTACCTATTTACTTCCTTCCTTAACGCTAGAGGTCTCGAAAGGGAAAAGGACAACCCCCGTACGATTCCTTCTGGACTCAGGGTCTCAAAGATCCTATGTTTCTGGTGCTGTGCTTAAAAGAGTCTGTCTGGAAGACACCTCACAGAGCGAGTACATGGTTTCCTCATTCCTTAATAAAGGCTTGCGCAATTTTGCCGAAATTAGTTTGGCGGTGAGCCTGTCTCTTCAGCATCAAACTATTCAGGCGCCAATATTGATAGATGATCAGTTTTCCTTGAATATGAAGGTGCATTCCCTATCGAGGGCAATAAATAATATTAAGCAGAAATATGAGCTAGCAGACTCCCAGTTTTATGCTAGTGACGTTGATGATACGTTAGTGTTTGAAGGAGTTCTGGGAGTAGACTTACTTCAATACTTTGACGATTTCCGCTGTGTCCCTTGCCTCAAGGGATTTGCATTCTCGTACTGTGGTAAGTTGATGCCCATCGGTAATTTAGATCATTTTCTGACGCAGAAGCAAGTCAGGGAAAAGTATAAGGAAGTTAATTTTAGGAAGGCACAGAGAGAGTCATACATAAATTTTGTTCTAGACCCCCAAGCGGTACATCCCGATCCTCTTCAGGCAATAGTTTCAGACAGGTGTGTTGAAGGAAACCTGGATAGGTTGTGTAATCTTGACAGTATGGGCATTAATGCTGAAGAGCCTGCTCAGTCTGACTTGGCTAAGATCAGAGAGTTTGACGAGAATATTGTGTTCAAGGATGACAGGTATCACGTAAGATTAGTGTGGAATGAGAATCTGAGGGAAGTGAAGGACAACTATGCTATATCTCAGGCAGTTTTGTTTCGCTTAATAGATAGGCTGAGAATGAATGGGTTACTTGAAGATTACGACAGCATATTTGAGGAACAAATAGCTGAAGGGATCTTAGAGCAAGCCCCTCGCTTTTCTGAAGGCTCTCAAAGAATTTACATTCCCCACAGGGAAGTTATTAAGACGGACCCTTCTTGCACCACCAAACTTATATTAGTGCTTAACTGCAGCTTGAAAGCTCATGGAGCACCGTCTTTGAACGAAGCTGCCTTTGGGGGCGTGGACATGTTAAATCAGCTATTTTCGGTTCTCATAAACATGCGAAGGGATGACTTGCTGATGATGGCAGATATCAGACGCGCTTTTCTGAATATAAAATTGTTGGATGAAAGTGACAGGGATAAGTTTTGTATCCTTTGGGTAAAAAATGGAGAGGTCGTAACCTATAGATACACTTCATTAGTATTCGGGTTCACTTCGTCACCCTTCGTGCTCGGTTATGTGATAAACAAACATCTGAATAGATTCGAGAAGGATTCTTGCAATCAATTTTTACGCCATAACATGTACGTTGATAATTTGTTCGTCACTGGTTGCTCTGTGGATGAGTTAGAAGATATTTATCGTACAGCTAGAACGCGAATGCTATCGGGTGGTTTCGAGCTCAGATCCTGGTTGTCCAACTCGGAAGCTTTGCAGGAGGGGTTTGTGGAAGATGGAGTGGTAAACGTCCATGATGGTAGCTACGAAAAGGTTCTAGGGTACGAATACGACCGAAAGACTGATCAGCTTAATGTGCATGTGGGAAAGGAAAGTGTTGAAATTACGAGAACCAGCAAGCGTACGATTTTATCGAGGTTAGCAAGAGTTTTTGATCCTCTAGGAGTTATGAACCCGGTCATGGTAAGAGGGAAAAATATTCTTAGGGAACTGTGGAGAAGGAAGGTCCAATGGGACGACGAGATTGACGAAGATTTGATGAGTTGTTGGAAGAAACTGTCAGCAGATCTTGACAGACTGGGAGAACTAAAATTCGCTAGAAAAGCCCTAACTACTGATGAACCTGTTAAAGTTACTATTTTCACCGATGCTAAATAGACCGGTGTAGAATAGACCGGTGCAACGAATTGAAACTTTGTTCCCACTGTTCAAGCGCTAAACATAGCACAAATGAGTGTCAGCGTAGGTTGGATTTCGAATGCCACAAGTGTAAAGCCAGAACTCACATCTCTGCTCTCTGTCCTCGGGCAACTGACTTGTGGTGAAAAGAATTTGGCACTTGTGTGGTGAAACCAGCCTTAGGCGATGATTACATTTACGTATAAATTCCCACACCATAGCATGAGACTATGAAAAGAAAATAACTCACTATTATGTCCATTATTATTATTCATTATTATTAAGTCACTATTACGTTCTTTCATACTCGTTCATTAATTTGGATTCTGAGATAAAGAAACTTATGATAGAAGAATGTTGTGTGTGGTACAACTGTGTATTGCGCAGTGCACAGTGTGCACTAAGTACGAAGTGTACACTGTACTAAGTAGAGAAGGCGGTGTTCATGTGGCAACACTGATTCAAAGGCCGCACACACACTTATGCAACATACACAAATTACACATGCCTGCTCTCAAACAACACACACATGCCCACACTCATATAAAACACACGCGCTTACACTGGAGCAAAACGCACATGCCTACTCTCATGCAACACAAGCAATCACGTACCTGAAATTCCTAATCCCACGTACACACATACATACATACACTCACAACCACGCCCACACACACACGCACACACACGCCACAACACGCGGCAACGAGAACATTCGAGAGCTGCTCACCTCGCTGCCATCCTTCGCTAACGGTACGACAACTTCTGCCCCTCCGCCCCACCAGACTTGGATTTGGACTATATCTTGTTGAACGTCCTAATTTATGTTTTAATTTTGTTTAAACTTTAGGCGTATTGAAATTTATCTACGGGAGTTTTTATCTGAAAATAGGAGTTTTTTTTAACTCGCTCGTTCTTCTTTCACGGTTATTAGGAAACACTAGACCAGTAAAGTGAATAATAATCTTTGTACCAAAATTCAAGGGTTTTTGTGAAAAAATTTAATAGCTTATGGTGTATATTGAACTGTGCACTTTCGTATTAGGCTGTTTCAAGAATTTTACCAAGATTTTTATTAAATAAGTTACATTACAGAATACGATATCGTACCAAAAATATTGCTCGCTTCTTCCTACCAATGCATGCAAAAGTTGCATTGCAACTTGAACTTATATCCTCTTCAAAGCTTGTTAGTTCTCAAATATATTTCAACAAAAGTAATTTGCCAATGAGGGTGTGTGTCAGATATGTATGTGTTTGAATGAGGATCAAAATCTAAGATTTTAAAAATGTTTGTTTATTCAATTCACTGACTTTACATCATATTCTAAATTTGACTTTTTTCTTTGCTTCTATGTTTCAGCACTGAAAATAAAATTCCAATATTCCAAAACGTTTGCTATGTAAATAAAAAAAATTATATTTCAATACTGGTTCTCCTATACCTCTTACGCGTAAGATTCCGTGAGAATCAACCCATAGGAAATACAAACGTAATTATACCGATTGGTTTCTTGGAAATACGAAGACTTTTTCACCCTAGAAAACAAGACAGGAGTGATGACAAAATAGAAAATGGCAACAGACACCAAGGAAAGAAATTTAGGCGCTGCTATAGCGTGATGTCTACCGCCATATATCGCGTGCCCAGGTGCAGTTCCAGGTGTACAAATTAAGTGTTTATCGCTAAACTAAATGTAGGGGATTAAGTTATATCCATTAGTAACCTAACCTAACCTCACGCTATAGTACTAGCTAGAGGTAGATCTCACGCTATAGTGTGGTAGACCTCACGCTATAGCAGCACTCCTCACGCTATAGTACTAGCTAGAGGTAGATCTCACGCTTTAGTGCGGTAGGCATCACGCTATAGCAGCACTCCTCACGCTATAGTACTAGCTAGAGGTAGATCTCACGCTATAGTGTGGTAGACCTCACGCTATAGCAGCACCCCTTACGCAATAGTACTAGCTAGAGGTAGATCTCACGCTTTAGTGCGGTAGGCATCACGCTATAGCAGCACTCCTCACGCTATAGTACTAGCTAGAGGTAGATCTCACGCTATAGTGTGGTAGACCTCACGCTATAGCAGCACCCCTTACGCAATAGTACTAGCTAGAGGTAGATCTCACGCTTTAGTGCGGTAGGCATCACGCTATAGCAGCACTCCTCACGCTATAGTACTAGCTAGAGGTAGATCTCACGCTATAGTGTGGTAGACCTCACGCTATAGCAGCACCCCTTACGCAATAGTACTAGCTAGAGGTAGATCTCACGCTTTAGTGCGGTAGGCATCACGCAATAGCAGCACTCCTCACGCTATAGTACTAGCTAGAGGTAGATCTCACGCTTTAGTGCGGTAGGCATCACGCTATAGCAGCACTCCTCACGCTATAGTACTAGCTAGAGGTAGATCTCACGCTATAGTGTGGTAGACCTCACGCTATAGCAGCACCCCTTACGCAATAGTACTAGCTAGAGGTAGATCTCACGCTTTAGTGCGGTAGGCATCACGCTATAGCAGCACTCCTCACGCTATAGTACTAGCTAGAGGTAGATCTCATGCTATAGTGCGGTAGACCTCACGCTATAGCAGCACTCCTCACGCTATAGTACTAGCTAGAGGTAGATCTCATGCTATAGTGCGGTAGACCTCACGCTATAGCAGCACTCCTCACGCTATAGTACTAGCTAGAGGTAGATCTCACGCTTTAGTGCGGTAGGCATCACGCTATAGCAGCACTCCTCACGCTATAGTACTAGCTAGAGGTAGATCTCATGCTATAGTGCGGTAGACCTCACGCTATAGCAGCACTCCTCACGCTATAGTACTAGCTAGAGGTAGATCTCATGCTATAGTGCGGTAGACCTCACGCTATAGCAGCACCCCTCACGCTATAGTACTAGCTAGAGGTAGATCTCATGCTATAGTGTGGTAGACCTCACGCTATAGCAGCACCCCTCACGCTATAGTACTAGCTAGAGGTAGATCTCACGCTTTAGTGCGGTAGGCATCACGCTATAGCAGCACTCCTCACGCTATAGTACTAGCTAGAGGTAGATCTCATGCTATAGTGCGGTAGACCTCACGCTATAGCAGCACCCCTCACGCTATAGCAGCACCCCTCACGCTATAGTACTAGCTAGAGGTAGATCTCATGCTATAGTGCGGTAGACCTCACGCTATAGCAGCACCCCTCACGCTATAGTACTAGCTAGAGGTAGATCTCATGCTATAGTGCGGTAGACCTCACGCTATAGCAGCACCCCTCACGCTGTAGCAGCACCACTCACGCTATAGTACTAGCTAGAGGTAGACCTCATGCTATAGTGCGGTAGACCTCACGCTATAGCAGGACCCCTCACGCTATAGTACTAGCTAGAGGTAGATCTCATGCTATAGTGTGGTAGACCTCACGCTATAGCAGCACCCCTCACGCTATAGTACTAGCTAGAGGTAGATCTCATGCTATAGTGCGGTAGACCTCACGCTATAGCAGCACCCCTCACGCTATAGTACTAGCTAGAGGTAGATCTCATGCTATAGTGCGGTAGACCTCACGCTATAGCAGCACCCCTCACGCTATAGTACTAGCTAGAGGTAGATCTCATGCTATAGTGCGGTAGACCTCACGCTATAGCAGCACCCCTCACGCTGTAGCAGCACCACTCACGCTATAGTACTAGCTAGAGGTAGACCTCATGCTATAGTGCGGTAGACCTCACGCTATAGCAGGACCCCTCACGCTATAGTACTAGCTAGAGGTAGATCTCATGCTATAGTGTGGTAGACCTCACGCTATAGCAGCACCCCTCACGCTATAGTACTAGCTAGAGGTAGATCTCATGCTATAGTGCGGTAGACCTCACGCTATAGCAGCACCCCTCACGCTGTAGCAGCACCCCTCACGCTATAGTAGTAGCTAGAGGTAGATCTCACGCTATAGTGTGGTAGACCTCACGCCATGGCAGCACCGAAATTTACCATCATCAAATTCCACGCACAAGCACCACAACGTTGGTGTTAACATCATATTCCTCAACACGGCCGTTACGCAAAGTGTGGTCCCATGACTTGACCGTTTTCTTCCCATCCTTAGAAATATTAGACCAAAGATCACCTCGGATAGCAGCTGACGCTACTTTCCGATGATGCATTACCAATCAAATGGTAATTATATCGTACAAAGGAGTTTGGTTTCCGATGGTAACTATATAGGCACGCTCACAATTTTCTGTTTAAATCTTCTTGGAATTTGCTTAACCCTCGTGCTTTTAGATTGCCAACCCCGTTACGGTCAAGGCGATTTTTGAATGTATCCACCGTGTTGGCAGAGACAACATTTCCAGTTCCACATTCTAACAATTTTGATCTGAAAAAATTAGGGCTTGGGCGGCCTTAAAATTATTCTTACTAATTTCCGGCTGTTGTTTCTGGATCGGAAAACGTCCACGGTATCGAGAACTTCTTCTGAGGTAACATGATTAAAGCCATTACAATAAAAAAGGAGATAAGCAGGAAAGAAAACGTAAGAAATACAGCGTTTGGAAACGCCTGAATTGTGTTCTAGAATAGCGGGAGATGGAATTGGTCGGCCAGTAGTGGTTGAAAATCGCTGAAAATTACAGCATGCCCATGACATTGAGTTCTGCTCAGCATTGGCGTATCTTTTCCGGTTAAATTATATGAAGCTCGACCATGTGTCAACACTGACGTTTTTTCACCTTGATTTGTTAAATAGTTTAATCTTTTAGTTTCACGGGTGTTATTGTTTGAAGGTGAGTTGTAAGCATTTAAACTTTAAAAACATGTTCTTTCATGTAGTTACTTTGTACTTTTTCAATATGTATACATGAAAAGATGGTGTCGACTTTCTGCCACATCGAACTCTTGGTTTTGAGAACAGAATAATTTACTTCGACTCATTATGCTTTCAACATTATTCTCGGATATCGCAGAAGCCAACGCTCACATGTCAGTGCCATTGGAGGCTGTCATGGAGCATTTTACAGCCATGTTTACCTCTCTTGGAATTTTGTATCATCACGTGTGTTTTTAGCCATTATCAAACTTAGAATATCTACATTTTGGTGTTTTTACAATTTTGGGATTACATTTTTAAGATTTTACAGTTTGGAACTATACATTTTTATGTTTTCCATTCAATCTTTTGCACAAACATTGACATGTGCTGTTATGACACCCACGTTCGTCTATTAACTAAGGATCTTTATTTCAATATGTTTTAAAACCAACGCTGATTTTGAATGTACCTGATTAGAAATATACTGTTTTTTCTTTCATTTTATCTCCAGACGCAGTAATTTTTTACCGACCACCGAGCAGCTGTTTTTTGAGCATTATCTCGATATGTGGTCGTCGATAAGCTCATAGGTCAATGTCAGAAGATAAAATGTGTATGTCAATGTCAAATAGTAAACGTCTTTTTGGAAATAGAAATAAACGCGAAATTTCAAACGTGGGATGAAATGCAATTTTAATTTACACTTCAAATTCTTGGAGTTTGAACATTTTTCTCAGCTCGCTCAATTTCCTTCGTTTATGTTTTTTTCTCTCAAATCTAGCAAAAGTTGTGCAAAAAAAATTCTTGTGAACTTCAAAGACCAACACCACCTGACGCTAAATAATTATGAACAATTTTGTTACAAATAATTAACATTAGGAAATATTATCATTTCAAAAATATGTTACTTTTTTCCCTCGCCATATTTTCAGCAACGGTGGTTACCATCGCGGAATCGCTAAGCTCATGCATGAGTCAGTGTAAACACATGATGTTCCTCAAGGCATTTTAATAAATTTTCATTAACTTTGATTAGTATTAATGAGTTTTCAAAAATTGAGACGATTAATCAAAGGAATGCTTCTTATGTCTTTTCTACAATATTATCTTCAATTGAGTGAACACAGCTATAATATTACCTCTAATGATTTTAAGTGCCAATGAAAGTCTCCTGTGCTAAGAATTATTCAACTCCACCAAAATTGTGATGAATTCGTTGCTCTAGCTTTAGTGGAAATAAACTGTTAATTTCTACATTAATTTCTTTATCGTTGATACGTCACAGAAAAGCTGTGTGGCAAAGAATGTTTGAAGTTAACTATTAGGAACCATATTGATATGTATGCCGAAAAGATATTTAGTTGTGAATTTCTACCATGGCGACCTTTTAGTTTGGTACCCAGAATTACTCTCATTTGCCCATTTTACCCATTACACTTTCAACATTATTTCCTAATATCTCAGAAGCCTAAGCTCAAAAGTCAGTGCAAGCGGAGACTCGGAGACTCGGATTTGTGTGAAAAGTTTTTCACACAAATGCTTGTTTTTCACAAAAATGTTTGTTTATCACACAAATGTTTGTTTTTCACACAAATGCTTGTTTTTCACACAAATGTTTGTTTTTCACACAAATGCTTGTTTTTCACACAAATGTTTGTTTTTCACACAAATGCTTGTTTTTCACACAAATGTTTGTTTTTCACACAAATGCTTGTTCTTCACACAACTGCTTGTTTTTCACACAAATGTTTGTTTTTCACACAAATGCTTGTTTTTCACACAAATGTTTGTTTTTCACACAAATGCTTGTTCTTCACACAACTGCTTGTTTTTCACACAAATGCTTGTTTTTCACACAAATGTTTGTTTTTCACACAAATGTTTGTTCTTCACACAACTGCTTGTTTTTCACACAAATGCTTGTTTTTCACACAAATGCTTGTTTCTCACACAAATGCTTGTTTTTCACACAAATGTTTCCCGGCTTTGTATTATTATAGTTACATTCATTTATAAACATTACTAAACTTAAAATGCATCTTTATGTTTTTCATTCAATCTTTCATGCAATAATTTACATCTGCTGTTTTAACGTTCGATCAACTAAAGATTTAAATTTTAAGATGTTTTAAAAAAACAATGATGAATTTTGTAACAACTTTGTTGGAAATGAACAATTTTTTTCTCACGTAATTTGGAATAACAACAAGAACCAACGTCGTGATATTATGTTCATTCGCAGACGTTTTGGGATTCATAGGTTCCTTCATAAGCGTTGAAAAATGCAGGGGAAAAAGTAGCTAAACCAAGATACAAAATAATGACGTCAGCAATAAAAAAATGGAAGGAATGTTACTTCAGAAAAACCTAAGCTTAATTTAAGAATGAAATGCCTTCCTAGCATATTTTGATTTTGTTTCCGATGTCTTTATTCAATACTATACACTACTGTGTATTTTCTCTTCTGTTCTTTACAGCTCTGATGATGTAATCTATGAATTTATAGATTCCATTCTACGCAAAGTGTTTTTCATCAGAAATTAGTTCTTGATCGGTAATTTCATCTTCTATATGCCAACCAAAGTATGCCCGATCTTGATATGCAATATCAAAGTTACGATACGACCTCACACTTCGAGACTAGTTATGTTGTAGCGACCTTCGTGGAATTCTTATTTCGATCTGTATAGAGCATAAATTTTTCATTTTAGTAATTATACGACCACAAATTTTTAATTTACAAACTCATGTTTAAGTCGCTAACTTTATTAAACATGAAGTCACAAATTTAAATTCGCAGCGCCATATCCAAGTTGTTCATTTATTTAAATATCCAACAACAAATTTTAAATTCACAATGTCATACCCAAGTTGTTAATTTATTTAAATGTACGGCCGCAAATTTCAAATTCACAAAACCCTGTCCAAGTTTTATTAAACATACAACCACAAATTTGAATGAACAAAACCATATCCAAGTTGTTCATTTTATTAACTATATGACCACAACCTTTCAACTCACCAGGCCACGCCTGCATACTGTTGCACCACATGAATTTCTTTAGCATCATCCTCTCCTAATTTTAGCATGAGGACGCCCTTCTGAATACCAGTTATTATTTTCCCGTTTCTTTTTCTTTCTTTATTTTCCTGAGGCAAGACAGTACGAATTCTTCATAACTTTCCGGCGAACAATTCGGACGCTGATGGGTAGCATCCTTCTCTTGTCTGCCGGCATTTCCTGAACACGGATGCACCAATAATCTGACCATCACACTTGCACTCTTATGTTTTCCGGCCCTGCCAGGCTGAACCTGCGTGAAGTTCTTGCGCTGCAACATGTGGTGCAAGACCTGTTCTTGTCCAAGAAATGCCAACCTGGCTAGCAGACAAATGGATGTTACCATACGAGAAAAATGACAACTTGGTTAAGTAATAAATGGGTGTTACTATACGAGACAAACAAATGAATGTTACTATGCGAGAAAAATGACAACCTGGTTTTAGTTTGGTTTAAACGTAACGAAAACCAGGACCTAGTTTAAAAACATAACAAATGGATGTTACTATACGTGAAAAATTTCAACCTGCCTAAGAAATAATTCCTACTGAAAAGATGCCAAGTTGGTAGGAAACAATACCTTTGGAGGGAGAATGTTTATTTGGTTCAAAAATAATTCCTATGGAAGAGAAATTTCAAAGTGGTTATGAAAAAACAAGTATTTATATGTAAGAAAAATATCAAAGGGGGTACAAAAACAAGGCATTCCTATGGAAAAAATAGGGTAACCTGGTTCAGAAAAAAACTACTGGAGAAAAATGCTGACTTGCTAAAGAAAAACCCGATATTTCTTTGAAAGGGAAATGATAAATTTGTTGAAAAAAATAATTGGCAGCCTTGTTGAAAAACAAATAAGCATTCCTACGGAAGAACAATTCTAACCTCGTTAAGAAAAAAAAGTTCATTTAGCACAAACATAGAGACGAGGTCAAGAACAAACAGAGATTCTCATCGAAGAAGAAATTTGACCTTGCTAAGAAACAAAAGGATATTACTGTGAATGTAAGACACCAACCTGGTTGAGAAAAATTATTAATTTTTATGAAAAATAAAATGCTATAATGGTTAGAGAAAAAATCCGTTCATTCAGTAATTTGGCCCAGAATTTCCTCTTTTATATACATAAAAAGACAGGTGACAAGGTGACTTAAGCCAGAGAACAAAGTGACAAAAGCCAGAGAACAAAGTGACAAAAGCCAGAGAACAAAGTGACAAAAGCCAGAGAACAAGGTGACAAAAGCCAGAGAACAAAGTGACATAAGCCTGAGAACAAGGTGACAAAAGCCAGAGAACAAGGTGACAAAAGCCAGAGAACAAAGTGACATAAGCCAGAGAACAAGGTGACAAAAGCCAGAGAACAAAGTGACAAAAGCCAGAGAACAAGGTGACAAAAGCCAGAGAACAAAGTGACATAAGCCAGAGAACAAGGTGACAAAAGCCAGAGAACAAAGTGACAAAAGCCAGAGAACAAAGTGACATAAGCCAGAGAGCAAGGTGACAAAAGCCAGAGAACAAAGTGACAAAAGCCAGAGAACAAGGTGACAAAAGCCAGAGAACAAAGTGACATAAGCCAGAGAACAAGGTGACAAAAGCCAGAGAACAAAGTGACATAAGCCAGAGAACAAAGTGACAAAAGTCAGAGAACAAAGTGACATAAGCCAGAGAACAAGGTGGCAAAAGCCAGAGAACAAGGTGACAAAAGCCAGAGAACAAAGTGACATAAGCCAAAGAACGAGGTGACAAAAGCCAGAGAACAAAGTGACATAAGCCAGAGAACAAGGTGACAAAAGCCAGAGAACAAAGTGTCATAAGCCAGAGAACAAGGTGACAAAAGCCAGAGAACAAAGTGACATAAGCCAGAGAACAAGGTGACAACAGCCAGAGAACAAGGTGACAAAAGCCAGAGAACAAGGTGACAGAAGCCAGAGAACAAAGTGACAAAAACCAGAGAACGAGGCAACAAAAGCCATAGAACGAGGTGACAGAAGCCAGGTGACAAGATGGCAAAAGTAATGGGGCAAAAACTGGTTTATGAGAACATCACCGTTAGCGGCCAGTTTTTATGTTGAGGCATCGGAAAAAAGTCCCTAATTCCCAGTCTAACTTTTTTGCCACCTGCATGCATGTTTTTCGCCGCCCAAGTAATTAAATCGCTTGGGCGGCAAAAAACATGCATGCTCCGGCGGAAACGTTTCACTGGGTTATTACTAGATTCTATTTCTAAAGTTTTTTGCTCTTATAAAACGACTAGGTAAATTAATTGCTGATGATGCTGCTCATCAGCTGTCAGCTGTCAGCTGGAGTGCCTGCATGCGACGCATCAGCTATCAGCTGGAGTGCCTGCATGCGACACGTCAGCTGTCAGCTGGATCGCCTGCATGCGACACGTCAGCTGCAGCAGCTGAAGTGCCTGCATGCGACACGTCAGCTGTCAGCTGGAGTGCCTGCATGCGACACGTCAGCTGTCAGCTGGAGTGCCTGCATGCGACACGTCAGCTGTCAGCTGGAGTGCCTGCATGCGACACGTCAGCTGTCAGCTGGAGTGCCTGCATGCGACACGTCAGCTGTCAGCTGGAGTGCCTGCATACGACACATCAGCTGTCAGCTGTCAGCTGTCAGCACCAACACCGTACCTGCAACCATGACACAGAAAAACTGAAGCCATTCTACGGTCACAGGAAAACAAAGAGTGAATTTCGCCAAAATATATCATGGAGACTTGCGCCTCTTGTGTTATGTGGGCAAGGAGATAAGGAAGTATTATAAGACCTAAGATTGGTAAAAATTTACCAAAAAACCAATTGATTTTACAGCGCTGCAGCAGAAAGGTCTCTCACGAGGTGGATGAAGAGAAGTGGCTTTTGGATCTCAGTTGACTTCATCTCCTGTAGGATCTCAGTTGACTTCATCTCCTGTAGGATCTCAGTTGACTTCATCTCCTGTAGGATCTCAGTTGACTTCATCTCCTGTAGGATCTCAGTTGACTTCATCTCCTGTAGGATCTCAGTTGATTTCATCTCCTATAGGATCTAAATAAAATTCATTTCCTATAGGATCTCAGTTGATTTCATCTCCTATAGGATCTCAGTTGATTTCCTCTCCTATAGGATCTAAATAAAATTCATCTCCTATAGGATCTCAGTTGATTTCATCTACTGTAGGATCTAAATAAAATTCAGTTCCTATAGGATCTGAAGCAACTTTACCACCTATATGACCTAAAGTAACTTTATCTAACAGACCCAGCCAATAATTTGGCTACGAGGCGATGTCAGATGGAGCGTTCAAGTATGACCTTGAAAATGAACCACAAAACCAGAAGCGGGCACCCCGCACTCGGCAGGCACAGCGCAGGTATGATATCTTGTGCCAGCGCACCACTGGGTGCCTTGGTAGTGCGTTCTGCAAGTTGTTCTTGTGCAGGACGTTGTCTCAAAAACCAACGCAATGTATCCATTCCTCCACCTCATTCAATTTCTTCTCTATTAGTTGTCGCAAAAAAAAACCAAAGAATTTTTTCCCCTGCTAAGTCAAGTTATTCTCTATAAGTTATCGCAAAAAGCACTAAAAGAATTTATTTCCACTGCTAAGTCAACTTTATCTCTAGAAGTTATCGAAAAAGAAACCAAAAGTTTCTACTCCCCAGCAAATTCAACTTTTATTCGATTTCTTATTTTAGTACTTTTTTTTTATTTATGGACGATGATGTCCAAAATTTCTGATAAAATGAACAACAAAACACTTTAAAGGCACCTCTGTTTGAACCGTAGAAATGAGAAATGAACCTCGAACAGAGTTTGAATGGGAGAAATGTTTAGGGACTCCCAGCGAAAAACTTGACTTCTGCCACGAGTTTTGATTGTAAACAAAAAAGTGAGCCAGTTTCCTTTTGCATGGCGCTGGCGCCTTCTGTGTCCTCAGGGCTGCTGGCTACTGCGGTCGAAAAAAAGAAAAAAAAAGAAAAAAAAGAAAAAACATTTATTTTCCAAGTTGCCACATGAGATACATGCCAACATATTGGGTTCTACAAAGTTTCTTAATATAGGACGTCCTAAAACAAAAGTTCATACGAGGAGTACTAATTGACAAACCATCCGAGGTGTACAATTAGATAAGCCATACGAGGCATATTAATAGACAAAATATACGAGGCGTACTAATAGACAAACCATACATGTCTAATTCTGTCAAGGGTAGTTGAATGAGAAATGAAAAATATCATCTCTTGGATATTTTATATTCCAAGAGATGGTTAACAACTTATAAATAATTCGAATATTGCTAAGGAATTATTCGAAACTCCATAGTTCGTAGTGGAAATTATCGAAGTAGGAAAAAGACAAAAAACGCTATACGGGAGCAGATTGAAACCCCATCGTAAATGACAATCAAGTATTGAGAAAAGGTTAGACACGAAGTAATTTTATAAAGAACATCGAAATAGGAAAAAGGCAAAAAACGCTATACCGGAGCAGATTGAAACACCATCTTAAATGACAATCAGGTATTGAGAAAAGGTTATTCACGAAGTAATTTATAAAGAAACATCGCGCAACACAGCACGCACATCTGGAAATGCGTAAACAAACTTACACTCAAAAATGAAATGCATGGCTTGTTCAGCATACAAATCTAGAGAAAATTTTTGCACGAACGCTTTATTTCATTTATCTGTTTATACTTTTAATTTCTTCTATTCACAGAAATGCCCTTCGGGGCCGTAATAGATCGATTTATAAATCATTAAGCAAGCGCAATCAATTTGTTTATTTCTGGAATTTGATTAAGTGTTAACTGAGCGCAGAGCTTTAGGTAAAATGTAATGTGTCTTGAGGTTTTGCTTTTTACGCAAAAAGTAGAAATAGAAACATATATATGTACATGTGCTTATATATATGTGCGAAACGTGTGCATGTGTACGCTGATACATAGACATTCATGTTAGCGTGCTCACACATACACACGCATGCACATACTAACACACATATTCATATATATATACGTATTGAGAATGAATTTAAGAGAAATGCTAATAAACATGAAAAATAATCTTGCTCTTTCTATTTTTAAGATGACAGCCAAAGCTCTGATGAATCGTAAGAAATAACCTGAGGAAAAATAAGGAATTGAAAATAGGACTTCGAAAACTTTTCGAAAACGTAAAATGGAATCGTTTTTTAATTTCCTAAAAGAAATTTTAAGAAAACTCAAGTTACCGTCGAGGAACAACAACAACAACAAAAACATATTTCATATCTTCTCGATATTCTCTGCGACATCATGCGGACACGGGTACATGGGATAAAATGGAGAGACAGTGTAAGCCGGTTAGCACTCATGGTTGACAAATATCTACAAAATATTGGCAGAAATGCGTAAACAAACATATACTCAACATTAAAATTGAGCTTTCATTCTTCTTCCCCAGCTCTTTCCTCAGCATTTCTTCCCCAGCTCTCTCCTCGGCATTTTCTCCCCCAGCTCTCTCCTCAGCATTCCATCCCCAGCTCTTTCCTCAACATTTTCTTCCCCAGCTCTCTCCTCAGCTTTTCTTCCCCAGCTCTCTCCTCAGCATTTTCTTCCCCAGCTCTTTCCTCAGCATTTCTTCCCCAGCTCTCTCCTCAGCATTTCTTCCCCAGCTCTCTCCTCGGCATTTTCTTCCCCAGCTCTTTCCTCAGCATTTCTTCCCCAGCTCTCTCCTCAGCATTTCTTCCCCAGCTCTCTCCTCGGCATTTTCTTCCCCAGCTCTCTCCTCAGCATTTCTTCCCCAGCTCTTTCCTCAGCATTTCTTCTCCAGCTCTTTCCTCAGCATTTCTTCCCCAGCTCTCTCCTCGGCATTTTCTTCCCCAGCTCTCTCCTCGGCATTTCTTCCCCAGCTTTTTCCTCAGCATTTCTTCCCCAGCTCTCTCCTCGGCATTTCTTCCCCAGCTCTCTCCTCAGCATTTTCTTCCCCAGCTCTCTCCTCAGCATTTCGTCCCCAGCTCTCTCCTCAGCATTTTTTCCCCAGCTCTTTCCTCAGCATTTCTTCCCCAGCTCTCTCCTCGGCATTTTCTTCCCCAGCTCTCTCATCAGCATTTCGTCCCCAGCTCTCTCCTCAGCATTTTCTTCCCCAGCTCTCTCCTCAGAATTTTCCTCCCCAGTTCTCTCCTCAGCATTTTCTTCCCCAGCTCTCTCTTCAGCATTTCTTCCCAGCTCTCTCCTCAGCATTTCTTCCCCAGCTCCATCTTTCCCAAGATCTCCTTTCCCAACTCAACCCTTTCCAGTACCTTCTTCCCAGCTCTCTCATTCCCAGCATCTTCTTCCCCACAGCCTATCTCCCCCCCCCCCCCCCCCCTCCCTCCCCATCAATGTCGTAACCTGTCGCTCGACTTGACTACAACAAGTTCTGGATTTTCAAACAATTCCTTTCGTCGCATCGGTACAGTTGGCAGCTCCGGTTATTCAATGTCTACTTGCCTACACACAGCGCCAGTTAGCAACCCTGCAACGTTGTCAGCTCAGCCAAGTCAGCTAAAAAAACTAAGCTGCCAGCGGTACCGCTACAATGACGTTTAAATGTTTGAAAATACGGCCCTGACATAGCTTGTATCCATCACACAAGGCCTAATCCGGATCTGCTTGAGGCGTCCGCCATATTGCTTCTGATGCTGCTGTTGCTGTTGCTACTTGTGCTGCTTCCGCTGCTGTTGCTGCTTCTGACGCTGCAGTCGCTGCTGTGGTTGCTGCTGTTCTTGTTACTAGTGATGTTGCTGCTGTTGTTGTTGCTGTTATTCAAGCTGCTGTGGTTGATGCTGTTCCCGCTGTTGCTACTTCTGCTTCTGATGCTGCTGTTGCTGCTTTTGTTGTTGCTTCTTGCTGCAGGTGAACTGTCCCATACGTTCTCAGGAGCGCCAAGGAAATGACAGAGAGGAAAATAGAGTCCCATGTTACGGTGACACACACACCTGATACACTCCTTTGTGTTCATGTTGCTCTCTGCATGTGCCTTCATGTCTTGGTATTTGGTAGAATTGCCCACCTCTCTGCTGCATACACGGGATTTCAGTATGGTATTTTAGTATTGTTTATTTATCGTTTCGATTGAATGTAGAAATTGAATGTAGAAATTATCGGCGGAAGTGCGCTTAGAAATTAGCGACTAATTGTGATATTGCAATCTGAGATCTTTTTTAGCTTATTTTATTGAGATTATAATAAGATAATCTTGAGCCTAATCATGATGAATACGTTTTTGGATTTGGTTTATGTATAATAATAAGTAAATAAAAATGAATAAAAATCTGATTCCTCTGCAACATTCGGAAGTTAGACACTTTAAGGAATCAAAACGAGTAAAATACGGTGGGCAACACTTTGAATAGCCAGCGAGTGCGCGCGAACAAATCGTGGTCAGAAGTTGAACCTAACATCGATAGCTTCAAAAGGAAGAAGCAGAAATCAATTTCACTTAGTATAATTTACAATGATAAATACATATTTATGTTATTTTTAACATTATTTTTTCTTGAAGTTAGACAGTCTGTAAAGAGTATCCAGAAGCAAATAGAGAATAATCGAACAAGCGGGTAACATTTTCTTTAAAAGAATTTAATCTCACATTTCGGACTTGTCGCATTTCGGACTTAGACGCAATCTCACCCTCAGACTCAACAGGAAATGAGCACGAAAAAAAATACTCGCGCAATAAGGGAGCTAAAATATTGACTGCTAACACACATTTTAAAAAACAGCCTTCTGGCCACTAGAGCATTCATCAACAAACCGTGTACACCTATCGAACGTCCAGGCATATATGAGCAATAAATTAAGGAATCCCTAATACAGGAAGTAAATTCCACAGTTGCTCATTTGCACTAAGAGCACTAGAAAGTGATTGCAGCTTTATAACTGATGGTATTTATTGCTTTACGGAAATGCTTCAGACACGTATACGTTGTTCATCCCCGACGACCTGGGCTGGGGAAGGAAAGAAAACGCAGGGGAATATAGTGAGGAGGTTGGAGCGGTGATCGATGTTGCCAGATGCTAGCGATCTCCTAATACCTACTCGATTACTACTCATTGGTGACGAAAAATCATTATTTATCTAAATTCAAAAAACGATTACACATTGGTGATGAAATATCATTATTTATGAAAATTTAAAAAACTATTACTCTTTAGTGACGAAATATCATTACTTATCAAAATTTAAAAAATACTTTGTGGTGTATACGCGCTTGTCCGATTCCGCCAAATTCGTTTCTCATTGAAGAATATTATTTCGGTATATATCACTGAGAAAATTATCTCCAAGTACTAATTGTTCAGACAAAATAACGAAAATCGTGAGCAAGTTTCGTCGACTGTAGTTTTTCTTTGCCTGATGCAATCATAGGCTCGCAAAAAAAACTACCTTTGTGTCTCTCATCGAAGTTTTACGCCCTACATTTTTCTTCATGATGCAAAATGAGATAATAAGTAGAAAAAAAATTACAGCACCAAAAATTTGTGATTCTGTTGCTCGTGTTACCAACAGCGCTGTGGAAAAACGTTCTAAAATTATCCTCCAGTCAGCTACTGCACCTCAGTAATTTTCCCTCCTCCCTTTCCCCCGCTAGGGAGCGTTGCTGACCGCTCCTTAAAAAGAGACCCGTAACGTCAGTCGCTCATTAGTCGGTGAGACTGGCTGAAGAGTGGTTGATACACAGTGAGCGCTGCAACCCTCTGTTGGAACTACACTACTTGTGTCGGTGACTCACTCAGGAAGGACGTGTTGTCATTCACAGTGTCTCTGAGGAAAAGTCAACTCAGGAAATAGGTTAAAACTAGTTTCTACCGAACTGAGTGCTAAGGAAAATTATCGTGTTCTAAGATGGCGTATCGGAACTTTCTGCTCGTGATTGCTTTCGCGGTGGGTGTTCACACTCAGAACTTTGGTAGGAGTTTCGATCCTACGTTCGGTTTTCGGGCCCCGAACAGCATTTCATTTGCTCAGCCCCGATTGCCCTTTGCATCACAGCCCGTTACATTTAACGCCGCTCCTTCTCAAAATCAGTTTTTTTCTACCTCAGGGTCAATTAATGCTAATAGAATCAGAAATACCAGAGTTCCTCAGTCTCAAAACTTCGGCATAAACTTTCAGAGGCGTCCTGTTGCTAAAGAGCCTTCTTTCATAACGTTTGGAGCTCCTCAGCCAGATCCGACGATTTCATTTTCAAATGTAAATAGTGGAGCACCCATTACGTTCGGAAATGTTGATGGAACGCCATTACTACCTTCCGGGCCTGTGAGCAGTCCCAGAGTTCCTGATATCGAGACACCATCAAACGTACCTCCAGTCGCGCAACCTGGTGTTCCTGTGACGTCAGCGACGGGTAATCAGCCGGAGAAGAACACCTCCCCCATAGTATTCTTCCCGACGCAGCCTGTTATTCCAAACCAAGAAAAGTTGTCAAACGGCAACAACGACGAATGTCCCTTGAAAGACGGGCTTATATTTTACAAAGGCAACTGTTCAAGATTGTTGAGCCGGGGTTCGTGCGGTGCAGACCAGTGGCTCGTGCTGAGCGACGATGGTGCCCCTCGCTGCGCAGACCGCGCCTGCCCTTGGCAGCAACTCGAGTTCCAAGGAGACTGCGTGGACCCAGCCAACCTTGATGTGTGTCCTCGAGGCCAAATTTTGTACGTCGACTTCGACGGCCACGCTGAATGCGACTGTGAAGTGGACCATTATTACGACCCTGATTCTGGACACTGCTACACATACCACGAGCAGGGCCCTTGCCAGAGCAATTACTACATAGAGGAGCGGAAAGGAGGAGGCGTAAGTTGCGTCCCTAACCCTTGCGAACACGACGACAAGGTCCTGGTTGAAGGCAAATGCCATGACAAGAATTACAAAGGCTTTTGCCGACCACATTTGGTGATGATACTTCCCGAGGATAACTCGGCCGACTGCATTTTCATCCTGCCGCACAGCATCTTTGAAGTACCTACACTGAATGCCTGCCCCGACGGCAGTCGACGTGACTTTCTCGGCAAGTGCAGAGCCGTGTTCAGGGTGGCGTCCCAAACGTCCCTGCCTTCTCTCAAAGGGGACTGTCCCACAAACTTCATCGCTGATCCCTCAGGGACGTGCCGCAGAGTCGTCAGTCTCTTTGGTTGATTAAGTTAACACAATTCGGAATCGAGCTATTCATCATTCATTTAGTATCGCCCAAGTCGTCCCGTGCAGTGTGGCCTCCGAATTGAGAGTCACCGTACAAGGGTTCATTTGTTCCTAATAAGTTTTGATCGTGGTGTGTAATTCATTACTTTATTCTTTTACCGAGCGTCCTACGTGAGCAACATTATTAATGATGTACAGTATATGTAATCGTTTGTAAGCCTGTAAATGCGAAAAAAATGTATTTTTCTTGCGAAGTGCTGGATTTCACGTTATCTTCAAGTTATGTTAAGTGTTCGAATATTCGTTGATACAGAGCAAGTGTAGCTTCTCATTCATCCTTACTTCTACTTTTAAGAGAAGAGTTCCTTTTTGTGTGTGTGCTCTCACTTATCGTCGATAAATGATACTATTCATTAATTAAAGGACGTAACTCATACTTTTTTGACAGAGAGCCCGCATGCCTCAATATTTCAGCTTTTGTTTTTGTATCATTTAGCATCAACTCCTGCATTTGTTACTCAACTTCACTATAGTGTTTGCATTTGTGACTCATTTTCCCATCATATTTTGGCCACGTGATTATTTTCCGATTTTAATGTTATCTTCCCGAAGAGTAGGCTTGACATTAACGTTCCACCACGAAATTGTCTGCGGTGGGAAGCGACTTGTGCCTAGTCATACCTTTAATGGAGTTTATCCGCCCTGAGGCACGGCTGCCATAGAAGGGCTGGTCCAAAACTAGATTACTCAGGTTATTTTGTCGGAAAATCCATGGGGAACGGAGAAACTTCCAGGATCATTATATAATGACCATTGTTGATCGTTGGATTTGCCTCGCAACAGTTCTGTGTAATTTTAAAACGCGCGTTACTACCTCATGCATTCTCCACAAAAACGTGCTATTTTTATGGGCATTGAAACAATGGTAAAATGACAACAGTTTCGTACGCGACATGCGATAGGGGTGAACAAAGAATGGGCTTTAATGCGAAGCAGGAACTGGTTATCTTTCTTCCTTCTGCTACATATTCCCGTCACGAACTATATCGCGGAGCAGGCATTGTAACACAGCCCAAAATAGCCCTCCCTTCTTAGCAAATTTCAAAGTTTAGTCACGAACTGAACAATCTCTGGCTGGTATTTCTTGACATAACATGTGTCATACTCTTTGATGTTTATCCATAAGCGTACTTGTGTCTTTTAGATATACAGCAAATCCCGTACCTCGCATCTCGATTTAATTTTATTTGTGTGTAACATATGTCACTTTGTGAGTACTATTGGTGTCATTCTAGGTTTGTGGGACTGTTTTTTTTTCTGTTTTTAAATTAGGATCGTGAATATTTCCCTTGTACTTTATTTAATAGACAACATTTGCGTACTTGATTTTGTGCGGCAAGTTGATTTCAATTTCCATATCCTGTTTTAATTTTCGTGATAACTTTGATTTTCAGTGCAATGATCTTATTTATTGAGGGGCTTTTGATATTTACATCCGAATTTGTGCTTCATGGAAGAAGCTTGTTCATGTCTTATTTTGAACGTATATAATCTGTTTCCATTATTCAGTGTCGCGTCTTAGTGTACCTAAATAAACATTACCACTATTTAGTCATTATGTTAATCGTCGCCTAAGGAAATGTTTTCATCCATGGTTTTATTTTTTTTATTTGAACGATTTTGTAAACTCTGATCAGTTCAGTCGTAGTTATTTTTGTGAGAGGCAGCTTATCATTTCATATTTAGGGATTTCAAAAGTAAACACCTGGTGTAAACTCTACATATTTGTCATCGGAACGTCGAGGTAACATTTTCCTCAACCTTCAACTGAACATGCGTATAGTGATTTAACACGCTAACCACGATGGGTTACACTGAAGTTCAATTTTCAACTCAAATTTAAAATCAATGGCGGTAAGAAATTTTGAAAATAGCAAACATCAACTGGATCGTGCTTCCATTTAGCTTTGATTGAGTATTTATGAAAATTTGGTTTGTGACTACTCTTAGGTTAGCAGCATTATAAAAATTCCCTCAGTGTACACCGGCGGTTCACATCACGATTAAAACACTAAAAAAGTACATTTAGAAGACCATCAGTTTGAATCTTGTAACAAGGGACTCTAAATTCGCAATGGATGGTGGTATACTTATACCGCGCGCATTACACCTCGATCTGCTTGGTCAGTTCGAGGCCAGTTTCAGAGACTGCATCGGTTCGCTCGAGTATATAGAACCGATACGAATAATGCGGGTTCGCAACTTTCAAAAACCCCAATCGGGAGACAACGCAGCGGAAACTCCACTGTTATCTTTCATGCCGAACCCTTCTTAGCCAACGCCTACAAGCACCTCTTTCCGGCAGACGTCTGCACGAGACCCAAAAAGTGGATGATTTTGAACAGCTAAAATCGTGACGCCGATATCGGTGTCTTCAACAACGTCGTCCGTTTTGAGATATGTTGCAAAATTGGGTCCTGTGATAACGCAACTGGCACCGTCGTATAGCTTTTCTGTCCTGTTATGATTTGTTCAGAGAGTTACATCACTCACAATAATATTGATTCTTGCTACTCATGGTCGTTAGGCTCGTAATTTGATTGTTTAGTGTGTGTTATTAGGCTTAACGGAATGCTTTATATGTCATTATTTGGTCTCGCTAGGGGATCGACAAGATGCTTCTCTCTCAGCACAACTCCGTTCACCTTATGTACTGTGATATTTAATTCTACTGCTGGTCTTCAGCAATGCATTTTATTTCCAATAAAAAGTAACTGTTACTTCTGATTATTTATTAATTTTGTCCGCTTTGGTGAATTGAAGGACTATTGGCGCCGCCTCGCACGACGCTGCTGTGGAGAGAGAGAAAAATGGCGTTGAAATGGCTTCTAAATAAAAAAGACGAAAACTTCACTTATGACGTCCCAACGAAATATGTTCTTAAAAGTTAGCGAACGAATAGTCGTTTCAAGCATCGCTATGGGAGTCATCCCGCTGAACTAAGTTAACATAGTAAAAATGTTACTTGAAAAGAGCAATCCTAAATCTAAAAAAAAAGTTTTATGAAATTTAACATCAAGTGGGATCACTGCAGGGGATTACTTAATAAAAAAAATGCCATTCTAAAATAATAAAAACGTTGTTACATGTTCTTACTTATCAACGGTAAGATGTTTGTTGCTGACATTCATTCGTCAAAAAGTTTATCTTTTTGCATGTATGGCAAGGTATGAACGCGACCGTAATTTTTCAAGCAAGTAGATAACAAAAAAAGCCCTGCACGTTTCCTCATTTCGTGCGATGCTCTGGTAGAGCGGTACTGCAGCAGCGACAGTATGTGGCAGTCTGCAATTCGTAACATTGAACGACTCGTCTCCTTGCTTCAATAATAATTTTGTCAACACCCTTCAATACTATTATTACTATGTAGGCCTAGTCCATCCCCTTTTATTTGAAATAATAAAGAAGGCGAAATGAAAGAAAGGCCGTAAAAAATATCAAAAATCAATCTCTCGAGAGTTGACGAGGCCGCGTGAACACGGCCCGTCGAAATACATATATAGGACTGGAGCTTGTATCACAGATACGCTCATCACACACTGCAGGCTGGCTTCGGACAGACGGACGCGGCTCTTATCATGGTAGATTAGATTAGATTATTAGTTAGTTTAAGCCTCCCTATCCGCAACAAAGGCTATCCAAAGAGAGGAAGGAAGAAGGCACCATTTAGCATGGAGTTAAAGAAACGTGGAATCTATGCAGAAAGGGCACAGAAACAGAAAGCTAAGAAAGAAGTTCATGAAACAAGAAAAAGTTGAAGAAGAAAGTAGTAGGTGCTGAAAAACAGGACAGCAGTGAACCGAAAAAAGATGGTCCATAACAAAACAAAACCTATTCTATTTCAACAAAAAAGAAAGCCTACCTACCAACCTTTAGCTCAGGCCCTTAAATAGTCCCCCTGGGAGCGCTAATTCCCTTAGATACAATAGTTGTATCCCCCTGAGGGGTCTTATCATGGTACAGATTATTCAGTTCGTAAGAAGCATTGAGCAGCTGCATGTGAATTGCTTACAGTCAAATTCAGAACGTCAATTGAGTGAACTGAACATCACAACTACCAGTGTATAGCCATCAATTTCGAACACGATTTTATCTTTCGCAGTGACATCGGTTTTTTATATCATTCAAGTTATTGAGATATTTTTATTTTCACCTGCAAAATAGCAGTTCATTCAAGTACTGAGCACAGCCTACAGCTATAGTAAGATAGAATAGAAAATGGCAGCAGAAACGTGTCAAGTGGCACATTCTCGCGTTGTGCCGCAGTTCCGTGCCATCGAGCACTAATAACGCGCAGGCACCAACGTAACCCATTTACAATAATCAATTTGTACTAACCAACACGTTGATATCAACACAATATTTCTTGACGTGATCGCTACACAAAGTTTGATCCCATGAAATGACAGTTTTATCTCATTATCAAAAATACTTGAGCCTTCATCACATTTTCTCTCCGCCATGCTCACGCTACGATTTAATTACCATTACCATTCAATTGTCAATAGAATTGCAGTTATAACGCTCAAAGGAAGGTGACTTACGATAATTTCTAGTGATTGACGCATGTTATTTTTCTCCTTAAATCAACATTAAATTTTGATTGAGGCTTTAGGAAACTTTATAGAGGACTACCAATTCAATAACCGTCAAGACGATTCTTGAACGTATTCACCGAGCTTGCAGCGACTACATTTTTTGGGAGCTGATTCCACATTCTGGCAATTTCAAATGAAACAAAATTAAGGGCTCCGTCTGTCTAAATTTTCTTACTAATTTCTGGCCGTTATTTTGAGGTACGGACATTGTCCTCAATGTCGGGAAGACCTTCTGGGGCATCGTCGATAAAGACAGCAAGAACAAGCTCAGGATCATTGGTCAGGTCTAGTTTATGGAGTGGGAGTAGGAACAGATAGACCAACGCCTACCATAGTAAAAAGAATTGTTGCTCGGTTGGTAATTGCGTTCGTCTGTGACGCTCATAAGGATGCTTAATGACCGTATCTGTGAGACGAGTTTCACCAGTGTATAAGTAGAAAAATTTTCTAATTGCAGGTACTATTAGGATGGATACATTTGTTTTCATCTGTATCAAGAAGATCTATTTACGAAAAATTTCGAATCCCGGCATTTTGACGAGCCGTGTACACAAGTCTAGGCCAAAACATGTGCGCCAAGTTTACAAGTCAAGGTTAACATCGGCATCTTTGGGATGCTTTATTTCCAATCAAGCCTGATACATATGATCTTAGCATTGGTTTTTCAAATGTCTTATAACTAACCCTATATATAGGACACCATGACGGTTCCCCCGTAAAGCCGGTACCCATTTCCGACACTTGGGTTGAGTGGGGTATTGGGCTTGAGCTTTCCCTTATACCCAACGGGGAAAATCTCCGCGCCAGCGCTGGGAACGAACCCGCGACTACCAGCATACAAGTCCGATCCCTTAACCGCTGTGCCACTGTGTCATTGAGTCGAGAAAATTAACACTAACTGACTTGATGGCCGAAGAACTTTCCTTTAGTTTTTAAAAAAACCAAAGCAGTAAGTAATTACATTAAATAGTTTTTAAAAAAACTAAAGCGTTCTAATGTCATGTTTCTACTACACTAACAAAATTCCATTCAGGGATTTTCATGTGGTGATAAAATCTTATGCAAAGTTTCGATACAACTATAGAATCCTATTTTAACTTTAATACTTTAATATAAATATTCAGAGAACTAAAAGTGCGATGCAATTTCTTAAATTTAGAATGTTGAATTCTTGAAAATGTCTGCTTTGAGCTCAAAAGAATTTAAATTATCACAACTTACCGGGCACGCCTGTCAATGTAAAACTAATTTAGCCTAGTTGTCGGAAATCGATTTCTTTCTAAATTATAGCTCTTAATTTTTTTTTTTTTCCTATTTAGAACTCGAAATTTTTCTTTAAAACTAAAACCTACTTTACTTGAAAAACATCTTAAACGCGCATCCCCATTCTCTTAAAATCCCTTTATATGTTGACTAGATAACATCAGAAGGAATTTCAAGACACGTACAACTCAAAACTTTTAAAATACTGCAGCCACCAAACGGCGTCCAGGAGTCCAGTTTACAGCGTGGGTTTACTGCGTTTACAGAGCAGCTTTACAAACATGCAAGCCACTGCGTGTTATTTACAAAATAAAAAGATTAAAGGTAAAGAACGAGACCGTGACGTCACGGGTTAGGAGACCGAGGCAATGACGTCATCAGTGACGACGTTTCCCGTTGTGCAAGTCTGGCATTTACCAAAAATTGTGATACGAATTGCTGTCAGTGCAATTGATCGAATTTTTGCTGTCAACGCACAATGATTGGCTTTTTCCAGTCGCTAATTGTCGTAAACGTAAAACTATTGAGGTAATTACTCTCAACGAGAAATTAATAGCTAACTGCTGCCAATGAAAAATTACTGGCTAATTCCTGTCAGGACAAATTATTGACTTATGACTTTTAGTGTCAAATGGCTGACCAATTGCTATTAATGCACAATGATTGGCTAATTACTGTCAATGGAAAATAACTGGCTTATTGTAAACAACGTACAATGATTGGCAAATTTCTGTCAATCCAAAGTGGTTTGATTATTGCAGACAAAGCGAAATGATGAAGGAAATGCTGTCAACACAAAATGATTCGATAGTTGATGTCAGTGCAAAATGAAATAATTGGATGATTTCTATCGGCGCAATAATTTGCTACCAACACAAATTGACCGACTTAGGAAGATATGCGTCCGCATTTTTTGGACCAAGTGAACTCGAAATTTTTTCAGCGGAGAGCAATTTATACTTATTATCACATGATATTTATAATCTCTATAAAAATAGTTACTTAATAATAATTATATTCACAACAGTAAATATTGTGAATATTAGTAATATTACTATTGTACAATAATAATAATCATAATATTTATAATTATAATTCAGTTTATAATATTTATTATCACATTCTTCATTGGAGCTGCCAATGTTGAACAAGTCAAGCAGCCGTAACGGTTGTGATAAATATAATTATCAGTGCGGCGCTGGGACAAGTTCTAAATACGAATAATTTATTAAATATTCGTAGTCGTAAAATGGGTTTTTGTAACAACTAGCATCTACAGCACAGCGTGAGAGAGAAAAAGAAAAGAAAGAAAAACGTTTATTTTCCAAGTTGCCACATGAAAGACATGCCAACATATCGGGTTTTGAAAAGTTTCTTAATATAGGACGTCCTAAAACAAAAGTTCCATACGAGGAGTACTAATTGATAAACCATCAGAGGTGTACAAATAGATAAGCCATACGAGGCATAATAACAGACAAGCTATACGAGGTGTACTAATAGACAAACTATCAGAGGTGTACAAATAGATAGACCGTACGAGGCATATTAATGGACAAAATATACGAGGCGTACTAATAGACAAACCATACGTGGTGTGCTAATAGTCTAACAAAAGTTCCATACGAGGAGAGAGAGCATTAAATATTGCAGTTTGTTAAAGTTAAAAAGTTAAAGTTATAGTTTGTTTGTTAATTTTGTTTGGTGCTCAACCAAGGGCACGCTACAGCATACATACAAGCAAGAGCGTCGGAGTTCTGCAGGTGTACATATGCGTAGAATTTTCGATAAAATTAAGGATTTTTTTTGAATTATCAAATCACCATTTTTCAATTGTCAAAGCAATATTTTGTAATTGTCAAAGCTTTTTTTCAAATTTTCAAAGCAATATGTATTTTGTAATTGTCTAAGCAATATTTTGTAATTGTCAAAGCAATATTTGCAATTATCAGAGCAATATTTGCAATTATCAAAGCAATATTTGCAATTATCAAAGCAATATTTGCAATTATCAAAGCAATATTTGTAATTATCAAAGCAATATTCAATAAAGCAATACCCTACAATAGGAGCGGTTTGACAGGTGTCCGGCGTACTGTCAGCTTCCGGTCGGTGGCCAGCTTGGTAAATGTCAACTGGCACGCATGGTTACTGTCAACGCGGTGACTGTCAACCGAGCAAATGTCAGCAGAACGAACATCAGCATGATAAATGTCAACGGGAAAAATGAAAGCGGGATGAATGTCAACAGGAAAAATGTCATCAGAAGAACAAATGTCAACTGAAATCTCCAAGATAAATATCAACGAGACTTAATCGCCAGCAGAACAAATATCAGCTCGGTGAACGTCAGCAAGACAACTGTCAACAGAACAAATATCAGCACGGTGAACGTCAACAAGACAACTGTCAACAGAACAAGTATCAGCACGATGAATGTCAACAAGACAACTCTCTACAGAACGAGTATCAGCAAGATGAATGTCAACAAGACAACTGTCAACTGAACAAGTATCAGCACGATGAATGTCAACCAGACAACTCTCTACAGAACGAGTATCAGCAAGATGAATGTCAACAAGACAACTGTCAACAGAACAAGTATCAGCACGATGAATGTCAACAAGACAACTCTCTACAGAACGAGTATCAGCAAGATGAATGTCAACAAGACAACTGTCAACTGAACAAGTATCAGCACGATGAATGTCAACCAGACAACTCTCTACAGAACGAGTATCAGCAAGATGAATGTCAACAAGACAACTGTCAACTGAACAAGTATCAGCACGATGAATGTCAACAAGACAACTCTCTACAGAACGAGTATCAGCAAGATGAATGTCAACAAGACAACTGTCAACAGAACAAGTATCAGCACGATGAATGTCAACAAGACAACTCTCTACAGAACGAGTATCAGCAAGATGAATGTCAACAAGACAACTGTCAACTGAACAAGTATCAGCACGATGAATGTCAACAAGACAACTCTCTACAGAACGAGTATCAGCACGATGAATGTCAACAAGACAACTCTCTACAGAACGAGTATCAGCAAGATGAATGTCAACAAGACAACTGTCAACAGAACAAGTATCAGCACGATGAATGTCAACAAGACAACTCTCTACAGAACGAGTATCAGCAAGATGAATGTCAACAAGACAACTGTCAACAGAACAAATATCAGCACGGTGAACGTCAACAAGACAACTGTCAACAGAACAAGTATCAGCACGATGAATGTCAACAAGACAACTCTCTACAGAACGAGTATCAGCAAGATGAATGTCAACAAGACAACTGTCAACTGAACAAGTATCAGCACGATGAATGTCAACCAGACAACTCTCTACAGAACGAGTATCAGCAAGATGAATGTCAACAAGACAACTGTCAACAGAACAAGTATCAGCACGATGAATGTCAACAAGACAACTCTCTACAGAACGAGTATCAGCAAGATGAATGTCAACAAGACAACTGTCAACTGAACAAGTATCAGCACGATGAATGTCAACCAGACAACTCTCTACAGAACGAGTATCAGCAAGATGAATGTCAACAAGACAACTGTCAACTGAACAAGTATCAGCACGATGAATGTCAACAAGACAACTCTCTACAGAACGAGTATCAGCAAGATGAATGTCAACAAGACAACTGTCAACAGAACAAGTATCAGCACGATGAATGTCAACAAGACAACTCTCTACAGAACGAGTATCAGCAAGATGAATGTCAACAAGACAACTGTCAACTGAACAAGTATCAGCACGATGAATGTCAACAAGACAACTCTCTACAGAACGAGTATCAGCACGATGAATGTCAACAAGACAACTCTCTACAGAACGAGTATCAGCAAGATGAATGTCAACAAGACAACTGTCAACAGAACAAGTATCAGCACGATGAATGTCAACAAGACAACTCTCTACAGAACGAGTATCAGCAAGATGAATGTCAACAAGACAACTGTCAACTGAACAAGTATCAGCACGATGAATGTCAACAAGACAACTCTCTACAGAACGAGTATCAGCAAGATGAATGTCAACAAGACAACTGTCAACAGAACAAGTATCAGCACGATGAATGTCAACAAGACAACTCTCTACAGAACGAGTATCAGCAAGATGAATGTCAACAAGACAACTGTCAACTGAACAAGTATCAGCACGATGAATGTCAACAAGACAACTCTCTACAGAACGAGTATCAGCACGATGAATGTCAACAAGACAACTCTCTACAGAACGAGTATCAGCAAGATGAATGTCAACAAGACAACTGTCAACAGAACAAGTATCAGCACGATGAATGTCAACAAGACAACTCTCTACAGAACGAGTATCAGCACGATGAATGTCAAGAAAAGAAAGAAAGAAAAGAAAAGAAAACAGTTTATTTCCAATAGAGATTGTACAATATTACAATCATTGGTTTTTAAATATCTTAAAATTAATATACTTAGATGATACACACACACGAGTATTGAAAAACTCGTGTCACTAGTCGAAAAGAAATGATTGAGGGCAATGTACTCCTAATCTTGCTTAATCTATATTTGATAATACATGTAATGATAATTATAAGTCATAACACAATTTCATGGACGATGCATTTTCATTGTGGGGTGAAAACACTTTTGACAGTTTACATGTACATGACATAAAACTTCGCAATTCTTGACGCCGGGAAATAATATATGAAATCGCTTGTTTCGGTCAATGTTCACAAGTGTCGTTTTAAGGAAGCATGAAAAAAAAAATATATATAAATATATATCCATATGCACACATATGTAAATATACGTATGCATGCGTGTGCATATCCATACACACACACACAAATACATATATACATATAAGCATGAGGACCAAGAAGATTATAAGTTTTGTATTACTGATTCAACAATTTTAACATAACGGTCATTAGTTAACAAGCATTTTATATAAATATAAATGGATGATCGTACAACAAAAGTATAGTTTTTACATGAATGCTTTACAATACTAAAGAGATGACGAGTTAGGTAATGTTACAAGTTGAGTGTGCACAGAAAAAAGACCATTATCTCTGGTAAAATGCTAGTTGTCAGTCTAGTATACACATATGTGCACGTATACATGTAAATATATACACATACACATGCACACATATACCCACGCACATACTTACACCAAACTCGTAAGCAAACACAAATGCATTTCTATGCATCGAGGCAATACACACGCATTCTACAGAGTGTCATACGCATAGCGTGGACACGTACACATATACACAAGTAAGCATGTGCGCAAATGTCAGCGTAAACTAGTTCGTATAAACCAGAATTCCAATCGAGGGAAACGGAGAAAATATCTTCTATTATAGCATGAATTTTATAAAATTTCGTACTAAAAATAGTGGCACAAAACAGTCTACTTAAGTCGGAAACATGAAAACGATTGTGGGACGTGAATAAGAAAGAAAACATTAATGTCCTATAAAGGTTCCATATTAGAAAAAAAAATCACATTATCTTTGAAATATGGCGCAAATTGTCGGCAGTTGATAAACAAACATAGGTATCACATTATTATAAGCATATAACTATAAGCCGAATAAGTATATTACTGCAGTATAAATGGATGATCACACAACGAATTTATTTTTTTTACATGGATGCTTTACAATTTCATATTATAAAAAAACACATTATTTTTTTTAATATGGTGCAGAATGTCTGCAATTGATCAACACACACACACATAGGTACCATGACGGTCTAGTTTGATGCTTGCACAGAAACGGAGAGGAATGACATAAAATGCACCTTCGACTGGTTGATCTACTCTAGTGCACACAGTTGTACGTGCACATATACACACCCATATGCGCACATACACCTATATACGTACACACATATACAAGTAAGCATGTTTGCAAATGACAACGTATAGGCGGTCAAATCATAATACCTACGCATACTTCAAGACTGTTGTGTGATGTCTTGAATTATAAAACAATGAGCGAGGGAGATTGTTCAGCAAGGGAGATACCAGGGAAATGAGATTCGTCAGTGCTCATTCAGTATGTTCTGTAATTAAGGATTATTATTGAGACACAAGATGACGAGTTATTTTGGCTTTAAATTCTCTCGGTCTTTGAGGGACTTTAATACTCAGGGGAAGTTTGTTCCACAGTAAGGCGCCTGATATGGACAGAGCCTTCTGCCCTAAGTGAGATGAACGATAGTTGACTAAGACATTATTGTTTCTGTTCGGTTTTTGATTGGTTACAGTGGGTGGATGGAAACGCACTATCTCAGCATTGCTCTGAGGAAGATATAACGAGGAGAATACGTATTGGGCCTTCTGCATGAGGAGCCTTTCTTGGATAGGGATCCAGCCGAGTTTATTGAGGAGAGGGGTTACGTGATCACTTCTTTTGAAATTACCGTTGCATACCACCTTGGCTGCAAAATTCATGCATTTTTGTAAGTCCCTTTTAAGGTATTGAGGTAAGTCTCCCCATACTAGGCTGCAGTAGTCAATGCGCGATAACACAAGGGATTGAATGGCTAATAATCTGGATTTTTCGTCTAGCATACTTTTTATACGATGAAAAAACATATTTTTAATTTGATATTTATCAACCAGACAACTGTCAACAGAACAAGTATCAGCACGATGAATATCAACCAGACAACTGTCAACAGAACAAGTATCAGCACGGTGAATATCAGCCAGACAACTGTCAACAGAACAAGTATCAGCACGGTGAATATCAGCCAGACAACTGTCAACAGAACAAGTATCAGCACGATGAATGCCAACCAGACAACTGTCAACAGAACAAGTATCAGCACGATGAATGCCAACCAGACAACTGTCAACAGAATAAATATCAGCACGATGAGTGTCAACATGATGAACACTGTAAATGCAATTAGTATCCCGATGAACAATAGCACGATATCGTCAGAGTTACACTACAATGATCAGTGTGATAAATATTGTGTTCTCGAACCTCAGAGAGACAGATTTCCCGAAGGCATTGCGATAAACATGGAAATGGTGAATTTTATCCTTGCAGTACGTTAAATTTTGTTTTGACTAACGTTAAAATATGTCTTGACTAACGTACGCTTTATACATGTACGGTAACTTTCGCCTTGACTAACGAAAGCACAATACATGTACGTTGAATATTGACTTGACTTACGTACGCACAATACATGTACGTCAAATATTTTCTTGACTAACGTACGCACAATACATGTACGTTAAATTTTGTCTTGACTAACGTACGCACAATGCATGTACGTTAAATTTTGTCTTGACTAACGTACGCACAATACATGTACGTTAAATTTTGTCTTGACTTACGTACGCACAATACATGTACGTTAAATTTTGTCTTGACTAACGTACGCACAATGCATGTACGTTAAATTTTGTCTTGATTAACGTACGCACAATACATGTACGTTAAATATTCTCTTGACCAACGTACGCACAATACATGTACGGTAGATATTCCCTTGACCGACGTGAACGCAATAGATGTCTACATGGCTTATGTTCAAAGAAGATAAGAAGTATCAGACATGTTGTGATAAAATGTATTGGAACAAATTAAGTTACGACATCGTTGCGGTCTAGTTGGCAGTGTAAGGTCTTTGATGACTTGGCTGCGATATGCAAGTTGTTTGGGATTGTTTGGATACATTTTGCTGAATTCAACGTAGCGTAGTCTAATTGACTGAAAGGTTTACGCTGTTAGTTATGCTTCCACGGCAGCGTAAATTTTCAGTTGTCTGGCTCCTGGTGCTTGCTCGGCAACTCCTAACGCATTCCAAAAGAAACGATAACGAATGGAATAATATATTATCGATCAAAATACACATTTGGTACACACACACTGAAGAAAGTAATTGTAATTTAGGAGAGGTTATTCGTGCCGATAAAATTTTTTCCTCGTTAAAAAAATATCAATTCGTGTTTCCTTATGTATTGATTGGTTTCAGGTCGAAGATCGCTCGGGCAATGACCCGCCAGATTTATTTTGTGTTAAAACGGGCACAAAGGCTGGGCATCCCTTTGTGGGTAGTCGACTATTTAAGTATATATCTGAGTTTTAGATATATACATATATCTGAGTCATTAGATATATGCATATATCTGAGTCATTAGATATAAAAATTATCAAATCTTTCATTTAAATGAGGCTTTTTTCAGCTGAGTGTTAAGAATTCTATATACTCAGTCTTCATCATTCACGAAAATCTTTCCACGTCTCACTCCCACTATACCACAAGTTATGGTGGTTTGCTTGAATGAAAGATTTGTCAAAAACTCAAATATATTGAAAATTCCATTCTAACTGTCTATTGCCTCCAATCCAAAGTTTTTTCAGTCGGAGAACAGATTCAAGGGATTTACGATATAGTCTTTTGGATGCTCATTCATGGTCCCTAAAATAAATGCTTCCCCTGAAAAAATCACGCAAAGCAATTCCCAAAAAAGAGAATAATGTGGCGACTTCAATTACCCAAAATTTTCAGTATCTGACGTAAAACTACTTCCGTCGCATTCAAAAATTTCCAAAATACTAAGAAACTCAGCCACTGCCACTATCATTTGACTACAAAATGGCATTACGTACGTACAGCTCTCCGAAGCCACCTTTACCTTATCTCCGGAAATTACTCCATCTGAGTTTTATCATTTCCGCTGTCTAGACACAAATCTCGGGTGAAAACCTGTCATTTAGTTAAGCCTTTTTTTATCTTAACTTTTTGACTGCGGCAGGTAAAACTGAAGTTTAATATTCAATTCAAATATAGTTACTTGTAGTTAGCGATGTTGGAAATGCCAAACATTACCTGGATCGTGTTTTCATTTAGTTTTGATTAGGTATTTTTTAAATTGAGTTTGTGGCCACTGGTTATACAGCAACATCATGAAAACTCCCTCAGCGACCAAACATGGCTCACGTCCCAGTCAAAGTATTAAAGAATGCATAAAAAAATGTAGCTCTTTTTTCACGCAAAAAATATAAGAATTTTAAATAAGGGTATCGCTCAAAGATAGACAAATATTCTCGATTGAATTAAAGAGGAAAGCATTTTGAAGCTCAAATTTAAATAACTGATTTCACATATTTATCGTGGGTATGACGGACAGAACTTGCCCTACAGTCAAATAAAGAAAGATACAAAGAAAGAAAGAAAGAAAGAAAGAAAATTTTTTATTTCCAATAGAGATTGTACAATATTACAATCATTGGTTTTTAAATATCTTAAAGTTAATACACTTAGATGATACACACACATGAGTCTTGTAATACCCATGTCACTAGTCGAAAAGAAATGATTGAGGGCAATGTACTCCTAATCTTGCTTAATCTATATTTGATAATACATGTAATGATAATTATAAGTCATAACACAATTTCATGGACGATGCATTTTCATTGTGGGGTGAAAACACTTTTGACAGTTTACATGTACATGACATAAAACTTCGCAATTCTTGACGCCAGGAAATAATATATGAAATCGCTTGTTTCGGTCAATGTTCACAAGTGTCATTTTAAGGAAGCATGAAAAAAATATATAAATACATATCCATATACATATATATATACGTACATAGACATATATATATATATATATTATATACACACAAACACATATATATATATATAATATATGTATATACATATATACATGTACACATAAGCATGATGACCAAGAAGATTATAAGTTTCGTATTTCAAATTCAACAATTTTAACATAACGGTCGTTGGTTAATAAGCATTTTATTTAAACAAAAAGTGGATGATCGCACAACAAATGTATAGTTTTTACATGAATGCTTTACAATAATAAAGAGATGACGAGTTAGGTAATGTTACAAATTGAGAGCGAACAGAAAAAAAACATTATCTCCATTAAAATGCTAGTTGTCAGTCTAGTTCACACATATGTGCACATATACATGTAAATATATACACATACACATGCACACACATACCCACGCACATACTTACACCAAACTCGTAAGCATACATAAATGCATTTCTATTCATCGAGGCAATTACAATACATACGTATTCTATAAAGTGTCATACGCATAGCGTGCACACGTACACATATACACCGTACACATATACACAAGTAAGCATGTGCGCAAACATCAGCGTAATCTAATCAGTATAAACCAGCATTCCAATCGGGGGAAACGGAAAAAATATCTTTTATTATGGCATGAATTTTATAAAATTTCCGTACTGAAATTAGTGGCACAAAACAGTCTACCTAAGTCAGAAACATGAAAACGATTGTGGGACGTGAATGAGAAAGAAAACATTAATGTCCTATATGGGTTTCATATTAGAAAAAAATCACATTATCTTTGAAATATGGCGCAAATTGTCGGCAATTGATAAACATACAGATGTACATGGGTATCACATTATTATAAGCATATAACTATAAGCATTATAAGCATATTACTGCAGTATAAATGGACGATCACACAAAGAATTTATTGTTTTATTTTTACATGGATGCTTTACAATTTCATATTAGAAAAAAATCACATCATCTTTGTAATATGGTGCAGAATGTCTGCAATTGATAAACACACACACATATAGGTACCATGACGGTCTAGTTTAATGCTTGCAAAGAAACGGAGAGGGATGACATAAAATGCAACCTTCGACTGGTTTATCTACTCTAGTGCACACAGGTGTACATACACACATATACAAGTAAGCATGTTCGCAATTGGCAGCGTATAGGCAATCAAATCATAATACCTACGCATACTTCAAAACTGTTGTGTGATGTCTTGAATTTCAAGACAATGATCGGGGGGATTGTTCATCAATGGAGATACCAGGCAAATGAGATTCATCAATACTTATTCAGTATGTTCTGTAACTAAGAATTATTTTTGAGACACAAGATGACGAGTTATTTTGGCTTTAAATTCTCTCGGTCTTTGAGGGATTTTAATACTCAGTGGAAGTTTGTTCCACAGTAAGGCGCCTGATATGGACTGAGCTTTCTGCCCTAAGTGAGATGAACGATAGTTGACTAAGACATTATTGTTTCTGTTCGGTTTTTGATTGGTTACAGTGGGTGGATGGAAACGCACTATCTCAGCATTGCTCTGAGGAAGATATAACGAAGAGAATACGTATTGGGCCTTCTGCATGAGGAGCCTTTCTTGGATAGGAATCCAGCCGAGTTTATTGAGGAGAGGGGTTACGTGATCACTTTTTTTGAAATTACCGTTGCATACCACCTTAGCCGCAAAGTTCATGCACTTTTGTAAGTCCCTTTGAAGGTATTGAGGTAAGTCTCCCCATACTAGGCTGCAGTAGTCAATGCGCGATAACACCAGCGATTGAATGGCTAATAATCTGGACTTTTCGTCTAGCATACTCTTTATGCGTTGAAAAAACATCAAAGTTCCATAAATTTTGTTGCAAGTATTCTCAACATGAGATTTGAAGGACATGTTTCTATCGAACCAGATACCTAGATTTTTAACTTTTTCTGATGCATTAATTTTATCATCTTCAACTGCATGAGTAAGATCTGAAGTTTTTTTAATTGCATCTTTGGACCCAAAAATAGTGCATTGTGTTTTATTAGCATTTAATTTGAGACCATTTCGGTCGTACCAATATTTCAGGCTAGTCAGTAAAGCTTCGGCTTTAATTTGCGTCTGTGGTACTTCCGATACAGAACTTGTTATTGCAATTTGAACATCATCTGCATACAGTGAGATCCGTGTGTTTGAAGGCATTGGAGGGAAATCATTAATGAAACTAAAAAACAATAGCGGACCAAGAATGGATCCTTAAGAAACGCCAAAATTGTTTTGAATGAATGGGGACAATTTGTTTTCTATGCGGACTGCATGAGATCGATTTGACAAGTAACTTTCAAACCATTGCGTGTCTATTCCCAAGTTCAGGATTTTAAGTAGAAGTCTTTCATGTTCGACGCTATCGAACGCCTTAGAGAGATCGAGTAGCAGCAAGAGGGTTACATTCTTTTGATCGATGACACTGTATATTTTTCAGAGATATTGAGCAGAGCGTCTTGAGTGCTAGTATTTTTTCTATAGGCGTATTGATTTTGGCGGAGTAGATTTGACTCGTCCAGGTGAAATGAGAGTTGATTTGTCACCACTTTCTCCAATAGTTTGGACATGACAGGCAAAAGACTGATGGGCCTGTAGTTTGATGCTATATTTAGGTCACCACTTTTATGCAACGGTCTAATAATGGAGTGTTTCCAGTGTTTTGGAAACTTGTTGGTTACTATTGATGTATTAATTATCAGACGAATCCATGGTGCGGTAACAGGGAAACTGTCTTTGATATATTGAAGACTGATACCATCATGTCCAACTGCGTTTGTGTTTTTTAGTGAGTATAAGATATTTCGTAACTCCGGTAAATCGACAGGGCGTGGTCTCCACTTGACATCAGTCCTCGAGGGTGCAGTGGGGCATGAATTTTCAATTGTCGTTTCATCTGGACTGGTAGACACCTCGCTGAAAACTTGAGCCCCTACTTTTGAAAAGAATGTGTTGAAATCCGTGGCTGTTGCCAAGGGATTTTCAAAATTACTTATACGATCTAAATTTTTATATGGGGCTACCTCACTAATGATTTCCCAAGTTCGTTTCGTTTAAAGACTTTCAGGTCTTTTTTATTCAGCATGCGTGTGATTAATTAAGTGAGCATATATGTGAATTTCTTCTCAGTATATGAACCGCTTCAAAAAATGTCACAATAGACTGTTTTTGAAATTGCTGGTACATGTGCAAATGCCTTCCTTATTCCGCGCTTTAGACTCCTTTTGTTGTGGTTAGGGAGGCTTAAACTAACTAATCTAATCTGATATGCAGCCACTCGAAATGATGCTATATATGTTATTCAAACATAGGGCTTACATTTTTTAGAAATGTCAAAAAAAATCAGTTTAGTGATGACATGTGCCAGCACGAAAGGCCATTTTGACCCTGCCATTCAATTTCATTGAGTTTCCATTGCTGTAAATCTTTTTTTCCATTACAGTACAACCGATGAAGTAGAACTAGGCAAAGAGGACATATATTCCTGTCCAATTTTGTCAGCGCATAAACACAAGCAAATTTAGTCCTGATGCTGCAAAAAATAGATTTTAACTTTGCCTTACTTCCATGAAATTAGGATAAAAAATTCAGGGTTACTTTTGTCTATAACGTATCTGTTATGAACTAAACAGAGCTTAAGGAAAAATAGAAGTTTCATTACATGAATGAAAAAATCAATGTTTTATTCCAAGCAAGTCATTTCTTCCCATTTACAGTAGCATCAAAGAATGGGGGTATATACCTTAAAGCTTACCCTTTGACCCAATGATTCATTCAGAGAACTTTTGACACACCTGTGTGTGTCAAAAGTTCTCTGAATGAATCATTGGGTCAAACGGTTAAACAGTGAAATTTTAATCATCTGGGTGCACCACCTTCTACCGCATGTTCAAATGATTGAGAAAGTTAAATCTCATAATCCCGTTCCAAATAATGTAAAGAAAAAATTTGCTTGAAATGGACAGTCTTCGAAAATTGTAAAAGGAATATAATTCTCTGCTGAAACGTAAAGATATTTGCTAGAATTTCATTGTGGGGAAATACTTCACTCGGGGAAATTTGGGAAATACTTTAATCGAAGAAGTATGAAAATTTGGGAAATACCTTATTTCAGGAGATAATTCACCTTTGTTGAGAAATACTTTACTCGGGGAAATTTGGGAAATACTTTATTTGAGGAAAGACTTCACTTCAAAATACTTTACTTGGGGAAATACAATATCTTGTTGAGCCAGGGACAGTGGACAGGATGTTGTAACCGCAGAACTCTACAAGAACGGCGTTGTTCTCAGGTTTCGACATGAGTCTGGCTATAAATATGTCGAGCTCAAGTGGGTAGCGTTTCGACGAGAGAGCTGGCGCAGGCGTACACATAAACACACAAAACACATTTAGGCAACACAACACAAGACACACACAACACAAGCACACAACACACATGCGTTGCGTGGGAACGCCCGGACGATTCAGCTTCGAAGGGGAACACATCCCGCCGGCCAATCAGCGCTCTGGAACGAATGAGGCGCATGGGTGTGGCAGAGAACGCACCAGTTACATTTCGGCAACCCGAAGCAGGCAAGATTTCCACCAATCCTAAGGGAAACACGTAATCTTTGCTTGGAAGAAGCTCGAATAATTTGGGAAGGTTCGAGAAAACTCTGGAAAAGAAACCAAGCGAGAAGATATAAGCGGCGTACAAGTACATTGGGGAGGTCTTTTTGTTTCGAAGTCGCGAGAGAAGGACACGTGATCTGAGGGCAGGCGAACGTGGCGTGTCGGCCGTCGCCGACATGCATTTCACACAAACAGCAAATTTACATCAGAGGAAAGTTAACGTCGAAGTGTCAAGAACAAATAATCTCTTTGAAGCATATTAGCACCGCGGCGATGTTCGTTGACGACCGCTCCACAACGATTCTACGGAGGGATATTCAAGAGATGTATCGACTTCAACACCAAGATCGTAATAACTCCCACATGCAAGCAATAACTGCTCAATGACGAAGTTTGCAACGATGCTACGCAGCAACGAGACCTTCAGAGTTCAATCTCCTTTGGCCCTCAAACGAGAGGTGCTCGATTTGGAGCGCTGGACGAGAGCAACACCACTGAGGCGGCAGGCGGTACTCAATTTAGAGCGCTGGGCGGGAGTAACAACACTGAGGTAGCAGACCGGTGAAGATGGTCGGCATCGGATCAACTATACGTGTATTCTTCAGGCAGTATTGGAAACATATTAGGTCATCGAAATCTACATGCTGCAAGAAAGTGTAGCACGAAATAATTGGTTTATAGGACTCTGAAAATTATCCATGCAGTGAATCGCCAGTCAAGTAATAAGTGAAAACAGTGTGTTCAAATTCAACGCGCTAAATTTCGTAAATGGCCCCTTTCCTGTATTAAGTGTCGAGTTATTGTTGGGCGTGCTAATTATAGGATTAAATTGTGTTTGCTATGATGTTGTGCACTTAGCAGGAGGATGGGTTTCGGTTACAAAGCAAGAGTTCAGATGGTACATGATGCGAAGTGTTTACTAATTTTTGAACACCTTGTGGTAAGCAAAGTTCTTTGATTTTATATTGCATTATTTCTGAATGTTTCGTGTTCATGCTAGCCCATTCATCGATTATGTTTCCTGATTTTTGCACAGTGCGGAAAGTTATTTTTGTCGTAATCCTGAAATTGTTGGGCTAGCGTTCATTGTGATAAGGAGAGCAAACTTCTCGTTTTTTTTGTGTGTCTCATTATGTTGCTCATGTTAACCCGCTCATTTTATGCTCATGTTGCTTTAACATTTCCCTGTGCTTTAATGATTGCATTGAAATACTATGTGTGTCATATTCAAATCCACGTGTTTCCAAATAAATTCATGTAAATCTTCAATCCTTTTATTCTCCATGTCTGGTATGCAGGTGTACGCAAGCATGAAGGACAATACTATAAAATGTGTACGGGGGTTGGAATTCCCTCAGCGTGTGGGGAGGGGGGGGGTCCTAAACCCACCCCTCTTCTCTGTATCGCAACACATCGTATTCTCCGATAATGTCAGTCATTCTGTGACATTACGCTGATACGACAAAGCGAAACACTTATGTGAAATATTTATGACTTAGGTTAGTGTCATGGTTGGCACACTAATGAATGTCGTATCGACTCATGACACATAAAACTACATCACAATACTTTGATTATCGTTGTATATTGATGACTAAGTTTTTAACTAGTGAACGCGCAAAACTGAGTCGGTTTCTTGATAAAAAAAATTAAGTGCAGTTGCACCCGGTCAAGTCGATATCTATTTTAAAGACTTGGGCAGGGATGGAAAGTGTAGGAAATTTTCTCTCAGATTCCTTATAACGCATGAAAACAGTCAAATTATGGGACCGCACACTGCGTAACGGCTGCGTTAAGAGCTATTGAGTTAACATGAATATACCGTTGCTTGTGCGATAACATTGACGTTTGCAAATGTGTCCCGTTTGTGCGAGTGGTTAAAGTGCGCGTGCCCTTCACGGGAATGTGTCGGCCGTTTGAATCCCTGCAGTGCCGCCCGGTGATTCTTCCCGTTGGGAAATTGAAGAACTCAGCCACAATTCCCCATTCTACCCAGGTGTCGGAAATGGGTACCGGCTTGACAGGAGGTAACCGTCATTGCATCCTGGTGTTAGTTATAAGGCATTTGAAAAACCAATGTACAGGATGATATGTATCAGGCTTGATTGGAATAAAACATCCAAAGTGGTGTCTGTGCGAAATGGGTGTCTGGCGGCACGGTACTTGGGAACAACCCAAGAATGGGCTTGTTTTTGTTGCCATTTTTTATTCTATTTGAACAGGAAGAAATTAACTCCGGGCTCTGAGAGGCAATTAAAATTCTCGTACTTTTCGCGTGAATGGTGCCACGCTGGCGGCCTTCCCTCACTTTGCTGCATGGCCACGCTCGCTATATGTGACTCTACAGTAAATACTGAGCCTCTACTCTACGCTAAAATAAGCAAAGTTGACGCACTACCTACACTATTATAAAGTTTGTAAGAATTCTTTGTCTCGTCTTCGGCCATGAAGGGGAGAGAAGGTATATCATTTAATTAACTAGTTATTCAAGAAAATTTTATGACCCAGCAAAGCTTTGCATGAGAGCAAACTCCGTCCACTCTTTTAGATTTTCCTCTAACAAGAATCTTGGTCGATGTTTGTTTGAAAAATTTCATTTTTCGTTCGTGAATATTTACTTACATCTTCTTCAAGTAAAACTTCAGCTGTAATAAAAAGCGGTTACACAAGTCTTGGCAAACAAGACACCAGTTTTCGCATGAGTCGAGGGACGACATTTCAAGATCAGTATTTCCCAGCCCACGTGTTTTTTCTTGCTCGCGTCCACGCCAGGTCATGATCATATCCATTAGATTATTATTATAGATTAGATTATTAGTTAGTGTAAGCCTCCCAATCCGCAACAAAAGTGATCCAAAGAGAGGAAGTAAGAAGGCACCATTTAGTAAGAATTTAAGGGAACGCGGAATCTATGCAGAAAGGGCTTAGAAACAGTAAGATGAGAAAGAAGTTCATGAAACAAGATTAAAGTTGAAGAAGAAAGTCGTAGGTGCTGAAAAAACAGGACAGCAGTGAACCGAAAAAAGATGATTCTTAACATAACAAAAGTAGTTTATTTCAACAAAAAGAAAGCCTACCTAACTCTCAGCTCGATCGGGCCCTCACATTGTTCCCCTGGGAGTGCTAAATCCATTAGCCTCATATTCTAATCCATGCGAAGTGTCTCATGGCTATGAAAGGAGTGTTTATGACAGGGTTGTCCTTCCTAGGTTATCTCGCAGGGAGAAATGAAACATTATTGATTACGCTGTTTTGAAATCACATCTTGTCCATAATAACAATGTTTTTTTCGAGTCTTAGCCAATGAAAGTGGTAGCGAAATGCGAGTTTATGTAGTAGGTAGGCTTTTTCTTAAAACTTTTTTGTTTGTCTAATTTTTTAGTACACCCGAGATGTTACTTACTTAGGCAACGCACAGCTCAGAGACGGAATTTGACAGGAAACGTTCTCGGTGAGATTGTAGAAAAAAAGATCAATGAATCAAGTTCAGTAAATCTACTAGAAATTCAATGCCTTTATTCTATTTTTATATTCATATCAGTTGTATTCTACGATAAATCACTACCTCCTTTAACATCTCACAGGACTTTTTGGTCCTCTTTTTAAAATAGCTTCAACATATCGTACTTCTACTTAAATTTGTTCCCTAATGTGTCCTTTGAAATTCTTTGTCAAGTGGAAGTTCCTTCCTCATCCTTCATGATATCAGCGACAACCTTATGTCAATGCCAATTTAGTGACGCTCGTTGTAATAATGGCAGTATGAGTAGAAAAATGCTGAGGTTAAAGGGTTGAACCTGAGCTTAGATCGCTCGGCCATCGTGACATGCCTTCTTGAATATCAGCTAGCTCTGTGAAACCGGTTTGTGAACAATGGGCTCTGTGATTTGCTGGTGGGTCTGTGCTTTGTTCGCCAGGCGTTCACCACCAAAGCTGATTTCATACTCGTATTATTTTAGGAGTTTGAATGTAAAAAATCGCTATAACACTTATTCTTTCATGCATCATAATCATTTTAAATTTTTATATGTTGGAGATGGGAGTAACAACAAAAATTAATCAGATCGTCTCAGTCATCTTACAGTCGCGTAATATTTAACAAAATACAAATCAATCTCTCATTGAACATTATTTCCAGTCAGCCCACATTTTCATTAAATGAATACTGGAAAAAGTATTGAAAATAAAAAAAGACACTCAAAATACCTAGTCTGGATATTCAAGTATGCGAAACGAAAGTTGTCTAATAGATACACCGTACAAATGTGTGTGTATATGTTCCCTCTTTCAGCTCCGGCGAGGTAACACACGTACCTTATTAAATTTTTCAACTATTTGAAATAAAATATGACCTATTGGAAACTCATTGCGCTAAGTGTAAATTACACATGCCCTGTAATAGTTTTATGATATTTTTGTTACTATAACCTGCTGATGGAGCTAGATTCCAAAACGTTTTATGATAAGGTAAAAAAGAAACGTTTTCTTATGGCTTTCTCAACTTCCGAATTTTAGGTAAATTTGCTATTGGTGCTTAGTAAAGATTTATTAGACAACCGAGTTCACCTTTGATTTTCATGTGGCTGGTTTATTTGTACTCATGATTGACACTAGAAAAGTCTGACCAAGCTGCTGAAAGCGTTACGCATTTTATCACCTATGATTACCTCAAAAAGTGAGATGGGCCAAGACTTATTAAAAGTATTAAATTTCAATACTCGACCATAATCATCGATTTTAATATTTGGTTCATAATTAACAAAACACAGAAGTAACATGGGATGCAATAGTTTTGAACTATCGCCACAGCGTGTAATCCGCGTCAATATGCAGCGATGGACATTCTTTGAGCTCTGCTTCATCCTGTTTTATATCATAATTTTCCCGTCAGTCATTCTTAAAACGCTACACGAACTCAGATTTAATTCTTAAATTGTATTTTATGCTAATAACATTTACATTTATTTGATAAGTTCACCCATGCATCTTCCCACGTGAATTATTCTATCTCTTTAACCAATCATTATTACTGTTTGCAATAGACAAAGTCAAGTTTCATATGAATGAAAAGAAATAAATAAATAAATAAAACAGTTTATTTCCAATAAAGTTGATACATGAAATGTTGAACATCGGTTTTAAAATATCTTAACATTAAGATTCTACTCCCACATGGGTATCGTAATACCCATGTCAATTGTATAAACAAAATGATTGAGAGAAAGGCACGAAAAAATGCGTTCCCTTCGTAGCGTTAATCTGATTTTGATATTGCAAATAAATACAAGTAAGAAAACATAATCCTAGTGACGCATTGTTGAAAACTCTCATTAATGCGCACTTATATTGAAATACGAGCATATGGCCATACATAGGAGCTAGTGATATGAGGGATTAATGTTGAAAGCAAAATGGGCAGATTTAAATTACTCTGCGTCTAGATCAGGTCCATATTAGGAACAATTTTTCATTCATGCGGATCAACTGGTATGCCGAATAACGAGCTAGGGGAGAATAATTAAAATTATTTACCATAACACGAATTTATAACATTTCCTACGCTAATAATACTGGCACAAAAGAGTTCACCGGAGTCAGAAACACGTGGAAGATTGTTGTACAATGCTAACCATAACATTTGCAAGAAAGCTGGAACAATACGAAAATTTTACCACCTAAATAGTGTTATACCATACTCGCGAGTGTAAGAAACGACCAATTACCATGCAACACTAACAAGAACATTTTAGGACAGGAATAAGCAATAAACATTGACGTTCCATAAAGTTATTACATAAGATGAATTACGTCGCTTTTCAAAATGTGTGCCGTCGCGGTTGCGCACTTTCTCTGTACACATGTTCGTATGTACGGTAATGCCCCGCCTGGGCGCGGTCTTGCAGTAGTGCGGGTGCTTACTCAGCAAATTGTTAGTATAAAGTAACGTGCGCGGCTTGAGGAGTTGCATTTGCTGAGTAAGCACCCGCACTACTGCAAGACCGCGCCCAGGCGGGGCATTACCGTACATACGAACATGTTTACAGAGAAAGTGCGCAACCGCGACGGCACAAATGTTTTAACATGAAAGGTCCGGAGTGGATATACATAGATGGGTGCCTTGACGGCCCATATCAATGCTGGTACAAAAGACAGCGAAAAACACAAAAATGTATCCCTTAGCTAGTTAGTTGAAGCTTAATTATGTTTTTTTAATACAATAAAAGAAAAATAATGCTGATGAAGTCAGTGGCGGGAAAACACCTGTGATAGTTTCCACGTACATTGACATTTGAGCTTTGGCTTTCTCGACACCAGGGAATGAACGATATTGAAAGTGTTTGGGGATAAAATACACCCATAACAACAAGGTCAAAACGACAGATATTCAAAAATATCTTTCGATGCGAGCACAATAAAATAGAAGTTCACTTCCTCCAAGATCATGCTTTAAATCATGTAACAAATTTATGATATCTTTTATTTAAATACTTAGCAATAATGTAAGGAGGTGACGAGGTAGGTGACGTGACAAGTTGATAGGTATTAAAAAAATTTTAAAAAATGTCTATAGCACAAGTGCAAGTCGCTATTTAGCCATTTAACAGAAACTTTTGCTTTCGTACTTATATATGTATTTATACATGTACATATATGTGCACACACACGCACGTATCCATATACAAACTCGTAACAAACTTGCATATATATTCACATACATGTACGTAAATATTCGCTCAACAAAAATGTTGTGCGTGTGGTATGATGCAATAAAAAATAGGATAATTAGCGATAGAAATTCGTAACTACTCTTTAATTATGTACTGCAGCATACTGTAGAATTATTTTGGAAATCATGCGCTATTTTGGTTTTGAATTCTCTTAATGTTTAAGGGGTTTTGTTGCTCTGGGGAAGTTTGTTCCACTGTAAGGCGCCTGATATTGACAGAGCCACGTATGGTCTGTCTATTAGTACTCTTCGCATAGAACGCTTGTCTAATGACGTCTTATATTAAGAAATTTTTAAAAGCCAATGTGTTTGTCATGTATCTCATATGCCAACCTTTTTGGAAATAAAAGTTTTTTCTTTTTCTTTCTTTTCTTCTGCCCAATGTCAGGTACACGGTAATTGATAAAGACATTATGTCTCCTATTCGGCTGTAGGTTGGTGACGGTGGGGGATGGAATTGCACTATATCAGCATTGCTCTGAGGGAGATGTAAAGAGGAGAATACGTATTGGGTTTTGTGCACGAGAGACCTTTCTCGAATAAGAGTCCAGTCGAGTTCATTGTAGAGAGGTGTTACGTAATCACTCCTTTTGTATTTACCTTTGCATACCACCTTGGATGTGAAATTCATGCGTTTTTGTAACTCTTTTTGAAGATATTGAGATATATTTTCCCATACTAGGCTACAGTATGCGATAAAACTGTAGATTGAATGGCCAATAATCTAGATTTCACGTCGAGCATACCTTTAATACGATATAAAAACATTGAAGTTTCGTACATTTTTTTCAAGTTTTCTCAACGTGGGATTGGAATTTAAGGACATGTTTCTATTTAACAAAATACCTAAAAAATTTTCTTCATCTGATGGCCAAATTTCATCATTCCCTACCGTATGTGTAAGACTTAGGATTTTTTAAATTCCGTCTTTGAACCTAAAAATAATGAATTGCGTTTTTCTCGTATTTAGATTGAGACCATTGTCGTCCAGGCTAATCAATAGGGTATCAGCCTTAATTCGTGTCTGTGGTATTCCCGATACAGAGCTTGTTATTGCAATTTCAATATCATCTGCGTACATAGATATTCCTATGTAAGAAGGCATTGGAGGAAAATCGTTAATGAAAATAAAAACAATAGCAGAACAAGAATGGATCGTTAAGGAACACCAAACTTGTTTGGAATGAATGATGGCAACTTGTTTTCTAGAAAGACTACATGAGACTGATTTGATAAGTAGCTTTCAAACAAATGCATTTCAACTCCTAAGTTTAACATTTTCCGTAAAAGTTGATCGTGTTCGACGATAACGATTGCTTTGGAGGGATCGAGTAACAGCAAGAGTGTTACATTTTTTGATCGATATTACTGTACATTTTTTAAGTGATATTAAGCAGAGCGTCTGTAGTTCTAGTGTTCCTCCGATGAGCATATTGGTTTTGATGAAGTAAATTTGATTTGTTCAAGTGAGATAACAGTTGATTTGTTATCACTTGCTCAAACATTTTCAACAGTACATGTAAAAACCTATAGAACTGTAATTTTATGTTGTATTTACGTCACCAGACTTAGGCAACGATCTAATTATGGAGTGTTTCCATTGGCTGGGGAAATTATCAGTTGCTTTTGCGCATTAATTATCAAACGAATCAATGGTGTTATGACTGGGAACCTGTTTGTAATATATTGGAAGCTAATACTATCAGTTCCGAATACCTTTTGTGTTTTTTAATAAATATGAGATACGTCGTAACTCTGATAAATCGACAGGATGGGGTCCCCACCTGACACCAGCATTTGAAGGAGCATTAGGACACCTAAGTAGGTATATCTAAGAAAGTGTTTTAAATGATATAGAAACGAAACACATGGGAAAATATGTTTATTTTAATATTTTCTATCGCGCTTGGACATAGGGCTAAATATTGAAACAACATATTTGTCAATATAAAGCAGCATATAGGTATAATTAGCAAATGTTTGTTACGTTTGCCGTGGTATGGTTTAAACCAGAATATTCGCTATTAACGGCCAAACGTAATCATGCTCAATAGTGTTTTTCGAAATGGCAAGAAAGGGATAATGACGACCATACGGGACTCAGCTCGGGTGTTTATTGAAGGAAAACCCGGGAGGACTGGCGATGAGCTTGACTGGAAGAGCTTGTCTAGGTGGGCACTCCGTGCCGGCGAGGTCCTGCGAACGATGGTGAGGTCCGGTGAACGATGATGTTGGCAAAGGTGTAAGTGAGTGTTCTTGGGGGGGTTCACAGTGTGTGAGTTTAGCGACTGACAGACCGGCAAGTGGTTGCAGTTTAGAGATGACAACAGTTCAGAAACTTCTCACGTCACACATAGGCAATGATGTTGTATAACTCGATGAATGAGTTAGAGATAAGATTTGCCAAATCAATATGCGACTTGTGTAGCTCGGTTAAGACCTGCCAAGTTAATATGCGGGTTGTGTAACTCGGTCAAGACTTGCCAAGTTAATATGCGGCTTGTGTAACTCGGTTAAGACTTGCCAAGTTAATATGCGGGTTGTGTAACTCGGTTAAGGCTTGTCAAGTTAAAATGCGGCTTGTGTAACTCGGTTAAGACCCAAGGAAGTGTTGTGGCGTTTGGGGTGCCGTCGAGGAATCTGCAATAATCGAGGTCGCTGAATGAAAGGCTCTCGAAGAGGCATCAAGGAAAAATTCCACACTGACATTCCCTACACTGCAGATAAATTTTCCCATCACGGAGAAACACTGAGTCTTCCTACAGATTCAACACGAGCTAATTGAATTTGTTCTCTTTTTGTCAAGCTCATAAGATAGGATAGATTTTTAGCAACTAGCAAGCTTTTTCCTAATGCCTTTGCTTTAACATCAGCATGAGATTTACAAGAACTTCCGGTAATGACAATCGTTATTCATTACCGAAATTACATGCGATTAAGCACAAGATCTACGGAATAATATGACATATCCACCAGCTAAAAACTTTTGCAATAATATGCAAGACGGTACTAGCCTTGTGATTTTTAGAGCAGTAATATCGGTGATTCCATTTTGTGGAATTATGGAAAATACATGTGACTTAAAACCATGATTCGTGGAGTAGAAAGGAAATATATAAATAGCTAAAATGCATAGAATGGGAATTAATACTTTTTTCGTACTCTACAATAACTAGGTTCACACGAGAAATAAAAAAGGCAGTCCTAAATTCACTAATGTCAACTCGTACTGACAAGAAAAACTGCAAGAATATCCTGTATTCACAGGATAATATTTACACATAAAGGAGGTGAAATTTTCGCACGTAGAAATGACATGACAGAATTTCGTACGAAAAGTAATAAAAGGCATTCCTAATTTATTTACACGTCAAACACACTGAAGACGAGCACTGCAAGTATATGTTGTAAAAAATGGAGAGTTATTCCACATAAATATAGTGCAATTTAAATCACAGAGTAATGACATGAGACAGCAGCTTATGCTACGCCATCTTGGAAACAAAGGCGCCGGACTCTGCCGTGCGCGTTCACGATGTATTTTATGCTCGAGTTTCGATATCATGAATGGCAGCTGCAAGTATATATTTTTACCGCAAGAATAAAAAGGAACATGATTTAAATGTTGATAATGAAATCTTGACACCGAAATGCCATGAACATCTGATGCAGAATTTACGCTACGTTACAAACGAATTACGAACGAACGAGCGAATTACGTTACGAATGTTATTTACGAACTCTACGACTATTTGCATGTTATCTATAAATCACGACTGACACGATCACTTATACTTAGCACAATAGACACTAAAATTATACTTAACCTGAACACGAAAAAGGAACACGATATTTTCTAAAACAGGTCTACTTACGAAAACTGCTGTAACACCAAACTAGAGAGAGGCACAAGTGAGAGTGAGTTTGAAAAAGACGCTTCACTGCGCAGTATTGCCATTCAGGGGCTTCTCTCTCGAAAAATGTCGAGTGTTATTTATATCTCATGCATTTACACAAAAACTTAAAGGAATACTAATTATAAGTAGAAAATTATTAATAATAATTTAGAGTAAGATTTTTAATGTCAATAATTATTTTATTTAAGTGCGAATGAAAATTTATAATTTTACGCTTTGTAGCTGATGCTACATGTTAAAGTCAAATTCTTTATGAAACCATACCTATGCATGCTATATGAGCAAGTTGAAGAAATTTTGAATATCAAATAGCAAATACTCTGTGAAATGGGGAAAAATATTATTCAAAAGGTACTATGTCGTTCACACTCTTTAATTTTGTTTTATTGATGAATGGTGGACCGTGCTCGGGACCGGCGCGCCATTTTAGAGAACCCATCTAAGATCCTTCCTGAGTTACCCTGACAAATAGGGTAATTTCTAAACTATAAGACGTAGAACCTTGAAATTAAAACCAAATTGATGCTCGTGATGCGTACAACATTTTTATGTATTTAAATAATTTTTTACGCCCCCGTGGGCGGCAGGAAGCGTGGCTCTCGTGACCCCTTAGAAGTCGGCCGATTTTCTCGATTAACCTCATTTTCCGCATCCTCATTTTCATTAACCTCATTTTCTGCCTAAGCTATTGCACCTAATATCTTGAAATTGGTTTCATTTTAAACATCAATTCATTCTGCAACGGAGAGTGTATAATAAAACTCTCAAACGTTTCTTGGCGAGGCATGGATGGAAGTTTTCATACGCTCGCAATGGTCGGCCGATTTTCTCGATTAACCTCATTTTCCGCCATCATTTATTCCTAAACTATTGCTTCTAAAAAATTGAAATTGGTTTCATTTTAAACATCAATTCATTCTGCAACGGAGAGTGCATAATAAAACTCTCAAACGTTTCTTGGCGAGGCATGGATGGAAGTTTTCATACGCTCGCAATGGTCGGCCGATTTTCTCGATTAACCTCATTTTCCGCCATCATTTATTCCTAAACTATTGCACCTAAAAACTTGAAATTGGTTTCATTTTAAACATCAATTCATTCTGCAAGGGAGAGTGTATAATAAAACTATCAAACGTTTCTTGGCGAGGCATGGATGGAAGTTTTCATACGCTCGCAATGGTCGGCCGATTTTCTCGATTCCCCTAATTTTCCGCCATCATTTATTCCTAAACTATTGCACCTAAAAACTTGAAATTGGTTTCATTTTAAACATCAATTCATTCTGTAACGGAGAGTGTATAATAAAACTGTCATACGCTCCCTGGGGGATGACAGAGAGCAAGGTTTCTCCACCTTCTCCTAGCCCGATAATCCGCGCTCGCAAATGCCGCGCTCACCTAAGTTATGACGTGCTGTTCGAATGCTGGTCCATAGCCATGTCTTTCTAGGCACACTCAACCAACATCGTGCCTCTTCGAATCCCGGAGGTGACAAATTTTTTTCTCAGTTGAGAATGATCATTTTCATGTTTTTCTTACTCATGTAGACTTTTGTGAGGCAATATTATAAGTAGAGCTGTGCTGAAGCATAACTTGCATATATGCACTCAAAGAGATATGCAGAATGTTTTATGCAATGCAAAAAATTTTCTTGTGCATATGCAAAATCACATATGCGATTACGCATATACACTACAACAGGTGTAATATGCAAAGTGCTTTATGCATATGCACAATATCATTGAATATATCCTGTAAGACGAGTGGTGCAATTTGATTGTCCTGTTTTTAAGGGAACACTGCAAATTTGTTCATTAATCCAGAAATTTTGTACAATTATGGGACCTCTCGCAAACATACTCAGTTGCAAGCAACATCACAAGTTACACCCGGTGCACTGTCGTCAATACCTGATCCCCATGTTACCTTCTTGACCTGTTCTTCAGTTGTTAAATATGGTTCATCAATAAAATACAATAGGGGTTTTCGAACTGAAAGAATTTTATAGCTTGATAGTTTTGTACATCTAGTGATAGTTTTCTTGTTCTCTTCTACACATAGGCCTACCTATACTTACAAAAGTGTTCAAGTGAAAATACAACTGTGAAATTTGAATCAATTTCCGAAACATATGCATTTAGGGAAGTAATAATAAATACCTCTCTTGTGCTCTGCATGTTCATTACAAAATGAGAAAGAACTTACCAAACCAACTTTCCGTGCTCGCATGACCAAGTTCCCTTCCGTCAAGGTGTCACGGGTTCAAATCCCATCGCTGCGCATGACTTTTTGCATGACTATCCATCGTTATCACATACGTTTTACTTTGGAATCCAGTGAATATTTTCATGTTTCTAATATTTCGATGTTTCAGTGAATATTTTCTTGTTTCTTCATTATCAGCAAATGCATGATATTTTAAATATTGAAGACTATCCTAGAGAATCACTACTTTACGGTTCAATATTTGAAATATCGCACAAGTTCCAACTAACTTAAGTCCTTCATTCAGCAGTCGCAGATTGCTTGCATATAAATGAGAGTACAGTACGCATGCAGGGAAGTCGGCCAATAAGTTTCATTTTCCGCTGAGTCGAATTTCTAAACTATCGCACCTTCGAACTTCAAATAGCACTGGTCATTGACGACGAATATAAAATTTCTTCCTTCCTTCAACATCCGAGACGAGTTGATCGCGTGTCCGTTTTCATATCTGCCGCTCGTTTTCCGAAGGTCGTCGTTATAAATGTTTAAAATCCAGTTATCTTCTCGTGTTGTGAGTAGGCTTTATTTCTAACCCCACTATATAGGCAAGCTAGCAGAAATCATCTGGCCGTAATAGTGAGGCTAAAATTTGGGCCGCACTGTGCCTTTATTGAAACAAGCAAAGTAGATTCATTCCATGCTTAAGAATAGAAAGTTGCAGTTGTCTACGGTTCCTCAGATCCTGCTACGTAAACATGTTTGTATACGAATTACGCCTCATTTATTATGTGCCAGTATTTTATGAAATCATACAATCTTTCTAAAACAATTATATCACAAAACGCTACTACAATACTTAGAAACAATGTTAGCCAAAAATGAGCTATACTAAACGTCGCACATCAAGAAACAAGCATTTTCCGCCAACATTTATTCCTAAAGTATTGCACCTAAAAATTTTAAATGAGTTTCATTTTGAACATCAATTCATTTTTCAACGGTGAGTGTATAATAAAGCTCTCATACTTTTCCTGGGATGATGACAGAGAGCAAGGTTCTCCTACCCCCATAAACGGCGCATGCTATGGACTGAACAACTGCATTTTCATTTGTCTCCCCTCTTTCTGATATTTTTTATACCTCTCTCGTTTCGTTTTCCTTTAAAAATGTTAACCTTTTCTTCGAAATCCAGGAACTACTGTTTTAAATGTCAGTCAGTTGCTGTGTTTCATAATCAGAGAGTCATTATCCTTGTTTCTGCCTTTGATTTTGCTTTCTCTACTTCTCTTGGCCGAACCTATACGCTACTTGATCATGCCTATTACGAACTCATCTAATTACTTTGGCGATACAATGAGTCGCATACTTAGCTTTTCTGCGTCCAAAATACGAAAACACTTTTGGATCAAGTGTGCACAGTTTTCTTCCCATTTTTCATTTTTATTTCCCTATCTTCCTCATAAAATGTTCTTGTTAGTCGTGTCGGACTGAAATTACTGAGTGCTAGTGTGCTTTCAGCCCACACTAGCACTGAACTTTCAAATAAAAACATATATATAAATTTCCTCTGCGTAAATTACCGGCTAGCCCATTTTTGAGATCCGATCTAAGATTCTTTGAAAGAACCTATGAAAAAAATAGGACAAATAGAGTAATTTCTAAATTATAAGACGTACAACCTTGAAATTGGTGCCAAATTAATTCTCGTGGCGAAAACAACAGTTTTACGTACTTAAAAATATTTTTGACGCCCCCGTGTGGGGCAGGAAGCGACGCTCTCGTAGCCCCTCAATGGTCGGTCAATTTTTTCGATTAACCTCGTTTTGTGCCAACATTAATTTCTAAACTATTGCACTTACAAGACAAATTAACCAAGTGAAATTATCGTTATCAAAATTAGGAATGAGGGGCAAACATGCTTAAACGAAATCATACGTCAATATGCACCTTTTTTACTTAAAATGAATCCAAGTCAAGTTCCATTGAACTCCAGTCAAGTTGAATTTAATTGAAGTCAAGTTCAAATTAATCCAACCTTAAGTTGAGTTCAGAATTGACATAGTCGCTCTTTAATTTCAGCCTCTTTTGTGTTATATATGTACCTATTGGATGTGATGAGCAAGACAATCGGTTTTCATATCAGGAAGGAATTCATAAAATTTCAAACGGCAATGAAATTTAAAGAAAAGCTGTCTGAAAATGTACGAGTACCAAGTATCCAGCACCAAGAGGCAGATCGAGTGTGATTCATACATTTGAGCGACGTGATAATTACAAGTAAATTATAAAAACTTCGAATCAAACTAGGCCTACTCATTACAGTTGTTCAAAATTTTCACATTAATGACAGAATGCATCCATTCAAAAATTTATGTTCAAAAGGTAACTTCTTGTTACGCATAGTAGTATCGAGGATTTATTTATACTTGAAGTTGATGTTTGTTTAAATAGAGATTTATATGCGTGAAATTAAACTTTTTTCACCCATTAGGCTTTGACTTGCACTAATTTGAACTTGTTATGGATTAAAATGAATTAGACTTGGATTAATTTGAACTTGACTTGAATTAAATCGAACTCGACTTAGGTTAACTTGAACTTGACCTGGATTAATTTGGAGTGAAAAAGGTGTATTTGTTACATTCCACATATGCGATTACATCAAACGCGATAACAACTTTTTTATAATGATGTTCAATGTAGTCGTACTAAAGGCGACACTGAAGGGCAGACAGGTTGGGCAATGGCTAATGGCAATATTTGTAATCATTGTATGATGTTTGCATTAGGGGAGTTACGCTGACTCTGCTGAAGCCCTAAAATTGTTTAGGTGTTTCTCCGTCTCGCACAGCGGTCTCACGCATCGGGATAACATTCGGGGTATAGTGTCGTTACGGCTGCTCTAGTGTCTGGTTCAACTTGAAAGTTGCACGTGGAAAAGACTTCCTATGTTTGAGTTTATGTTGAAATTTATGAGAACTATAATATTGTCTGAGTAATTTAGGAACACAAAAAGACAATCTCGTAAAGTGAAACACTTGAAATGAAACGTGAAATAGATTTCTTAAAAACGCTTGAAGGCAATAGTGTTGAAAGTAAAGAAAAAATTTACGGGAAGCTAATGGTGGAATTTCGTTACAAACGATACCGTAAAGAAAGGTCACGATTTCAAAAGCTAGAAAAGACGTGCCCCCACTTCAATTTTCAAGTTCAGAGAATTCTACGTGTAAGTATTACCATCGAGACCTCATAATTTCATTTCTAACACAGGATGAAATTTCCTCTTTTTGTTTATCCGTCTTTCCTTCCATTCATCTTTTTCTCTGTTTTCCTCTCATTTATTTGTGTGGAAGAAAGTATCAAAGCGCATTAAGTTTGGCGGGCAGTGCCATATGGGTCGCATATATTAAGCTATTTCGTTTTCTCGTAATTGAAAACTGTAATTTGGGTATAATGATTCATGTAAACGATCGCCATGAATTGTACTGCAAGCAAGATAAATGTATAATGTAATTGGAAATCTCTTGGTTTAAAACGTACGTACAATGCTGTGATGTTGGTTGACCCATTTGCACTACGCTAAGAATCTATGGGCTGCCTACCATTGTCTCACATGTTGAATTTTCAATTCGGATTAATGTCACTTTCTTAATTCTAAGCGTGCGTAATGTGCACTCCATTTATGTAAGCCGATTTAAAATAATCAGCTTGGGTATTTTCGCTATAAATAATTAACCGGTGGTTTTTAAGGTTAGTTTTTTTCCAATTTATCATCAATCGAAATCATTTCATGTCTTTTCAGGTAAATTTGTTTTGTGCTGAAGATGAGCGAATGCTTGAAACGTTCAATTATATAGGTTTACTTGCCATTTTTAATTCGAGTAAATGTTTTATACGGTATTTTTAGTTCTCTCCTTTTTAATTAAGATTAGGAAGCCTCCCAATAACTTTTTAACTATTTTTTTTTATTATGTGAGTGACATGAATCAGCTCTGTTAGGCCGGTGACACAGTTGATGTTTTGTTTTCGATTGGATTTTTTCCCGTTGCGGCCGTACCAGAAGTAGTATTAAATTGTTTCGGACACATTGAGCTGAAAAATTAACATTGGTAACATTACAGTACTGCCATCGGCTTGTTTGTGGAGTGTGTTTGCGCGCGTCTGTTTGTTAGGTTCCCATGTGTAAATGTATGGATGTATGTACTGGTATAATGGTGGGTGAATGAGCCGATGAGAATGATCGTTTTTGCTGTAGTTGAATCATCAGTAGGATAAAAGTTTTATAGATGTTTGTATGCTATAAATTTATTTTTTATATAGTTGTTTTAAAATGTATGAACTTTATGTATTTTGAGTTTTTTCATCTTTTTGACCTTTTTGTATGTTTTTCTGCACTGAAGATGGAACTGAAATATTTCGAAACGTTTGCCATTAAAATAAATAAATAGATATGTATATTTGTACGTTGGTTCTCCTTTTTATCTTACGCGTGAGATTCCCTAAGAATCGACCTATTGGAAATATATCATGATTTTTTGCTGTATCGCAGAAACAATCACTTAACAACTTTTACGAGCGTGAAAGGGAGAAACACCAAGCAAGACGGACTAACCAATGTCATTTATTCAATGAAATTTCCATTGTAATAAGATAGGAGAAATTATGAACAGTAAAACCCTAAATCTATTTATGAAATTATTTGTTTAAGGAGACACTTTGTATTTTATTGTATAAGAATTTTCGACGGGTCCTATGCACTCGTAATATTAGAACTTCATTTTTGAACTTCTGTTGCCTATTTAAAATTAGTTAAAAAAAGAATAGGGTAAACATATGTACACATTGCAACACATACAAACATTGAGAAATAAAATAGTCATACTATAGATTGTGAATAGGTAGAGTTTAAGTCGCAAAATTATGAAGATGTGCAGTCTCAGTTAGAGCCGGAATCGCTCGTGTAGACAAATCAGATCGGAAACGAAACTCCGAGCGTGTCACCGGCATGAGGAATACCATGCATTTATTTTGTCGTGAGCATTTTTCACTTCATCGTACAATGACTTCCGCAATTTCGCTCTCTCGCTCTATCTCTCCCCTCCCTCACTCCCTCCTTCTGTCTCTTCGTCTCCCTCCCTCTCGCTTTCTCTTTACGCTTGATACACCGAAGAGTCACAAATGAAGACCGTTCTTAAAGCTGTACGTTGCTAGTGTTCTGTCCTTTTCCTCTTCAGCGCCAATGCGAGGCTCTCCCAGACCCCCCTGCAGGGGCGGTCCCTCTGAATGAATTCTTCCACGCCGAATTTGCAGCAGCAGCAGCAGTAGCTACGAAGAAATCATCATATGTGAGTTCCTATAATCTATTGAGCTTGGAGAATTGTTTACTTATATATGTAAATAAGTGTTAGCAATTGTACCAATGATGGGTTCCAAAATGAGCAATACAAATGTTTCCCTTGATTACAATCCCACTTTTTTACATCCAATCAATGCAGATACCTGAAAATGACTCCGAGAGTAACGACGGCGCCGAAAGTGAAGAGCACTCCAACGACTCACAACATTCAGACGACGACTTCCAGAATAAAATATCGGAAAATGACTCCGAGAGTAACGACGGCGCCGAAAGTGAAGAGCACTCCAACGACTCACAACATTCAGACGACGACTTCCAGAATAAAATATCGGAAAATGACTCCGAGAGTAACGACGGCGCCGAAAGTGAAGAGTACTCCAACGACTCACAACATTCAGACGACGACTTCCAGAATAAAATATCGGAAAATGACTCCGAGAGTAACGACGGCGCCGAAAGTGAAGAGCACTCCAACGACTCACAACATTCAGACGACGACTTCCAGAATAAAATATCGGAAAATGACTCCGAGAGTAACGACGGCGCCGAAAGTGAAGAGTACTCCAACGACTCTCAACATTCAGACGACGACTTCCAGAATAAAATATCGGAAAATGACTCCGAGAGTAACGACGGCGCCGAAAGTGAAGAGCACTCCAACGACTCACAACATTCAGACGACGACTTCCAGAATAAAATATCGGAAAATGACTCCGAGAGTAACGACGGCGCCGAAAGTGAAGAGCACTCCAACGACTCACAACATTCAGACGACGACTTCCAGTATGAAATGTCCTCCGGAAAATGCGAACGAAAGTACGAAAGTACGACAGATAACTTTTTTATGGAATGGCAACTAGCAGCGCAAAGAAGAACCGTCGAAGAAAATTTCGAAAGCTTCATGAGAGCAAAGAAAAATCAGATTTATCGTTTGAAAGAACGGTTTACTGTAAGGCTGAACGGTTGCAATAATAAACATATTTATGAACGAGGACATGAAAGGCACATTGCTCTGTTGAAAGGCATAGCAAATCTCAACCTAGAGTGTGATTGCACATTTTATAAGAGAAAATTATATCCGAGCTCCCTTCTTGCAGGACGACCCTTGTTCAGTTTCCTAGTTCGCTGCCAAGACCCGCTCTGCGGCCTCAAGCAAAAAATTGTCGGTTTCAACAGGCAGGAAGAAATAGCGGGAAGATGTACAGTGTACTTGTTGGAAGCACACGAAGCGAATAATAACCATAAAATTAGTAAGAGACAGGCAAAAGTTGAGGAAAAACAACGCATTGGACAGGCTGTCTTACTGGAAGGCGCGACGAGTGTTTACTATAAACAATTTGCCAATACGGGAAATGGTACGGATACCACGAAAATTTCGTCCCTCGATCGTCTCAGGAAACTTGGACAGATGGTGAAGAACCGCAATAAACTTGCTAAGGATGACAAGTCGGACTTGGAGTTAACCATCGAAGGCTTGAAAGCCTCTGACAAGGCCAACAAAAAAATTATCCCCACTTTTGTGCAAGAATACGATACGATCAACTCGAAAATAATACTTCAGACCGAAGAAGAGCTGCGCGAGCTTGCAAGAACCCCGGATGCCACGTACTCTCCATTTGGATTCCACTGGAGGAATCGTACAAGGTGACGAATCGAACAAATACCTCTATCATGCAGCAGTTTTTCAAAGAAAAAAAGGTGATTCGCCATTATCAGCCATCTCTATGGTACGTAAAAAAAGTTCTACAAGCTACATCGAAGGTATGCTCGCAATCCTCGCACAGAACTATAGAGAAGTCAACGGCAAAGACTTCAAAACGAAGTGCATAGTAGTCGACCACAGTTTCGCATACTTACATGCGATAACTGCTGCCCTGAAATTGGGCGAACCACCATCATATCTTGACCGCCTGTGGATGACTCCCGATCAGGCGGAGCTCAATTATACACAGGTGAAGCTTTGCCACGCGCATTTTATGAAGACAATTGCTGGCAAATCTAAGAAGTTCTTCCCAAAACTGAAGCCTCAGGAACGCAGTATAATAAAGCAGTATTTTGCCGATATGGCGCAAGCTCCTTCAAAACAGCATATCTACGCAATCTTTAGGAACCTTACCCAACTTCTGCTCACTCCTTTCCTTGGAGAGGGAATTGAACGTCTCATGAGTCGTGATGTTTCCATCGACATTGACCCTGACGATGTCGAGCCTACTAACGCAATGATAGTAGAAGACACCGGGAGATACCGCGATAAGTGTGCCGTGGGTAAGAAATTCGTGGCTATCGCGGCAGACGTTAAAAAAAACATGCCTATTGAAGGAACAATCCCTAATCCTTTGTATTCCCCTGAGATGCTGGAGGACGTATTGACGTTTTCCATGCCATTCACTCCACTTTGGTGTGGAGTGCATGGTGGAACTAAGACAAATGGATTAGTAGAAGGGTGGCATAAAATTGTGAAGCAGGATATACTTCAAGGAAATCGAAAAACACTAGCAGAGTTCATTCGTACTATGAAGACACAAGCGGAGGGTAGAGCGAAAGAAGCATCGCTCGATTACAAGGAACGCAATAAGAAGGCCGTGAAAGAAGTGAAAGAAGGCGAAAACGAGTATGAAGAGCGCTGGGGGGGGAGAGCGATCTCGGGCACAATCTTCAACTGAGAAAGCTCGAGAGAAATTCAATCAAATTCTGCAGGGTCGACCCCAAGAGGGTACTAAGACGAGCAAAACGAAATTGAAAAGTATCCATTCAATTTTGAAACTTCAAACAATCCGTGTTAGTAGAGCGCTTTCGATTTCTCCCCAAAAAAAGACTGCACAAAAAAAAGTGAAATTCACCAATGACACGCAACAAGAAAGCATTGTACAAAACCTGGCCCCTGTATTCTCTCTTGATAATCGAAGTAAATGCATTACAGGAAAACAAGGTTCTGATACATGTCTTAGCACTGAGCAGGGAATAATTACAGTTGATCTCATCTCCGAGCTTCCTAATGCGAAACAAAATGAAGGAAAAATATCTAGCATTAAGTGTGAATCCTATACGGATCATGAGCAAAAAACATATACAAAAGACCTCCTATGTGTCGGGACTTGTGAATCGGAAGACAGAAGTACATTAAGCAAGATTTGGTGGCTCAAAGATTTGAACCTGGAAACTAAAAACAAACTAAATATCATTAAACCAACGAGTTGGCTTTCGAGTGACGAGATTGAGCCCTTTTGTACTCTTATTAGCAGGGAGAACCAACAATACAGAGTTCACTCCCCCTCACGGTTTTCGAACCGAAGCCGCTGAGTTGTCACGCAGAGCTTTTTGTGCAAATATTAAATACCTCGTATTTGCAATGTGCGGTAAAGGTCCGTGAAGAAGGTTACAAAAAAGCTAGCGACACCGGAAGTCATTGGATCGTCGTGACTAACGCACTGTGTCGCGACCGCCGAGCTGAAGAAGGCGTAGCGCGCGTCCAGTACCTGTGCTCTTTGAATGGTAATCCCAGTTATGATGTGATAAAGTACTTGAGAAATTTATACGCGAACGTGAAGAACATAAGACACATTCTGATAGAGTGTCTAGGAGTACAACACCAAGCGGATGGAGCGAGTTGCGGTCCATTCTCACTGGCATTTATGACGTCCGTGGTAAATGGAGAAAACCCGTGCCTCGTCACATATGTGAAGGAGGAAATGCGTTCCCATATCATACAGTGCCTTCAAGGACGCTCTATAACACCCTTCCCTTCGTTGATAAAAGACGAAAATTTCACGATGAAAGGGGGGAAACCAATTGGACTGCACGGACCCGAAGTTATTAGCTGTCGAACAATTAGCCTATAATAATAACTTGGATGTCTCCAAAAGCGTAGGTTATTTCGTGCGGCTATTACAACTATCTTATGAGATTCCTTCAAATGAGCGAGAGTAGTAAAATTATGAATCTTAATTTTTATTTATTGTGTACTCACATCAAATGTCCTAAGTTGCAAGTTCATCCATCAGTGTCTCGTGAATACAAGCCGCTTCCCGAGCATATACAAACCAAAAGTGCTAGAGAATGTAACGGAAAGGAAATATTTCACTTCACATCGCATATCTTTCTTCATTTGCTTGCAAAGTGCAGTTCATTTTAAAACAATAATTAGGTTCATAAATCACCCATGCGTATAATCTTTTTACCTATTTCTTGTTGTGATATAAATTTATTACGGTGCCTGTATTTGATCCCACGTACCCATGTCTGTCTGTTGTTTGTTAATGCGAATCCTGCGAGGATGAAGGAGTTGTTGTTCTGAAACTGTAGCTTGATTTCCATAAAAATCCTGTTCGAAGATTAGCAATGAACTCATTTTCACGTTCACTAAGTCATTAAAATTTATAACAAATTTATTTCTGTCGACTATTATGAGGAAGAAAACCGTCACTTCGATATAGCAGGGCGGGCGACTGCCATTTGCGTTATTGCGAGTTTTATCAAATTTTCTTTGCTTGTGTTTTTCTATATGATTTTTGGTCATGTTTGTGTTTGACATGACTGCAAAGAAAAGAATGATACGTATGCAAGGTCAGCATACGTTTCTGGAAACAAATTTTATTGCCATCTATAAGATGAGCAAGCTGTGAAATTCATTGTGCACGCTTAAGTGTGTGCTTGTTTCTTGATGTGCGACGTTTAGTATAGCTCATTTTTGGCTAACATTGTTTCTAAGTAGTGTAGTAGCGTTTTGTGGTATAATTGTTTTAGAAAGATTGTATGATTTCATAAAATACTGGCACATAATAAATGAGGCGTAATTCGTATACAAACATGTTTACGTAGCAGGATCTGAGGAACCGTAGACAACTGCAACTTTCTATTCTTAAGCATGGAATGAATCAACTTTGCTTGTTTCAATAAAGGCACAGTGCGGCCCAAATTTTAGCCTCACTATTACGGCCAGATGATTTCTGCTAGCTTGCCTATATAGTGGGGTTAGAAATAAAGCCTACTCACAACACGAGAAGAAAACTGGATTTTAAACATTTACAACGACGACCTTCGGAAAACGAGCGGCAGATATGAAAACGGACACGCGATCAACTCGTCTCGGATGTTGAAGGAAGGAAGAAATTTTAATTTCGTCGTCAATGACCAGTGCTATTTGAAGTTCGAAGGTGCGATAGTTTAGAAATTCGACTCAGCGGAAAATGAAACTTATTGGCCGACTTCCCTGCATGCGTGCTGTACTCTCATTTATATGCAAGCAATCTGCGACTGCTGAATGAAGGACTTAAGTTAGTTGGAACTTGTGCGATATTTCAAATATTGAACCGTAAAGTAGTGATTCTCTAGGATAGTCTTCAATATTTAAAATATCATGCATTTGCTGATAATGAAGAAACAAGAAAATATTCACTGAAACATCGAAATATTAGAAACATGAAAATATTCACTGGATTCCAAAGTAAAACGTATGTGATAACGATGGATAGTCATGCAAAAAGTCATGCGCAGCGATGGGATTTGAACCCGTGACACCTTGACGGAAGGGAACTTGGTCATGCGAGCACGGAAAGTTGGTTTGGTAAGTTCTTTCTCATTTTGTAATGAACAGGCAGAGCACAAGAGAGGTATTTATTATTACTTCCCTAAATGCATATGTTTCGGAAATTGATACAAATTTCACAGTTGTATTTCCACTTGAACACTTTTGTAAGTATAGGTAGGCCTATGTGTAGAAGAGAACAAGAAAACTATCACTAGATGTACAAAACTATCAAGCTATAAAATTCTTTCAGTTCGAAAACCTCTATTGTATTTTATTGATGAACCATATTTAACAACTGAAGAACAGGTCAAGAAGGTAACCTGGGGATCAGGTATTGACGACAGTGCACCGGGTGTAACTTGTGATGTTGCTTGCAACTGAGTATGTTTGCGAGAGGTCCCATAATTGTACAAAATTTCTGGATTAATGAACAAATTTGCAGTGTTCCCTTAAAAACAGGACAATCAAATTGCACCACTCGTCTTACAGGATATATTCAATGATATTGTGCATATGCATAAAGCACTTTGCATATTACACCTGTTGTAGTGTATATGCGTAATCGCATATGTGATTTTGCATATGCACAAGAAAATTTTTTGCATTGCATAAAACATTCTGCATATCTCTTTGAGTGCATATATGCAAGTTATGCATTAGCACAGCTCTACTTATAATATTGCCTCACAAAAGTCTACATGAGTAAGAAAAACATGAAAATGATCATTCTCAACTGAGAAAAAAATTTGTCACCTCCGGGATTCGAAGAGGCACGATGTTGGTTGAGTGTGCCTAGAAAGACATGGCTATGGACCAGCATTCGAACAGCGCGTCATAACTTAGGTGAGCGCGGCATTTGCGAGCGCGGATTATCGGGCTAGGAGAAGGTGGAGAAACCTTGCTCTCTGTCATCCCCCAGGGAGCGTATGACAGTTTTATTATACACTCTCCGTTACAGAATAAATTGATGTTTAAAATGAAACCAATTTCAAGTTTTTAGGTGCAATAGTTTAGGAATAAATGATGGCGGAAAATGAGGTTAATCGAGAAAATCGGCCGACCATTGCGAGCGTATGAAAACTTCCATCCATGCCTTGCCAAGAAAGGTTTGAGAGTTTTATTATACACTCTCCGTTGCAGAATGAATTGATGTTTAAAATGAAACCAATTTCAATTTTTTAGGTGCAATAGTTTAGGAATAAATGATGGCGGAAAATGAGGTTAATCGAGAAAATCGGCCGACCATTGCAAGCGTATGAAAACTTCCATCCATGCCTCGCCAAGAAACGTTTGAGAGTTTTATTATACACTCTCCGTTGCAGAAGGAATCGATGTTTAAAATGAAACCAATTTCAAGATATTAGGTGCAATAGCTTAGGAATAAACGATGGCGGAAAATGAGATTAATCGAGAAAATCGGCCGACTTCTAAGGGGTCACGAGAGCCACGCTTCCTGCCGCCCACGGGGGCGTAAAAAATTATTTAAATACATAAAAATGTTGTACTCATCACGAGCATCAATTTGGTTTTAAATTCAAGGTTCTACGTCTCATAGTTTAGAAATTACCCTATTTGTCAGGGTAACTCAGGAAGGATCTTAGATGGGTTCTCTAAAATGGCGCGCCGGTATATATTAGAGCACTGAATTCAAAAAGGTGATGGTTATTGTAGCTTTTTACATTGGTGGAGAAGCTTTGTAGAATTAAAGACAGTACCAGACGATTCTAAATAAAAATAATAGAATTATTGGTATGAACATAATACTTGATGAAAAATATCGTTCATGTCTGATGTGACATTCACTAGTGTTTGTTGTCCTTGACATCCAGCTGATGAGATGACGTATCATTACATCTGATGTTATTGTGGGGCAGGTGGCACCTCAGGTGTGGATTGTGGAATGTCATTTGACTGTGTAAGAAGGGTTACCGAGGGCTGGTCTGAGTAGAACAACTCACCGAGGAGCAAAACCAATTTTTGGAATATGCTACTGGCCATTTTTAATGTGTAATTTATTTCCATTAAAAAATTAGGAAGGCTTTTGAAGTGGCAGTCGATATTTGTTGTTCAAATCGTGAGAAATGGTATTGATTCTAGTTATGCATAAGAATGTGATAAATCTTGCATCTTGTGCAATCAGTCACTAAGTAGATTTGGGAGTTTTGACTGTTAACATAACTGATTATGATGTAGAGCATCAATTGAAGAGCATATGAAAGCATGTTTTGGAAATGTGCTGAGTGCTGACTACATACATATGCTTAATTTTTTTTTACAAGTTTATTGCAACGGTTTCCAGCAAGATAACTCAAATAGACCGTCTGGGTAGAAATTGGGATAAGTGTTGATTTTCTGTTTTTATATGCATCTTATAGAGTATCTTCTTGCGCTTCCATTGGTACTTTCTGCTTACGTCTACTCCGAATGGTACTACGCCCACCAGAAGGGGGAAAGCGATGGGGATGGCATGACTTTGACCCCTCCCCCCTCATTATTGGGGATCAATTGAGCGTGTTTCTTTGCAGCAATGGCAATAGAGTTTGTTCATGGGCTACTCAAAGTGCTTTCATTGTTCAAATGAAACATTCTTATGCTGAGTATAACATTTTTGATAATTTTTTGCAATTTTAAGAATTTAGCTGTTCTGCCGTAGCTATGATACTGCAGCTTTCATTCATAGCCTAGTTTGATGACAGCTGCAGTATCATAGCTACGGCTATGGCAAGCCCACCAATCCAAAGGGCCTAAAAAAAGCTACAAAACAGAAAAGTTGACTTGAAAAAAAAAACATATTTTGATGCAGAAAATTTTTTTTTCAAAAAAGTGGTCGTTTTGAAAAATTACACGTATTGTCCTTTGACGTAGATTTTTTCTCCAGAGTTCCAGAGCTACAGCAATGTTAATTATATCAATCGAAAGGGCATGAAAAGAGCTACAAAAGATCAAGAGTTCATTGTAGGAGACTCAGTAGTTCAAAAGATAAGAAGAAAAACAATTTTTTTATGAAAAATACATTTTTTTAGAGAAACTTGATAATTAATTTCTCAAATTAATTTCGATAAATCTGAAGGATATGTCAATTATCGATTTTCCACTTTATGATGCCTGAACCTAATTAATTGAATCAAAATAAACAAGTTTTCTTCTATGGACTTTCCGTCTCAAATGAGTATTTTACGATTTATAGCGGTAAGTTTAGTTTCGTCTATGATGACGAATGCGCTTGAATTAACAGCTACACATCGATTTTTGAATTTTTGTTGCTTGAATCATGGTAATAACATCGAAATAAACAACTTTTCTTCTATACACTTTTTTCGTCAAATGAGTATTTAATGAGGTATAGCGGTAGGTTTGGTTTCGTCTTTGATGACGATCGCACTGGAAGCGAGTACGCATCGCAGTGTTGCTGTCCAACGTTCTCCTTGAATTACTTGCCGCTTCAAACACTGGAGTTGCGGCAAGTCATTTACCGCTATGACTAATAAAATACCCATTTGAGACGGAAAGTGCATAGAAGAAAACTTGTTTATTTCGATCTAATTAACTATTTTAAGGCATCGAAATTTACAGAATCGATAACTGACATATCCTTCAGATTTACCTTAATTTCTTCCACAATTTTAGAGCTACAAGAATGGTTTATATACCATTCGATAAGGCTTAGCGAGGGGTATCCATTTGCAATAGCACTTTTTGATCCATTAATTATTTTGAAAATTACATGATATAAAAATAAAAAAAATAAAAAAAAGTCACATTTTATTAAAAAGAATTTCCAAAATCCACAGAAAAAGTTATCAAAATTCCCTATTACGTATGGTTATATAGACAGATAAGCAATCTAAAAATGAAGTACTGGTTCTGTAACTTCGACATTGTAGAAGAAGTAGGATTTTAACAAACAACCTATTTTATCTTTTTTTTTTTGAATGAAAAAAAAATCCAGTGCAGGTACAAAAATTTTGTCCAAATAACAAATGATCTTTGCATCATTTCACACCTATTGTGAAAATTTTAGAGAAATCCATTCGCAAATAATGGACTTTTTTTTACCCAGACGGTGTCCGTAAGACATTAAATGGTCAATGTTGAATTTAATGTTGTCAACGAATTTCATAATTTTGTAGGAATAGATAGGTAATATAGTCAATTTTAAGGGAACCATGCTGGGGGCATCTGCAGTCCAATGGTTGATTCTCCCGATTTTTTTTTTATTGCTTTAAATGAGTTTGAGATATGTCCCCGAATGTCTGTAAAAATATCAGGAACGTACCCCAGAGCTAACGTCCCCTCCCGGGAGGGGGAGAGCATCCCCCTTACGGACCTTTTTTTCATTTTTGAACTTAGAGCAATGAAATTTGGTACACTGATAGGAAATGCAATTTAGAATCATTTATCATTCATGACAAAATGCGATGTTCTGGAAAAGAAAACGGGAAATCATAGAAAACGACATTTTTGGGGTGGTTTTCTAAATGCTTCTCCTCCTACAGTTTTTGAGCTACAGTAATGATTTTGGTATCATTGGATGCAGAATAATGTGGACATTAAAAAAAAATTCTCAAATTTTGATTTTCCTTATTCTTTTTATATATTTCATCATTCATATTCCTCAAGGTAAGCATCCCCCCTTTAAAATATTTTTTTTATTATTGAATTTAGAGCAATGATATTTGGTATACTGATAGGAAATGCAATTTAGAATCATTTATCATTCATGACAAAATGCGATTTTCTTGAAAAGAAAATGGGAAATCATAGAAAATAACATTTTGGGGGGAGGGAGTTCTAAATGCTTTTTCTCTGATAGTTTTTGAGCTACAGTAATGATTTTGGTATCATTGGATGCAGAATAACGTGGACATTCCAAAAACTTGAATGCTTTTCCTCAAATTTCCAATATAAAAATGAAAAATAAAAAAATAAAAAAAATAAAAATATTCCCAAGAAAATTCAACTTTAGGACGTCATAACTTTGAAACAGGAAAAAATTTGTAAAAACTTCCTAATACATTGTAAAGCCCTTGTTTTTCTGCATCCAATGATACCAAAATCATTACTTTAGCTCAAAAACTGTAGGAGGAGAGGCATTTTTTTTACTTTAAAATAGGTTTTATGAAACAAGTAGGTTGTCAAGAAGTTGTCAAGACATTCGTTGTGCTGAAGCTGAAGTTTACAAAGCTAGAGCAATGCGGTTTGCTGCATGTGGAAGTCACAGGTGTAATCTACAATTGCTGTTGACTTGATTTTCAAAAATTTTCAAGTGAAATTTTTTCCCTAGATTTTTAACAAAAAAATTAAACTGATTATAGCTTTTTCAAAAAAAATTCTATAAATTCAAAATGAATTCAAATTCAAAAACCGGTCAACAGAATTTTTGGAGAATACGTTGTACTTTTGCATGCAACAAACCGCATTGCTCTAGCTTTTCAAATTTCGAACTTAACTATAACAAATGGTATATATATATATTTTTTTAATTATCATGAATAACTCATTTTCTATGTCCCAATGCAAAAAAACTTACAGAAGAAAAGTTGTTGGGAACCTAGAGATCTAGTAGTCTGCAAATTTTCATAGACGTAAGTCCGATAGAAAAAATCTACGGACGGAAAACCAAATTTTGGCCGACCGGAGAGCATGGTTCCCTTAAGACGTTTTACAATAATGACAATGTGCCCAGAAATGCTTATTTTTGGAGATATTTAACTTTGAAGTTATAGGAACGTCGTTTATAAAATTGAACAAACGGAGAGGTAAATAAGCAGAAATCCGGTTCTGACGTAACGATAGGTAAGGTTAGGTTGGGTAAAGTTAATTTAGTTAAGTATTCTAACCTAAGTAAGCCTAAAATATCTTAATTTAACTCAACCATACCGAGGCCGATCGATGACTCCCGCCAAAAAACTTGGCGTGGTCCGCGTCTGCAAAACGCCGGAAGAGCCATATCGAAACTGCCGTTAATGGTATTCTTACCTGGCGTTATTTATCCTATATCTCCAAAACTAAGCATTTCCGGGCACATTGTCATTCATGTAAAACGTCTTAAAATCGACTATATTACCTATCTATACCTACGAAATTATTAAATTCGTTGACAACATTGAATTCAATATTGACCATCAAATTGCTTTCTAGTAGAATGGGCCTTTTGTATATCAATTTTAATGAACGCACCTTGAGAGTAGCAAATTTTAACAGGTTAAATGCAGCAGGCTCAACTGAAGTTCAATGTCCAACTCAAATTTTAATAATTCTTAAATATTAATTTTGCAAAAAAATGCTAAATAAATTATACCTTTATTTAGCTTTCATTAGATATTTATAAGCATTGTGTAGAAAGCTGCTGCTGCCTACTTTATATGGAAGTGTGTGCTGTTTCAAGTTGCTTATTATTCTTTTAATTGTTGAAATCTTTCACATTTAATTATATTCATTTATGTTCTCTGTTTATCACTAAAATAGCTTCCACAATCAGCTACTGAAATATCTTGCTTTTCTTCATTTTTTTTATTTTAGTGGTTGAAATTTTCTCTATTAGATATAGTTGATTAAATGGGTAGAGCTAAGACAGACATATGAGTTTGTGACTGTTAAAATGAAGTTTTAAATTAATTTTATGCACATTGCTTTGTATTTTGGGTCAATATTGATTTTAGGTGCCTCACGGAAATTAAGAATTCCGTTCCAAACAATAACTAAAGGAACACATTTAAAAGCCTTTTATAAGAATGCCATTCTGCTCGCTGATGCGTTATTTTTGAATTATTCAACTGTGAAGTTGGCTTTCGCGTGCCTAAGGAAGCGAGCGCGCCAAGCGGAATTTAATTAATAGCGGGAGCTAACCCCCTATTACAAACGTAAACAGGTTGGATCGTGAGGGGGAGCCACGGTTCTTCTAGTGAAGATTATAAATAAAGGTTCTAACCCATTAGGATGACGTCCGCAGTAAAATTAGTTACCAAAAGTCAAGTCTTTGAAGCGGTATCGCGCATGTGGCAACACTGTCATGGACGCTTACTTCTGGAGCCAGTCCGCCAAAAAGCGTACCGGGGGGCCGCCATTTCGGAGCTGATGTAAACACAATTGCGGACGTCACCCTAATGGGTGGGTTAGAACCTTTATTTATAATTTTCAGTAGAAAAACTGTGGCTCCCCCTCACGACCCAACCTGTTTACGTTTGTAATAGGGGGTTAGCTTCCTTTAATAATTAAATTCTGCTTGGCACGCTCATTGCGTTGTTGGAACATCCTGTCCTCTGGCGCGCAAAAGCCAACTTCAAAGTTGAATAATTCCAAAATAATGCATCAGCGAGCAGAATGACGTTAATGTAAAACGCTTTTAAATGTGTTCCTTTAGTGATCTTTTGGAACGGAATTCTTAATTTCCGTGAGGCACCCAAGATCAATATTGACCGTATTTAGGTCATCTTTGTTAAATTATATCTGTTTTGATTAATATATTGTAATAATTGAATTGTACTGGTTTTGACCAACATTTCTTGGTGTTCCTGTGGTAAAAACCATCTTCTATTCTGTTAATTCTTCTAACACGTTCACTGCGCATTGGGCCATATGTGTATCAACCGGTAAATTGCCCATTTACGTGCTGGTTTGAATGCACGACATTCTATCTGTTTTGCGATATTTTTGCAAAATAAATATCATACAAGGGGAAATGTTACCGTATAATTGTATTCTTCATATTTATTAGGAAGAATTAAAATTCATTCAAAACTGGAAAATCAATTTCCCTATTCTGCTATTTACAACCTAACCAAACCAACTGTTTACAATAGCAGATTCGCAGTGAGCGTGTTAATTTTTTCAATAACGCAAACCAGTAAAACCCATAAATAATACAGTATGCTTTTTCTTGCAGAGAGGTTTGTTACATAATTGACGTGATAACTATTAAATAATCAACTGGGACCAGCTGGTGAATGTCTGAGATGGAGGGTGTGGGAGGTGAGCATGTGGAGCTACATCCTGAAGCTCAGCCTGCAAGCAACACTCCATGGCTCATCACTCGGGTAAGAATGAAATTACGCCTCTAGACCAGCTCTTGTTAGCTTTAGGTCATTTATTTTATCCTATTTTGTAATGGTGAACTAAAATCAAGTTTCTTGATGATAATTCTATTCCAGAATGCCAGTTCTTGATAAGATTCCTGAAATTATTCCAATACCTGTCTATCTTTAATGTCTTGTGGCAGGCCAAGTTTTTTCTTGTCTGATTTTCAGTTATTGCAGCTCAAGTATTATTTTTGTTTTGGAAGATATTGTCTATGATCTTTAATGAGTGCAAGTGACTAAACCTAACATTTAAGGCAAAAAACAATGCCTAGGTCAAGGTGCCTTATGAACTTTTACTTGAAAATACATAGTCTCAGAATTTCTGTAGTTAATGTTCTGAACTGCAATGTTTTTGATTATCTTCATCCAATGCAAAATCTTGTGTACCGACATGTTTAAATTGAGAAACTAAAATCTGCACTCATTATTATTTTTAATGTGAAATGAAATGTTTTATCAAAATTCTTATCAATCTCTCTCTGACCTGCTGAAAAGCATTTCTGAAATCTGAAGCGTCGAGACATACTGTACATCTCTTGTTCAAATCTTAATTTCCTTTGTTAGACTAGTATGCATTTGGAAACAAGTACAGTAAAACCTTGCTATTTGTGTGCAATCTATTTCAGGAGACGGTTGGAATAGCGATTGGTATGAATGGCAAATCATTTATTCACATAAAATATAATGTAAATTGAATTAATTCATTCCAGACCTACTGATAATTGCTTATTTAAACTGTTGTAATAATATTTTAATCATAAAATACATAAAACATTAAAAGAAATAAATATACTGTGTAGTACTATACATGAAATAAATAAAAATGTAACTGCACTTTATGTGTATGGACTGAGATGAGCTGATGTCATAAATGGAAGGTGGAGAGGAGGAAGAGGGATATTGATGTTACTGTTTGGAAAGGAGAGTCACCTTCCATAAATACTTCAGTTACCATCCCTTTTGGTGTTTTCCCTCTTTCAGGTGTTCTTTTTTTTCTGTGTTTTTGCAGTAAGACAATTTTTGGGTTTTTTCTTAAAACCTGTCCAATGTTGTCTGTCTATGACGATTTCTCAAAATTTTTGTAAAATGGTCTTTAACATTGTTGTTGAACAAGATGCTCCTGACCTGATGTGTAGCAGTGTTAGGATGCCATTTTTCCACCACTCTTTGTACTATCTCCCAGTGGTAACACCGTTTTTTAATTTCTGCAGTGGAAATGCTTCCCTTACTTTCCTTCTTTTCTGAAAAAAGTTCTTCAGCCACTTCTTCATAACAATAAAATGACACTAAGTTTCATGACACTTGTGTACATGCTGTATAGCTTTCGGAGGCTAGCATGAAACTCGGGTGGCAATCGCAAGTCACGTGACCAGTAATACAGTGTTTTGGTGACTGTGTCCAAAATTGCATGGCAAGTGTACAAATGATTAATTCAATTTTGCATTGACAAGTTGTACAAATAACAAATTGTACAAATAGAGAGGCCGATAAATGGCTAGGTTCCAGTGTGCGTACATGAGGCTCTGTTTCATTGAATACTTTAGTAGACTTTGCATGGAAATGTGTTGTACCAAATTTCTCGGCATCAAAGATGTTCCTAATGCAATTCATATAGTGCAACAGAATGTCCATTAGACAAGTAAAAATTAAACTCCTTCTGGGCAAAAAACCAGTGACCTATTTTCTTAAGCCCCAGATTACTATGTTAATCAATCAGTGCTGAAAGCTGTTACCAAAGTTTAGGTTGTATGCTAGTACTGAACAGTCATAAGTTTCCATTCAGAGCTAGCTATGTGTAGACTTGTTTTTTTGTTACTCCAAAAATATGAGACAGAAACAATTTGATCAGGTTTAGAGACATTCAGTTAAAGAAGTTCTGGAATTTGCTGGTAAATCATGCTGCTCTGTTATGCTGGCCTACCAACAATAGAAGCAATCTGTTACATACAGCTATTTAAACCAAAATTATAGTGGGCAGGAAATTCAAACTGACATGAACCACTTCCATGTGTCATGATTTGTTGACCGGACTGGCTTTGCATCAAGTATAATACTACTGCAAAATATCAGTGATGGCCTATCTCCTCCCATAATTGAATAAATTCTTTGTTGAAAATGTCATGCAACAGAGGTATGGACCGTAGTGGCTTATAAGTGCCATTGTTAACTCCTGCCCACAAGATCACTCACTTAATCAGGGCCAAAGTGCACAAACATTGGACTGTAAAAGAGTGAAGTTTAATGTGGTGAGAATCACAATTCTTTCTTTATAGCAATGGTGCCTGCTGCTGTGTTCACCAAAGACTCACAAAACCTTCAAAGTAGCCTGTGTGCAAGGAGTTGGAGAGTTTCCTGTTCTGCGGCTATTTCAATTACATAGAAGACGTTCATATGGTAGAGATGTCTGCCTAACTGAACAAGCATGGCTATGTTACACTGCAAGATATCCAAATTTAGCCATTTGCATTATATCTAAATGAACAACATTTATAATTCGACCAACCCTTTAGAATAATTGCAAGGTACATTGCACTAAAATTGTTATCAATGGGCATGATCCTCATTCAAGAAATATCAGGCATTCAGAAAAGCAAGCTTAAATCCTCTGACATTATCACTTGACCCCATTAGAAAATTTGTGGGACCACCTAGAGCAACAAGTTGGATAATGAGATGATCGTCAATGTCCTGCAGCCACAATACAGGAGTTGTTTAAAATTTATCTCATATGAATTATAACACTTGTAGATTCGATGTTGTGTAGAATAATTGCTTCCATTATATGTACTTGTCAAGATTGTGAATGCTATTAGTAACAGGTGACTAATTTTTTGTCTAGTGAACTTAATGAACCACTCTATTAAGGTAACAAAATTAAGCGCTAGAATTTTCTTTCTATTTTATCTGCCTTGTAAAGCATAAAGTAACATATGGTGTATTTCATCTGAACCTTTGGTGATAAATTGGAGATCACATGGATGAACAGTTTTGAAATAAAACTCTGGGCCTGTACAAAAAGGTTCATATTGCACACTGATTTTTTGAATAATTAACATTAAAAATTTATTAAATCCAAATTTAATTCATGCATGAGCAGCTAATTTGAATGAATTTTTAGGTAATTGTAACTTAGTAATTTTTGAACCTTATTAAAATGATTGTGCAGATGGCCACAGGGCTGTTGATGTTCATCAGTGAGTATGGCTGGCCGTGCTTGCTGCTGGGCCTGGCAGCAGTGTGGCTGTGGAGGCGATATGGTGGCAAGGTGCAGCAGTGGCAGCAGCGCAGGCAGGAGCAGAAAGAGGCAGCATTTTACCACAAAAGTGAGGGGTTCATTAACTGGTAACATTAACTTTTTCAATAATCTGCTTTTAAAAGGCAATTAATTGAAATATTTTTCATTCATATCGGTGTTTAAATGAGCAATTTTACCTACTGGTACACATGTGTCCTAATTTTTATTCAATAATAAACATTAGGACACATGTGTACCAGTAGGTAAAATTGCTCATTTACATACCGATATGAATGAAAAACATTTCAATTAATTAATTGCCTTTTAAAAGCAGATTTTAGCTCACAAGTTGTAATATTATTGTGCAGCTATATTTTTTCATGCTTCTTAATAACGTCAGGTAAAGTTGGTTATCAGTGTGCTACTTATATTCTAACCAAATTAATCGTTGCAACCGTGCCAGCATAGTCAACGTGCTAATACTTTGAGTGTGACGTGACTCAGCTAGTACTGCTGACCAACCAGCAGTCTCTAACTCAATTTTGATAAATGCTTTATGAAAATTAGATGAAGGCACAATCTATTAAATGTTCCATATTTTCAAAATTGATCTCTAATATTAACTGTGATGTGATTTGAATATTGAAGTTCAGTTTAGCCCGCCGCACTTGATGTGTTTTATTTCCTAATCTTGGGTTCTTGAATGTTGTTTGTTCTCCAATGAGAATCCATTGATGATCACATCACTGTCTCTGTGTAAGTAAAATGAAAGAGAAAATGGCAACACTAACTAGCCGAGTGGCTTATTCTTCGGTTGTCTTAAAGTTCTATGTCATCAGACAACAATCAACATTAGCAATGAATGAAGAAACACACCTACAGCCTTGAATTTCCATTCATAAGCATTAGTACATTGATTTTGAAATCTCTTAATGCAGATGTTACACGACATTTTCTCATGATTTGACAGTTTTTTTCTCATTAGTAGTAATTTCAAAGCCGAAATCACCTCTCTTTTTTTATGTCCATGTTAATGGTACTATCCAGCAAGGCATTATCAATGGAATTGTTAATGGATTGCAAACAAAGTTCATGATAATGCCTGCTCAACTATGCTTACAGTTTTTTTCTTAAGTTTCCCTAGATTTCAGGTTGACCCTCATACTTTGAAATACTGTGGATTGACGACCCAGTAATTGCCAAAGCTATTTTTGTGTATATTCATTGTGTTAATAGACACAGCATTTTTTGGGAGTGAGTGCCTGATTCAGGCAATTTTTAATTGGCAAAGTTTAGGTCTGAGTTGTTTTTGAAATTTTTCCTTCCTAATTTCTGGCCATTATTTCTGGTTCAGGCATTATCTGCAGTATTAAAAAGCCACTTCACAGTTACATCTTTATTTTCCATTCAAGTATTTGAAGGTCTCAATCAATTAACCTTGCAATCATCTTATCTGTAGGAAAATGAGTTTAGTTAGTTACAGACATTGCTTGTGGCTGAGGTTGTGCAGTTTCAGAATAATTTTTGTTGATCTCTGCTTAATTCTTTACTTTGCTCATAGTTTATTTTAGGCTAGAAGACCACAATTGTGCTCCCATGGGAAATATGTGAGGTCCCAAGATCAATGTTAGGTAGGCCTTCATTTTCTTGAAATAGATAAGTTTTTTTTTCTAACAAACCATATTTTTCTGGTACACTGCTGTCCTATTTTTTAGCACTGACTACTTTCTTCTTCAACTTATATCTTGTTTAATGAACTTCTTTCTCTTCTTTATGTTTCTATGCCTCTTATGCATAGATTCTGCACTCCCTACTAAACGGTACCTTCCTGCTTCATCTCTTTGCAATGCATTTTTGCAGTTAGGGAGCTAAAACTAACATCTAATCTGCAGTGCATATTCTAGATGTACATGGTTCACCTAGTTTCTTATAGAAGAGTAATGTGTCTTTTGACTTTAATTCAAAGTAAAAATTTCTATGAAGTCAAAAGTTTGTTTTACACTTTCAAATGCTTTTTTCTTCTGATTTGTCATGTGTGAGGTCTTGGGTGATAGTGATGTCAGAATGTCTTTGTTGGTCTACTGCTTCAATTGGAATATCATTCATGGTAGGTAAGCTTCTCTACAAGATAAAACTATTGTATATGTGGGAATTTGCACTCCTTGTTTGAAAATGTGAGGTGCTGCGCTGAAGTTCAAGTTGCTTTTATATTTGTTTTGACCGAAAACATTTCTTTGTTGTGCAGTATTTTCTTTGGTTCCCTGCTGTCCTTTTCTTCAGGACCTACTATTTTCTTTTCTAACTTATATCTTATTTTATAAACTTTTTCAATAATGCTATTTCTATGCGCAAGGTATGAAGACACACCTTGTAGGTGTGTCTTCATACCTTGTTCTTTTGATCTGTTAATTCTCTGTTCTTTTAATTCCATTACAAATGGTGTCTTCCTACTTCCTCTCTTAGGAACACTCATGTTTTTAAGTATGGCTCCTCAAGCAAACCTAATATCTAAATTTTATGGTTTCTAGAAAGTACCAATTATCACTTCCAATGTGCATTACTGAACAGTTTTCAACATTGATAGCTCATTTTTGGGCCAGTTTTACATTCATCAGGCATAATTTACTTGAAAACCAAGGGTTTCTACTTTAGTCTTAAGCTTTGTGTTAGTTCATCAAAGGCTTTCTGTAAGTTTAGTGGATACTAGTACTGATATAGCAGATACTAGTACTGATTGAGCAGATACTAGTACTGATATAGCAGATACTAGTACTGATACAGCAGATACTAGTACTGATATAGCAGATACTAGTACTGATATAGCAGATACTAGTACTGATATAGCAGATACTAGTACTGATATAGCAGATACTAGTACTGATTGAGCAGATACTAGTACTGATTGAGCAGATACTAGTACTGATTGAGAAGATACTAGTACTGATTGAGCAGATACTAGTACTGATTGAGCAGATACTAGTACTGATTGAGCAGATACTAGTACTGATTGAGCAGATACTAGTACTGATATAGCAGATACTATTACTGATTGAGCAGATACTAGTACTGATTGAGCAGATACTAGTACTGATATAGCAGATACTAGTACTGATATAGCAGATACTAGTACTGATATAGCAGATACTAGTACTGATATAGCAGATACTAGTACTGATATAGCAGATACTAGTACTGATATAGCAGATACTAGTACTGATATAGCAGATACTAGTACTGATATAGCAGATACTAGTACTGATTGAGCAGATACTAGTACTGATATAGCAGATACTAGTACTGATATAGCAGATACTAGTACTGATTGAGCAGATACTAGTACTGATATAGCAGATACTAGTACTGATTGAGCAGGCACTAGTACTGATTGAGCAGGCACTAGTACTGATTGAGCAGGTACTAGTACTGATTGAGCAGGTACTAGTACTGATTGAGCAGGTACTAGTACTGATTGAGCAGGTACTAGTACTGATTGAGCAGGTACTAGTACTGATTGAGCAGATACAAGTACTGATTGAGCAGATACAAGTACTGATTGAGCAGATACAAGTACTGATTGAGCAGATACAAGTACTGATTGAGCAGATACAAGTACTGATTGAGCAGATACAAGTACTGATTGAGCAGATACTAGTACTGATTGAGCAGATACTAGTACTGATTGAGCAGATACTAGTACTGATATAGGAGATACTAGTACTGATATAGCAGATACTAGTACTGATATAGCAGATACTAGTACTGATATAGCAGGTACTAGTACTGATATAGCAGATACTAGTACTGATATAGCAGGTACTAGTACTGATATAGCAGGTACTAGTACTGATATAGCAGGTACTAGTACTGATTGAGCAGGTACTAGTACTGATTGAGCAGGTACTAGTACTCATATTCCCAATATGGGAATGATTGTTCAGGGTTTTCAAGTTCTCTCCTCACGCAATACAAATGTGTGGGGAAATGTGAGGTCTCTTTGAGGAAAGTGTGAGGTCTTGAGCTTAGGGTTAGTAGACCTTTTTTGTTGAAAAAGAATAGTTTTTGTTTTTTAGCTCCTGGCTGTCCTGTATTTACCACCTATTCTTTTCTTCAATTTTTATTGTATGTCACGAAAATGTGTGGAGGCCCAGGCTGAAAGTTAAGTAGATCTTCTTTTTTGTTGGAATTGAATGTTTCTATTTTGTTGTATTAAGGACCCCATTTTTCCAGTTCACTGCTGTCCGGTTTTTCAGCACCTACTACTTTCTTCAACTTTTATCTTGTTTCATGAACTTCTTTCTGAACTTACTGTTTCTATGCCTCTTCTGCACAGATTCTGCATTCCCTTATCTCTGTACTAAATGGTGCTTTCCTCTCTTCTGAACTCTTTTCTTTTTAGCAGTTAGGGAGGCTCAAACTAACATCTAATCTATCATATGTCATGAATTTCCTAACTGCTTGTTTCCAGAAGAGGCAGAGCTTTAGTGTGGGAACACACCTTGTGCATAGATTACACATTTCTTCAACTCCTTACAATATAGTACCTCATCTTTCTTCTTTGTGAAACACCTTTGTTGTAGTTAAGGAGGCTTAAACTAGTTTGAAACTTATTCTCCAATGAGCACAGTTATCAGATAGACCTACACTGTTGTGTAAAATTCGTTTCCTGTGGAACACATGCAATTTATTTCGACTTTTGTTCCACATGATCTCATCTGTGTCATAGTTGGTGTACCACTCAAATTTGGTGTTCTTCTCTTCCCACTAATGCATTTATTTATATTATCACTTGTTCAATAGTAATGTTTCACATTTAGCCTTTACACATATGAATTATTCTCCTGAAATCATGTTTGACTGAATGCTATTGTTATGACTATAGCAAGAGTAAACTACATAGTATGATCAAGCAATATTTGGGTTAGTGTTCAAGTGAACTGTTTGTTAACATTCTTAATAATCCATTTATTTTAATTGTAACTGAAAATGACATAGTATTATTATGCAATGTTTGGGTTAGTGTACAAGGGAACCGTTTGCTAACATTCTTAAAAATTCATTCATTTTACTCATCATTATTTGGGAGTAAGGTTATGAAGACTCTTGTGTTGTACGTGAGCAGATCCAGACCTGCTGCTGCAGCGAGAGGCAGCCATAGAGAGTGCCAGGCTCCGCATGCAGCAGAAGTACGACGAGGCATCAAAGGCACACGCCGAGAAAATGAAGCTCAAGTCAGTACTTTCCTAATGTTTTCTTTGTGTTCCTTATTGTAGTCTGTTCTTAATTTTTGGTATTGTTGTCTGTTCGTAATTTTTGTTATTGTAGTCTGTTCCTAGTGTTTGTTATTGTAGTCTGTTTTTAATTTTTGTTATTGTAGTCTGTTCTTAATTTTTGTTATTGTAGTCCGTTCTTAGTGTTTATTTTAGAACATTCTTAGTACATATTTATTATTTTAGTTTGTTCTTAGTGGCTGTTATTGTGGGATGTGTTCTTAGTGTTTGCTATCTTAGTGGCTGTTTTTGGTGTGTGTTCTTAGCATCTGTTCTTTGTGACTGTTGGTGTAGTGAGTGTTCTTGGTGTCTTACATTAGTGGTGTGTTCTTTGCATCTTAGATTAGTGTTGTACCTTTTGTTACCTAAATTTGTATGGCTGTGTAGGCTTTACAGAGTAGTGAGCTATGCAGTCAGTTTGTGCATGTGACAGGGTTAATGTGTGATTCCTGTGGAATTTCTTGGAGGTTTGTGGAGCTTCATTTGTTCTGCTGAGAAAGTGGCTGGTGTAGCTACTAGGTACGCAAAAGAGTGGATAGTGTAAATAATTACGCAAGAAAGTGGCGGGTGTAACTAGTCACGCAAGATAGTGGTGGGTGTAATTAGTCACGCAAGAGAGTGGCGGAGGCGTAACTAGTCACGCAAAAGAGTTCATGCTCTCTTGATGTGCAGGGAGGAGCAGAAGCGGCAGGAGCGGCTGGCCCAGCAAGAGAAGGGCTACACCCTGCGCTCGCCTGCGCCTTCGACGTCTGCAGGAGACGCCTCAGGGACATGCTCACTGCGACCTAAGAGCTCGAGTGATGGAACCAAGAAGAAGCCTTCGTTGAGACCAGGTCAGTTCCAAGGGAAACTATCTGAGCTGAAAGTTCTGAAGGAAACTATCTGAGCTGAAAGTTCTGAGGGAAACGATCTGAACTAAAAGTTCTGCGGGAAACGACGTTAGCTGAACTAGGGTTTGGTGTGTTTTATAGGTAAGGTCTCTGAAGTATGCGCTTACCATTACTCTAATTTCAACTTTGACAAGTTAACTGCGATGGGTTAGACTGAAGTTTGATATTCAATTCAAATTCAAAGTCAGTTGTAGAAAGAAATTTTGAAGAGCAAACATTTATTGGATCATGCCTTCATTTAGCTTTCATCAAGTATTTATCAAAATTGAGTTAGTGACTGCAGGTTGGTCAGCAGCATCATGAAAAACCTCTTCTTGGCCACCGGTGGCGCACGTAGCCGTCAAAATGTTAAAAACTGAGGCATTTTCTTTAGCAATTTACTGTAATGGCAAGCCTTATTTTCCAGTAGTGAGCTGTAACCCTGCTATATTATTATACACAATTTGTTGTCTCTTTTTTTTTTCTGGCTGATAGGTAGGCCTTTTTTTTAAATATAGTAGGTGTTTTGTTTAGTTAAGGACCATCTTTTTCGGCCTTTTTTTGTGGTTAAAAAGGCTGAAACTAACTTATCCAATTTAGCCCGACTCAGTACTGACTATCTCAACTGGGGTTCGAAACTTTGTCTCAGTATCAAACAGATTTTTTGTACATTTTCCATTGGTTTTCCTATTCTTCACACGTGTTGATTACCACAACTTCTCATGCTCTATGCCATCTCACAAATTGCTCCATCAAATCGTATTTGTGCAGCAATCGGTCTCAAAATCACAATAAAAAACAAAAAAACAATCTATTCCACATTATTCTCTTAATTCTTGTCTTTGTAATGGATTGCATTCATTCTTTACGTTCTTCTTTTGGTTGAAATCAAATGTTTTTTGTTATGTTAAGGACCATTTTTTTTTCGGTTCACCGCTGTTCTGTTTTCAGCACCTGTTACTTTCTTCTTCAACTTTTACATCAATTCAAGAACTTCTTTCACATCTGTTTCTATGCACCCTGTGCGTAGATTCCGCATTCCTTTAACTCCTTGTTAAATGGTGCCTTCCTCTCTTTAAAACACTTTGTTGCGGTTAGGGAGGCGTAAACAAACATCTCATCTAATCTGCACATTATTAGGTGCTGCTATGGCGTGAGGTCTACTCAATTTTGATCTAATCTGCACATTATTTGGTGCTGCTATGGCGTGAGGTCTACCGCACAATAGCATGAGATCTACACCTCTAGCTAGTACTATAGCGTAAGGTTAGGTTGCTAATGGATATTGATCATTTCCATACATTTAATTCCAAGCTGAGAGTTAGGTAGGCCTTCTTTTTGTTGAAATAAAATGCTTCTATTATGTTAAGACCCATCATTTTCAGGTTCACTGCTGTCCTGTTTTTTCAGCACCTACTACTTTCTTCTTCAACTTTGACCATGTTTCATGAACTTCTTTTTTTCTTACTGTACCGTTTCTATGCTCTTTCTGCATAGATTCCGCGTTCCCTTAGCTCCATACTAAATGGAGCGTTCTTCCTTCCTCTCTTTGGATCGCCTTTGTTGTGGATAGGGAGGCTTAAACTAACTAATGATCTAATCTAATCGATACATTTAATTTAGAGATAAGCACGTTAATTGTACATCTCACACTGCACCTGGGTAGGCGATATATGGCGGTAGACCTCACGGTACAGAAGCCCCCATTATCCTCCCAATGCTTGCCCTAGTAATGGACTGCGTTCGTTGCAGAATACAACCCCCTGCTGGGCGGCGGGTCGTATGCTGGATACCGGCCCCCCAGGCGCGGTGGCGCTGCTGGAGGTGGATGAGGTTAAAGACCGCGCACTGGGATCAAAAGAGGTTGCCTCCTTCCCTTCCATTTTGGGGTTAGAGACCGCGCCCCAACTTTCATTTTGGGGTTAGAGACTGTACCCCAATGTTGCTTCCATGCTCTGCCCCTGATGAGCTAAAGCCCCAACTCGCAAATTTTTACGCTTGGTTACCATGATGTGGAGTCGCGTTTTTTGTACGTGATTGAATTTAAATTTTGGGGAATAGAAAAACGAGCTCATGAAGTTGCTATTGGGATTTTGATGCTTGGTTTGCGGTATTGCTCACTTAACAGTGATATTATGTTTGTTTCTGATATAGGGTCAGGAAAGTTTTTGATGAGATCGTTGCTCATCAGTGCTTTGATGCTGGCAAAAGAGAAACGCAAACCTGACGTCATCAGAGAATCAAATTCATTGAAATTGGCATGTGCTCCACTGGAAGCAGCAGAGTGCTGGGAAGTGTGGCGTTCACCCTCTCTAATGATCCCTGTGCGCTGTATGGGGTCCTAGAACTTGTCTTTCTGCCCTCGAGTCTGCAGAGCTTCTTGTCCTTTATGTATGGCAGCAGTGGGCACCAACAACTGCCTTGATGCACTTGAGCTTATTCAGTGCCCCATAATATGTGCCACGTACGGCATAATATGTGCTACATAATATGAAGCCTCTAGAAACGCACGGTCCCAAGCGCCACTTTTTGTGGACGTTAGAAAATGGCTTCAAATTTTGGCGGTTTACGAACTCGTGTATCTCAGTAATTCGCAGAGGTATTCCTTTGGGTTTTCATGACCATGTTTCTGCAGCTATGACTATATCTCCATGCAGGAAATGTTTAACGATGACAGTGGTATACATAATTTGTTTTCGCTGAATATGGTGCTTGGTATCATGTTATTCTAAAGACTTAATATGTTGCCTTGGTGGCACCTATGCTGCGATGGTGCCACCTGTATTGCCTTGGGGGCACCTGTATTGCCGTGGTGGCACCTATGCTGCCGTAGCGGCACCTGTGTTGCCATGGTGGCACCACTATTGCCATGGTGGCACCTCTATTGCCATGGTGGCACCTCTATTGCCATGGTGGCACCTCTATTGCCATGGTGGCACCTCTATTGCCATGGTGGCACCTCTATTGCCATGGTGGCACCTCTATTGCCATGGTGGCACCTCTATTGCCATTGTGGCACCTCTATTGTCATGGTGGCACCTCTATTGCCATGGTGGCACCTCTATTGCCATGGTATCACCTCTATTGCCATGGTATCACCTCTATTGCCATGGCACCTCTATTGCCATGGTGGCACCTCTATTGCCATGGTGGCACCTCTATTGCCATGGTGGCACCTCTATTGTCATAGTGGCACCTCTATTGCCATGGTGTCACCTATGCTGCCAGGACGAGCTAAGCTCTGCAGGCTGCCCACGACCGCATGACGAGGCACCGCTAAGCAGCCGCGGCTGTGCGCTGCCTCTGAAGTCACCGTCCGTGGGCGGCAGCGAGAATAGGTTTGACGGATCTCGCATTTCGTTTTGTGATATATTGAGTGAGTAAACATGTTAATGACGTCGTCGTCGTTATTCTTCTAAGTTAAAGCATTGGTGAAGAATGCGCGTTTTTATTTTTTACTCAGTAAATTATTTACTTTGAAGTATTTTTTATGAAGAGAATCTATGTGCAGTTCTTTGATCAACAAGTCAAAGCTCCTGGCAACAGTTGCTGAGTTGAAGTGAGGGATAGAAATTAATTATTTATTCTCTTGGTATCTTGAGACTGAAATGGTTAAGTACGAGTACTTAGTAGTAAGCGGTTTCTTCGTGGGGAGTAGGAACAAGCTAAATAATTTTTTTTTCTCTCTACATCATTGTTTCTATGCCTTCTAAATTACTGTTTGTCTTTGTACAATATTGCTTTTATTCTTCCCTTGAGGGAACTGGCGCGTATGTGGGAGCTGTTGTTACATGAATGCATCACTCTGATCTGAACTGTTAGTATTATTAGCGAATATTCAATTAAATTTATTCAGACTAGTAGGGAAACTTCTCTAGCTACCGAAGTACCTTTAGATTTCCGCGTTGTAATTCCGAGCCTCTAGTCGTGACCGTATAAATTGGATTTTGCATTGTAACCTTCGTTGGCGACCTACAGATATCGTTCTTTTGTTTTAGTTGTGTAAAGTGTTTTGTACACGAGGACTAGTGTGAGCACCGACATTCAATTTGAAGTATTTAATCGATTTATCCGTTCTAAAATAAGACCGACTATTAAATGTGTATTTTTTTAGTTATTTAATTCTCATTTTCTGAGTGTGTAAGCAGCTCAAGATTATTTTCCCGAGGGCAAGACCTGGATTCCCGCGCATCAGTAACTGCCACTGTTCATCTATTTGCCGAAAATTGCTCAGTTTTTTTCAATTCAAATTTTTATTTAATTTGTCTTCATATAATGTAATCCTTAGCGCCGCGCAAACAGGAACGTAAACCTGAAGATATGATAGAAAAAGAATAAGTTCCATTTCATTTTCTTTCTTTGCATGGTTATTTTAAAAAAAATTGTAGCTTCTCCAGCTTGCTGTGACACTTAAAAGGGCTTTTACCTGCTGTATTTTTGTCTGTCATGAGGAGGTTTGATACAGACAGAATGAAATGCAGTTCTGAACACTTTAATGTTAAAACAAATAAAAAAAAAGGAAGAAAGGCAAGTTCCCTTGAGAATTTGTCCTGCGTACAAGCTTTCTGAGTTAGTTGACATTCACGGCTGCAAGAGAACACAAATATTAATAACGAAAACGGAATATTAAACAGAGGTGTTTGAAGAATGTCAAGATGGTAGCAAGAAACTTTTCAAACTGACGGGCAATTGAACAACTAAACGTGCACAAATGCCTATAAAACTATCAGAGGTACGCAGAAATTGATATGAGTGCCACCTTGCGAAAACACCGAAATAAAGGTTATGACTACAAGGCGTCACTGACCTAAAAAGTTTACACGTTCACGAGAAGTACTGCTAATTATGTAATGAAAAGTGCCATCTCTCCAAAAACGGTTGTAAAGAAACGCGCTATCGTTTTATCATCCTAAATCAAGTTCAGGAACGCAAGTTTTATCTTCCGTGGGAAATTAAGGCCCCAAAACGCCATGTTAGACTATCTTCTTGATGGCGCACACACCCAATATACGGATTTTTGACATTCTTCTCGAACGAGTTTGTGAAATTAATACTTAAATATGCAAAATGAATGTGGCCAAGGCATAAACTAGATTTAAACGTCACATAGTATCGAAGCAAGATATCTGCAACGAATCAGATTTCAGGTCATCTAATGATGTAGTTCTAGCTGCCGTGTTAGCTCGGAGCAAAAATGAAATTCACACTAACTTTACATTCCAAGTAAGCACCCGACCAATGATGACACACCAGCAAAAACGCCAAGAGTTGCACTTCTTGCTCAGCATCATGAAGCTTTACCACCCAAAATACATGAATCTACCATTCCTTCTCATTGCTCACAAGATAACAACCTAGCTCCGACGATCACGAATTCTACGATACAAAATAGTAGAATATAAAATTCACAGCAAAAGGGCAGCAAGCACCAGAGGGAAGGTTACTTAGCGAGCTTAAACCATTTGGGTTTTTTAGGAGGGCCTACACCGCCGCTCGTAGAGGCGCTGCTGCCAGGAAGTTGCGAGGCCTGCCGAGCTGCAGAAGAGGCGCTGGGGAAGCCGGTGTTGCAGGGCGTGTTTCTGTGGGGAGGCTTAGTTAGTCCTGACCTCGTATTAACACTCTCCGTTTGCCGGACATTTCTCGTTTCCTGCGGAGGGCCCCACTGAGGATCACTGAAAAGTTACCCATGGTGCTGCTGACCGATGAGCAGTCACCAAACTCTATTTTTATAATACTCAATGAAAGCTAAATGAAGGCACAAACCAGTTAATGTTTTTTATTTTTGAATTTGATTTCTATAACCGCCTTTAAATTTGAATTGAATCAGTTCAACTTATCGCAGGAAACGTGTTAATGTTCAGCATTATTTTATTCAATGATAAATCTTTGTTTTCTTACCGTTCAGCTAATATTACAGAAAAAATTAGTAAAGTTCATGTGGCGACACAAGGGCCTAATATTCACGTGGTGGCACAAGGGCCTAATATTCATGTGGCGGCACTAGGGCCTAATATTCAAGTGACGACACAAGGGCCTAATATTCAAGTGGCGGCACAAAGGCCTAATATTCATGTGGCGGCACAAGGGCCTAATATTCATGTGGAGGCACTAGGGCCTAATATTCATGTGGCGGCACTAGGGCCTAATGTTCAAGTGACGGCACAAGGGCCTAATATTCAAGTGACGGCACAAGGGCCTAATATTTGTGGCGGCACAAGGGCCTAATATTCATGTGGCGGCACAAGGGCCTAATATTCACGTGGCGGCACAAGGGCCTAATATTCACGTGGTGGCACAAGGGCCTAATATTCACGTGGTGGCACAAGGGCCTAATATTCATGTGGCGGCACTAGGGCCTCATATTTATGTGGCGGCACAAGGGCCTAATATTCATGTGGCGGCACAAGGGCCTAATATTCACGTGGCGGCACAAGGGCCTAATATTCATGTGGCGGCACTAGGGCCTAATATTCAAGTGACGGCACAAGGGCCTAATATTCAAGTGACGGCACAAGGACCTAATATTCAAGTGACGGCACAAGGGCCTAATATTCAAGTGACGGCACAAGGGCCTAATATTCACGTGGCGGCACAGGGGCCTAATATTCAAGTGACGGCACAAGGGCCTAATATTCACATGGCGGCACAAAGCCTTAGAATTTCAGTGTCTAGGTTGGCACAGCCTCGCTAGGCGAGCACCATAAAGCCTCTCGTGACTCGAACGAGGAAAAAATTGAACACTAAGACACTCGTACACAAGGTTGACAGTTGGGTACCTGGTCGGGGCGAGGGCCTGCAACGCGTGCTGGCGCGATGCGAGCTGGGCCAACACGGAGGGCTTCAGGAGGCTGGTGTGACGACCGTCCAGGCTGCCGCCGTGGGGAGAGAACAGAACGCGCGCCCGCGGTACGAGGCCTGCCGCGTGCAGCGTGTGCAGGCGCGACAGCGGCTCCCGGGGGAACATGTTCACTGAAATCAAAATAATAATGCGTTTTTACGCACTGAAATAACATTTTTATAGCTTGGGTATTTGCGCTTTCCAACACGTTCTTTACGCGTTGGGACGTTTGCGTAACACTCGGTAAATTACTTGTTCAGGTGCCGGTATAAGTGAATGATATTTCATGTTCCGAAACCATTTTAGAAAATAACCTATACGAGGTGAATAGTTATCGTACAACTGTTTTTTCATATCTCTAAAGGAGGGATAAAGATGTATTTGAGAGTTAATGTCGATTTCATAATTCTGCTACTTACAACCTACCTAACCCAACCAACCGTTAACAACCGTGGAAATGTAGCAAACGTGCAAAAAGCTCAAATTAGGAAGGAATTGAACAAAAAAAGGACAAAACGCAAGGTAATAGATGTTAGTTTCAGCCTCTCTAGCCACAACAAAAGTGTTTCAAATAGAGGGAAGATGAAAACATCATTAGTATGGAGCCGAGGGAGCGCAGAATTTGTGCACAAAGTATGTTCACACATAACATCCATGAGCATTGAATTTCATTGTATACCATTTGATTTTCAATGGTAAGTCAAGGCAATGCAGACCAACGTGATTTCAAATCATGAGGAAAATTCATACAAAATTCAAAGAAAATAAGAGAAATGTTATAAAAGGGACCAATTTCTAAAGAGAAACGTAAGAAATTCCAAAGGAAAACGATGAGAAATTCCAAAGCAAAAAAAAAGAACAATTTCAAAGAAAAAAAAAGAAATTTCCAAGAAAAAATGAAATTGCTTAGAAAAAATTATCTTCTTCAGAACAAAAAGAAATGTTCCTGAAGACGGAACTCACGCAGGTCAAACTGTAGCGTCTCATCCCGCAGCAGCGCCTCTACGAACAACGCCACGTCCTGCACCGTGTCTGCGGGGCGGAACCGCGCCTGCACCGCCACGCCCTCTGCACAGGCACGTGTAACGGTAATTCCTACATAATCTTGCACAGTCCGGGTTAGACTTATAACATCCCCATACCTCTGGACAGTCACGAGTTACACTATTAATATCCGCATACCTCTGCACAGTCACGAGTTACCCTATTAATATCCCATACCTCTGCACAGTCACGAGTTACACTATTAATATCCCCATACCTCTGCACAGTCACGAGTTACCCTATTAATATCCCCATACCTCTGCACAGTCACGAGTTACACTATTAATATCCCCTACCTCTGCACAGTCACGAGTTACCCTATTAATATCCCCATACCTCTGCACAGTCACGAGTTACACCATTAATATCCCCATACCTCTGCACAGTCACGAGTTACCCTATTAATATCCCCATACCTCTGCACAGTCACGAGTTACACTATTAATATCCACATACCTCTGCACAGTCACGAGTTACTCTATTAATATCCCCATACCTCTGCACAGTCACGAGTTACCCTATTAATATCCCATACCTCTGCACAGTCACGAGTTACACTATTAATATCCCCTACCTTTGCACAGTCACGACTTACACCAATAATATCCACACACCTCTGCACAGTCACGAGTTACACCATTAATATCCACATACCTCTGCGCAGTCACGAATTACACCATTAATATCCACATACCTCTGCACAGTCACGAGTTACACCATTAATATCCACATACCTCTGCACAGTCACGACTTACACCATTAATATCCACATACCTCTGCACAGTCACGAGTTACACCATTAATATCCACATACCTCTGCACAGTCACGACTTACACCATTAATATCCACATACCTCTGCACAGTCACGAGTTACACCATTAATATCCACATACCTCTGCACAGTCACGAGTTACACCATTAATATCCACATACCTCTGCACAGTCACGACTTACACCATTAATATCCGCATACCTCTGCACAGTCACGAGTTACACCATTAATATCCACATACCTCTGCACAGTCACGACTTACACCATTAATATCCACATACCTCTGCACAGTCACGAGTTACACCATTAATATCCACATACCTCTGCACAATCACGAGTTACACCATTAATATCCACATACCTCTGCACAGTCACGACTTACACCATTAATATCCACATACCTCTGCACAGTCACGAGTTACACCATTAATATCCACATACCTCTGCACAGTCACGACTTACACCATTAATATCCACATACCTCTGCACAGTCACGAGTTACACCATTAATATCCACATACCTCTGCACAGTCACGAGTTACACCATTAATATCCACATACCTCTGCACAGTCACGACTTACACCATTAATATCCGCATACCTCTGCAAAATCACGTGTAACGTTAATTTTCCCACAATTGTGCACAGTCAGGGCTAGACTAATACAACCAGCATGCCTATGTATAGTCACATGTTGCGCAAAATTCTGGACGTTTTTGCACAATCACGTGTCTCACTAATAATAACCGCCTACTTTTGAATGGTCACTTGTAAGACAAATTTCGTATCACACATACCTGTATGTCTTTGCACAATTACGTCTAAACTGAACTTCTGTACATCTTTCCACAATCACATCAAGGAAGCCAGATAGGACTTTTACCGTCCAAAATTCGCCAAATACACTGAATTGTATTTCAGAGTCAGTCAAATTAGAGAATTCCCGCCAAAAAACGTCAATATGATGACAACCCTCGTCACACGCAGATACATGCTGAGCTAAATTTCAACTTGATAAAAAAATAGGGCAGTTATTTAAGCAACATCATCAAGAGAAACACATAGAATGAAGGAAATCTGTGCCTCGTTGCACGGCTTGGTTACAGGACCCTTTAACATCCCAGACGACTATTTAGTCCTGTTTCAAATAATGGCTCAATATATTTTATCCTGTATCCGGGAACTGTAACTGTACAACTGTATCCTGTTACCTGGGAACTGTATTCTGTTACCTGGGACCTCACACATTACCTGGGAACTGGATCCTGAGGGTGGTGATGGGGAAGTTCCTGAGGCAGGCGAGGAGCCGCGCCTGCTCGTCTGCTGCCCGCATCTCCTGCGTCAGCAGCGGCGCCTCTGACAGCTCCTGCCTGCCAGCAACCGGTCATGTTACACGGTGTGGCATGTTACACGGTGTGGCATGTTACACACGGCGTGTCATGTTACACACGGCGTGTCATGTTACACACGTCAAGTATGTCTTATGCGGTCATATTATATACTTTTTATAATATAGTAGTTTATTTATGATTCCGTTGCCATTCCAACGACGTTTCCACCAAAGAAAGAGTAAAAACTATTTAACATAGACTTGGGAAAATGTGGAATCTAAGCACAAGGTGTGTTCTCACACAGGGTACCCTGCACACACAGAAACTAAATTAGGGTGGAAGAGGAAGAAAAGATGGTAAAACGTGATACAGGGAACAGTAAAAATTCTTAAGAGATAACAAAGAACGTATGATTACTGAAGAAAGCACAGTGGACACAAAAGTCAGAATTAGCGAAGGCCCATCTGTAGCTGGAGTAACTCAACAGTATCCCCCCCAGGGAGCGCCACTCTCCATAGCATGGGATAGACAATTAGACATGTTCAACTAACCTAAACCTATTGCATGTCCCATGCTTCCTGAGAAGAAATAAGAACATTTAACTCACGGGAAATTCTAATTTGAAAGTAACAAAATAGAATTGAGATCAAAACGCAGGAGAATCGAAATAGAAATATCTTTTACACCTCGTTTGGTTTGTACACATATTGAACAGCTCGTATAGTTTGCTTATCAATTAAGAATCTTTATATTAAGAAATGTTTGAAATCCAATGTGATGTAATACATTTCATGTATGAACTTATTTTTTGAAATAAACTCTTCTTCTTCTATTTTCTTTCTTTCTTTAGGAAGTAAAAGCGAGCTAGAGAAAAGCACGGCAGCATAGGCATGGGAGTCCAAGCCACAATAAAAATTTTACAATTTTAGCTAAAATTCAGTTTAAATTATAAAAATGAACGGCTTTAAAAGATGCTAAGAACTCTAACTTGGCATTGCTTGTTTAATTAATATAAAAAATAAATTAATATTGAAAATAGAAAAATGAATGCTCGCAATATGAGTTACCTTGTTCTTTAATCAATATTAAAAATAGAAAGAAAAAAAACGTTCTCAGAACATTTTTCTGCCAGTGTGAACATCAGTTAAATGATGAGTGAAAAACCAAGACGATAACCGTCATCACATCATCATATAGGGTAACAGGGATAAAAGTTTACCCATTTTATAAGCTCGTCACTCTAGCTCTTTCATTCATAATTTAACGTGGTGACATAAAAAACGTTTTTCGTGGTGACGTTTACGAATCCCTTGTTGCGTGTTATCAGCGTTGTTTGGACAAATATGGTCTTCAATTCGAACACTTGCTAACAAAATTTTTCAATTACATTTATCTTCTGTATTAAAAAGCCATTCCATTTCACTTGATGTTCATATATAATGTTTTTCTTGTCATTTGTTGTACCGCAGACTTTATCTCCCACATCCTCAAGGTTTCAAGCATGGACGGAGGCAAGATCAATAACCAATTTTTTTAGTTATGCTAATATCAGAAAGCTACCCATTGATTGCAGTGTACGCTGAAGTAGTACCTTTTGCTGTAAATTTTGAAAATCGAGCAACATTGCCTAAAGAGAGTTCTGTCTTCGAGCAGAATAAAACTAATGTAAACCTGCAGTGTGTGATATTCACATCAGAAAGGAGATGAGGTAGGGAGCCTTACAGCTGGTGCAGCTGGTCGCGGTGGAGCCGGCGCACGTCCTCAGGAGTCAACTCGAAGAAATCATCGTCCTCTGCAAAGCTGGGAGTCGTCGTCTCTCCGGCGACACAGGACTCATCAAACACCACTGCACTGTGCGCCAGCAGCTGCTCGGGTCAGATACAGGTGCTTGAGGGTTGCTTGCCTTGTTACAAGCTAGTGCATCGAGTTTGAAAATTTCTCGAATGAAATTCAACCATAAGGAAAGAGATGGGTGACGCGGGAAGGGGGTGACGCGGGAAGGGGGTGACGCGGGAAGGGGGTGACGCGGGAAGGGGGTGACTCAAGAAAGGAATGACAGAAGAAAGAATTGGGTACAGCCAATTGCGCAATGGTAGGTAGAGCAGAATTTAATGATATGAAATACAATGAGGCTACAGAGAAGAGGTGAAAGAACAACAATAAGCACAAGAAGGGTTATATTGCCTTAAAATGGGTAAGTTGAACGTTGCCCTCACTCCCCTTTCTTCTCACGCGAGAATACAGCAAAAAGATCGTACGACTCCCTGTACGAAGAGAGGAAGGATGAAGTCACCACTTAATATGGAGATAAGGGAACGTGGAATCTATGCAGATTAGATAAGATGTTACTTTACGCCTCCATAAACGCTAAAAAAAGCGTTCCAAGGAGAGGAAGGAATCATTTATTTTAAAGATAAGGGAACGTAGAATCTATGCAGATGAAGGCAAAGAAACGGGAAGTGAGAAAGAGGTTTATGAAACAAGATAAGAGTTGAAGAAGAAAGTAATATATGCTGAAAAATAAGAAAGCAGTGAACCAAAAATAGTGGTCTTCAACAAAATAGACATTTCATTTCAACAAAAAAACGCCTACCTAACTCTCAGCTTGGGCACTCACACATTTTTCACCTGGAAGCGCTAATTACCATAGATCCAATAGCTGTATACTTCTGAAGGGTTTAGAAACAGGGCAATGAAGGCTTCAGAAACAGGGCAATGAAGGCTTCAGAAACAAGGCAATGAAGGCTTCAGAAACAAGGCAATGAAGGCTTCAGAAACAAGGCAATGAAGGCTTCAGAAACAAGGCAATGAAGGCTTCAGAAACAAGGCAATGAAGGCTTCAGAAACAAGGCAATGAAGGCTTCAGAAACAAGGCAATGAAGGCTTCAGAAACAAGGCAATGAAGGCTTCAGAAACAAGGCAATGAAGGCTTCAGAAGCAAGGCAATGAAGGCTTCAGAAACAAGGCAATGAAGGCTTCAGAAACAAGGCAATGAAGGCTTCAGAAACAAGGCAATGAAGGCTTCAGAAACAAGGCAATGAAGGCTTCAGAAACAAGGCAATGAAGGCTTCAGAAACAAGGCAATGAAGGCTTCAGAAACAAGGCAATGAAGGCTTCAGAAACAAGGCAATGAAGGCTTCAGAAACAAGGCAATGAAGGCTTCAGAAACAAGGCAATGAAGGCTTCAGAAACAAGGCAATGAAGGCTTCAGAAACAAGGCAATGAAGGCTTCAGAAACAAGGCAATGAAGGCTTCAGAAACAAGGCAATGAAGGCTTCAGAAACAAGGCAATGAAGGCTTCAGAAACAAGGCAATGAAGGCTTCAGAAACAAGGCAATGAAGGCTTCAGAAACAAGGCAATGAAGGCTTCAGAAACAAGGCAATGAAGGCTTCAGAAACAAGGCAATGAAGGCTTCAGAAACAAGGCAATGAAGGCTTCAGAAACAAGGCAATGAAGGCTTCAGAAACAAGGCAATGAAGGCTTCAGAAACAGGGCAATGAAGGCTTCAGAAACAAGGCAATGAAGGCTTCAGAAACAAGGCAATGAAGGCTTCAGAAACAAGGCAATGAAGGCTTCAGAAACAAGGCAATGAAGGCTTCAGAAACAAGGCAATGAAGGCTTCAGAAACCGGGCAATGAAGGCTTCAGAAGCAAGGCAATGAAGGCTTCAGAAACAAGGCAATGAAGGCTTCAGAAACAAGGCAATGAAGGCTTCAGAAACAAGGCAATGAAGGCTTCAGAAACAAGGCAATGAAGGCTTCAGAAACAAGGCAATGAAGGCTTCAGAAACAGGGCAATTAAGGCTTCAGAAGTAAGGCAATGAAGGCTTCAGAAGCAAGGCAATGAAGGCTTCAGAAACAAGGCAATGAAGGCTTCAGAAACAAGGCAATGAAGGCTTCAGAAACAAGGCAATGAAGGCTTCAGAAACAAGGCAATGAAGGCTTCAGAAACAGGGCAATGAAGGCTTCAGAAACAAGGCAATGAAGGCTTCAGAAACAAGGCAATGAAGGCTTCAGAAACAGGGCAATGAAGGCTTCAGAAACAAGGCAATGAAGGCTTCAGAAACAAGGCAATGAAGGCTTCAGAAACAAGGCAATGAAGGCTTCAGAAACAAGGCAATGAAGGCTTCAGAAACAAGGCAATGAAGGCTTCAGAAACAAGGCAATGAAGGCTTCAGAAACAGGGCAATGAAGGCTTCAGAAACAAGGCAATGAAGGCTTCAGAAACAAGGCAATGAAGGCTTCAGAAACAAGGCAATGAAGGCTTCAGAAACAAGGCAATGAAGGCTTCAGAAACAAGGCAATGAAGGCTTCAGAAACAAGGCAATGAAGGCTTCAGAAACCGGGCAATGAAGGCTTCAGAAGCAAGGCAATGAAGGCTTCAGAAACAAGGCAATGAAGGCTTCAGAAACAAGGCAATGAAGGCTTCAGAAACAAGGCAATGAAGGCTTCAGAAACAAGGCAATGAAGGCTTCAGAAACAAGGCAATGAAGGCTTCAGAAACAGGGCAATTAAGGCTTCAGAAGTAAGGCAATGAAGGCTTCAGAAGCAAGGCAATGAAGGCTTCAGAAACAAGGCAATGAAGGCTTCAGAAACAAGGCAATGAAGGCTTCAGAAACAAGGCAATGAAGGCTTCAGAAACAAGGCAATGAAGGCTTCAGAAACAAGGCAATGAAGGCTTCAGAAACAAGGCAATGAAGGCTTCAGAAACAAGGCAATGAAGGCTTCAGAAACAAGGCAATGAAGGCTTCAGAAACAAGGCAATGAAGGCTTCAGAAACAAGGCAATGAAGGCTTCAGAAACAGGGCAATTAAGGCTTCAGAAGTAAGGCAATGAAGGCTTCAGAAACAAGGCAATGAAGGCTTCAGAAACATGGCAATGAAGGCTTCAGAAACATGGCAATGAAGGCTTCAGAAACAGGGCAATTAAGGCTTCAGAAGTAAGGCAATGAAGGCTTCAGAAACAAGGCAATGAAGGCTTCAGAAACAAGGCAATGAAGGCTTCAGAAACAGGGCAATTAAGGCTTCAGAAGTAAGGCAATGAAGGCTTCAGAAACAAGGCAATGAAGGCTTCAGAAACAAGGCAATGAAGGCTTCAGAAACAAGGCAATGAAGGCTTCAGAAACAAGGCAATGAAGGCTTCAGAAACAAGGCAATGAAGGCTTCAGAAACAAGGCAATGAAGGCTTCAGAAACAAGGCAATGAAGGCTTCAGAAACAGGGCAATTAAGGCTTCAGAAGTAAGGCAATGAAGGCTTCAGAAACAAGGCAATGAAGGCTTCAGAAACATGGCAATGAAGGCTTCAGAAACATGGCAATGAAGGCTTCAGAAACAGGACAATTAAGGCTTCAGAAGTAAGGCAATGAAGGCTTCAGAAACAAGGCAATGAAGGCTTCAGAAACAAGGCAATGAAGGCTTCAGAAACAGGGCAATTAAGGCTTCAGAAGTAAGGCAATGAAGGCTTCAGAAACAAGGCAATGAAGGCTTCAGAAACATGGCAATGAAGGCTTCAGAAACAAGGCAATGAAGGCTTCAGAAACATGGCAATGAAGGCTTCAGAAACATGGCAATGAAGGCTTCAGAAAAATGGCAATGAAGGCTTCAGAAACAAGGCATAGAAGGCTTCAGAAACAGGGCAATGAAGGCTTCAGAAACATGGCAATGAAGGCTTCAGAAACAAGGCAATGAAGGCTTCAGAAACAAGGCAATGAAGGCTTCAGAAACAAGGCAATGAAGGCTTCAGAAACATGGCAATGAAGGCTTCAGAAACAAGGCAATGAAGGCTTCAGAAACATGGCAATGAAGGCTTCAGAAACAAGGCAATGAAGGCTTCAGAAACAAGGCAATGAAGGCTTCAGAAACAAGGCATCGAAGGCTTTAGAAACAAGGCAATGGAGGCTTCAGAAATAAGGCAATAAAGGCTTTAGAAACAAAGCAATTAAGGCTTCAGAAACAAGGCAATGAAGGCTTCAGAAACAAGGCAATGAAGGCTTCAGAAACAAGGCAATGAAGGCTTCAGAAACATGGCAATGAAGGCTTCAGAAACAAGGCAATGAAGGCTTCAGAAACAAGGCAATAAAGGCTTCAGAAACAAGGCAATAAAGGCTTCAGAAACAAGGCAATGAAGGCTTCAGAAACAAGGCAATGAAGGCTTCAGAAACAAGGCAATGAAGGCTTCAGAAACGAGGTAATAAAGCTTCAGAAACAAGGCAATGAAGGCTTCAGAAACATGGCAATGAAGGCTTCAGAAACAAGGCAATGAAGGCTTCAGAAACAAAGCAATTAAGGCTTCAGAAACAAGGCAATAAAGGCTTCAGAAACAAGGCAATGAAGGCTTCAGAAACAAGGCAATGAAGGCTTCAGAAACAAGGCAATAAAGGCTTCAGAAACATGGCAATGAAGGCTTCAGAAACAAGGCAATGAAGGCTTCAGAAACAAGGCAATGAAGGCTTCAGAAACGAGGTAATAAAGCTTCAGAAACAAGGCAATGAAGGCTTCAGAAACATGGCAATGAAGGCTTCAGAAACAAGGCAATGAAGGCTTCAGAAACGAGGTAATAAAGCTTCAGAAACAAGGCAATGAAGGCTTCAGAAACAAGGCAATAAAGGCTTCAGAAACAAGGCAATGAAGGCTTCAGAAACAAGGCAATGAAGGCTTCAGAAACAAGGCAATGAAGGCTTCAGAAACGAGGTAATAAAGCTTCAGAAACAAGGCAATGAAGGCTTCAGAAACAAGGCAATAAAGGCTTCAGAAACAAGGCAATGAAGGCTTCAGAAACAAGGCAATGAAGGCTTCAGAAACAAGGCAATGAAGGCTTCAGAAACGAGGTAATAAAGCTTCAGAAACAAGGCAATGAAGGCTTCAGAAACAAGGCATCGAAAGCTTTAGAAACAAGGCAATGAAGGCTTTAGAAACAAGGCAATGAAGGCTTCAGAAACAAGGCGACGAAGGCTTCAGGAACAAGGCATTTAAGGCTTCAGAAACAAGGCAATAAAGGCTTTAGAAACAAGGCAATTAAGGCTTCAGAAACGAGGTAATAAAGCTTCAGGAACAAGGCATTTAAGGCTTCAGAAACAAGGCAATAAAGGCTTTAGAAACAAGGCAATTAAGGCTTCAGAAACGAGGTAATAAAGCTTCAGAAACAAGGCAATTAAGGCTTCAGAAACGAGGTAATAAAGCTTCAGAAACAAGGCAATGAAGGCTTCAGAAACAAGGCATCGAAGGCTTCAGAAACAAGGCAATAAAGGCTTCAGAAACAAGGCAATGAAGGCTTCAGAAACAAGGCAATAAAGGCTTCAGAAACAAGGCAATGAAGGCTTCAGAAACAAGGCAATGAAGGCTTCAGAAACAAGGCAATGAAGGCTTCAGAAACGAGGTAATAAAGCTTCAGAAACAAGGCAATGAAGGCTTCAGAAACAAGGCAATAAAGGCTTCAGAAACAAGGCAATGAAGGCTTCAGAAACAAGGCAATGAAGGCTTCAGAAACAAGGCAATGAAGGCTTCAGAAACGAGGTAATAAAGCTTCAGAAACAAGGCAATGAAGGCTTCAGAAACAAGGCATCGAAGGCTTTAGAAACAAGGCAATGAAGGCTTTAGAAACAAGGCAATGAAGGCTTTAGAAACATGGCAATGAAGGCTTCAGAAAAATGGCAATGAAGGCTTCAGAAACAAGGCATAGAAAGCTTCAGAAACAGGGCAATGAAGGCTTCAGAAACAGGGCAATGAAGGCTTCAGAAACATGGCAATGAAGGCTTCAGAAACAAGGCAATGAAGGCTTCAGAAAAATGGCAATGAAGGCTTCAGAAACAAGGCATAGAAGGCTTCAGAAACAGGGCAATGAAGGCTTCAGAAACATGGCAATGAAGGCTTCAGAAACAAGGCAATGAAGGCTTCAGAAACAAGGCAATGAAGGCTTCAGAAACAAGGCAATGAAGGCTTCAGAAACATGGCAATGAAAGCTTCAGAAACAAGGAAATGAAGGCTTCAGAAACATGGCAATGAAGGCTTCAGAAACAAGGCAATGAAGGCTTCAGAAACAAGGCAATGAAGGCTTCAGAAACAAGGCATCGAAGGCTTTAGAAACAAGGCAATGGAGGCTTCAGAAACATGGCAATGAAGGCTTCAGAAACAAGGCAATGAAGGCTTCAGAAACAAGGCAATGAAGGCTTCAGAAACAAGGCAATAAAGGCTTTAGAAACAAAGCAATTAAGGCTTCAGAAACAAGGCAATGAAGGCTTCAGAAACAAGGCAATGAAGGCTTCAGAAACAAGGCAATGAAGGCTTCAGAAACATGGCAATGAAGGCTTCAGAAACAAGGCAATGAAGGCTTCAGAAACAAGGCAATGAAGGCTTCAGAAACAAGGCAATAAAGGCTTCAGAAACAAGGCAATAAAGGCTTCAGAAACAAGGCAATGAAGGCTTCAGAAACAAGGCAATGAAGGCTTCAGAAACAAGGCAATGAAGGCTTCAGAAACGAGGTAATAAAGCTTCAGAAACAAGGCAATGAAGGCTTCAGAAACATGGCAATGAAGGCTTCAGAAACAAGGCAATGAAGGCTTCAGAAACAAAGCAATTAAGGCTTCAGAAACAAGGCAATAAAGGCTTCAGAAACAAGGCAATGAAGGCTTCAGAAACAAGGCAATGAAGGCTTCAGAAACAAGGCAATAAAGGCTTCAGAAACATGGCAATGAAGGCTTCAGAAACAAGGCAATGAAGGCTTCAGAAACAAGGCAATGAAGGCTTCAGAAACGAGGTAATAAAGCTTCAGAAACAAGGCAATTAAGGCTTCAGAAACAAGGCAATAAAGGCTTCAGAAACAAGGCAATGAAGGCTTCAGAAACAAGGCAATGAAGGCTTCAGAAACAAGGCAATGAAGGCTTCAGAAACGAGGTAATAAAGCTTCAGAAACAAGGCAATGAAGGCTTCAGAAACGAGGTAATAAAGCTTTAGAAACAAGGCAATGAAGGCTTTAGAAACAAGGCAATTAAGGCTTCAGAAACGAGGTAATAAAGCTTCAGAAACAAGGCAATAAAGGCTTTAGAAACAAGGCAATTAAGGCTTCAGAAACGAGGTAATAAAGCTTCAGGAACAAGGCATTTAAGGCTTCAGAAACAAGGCAATAAAGGCTTTAGAAACAAGGCAATTAAGGCTTCAGAAACGAGGTAATAAAGCTTCAGAAACAAGGCAATTAAGGCTTCAGAAACGAGGTAATAAAGCTTCAGAAACAAGGCAATGAAGGCTTCAGAAACAAGGCATCGAAGGCTTCAGAAACGAGGTAATAAAGCTTCAGAAACAAGGCAATGAAGGCTTCAGAAACAAGGCAATAAAGGCTTCAGAAACAAGGCAATGAAGGCTTCAGAAACAAGGCAATGAAGGCTTCAGAAACAAGGCAATGAAGGCTTCAGAAACGAGGTAATAAAGCTTCAGAAACAAGGCAATGAAGGCTTCAGAAACAAGGCAATAAAGGCTTCAGAAACAAGGCAATGAAGGCTTCAGAAACAAGGCAATGAAGGCTTCAGAAACAAGGCAATGTAGGCTTCAGAAACGAGGTAATAAAGCTTCAGAAACTAGGCAATGAAGGCTTCAGAAACAAGGCATCGAAGGCTTTAGAAACAAGGCAATGAAGGCTTTAGAAACAAGGCAATGAAGGCTTCAGAAACAAGGCGACGAAGGCTTCAGGAACAAGGCATTTAAGGCTTCAGAAACAAGGCGACGAAGGCTTCAGGAACAAGGCATTTAAGGCTTCAGAAACAAGGCAATAAAGGCTTTAGAAACAAGGCAATTAAGGCTTCAGAAACGAGGTAATAAAGCTTCAGGAACAAGGCATTTAAGGCTTCAGAAACAAGGCAATAAAGGCTTTAGAAACAAGGCAATTAAGGCTTCAGAAACGAGGTAATAAAGCTTCAGAAACAAGGCAATTAAGGCTTCAGAAACGAGGTAATGAAGGCTTCAGAAACAAGGCAATGAAGGCTTCAGAAACAAGGCAATAAAGGCTTTAGAAACAAGGCAATTAAGGCTTCAGAAACGAGGTAATAAAGCTTCAGAAACAAGGCAATTAAGGCTTCAGAAACGAGGTAATGAAGGCTTCAGAAACAAGGCAATGAAGGCTTCAGAAACAAGGCAATAAAGGCTTTAGAAACAAGGCAATTAAGGCTTCAGAAACGAGGTAATAAAGCTTCAGAAACAAGGCAATTAAGGCTTCAGAAACAAGGCAATGAAGGCTTCAGAAACAAGGCAATGAAGGCTTCAGAAACAAGGCAATAAAGGCTTCAGAAACATGGCAATGAAGGCTTCAGAAACAAGGCAATGAAGGCTTCAGAAACAAGGCAATGAAGGCTTCAGAAACGAGGTAATAAAGCTTCAGAAACAAGGCAATGAAGGCTTCAGAAACATGGCAATGAAGGCTTCAGAAACAAGGCAATGAAGGCTTCAGAAACGAGGTAATAAAGCTTCAGAAACAAGGCAATGAAGGCTTTAGAAACAAGGCAATGAAGGCTTCAGAAACAAGGCAATGAAGGCTTCAGAAACAAGGCAATGAAGGCTTCAGAAACAAGGCAATGAAGGCTTCAGAAACAAGGCAATGGAGGCTTCAGAAACAAGGCAATGAAGGCTTCAGAAACAAGGCAATGAAGGCTTCAGAAACAAGGCAATGAAGGCCTCAGAAACATGGCAATGAAGGCTTCCGAAACAAGGCAATGAAGGTTTCAGAAACAAGGCAATGAAGGCTTCCGAAACAAGGCAATGAAGGTTTCAGAAACAAGGCAATGAAGGCTTCAGAAACAAGGCAATGAAGGCTTCCGAAAAAAGGCAATGAAGGTTTCAGAAACAAGGCAATGAAGGCTTCAGAAACAAGGCAATGAAGGCTTCAGAAACAAGGCAATGAAGGCTTCAGAAACAGGGCAATGAAGGCTTCAGAAACAAGGCAATGAAGGCTTCAGAGACAAGGCAATTAAGGCTTCTGAAACAAGGCAATGAAGGCTTCAGAAACATGGCAATGAAGGCTTCAGAAACAAGGCAATGAAGGCTTTAGAAACAAGGCAATGAAGGCTTCAGAAACAAGGCAACGAAGGCTTCAGAAACAAGGCATCGAAGGCTTTAGAAACAAGGCAATGAAGGCTTCAGAAACAAGGCATCGAAGGCTTTAGAAACAAGGCAATGAAGGCTTCAGAAACAAGGCAATGAAGGCTTCAGAAACAAGGCAACGAAGGCTTCAGAAACAAGGCAACGAAGGCTTCAGAAACAAGGCATCGAAGGCTTCAGAAACAAGGCAATGAAGGCTTCAGAAACAAGGCAACGAAGGCTTCAGAAACAAGGCATCGAAGGCTTCAGAAACAAGGCAATGAAGGCTTTAGAAACAAGGCAATAAAGGCTTTAGAAACAAAGCAATTAAGGCTTCAGAAACGAGGTAATAAAGCTTCAGAAACAAGGCAATGAATACTTCAGAAACAAGGCAATGAAGGCTTCAGAAACAAGGCAATGAAGGCTTCAGAAACAAGGCATCAAAGGCTTTAGAAACAAGGCAATAAAGGCTTTAGAAACAAAGCAATTAAGGCTTCAGAAACGAGGTAATAAAGCTTCAGAAACAAGGCAATGAAGGCTTCAGAAACAAGGCAATGAAGGCTTCTGAAACAAGGCATCGAAGGCTTCAGAAATAAGGCAATAAAGGCTTTAGAAACAAAGCAATTAAGGCTTCAGAAACGAGGTAATAAAGCTTCAGAAACAAGGCAATGAAGGCTTCAGAAACAAGGCAATGAAGGCTTCAGAAACAAGGCATCGAAGGCTTCAGAAATAAGACAATAAAGGCTTTAGAAACAAAGCAATTAAGGCTTCAGAAACAAGGCAATAAAGGCTTTAGAAACAAAGCAATTAAGGCTTCAGAAACGAGGTAATAAAGCTTCAGAAACAAGGCAATGAAGGCTTCAGAAACAAGGCAATGAAGGCTTCAGAAACAAGGCAATGAAGGCTTCAGAAACAAAGTAAAAATGAGGAGGAGTTCCACCCACGGTTGTGATGGCCAAGTCCTGCGTGGAGTCCACCTCCATCATCTGACTGGGAGCGGAGTGTGGGGAGCTGTCGTGTTGCTGCTGGTCCTCCACAACACCAGCAGGAGGAACAGCAAGGGTAGGAATATCATCAGGAGCAACAGCAGCAGTGGCAGGGCGGCCCAAAGAATGCCCAGCGCCCGTGAAAGCAGCCACCGTGACTTTCTTCACAGGCTCTGCAAATGAGTTATTTCACATATATGAGCAGTGAATAGATGGATAATAAATAGAATAGATCTCTCTAATGAATGAATTGTGCCTACAAAAAAAGTAATGTAACCAAAATGGGTGATGAATGAATTTACTTCTCAAACTATTTAATTGTAACACTCTTGTTTGTATCTTCATTGAATGGTTACCAAGAAATTTTGTCAAATTTAGTCTGTGTTTGAATTTGTTTTACTGCTCATGTCTTGCGGATTTTAAATGTTAAAATGATTTTCCATAACGATAATGGGGGTTGAATCAATACTGGTAAATATCCTTTATTTTCTACATTCTTTCACCTTGAGATTACAGATAATCCTTCTCAAAATAAATACAGGAAAGTAGCGGTCATATATTGTGAGACGCTCAGATGTAATTGAAAGGAAGTTTCTTCTAACTGGTAATTCAGGTGTGCGCAAGGATGGACCAGACCGATTCCGACACTAAGCAAGTGATAAATATAGAAGTTAGATCTGTTAACACGCTGAATGTGTGTTGGGACACGTATGAACCACTAGGTAGATTAATCATTTACATAATTTAATAGCCTTTTAATTATCTCAATATCTTTTTTTGGAAAATATTTTAGCACACAAGGTTACACATCATCGTGTTATTACATTCTTCAGCAGAACTGTCATTTTTTAAAACTCTGCTACTTACAGCTAACTTAAAATCATAGCAACTGCGTGGGTTGAAGCAGTCAACGTGTTAAATAAACACATGGGTTGAAATTCACGCAAACAATAATGAGCAAGACCTGACTCTCCTATAAACCCTGCAATCAATATAAAGCATTTACTCTTGAATGAATCCTATTTACAAATCCACACAAACAATGAAAAAGCAAGAGGAGATTCTTCTATAAACCATGTTTGCTTATCACAGAAGTAATAACTCAGATATAAACATAAAAACCCCTTAGGCTGACTCTCACACAAGCCACTAAATGTTTAACGCTCCTACACACCATAACAACCACTGCTAAAAGCTTCATCATTGCCCGTCGGGCCGATGATGATGCGACATACCTTGCCAAAGTAATGTGCAAAGAGAAATACGAGTATCATAACTTTGCAGTGCTGCGCATTTAAAAAGCAGACACTACTCTACAAATTCTTGGAAACATAAGAAAGACTGAAGAGGCTCGCAAACTAACAAGAGCTCAAATCTATGTTGTCCACTTCAGAGTTGAGACTACGTTAACATGGTACCCGCGTATTGGGCCATGTATGAACCAATAGGTAAATTGCTCGTTCATGTACCGGTTTAAATGAACGAACATTTCATTTCCTTTTAAAATACAGCAACTGTTATTATACAGGGTGAATTGTTATTGTACAATTGTATTTTTCATATTTTTTTGGAAGGGTACTAATAAATTCGAGCAGTAAAGTCGATTTCCCTACTCTTCTACATACAAGCAAACCAAACAAACCGTTAACAACCGCGGTGAACGTGTCCAAAACGGCACTCACCAGCGGCGAGCACGTCAGGAGGTCGCGTCACGTGGTCACTTCTCTTGACAACATCAGGCGCTGCTCTGCTCGAGCTGACCACATCAGGAGACATCTGATTGGTTGCGCCAGACGTGGAAGCTACGTCAGGTGACACCAGATTAGCTACGCCAGATGCTGAAGCTACGTCAGGACACATCTGATTGGCTACGCCAGACGCTGAAGCCACGTCAGGAGACACCTGATTGGCTATGCCAGATGCTGAAGCCACGTCAGGAGACACCTGATTGGCTACGCCAGATGCTGAAGCCACGTCAGGAGACACCTGATTGGCTGCGCCAGACGAGGAAGCCACATCTGGAGGTACCTGATTGGTTAAGCCGGACATCGATGGCACATTGAGGCCTGCCTGCGCGCAGCTGATCGACTGAGCAACAGGGATAACTTCTGGCCGAGACGTGCTTATGGGCTTCCCCATTGTAACTACTTCAGGTTGATCTTTTACTGGCACCTCTGGACGCTGCGAATTTGTCGGGATGACTTCAGGCTTCCCAGCAGATGCAGAGGCTTCATTTGCACCGTCATCAGCTTGCAAGAGGAACCTAAGATCCAATTACTGCATGTTATTATTGATAACTATCTTTAAGGTTGGTTCAAAGGAAACTTTCCATCAACTACTTACTTGGTAGTCGCAGTTGATCTCGGTGTAAATGCACAGAAGCCTGGTACCTCGGTCGAAAAAGCAGAATTAACTCTGTAAGCAGAATGATCTTTGCAATACCCAGCAAAATGAACTATGCAAGCACACTACGGCTCAACTACATACATCCAACAGCCATGTTTGAGCAACCATCGCATCATGTACACAAAAATTCGGTGAATTCTCACTTTTCTCAGCGAGAAACTTAGCCCGTCCTAAAAAAATAGCTTCCTGTTTCTGCCCATAAAGACGTACGTAAGTTTAAATTCGAAACAATGAATTAGGCACAAGAAAAGGTTGCCTACACTAAGCAGAAGTAGCAGGTCTAGGGAAGGGTCATGAACTTTCCTTCACAATTCTGACCTTTCTCTTGACCGATTAAATTCAGTTTATTAGTGATGGGGCACTTGATTCTCACTCGAATCTCAACATAAAAACCAATTTCAGCATTAGATCATCATTTTTGTCCCAGAACAAAAATGTCAATACACAGCAACAATTTCATCAGGTGATTACCATTTCAGTAGAGCGTAATGCTTTCTTCACAAGGTAACAACTTCAGTACAGCACATTTTCCAAGTGCCATAGCAGCTCTCCTTGTCACGCCACAGGGCCATACGAGCGTCCAGGGCTCCTTCAATGCGACCTCTTCTCTTCATTAGATTAGATGTTAGTTTAAGCCTCTCTAACCGCTAAAAAAAAGCGTTCCAATATAAGTTGAAGAAGAAAGTAGCAGGTGCTGAAAAACAGGACAGCAGTGAACCAAAAAAAGGTAGTCAAGATAAGAAAAAACATTTTATTTCCACAAAAAGAAGGCCTAGCTAATTCAGCTTTCGCCCTCACTCATTTTGCCCCCTGAAGCACTAATTCCCTTAGATACAATGGTTGTATCCCCCTGAGGGCTCTCTTTCCTTCACGTTAGCTCTCGAAGTCCTAAGTTCACGTCATAGCTGGCGTACATTACCACGTTCACTGCGGCAGGTTGAACTGAAGTTCAATTTTCAACTCACATTAGAAATAATTTTAGAGATCAATTTCGAAAATAAACAAAATCAAATAAATCCTGCTTTCATAAAGTTTTCAACAGGCATTTTTTTAAATTGAGTTTGTGACCACAGGTCAGTCATTGCAGTCAAAGTGTTAACTCAGAAAAACATTGAGAATTAGGTTCAGGATTACTACTGGTGTACCAGTGAAGGTTCGCACAGCACTTGGCACAGAATATCGAAAATATGGTTCTGAACAGAGATAAGCGCGAGAAGTACTGCTCACACGGTCGGCTATCAGACCTGGTTTAGAAGCCAATGACAACTGGCTAGTCTAGGAGCAGTGGATGCAGTCACTGACACCAGTGATGCAATATTCACTGGCACGTGTGCTGCACAACTCTGCTAAACACGCATCACAACTCCTCTGCTACACGCAGCAGCAAAAGTCCTGTCCTCACCTGAGCGAGGCTCTGCCGCCACTGAGCCCCAGGCTCTTCAGTGAGGTGTCCTCCAAGGCCTTCCTGCCACAGACACGCTGTAGACCAAACAGCACGGAAGGCACGGCACCGCTCTGCTGCTCAGTGCCTCCCACACCGCTCGCTTCCACCACGGTCCACAGGGACGCTGTGGGTATCAACACAAATGCTTCAAGTCAGGGCAAGTGAAAGCCAAGAACAAGGTTTTTCTAATGAAGGTATGTACTTTGAATGTCATTACAACAGTTTACGTTTTTGAGAAAACCTCCGTATGAAAGTTCTTGGATGTTAGACACAGCATATTATTAAGATCAAGAAGTCGTACTTGCACTACAAATGGTGAGCAGTATGACAGGAATTAAGTTGGGGAATTACTTGCAGTTGTTTTAAATGAACATGATTGATCTATTAATAAATAGATACAAGAAAACTCTAAATATAACACTGGAAAATCCTGTAAATTTAAAAAATCAGCAAAAATGAACCAAAAATAGTACATACCATGTAGAATCTCTTAATATCTCTTCTTAGAACTGAATCCAAACACTGAATACTTAGTAAAAAAAACTACGACTCAAGAGCTACAAACAAAACTATAGTACAAACAAGACACGATACTATAGAGAAACTTAAGAAAAGAACCTAAAATGAAAAAAACGTCTAGATAACACATCAACAAACTAAGCCAGTTAATGTGCCTCTCATTAGATTAGATGAACAAATTTAGACCTCTCCTTACCATAAGAAAGGTGTTCCAAAGAGTGGAAGGATAAAGGCACCATTTGGTATGGTGTTTAGGGAACAGGGAATCTATGCTCAAGGTGTGTTCCCACACAAGATTTCCAGCATATAGATATAGCCAGTTATGAAGTATGTTAATGAAACAAGATAAAAGTTGAATGAGAAAGTAAGAAATACTGAAAAACTTGAAAACACTGAACCAAAAAGAGATGGTCTAGCACGAAACAAATGAACTATTCTATTCCAACAAAAGCCAAGTCTACCAAACCTTCAGCCTTGGACAAAGCATTAGAACAAAAATGAATCAGCTGGAGCCGACTTTAGATATTCATGAGGCAGTACTTTTCTCAGAGAAAAATATAACTAATAATGATCAAAATATCTAATGAAGATTGGTTATTAATCTCTCCATTATTACAATCATGCTCTATAAATAGTTTTCCAGTTTTCAGTTTTAAAACCTTAGGATAGGGAGAGAGTGAGGAAATACTAGATCAAAGAATAGATGAGTTTAGCTCTCAAGCTTTTTTATACCATTTTCTTTGTTCTGTATTCAATAGGAGCTGCTTTCACTCTGGTGGTAAAAATTCTGCAGTTAGGGGACTGGAACTGAACCAGGATCTTTCATGTCCAGAATGTGATGTTTATTCTTAGTGCTATCAAGGGCATGGCAAGAATGAAAACTTGGCTTTATACTAGGGTTTCATACACATTTTTCTCTTTTTATTTAACATAACAGATTGCCACCGAACGTCACTCAAGTACAAAAGCAACAGCAGAACTAATAAACCACGTGGGAATATTAGAAAAATAAGTATACATACTGTCTTTTAATGACATCAACATAGCAGCTAAAATGCAATTGAAAATGAAAAGAGAGCATTTGAGCCACACTATAAAGAGCAAAACACCACTTCTCAACTACAGCTCACAGTACATTTGCTACAAACAATTAATATCTAAAATTTAGAATTAAGCATAAGAATAAAAAATTTTGCAGCTAACACATCATGAAATGAAGACATCAAAACAGTTTAAATTTTGAAACAAGCATGCTTACATGAAAGTATGGGTAGCACCTTCAAAAACTTATTGAGCTTAAAACTGCCATTACAACCATGTTTGGATTGACCACACTAACATAATCACATGGAAGGCCCCAACTACAGAGCACATACATACTGGGTAATGTGTTCAGCTCACTCTGCACCAGCACCACTCACCACTAGGCAGGTGTTGCATGACATGCTTAGCTCCACCAGCACCACTCACCACTAGGCAGGTGTTGTGTGACATGCTTAGCTCCACCAGCACGACTCACCACTAGGCAGGTGTTGTGTGACATGCTTAGCTCCACCAGCACCACTCACCACTAGGCAGGTGTTGTGTGACATGCTTAGCTCCACCAGCACCACTCACCACTAGGCAGGTGTTGTGTGACATGCTTAGCTCCACCAGCACCACTCACCACTAGGCAGGTGTTGTGTGACATGCTTAGCTCCACCAGCACCACTTACAACTGGGCAGGTGTTGTGTGACATGCTTAGCTCCAACAGCACCACTCACCACTAGGCAGGTGTTGTGTGACATGCTTAGCTCCACCAGCACCACTCACCACTAGGCAGGTGTTGCGTGACATGCTTAGCTCCACCAGCACCACTTACAACTGGGCAGGTGTTGTGTGACATGCTTAGCTCCACCAGCACCACTTACAACTGGGCAGGTGTTGTGTGACATGCTTAGCTCCACCAGCACCACTCACCACTAGGCAGGTGTTGTGTGACATGCTTAGCTCCACCAGCACCACTTACAACTGGGCATGTGTTGTGTGACATGCTTAGCTCCACCAGCACCACTTACAACTGGGCAGGTGTTGTGTGACATGCTTAGCTGCACCAGCACCACTCACCACTAGGCAGGTGTTGTGTGACATGCTTAGCTCCACCAGCACCACTCACCACTAGGCAGGTGTTGTGTGACATGCTTAGCTCCACCAGCACCACTTACAACTGGGCAGGTGTGTGACATGCTTAGCTCCACCAGCACCACTTACAACTGGGCAGGTGTTGTGTGACATGCTTAGCTCCACCAGCACCACTTACAACTGGGCAGGTGTTGTGTGACATGCTTAGCTCCACCAGCACCACTTACAACTGGGCAGGTGTTGTGTGACATGCTTAGCTCCACCAGCACCACTTACAACTGGGCAGGTGTTGTGTGACATGCTTAGCTCCACCAGCACCACTTACAACTGGGCAGGTGTTGTGTGACATGCTTAGCTCCACCAGCACCACTCACCACTAGGCAGGTGTTGTGTGACATGCTTAGCTCCACCAGCACCACTCACCACTAGGCAGGTGTTGCATGACATGCTTAGCTCCACCAGCACCACTCACCACTAGGCAGGTGTTGTGTGACATGCTTAGCTCCACCAGCACCACTCACCACTAGGCAGGTGTTGTGTGACATGCTTAGCTCCACCAGCACCACTCACCACTAGGCAGGTGTTGTGTGACATGCTTAGCTCCACCAGCACCACTCACCACTAGGCAGGTGTTGTGTGACATGCTTAGCTCCACCAGCACCACTCACCACTAGGCAGGTGTTGCATGACATGCTTAGCTCCACCAGCACCACTCACCACTAGGCAGGTGTTGTGTGACATGCTTAGCTCCACCAGCACCACTCACCACTAGGCAGGTGTTGTGTGACATGCTTAGCTCCCCCAGCACCACTTACAACTGGGCAGGTGTTGGGTGACATACTTAGTGATGCAAAAAAAACGGTTTTATTTGATTGCGGTTTTTTTTGCAAAAAAAACGTGTTTTTTATGTGTTTTTTTTGTTTTTTTTTGGTTTTTTTTGGACACCTAAATTTTGTTAAGTATATGTCTATGGTTTTTTTTTGGACACCTAAAATATATTAATATCCATGTTTTTTAGTCATTTTATTGTTATAAAAACATCAAAATGAAACCATACAGTAAAAGTGGTGGCAGATAACCCACAATTACCTAGAGGCGTCTAAGAGGAACAGCAGTAGCCGCAGAACTTAGATTGATGGAGTCAAAATTCAGAGCTTACTATCTCTACTATGTCTGATTTTATTTTTATGTGACCAAAAAAATCAGACTTTGCAGAGATAATAAGCTCTGAATTTTGCCTCCATCAATATAAGTTCTGTGGTAAGTTCTGTGGCTCCTGCTGTACCTCTTAGACTCCTCTAGGTAATTGTGGGTTATCTGCCACCACTTTTACTGTATGGTTTCTTTTTTATGTTTTCATTACAAAAAAATGACTAAAATCCATAGATATTAATATATTTTAGATGACCAAAAAAATATGCTGTTTTTTTAAAAACATGTTTTATTTACAAAAAATTCTGACTTATAAAAATGAATATTAATATATTTTCTGGTACCAAATATAACCATGCTTTTTTTTACAAAGAATCATGACAAAAAAACATATTTTATGTGACCTAACAAGCCCCATGCAGTTTTTAAAAAAAAACATGTTTTTTTACTGAAAAATCATGACTGAAATAACATGAATAATATATTTATGAGACCAAAAAAATGTTTTTGTACTAAAAAATCATGACTAAAGAAACATGAATATATTTATCAGACCTAAAAAACCCCATGCTGTTTTTTAAAAAATATGTTTTTTTTTACAAACAATGATGTATAAGAAAACTTGGATATGAATGTATTTTATGCGACCAAAAAACCATGCTGTTTTATTTTATGTATTTTTCATAAAAAATCGTGTCTTAACATTATGGATATTAACATATTTTATGTTACCAAAAAAATCATTGTTTTTTATAAAACATGTTTTGTTATTTAAAAAGTTATTATTATTCATTTTTGGTCACGACTTCTTTGTAAAAAAAAAACACCCCCTCAGGGGGATACAATTATTGCATTTATGGGAAATAGCGCTCCCAGGGGGACAATGTGAGGGCCCAAGCTGAGAGTTAGGTAGGCCTCCTTTTTGTTGAAATAAAATGTTTTTGTTATGTTGAGGACCACCTTTTTTTGGTTCACTGCTGTCCTGTTTTTCAGCAACTACTACCACTGTCTTCTTCAACTTTGATCTTGTTTCATAATCTTCCTTCCTCTCTTTGGATCGCATTTGTTGCTGGGTAGGGAGGCTAAAACTAATGACTAATCTAATCTAATCTGTAAAAAAACATGGATATTAATTTATTTTATGTGACCATAAAACCACGCATTTTGAAAAAAAGATTTTTTACAATAAACATGAGTGTTATCAAATTTTATCTGACCAAAAAAAACATGACATTTTAAAAACCATGTTTTTTTCACAAAAAGTCATTAATATCCATGTTTTTTAGTCATGATTTTTTTGGTAAAGAAAACATGATTTAAAAAAAACCAGCATGGTTTTTTTTGGCACATAAAATATATTAATATCCATATTTTTTAATCATGATTTTTCTGTACAATAGATGTTTTTCAAAAAAACAGCATGGTTGTTTATGGTGAAATAAAGTATACTAATATCCGTGTTTTTTAGTCATTACTTTTTTGTAACAAAAACATTAAAAAAACAGCATGGATTTTTTGGTCACATAAGATATATTAATATCCATTAGAACCATGCCAGGTCTTAGAATAAAATATCCGCAAAGAATCTATTCACTCTATAAAACCTTTCGGAGACTAGCTCCATCCTCAGTAAGTCATTCAGTCAAATGTTTTTCAAAGGAACAGTGAAAATTCATTGTCCATTTCACCAAATTTTACTGAATGACTGAGGATGGAGCTGGTCTCCGAAAGGTTTTATGGAGTGAATAGATTCTTTGTAGATATTTTATTCTAAGACCTAGTACAGTTCTAATAAACAAGATTTCAATATTAACAGCATTCTTTGTTTATAAAAAGTTTATAAAGACAATTCGATTGAAGAAAAATAACTTTCCTGATATTTACATCCGTGTTTTTTTAGTCATGATTTTTTTAAAATGTTTTAAAAAAAATACAATTCTTTTGGTCCCATAAAATATAATAGCCATGTTTTTTTAGTCAAGATTTTTCTGTTAAAAAACAATGTTTTAAAAAAACAGCATTGGATTTTAATTTCACATAAATATATTAATATCCATGTTTTTTATTCATAATTTTTGTATAAATAACATGTTTTTAAAAAAAAAACAGCATGGTTTTTTAGTCACATCTCTATTAATGACCATAAGTAAAGATATGTTATTATAACATACCATTTTGGGAGTTGAAAGTCATTCACATGTATTGTAAAATAAATGAAATATCAAAGCATGAAACCACAGAAAATGAAAAATTTCATAAAACCATGGAAAACCATCAATTAAGAAGTATGCTGTTATATTTTGTAATTTGACATGAAAACAAATAATGTAATGTGGTTCTTTTTCTTGCTGAGTTATTTTCAGACAAAATATTTAAAAAAAAAACAAAATATCCACGTTTTTTTTGGCCAAGGTTTTTTTTGTAAAAAAAACGTGTTTTTTTTAAAAAAAACGGCATGGTTTTTTTTTGAGTCACATCTCTAGACATACTTAGCTCCACCAGCACCACTTACAACTGGGCAGGTGTTGTGTGACATGCTTAGCTCCACCAGCACCACTTACAACTGGGCAGGTGTTGTGTGACATGCTTAGCTCCACCAGCACCACTCACCACTAGGCAGGTATTGTGTGACATGCTTAGCTCCACCAGCACCACTCACCACTAGGCAGGTGTTGTGTGACATGCTTAGCTCCACCAGCACCACTTACAACTGGGCAGGTGTTGGGTGACATGCTTAGCTCCACCAGCACCACTTACAACTGGGCAGGTGTTGTGTGACATGCTTAGCTCCCCCAGCACCACTCACCACTAGGCAGGTGTTGTGTGACATGCTTAGCTGCACCAGCACCACTCACCACTAGGCAGGTGTTGCGTGACATGCTTAGCACCACCAGCACCACTCACCACTAGGCAGGTGTTGTGTGACATGCTTAGCTCCACCAGCACCACTCACCACTAGGCAGGTGTTGTGTGACATGCTTAGCTCCACCAGCACCACTCACCACTAGGCAGGTGTTGTGTGACATGCTTAGCTCCACCAGCACCACTCACCACTAGGCAGGTGTTGTGTGACATGCTTAGCTCCACCAGCACCACTCACCACTAGGCAGGTGTTGTGTGACATGCTTAGCTCCACCAGCACCACTCACCACTAGGCAGGTGTTGCATGACATGCTTAGCTCCACCAGCACCACTCACCACTAGTCAGGTGTTGTGTGACATGCTTAGCTGCACCAGCACCACTCACCACTAGGCAGGTGTTGTGTGACATGCTTAGCTGCACCAGCACCACTCACCACTAGGCAGGTGTTGCATGACATGCTTAGCTCCACCAGCACCACTCACCACTAGGCAGGTGTTGTGTGACATGCTTAGCTGCACCAGCACCACTCACCACTAGGCAGGTGTTGTGTGACATGCTTAGCTCCACCAGCACCACTCACCACTAGGCAGGTGTTGTGTGACATGCTTAGCTCCACCAGCACCACTCACCACTAGGCAGGTGTTGTGTGACATGCTTAGCTCCACCAGCACCACTCACCACTAGGCAGGTGTTGTGTGACATGCTTAGCTCCACCAGCACCACTCACCACTAGGCAGGTGTTGTGTGACATGCTTAGCTCCACCAGCACCACTCACCACTAGGCAGGTGTTGTGTGACATGCTTAGCTCCACCAGCACCACTCACCACTAGGCAGGTGTTGTGTGATATGCTTAGCTCCACCAGCACCACTCACCACTAGGCAGGTGTTGGGTGACATGCTTAGCTCCACCAGCACCACTCACCACTAGGCAGGTGTTGTGTGACATGCTTAGCTCCACCAGCACCACTCACCACTAGGCAGGTCTTGTGTGATATGCTTAGCTCCACCAGCACCACTCACCACTAGGCAGGTGTTGTGTGACATGCTTAGCTCCACCAGCACCACTCACCGCTAGGCAGGTGTTGTGTGACATGCTTAGCACCATCAGCACCACTCACCACTAGGCAGGTGTTGCGTGACATGCTTAGCACCACCAGCACCACTCACCACTAGGCAGGTGTTGGGTGACATGCTTAGCTCCCCCAGCACCACTCACCACTAGGCAGGTGTTGTGTGACATGCTTAGCTCCACCAGCACCACTCACCACTAGGCAGGTGTTGCGTGACATGCTTAGCACCACCAGCACCACTCACCACTAGGCAGGTGTTGTGTGACATGCTTAGCTCCACCAGCACCACTCACCGCTAGGCAGGTGTTGCATGACATGCTTAGCTCCACCAGCACCACTCACCGCTAGGCAGGTGTTGCATGACATGCTTAGCTCCACCAGCACCACTCACCGCTAGGCAGGTGTTGCATGACATGCTTAGCTCCACCAGCACCACTCACCGCTAGGCAGGTGTTGCATGACATGCTTAGCTCCACCAGCACCACTCACCGCTAGGCAGGTGTTGTGTGACATGCTTAGCTCCACCAGCACCACTCACCGCTAGGCAGGTGTTGCATGACATGCTTAGCTCCACCAGCACCACTCACCGCTAGGCAGGTGTTGGGTGACATGCTTAGCTCCACCAGCATCAGTGACGCAGACTGTAATCATCTGCTGCTGCCGAGGTACGGCCAGCTCCTGCATCTCCAGTACACAGCGATTGGGCAACCCCGCAAAACGCAGCATATTTGAGATGTCCAAGGGTCTCTGCAGATGCCTGGACATAGTCACAATAGCATTGAGATCTCAAGACTTGGTGCTTGAGGGAAAAATTGGAACAGATAAGTTAGTTTAAGCCTTCATAACAACAACAAAGGTGTTCCACATTGAGTAAGGCAAAAAGCAACACTTATTATAGAGTTTAGGCAATGGATAATCTATGCATAGGGTGCATTTCCACACAAGATCTCATGGCCATATAACCGCAAGTTTAGAAGGAAGTTTTTGAAATTAGATACAAGTTGAAGAAAAAAGTTAGAGGTGCTGAAAAAAGGACATCAGCAACCAAAAAAATGGTCCATAAACAAATCAAAAACTATTCTATTTGAACAAAAAGAAAGCCTACTGAACATTCATTTTGAAACCTCATATCTTGATGCTTGAGAGGAAAGACATTAAAAAAATTAGCAAGTTAAGAACCAAATATTAATCATTAACTATAAGTAGTACAGTAAGAGTTCCTGAAAACCAGACAAACATGAATACCGGACACCTGACCACCGGATATGCAATGAATATTATTAGCATTGTTTACCATGTTTTCAAGGAGGCAAAAAACGATACTACAGATGAATAATGACAATTAATGTTACATTACGTACAGTAAAATGAATCTCATATTTATTACAATTGTAGGAACATTAATTCAACACATGTTATTCCTTGGATTAGTCTAACCACAAATATGATGTTTCATTTATGGAAGTGAACATGCAATTCTTGCAAATATTCCTATGTTTGTGTTGTTCCTATAAACTTTACCTGCAATAAAGTAATTTACATTTCGATAAATCTTTAATTTTCCTATCTTCAAGCAGATGGCTTGACAACCAGAATGACTTGACATCCGGACATGCACGAGTCCAGGTGTCAGAGATTCTACTGTACCGACTAATTTGTACTTAACAGTGCTTTTGGAGGGATCAGGATAATAGAAATGCAAGAAAAAAAAGACAAACAGTCAAAGTTAATTGATACTCAAAATTTGGAAAGCTTTTATTGGACATCAAAGATTCAAACATATTTCAGAGCATTAAGAATGAAATAAAAAATTGATCAATTGAACTATTGAAACTAATTTTTCATAGTATTCTTGAATAAATGAGTACTTTCTACATGTTTTGTGATTATTATCATTACCACCCCAAGTGATATGGAATAAGCAAATTAAGCAAGAGCATGAAAGGAAAATACAAGAAATGACAGTAGAATGGTACAAAGTGCAAGATACTGACTGTAAAGAAAAATTAAGCCTTGAAGAGTTGATTTAGGATTCAGAAAAATCCCATAGAAACTAACTCTGATGTATGCTAATGAGCTTACATTATGGGACATTTACATTACAACCAACTCTAAATTATTCAGATACCAAAAATGAAAGTTTTTTAGAATGATTTCTTGCCAGATCTGCAACATATCATGGTAAAGAAAAATTACAATCATTTAACTCTGACAATAATTTCAAGTATAGGAAAGTATTAGAATTTTAGAAATTGCGCATAATAGTTTGGTTTCTTTGTTATTCTGTGAACTGATCACTAGGTGTTAGATGCAATGTGTAAAACATACTGTGGCACTCAGTAACACATGCCACATCATTCACCTCTCTCACTCTCCATAGAGAGATGCTGAGCATGTCAACATGCAAGATCTCGGTGGAGTCAAACTGTGCTGTATTATTGTGTCCGTGCTCTTATACTAAACATAAACATGACTGAACCTTTATTCCAGCTCCATTGCAGTATTAACTTCCTCACAGTCAGTAGACTATCTTATTTTACTACTGAGTTATCAGATTAGATTAGATTATTAGTTAGTTTAAGCCTCCCTATCCTCAACAAATGAGATCCAAAGAGAGGAAGGAAGAAGGCACCATTTAGTGTGGAGTTAAGGGAACGTGGAATCTATGCAGAAAGGACATAGAAACAGTAAGATGAGAAAGAAGTTCATGAAACAAGATCAAAGTTGAAGAAGAAAGTAGTAGGTGCTGAAAAAACAGGACAGCAGTGAACCGAAAAAAGTTGGTCCGTAACAAAACAAAAACCTATGTTATTTTAACAAAAAGAACGCCTGCCTAACCTTTAGCTCTGGCCCTCACATTGTCCCCCTGGGAGCGCTAATTCCCATAGATACTACTGAGTTATCAAAAGTTAGAACCTCCAACAGTTTACACTTCAAAATTCAGCACTCATTATCTTAAAACATTGTACACGGAAAAGTACTTTTATGCAGTCTAAAATCAATAAAATTCTTGGGACTAGGAAAATGAAAGGGAAGCCTCACTTGAGGGTGTAGAGGTCAGCATTGTAGTTCTGCTTGGCACTCGCTTGCTCCAGGATCTAGGATAGAAGATATCACGTAATCAGGGTCTTTGGGTATGGCAGTAGTGCAACAAAGATCAGGACACTGGTAAGCAGTATTCATAATATGCTGCAATAAAAGCAGACTTATAATTAACTAATACCATCACGAACCAATTATTAGCAAAAAATTACAATTGTTTGGAGAGAAACAATTCATTTTTATATAAATAAAAAATTTTGGATTTATTATGTACAATAATTCCAAGTTGATTAGGAACAACATGCATTTGATATTTTTTCAATTTTTGAGGTAAACTTTTTCCTACTAAACAACAATGGATCTTATTATAAGAAAACCTTCCTTTTAAGGAAAGCAAGAATAGATAAATGGATATGTCTGTAGCTGGTTTTTGCTAGGAAAGAGGCTAAGAGAGACCAATCAAATCCAAATCCTTTACGACATGTAGTAATTAATTGCAAGCTACTCTGGCATATATTAAAAGTTTCCATGTATTATTGCCTGTTTTTGTCACATTTATCTAGACTCTATGAATTTTTGGCATGTTTTATAAAAAAAGTAGATCTATTACTGGATATCAAGATTTATATGTGGAAATCATTTCCTGCTTCAAATATCAACATCCAACCGAATAAAATTATTCTAGTGTTTAGCAAAGAGCATGGTAGATATTTATGAATACAGTACATGCAGATATATGCTCACACTTGGATATATCCTGAATTTTCCCAACAATTTAGAATACAAGAGTACACTGGAAATATTCTGAAGTTATAATGGGATTGCTAACAATGGAAGTTCATCAATATAAGTCTCCCTAGCAGTGATTAATCTTAAAATAGGAAGAAAATGGTTACAAGTACTTAATAATAGATAATTGCTGTTAAAATATTAAATTTAGGCCATCATTCTTTCTAACAATTGCCTAAAAAACTAGGAAATAAATGACTATTATTATACACTAGTTTATTTTAACACATAAAAAAGAACAATCATTCATCTTGCTCTTATAGCCAACAGTTGAATACTAAGTGCAACACAAATTTTAATAGGACTAAAAAGATGGAATTGAGATGAAAATCTATAACTATGAAACACAAGGAGCTGTAGTATTGGGAGAGGCCATGCCTATGTGATGCAAAGGCATAAGCAACAGGTTATGGATCACAGTGATCTACATAAATAAAGAGCTAGGCAATGTCTTAATAATGACAATCATGAATCCTATACAACAAAATTACAAACCTGCAGTAAGCTGGTGTTGGGTGAAGTTTTCACTACCACCCTTCTGGCGTTGGGACACAGGACTGTAACGCTTTGGTTTGACATCACTGTGTTGCTGTGAGTGTGCACTGACTAACTGCACAACTAAACTAGCACAGAACTGAGATGTCAAGCAGCTGTCTTATAGTACTGAAATCCTTAATAGTCAAAGATTTTGTTTGGATACTTTATGATGTTAATTAAAAGCCACACATATAATTTCTTAGCAGTAACACTGCAAAAACAGTGTCCAAAAATTAAAGAGAGTCAACATTCCAATTGATTTTATAGATTGAAAAAATTATTCTAAGAAATGACTTGTTAGAATATATGTTCTGAAATTTAGCAAGCATCAATCCAGAAAAAGTTAATTTTAAGGAGATGCTACCAAACGATTTTTGAAATTTTGTTGCTTGTATCATAGGAATTATATAAAAATAAACAATTTTTCTTCTATGCACTTTTTGGGGCAAATGAGTATTTACTGATTCATGGCAGCAAATTACTTACCACAACTCTAGTGTTTGAAGCAGGAAGAAATTTTTCTGAAGGAAAGACTACAATGGACTCTCCCCCTTCTGACGCGCTCGAATGATCGAGCGCATTCCAGCCATCAAAGACGAAAAGTAACATACCGCTATATCTTGTTAAAAACTCATTTGCCCCAAAAAGGCAATAGAAGAAAGTTCTTTATTTCAATGTAATTACCATAATACAGGCAACAAAATTTTAAAAATCAATTAGTAGCATCTCCTTCACATTTACCCAGAAAAATAATAGGAACGTTAAAATAAAATTAAAGTCCCTACTTTCTTGGCATCTTCAAAGTTGAAACATTTATGCAAAACATATGCTTTACACTCTTGATTTGGTAAACATTATTGGCATACCTAGCATGAACAATGCAGAGATTTTAGCTATACAAATTATACATGAATGAAACTTTTTTAGAGAAAATTTGTCGCGTACAATACATTTATAAAATTAAACCCCATATATTCTTTCACTTTTTTTTTTGGTGAAGGTTAGACTTTAGTACAGTTACAGTTTTCTAAAGAAATTTATGCAACAACAAATAATGAACTATAGCAAGTTTTTACATAAGCTTACCCAACATCCAAACAAAATGTTGCTTAATTAAAAAATTATAAAATATAATTCAACAAATAGTCAATATTGATTTTAATGTGAACGTTTTAATAATTTTGTTGCCATAGAAAGGTAATATGGTAGATTTTGAGACGTTTTACGTAAATGACATTGTGCTTGCAAATGTTAAGTTTTGGAGTTATTTAACTTTGAAGTTATAGAAATGGCGCTCATGAAATGAGTTTCTTGCGCAGAAGCAGAGCGTGTTCCAACCATGCCATAAAAGCAGAGCGTGTTCCAACAATGCCGCAAAAGCAAAACCGTAGGAGTGAATACACCAGATTAAAATATTCATTAACCCAGTCCCGCTAATATTTTTGGATGATATCCTTTATCATGTTATTAACTCAAAGATCCTAGAAGTGGGTTCATGCTCCACAAGGTCTGCTAATAATAAATTGCAAAGTACTTGAAAGTACCCTAACAGCTCAAGCACGTAACGACTGGAACTGCTACGGAACACGAAAATTTAAAAGGTAAATAACTCAAAAATAGCTCATCAGCAAGCAGAATGCCACTCATGTTAAACGTTTGGTCAATATTGATTTAAGGTGGCTCACAGAAATTAAGAATTCCGTTCTAAAGAATCACTAAAGGAACACATTTAAAAACCTTTTACATAAATGACATTCTGCTCGCTGATGCGTTATTTTCGAATTATTTTACTTTGAAGTTGACTTTTGCGTGCCAGGGAAGCTAGCGCGTCAAGCGTAATTTAATTAATAACGGAAGCTAACGTCCTATTACAAACGTTAAGAGGTTGGGTCGTGAGGGGGAGCCACAGTTCTTCTAGTGAAAATTATAAATAAAGGTTTCTAGTGACGTCCGTTTACATCATCTCCAATGGCGGCCACCCGGTACCCAAGATGGTCGCCATTGGAGATCATGTAAACGGACGTCACTAGAAACCTTTATATAAAATTTTTGCTAGAAGAACTGTGGCTCCCCCTCACAACCCAACCTCTTTACGTTTGTAATAGGACGTTAGCTTCCATTGGTAATTAAATTACGCTTGGAGTGCTCGCTGTAAAAGCCAACTTCTAAGTTGAATAATTAGAAAATAACGCATCAGAGAGCAGAATGTCATTTATGTACGAAGTTTTTAAATGTGTTTCTTTAGTGATTCTTTAGAATGGAATTCTTAATTTCTGTGAGCCACCTTAAATCAATATTGACTAAACATTTTTAAATGTGTTCCTTCAGCAACTTTTGTCAATGAAATTATTGAAATCGTTGACAACATCAAAATCAATATTGCCCAAAAGTGGAAATGGCATAAAAAGTAACTCATATCAAAGTAGGGGAATTAAAAATGTACCATACAACATTCTGACAGTTATCAACACCAGAAAAAGCATCCCCATCTCTTAATATTCTATATAAGTAAAATATTCAGTGCATAAATTTTGATGCACAAAATTATTTAATTGAAGAGGCATAAATAAATGGCCAACAAAACATTATTTACAAATAGGCCTGGCAACTTTTTACCATACTTAATACTTTTCATAATTGAAAACTTTTAAATCTTTTCCTCGGGTAAGAAATCAGAGCAATGGGAACAGAGTTAGTTTTCTCAAATTAGACACTTAGAAAAAATTTTAGCCAATAGCTGCACTTCAAAAAATATTTTGATGTCAGGTTCAACTGGAAGTTGTCTCTCTCCTTAAGGACACCGTCTGGGTAGAAATAGGGATAAGTGCTGATTTTCTGTTTTTATATGCATCTTATAGAAGATTTTCTTGCGCTTCCATTGGTACTTTCCGCTTACGTCTACTCCAAATGGTACGCCCACCAGAGGGGGGAAAGCAATGGGGGTGGTGTGCCCTTGAACCCACCCCAACCTCATTATTGGGAGTCAATTGAGCATGTTTCTCTGCGGCAATGGAAATATAGTTCGTTCATAGGCTACTCAAAGTACTTTCATTATTCAAATGAAACATTCTAATGCTGAGTAAATATTTTTCATAATTTTTGACAATTTTAGAATTTAGCTGTTCTGCCGTATCTATGATACTGTAGCTCTCATTCATAGCTCGATGACAGCTGCAGTATCATAGCTACGGCTATGGCAAGCACAGCAATCCAAAGGGCTTGAAATGAGCTACAAAAAAAGGAGTTGACTTGAAAAAATGTATTTTGGTTGAAAAAAATGAAAAAATAAAAAAAGTGGTTGCTTTGAAGAATTACACGTATTGTTTTTTGATGTATATTTTTCCTAGAGTTCCAGAGCTACAGCAATGTAAATTATATCAATCAAAAGGGCTTGAAAAGAGCTTTCCAAATCTCAAGAGTTCATTGTAAAAAACTTGGTGGTTCAAAAGATAAGAAGAAAAACAATTTTTTATGAAAAACATGTTTTTATGAAAACTTGATAATTGGCTTCTCAAATGTATCATCTTCCACAATTTTAGAGCTACAAGAATGGTTTATATACCATTCGATAGAACTTTGCAAGGTGTATCCATAAGGGCTACAAATGTTTGATGCATTCATTACTTTGAAAACTACACGACATGAAAAAAAAATGAAAAAAGGTCAAATTTTTTTTTTTTCAATTCCCAAAATCCACAAAAAGAAGTTATCAAAATTCCCTAGCCCTTATGGCTATATAGACATATAAGCAATCTGAAAACGAAGTACTGATTCTGTAACTTCAAAATTGTAGAAAAAGATAGATTTTGAAAAAAAACCCTATTTTATCGTATTATTCGAAAATAAAAAAAATCCAGTGAAGGCACAAAAAATTTTGTCCAGGTAACAAATAATCTTAGCATCTTTTCACACCAACTGTGACAATTTCAGACAAATTTATCCGTAGATAACGGCCTTTTTTCTACTCAGACGGTGTCCTTAATACTTCATTTTAAGCAGTATACTTTTTTCATAGTAACTGCTTCTGAAAAGTACCAAAATAATTTCCAAATTCCTTCACAGAACTGAGACACAAATAATGAATAAATTCATATTTCCAAACACTTTAAATCTTGGTTAATTCAGTGAATAAGGAAAATAAAGGTAAGTCAAGATTTGCGTAGACACAGTATTTTATAACACTATTTTATGTAAAAAAAACACATAGATATTAAATTACATTTAATTCTTTGTAAATCTGCAAGTATTTCTTCATAAAAATATATATCAGCTTGTGTTATAAAACACGACAATTCTTCATAATAATAAATAGGCCTATAGCCCAGTGCCTTGAAGTTGAGGGCCGACAGTGTTGGGGCCTTTGTAATGGCCTACAATTCCCTCCTCAATACTCACACACAAAAATTCAGCGCCTGTGTACCAGACTTGTCCACTAAACTACTCAGGATCCATCAATCCTTGTCACAAACTGCCATACGACGGCATCACTGGGATAAACAGTGTGTCAAGACACCATCTCCATGCATGGTGGGTCATTACATCCCACTTTACATGGCTGGCTCATTCCAGTCACAATCTTTTACTCCAGGCACGTACAAGAAAAACTGTCTTGAACTTAAACTTGAAATTGAGGGCCGACAGCGTCGGGGCCGCTGTAACGGCCTACAATTCCCTCCAGAATTTTCACACAAAGAGTTCAGCGCCTGGTACCAGAATTGTCTACTAACCTACTCAGGATCTACCAATCTTGTCACAAGCTGCCATTGGACGGCATCACTGGGATAACCAGTGTCAAAACACCATCCCCAGGCATATTGGGTCATTACTGACCACTATACCTGACTGGCTTATTCCAGTCACTGTCTCTTACTCCAAGCACCCACAAGAAACATTTTCATTGCTTCAATGACACTCAAATTACACTCCTGATCCAATCCAGCAAGACAGCTCATACCGCAATCATCTTCAGCACATCTGGCATACCACTCATTCTCTCCATACTGCTCAAACACCACAGCAACACATTCATTCAACTTGAACTTGAACTTGAGGGCCAAAAGCATCGGGGCCTTTGTAACGGCCTACAATTCCCTCCACAATTTTCACACCAAGAGTTCAGCCCATGGTACCAGACTTGTCCACTAAACTACTCAGGATCTACCAATCCTTGTCACAAGCTGCCATTGGACGGCATCACTGGGATAACCAGTGTGTCAGAACACCATCCCCAGGCATGTTGGGTCATTACTGACCACTCTACCTGACTGGCTCATTCCAGTCACTGTCTCTTACTCCAGGCACGCACGAGAAACATTTTCATAGCTTCAATGATACTCAAAATACACTCCTGATCCAATCCAGCAAGACAGCTCATACCGCAATCATCTTCAGCACATTTGGCATACCACTCATTCTCTCCCTTACTGCTCAAGCACCACATTCATAAAACTTTCTCTCTCCTGCTCATACTTACTACATTCCAGCACAAAATGCTCAATTGTTTCCTCTACTCCACTAATACACTGCCGACATAATCTGTTATTATTCTCATTCCATCTCCATGTACGTCTGTTCACACTCAATGACTTACATCTCACAGCAAACAAGAGTTGACTTCCAAAACTACCATCATAGAACATCTCAAACTTAGGTGCTTCTTTTTTCATATACCAGTCAAGTGTAGGCTTCCGCTTCATGCTAAGCCTCCACTTATTCAATCCATACTCTTTTGTTTGCCTCTCTATCTCTTTCTTCCACCTCTTGCAGTCCCACTCAGGCCCTACACCTCCAGGATTTATTAAACTCCAGTCATCCACAGGTCTCCCAATTCTAACATGAATAAACTTTTGCATACTAAGCTTCTTTGCATGACCCCAACACACTTTCTCCCAATAGCTTACACTCAGATTCCATTCAAAAATTTGCTTTACCCATCTGCTATTCTGCATTCTTTCAATTCTCACCTTATAATTCAGCACTGCTTTCATCATTCTACTCCCTATTTTTATCGAGAGTTCACAGCCTAGTAAACTCCCAGAAACAGATAATGATTCTGGTACGAGAAGCTGCTGCTTCCACAAGTTGAAACGAAATAAATGTACACAAGGAGTTCCGAGACTCGAACTCAGGACTTAGAAATTACCGCGCCGGCACGCTACCGAATGCGCTATCGGTCACCGAATGCGCTATCAGGTGATCGATAGCGCATTCGGTAGCGTGCCGGCGCGGTAATTTCTAAGTCCTGAGTTCGAGTCTCGGAACTCCTTGTGTACATTTCTTTCATCATTCTTTCTGAAAATAGGCTCCACCCAAGGTCACCTCTAATGGCTTCTGTAGCTGTCTATTTCGGAGCACCCAATGCTAACCGTTGTAATGGTACGTCACCTACTAGGATATTTTTTATGAGGGAAAGTTCGCTAGGGTACTTAGTACAAGGATAATAATGATGGCCTCCCAACTCCCCTTATAGCCATCCCATGCCTCCAATGATTTTACTAGGTTAATTATTTATTAAACTTTATTTCAAAATCATAACAGGAGGTTTAAAAACAAAATAGATTAAAATAAGGGATCGTAAGTAACAAACCACAGCCCACACAACCGGGGTACGGGTACAAGCTCTCGGAGCTCTCTGAAAACAATTAACCTTGATATAATAACCTCATCACTCAATACCATAATTTATACAACAAAGATCGACCACAGTTGGCTAGAACAACTCATAACAAACGTATACAACAAGCATGTTTAAAAACCATTTTTATTACAATATACCACTTAAGTTTCATATATCATTTAAAATTTCACCTTTCCACAATCCACTCACCATGAAATGAAAACGCCGACGCGATTTAAACCTTTACAATACACTGAGCTTAATACATGGCCTGCTCAATCTGCAAAACACGGAGCACAAGTGATGGAGGGCACTCAATAAATAATTTACTACAAGCTGCTCGATCCAGCAGTCACCAAGGAAAACTCAAGTGTGACGCATTGAAAGCTGCACAGAACTGACTTGGAGCTGGGGGAGCGTCAATTCCCCTATGAGCTAACCTCATTTCCAGCAGCTAGGTTTTGACGTCCTTTTACATACCCCCCCTCCAGTGCACTCCATCACATGCCCAATGCTTTACCACTACAACCAACCAATCAAATAAAGTTCTCTCCAATGAAAAGTGCAGGCTAAGAACTATTTTTGTTTATATTCAATAGGTACATTCATCACATGCGGTAAATCAGGAGCAACTCCTTGTGATCTCGTTCTCCGTGTAAGAGTGCTAGAATTAAATGCTACAGCACCTGGAGCAGAAGTAAAAACGCTATCACTACTCATTTCACAATGATTAACATCACTCTCAATGACCCTATCCACATCATCAGCATATGGAGCTGACTGCTGGGTTGAAAATGACGATTCAGCCGACTTCAGAGCAGGAAAAAATCCAGAAAACGAAAGATCCTCTGATGCAAGATGTCCTTGGATACCCTCCGCAACCTTGTCAAGAGCTCCATTCAAAATGTCAATAATGTAGTTCTTCACAAACTCAGCTATCTGCAAGTAAATCTTTTCTCTTGGTCCAGACTCAGGCTGTTGCGTCCTGTCAGCACACGATACAGAGGACATGTCCCAGGTCTCGCCCTGAACAGGCAAAACAACCCAAGAGGGTAACCCTGGGGACTGACGGTCACTTGAACCAATTTCATGGCACGCATTGTTGGATGGCTTACTCTTATTCACTGGAGCACCCATGTCAAAGTATGGGACCACATAATTCAGCTGTTCAGGTCCGGTTCCTTCATACTTAGCAGATTTTAGCTCACAAGGTGGGGACTCATCCATGGTCATCGACCGTATTTCAGTAGCCGGAAGAAATCCCGAGAAACTGGACAGTGATGATATTTCAGAACTAGTCGAGCTGCCATCAGAATCACTGTCAAACAGAGACCCAACAGATGAAGTTTCCCATTGTGTTGCAGTAACAGGGCATTCATTTGGCACATCCTGTTGAAGATAAGGAGGGGCTTCCTTCCACAATGCAAGTTGGCTATGATGAGCAGGAACTACTTCCTCATCACTTACCCTCTTGATTTTATAAGTGACACGATTCTCGTTCACCACTAAAATCTCGTAAGGCCCATCAAACCGTGGCTGAAACTTATTAGCAACACAGTGATTAGTTCTAACAGCCTTTTTTCGCACCAAATCACCAACTTTGAAGGGCTTAAAACTTGGATGGCCAGCAGACCAGAACAGTGTCTCTTCCGACACCAAAGGCGTATCCAACACCCTATGTTCCTTGGTCAACAGATATTCAGCAGGTGACATGTCAAGGGCCGAATGAAGTGAATTATTGTAAATCATAACACCTCTTGCAAGTTCCTCGTCCCACAGGGCTGAAGTTGACATATTCCGTAGAATCCCAAGCAAGGTACGATTTGCTCTTTCCACACACCCATTACTGGCAGGTTGGTACGGAGTTGTGGTTATATGCTTGATTCCAAAGGACTCCAATTTCTTGGTAAATAAGATACTCCGAAACTCTGGTCCATTATCTGACAAAACCCTGTCAGGTCTCCTTAGGAACGAAGGCAGCATCCGATGAAAGAAAGCTTCATTTACTGAGGAGGCAGTTTTACTCCTCAAGGGCACAACACTTAACCACTTCGAAAAATGGTCAATGGCAACCAGGCATGCCACATTTCCCTGACTAGTTCTCGGCAGCTGGAGCAAATCCACTGCAACCAAATCAAAAGGATGGAGGACTTGCAACTTCAACGTTGGTGGTCTTGTCCGTTGCGCTGACACTTTATAACGCTGGCACTGAGGACACGAAGCACACACGTCCTCCACTACACGATTTAAGCGCGGATGCCACACACTCTGCTTCATTAATGCCAAGAGTTTAGTCCTGCCGATATGCGCCATGCTATCGTGCGTTGCTGTAACAAGCCCAATGAGAGAACCTAGTGGAACAACACAAACAGGAAGTTCCCCTCTATACACCAGGATGTTATTCCTAATGCTTATTGCATCCGAGTACCTGCGAAATTCTGCCAATTTCTGAGGCCAATCATTTACAGGAGTTTTCTCAACCAAGACTCTTCTTAGTTCCCTTATCTTATGGTCAGTTTGAACTGCCTCAATCCATCTTGGATTCTTCTTGGCCATGAAAGGAAACGGCTCATTGCTGTGCTCCAAACCAGAGGTACTGGCGGCGTCATCCAGGTGTACTGTAAGAATCACTGGTACTTTGTTCAGCGTCGTCACCGTGCAGAACTTAGCCGACCTTCCGGCTCCAGATACTTGATGTAGCCGACCAGCAGCAAAATCAACAGCCAACCGATTACGCTCCAAAAAGTCTGCACCAAGCAAGAAACAATGAGGAATAAGACTGTCATCCACGACAGCAAAACGCTGTGACTTTATCTCTAAATCATCAATTGCAACTGTCAAATGCACGATTCCAATCACATAACTACGGTCGCAGGTATATCCTTCAATTCTTCTCAACCCTTCTGGTATTTCCAAGGGAACCCGACAACGTTGGAAAATGGAATAACGCACAAGACTCACTTCTGCACCTGTGTCAATAATAGCGCAGAGAGCATCTCCAGCTATTTGGAGCTTCACTCGCGGATGTTCAGAATTCTCACACTCAGAACACTCGGTGGCAGAAACGTAGTTGGAAATAGGCCCCGAGGAATCCACAACAGTTTTATTTTTCTGATGACGGTCTAGAGAGCGACCCCAAGTAGGCTGCCACATATATTCTTCAGGGCACCTGAATCCGCACGTTGCTCGTAGAGGGTTGAAGTGTATACCAGCCAGACATTGTAGGTATATTACTCCGCGACAATTTTCCCTCCCTAGGTCAGCATGTCGGTACACAACCGGTTGATCGTTCCAAAAATACACAAGTACCACAACACGATACAGAAAACTGAATGCTATCAGAATTTCCATGCATGGAAACTGCCCAGCATGTCTCATCAGCTTTAGTTTTTGGCGAACACCTCCAGTCAACTTGGTATAGCTATAGTCATGAGGATGTCTCAACAACTCATCAACCAATTGCCGGCGTAAATCCTGATGCGATGCTGGCAAGGCGGCATTGGTGTTATGAGCCAAGGCTGTGAGCAAGCTCACAAACAGAGAGTTGCCCCCACCAGCCGTAGGAGACCCATCAATCACCAACCCTTTGGGTAAACACCCCTCCTCAGGAACACCCGGTTGTTGTTCCACAGGAAGCCTCGACAATCCATCAGCGATAACATTGTTCTCACCAGGCACATATTCGATGATGAAACTAAAATCACTCAAATCCTCCAGAGTACGGGCCAACCGACTATCGACCAGCTTCATATTGTGCAAATATACTAGGGGTTGATGATCTGTCCGGATAATGAATTCCACTCCATAGAGAAAAGCTTTCAAGGACTTGACTGCCCATCGCAGCGCGGACAGTTCCCGCTCGAGGGTCGAATATCTCTGTTCAGCAGCATTAAAGCTCATTGATGCAAATGCAATGGGAATTTCACGACCATCTTGAACCTGTGATAGGCAGGCTCCTGCACCCACTCCAGAAGCATCCACAGACAGAACCAACTTTGCCGCTGAATCAGAATAATCCGGATAGGCTAGCTCAATTTCTTGCTGCATAGCTGCCTTCAAATCTTCAAAAGCCTTCACTCGTTCCTCTGTCCAGGCAATGATTGCATTTTTCCTTCCCCCAGTCAAGCTGGACAAACACTTTTGGATGGAGGAACAGTTCGGGATGAATTTCCGCTGGAAGTTGATCAAGCCGAGGAACTCTTGCAATTGACCCAACTTTTCTGGGCGTGGGAACTGCCGTACTTTCTCAATATATGCAGGAGACTTCCGCAATCCGGTGCCACTTATAATGTGTCCCAGGAACTCAACAGAAGAACGCACCCAATTACACTTACTAGCCTTAATCTTAATACCATGTTGCGCTAGTGTATTGAGTACTTCTCCAAGCAGAGAAAGATGGCGTTCCAAGGTTTCTTCCATTATTAAAATGTCATCAATATATATAACCACTTTTGACCAGGGAAACTCACGCAGCACTGCCTGCATCTCTCGCTGAAAAGAAGCTGGTGCGTTCTTCAGTCCAAAGCTTAATCGCTTGAAATGCCAATGAGAGTGAGGTGTCGAAAATGCCGTGTAGTTCCTTGAATCTGGATGTATAGGGACCTGGTAATATCCCCGCACCAAATCAAGCGTGGTGAAGAACTTATTCCCCTTGAGGCTGTACACCGCATCCACCAAGTTAGGGAGAGGATACCGATCAGGTTTCGTGACCTTGTTCAGTCGCCTGTAGTCGACACACAGACGAAGCGTACCATCCTTTTTCCTGATGGGCACCACCGGTGAAGACCATTCTGACATGCTGGGCTCAATTACATCTAACCGATGCAATTCCTTACAGTGATCCTCAATTTCTCGGGCAATAGGCTCTGGAAATCTCCTGGGTCGCTGATAGATGGGTGTTTCATCATACAATTTTATTTCATGGGCGCTAACAGCTGCCAATCCAATTTCCTCATGGCCATCACTTAAAACGGAAGGCACTAACTTGATAACGTCAATCACCTTCTGACGAGCAGACGCATCGAGGTGTGCCAGGTCAACCATGGTTTCAACTTGGTTCACCTGAGAGACCGCAGCTGGCTCATCAATCTCCACCTCAGCCACCGATGAGACTTGCCCCAGATGGCATCCTTTCTTTACGGTCACCTTTTTAGGTCCATAATTGGCTACAAGTACATGCATCAAGTTAGGCTCTAACAATCCACTCATTGTAGATACTGCTGCAGAGTGTTGTGTCTAGAGATGTGACTCAAAAAAAACCATGCCGTTTTTTTTAAAAAAAACACGTTTTTTTTACAAAAAAAACCGTGGCCAAAAAAAACGTGGATATTTTGGTTTTTTTTTAATATTTTGTCTGAAAATAACTCAGGAAGAAAAAGAAACAAATTACATAATTTGTTTTCATGTCAAATTACAATTTAAAACAGCATACTTCTTAATTGATGGTTTTCTATGGTTTTATGAACTTTTTCATTTTCTGCAGTTTCATGCTTTGATATTTCATTTATTTTACAATACATGTGAATGACCTTAAACTCCCAAAATGGTGTGTTATAATAACATATCTTTACTTATGGTCATTGATAGAGATGTGACTAAAAAACCATGCTGTTTTTTTTTTAAAAACATGTTATTTATACAAAAATTATTACTAAAAAACATGGAAATTAATATATGTGACCTTAAATATCCAATGCTGTTTTTTTTAAAACATTGTTTTTCAACAGAAAAATCTTGACTAAAAAAACATGGCTATTATATTTCATTGGATCAAAAAAGTTTTTTTTATAAACATTTAAAAAAAATCATGACAAAAAAACACGGATGTAAATATCAGGAAAGTTAGTTTTCTTTAATCGAATTGTCTTTAGAAACTTATAAACAGAGAATGCTATTAATATTGAAATCATGTTTATTAGAACTGTACTAGGTCTTAGAATAAAATATCTACATAGAATCTATTCACTCCATAAAACCTTTCGGAGACCAGCTCCATCCTCAGTCATTCTGTAAAATTTGGTGAAATGGACAATGAATTTTCACTGTTCCTTTGAAAAACATTTGACTGAATGACTTACTGAGGATGGAGCTAGTCTCCAAAAGGTTTTATAGAGTGAATAGATTCTTTGTGGATATTTTATTCTAAGACCTGGTACGGTTCTAATGGATATTAATATATCTTATGTGACCTAAAAATCCATGCTGCTTTTTGAATGTTTTTGTTACAAAAAAGTCAATGACTAAAAAACACGGATATTAATATACTTTATTTTACCATAAACAACCATGCTGTATTTTTTAAAATAAACATCTTTTTACAGAAAAATCATGATTAAAAAATGTGGATATTAATATATTTTATGTGCCAAAAAAAAAAATGCTGTTTTTTTTTAAATCATGTTTTCTTAACCAAAAAAAATCATGACTAAAAAACATGAAAATTAATGACTTTTGATGAAAAAAACATGGTTTTTAAAATGTTATGTTTTTTTGGTCAGATAAAATTTAATAACACTCATGTTTTTTGTAAAAAAAAAAATTTTCAGAAAACATGGTTTTTTCGTCACATAAAATAAATCAATATCCATGTTTTTTTTACAGATTAGATTAGTCATTAGTTTTAGCCTCCCTACCCAGCAACAAATGCGATCCAAAGAGAGGAAGGAAGATTATGAAACAAGATCAAAGTTGAAGAAGACAGTAGTAGGTGCTGAAAAACAGGACAGCAGTGAACCGAAAAAAAGGGGGTCCTTAACATCACAAAAACATTTCATTTCAACAAAAAAAGAAGGCCTACCTAAGTCTCAGCTCGGGGCCCTGACATTGTCCCCCTGGGAGCGCTAGTTCCCATAGATACAATAACTGTATCCCCCTGAGGGTTGTTTTTTTACAAAGAATTCGTGACCAAAAAATGAATAATATTAACTTTTTAATAAAGAACATGTTTAAAAACACAAGGATTCTTTGGTATCATAAAATATGTTAATATCCATGATTTTAAGACACGATTTTTTATGAAAAATACATAAAATAAAACAGCATGGTTTTTGGTCGCATAAAATATATTCATATCCAGGTTTTCATACACATCATTGTTTGTAAAAAAAACATATTTTTTAAACAGCGTGGGGTTTTTTAGGTCTCATAAATATATTCATGTTTTTTTAGTCATGATTTTTTAGTACAAAAACATTTTTTTGGTCTCAAATATATTATTCATGTTTTTTCAGTCATGATTTTTTAGTAAAAAACATGTTTTTTTTTTAAAACTGCATGGGACTTTTTAGGTCACATAAAATATATTGTTTTTTAGTCATGATTCTTTGTAAAAAAAAAAGCATGGTTATATTTGGTACCAGAGAATATATTAATATTCATTTTTATTAGTCAGAATTTGGTCAATGTGAAGTTTAATGCAATCATGGAAATTAATAATTATATTCCAAACAATCACTAAAGGAACCCATTTAAGAACGTTTTACAAGAACGAAATTCTGCTCGCTGATGCTTTATTTTTGAATCATTGAACTTTGAAGTTGGACTTCCCGAGCCAAAAGAAGCGAGCGTAATTTAATTAAAAACGGACGCTAACCCCCTGTTACAAACGTAAAGAGGTTGGGTCGTGAGGGGGAGGCACAGTTCTTCTAGCGAAAATTATAAATAAAGCTTCTAACCCATCCATTAACGTGACGACCACAATCTTGTTTACATCGGCTCTAAGATGGCGACCACCATGGGCGCTGCCATTTTAGAGCCGATGTCAACAAGATTGCGGTCATCACCAAAATGGGTTGGTTAGAAGCTTTATTTATAATTTTCATTAGAAGAACTGTGCCTCCCCCTCCCGACCCAACCTCTTTACGTTTGTAATAGCTTCCGTTATTAATTGTATTCCGTTTTACGCGCTCGCTTCCTTTGGCGCAAAGGCCAACTTCAAAGTTCAATTATTCGAAAATAACGCATCAGCGAGCAGAATGTCATTCGTGTAAAACGTTCTTAAATGGGTTCCTTTAGTGATTCCTGGGATCGCTAATTATTATTTTCTGATTGCATTAAACCTCACATTAACCCAGAATTTTTTGTAAAAAAAAAATGTTTTTAAAAAAACAGCATATTTTTTTGGTCACCTTAAATATATTAATATCTATGGTTTTTAGTCATTGTTTTGTAATGAAAACATGAAAAAGAAACCATACAGTAAAAATGATAGCAGATAACCCACAATTACCTAGAGTCTAAGAGGTACAGCAGGAGCCACAGAACTTATATTGATGAGTCAAAATTCAGAGCTTATTATGGTAAATCTGAAGGATATGTCAGTCATCGATTTTCCAATTTTTGGTGCCTGAACCTAATTAATTGAATCAAAATAAACAAGTTTTCTTCTACGCACCTTCCGTCTCAAATGAGTATTTTGCGATTTATAGCGATAAGTTTAGTTTCGTCTTTGATGACGAATGCGCTCGAATAAACAGCTACTCATCGATTTTCGAATTTTTGTTGCTTGAATCATGGTAATAACATCGAAATAAACAACTTTTCTTTTATACACTTTTCTCGTCAAAAGAGTATTTAACGAGGTATAGCAGTAGGTTTGGTTTCGTCTTTGATGACGATCGCGCTGGAAGCGAGTGCGCATTGCAGTGTTGCTGTCCGACGTGCTCCTTGAATTACTTGCCGCTTCAATCACAGGAGTTGTGGTAAGTCATTTACCGCTATAACTAATAAAATACTCATTTGAGACGGAAAGTGCATAGAAGAAAACTTGTTTATTTCGATCTAATTACCTAGGCTTAGGTTAGGCATCAAAATTTACAAAATCGATAACTGACATATCCTTCAGATTTACCCTTATTATCTCTGCAAAGTCTGATTTTTTTGGTCACATAAAATAAAATCAGGCATAGTAGAGATAGTAAGCTCTGAATTTTGACTCAATCAATATAAGTTCTGTGGCTCCTGCTGTTCCTCTTAGACGCCTCTAGGTAATTGTGGGTTATCTGCCACCACTTTCACTGTATGGTTTCTTTTTGATGTTTTTATAACAATGAAATGACTAAAAAACATGGATATTAATATATTTCAGGTGTCCAAACAAAAACCCAGACATATGCTTAACAAAATTTAGGTGTGCAAAAAAAAACCAAAAAAAACAAAAAAAACACAAAAAACACGTTTTTTTTGCAAAAAAAACCGCAATCAAATAAAACCGTTTTTTTTGCATCACTAGTTGTGTCTGCTCCACCAAAAGAAGGGAAGCCAAATTCACTGAAGACATGGCATCAGCAGGAGCATCAAGAGAAACCGGCACACTTTGCAACTCACCAGGAGAAACATCAACTGAAGAGGTAGCAACACAGCGTACTCCTCTCACTGAGGTTGACAGATTTCCCTCTTGATCTACATGGAAGTCCACAGCTGAACCTCCAGGAAAGTATTTAGTAATTCTCCGCTGCGACACACAAACTTCCAAACGATTTGTTGTCAAAAAATCCGTGCCCAGCAGGATCCCACAACTTGTCTGAATTTCAAAGGGTACCACAACAAATGCCACCATCACCTTCACATGCTTCAGGCTGACTTCAAGTGTAACACATCCAAGAGATGGCACTGAGGTACTACTACCGATTCCCTTGATCAGGAACTTTTTAGTACAATCTATAATAGACTGAGGAGGAAGCAACCGTTCACTGATAAGGCTTCTTTCCGCTCCCGAGTCAATAAGAGCAAGCTCCCACTTATCGCCCAGTTGTACCTTGATGTGCAGCAGTGGTACCGGCAAGGCTTGAGAAAGATTAATAACCGTTGTGAACCAAACAGGCTCAACCGGATCCACGACAACTGGAACAGGAGAGTTTTCAAAAGGTAGACGTCTCCCATCAAGTTTGCCATCCTCCTCCACCTCAGAATAGGTATCTGATGGATTATCACTACCAATGGACTCCCGGATCACATCGTCCCCAGCTGAGTCGTGTTCATCTATTGGCCGACAACCTGCACCTGTCAGAAAACTGACACTCCCCTCGTCTGCAGAGGACTCGGAACATCTCCCCACCAACTGCACTGAGGACGTCTCATCCTCCTGACCCACTGGTGGGTGGTGAACTTCGGCGGTAACCATGATTGTTTTTAATTGAGGCTGCACCACCAATTCCGGACCATCGCCTCCATGCCCAGATGGTTCTAGTTTAACGCTGGCGATGAGCTTTTTCTAGAAGGACACTTCACTCCCAGATGCGGGCCGCCACAATTAGGACACTTGGGTGCGTTTCCCCTGGCCCTTTTCTTATATTTTGGACAGGCTCGTCTGTGGTGGTTCGGACTACCACAAATTAAGCACGCTCCACTCTTAAGCCAACAGTCATCGACTGAATGGCGAGACTTACCACACCAGTCACAAAACTGCATGTCACCTCTGTTAACAGTTACTGCACGCATTAGCCGATTGGGAGACGGTTCCATCCTTTTCCTGAACTCTTCAGGGCATGGATGAGGATCACCTCTACCTTCATATTGGTCACTCCTTTCTCGCCTTTCCACTCCCTCCTCATAACGAGTTAGGGACTCATCTCGCAACCTAAAAGGTGGGAGTCTGTCCGATTCCCTGGGAACAGCTCCATATCCGATCCACAAATCTTCTTCCTCTTGGACGTTGCGTGGGGCTTCATGTTTGAATCTCCGATTCCGAATTGCCTTATCTTCTTTTTCTGCCACGTTCAATACATCACCCCAAGTCAGCTTCCTGCCTAACCCCATCATCTCCTTTATCTCTTGCTTTTGGCACATCTTTTCATTGAATGTCGCCGGGGTTGCATGGTAGAAGGTTTCCATCATCTTTTTTACACATTCCTGCTCATTATGAGGATAGGCTTTGCGGGCGATTTCTTGTATTCTCATGGCAAAAAGTTTATAGGATTCACCAATGCCAAACTTCATGGCTTTCAATTCGTTTTTCCATCGTCGTGACCCGTGCACTTCCCGAGTACGATACCACTCTAGAAGTTTTTCCTTCAACACCGGGTAACGCTTATCACACCCTCTAAAGGCATGGTAAGCATCCAAAGCCTCGCCCTGAAGAAAACGTCCAAGTTCCATGGCACACTCTCGTTCTCCCCCGCGGTATTTTGCCTTGAAGTAGCGTTCGTAAATCTCCAAGTACTTGCGAAGACTGTACGAACTTCCCACGTCGAATGTAGGTGGAGTAACAACGCGATAGCGACCAACCTGAGAAAGGGGCACACCCGAGCAGTCATCATCTTCGGAACTATCCGACGAGTCAATGACCACATCCTCAATGGGGACCCTTAAATTACGACAAACCCTCTGCCTTGGTGATGAACAAGCTGAAGGTTGCAGGTCACTCAGACTGGGAGCAACTAAATCCAACGGTGCAGATTTGGTCTTCTTCACCCGCACAGAGGCACTCTCCACGGATCGCTGCTGCTGGTAGCAAGCTTGCTCATCGTCCGATCGTCGCCGCAATGTCACATTATAGTCTCCTGGACTCTGAAACTGTGACCAATAAGGGCTTAGCATCATGCTCTCCAGAAGTTTACTCCACGTAGCATAAGAATACTCACCAACCTGAGCCTCAGACGACATCAACGGGAATATTTTCTCAGACTTTGCTTGCAAAAGCAAAACATGACCATGCAAACTCTTGAGCAATGGCATCGCCGTATACATCTTCTGGGTGAAGGTAGGGAAGAACAAACGCGCCATCCTGTCCAAGCTGTAGAGAACCATTTCAGGATCACGAAGTTTAACAATACGTTCGTCCAAGAAATCACCGCGAATTTGAGGTTGACTCAACTGAAGGAGAAAAGACTGGAGTCTCACAAAAAATATAATAAGGCTTTCCTCATTATCTGGTCTGGAGGATCTGTTCCGCTCCTGGCACGCTGAATCTTCTACACTGCCGTGTTGAGACTCCAACCCACATTCTGCTGGTGCTGCTTTTATCATGTTACGGGCATCCAAAAGTTCATCCAAACTCTCTTCGTAAAGCTCCACTCCACCGGAGTTTCCCAGCGAACGACGACTTGCCACCACACGCCGGCTGTTATTGGTTCCATCAAGAGCTCCTTCCTGGTGCGCTGATTTGTCCTCATCCTGCTGTGACAACACTGACGGGCGCGCTGCCGCAATAGTTGCAGGAGGACTCTCCTCAGCAGCACCCATACCCCACACCCCGGCCGGTGGACCTGGCATTCTAGAGAATTCTCTAATCCCAAATGAATTTATTGACTCGTTTTAGTGTCCCTGTTCGGGCGCCAAAAATGTAATGGTACGTCACCTACTAGGATATTTTTTATGAGGGAAAGTTCGCTAGGGTACTTAGTACAAGGATAATAATGATGGCCTCCCAACTCCCCTTATAGCCATCCCATGCCTCCAATGATTTTACTAGGTTAATTATTTATTAAACTTTATTTCAAAATCATAACAGGAGGTTTAAAAACAAAATAGATTAAAATAAGGGATCGTAAGTAACAAACCACAGTCCACACAACCGGGGTACGGGTACAAGCTCTCGGAGCTCTCTGAAAACAATTAACCTTGATATAATAACCTCATCACTCAATACCATAATTTATACAACAAAGATCGACCACAGTTGGCTAGAACAACTCATAACAAACGTATACAACAAGCATGTTTAAAAACCATTTTTATTACAATATACCACTTAAGTTTCATATATCATTTAAAATTTCACCTTTCCACAATCCACTCACCATGAAATGAAAACGCCGACGCGATTTAAACCTTTACAATACACTGAGCTTAATACATGGCCTGCTCAATCTGCAAAACACGGAGCACAAGTGATGGAGGGCACTCAATAAATAATTTACTACAAGCTGCTCGATCCAGCAGTCACCAAGGAAAACTCAAGTGTGACGCATTGAAAGCTGCACAGAACTGACTTGGAGCTGGGGGAGCGTCAATTCCCCTATGAGCTAACCTCATTTCCAGCAGCTAGGTTTTGACGTCCTTTTACACCGTCCTACCTTATTTTGTATTCCATCCAGCTTTTCAAGATCACTCCCATTCCAGGCAAGAGCACTCATACCATACATGACACTAGGTACAGCAAGATACTTCCACATTCCTCTCACACATTTCTACTTGTTTGCTCTGTATCTGGCCACACTACTTAACCGTCCACTCCACTGCAGAGCTTTTGCCACTTTTTCACCCTTAGTTCTAGTGCATCCATCTTCACTTATCATACAACCTAAATATTTGTTTTCTTTTGTTCTACCTATTCTGATTTCTCCAATATTCCACAGTCTGCCTCTATCAGTCTCATCACTATTTATAACCATAACCTTACTTTTGTCGGCACCAAAGTTCATCTTGAAATCTGTACTATATCCATTCACAATGTCAAGCATCCTTTGCAGTTTATGTCCACATTCACTAACCACAACCACATCATCTGCATACAACAAACAGCTCAGTCTCTCATTACCAACTTTCAGTCCTAAGCCACTCCTTCTCAGTCGAACTGCTAATTCTTCTTTGTACAATCCAAACAACAGGGGAGACAGAGTACATCCCTGTCTCACTCCTCTAACACTCTTCACTTGCCCTGTTTCCAAATTTCCTTACCTGTATATTGCGCTTGTGTTCTTATACAGACTTTGTACAATTTTTACTATTTTTCTGCTAAACCCAACTTTTCTCAAAACTTCAAAGAGCCTAACCCGATACACTCTGTCATACGCCTTTTCAATATCCAGGAATGCTAAATATACCTTCTTATCATCCTTCTTCATTCGCTCAATTATTTCACTCACTACAAACAGATTATCCTCCCCCACCTATCTTGCCTAAATCTATTCTGTTCTTCACCTAGGACTCCTAATTCCTCAACTAAGTTTTTCATTCTCTCATTCAAAATACCACAAAAGATCTTACGGAACAAGTCTCGCTGAGCGGCGAAGCCGCTCGGCAAGAATGAAAGTATCGATTATAACTGGAATTTGATGCTGATTCCGAATCTGCATTTTGTTTTGACGGCTCTATTTTTTCGATTTTTTGTGATTTTTTTTAATTATAAATTTTCAGACATTTTTAATGATTTTTTTTTTGCCTGCACCACCTCATGATCCGAACTCTGCCATTCTCGACCCAACATGGTCAGACCGTGCCTTGAAGACCTGAGTACCACATAGGGCCGGGTTCCACCCAACCTGTACGGACATGGCATTCTTTGGGCACCACCTGAGTTGTTGCTAGCCACCTTTCCAAAAAAAAAAAATCGAAAAAATCAAGAGTGGTCAAAACAAATTGCATATTCGGAATCAGCATCAAATTCCAGTTATAACCGATACTTTCATTCTCGCTGAGCGGCTTCGCCGCTCAGCGAGACTTAAGCCGATCTTACATACAGTGTCACCCAGTGCAATTGTCTGTAATTTTTAAGTTCTTTTATACTCTTATGTCCACCCTTGTGCAACAGAACTACATTACACTTGTTCCAGTCATCTGGTACTCTTTCACTCTTCCATATCTCATCATATAAACATTTCAACATACTGACTACACTCTCTCCTCCACATTTATAAAACTCATATGGGATCTTATCAGGGCCACATGCCTTTCCATTTTTCACTTTCTTCAAAAAACTTACAATCTCCTCACAAGTGATTTTGTCTTCCATTTGCAGTTCACGTTCATCAATCAGAAAATTTACGGGTTCATCATCTGTAACCTGCTCATTCATTCCACCAATGTCCTCCCAGTATTCTCCAACTGCTTTCACCATTTGCATCCTATCTTGCACACTGCAACCATTGACTACTAATTCATCAACTTGAACTTCACTACCTCTATCATTACCTTGTATAAACCTGTACCAATCTTTTATTCCATCCGAACCTTTCTTTCTCAGATTTTCAACTTGGTGTCTCTCCTCTTTAACTCTAGCCTCATTAATCATTTTCCTTACTTTCTTCTGCTGGTCCTTATACTCATTCCATGCACTCTGCCATTCATCCTCAGTAATTCTGTTTCTGTCATACATTCTCCTCATACTGCGTTGTTTCTTATTTCTTATTTAAAGTCTTTCTTCTCATTTGTTCTTTCTTTATCTCACTTGTAAACCACCTGGCATTTCCTGTCCCTTTCCTACATTTTAATCTACCAATCTTTTGCTCTGCCACCTTATACAAGGTTCTTGCAATCTTACTGTTTAGGTCATTTACATTTCCACATCTGTTCCAGTTACACATACTCAATTCATTTTTAAATTCTTCCCAGTTTGCCATTTAGGTCAATGTGAAGTTTAATGCAATCACGGAAAATAATAATTCCGATCCCAGGAATCCCTAAAGGAACACATTTCAGAACGTTTGACAGGAATGACATTATGCTTGCTGATGCGTTATTTTCAAATTATTCAGCTTTGAAGTTATAAGCGAAATCGCTTTCCCGTGCAAAATGTGCAACATAGATTACGACCAGGTTGGGTTGGGAAAGGCAAAGTTCGGATCATGAGGTGTTAAAGTTTTGGTCAGAACTTTGTAGAAATAAAAGAATGATAGAAATTGTTAATAAAATAATAATAAACATTGTTATCAGTTAATAACACAAAAAGTTAACGTAATATTTCCCGTACTTGGTGCTTTTGACGGTTTTTTTGGACGTCATTATTACGTTGTCACCTTCACAGTCAGCTCATAGATGGTGCCACCCGGTACTGTTACCTTTACAGTCAGCTCATAGATGGCGCCTCCCGGTACGGCCTCCGCCGCCATCATGGAGCAGATGTAAACACAATTGTTAATGTGACCTTAATGTGTTGCTTTAAACCTTTATTTATAATTTTCACTAGAAGAACTGTATCTTCCCCTCACGGCCCAACCTATTTACGTTTGTAATAGGGGGTTAGCTTCTGTTATTAATTAAATTCTGCTCGGCGCGGTTGCTTCCTTTTACACGAGAAAGCCAACTTTGAAGTTTATAATAATTCGAAAATAACGCATCAGCAAGCAGAATGTCATTCGTCTAAAACGTTTTTAAATGGGTTCCTTTAGTGATTCTTGGGAATAAAATTATTATTTTCCGTGATCGCATTAAACTTCACATTGACCGCCATTTTTATCTGCCAACTTTCTTCCACACTACTGACCTTCTGCATTGACTTCTTTCTACCCCAGTTATATTCAAGCACAAGCATTTTATGGTCACTATCAATATCAAAATCATCTTCATCTACAAACATTTCATTGACACACTCTCTTGCTCTACTATTCACATTCATATAGTCAATTGCAGTTTTCAATTCCCTCCTTTGCCATGTATGCAAGCCATTTCCTATTGTGACATTCAGGTTTTCAAGTTCATTCTCATTACAAAAATCTATCAATTTTTGTCCATTAGCATTCACCGGCTCACCAAGTATACCAACATGGCCATTCGTGTCACCCATCACAATCAGAGGGCACCTGCAGTGTTCTCGTACAATTCTTGTTAATATTTCATACTTTTTTACATTCTCTTCATGAGCTAAAATCCCATCAGTTGTCATATAACATACAATCACAACAATACATTCTCTGGCATGCATTCTTTCACACTTAATTGCTAAAAAATTTTCACTTTCAGGTTCATTTCCAACAGGATGTTCCTCTAATTTTCAATTTGTCATAGCTTCAATGATACTCAAATTGCCATTCCGTCTGATTCAGATCTGACGACAGACGAAAAAATTACGACGTCGAGGACTCGAGGGTCGAAGCAGGCTACTGCGCTGCGGATCGCTGCATTATTTCGTTTGTTTGTAAACATTAATCAGTTGTTCATCAGATGTTCATATATAAACAAATTTTAAGCAATTTTAAATAATTTTCTTTACCAAAGGAGATACAGAGGTAGAAGTTTCTCAAGTCTAGTACAATGGTCAAATTTGAATATAGCTACCTGTGGGCCCGAATAAGGTCAGTGATTTCTGAGACATCCTACCATTAACATAAGGTGTACAATAATGTTTGACCTAAATCACTTAACCTAGTTTCACATTAGACTTATCAGTGAGATAATTTACTCGATGTTAGATGTTTCACTTTACAATATAGGTTATATGGACTATATTTACCAGTATATTCGATAAACGATTTAAGGGGACCGTCCCGGGCCAAATTGGGTCCCCGAATGGAAATGCGTGTTTTTGTTGAAAAAGGATCCTTAGGGGGTGGGTTATTGTGTCATGAAATTTTATGGCGCTACGGACGCTAGAAACCAACCCACGGGGGGTCCAAAGGGGACCGATAAACATCATTTTTGGACCCAATTTTTTTTTCTTGTTGAAAAAGGATCCTTAGGGGTTGGGTTATTGTGCCATGAAATTTCATGGCGCTACGGACGCTAGAAACCCCCCACGGGAGGTCCAAAGGGGACCCCCCCCCCCCCTCCACGAATTTTTCGAAAATAATAAAAAACTAAGGCCTGAATCGAAAAAGTGACAGGAGTAAAAAAGTGTAGTGAACCTTCGGCATGCAACTCAGTATAAATTTCGGAAATTCTCAAAATGATCATTAAAAATTCAGTAAAATAAATCCAACCATTAGAATAAAATTTCATTACGGAATTAATTAACTTCTATCCTCAATTCTATTAAAATTGTGCACTGAAAAATTCATTCTCTAAGAAATCACTTTTGCGTTGTAACGAAACCCTCCATGACGCTGTGTCGGCAACATTTTCACTCGCACTAGCGCTACTCGTACCAAGTCATTGAAAGTGTGTGCATCGCGTTGTTTTCTCTGGTGAGAATTAAAGTATTGTGTGTGACTTTGCTGTTATACGGGTAACTATATTTATGTATTATATGTAAACCGTCAATAATATTATTGTGTAGGTATTAAGAAAAATTGCCTAAATTTTCCAGAGTGCTAAACGCTTAGGATTTCCTTGCCCAGAATTTGGGTTCCCCACAGGCCATCTTTCCTTGTGTATTGTTGTATATCCTATCTTAAAGTTTTTAGCAAACAATTCACTATTCAATGTAAAGCCATTTTTAGGGAGTTTTCCCCTTTTGTTCTTAAAATAATTTTATTCCAACATTTCAATATGATGGCATTTTATTCAGGCTAGAAATTCTCCTTTTCTTAAAATGATTTTTATGTCAACATTTCAATGTGATGTTATTTCTCTCAAGGTTAGGATTTCCCCTTTGTTTCAAAAATAATTTATCATGCCAAAATTCAGTATGGTTATTTGTTTATCAAGCTAGAATTTTCCTTTTTGTCTAAAATATTTTTAGGCCAATATTTCAAAATGTGTTTATGTTTTATCAAGTTAGGCTAGCACCAATTATTTTTTAGTCACAGATGTATCCTTCTGAATGCATCTAGTCCTGCATCAATTACCAATTATTGCCCCAACTGTATTTCTAAATTAAATTAGGTAGATAATCAATTAGAAAAACACAAATAATTCTTGATTCTGAAGAATAGATAGTTAGTAAATTTAATTAAATAGTCATTGTACATTGATTATTTCAGTTAGGAAAAACTGGAAACATGAGTTTTCTAGTCCAATTGCATTTAGCAAATGCTGTAGATTTTGTTTACCATAATTGATTAATTAAGTGAGACCTAGGCTCAAGTGTTACTGCTCATGCCACCTTAGTTGTCCAGGCAAAGTTGCTGATGTGTTCAAGCCTCTAATCAATCGAATTGGAATAATCTATTGATCGCCATGGTCTCATTAGGGTTTTGCCATCTCTTGTGTGTTCCAGTTGTAATTAATTGTGTTCTCAAGTTCTGTATGTTTATTAAGTCAGATCTATTTAATTTGTGGAATTCCCTTGAATTTTTAGTCAATGTTTAAATGTCATATCTTGGGAAATGAAGCCATGATAGGTTATTTACACAATAGAGATTGTATCCTCGGTAGTTACTTACCTCAAGTCGAGTCACATAAATAATCATTCTTTCCTGATCATTAACTGTAGCAAGAATTCCTATCATAATCACTTTAGTGACAACTCTTACTATTGATTTTTGGTTAGGTCAATTTGTGTATATAAAAATGTCAATAATTAGTCGTTACCTGATTTAGCTAAATTAGGGTAATTATGCTTACCTCGGAAAGTCTCCGAATATTCTAAATTCCCAACTCCTGGAAATTCTAATCCAGAAATCATCCAACTATCTGATTTGGGGGTTAAATTTAGTTTAACCAGTAATTGGTCGCCCTCAACTGTAGCTACTTGTTCCTTTGACCTCTTGGCAATGGCGGCTACCTCCAGTGGTTGTTGTCATTATAACTCATAGGATGCCTAATACTATCCCAATATGTACCCTCCTGATCAATGTTCCCTAAATCCTTCTTGTGCTCTGATCCTCCTCCTCCTCAACTACCAATTCTGTGCACTTTGTGCATAGATTCCGCGTTCCCTCTATCCTTTTCCAAATGGTATCTTCCTCTCTCCTCTCGTAGGACACCTTTCACGTTCAAGCCAAGGAGACCAGGGATTTCTCATATAATAATAAATAATAACAATAATTAGACTGCACGTGCCCTCTCTAGCACAATTCCTAGCTTAAGTCAAGTAACCTTTATGACAATTCTAGCCTTAGTTAGGACCAATACAGTCAGCCCTCGACGGCGGCTTAGCGTAAACGTTCGAATTAAACACTGCCAACTCTTAAGATACTCATTGTAAATAGCAGTCAAAGCGTAGATTATTGGGCGGCAGAAGCCTTTAATATTAATGAAGACAAACTAACTTACATTGCCTACCCAGTAATATTCTTATCTCATGTATTAATCTTGCACTCCAATCCGGAGATGATCGTACACGACGCGTCACGATTAATAGTACCCGGAGAATACTAGTTGGGAAAGTAAGGGCATGTAGGGAGATTCATGATTGTCCATACGAGTACTTATTGTTGCGACTGCCTCGCCCTTGTTCAGGCGCCAGAATTGGGCCGAGGCACCCGCATATAATCCTCTATTTGAGGCAATCCTGTAATTCAGCAGTAAAGCTCGCAGCCTGGCTTGCGTAGCGACTGTCTCTCCTTGTGTTATCATGCTTGAACAAGTAACCCAAGCCAATCTCCCGTACAGAAGATCCTGGGAGGCCGACACACAAACAATCACCTCCAACATTCAATCAACATCCCTCAAAACTCTGTTCGCCACACGGCAATCAATTCAACTAAGCCACACGGCTACCAATCAACCACCCAAGCCTCAAGGCACTAGCAGAAAATAACTACCTCCTTCATATATTCATATAATCAAACTCATACCGCACCGGCGGAATATTACACTAACAAATCCACTCTCGCCGGGATCCACCCCGGATTCCCTCGAGCCGCGGCACCTGCTGAAGTGCGGCTACTCACTGGACCCGGATCTCTTTCCTCAAGAAGTGGACCCCCATACTGCTGCCGTAGTCACGGCACTCAGAGTCGTCAAAATAAAACCGAGGCGAGACTATCCAGTTCCTTCATTATCCTGCAGAGGTCAATAGTGCAAGTGAGAAAATAGATGCCAGGAAGGCAACTCGAATTACCCAAACAGAAAACCCTTCTGAGTCAGATTCATTCATTTGTTATCAATTAAGTGTGCTCTACCCCGAGCACTGGTGGCCCTTAAAATCATAATAACATCCTCCTTGTTACTTGAGAAATTCCTCGCTATTCCACCTTTAAAATTCAAACTCAATTAGTTCCCCAATTTGGGAGAAGTTCAAACTTCATAAAAGGTTAACTTTCAAAAAATACATATACTGGCCAATTTTCAAACGAATCGGACGAAAAAAGTTGGTGAGACCTCAATATGACTGAGTACTCAAAAGAACTGTAATATTTCTCTATAATTTTATGCACTATATTTCTTGTGTTTCATTGAAATTCAAGAGGGAAAACGTTGCTCATAATTCGTACATAGAAATAAATCATGGAAACTGCATTCATGTACTAAAATTTTCATGATATTCCAATTCAATGGCCATACTTTGTTTTTGGGCTCTAGTAAAAAATTACCGTTTATACCATTCAAATCCTATGAGGGCATTAAGTTTTGATGCTAGAACAAAACCAAAGACATTTTTAGAATCCTTGGAACATTTCTAACAAAAGTACATTCTCTTTTCTTTCAAATTCAAATATTTCGAAAAAATATATTGTTCTAAACCTAAAAAATTTTCAAAGGGTTTAGAAATTTGAAAAAAAATAGAAAAAATTCGAATTTCCAAAAAAACTCAATGTACTTTTGTTAGAAATGTTTCAAGAATTCTAAAACTGTCTTTGGTTTTGTTCTAGCATCAAAACTCAATGCCCTCATAGGATTTGAATGGTACGTAAATATGCCCCAAAAAACACATTTTTCGTAAAAAAAATAAGGCCTAAATCGAAAAAGTGACATGAGTCAAAAAGGTTTACTTTCACAAAAGACATATACTGGCCAATTTTCAAATGAATCGGACGTAAAAAGTTAAAAAATCCGGACGGTCCCCTTAATAGCAGACTGAAGATCGGCGATATTACCCATGGCAAATTACATTATTGGAAACAGTCATGTAGGAGACAAGATTGAAATTGCATGTTAACAATTGAAAACGGGGAAAATATGCGCTTTATCAATCTTGTTTACAGTGCTTTTAATGCTAGTAGCTTGAGCAACACGAGTACGCGATATATTTTCAGAAGATGGGCATTTGTCTTGGTATAGTTTTTTTAATTTATGGGAATCAGAAAGAATTTTACATTTGTTCAAAGAGATGATTCAGATAACTCACTGTCGCGATACGTGAATAGTGTTGTAATTAATCACGTACGCATGAGGAATTGCAACCTCCACAAATAAATATAATGTACACCTTTGTGCTCGCGTGAATACTACATACAAGCATGGACAATAAAAGAGTAGAGATTAAAATTGGTTTTATTTTTACGAACACGTGGGTCAAAATACGAGCACACAAAATACTTGAATGCAATGATAAAAGCACAGGGAAATGTTTGAATGAAGTGAAAAATGCGCACAAGTGCACTAATGCAAGATGCTCATGATTTTAACGACATGGCACTACCATACGACACAATGAGAAAACCACACCTTGGCTGTCTAGGCAGATGACTGCCACAAATCGTACTTTGCGTACGCTTCGTGGTGGCATGACTGGGCCAACATGAGCATGAAATGAGCGGGTTAACATGAGCAACATAACGAGACACACAAAGAACGAGAAATTTGCTCTCCTTATTACAATGAGTGCTAGCACAACAATTTCCGGATTACTACAAAATAACTTCCCGCACTATGCATAAAATCAGAAGACATAGTCGGTGAATGGGCTAGCATGAACACGAAACATTTAGGGATAATGCAATATAAAATTAAAGAACTTTGCTTACCACAAGGTGTTCAAAAATTAGTAAACACTTCGCATCACGTACCATCTGAACTCTTGCTCTGTGACCGAAACACATCCTCCTGCTAAGTGCACAACACCATAGCAAGCACAATTTAATTTTATAATTAGCACGCCCAACAATGACTCGACACCTAATACAGAAAAGGGGCCATTTACGAAAATTAGCGCGTTGAATTTGAACACACTGCTTTAACCTATTACTTTACTTGCAATTCACACACTGTATGGATAATTTTCAGAGTCCTATAAACCAATTATTTCGTGCTACACTTTCTTGCAGCATATAGATTTCGTTCGATGACCTAATACATTTCCAATACTGCCTGAAGAATACACGTAGAGTTGATCTGCCCATTTTTCTTTTGTGGTCTTCTCAAGCGCCTGCTTCTCCCGGGATGTTGCTGCAGACCGCCCAATCTGACGTAATGCCGACCATCTTCACCGGTCTGCTGCCTCAGTGGTGTTACTCCCGTCCAGCGCTCTCAATTGAGCACCTCTCGTTTGAGGGCCAAGAAGATTGAACTCTGAAGATCTCGCTGCTGCGTAGCATCGTCGCAAACTTCGTCACTGAGCAGTTATTGCTTGCATGAGGGAGTTATTACGATCTTGATGTTGAAGTCGAAACATTTCTTGAATATCCTCCGTGGAATCGTTGTTGAGCGGTCGTTAACGAACATCGCCGCGACGCTAATATGCTTCAAGGAGATTATTTGTTCTTGAAACTTCGACGTTAACTTTGTTAAAGTTACACCTTGAGTGTTTTTTCTGTTTCTTATTCTATATATGTTAATTGTTCCAGACGTTTCTCTTGGAAGCAGTGGTAAACTAGTTCCTTAATTTTTACAACTGTTTCCATGTATGAAATCTCAGTAAATAGCATTTTATTATTTATGAGGAATATTTGTTGCCACCAGGTGAATGCGATGTTTCATTACATTTCTCGTATTAGTATTTCTTCTTAGAATGTTCTAGAAGTTTAATGTCTAGACGCAACGCGCATTAGTTTATAGTCTGACTCGGACAGTCGCCGTCGGTACTCATTGCCGTTAGGATGTGTGCATCTCGCACTATCCTCTTGTGTTCTGCATTTATTGTCTTCAAATAAAGTTCAGAACTAACTTCGTCGTCGTACTTGCCCCCATAATTCTAACAATGGTTATGGGCCCAGCTATGCAATGCTGGTTTAAATAAAAGTTGTCTCTGTGAGGTCGTCTTTGAAAAATTTAAATCGCGCGGCGGTTATTTGAATCGCGTGTGGCGGCAAGTCAGCAGACGACTGCAGACAGACAAAATGGACGGCAAGGCGGTCGGCATTGTTCCGCTGAACGACAGGAACTATGCTACTTGGAAAATTCAAATGAAAATGAATCTTATCCGAGATGATCTTTACGACATCGTCGATGGCAGTGAGACGGCACCTGGTCCCGGAGCTGATGAAGCGGCTCGACGTAAATTTAAAAACCGAAGAGACAAAGCTCTCTCAGCAATTGTGCTTGGAGTGGAGCCCAAGTTGTTGTATCTTCTCGGCAATCCACAAGATCCCAAGGATGTGTGGGAAAAACTTCAATCCACGTTCGAGAAGAAAAGTTGGTCCAATCAACTACGTTTACGGAGGAAACTCCATAACTTAACTCTTCAACCTGATGGATGCATGCAAGAGCATCTGAAGGAGTTGGTGGAACTCTTTGATTCCCTAGCAGTAATTGGTGACGAAATCAAAGAAGAACTAAAAGTTATAACTCTTCTTGCCTCGTTACCTGAAAGCTACTCGACATTTGTTACAGCGCTGGAAACTCAAGATAAAGTACCAAGTTTGGAATCTGTGTGTGAAAAATTGATCAATGAAGAAAAGAAGATCAAAGTGGTGTCAGGAAATAAAGTGTTACTTGTTGAAACCTTTCATGTAGCACCTTGAATGTATATGTGTATAATACTGATAATGTTACAGTGCTCTTGCGTAAGAATGTATTTAGACAGCACTATGCGTTGAGAACTGAGCTCATGGTTCTTGTGGATCTCTGCTCGTAGTTCTCGGGCTTGGCTGGAGTCCTCTCCACCGCTACCCTTCGTAATGTAAACGTGTGTCCTGCTGTGTGTACTGATTATACAAACTCCAAGAGTCTCGTCTTCTTAACCTACGTCCATTAGGTTATGGGCCCAGTAAACCTTCCGATGAAGCAATATCAAGTGAGGTTATCTTAAGTCCCGAAGCGAAAAACAGCCCGGGACAGCGAGAACAGAAGTTGGTGATTTGTTAGTGCTGTGTGAGACAGAAACGGTGAAAGAGAAAGAAACATGGCAGGCTCCGTAAGTGAAAGTGCAAAGAACTGCCTCACGGCTCTTAATGATAAAAACTATCCTACGTGGAAGCTGCAAATGAAGATGATTCTGATGAAGGAAAAACTGTGGAACTTGGTTCGAGGAACGGAAACCATGCCACAGACTACGGACGAGACTGCTCGAAGAAAATTTGAAGAAAGACGTGACAGTGCACTTGCAACAATTGTGCTTGGTGTCGAAACAAGTCAACTTTATTTGTTGGGTGATCCTACTGACCCTGTGCAACTATGGCATAAGATTGAAGATACATTCCAGAAGAAAACTTGGTCTAACAAGTTCAGACTACGCAAAAGACTCTACAACATGAAACTAAAAGAAGACCAAGACTTACAAACTCATCTCAAAGCATTTGTCGAAATATTTGAGTCCTTGAGTGTGATTGATGACGCAGTTGATGAAGAAAGTCGTGTAATAATCTTGCTGTCGTCACTTCCCGACCATTTCTCCACACTGGTGACTGCACTGGAAGCTCATGAAAAACTACCGTCATGGGATATTGTGACAGAGCGTCTTCTGAATGAAGAAGCAAAACTGAAAAACCAAAGTGCTTCAGACTTCAGTGAAAAATCCCTTGTGACCTCCAAATTGAAAAACTCACGATGCTTCGAATGCGGAAAATTGGGACACCTACGTACCAAGTGCTGGATCTATCAAGAAAAATTGAAGAAAGAAGATGGGAACCACACAGAAAACCAAAACAATTTTGTAGCAGGTAAAACAAATTATATCGGTGCATTGTCTGTGATAAATATCAATAATTGTTGGGTAATTGATTCCGGTGCAACAGCACACATGTGTAATAATAGGAATGATTTTTCTTGTATGAATGAGCTATCTAGCCCAATTAACATTGAAGTTGGTGATGGTAGAAACTTGCAAGGTGTTGGTGTAGGTGATGTTGAAGTTATGGTGTTGTTGCCTAAAGGTCGAGTAGATACCTGTGTTGTTAAGAATGTCTTGTATGTACCTGGTTTAGCTTACAATTTACTTTCCGTGCCTCAGATTACAGAAAGTGGAAACTCAGTTTACTTTGACGAAAGCTCATGTAAGATTGTAAATAAAGACGATGAATTAATTGCCTTAGGCAGTAAAGTAGGAAAATTGTATAAACTTAATTGCACCCTTAATTCAGCCGCTAAATGCATGAACGTTTCCTCTGATGAAATTCTGTGGCATAAACGATTTTGTCATCTAGGATTCAATAATCTTAAGAAATTAGGCACTAAGAATCTTGTTAGAGGTTTTGATTGTTCTGTGAGTGGAGATAACATTTTTTGTGAAAACTGTTGTGATGGTAAAAATCATAGGCTTCCGTTCCCCAAAACAAATCACAAAAGGAAACGCCAACCCTTAGAACTTATCCACAGTGATGTGTGTGGCCAGCTTAATCCCATATCACTTGGGAGTGGAAGGTATTTTGTAACCTTCATAGATGACCACTCCAGATATACTTGGGTGTACATTATCAAACATAAGAGTGATGTTTTCAAAGTGTTTCAGGAGTTCAAATCCTTGGTAGAAAATCACTATGATCACAAAATTAAAATTCTGCGCTCCGATAACGGTGGGGAATACATCTCTAATGACTTTGAACAATTCCTAAAAGGGGAAGGAATTATCCATGAAAAAACTGTGCCTAAGACACCTGAACAAAATGGAGTTGCAGAAAGAATGAATAGAACTCTTCTTGACTCTGTCAGAGCTATGCTGTCTGGTTCCAAGTTACCAAAATCATTCTGGGGTGAAGCTATATCAACTGCCGTGTATGTCAAAAATAGGAGCCCTGCTAGTGCATTGAATGATATGACCCCTTATCAGGCCCTTAATGGACACAAGCCCAACGTACAGCACCTCAAAACCTTTGGCTGCAGTGCGTACGCTCATGTCCCCAAAGATGAGAGGGAAAAACTTGATCCAAAATCTAAACCGTGTGTTCTTGTAGGATATGGAAGTGGATCCAAGGGATATCGTCTGTATGACATAAACAGTAGAAGGATATTTTTGAGTAGAGACGTTATGTTCAATGAATCTCAGCAGATGCCAATTGAGAAGGAGCCTTCAGAAGTAAATGATGGTAATTTTTCTCTTCTTCCTCAGGATCCAGAACCAGAAGACTCTGAGGGAGGGGTGGAGCATAGACAGTCAGATGCTGGGATGGAGGGAGTGCAGCCTAGACAATCAGCCAGATATCGACGGGCTCCTGATAGGTTTGGTGAATGGGTGTATTTAATGAAAAATGAGCTTGATATACCATCTTGTGTTCAAGAAGCACTCAGTGGACCAGAAGCAAAACTATGGGAAACAGCTATGGAGAATGAGATGGAGTCTATAAATCAAAACAGAGTATGGTCCCTTGTAGAGTGTCCTAATGACAAAAAACCTATCAAATCAAAGTGGATCTTTAAAAGAAAAACCGGACCCGACGGAAGCATTTGCTCGTACAAAGCTCGCCTTGTGGCTCAGGGCTACTCACAAAAATATGGCATCGACTACGACGAGACCTTCAGTCCCGTGGTTCGATTTGAGTCTGTCAGGACAGTACTAGCTTTGGCTGCCAAATGCAACATGCAAGTCCATCACATGGACGTTGCAACAGCCTTCCTTAATGGAGAACTGATTGAAGAACTATATCTGGTTCAACCTGACGGTTTTATTGTCAAAGGCAAAGAAAATCTGGTGTGTAAACTACAAAAATCGCTCTACGGACTAAAACAAGCTCCTAAGTGTTGGAATACTACACTAGATAGCTATTTGAAGAAATTGGGTTTTGTACAATCTAAGAGTGATGCTTGTATATACACTCGTGTTCAAGATAAGAAACTGTGTATTGTGGCGGTGTATGTAGACGATCTAATAATTGCTTCTGAGTCTGGTGATGAAATAAATCAAATAAAGTTGAGCCTTTCTACCCAATACAAAATGAAGGACCTTGGTGTGCTGAGTTACTTCCTAGGTGTAAGTGTTGTACAATTTAAAAACAATGTCTTCTTGAATCAAACTGCCTACACTGAGGCTCTGTTGTCAAAATTTGGCTTTGATAATTGTAAACCTGTTGCAACTCCCGCCGATGTAAACGTAAATCCGATATGCTCCCCAAATGATGTCGAATTTGACCCTGCCACTTATCAAAGTGCTGTAGGTAGCCTTTTGTATTTGTCAACCAGAACTCGACCTGACATTGCATTCGCAGTGAATAATGTTGCTAAATACAGCTCCAAGCCTCTTGAACAGCATTGGATGTGTGTTAAGAGAATATTCAGGTACCTGAGAGGCACCTCTAAACTAGGTCTCTTGTATAGCAAATGTTCTGATACTTGCATTGGTTATTCAGATGCTGACTGGGCTGGTGATAAAAATGACCGAAAGTCTACCTCTGGTTACTGTTTCACCCTCAGTAATTCGGTAATTACGTGGAGATCTAACAAACAAACTTGTGTAGCCCTCTCAACTGCAGAAGCCGAATACGTTGCTCTTGCCGGTGCGGCTCAAGAGGCTGTCTGGTTAAAGCACTTACTCAGTGATCTAACTTTTGGGACTATGGAACCAATGGTTATAAACGAAGACAACCAGTCAGCCATCTGTCTTGCCAACAATCCCAAATATCATGGGAGGAGCAAGCACATCGATATTAAGTTTCACTATGTACGGGATCTTGTAAGTAACAAAGATATAGACGTAGTGTATTGCCCTACCGACGAAATGCTCGCCGACATATTCACCAAGAACCTGCCGATAGAAAAGTTCTCTAGACTAAGAACGAAGTTAGGAATGGTCTCATCTGACACACATTCAATGTGAGAAGGAGTGTTGAAACCTTTCATGTAGCACCTTGAATGTATATGTGTATAATACTGATAATGTTACAGTGCTCTTGCGTAAGAATGTATTTAGACAGCACTATGCGTTGAGAACTGAGCTCATGGTTCTTGTGGATCTCTGCTCGTAGTTCTCGGGCTTGGCTGGAGTCCTCTCCACCGCTACCCTTCGTAATGTAAACGTGTGTCCTGCTGTGTGTACTGATTATACAAACTCCAAGAGTCTCGTCTTCTTAACCTACGTCCATTATTACTATCTAAAAATAAGACAAAACTCAAATGCTTCGAATGTAATAAAACTGGACACCTGAAGAAAAACTGTTACAAGTTCTTGAATAGAATAAAACGTGAAAAACAAAACTCATCTGCAGTTGCTAATGAAGCTGGTGAATGCAATGACAAAATAACGTTGTTTGCACATGCATCTGTCATGAAAGACTTTGGAAACCAAGACTGGTTGATTGACAGTGGTGCAACTCAGCATATGTGCAATGACAAAAACTTGTTTGTGAGTGTTGAAAAACTCTCTTCACCAATTAAAGTAGAAATTGGTGATGGCAGATTCATTGAAGCCATTGGCTCTGGTGATGTTCATCTATCAGTGAAAGCTTCTTATGGTAAAGTGAAAAACTGTGTTGTAAAAGATGTGTTACTTGTACCAGAGCTAGCATTCAATTTAATTTCTGTTTCTCAGATGTCAAATTCTGGCTTAGTAGTGACTTTCTCTAACAGCTCTTGTCAGATTTGGAGAGACAATCAACTTCAAGTTACTGGAAAAAAGAATGGTAAACTGTACCTGTTGTGTACTGTCAACTCTAATGAAACTTGTGCAGCTTCTAAATGTGATGACAGAAGTCTGTGGCATTCTAGGTTCTGTCATTTAGGCAGTGATAACTTGAAAAAGTTGGTAAAGTCAAAACTGGTCAAAGGTATTAATTCATTTGATTGTTCTTTGACTGATAATCTCATTGAATGCAAAGATTGTCTTGCTGGTAAAATTAAGCGTCTTCCTTTTGATGTTTCTGATAAAATTAGGAAAACTTCTCCACTTGAATTGATTCATTCTGATGTTTGTGGTTGCATTGAACCCATGTCTTTAGGTGGAGGTAATTACTTTGTGACGTTCATTGATGATGCTTCCAGATATGAGTGGGTGTATGTTATTAAGAACAAAAGTGACGTATTTTCTGTTTTCAAAAGTTGGAAATCACTGGTTGAGAAACAGTATAACAAAAAGATCAAATGTCTGCGCTCTGATAACGGAGGTGAATATTCTTCCAATGAATTTAAATTGTTCCTGCAACAAGAAGGCATTGTTCATCAAAAAACTGTTTCAAAAACGCCTCAACAAAACGGAGTCGCTGAACGTATGAATAGGACTTTAGTAGAAGCTGCTCGGTGTATGCTCTCTGAGTCAGGCTTATCTAAATCTTTCTGGGGTGAAGCAGTTTCAACTGCTGCCTATGTTAAGAATAGAAGTCCAACTGTTGCTCTCCAGAACATGACTCCATATGAATCTCTCAATGGACGTAAGCCAAATGTGCAACATTTCAAAGTGTTTGGTTGTGTTTGTTATGCTCATGTTCCTAGAGATGAAAGATGTAAACTTGACCCTAAGTCAAAGCGTTGTTACTTTGTTGGATACAGTTCTGTGACAAAAGGCTATCGCTTGTACGACCCAGAGTTAAAAAAGGTGTTCCTGTGTAGAGATGTTGTTTTCCACGAAAATGAATTTGTCCAGTCTCAGGAGTCAATTAAAAATAAGGTTGAAATTCAACCAATATCTGACTCGAGTTACTGCGAGAGTAACACTGAAATTATCACTGATGAACTGGAGCAGGAAAACCAAAATAATCTAGAGCGTAACCTAAGAAAATCTACTAGAATAAGGAAAGAACCTGAACGTTTTGGCGAGTGGGCGTGCGCCTGTAAAAATGATGATGAACCTTGTACTGTGAAAGAGGCTTTGAGTTGCCCAGACGCTGCTAAGTGGAAAGAAGCTATGGAAAAAGAACTTGCTTCTATTAAACTAAACAATGTATGGTCACTAGTAGAACCCAACAGTAATCATAAGCCAATTAAGACTAAATGGGTGTTCAAGAAAAAGATTAACTCTGAAGGAATTATCTGTTCCTACAAAGCACGTCTGGTTGCTCAAGGTTTTTCACAAAAATTAGGAATCGATTTTGAAGAAACGTTTTCTCCTGTGACTCGTTTTGAAAGTGTTCGAACTGCAATTGCTTTAGCTGCAGTCAACAATTTGATGATACATCATATGGATGTAGATTCTGCTTTTCTGAATGGTGAAATAAAGGAAACCATTCATGTCACTCAGCCTGAGGGCTTTGCTGTTCCAGGCAAAGAAAACCTTGTTTGTAAATTAAATAAAGCACTGTACGGTCTAAAACAGTCTCCAAAGTGTTGGAACTCTACTTTAGATAACTTTCTGAAGAAACATGGTTTTGCTCAAACTGACAGTGACTCATGTATTTATACTAAAATTGTTGACAGCAAATTGAGCATTGTAGCCATCTATGTGGATGATATAATTATTGCTGGTCCTTCTCTGAATGATGTGTGCATCTCGCACTATCCTCTTGTGTTCTGCATTTATTGTCTTCAAATAAAGTTCAGAACTAACTTCGTCGTCGTACTTGCCCCCATAATTCTAACAAACTTTACTCCGATGTAAATTGTTGTTTGTGTGAAATGCATGTCGGCTGCGTGCCGACATGCCACGTTCGCCTGCCCTCAGATCACGTGTACTTCTCTCGCGACCTCGAAACAAAAAGGACCTCTTGTCGTCGTGTCACCAGCGTAAAATCCTCCCTGCTTTCTCTTCTCAGCCTCCTTATAAGTCCTCCGCTTCTTTCCTTCGAGAACATTCCCGACTGTTCCTTTGCAAAGATCACGTGTTTCACTCACGATTGGTTGAATCTTGCCTGTTTCGGGTGTTCTGAAATGTAATTGGTTCGCTCTCTGACACTCCCACGTGTGCGATTCCTTCCAGAGCGCTAATTGGCCGAAGAGATGCGCCACCCTTCGAAACTGCCTCGTACGGCGTTCCCACGCAACGCCTGTGTTGTGCGCTTTGTGTTGTGTGTGTGCCTGTGTGTGTTGCCTGAATGTGTTTTGTGTGCCAGCTTGTGTGTTTGTGTTTATGTGGACGCCTGAGCCAGCCTCTGGTCGAAACGCTACCCACTTGAGCTCGACATATTTCTAGCCAGACTCTTGTCCCTTCGAAATATGAGAACCAGGGTTTGCTTAGAACAGAGAAAAATCGCCCTTATTCTCACGCTCAAGCTACAGCAAACGGTTTTTTCCACATTCCTCAATGTCACGGGATTTAGCCCAAAAACAAAATATGATATGAAAAATATCACCTTATGTTATACGTGATTTTTCAAATATGTATGCCTAATATAATCTGTTTCACCACATCACGATCTTCGTTCTCAGTGAGAAAGTCAAGAAAAAAAGTAAAAATATATCCTTTAATAGTTTACGTCCCTTTCAAGGCAATTTTTGATTGGTGCCCAGTATATTGAAATTGCAGGGACCTGCTTTGAATGTCAATTTTAAACATAAACATGGCAAATAACTGAAATCAAGATACAACTTATGATATAAAGCATATTTACACAAATATTAAAAACTCTGCGTGTTCCTGGACATGAAGCATGTAGCATACCGCTACATAAGCGTAAAAATTAGAAATTTGCTATTCATACTTAAATAAATTAATTAGTAGCATTAAAAATATTACTCTAATTTATTATTAAGTATTTTCTACTTCTAATTCGTAATCATTGAAGTTTTTGTGTAAATGCATGAAATAATAAAAATAACACTTGACATTTTTCGAGAGAGAAGCCCTCTGGTGGCAACACTGCGCAGTTGCGCGTCTCTTCTTTCAAACAGCCACTCTTACCTTGGCGTCCTACTTTGGCAGTGTTACAGCAAATTCTCGTGAGTTTAAATGCGTTAGGAAATTATCGTGTTCCTTTTCGTCGTGTCAGTGAGTATTAATAAGTGACAGTGCAGTGTTATAAAGTTACGTAGTTATGCGTGGGAATATGGATGTAGCATGTTTTTCATTCAGTGCTTTGTTTGTCTTTTCTCAACGTGACTTAGCGTAAAGATATTGCGCCAGATGTGCATTGCATTTTCCGTGTCATGATTTTATTATCAAAGCATAATCATGCTCGTTCTTTTTCTTTTCGATAATCTACCAATCTACGATAATCTCTGCTTGGAATTAACGCGGCGAAATTTGCCGGCGTTCGTTCGATAGCGTCTTTGTGTAATGGCGGAACCTCACACCGTCGTCTCTTGTCACTACTCTGTGATTATAAATACTATAGGCATATGTTATAGTAGCATTTATTCTTTTTTTACAAACCGTCTTGCAGTAGTTTAAATTACGAAAAGTATTCATGCCTATGCTTGATAAATTTTGGAATTTCATTTCTTAATTCCATATCCTTGCAAACCTTTACGTAAACGCCTTATTTCAATAGAGAAACATTTCAATGAAATTTAATTTAACTCATCGCATTCTTGTGACAAAACACCCACTACTATCTGCCTATCTTAAGTGTGTGCAAATTGCTGGCGGCTCTGGCTGAGGCCGACGCGTATAGTCGCCGGCTAAATCGCCACACGGAACTTTCATCCTTTCGTGTTTTCCTTCTTCGCGTATTTTCCGCCTGTGAAATCAACGTTTAGGATTTATATCCATGAACTTAGGATTTTTATGTGTTTTTTTTACTGCTTTCAAAAGTGCAGTCACTTGATATTTTCACCATTTTCCGTAGATCTCGTGTTTACTTGCCCGTAGTCTCTGTAAGGAATCACGATCTTTATTCTTGGAAATTCTTAAAACCTAATACTCAGATTTTTAAAGCCAGAGGCATTAGTGATTGAACAATTTATTTATTGTTTAAATCTGTTACAATCTGTCAACCAAAAATCTGTCCTATCTCTTTTGAGTTGCCAAAAGTGAGAATCCTAATGTAGCTGGAGTCAAAACTGTAGGAGTTTCTCGGATTTCTCCGTGTGGGAAGAGTTGTCATTATAATTTGGATTGTCAGTGGTGGAATGCCTTGATGTCTCTCCTGGAATGTTTCATCCAGCGTCTTGGACTCCTGTGCAGGACCTCTACATCATCGCCATACACGCAACACTCACAGTTTTGAATCTCCCTGGGTTTCCTGAGCGCCATGCTAAACGCTATTCTTACATAAGCAGTGACTAAACTTGCTCCCACTAATATGAGCACGTCACTTAACTTCCTCCTGCTAATGTGCTAATCTGCTAATGTGCCGACTTGATTCTGCTCACATGAGCCGGAGTTAACTTGCTCACTCACGCCCCACCTTATTTTGGAGTCATTAGTTATACCTGAACTACGTCACTGACCCTCGCTCAATTATCTCAAATTGCCTAATTCAACTTCCCAAATACAACTCACTCACCCTGCCTACTCCATCGCGTGCCGGCTTTCGTCAACGCCAGCCTGGTCCTCCGGCAAGGATTGCCCACCTAGACAAGCTCTCCGAGATCAAGATCCAAGCCAGTTTTCCTGGTTTCCTCTTCCAATAAACTCCACCTAAAAACGAGCTGAGTCCAAAACCGTTTTTCATTATCACTCTCATAATGTTCCCATGCGCTTCGAGAATTGATCGAGTTTTTCTTGGCCGTTCAAATTAATATTTACATTCAACCACCCAACGGCGTAAGAGAAAACCCGACACTGGTGCATTGGCCGGGAAATCTCGTCAAAATAAAAACTCAACTCGAAGTGTTTGAGAGATTGTGAGAGGATAATGTTGGCGTATCATTGTAGTGATAAATTTTCCCATGTCGTGGTAGTTTGAGAAATTTCCTGTGGAGTTTGTCCGTGCTAATATCTCTCTGAGCAGCTCTAACAAAGTTTTTTTTCAGCGTCAGCGCTATCCTGTCCTTGTTTGTTTGTTTTATGTGCCTCAGTAGGTAGGGAGAATATTTTTTATTTCCGTGCTGTGCATTTATTTCTGACTACCGTAAAAATCTTCGCTTCCATTCTCTCTCTTTCCGTTTTCTTCAACGATTATTGATTGATTGAGTAGGTAGAAAAATAATTTTTCTCACCTGCTTTATTTTCGTGCCTACGCAAATTGCCGCATACCGCAAAAATTTTTCTCGTTTACAATTTCATATTTCCTTCCTTCTGTTTCAACTCTATCTGAATGATTGAGTAGGTAAAGAATTAACGCAAACCCTTGCTACTTAATCCCAAGTCATAGGCACTGATATCTTAATTGCGCATCCCCAAAAGAGATTGCTAGCATGCCTGACTCAGATAATGAAGATCGAGCACACACAAGTCCCATTAGGCTCCCGCCCTTTATTCCGGAGGACGCTCACACCTGGTTCCAGCAGTGTGAAGCAGTATTTAGGTACCATAAAATAAGTAATGAGATAGACAAATTCTATGCTCTTGTGAGCGCCGCGCCCACAAAACTACTAAATAACTCTAACGACATCTTAGAAAACCCTCCAGATCGCAATCCTTACGGAATCTTGAAAGGCAAAATCTTGGCAAGGCTTCAGATGTCCGATGCGGACAAATTCCGAAGTCTTGTAGACGCCTCAGCAATTCCATCTGTCTCTGTTTCCTTCTCTCCCTCTTCGCTAGTTAAAGAGCTGCGGAAACTCGCTACGGGTGTTGCCGTAGCTGAGGGATTTCTGAAGGAAGTTTTCATGACTAAGCTTCCACCTAACGTTCGTCCTTTTCTATCCTTAGCAGGGCCCGAGCAAACGTTAGAAAAATTAGCGGAAGCCGCAGAGACGGTGATCCGAAATATTAATTTGCCACGAGAACCACAAGTTGCTTCCCTGAATGTAGGAGCTACAACTTTTAGCCCGCCAAATACGGCGCAAAATCAATCCTCAGCCACAATAGATAAGCTGCAGCAGGACATCGCTGAAATAAAGCAAGCTCTCCAAAATTTTCAAATAGGTCAAAGTGTGGCTCACATTCAGCAAGGCCCAGGGAGATTCCAAAGCCACCAAAATGCCTACGACTATCCCTCTGACTATCACCCTAACTATTCTTCTCCTCCTCCTCAACGCTTTGATAGAGGTAGATCTTATGATAGGTCAAATCAAGACCGGCGCTTCAGGTCGCGCTCTCGTGATGCTAGTAGCAATTTATGCTGGTACCACATGAAATTTGGTGACCAAGCTCGCAAATGCGCCTCTAGATACTGTCCTCGTTATACCGAAATGACTTCGGGAAACGCCAACAGCGACGCATAGTAGCGAGTACTGCGTTGCCTCATTCCCAGACTACTCGCCTCTTGACCATTCACGATCCCGTCACCAAGTATCGATTTTTAATCGATACTGGATCCAGTGTATCAATTATCCCAGCCACGGCAAAAGATAAAAATAACCCATTGTTGGCGACATTACGCGCCGCAAATGGCACGCCAATAGCGTGTTACGGTGAAAGAATTTTAGAGTGCGGTCTGGGATTGAGGCGATCTTTCCGCTTCACCTTCTTAATCGCGGACGTCCAAGAGCCTATCATTGGCGCGGATTTCCTAGAGAAGTATGGGATTATTGTAGATGTTAAAAACCGTAGAATTAGGGACGAGGAGACACAGATCTCAATTCCCGCTTGTAGCATAACTAGAGCTAATGTCTTGCATTCTTTCTCTATTGCCTTAAAGGAAGAGTGCATGTTTGAGCAATTACTAAAAGATTTTCCTGCATTAACAAATTCTAACTTAGTTTCTACAAAAATGCAAGCCAGCACAAAGCACTTCATAGAGACGCAAGGTCCGCCAGTTTTCTCCCGTGCTAGGCGACTGCCGCCTGATCGATTGGCGTTAGCTAAGAAAGAATTCGCTAGGATGCTCGAAAGTGGCATCATTCGCACTTCCAAAAGCCCTTGGGCTAGCCCTCTTTTGCTAGTACCCAAGGCTAACGGTGAATTCAGACCGTGCGGGGACTTCCGCAGGTTGAACGCCGTTACTTTACCTGATCGATATCCTATCCCCTACCTTCACGATTTCAGTGCAAATTTAGAGGGAGCACAAATTTTCTCTAAGATAGACCTGCAGTCTGCCTTTCATCAAATTCCCTTGGATGAGTCTGCGATTCCTAAGACCGCGGTAATCACTCCGTTTGGTCTCTTTGAATTCCTAAAAATGCCTTACGGCTTGAGGAACGCTCCTCAGACGTTCCAAAGGCACATGGCTGAAATTTTCTCTGATCTCACTTTCGCCTATGTCTATCTAGACGACATCCTAGTGGCATCCACAACCCCAGAGTTGCACAAAGACCATCTTAGGGTCGTTTTTCAAAGATTGTCCGACAATGGACTCCTCGTAAATCCTGCAAAATGTGAGCTCGGAAAGCCATCACTGATTTACTTAGGTCATGAAATCTCTAGCTTAGGTCTAAAACCTTTGCCTTCCAAAGTAGAAGTGATCAAAAACTTTCCTCTTCCACAGACCCAGAAGGAACTAAGAAGGTTCCTAGGTTCTGTTAACTTCTACCATCGTTTCATACGCAACTGTGCTCAAACTTTAGCGCCTTTGTCTGACCTCCTCGAACCGAAACGAAAAGGCAAATCTATTGAGGTAAAATGGACGGAAGAAGCGCGCACAGCTTTTGATACAATCAAACACAAGTTAGCTTCCGCGACTGAACTATCCTATCCTATTGCTAATGCTGATTTCAGCCTAGTTGTGGACGCATCCAGTACCGCCGTAGGTGCTGTGTTGCAACAGCAAGTAGGTACTAATATCTCTCCTCTTGCTTTCTTTTCCAAAAAGCTGTCGCCCACTGAGCGTGGTTATAGCGCGTTCGGTAGGGAACTTCTTGCTATCTACTTATCTGTGAGACACTTTCGCTATGCTCTAGAGGCGAGGGAGTTTGTGATCTACACAGATCACAAACCTCTGACCTCCGCGATCAAAATGCCTTCTGAAAGACATTCCCCTAGGGAAGCTCGACACTTGTCGTTTATAAGTCAGTTTACCACTGACATCCGCTTCATCAAAGGTCTCGACAATACTGTAGCTGACTGTCTCTCTAGAATTAATTCTGTCCAAACCAGTGGTGAAATCACCTTCGGCAACATTGAAAGAGCTCAGAAGGAGGATCCTGAACTTCAGGACCTTCTCAAACCTTCTAACACTTCCCCTCCAAAACTAACCTTGGTTGACGGCGTGTACCGTGATGCCGAGCGACCTTCTCGTTTGTATCTTCCTGCGACTCTCCGCAGAGTAGCTATTCTCCACTACCACTCTCTTTCACACCCTGGTATTAACCGTACAGTGCGTTTGATTTCTGATCGTTTCGTCTGGCCAGCGATGCGTAAGGAGGTCAAGCAAATGGTGCAAAATTGCCATGCGTGTCAGAGTAGTAAGGTGGTGAAACATAATCGTGCGGCGCTGCAGAGTTGTGCATTCACAGGTCACAAGTTTGACTCTGTACACCTAGATTTGGTGGGTCCTTTGCCGTTATCGCGCGGTTATTCTTATTTGTTGACCATCATCGATAGGTTCACGCGTTGGGTTGAGGCTGTCCCTCTTCCTGATACACAAACTGAGACTGTAGCGCGCGCTTTCTTATCAAACTGGATCTCTAGATTTGGGGTTCCCTTAAGTGTCACACATGACCGGGGATCACAATTCACCTCCAAATTCTGGAGTGAGCTTAGCACCGCCCTAGGGTGCGCAAATACCTCAACTACAGCGTACCATCCGCAGTCAAATGGACTTATTGAAAGAGTCCACAGAGACCTCAAGGCTGCCTTGCGCTGCCTTAATTGCAGTCACGATTGGACTGATAGACTTCCAGTAGTACTACTTAGCATCCGAAATTTACACAGACAAGATCAGCAGTGCACAGCGGCTGAAATGTTGTACGGGAAGACGCTTCGTCTCCCCGGCGACATTGTTGACCCAAAACCTTTGCCTGAATTTTCATCCGTTGACCGTTCCGCTTATGTAACCTGTCTCAAAGACTGCATGCGTAGGATCGAGTATGTGGCTCCACGAATGCCTCAGACTCAGGACAGACTAGATTCTGCCCTGCAAGACTGCACACATGTGTATGTCCGCAATGATGCTATAAAACCTACACTCACGCGCCCTTATGATGGCCCATTCAAAGTACTTAAACGCAAGCAAAAATACTTCATCATCGAACGATTCGGTTCACACGACCCTGTGAGCATTGATCGATTAAAAGTCGCATACACTTCTGATCATAGTGTAACTCATAACTCATCCTCCTCTCCGCAGATTTCTCCTTCCACTGAGACTCGATCATATCTACCATCTCAGCTTCCTCAGTTGGCTGCCTTGCTGCCTAGTCAACTTGAGTGTAACCCTTTCTACGTGTCTGCATTTTCAAACCCTATCTCTAACCCTGTCGTAGATTTTAACTCTAGTCCTCTTACTGACACAGCGACAAGTCTGGAGAGACCAGACGAGCCCGCTGCAGTAACTCCTGTTCCTAGGACTCTTGCCGACCTAAACTTGCAGACCCGTTTGGTGAAACTTCCCCGCTCAGTATCATTTGCCAATTGCCGAACTCGGCAGGGTCGTGTAGTTCGCCCTCCTTCCCGCTACAGATGATTGCAGCGGGTAGACCTTTCGGTCTGCGCCTTGGGGGGTAATGTAGCATACCGCTACATAAGCGTAAAAATTAGAAATTTGCTATTCATACTTAAATAAATTAATTAGTAGCATTAAAAATATTACTCTAATTTATTATTAAGTATTTTCTACTTCTAATTCGTAATCATTGAAGTTTTTGTGTAAATGCATGAAATAATAAAAATAACACTTGACATTTTTCGAGAGAGAAGCCCTCTGGTGGCAACACTGCGCAGTTGCGCGTCTCTTCTTTCAAACAGCCACTCTTACCTTGGCGTCCTACTTTGGCAGTGTTACAGCAAATTCTCGTGAGTTTAAATGCGTTAGGAAATTATCGTGTTCCTTTTCGTCGTGTCAGTGAGTATTAATAAGTGACAGTGCAGTGTTATAAAGTTACGTAGTTATGCGTGGGAATATGGATGTAGCATGTTTTTCATTCAGTGCTTTGTTTGTCTTTTCTCAACGTGACTTAGCGTAAAGATATTGCGCCAGATGTGCATTGCATTTTCCGTGTCATGATTTTATTATCAAAGCATAATCATGCTCGTTCTTTTTCTTTTCGATAATCTACCAATCTACGATAATCTCTGCTTGGAATTAACGCGGCGAAATTTGCCGGCGTTCGTTCGATAGCGTCTTTGTGTAATGGCGGAACCTCACACCGTCGTCTCTTGTCACTACTCTGTGATTATAAATACTATAGGCATATGTTATAGTAGCATTTATTCTTTTTTTACAAACCGTCTTGCAGTAGTTTAAATTACGAAAAGTATTCATGCCTATGCTTGATAAATTTTGGAATTTCATTTCTTAATTCCATATCCTTGCAAACCTTTACGTAAACGCCTTATTTCAATAGAGAAACATTTCAATGAAATTTAATTTAACTCATCGCATTCTTGTGACAAAACACCCACTACTATCTGCCTATCTTAAGTGTGTGCAAATTGCTGGCGGCTCTGGCTGAGGCCGACGCGTATAGTCGCCGGCTAAATCGCCACACGGAACTTTCATCCTTTCGTGTTTTCCTTCTTCGCGTATTTTCCGCCTGTGAAATCAACGTTTAGGATTTATATCCATGAACTTAGGATTTTTATGTGTTTTTTTTACTGCTTTCAAAAGTGCAGTCACTTGATATTTTCACCATTTTCCGTAGATCTCGTGTTTACTTGCCCGTAGTCTCGGTAAGGAATCACGATCTTTATTCTTGGAAATTCTTAAAACCTAATACTCAGATTTTTAAAGCCAGAGGCATTAGTGATTGAACAATTTATTTATTGATTAAATCTGTTACAATCTGTCAACCAAAAATCTGTCCTATCTCTTTTGAGTTGCCAAAAGTGAGAATCCTAATGTAGCTGGAGTCAAAACTGTAGGAGTTTCTCGGATTTCTCCGTGTGGGAAGAGTTGTCATTATAATTTGGATTGTCAGTGGTGGAATGCCTTGATGTCTCTCCTGGAATGTTTCATCCAGCGTCTTGGACTCCTGTGCAGGACCTCTACATCATCGCCATACACGCAACACTCACAGTTTTGAATCTCCCTGGGTTTCCTGAGCGCCATGCTAAACGCTATTCTTACATAAGCAGTGACTAAACTTGCTCCCACTAATATGAGCACGTCACTTAACTTCCTCCTGCTAATGTGCTAATCTGCTAATGTGCCGACTTGATTCTGCTCACATGAGCCGGAGTTAACTTGCTCACTCACGCCCCACCTTATTTTGGAGTCATTAGTTATACCTGAACTACGTCACTGACCCTCGCTCAATTATCTCAAATTGCCTAATTCAACTTCCCAAATACAACTCACTCACCCTGCCTACTCCATCGCGTGCCGGCTTTCGTCAACACCAGCCTGGTCCTCCGGCAAGGATTGCCCACCTAGACAAGCTCTCCGAGATCAAGATCCAAGCCAGTTTTCCTGGTTTCCTCTTCCAATAAACTCCACCTAAAAACGAGCTGAGTCCAAAACCGTTTTTCATTATCACTCTCATAATGTTCCCATGCGCTTCGAGAATTGATCGAGTTTTTCTTGGCCGTTCAAATTAATATTTACATTCAACCACCCAACGGCGTAAGAGAAAACCCGACAAGCACACGATTTACCTGAACCACTCGTCATAGCCGTGTGGTTTCAGGACTTGCCTGCGTGATTGCAACGAGGGTTCGAATCCCGGCGCTGGATGGCGATTTACTCTGTTGGAAATAGGGGGAAAATTCCAAACACAATTCCCCACTCAACCCAGGTGTCTGAAATGGGTACCGGTCTTGACCGGGGGAAAGTGTCATGGTGTCTTGGTGTTTGTTATAAGGCACTTGAAAAACCAATGTTCAAGGTGATATGTATCAGTCTCGATTGGAAATAAAGCATCCGTAGATACCGCAGTTTGCTTGTTTGATTTGTTTACAAAATGGAATTCGAAGTTAAGCTGAAACGGAGACGTAAAAATTAGAACAGGAAGTAGACAACGCAGTACATGTTTTGTAGCTATATATTCTAAAATATTATATAAAACAATTGCACCGATGAAACTTCAGCTTTACGACTATGCAACAAAAAATTTGGTTGACAACTACGGACAATTTAATAAGATTAAAAATGAAAAAGTTTTTTCTTAGCTTTTCAGAAATTGTTCACTATACGAAAAAATTGTGATGTATGTAATAATTAGTTTCACATTACTTTATAATGAATTCACATATAAAAAAAATTTACTCTAAAATAAACTTACGCGTAATAGAATTTCTATTTCGCGTAGAGTTCTCAGCAAAACAGGGTGCAGCAACTCGGCATTTCTTCTCGAGGGCAAAAGAGAAAAGCAAGCCTATTCCCAACTCAGAGTTATTAATAGGTAAAGGCACGACTTTGAGGTGACTCACCTCACGTTTAACCCCACGGTTACATTTCAGAAAAACGCAGAAGATGACACACAAAATCATCCCCAGAAAAAACCGCTTTATTTTACTGAAAACAAGTTTTTCTCTGATATCCCGCTACATTGTGAATCAACAGTTCCTCAATAACCCCCCACCGTTATACCAACACAAGCATAGTTGTAACTTAATTCATGAAGCGTGAGCGGAGTAACACTATGGTCTGAAAGGGCTTTGGTATAGTTCCTTGCAAATTCATAAGCGACAGACTAGTATGGTGACTTTTAAATAATAATAATAATAAATCAGTTAACGACAGCTTCGGTAATAAACTATTTAGCTGTCGCTTTGGCATTCAGGCCAAAGTTGAACCACAACAATACAAGTTCACCAATATTTCAGATTACATTACATCGCATAGTATACACAAAATACATTTCCAGGTTCCACAGATCACCTCTACCATATGCAAGTCACAATCGATCCTTGGTATTACAATCCACCACTTCAAGTACACCTGAACCCTTTGGGCAGCCCGACCCCTATGGGGGTTTCAGCTGCCCACCCATTTATGGCCGGGCGCCTTACCCACGCTGAAACCCCCGGGGTATCAACATAGCGCGCCCGGCCATATTGCTCGTTCATCGTCTATACTGCCAAAATCAGAGACATCCTCCGCTGAAGCAATGAGTGTAGTTTGAGGAATTACATTGCATTATTCCACAAACTTGGCTAGTGACCATTACAAATAACCGTTTGGTACAATAAGATTGACTCCGCTCTTTTCCATTTGTTCTTATAAATTGCCAAATACATTTACTTCTTTCACAAATTCTAGAACTTTGTGAATAGGTCCACCGTCAAATAACAGCTTAGCCACACTGACGCTTCCTCCAGTGACTGGTCGAAGTACTCTGTCTCTTGTTTGCTGTAGCGCAACACACTCCACCAAAAGATGCTTCACTGTCAAGACTGCTACTCCACACCATCCGCATAAAGGTCTCTGTCCAAGAGCTTCCGGGTCCAAGAGGTAGCTGTGGGTTAGTGCCGTGTGGTTCAGTCGCAGCCTGTTGATGGCGACTTCTTCTTGGCGATTTACCTTACAGCCCCTCGTCTTCCATCTTCCGGGACATGTTTTTATTGCTCTGACGATTCTACACGCCTCTTGCCATTCACAATTCCAGATCTCGTATGATCGCTTCCTTATTACAGGGAACCAATCTCGGTACGGAATCAACACAAATTCGGCTGGTCTCAATGCTGCAGCCCTTGCAGCCTGGTCTGCACGCTCATTCTCGGTGACACCCACATGCGCTGGGACCCAGCTGATCGTGATGTTCTTGCCCTCTTCAATGATTTGATGCATCTCTAGCATTATCTTCTTTATAAGTTCATTGTTTTCTGCATAGTGGTCGATTGCTTGTATGGAGCTCATGGAGTCGCTGCATATCACAAAGTTGCGAGAGGGTGTTTCTTTTATTATACTTATAGCGAGCCTGATAGCGTGTAGTTCTGCTGTCATGATGCTTGCAACAACTGGCAAAGAGAGAGTTTTGAGGAGAGTTCCCATTACTGCTGCTGCTCCAACTCCTGTCGGAGACTTGGAGCCATCTGTGTAAATGATCTTACAGTTCCCAAATTCACTGATATTTTCTTGATGGATGTGCTTCATTACAGATGACATCATTTCCGTTTTCTTCCAGTCTGCCATGTGCTGCTCAATTTTAGGTCTCTGTAGCTTCCATGAATAGTACTTAGGTGTGAAGGAGGGTTGCACTGGTTGTGTAGGAATGTTATACTCGGTGATGATCTGGCGAAGTCTCTGGATAATCGGTTCTGAGAGACATTTACGGCTTGTAAAAAATAATTCCAGGTTTGAGTTATTGATGCAACTATATGCTGGATTCAGGAAATGGCACTTGAGTTTAAAGTAATATCTAAGCAGCAAATCTTTCCTTCGCAGGTCTAAACTAGGCTCATTGCAGATGACATGCAGGTCCGCTATCGGTGTTGTCTTGAACGCCCCTGTGCTTATGCGCATTGCCTCGTTCGCCACAACATCTAGTTCTCGCAACGCCGTTTTGCTCGCAGAGCCATATACTATACAGCCATAGTCTATCTTGGAGCGGATGAGCGATCGATACAACCGCATCAGGACTTCCTGATCTGCGCCCCACGTGTAGGAAGAGACTGATTTCATTAAATTTAAATCCTTACTGCATTTGGCTTTAACCTTGTGGATATGGGTGATCCAATTGAGTTTCTGGTCCCAATGGAGTCCGAGAAATTTTGTGCTATCAACCATGGGAATAGTGTTGTCCCCCAATTTTAACGTTGGAATGAGCATAGGTTCCTTTCTTCTGTAGAACTGCATTGCTGTAGTCTTTGTAGGCGAGAATCTGAATCCGTTGTACTTGGCCCAATGAGTAACTCGGTCTATTGCTGACTGCAAGGTTCGTTGAATTTTGATGCTGTCGTAGTCGGCGTACGCAATGAGAAGGTCGTCCACAAACAAGGAACTGAAAATGTCCTCCGGGATTTCCTCTGCCAATGAATTTATTTTGATAGCGAACAGAGTCACACTCAATGTACTACCCTGTGGTGTTCCTGTAGCAAGCTCAGTTGAAGAGGACGTTACATCTTGCACTCTCACACGAAATGTCCGGTCCTTCAGAAATTCTCCCACAAATTTCGGTAATCTTCCCCTCAAGCCGGCAGCTGCAAGATCTCTTATTATTCCGTAGCGCCAAGTTGTGTCGTATGCTTTCTCTAAATCAAAAAATACCGCCATAACAGTTTTATCACAGGCCAACGCCTTCCTTATGTACGTATCAAATCTCACGAGATGATCTATCGTCGCTCGATTTTTCCTGAAGCCACATTGAATGTTAGTTAGTATTTTATTATTTTCGAGATATTCCATTAGTCTTCTATTTATCATTTTTTCATAGGTTTTACATAGACAACTGGTCAATGAAATGGGTCTATAGTTAATCGGGTTGCTGTGGTCCTTGCCAGGTTTTGGGATTGGGATTACAATTGCCTCCTTCCACGGTCGAAAGACATATTCTTTAACCCACAGCATGTTGTATACTTTCAGTAAGTAGTGTTGCGCGTTGTCTGGCAGGTTCTTGATCATGAGGTTACTGACGTTGTCTGGTCCGGGTGCTGTAACTCTATTGCTCCTGATGGCCGATGTTAATTCCTGCATGGTGAAGAGCTCGTTGTAGGGTTCACTGTTGTCACTCATGAGGTTGATTGGAGTTTGTTCTGTCAGTTGTTTGTACAATTTAAATTCGTCCGAGTAGTTAATGTCGCTGGATACGGTTTTGAATGTTTCTGCTAATTTTTCTGCTATTTCACTCACAGAAAAGGATTGAGCATCTCCATCATCAAGTATTTTTATTTGCTTTTTTGCTCGGCCACGAATTCTGTTAACTTTGTCCCAGATGTTGCTGCTCGGTGTATTGGTGTTGAGAGTCGAGACGTACTCTCTCCAGCTGTTTTGTTTTGCCTCCCGGAATGTTTTCGCTGCAACCGCTCTCGCCCTCTTCCACTTCACCTTGTCTTCCATCTTCCCAGTCCTCTTATACAGCCTGTAACCCTTCTCTCTTTCTCGCCAAGCAGCTTTACACTCGGCCGTCCACCAAGGCTTACGAGGCCTGTCGAAAAAGTATCCGACCTTTGGCCAGAAAAAATACTTCAACAACCTGACGGGGTTGGGACCCTAATCCCCTTCAAAGTAGGCTCCTTGTGCTTCCACACACTTAGCCCACCGATCCTTCCACTGCCGGAAACACCTCTGGAAGTCTTCTTTTGGAATGGTGTTCAGCTCTGTCGTCGCGTTCCGCATTATCTCTTCTCTACTCTCAAAACGGGATCCTTTCAGTGGTGTCTTCAATTTTGGAAACAACCAGAAGTCGCAAGGAGCCAGGTCTGGAGAGTAGGGAGGTTGGCGAACGGTCGTAATTCCATGTTTGGCCAAGAAATTGCGGATCAAATGGGATGAATGTGCGGGCGCGTTGTCGTGATGCAAGTGCCAGTTGTTCGCAGTCCACATGTCTGGTCTTTTGCACCGAACTGCATCACGAAGTCGCCGGAGAACATCCTGATAGTACTCCTTTGTCACTGTTTGTCCTTCCGGTGCGTATTCGTGATGCACAATTCCACGGACATCAAAGAAAACAGTCAGCATCGAAGGAGTCAAACAGGCAATGCGACGATGGAGCTGAACACCATTCTAAAAAAAAACTACCAGAGGCGTTTCCAGCAGTGGAAGGATCGGTGGGCTAAGTGTGTGCAAGCACAAGGGGCATACTTTGAAGGGGATTAGGGTCCCAACTCCGACAGGTATTCGAAATATTTTTTCTGGCCAAAGGTCGGATACTTTTTAGACAGGCCTCGTAGCGTAGACACGTCGTCTTTTGTATCTAGGCACCCACTTCTCAGCAGCATGGGTGAATCTCGAGTATAGCTCCGTAATCGCAGCTTCCGGGTCTTCTGGCATTTCGAGATCTTGCACATTTTTCCAAATCTCATCCTGTCGGTACTGTTTCCAATTGCCCATCTTGAAATTCCATCCCTCAGTCTCATCGCGCCCGTCTGCCTGCCGTACTGATAAAGACAACGTTATCGGATAGTGGTCGCTGCTCAAGACGGAAGGGAGTACAGAGAACTGTATGTCTGGTGTAATGTCAGGGGAGGTTAGGGTAAGATCTATGGTTGTTCCTGAGATATGGGTTGGGGTGTTATCGTTAATTATATTGAAATTATGTGAAATGAAATTCTGCAGCACTCGTCCTCGTCTATCGATTGTATCATTTCCCCAGTCGCTATGATGGGCATTAAAATCCCCCATTATGACAGCTGGCTTTGGTAAGGTTTTCATTATCGTAAATACTTCTTCAAGGTTTGCATTTGATTTTGGTGGTAGATACACTGATGCGACCGTGATGACTTTGTACCGGCTTAGACATATTCTCACTGCTATTACTTGGACCGATGATTGGATTTGGATCTCCTGTGTGGGCAGCGATGAGTGGACATACAATGCTACTCCTCCGTGGAACCGGTGATTATAATGGCCTTGTTTGCAGTAACCGTTGTATCCCACAAGAGGTGATACGAAATCGTTACCATAAAAGGTCTCTTGCACCGCTAACACTGCAGGTTTAAAAGTATCCACGAGGTTAATGACGTCTTCTTTGGATGACGCCATACCCTGTACATTCCACTGAATGAATACAATCTCTTCTTGTGCCATTATTTCCACCTGCGCTTACTTTCTTCAAGTGTCCGTCGCTCAAGCTTTTTCCCTTCTTCTCTGCCCCTCGGCGATCTCCTCCGGTACTCTTCCCTTGGGGTTCCACGTCTCTGCCGTCCTGCTCTTTCTCTTGGTCTGAAACGATTTGCCCTTCTTAGTTCCTCCTCATAATTATCTCTGTCCATCTCTTCTGTTCCTCCTTGCGCTTTATGAGTATACTCATCAAAAATCTTTCTCGTCTCTCTTCTTCTGGATTCTCTCTCTTCCTCAGGTGCAGCTGTTACGCACTCAAGGTTGACTATTGTTGTGAAAAGTCTTCCTGTCTGGGGGCTTTCACAAACCACTTCCGTTCTCCTTGGCTCCTCCCCTTCACTCATGGACGACAGCCTACTCCTCCTCTCGTCCAGTTCATTGGTTTTTCCGACTTTCTTCCTGCTTTGCTGGTGTTCCGATGTTGTTTCCTGGTCTTCTTGACGGTTTCTCTTCTTGGTCGATACCTCTGTTTTATCTGGGTCGGTGCGTGTAGCGACTGCCTTAGCAAAGTTCATGGAAGAGTTGGGATGTCTGTGGTGGAATAACAGCCTGGCTTGGCCCTTGGAGACTCTTTCCCTGTTCTGAATCATCAGAATTTCTTCCTCGATTGCTCTGATCCTGCAAACTTTCGCACCAGCAATATGTTGCTCCCCGCAATGGTGACACTTGATTGCATCCGATTTGCAATCATCAATTCCGTGACCAACTGAACTGCATCTTGAGCAGATTTGTTCTCCTTGGCAGTACTTTATCCCATGACCGTATTCCTGACATTTCCTGCACAACATAGGTTTTGGTTTTATCTCATATACTTTAGATTTGGCTTGCTCCCCTGGTATGTCGATGTATTCTGGAATTATGGGCTGCCTGAATGACATTAGAATGGGCTTGGCTAATTGGTTTCGAGGCTTTATCCATGTTGCGGGAATCGCATCTTGCACACCGCAGTTTTCTAAAAGACCTTTTTTGAATTCTTCGAAGTTGCTTAAGTCGTACTCGTAAATGTATACAAGCCCCTTTTGGACGGCGAAGTTGAGATTCTCTTCTACGGAGACGGGTAATTGGTTCAGTTGATTCAGCTGCCTCATCCTTTGGCTCTGTGATGCATCACATACTTCCACTGTAAATACTGTCTTGTTGCGAGATCTGATTGCTTTAGGTTTGCTGCCAAGATGCTCGGAGATGCACCTTTCCAGGAGCCACGGCGTCATCTTCCGCCTGTGAGCTTCGTTCATCTTGCAGTCAAAGTGGGTGATAAATTTGTTAGATTGTTGTACTTGCTCGATTTCACTTGTACCTTCTCTAATTTGCTTTGCTCGTCTCATGGTCACTTTTTCCTTTTCTATTATCTCCAGCAAACTTCTTTCCTCCACTTCCCTCGCACACAAGATGCTCCCAGCAGAATGAGGGCCCTCGCAGTGAGGACACTTCAGTTGATCAGACGTGCAGTTCAGAGAGGTGTGCCCCACCTCAGCGCACTTCCTGCACACAGCTGAGGTGTTGCGACAGCGCTTGGCAGTGTGCCCATATGCTTGGCAGTTAAAGCACATCATCGGCTTGTTTTTGAATGGGTACACTTTGGTGTCTTGTCTTTCCCCTGGAATGTAAATGCTATATGGGACATTCGGTTGTCTGAAAGTTATAAGGAAGGCTTGGGTCTCCGGATATCTTGGCTTAATGAAGGTAGCTTTGGTAACTTCCACAACGTTGTATTGTTCTTGGAGTCCAGTCTTGAATTCTTCGGTATCCGTTATGTCAAAGTCGTTGATGTAGATGAGGCCAACTGAATGATTAAATCTGCTGTACTCAGCAGTCTGGCACGGTACACCCTCCACGCCTGTTAGGTCAACAATCCTCTCTGCTTGCTCTGCGCTTCGCACCTCCACCATCATCATTTCACGGCTCATACTGAAAATTCTCTTTGGCTTAGCGCCAGTTACTTCTTCAATGCTTTTAATGATGTCAAAAGGGTTCACTGTCTTCTTTCCAGTGTCGAACGTGACGGAGAAGTACCTAGGAAAGTACTTCTCCTCAGCAAGTGTTAAAGGGACATATTTCCTTCTCTCTTTTTTTGCAGCTTTCCTGTTATCCGGTCCTGGTACTTTTAAATTTGCTGGGGCGCCAGACTGAGCCGACAACACCGCTTTTTCTATTTCTGCCAACTGCTTCTCAATTTTCATTATCTCCGTGGCACTCAGGTCAGCAGGCATACTTTCCTCGTTTTCTTCACTAAGCCCATTGAGCATTGAATCTATTGCTTTTTTAATCCTTCTCTTAGTACTTGCAATCTGGCTTATTCGCTCCATCTCACCAACAGCGCCTCCTTTGGTTCCCTCGCTGCATAACCGATGTAAGTCTTCCTCTGATCCTCGTTGAGGACCCGCTGAATTCTCTTCACTCATTTTGAATTTTATTTGGGGCGGGTCCCCTTGATAAATCAAGGGGGCCGGGTTTTCTCACACTTCTAGCACAGAACAATTCAAGATAACCACACAAAACTAAAAATACAAGACCCAGATGTTAGTGGGCGCCCCCCACGTTGGTTCTACCCACTGACAACACTCCTATAAATAACCTGATGAACACTGTGTTGACAATTTACATAAAAACTATGTAATGAGTTACAACTCCAAATGGGTATAATAACAGTACCACCTCGGGAAGGTGTGGGTGGGCTGGAATACTTGTTATGAGCAAGTAATCCTTATCAAATCCTTGTCTGTAGACGGTTCCCTTTACGATACAAATAATGATAACACAATTCGGCACCAGTAAAACGTGGTAAAGGGAACAGTGAAAATTCCTTTAAAGTAATTAAATTCGATGAGCTTGCATTCTACTCCCCTTCTTTAGATAAAACTAGAAAAAGCCATTGAAATTGAAAACTAATGCGCTGTTAAAAATTGATAGATAAAAAAACGTTTCTTGTCACAACGCACCAACATGTAGTTAATTGCGTTAGAACAATTTACTAGCAACACGCTTTGGCGCTTGAACACTGCAAGTTAATGTGACAAGTCTGAGTGATGCAACGTACTGTCACATTTGGTGAATCAAATTATCCTTGAAGAATGCCAGGCAAAGTTGCAGTCAGAGTTTGCTGCGAAAACGTGCGTAAGTAGAATTAGTACCATTTACTATCACAGAGATCGTTGCGCTTGCCTCACAGTGGCAACGAACTCCCTTTGTTCACATGCAGCATACCACATATGGAAGGAAGCGGTGCTCCTAAATGATATAAAAATAGCCTCAGCATTCAAAGGCTTCTCAGATAAGAAGCAGCAACAATTCAATCCCATCTTTGGAATGAGCTTGTGTTTTTAAAGGATTCTAAAGTAATTCAAGCCTTCAAGGACTCTCAAGAAAAAACTCGTAAACGGCAGCTAACCATCCCCACCTTTGGAAAGAGGCGGTACTCCTAAATGATTTAAAAATAGCCTCAGCCTGCTAAGGTTTTTACGGAAAAAAATCGTAATTAGCAGCAAATCATCTCCACTTTTGGAAGGAAGCGGTGCTCCTGAAGGATTTAAAAATAGTCCCAGCCTTCAAAGGACTATGAGGAAAAGGACATAAAACAAGCAATTGAATTTGCGAGTCAGTGTTTTTTCCGTTCCTTCTTGTTGTCTGCCTTGGCGCTGTTGCGCCCGCCCTTCTTCCCTCCGCCTGCGCTCTTCTCCTTGGCGCCGCGGCTGTTGCTCAGCGGGTGCACCTCTGCAACAAGACCTGCACGTCACTCCATCTGACATTGCTCTACTCAACAGAAGCATTTTGCCAAATATGCAGTACTGGGTGGAAAATTCTGAAGTTTAAACTACTCTTGTCTTGTCTTTTTATAGTACTTGTGAGTCAAAAAAACCTGGGATTGCTCTGATCGGCAATCAATTTCCCAAATCTGTGCAACTAAGCTGAAAATTCAGTATTTTGGCCTAATGATTTTTTTCAGTAGTTTAACCTTGTCTTACACTGAACCTTATGGTACTTGTGAGTAAAAGTAAAGTCTGTGAAATGAGATTGTCATTATTTTTCTCGTTCTGATCATTGTCTCTTGGCGTGGTTGGTGTCTGACAGCACGGAACTTTGGTCGAGACCCAATACTGGACAACTCGGCTTGTCTCTGTCGTTGTATTTCGCTCTAGTAAGAATAAGTCTTCTGTTCTGGGTGCGCAGAGGTACCTTACTATGCTCTATACACCACCAGATGTTGTAAAATAAAGCTTTTTCTTTCGAGAAAGACTACTCAAACACTTTTTTCCCAAGTAGGTACAAATGACTCGACGACCCTCAATTTGTAACACTACTACCAACAATATGAGTGTATGAAGTTCTTTTAACTCCTCCGAGTACTCAAATAATCACTCTCAGTATCACAAGTCAATTTCAAAGTGTCTTTTTGCTACGACCATAACAGAAATAGAATAGGCCTTTTCTCTAGATTAATGACTTTCCACTAATAATGACGACATAACTGCTACCTTTTGATACGATTAGATTAGATTATTAGTTAGTTTAAGCCTCCCTCTCCGCAACAAAGGCTATATAAAGAGAGGACAAAGAAGGCTCCATTTAGTATGGAGTTAAGGAAACACGGAATCGATGCAGAAAGGGCACAGAAACAGAAAGCTAAGAAAGATCATGAAAAAAGAAAAAGTTGAAGAAAAAAGTAGTAGGTACTGAAAAACAGGATTGCAGTGAACCGAGAAAAAATGGTTCGTAACAAAACAAACACCTATGTTATTTTAACAAAAAGAAAACCTACCTAACCTTTAGCTTGGGCCCTCACAAAGTGCCCCTAGTAGCGCTAATTCCCATAGATATAACAGTTGTGTCCCCCTGAGGGATCCCTTTGGATACAAATAAATGTAGAAACCAGTGAATTTCATGTCTATCTCCTGAATTATTTCAAGCTTGTTAGTTTGAAATGAGCATCAGATGGAGATGCTTGGTTAAAATTAACACGTTCAGAATAACAGACACGAGAGAAGCAACACAACAAGCACAGCACGACGACCATACCGTCCACTGGTGCATTTTCGAGGGATATATCGAAAGTTTTGGGTCGTTTTTTCTTGGGCGAGGCGTTTTCCTTGGCGTCACTGGCGCCCCTCTTGTTGCCTGGGCCCGGTACTCCGTCGTCGGGGCCGCCATCAGGACCCCAGCCCTCCTCCGGCTCCTCGATGTCGGGCGTGATGGGCAGGTACAGCAGAGGTGGCTCCGCAGCGTTGTCGTCCTCGTCTGACGAGCAGAACGCTGCCACGGGCTCGATGTTCGTCACGTCCACCTGCGCTCATTAATTAATACTATATAATAAAGCGCCAGGTGCCTCATTTAATATATATATATAAATGTATGTATACATTTGTTTGTGCGTAATTTCTCTCATGTTATTACAATGGGAATCTCATTGAACACATATTTGATGGTGCATGAGTCTGTGATGCCCATAAGGAGGCTTAATGACCGTATGTGTGATACGATTTTCACCGGTGCACAAGTACAAGCATGTTTTAATCGTGGGCACTATTAGGATGGATATATTGTTCGGCATCCACATCTAGAAGACTTATTAAAGGAAAATATGTTTTGAATCCCGTCATTTTCGATGGGTTGTGTACACTACTGTAGTTTGAAAACAGAGCCTGAGGCGGAGACTGAGGCCAGCACCCTTTGTCAAAATAAAATATGACCATAACTTCAAAAGCACGCAAATGAGTAGGCATTCACTCACATCAACATCTTCCTCGCGCTTCTCTGTGCTGGCTTCAACACTGCGGTCCTCGTCGGTTTGGTCAAACTCGCTCTCGCGCTCCTCATACTCCACGTTCTCGTCAAGCTCCTTGAAGTCCGGAGCAAAGGCGGACCAGTTCTCGACTTGGTTCTGAGCCCACACGGAAACGACTCCGGAGGATATGGACGCCAGCAGCGGCCGGATAGGGTGCCACTGTGTGAAGCATAATTTCATCATAATTAAGGGATAGGGTGCCACTGTGTGGAGCAAAATTTCATCATAATTAGGGGATAGGGTGCCACTGTGTGGAGCAAAATTTCATCATAATTAAGGGATAGGGTGCCACTGTGTGGAGCAAAATTTCATCATAATTAGGGGATAGGGTGCCACTGTGTGGAGCAAAATTTCATCATAATTAAGGGATAGGGTGCCACTGTGTGAAGCATAATTTCATCATAATTAAGGGATAGGGTGCCACTGTGTGGAGCAAAATTTCATCATAATTAGGGGATAGGGTGCCACTGTGTGGAGCAAAATTTCATCATAATTAAGGGATAGGGTGCCACTGTGTGTAGCAAAATTTCATCATAATTAGGGGATAGGGTGCCACTGTGTGGAGCAAAATTTTATCATAATTAGGGGATAGGGTGCCACTGTGTGGAGCAAAATTTCATCATTACAAGGGGATAGGGTGCCACTGTGTGGAGCAAAATTTCATCATTACAAGGGGATAGGGTGCCAGTGTGTGGAGCAAAATTTCATCATTACTAGGGGATAGGGTGCCACTGTGTGGAGCAAAATTTCATCATTACAAGGGGATAGGGTGCCAGTGTGTGGAGCAAAATTTCATCATTACAAGGGGATAGGGTGCCACTGCGTGGAGCAAAATTTCATCATTACTAGGGGATAGGGTGCCACTGCGTGGAGCAAAATTTCATCATTACAAGGGGATAGGGTGCCACTGCGTGGAGCAAAATTTCATCATTACTAGGGGATAGGGTGCCATTGTGTGGGGCAAAATTTCATCATTACTAGGGGATAGGGTGCCATTGTGTGGGGCAAAATTTCATCATTACTAGGGGATAGGGTGCCACTGTGTGGAGCAAAATTTCATCATTACAAGGGGATAGGGTTCCACTGTGTGGAGCAAAATTTCATCATTACAAGGGGATAGGGTGCCACTGTGTGGAGCAAAATTTCATCATTACTAGGGGATAGGGTGCCACTGTGTGGAGCAAAATTTCATCATTACTAGGGGATAGGGTTCCACTGTGTGGAGCAAAATTTCATCATTACAAGGGGATAGGGTTCCACTGTGTGGAGCAAAATTTCATCATTACAAGGGGATAGGGTGCCACTGTGTGGAGCAAAATTTCATCATTACAAGGGGATAGGGTTCCACTGTGTGGAGCAAAATTTCATCATTACAAGGGGATAGGGTGCCAGTGTGTGGAGCAAAATTTCATCATTACAAGGGGATAGGGTGCCACTGTGTGGAGCAAAATTTCATCATTACAAGGGGATAGGGTGCCACTGTGTGGAGCAAAATTTCATCATTACAAGGGGATAGGGTGCCACTGTGTGGAGCAAAATTTCATCATTACTAGGGGATAGGGTGCCAGTGTGTGGGGCAAAATTTCATCATTACTAGGGGATAGGGTGCCAGTGTGTGGGGCAAAATTTCATCATTACTCAGGTGGAGGGGAATTTGATGAACTTTCGAGGAGCAGAGAAAGACCATGAAAGTTTGAATTCACCCCAGAGGGTTGGTGAAAATGAATTACCATTTCTATTGCTAGAAATTGCTGGTAAAAGTGATCCAAAATGAGGGTTGTCCAGGTACTTATGCTTCATCTAGTAAAAAGTTTTCACGCAACTCAAGGAGAAAGAGCAAGAATTACTTCAAAACATCTGGTGTGCCAAGAGGATTTGGATTTTTCTACACCAGAAAAATAAACTTTATTTTACCTAAGGTCAGAGATGTCTGGATCAGGTGTTAGCATTCAAACAAATATGCTAATATGCTTTGTCACACAATATGAATCTCATATTTACTCTCAGCATGGCGATAAATCATCATCACAAAACATTATTTGTAACAAACACTGAGCAGGAGAGAATAACGCTTATGAGGCTTCAATCCATGCATAAAATAATTAAAACAAAACCCCACCCGCTACATCATATACACCACTGGTTTCTTTGTACTTTTATTTAAAAATTCTGACAGCAAAATCAACATTAGGATATAAAAGTAATGAGGAACAGAGCACTGCAGAACTAGCAGCTAATTCAGAAAGTGATAAAGCCTTGGCTCTTCTTTTCTTAGCCTCGCATAACCCAGGCCTCACTAGTCCCACAAAGCCAAGACTCACTAAGTCATAACCCTACCCTCCTCCTCACAAAGCCAAAACTTACTAAATCATAAGCCCACTCTCACACTAGCCCCCTCTGCTCACCACAACATCGAGCAGCATCTCGCCCTTGGTGCCGTGCAGGATCTTAACGAGGTTACCCACGCTGCGCTCCCAGATGTACAGGCTGTGCTGCCGTGCCGAGCCTGCGCAGATATATTCTGCGTCACCTGCAAAAATGTTCATAAATTTGACATGGTAATTCCTCAAGATGATAGCTACTGGAATTAGGAAACGTGGGTGATTTTTGGGCTTTTCTCTTCCTGCCATAGACACGGTAAACTCTTACTGTAACTTTCATTGAATTTAAGGAGCGTGTTTGATTGGGGTGCTTCCCTCATGCTGTCCTTAGTAGTCTTGTTTCGAAGAGTGGAATGTTTCAAGTGAAGGAAGGGCTTGCTTTTTGTGCACAGAATTTGAGACGACTCATAGCCTAACGCTTTTTCACATTGGGAAGAGAGAATAAATTAGCAAAAATGCTCTTCCCTATCCAGGTGTGTGAAATGGATATTAGATCCGTTGAGAGTAGCTGTTATTGTCTCCTGGAGTTAATTAAAAAGCAATTGAAAATTAAGTGTTCAAGTTGATATGTTTACATTAACTTTATTTGAACAAAAACTTCTTTTTGTAAGAAGTTTGTAGCATTGCATTCCCATACGTGAGGTTAGTGGCATCTTTTATGCAAGATGAGCAGCTCAGACGTTATGTAATGTGACGGTAGCGATGTTTGTAAAATTGCTATCATTAGTTCACTGCAACGTCCTAGTGGGAGTTCCTTAGCTCAAACTCACAAAAAAAAGAGTTGCACATATTTCAAACCTCTAGCTCGTTCTGCTAATTTAACTTACGTAATTATTTCGAAACTTTGCACAATTGCTTGTGTACTGAAGGCATAATTCACATCAAGAGCCACTGACCCGCACTCAGTCTTGTTGTGCGCAGTTACAAGTAGTTCTGCTTGTTCAGTTTAAGTAATTATTTTAGAATTTTGAAATACAAAACATTTAAAAAATTATTAGCTAAGAAATTGCCATGCTTCCTTGAAAAAAAAGTCAGCTACATTAATTGCCTAGCAAATAATATTAAATTTCTTAGCGTACAATTTTTTGACATTATGCAGTTAATGGGTTTATGCTGGTGTACTGAACACATGATGCACCTCATGAGCCACTGGACCTGCACTCAGCTTGATTACGTAGCAGTTTCGTTGTGAGTGGAAACGAGGCACGCGCAAGTGGCGAGGAAAACTCCACAGACAGCATGATAAATAGGACAGAAAAGCCAGTGAAATGAACACGAATTTCTTGCCTGAAACTTTTGTCTCAAATGGACTGCGTGGCCACTGTACGTAAATGACTGTTTCAAATGTAGTTATAATTGTCAGCCATTTTTTCCTAGAGAAGGCAAGGTGTGAAGAGGTGGATGGGCTTACACATTTGTGTCAGGAATCAACCAAAACGAGCTTTTGGCTCATCTCCTCACGTTAGTTTGCATGCTCTCAAAGAATAAGAAGAAACACGATTTGTGCATCATTTTACCAGTGCACTCAGGGCTTCTAATCAGTATAATGAAGAAAGATGACCTTGATCGAATCGGATTAGATTACAAGGCAAACTATGTCAGAGCGAGAATAAATTACATCATAAACGTAAAACCCACGGGAAATTTATACCACGTAGTAAGATGTACTCTCAGCAAAATTTACACATAAATATTTTCATCACAGATTTCAACTCAATTCATTTTGTTACCTCATTACACCGACTTCAAGAGAAGTAAGAACTAGAAAGATAATATCATAAAACAGAACAAAATTCTTCTGATAACTTACACACTTCAATTTAGGTAGCAGTACCACCACTGACTTTATGATGATAGCAAAAACAGGCCAATTAATGGGAGCTGTGAGGAAGAATTCTGCCAGCACTCACCTGAGAAGCAGCACTTCTTCCACAAGGTCTTGTTGACGAGGTCCTGCAGCCTTTGTGAGGGCTCAGGCTCTCCATCAACGCCCGCCCTGAGCAGGTCGGTGGCGTTGTAGACCCGAATAACGCGGTCACCGCAGTTGACCAGCATGTACTCCGTGCGCCGGGCGAACTCGATGCTCTTTACTGCCACTGAAGATGTTGCTTGTCCGATACGGAACGACGCTTTAATCTCCAAGTCCGGGCATGACAGCACCAGTACTTTGCCCTTGCTGTTGCCTGCATTGGTGAAATTATGTGAACGTACACACCGAAATGATGGCACCAGTACTTTGCTCTTGCTGTTGGCCTGTCGTCTGCATTGGTGAAATCATGTGAATACACACATCTAAATGACAGCACTAGCACTTTGCCTTTGCAGTCGTCAGCACTGATGAAAAAATTGGTATTCGTGTTACTGGCTTTAGCTCTCATATGTTTATGTATTCAAATTAGATTCCAAGTTAGCCTAAGCCTAACTACAACAACAAAGGTGTAACAAAGGCAGGAGGAATGAAGGCACCATTTAGTATGGAATTAAGGGAATGCAGAATCTATGCACAAGGTGTGTCCCTCTGCAAGAACCCCTAAACATAGAAACACAAAATTGAGAAAGAAATTCATGAGACATGAAAAAAATCAAAGAAATTAGTAATGCTTAAAACAGGACAGCAGTGAACAGAAAAAAATGGTCCGTAAGAACAGAAGAAAATTATTTTATTTCAACAAAAGGAAGGTCTACCTAACTAACTTTTATCTCGGGACCTCACATTTCCCCCACTGGGAGTGCAAATTCACATAGATACAATAGTTGTATCCTCCTAAGAGTGAGTCATTGATTATCTGTTCAATAAATTTAACACATTAAAACGTAAGTAGGGTTTCTTCGTTGGTCTAGCTTGCTGGTGAAGTTTTTAAATCTTAATTCCTAGCTTCTTTGTCTCTTGTGGGCACATCGTTTGAGGAGTTAAAAATTAAGTTCTCTTGACGGCTGGTTTACTTTTGAATAGACTTGCCCTTACAAATACACTATTAATTGTTTCGTTCCATTCCTGTAGTTACTTTCCACTGTTTTGAGTTGAGTGTTTTGGTAACCAGTCTTTTCCACATGTGGTTGCCACGCCTATCAAAGGACGCAACAAGGGAACACAACACTAGGCACCCACCACAATATATATGGTTGCCACGCCTATCAAAGGACGCAACAAGGGAACACAACACTAGGCACCCACCACAATATATATGGTTGCCACGCCTATCAAAGGACGCAACAAGGGAACACAACACTAGGCACCCACCACAATATCTGTGGTTGCCCCGCCTATCAAAGGACACAACAAGGGAACACAACACTAGGCACCCACCACAATATCTGTGGTTGCCCCGCCTATCAAAGGACACAACAAGGGAACACAACACTAGGCACCCACCACAATATCTGTGGTTGCCCCGCCTATCAAAGGACACAACAAGGGAACACAACACTAGGCACCCACCACAATATATGTGGTTGCCCCGCCTATCAAAGGATGCAACAAGGGAACACAACACTAGGCACCCACCACAATATATGTGGTTGCCCCGCCTATCAAAGGACACAACAAGGGAACACAACACTAGGCACCCACCACAATATATGTGGTTGCCCCGCCTATCAAAGGACACAACAAGGGAACACAACACTACGCACCCACCACAATATATGTGGTTGCCCCGCCTATCAAAGGACACAACAAGGGAACACAACACTAGGCACCCACCACAATATATGTGGTTGCCCCGCCTATCAAAGGACACAACAAGGGAACACAACACTAGGCACCCACCACAATATATGTGGTTGCCCCGCCTATCAAAGGACACAACAAGGGAACACAACACTACGCACCCACCACAATATATGTGGTTGCCCCGCCTATCAAAGGACACAACAAGGGAACACAACACTAGGCACCCACCACAATATATGTGGTTGCCCCGCCTATCAAAGGATGCAACAAGGGAACACAACACTACGCACCCACCACAATATATGTGGTTGCCCCGCCTATCAAAGGATGCAACAAGGGAACACAACACTACGCACCCACCACAATATATGTGGTTGCCCCGCCTATCAAAGGATGCAACAAGGGAACACAACACTACGCACCCACCACAATATATGTGGTTGCCCCGCCTATCAAAGGACACAACAAGGGAACACAACACTAGGCACCCACCACAACATATGTGGTTGCCCCGCCTATCAAAGGATGCAACAAGGGAACACAACACTAGGCACCCACCACAATATATGTGGTTGCCCCGCCTATCAAAGGATGCAACAAGGGAACACAACACTAGGCACCCACCACAATATCTGTGGTTGCCCCGCCTATCAAAGGACGCAACAAGGGAACACAACACTACGCACCCACCACAATATATGTGGTTGCCCCGCCTATCAAAGGACACAACAAGGGAACACAACACTAGGCACCCACCACAATATATGTGGTTGCCCCGCCTATCAAAGGACACAACAAGGGAACACAACACTAGGCACCCACCACAATATATGTGGTTGCCCCGCCTATCAAAGGATGCAACAAGGGAACACAACACTACGCACCCACCACAATATATGTGGTTGCCCCGCCTATCAAAGGATGCAACAAGGGAACACAACACTACGCACCCACCACAATATATGTGGTTGCCCCGCCTATCAAAGGATGCAACAAGGGAACACAACACTACGCACCCACCACAATATATGTGGTTGCCCCGCCTATCAAAGGACACAACAAGGGAACACAACACTAGGCACCCACCACAACATATGTGGTTGCCCCGCCTATCAAAGGATGCAACAAGGGAACACAACACTAGGCACCCACCACAATATATGTGGTTGCCCCGCCTATCAAAGGATGCAACAAGGGAACACAACACTAGGCACCCACCACAATATCTGTGGTTGCCCCGCCTATCAAAGGACGCAACAAGGGAACACAACACTACGCACCCACCACAATATATGTGGTTGCCCCGCCTATCAAAGGACACAACAAGGGAACACAACACTAGGCACCCACCACAATATATGTGGTTGCCCCGCCTATCAAAGGACACAACAAGGGAACACAACACTACGCACCCACCACAATATATGTGGTTGCCCCGCCTATCAAAGGACACAACAAGGGAACACAACACTACGCACCCACCACAATATATGTGGTTGCCCCGCCTATCAAAGGATGCAACAAGGGAACACAACACTACGCACCCACCACAATATATGTGGTTGCCCCGCCTATCAAAGGACACAACAAGGGAACACAACACTACGCACCCACCACAATATATGTGGTTGCCCCGCCTATCAAAGGATGCAACTAGGGAACACAACACTACGCACCCACCACAATATATGTGGTTGCCCCGCCTATCAAAGGACACAACAAGGGAACACAACACTACGCACCCACCACAATATATGTGGTTGCCCCGCCTATCAAAGGACACAACAAGGGAACACAACACTAGGCACCCACCACAATATATGTGGTTGCCCCGCCTATCAAAGGATGCAACAAGGGAACACAACACTACGCACCCACCACAATATATGTGGTTGCACCGCCTATCAAAGGATGCAACAAGGGAACACAACACTACGCACCCACCACAATATATGTGGTTGCCCCGCCTATCAAAGGATGCAACAAGGGAACACAACACTACGCACCCACCATAATATATGTGGTTGCCCCGCCTATCAAAGGATGCAACAAGGGAACACAACACTAGGCACCCACCACAATATATGTGGTTGCCCCGCCTATCAAAGAATGCAACAAGGGAACACAACACTACGCACCCACCACAATATATGTGGTTGCCCCGCCTATCAAAGGACACAACAAGGGAACACAACACTACGCACCCACCACAATATATGTGGTTGCCCCGCCTATCAAAGGACGCAACAAGGGAACACAACACTACGCACCCACCACAATATATGTGGTTGCCCCGCCTATCAAAGGACACAACAAGGGAACACAACACTAGGCACCCACCACAATATATGTGGTTGCCCCGCCTATCAAAGGATGCAACAAGGGAACACAACACTAGGCACCCACCACAATATATGTGGTTGCCCCGCCTATCAAAGGATGCAACAAGGGAACACAACACTACGCACCCACCACAATATATGTGGTTGCCACGCCTATCAAAGGATGCAACAAGGGAACACAACACTAGGCACCCACCACAATATATGTGGTTGCCACGCCTATCAAAGGACACAACAAGGGAACACAACACTAGGCACCCACCACAATATATGTGGTTGCCACGCCTATCAAAGGATGCAACAAGGGAACACAACACTAGGCACCCACCACAATATATGTGGTTGCCACGCCTATCAAAGGATGCAACAAGGGAACACAACACTAGGCACCCACCACAATATATGTGGTTGCCACGCCTATCAAAGGACACAACAAGGGAACACAACACTAGGCACCCACCACAATATATGTGGTTGCCACGCCTATCAAAGGATGCAACAAGGGAACACAACACTAGGCACCCACCACAATATATGTGGTTGCCACGCCTATCAAAGGATGCAACAAGGGAACACAACACTAGGCACCCACCACAATATATGTGGTTGCCCCGCCTATCAAAGGATGCAACAAGGGAACACAACACTAGGCACCCACCACAATATATGTGGTTGCCACGCCTATCAAAGGATGCAACAAGGGAACACAACACTAGGCACCCACCACAATATATGTGGTTGCCCCGCCTATCAAAGGACACAACAAGGGAACACAACACTAGGCACCCACCACAATATATGTGGTTGCCCCGCCTATCAAAGGATGCAACAAGGGAACACAACACTAGGCACCCACCACAATATATGTGGTTGCCACGCCTATCAAAGGACACAACAAGGGAACACAACACTACGCACCCACCACAATATATGTGGTTGCCCCGCCTATCAAAGGACACAACAAGGGAACACAACACTAGGCACCCACCACAATATATGTGGTTGCCCCGCCTATCAAAGGACACAACAAGGGAACACAACACTACGCACCCACCACAATATATGTGGTTGCCCCGCCTATCGAAGGACACAACAAGGGAACACAACACTACGCACCCACCACAATATATGTGGTTGCCACGCCTATCAAAGGACACAACAAGGGAACACAACACTACGCACCCACCACAATATATGTGGTTGCCCCGCCTATCAAAGGACACAACAAGGGAACACAACACTACGCACCCACCACAATATATGTGGTTGCCCCGCCTATCAAAGGACACAACAAGGGAACACAACACTACGCACCCACCACAATATATGTGGTTGCCCCGCCTATCAAAGGACACAACAAGGGAACACAACACTACGCACCCACCACAATATATGTGGTTGCCCCGCCTATCAAAGGACACAACAAGGGAACACAACACTACGCACCCACCACAATATATGTGGTTGCCCCGCCTATCAAAGGACACAACAAGGGAACACAACACTACGCACCCACCACAATATATGTGGTTGCCCCGCCTATCAAAGGACACAACAAGGGAACACAACACTACGCACCCACCACAATATATGTGGTTGCCCCGCCTATCAAAGGACACAACAAGGGAACACAACACTACGCACCCACCACAATATATGTGGTTGCCCCGCCTATCAAAGGACACAACAAGGGAACACAACACTACGCACCCACCACAATATATGTGGTTGCCACGCCTATCAAAGGACACAACAAGGGAACACAACACTACGCACCCACCACAATATATGTGGTTGCCCCGCCTATCAAAGGACACAACAAGGGAACACAACACTAGGCACCCACCACAATATATGTGGTTGCCCCGCCTATCAAAGGATGCAACAAGGGAACACAACACTAGGCACCCACCACAATATATGTGGTTGCCCCGCCTATCAAAGGACACAACAAGGGAACACAACACTAGGCACCCACCACAATATATGTGGTTGCCCCGCCTATCAAAGGACACAACAAGGGAACACAACACTACGCACCCACCACAATATATGTGGTTGCCCCGCCTATAAAAGGACACAACAAGGGAACACAACACTAGGCACCCACCACAATATATGTGGTTGCCCCGCCTATCAAAGGATGCAACAAGGGAACACAACACTACGCACCCACCACAATATATGTGGTTGCCCCGCCTATCAAAGGACACAACAAGGGAACACAACACTAGGCACCCACCACAATATATGTGGTTGCCCCGCCTATCAAAGGACACAACAAGGGAACACAACACTAGGCACCCACCACAATATATGTGGTTGCCCCGCCTATCAAAGGACACAACAAGGGAACACAACACTAGGCACCCACCACAATATATGTGGTTGCCACGCCTATCAAAGGACACAACAAGGGAACACAACACTAGGCACCCACCACAATATATGTGGTTGCCCCGCCTATCAAAGGACACAACAAGGGAACACAACACTACGCACCCACCACAATATATGTGGTTGCCCCGCCTATCAAAGGACACAACAAGGGAACACAACACTACGCACCCACCACAATATATGTGGTTGCCCCGCCTATCAAAGGACACAACAAGGGAACACAACACTAGGCACCCACCACAATATATGTGGTTGCCCCGCCTATCAAAGGATGCAACAAGGGAACACAACACTACGCACCCACCACAATATATGTGGTTGCCCCGCCTATCAAAGGATGCAACAAAGGATGCAACAAGGGAACACAACACTACGCACCCACCACAATATATGTGGTTGCCCCGCCTATCAAAGGATGCAACAAGGGAACACAACACTACGCACCCACCACAATATATGTGGTTGCCCCGCCTATCAAAGGACACAACAAGGGAACACAACACTAGGCACCCACCACAATATATGTGGTTGCCCCGCCTATCAAAGGATGCAACAAGGGAACACAACACTAGGCACCCACCACAATATATGTGGTTGCCCCGCCTATCAAAGGACAATACAAGGGAACACAACACCAGGCACCCACCACAATATATGTGGTTGCCCCGCCTATCAAAGGACACAACAAGGGAACACAACACTACGCACCCACCACAATATATGTGGTTGCCCCGCCTATCAAAGGACACAACAAGGGAACACAACACTAGGCACCCACCACAATATATGTGGTTGCCCCGCCTATCAAAGGACACAACAAGGGAACACAACACTACGCACCCACCACAATATATGTGGTTGCCCCGCCTATCAAAGGACACAACAAGGGAACACAACACTAGGCACCCACCACAATATATATGGTTGCCCCGCCTATCAAAGGACGCAACAAGGGAACACAACACTAGGCACCCACCACAATATATATGGTTGCCCCGCCTATCAAAGGACGCAACAAGGGAACACAACACTAGGCACCCACCACAATATATGTGGTTGCCCCGCCTATCAAAGGACACAACAAGGGAACACAACACTAGGCACCCACCACAATATATATGGTTGCCCCGCCTATCAAAGGACGCAACAAGGGAACACAACACTAGGCACCCACCACAATATATGTGGTTGCCCCGCCTATCAAAGGACACAACAAGGGAACACAACACTACGCACCCACCACAATATATGTGGTTGCCCCGCCTATCAAAGGACACAACAAGGGAACACAACACTACGCACCCACCACAATATATGTGGTTGCCCCGCCTATCAAAGGACACAACAAGGGAACACAACACTAGGCACCCACCACAATATATATGGTTGCCCCGCCTATCAAAGGACGCAACAAGGGAACACAACACTAGGCACCCACCACAATATATATGGTTGCCCCGCCTATCAAAGGACGCAACAAGGGAACACAACACTAGGCACCCACCACAATATATGTGGTTGCCCCGCCTATCAAAGGATGCAACAAGGGAACACAACACTAGGCACCCACCACAATATATGTGGTTGCCCCGCCTATCAAAGGACACAACAAGGGAACACAACACTACGCACCCACCACAATATATGTGGTTGCCCCGCCTATCAAAGGACACAACAAGGGAACACAACACTAGGCACCCACCACAATATATGTGGTTGCCCCGCCTATCAAAGGACACAACAAGGGAACACAACACTACGCACCCACCACAATATATGTGGTTGCCCCGCCTATCAAAGGACACAACAAGGGAACACAACACTAGGCACCCACCACAATATATATGGTTGCCCCGCCTATCAAAGGACGCAACAAGGGAACACAATACTAGGCACCCACCACAATACATATGGTTGCCCCGCCTATCAAAGGACGCAACAAGGGAACACAACACTACGCACCCACCACAATATATGTGGTTGCCCCGCCTATCAAAGGATGCAACAAGGGAACACAACACTAGGCACCCACCACAATATATGTGGTTGCCCCGCCTATCAAAGGATGCAACAAGGGAACACAACACTACGCACCCACCACAATATATGTGGTTGCCCCGCCTATCAAAGGACACAACAAGGGAACACAACACTAGGCACCCACCACAATATATGTGGTTGCCCCGCCTATCAAAGGACACAACAAGGGAACACAACACTAGGCACCCACCACAATATATGTGGTTGCCCCGCCTATCAAAGGACACAACAAGGGAACACAACACTACGCACCCACCACAATATATGTGGTTGCCCCGCCTATCAAAGGACACAACAAGGGAACACAACACTAGGCACCCACCACAATATATGTGGTTGCCCCGCCTATCAAAGGATGCAACAAGGGAACACAACACTAGGCACCCACCACAATATATGTGGTTGCCCCGCCTATCAAAGGATGCAACAAGGGAACACAACACTACGCACCCACCACAATATATGTGGTTGCCCCGCCTATCAAAGGACACAACAAGGGAACACAACACTAGGCACCCACCACAATATATGTGGTTGCCCCGCCTATCAAAGGACACAACAAGGGAACACAACACTAGGCACCCACCACAATATATGTGGTTGCCCCGCCTATCAAAGGATGCAACAAGGGAACACAACACTACGCACCCACCACAATATATGTGGTTGCCCCGCCTATCAAAAGATGCAACAAGGGAACACAACACTACGCACCCACCACAATATATGTGGTTGCCCCGCCTATCAAAGGATGCAACAAGGGAACACAACACTAGGCACCCACCACAATATATGTGGTTGCCACGCCTATCAAAGGATGCAACAAGGGAACACAACACTACGCACCCACCACAATATATGTGGTTGCCCCGCCTATCAAAGGACGCAACAAGGGAACACAACACTACGCACCCACCACAATATATGTGGTTGCCCCGCCTATCAAAGGATGCAACAAGGGAACACAACACTACGCACCCACCACAATATATGTGGTTGCCCCGCCTATCAAAGGATGCAACAAGGGAACACAACACTACGCACCCACCACAATATATGTGGTTGCCACGCCTATCAAAGGATGCAACAAGGGAACACAACACTACGCACCCACCACAATATATGTGGTTGCCCCGCCTATCAAAGGATGCAACAAGGGAACACAACACTAGGCACCCACCACAATATATGTGGTTGCCCCGCCTATCAAAGGACGCAACAAGGGAACACAACACTACGCACCCACCACAATATATGTGGTTGCCCCGCCTATCAAAGGACGCAACAAGGGAACACAACACTAGGCACCCACCACAATATATGTGGTTGCCCCGCCTATCAAAGGATGCAACAAGGGAACACAACACTACGCACCCACCACAATATATGTGGTTGCCACGCCTATCAAAGGATGCAACAAGGGAACACAACACTACGCACCCACCACAATATATGTGGTTGCCCCGCCTATCAAAGGATGCAACAAGGGAACACAACACTAGGCACCCACCACAATATATGTGGTTGCCCCGCCTATCAAAGGATGCAACAAGGGAACACAACACTAGGCACCCACCACAATATATGTGGTTGCCCCGCCTATCAAAGGACGCAACAAGGGAACACAACACTAGGCACCCACCACAATATATGTGGTTGCCCCGCCTATCAAAGGATGCAACAAGGGAACACAACACTACGCACCCACCACAATATATGTGGTTGCCACGCCTATCAAAGGATGCAACAAGGGAACACAACACTACGCACCCACCACAATATATGTGGTTGCCCCGCCTATCAAAGGATGCAACAAGGGAACACAACACTAGGCACCCACCACAATATATGTGGTTGCCCCGCCTATCAAAGGACGCAACAAGGGAACACAACACTACGCAACCACCACAATATATGTGGTTGCCCCGCCTATCAAAGGATGCAACAAGGGAACACAACACTAGGCACCCACCACAATATATGTGGTTGCCCCGCCTATCAAAGGATGCAACAAGGGAACACAACACTAGGCACCCACCACAATATATGTGGTTGCCCCGCCTATCAAAGGACACAACAAGGGAACACAACACTAGGCACCCACCACAATATATGTGGTTGCCCCGCCTATCAAAGGACACAACAAGGGAACACAACACTAGTCACTCACGACAATATATATGGTTGCCACGCCTATCAAAGGATGCAACAAGGGAACACAACACTAGGCACCCACCACAATTGCCTATCAAAGGACGCAACAAGGGAACACAACACTAGTCACCCACCACAATATATATGGTTGCCACGCCTATCAAAGGATGCAACAAGGGAACACAACACTAGGCACCCACCACAATTGCCTATCAAATGACGCAACAAGGGAACACAACACTAGTCACCCACCACAATATATATAGTTGCCACGCCTATCAAAGGACGCAACAAGGGTCACATCAGAAGGGTCGTCTAGAGGAAGCAGCTTGTGAGTGCCGTCACTGGAGAGCAGCACCACCTGGTGCCGCATGGGGCACACGATGAACAGCTTGTCATTCCGGGGGTGAAATTGAACCTGGGTTATACATGGTGCATTAGTGTTTCTCAACATCTGCCCAGCATTCCAAGAATAAAAACAAAACATTTACATCTCAAACGAGTAAGGTACCTACAAGAAGACTGAATTTAGGGATGGTTTGCTGTATCTCAAATAATGAGAATTCCAAAGAGGAAGACATATATATGTAAAGGCCCAGCTGAAAGTCAGAAAAGACTTTTCGACTGAAATAAAGTAGGCTATTTGTATAACAAGGAATTTCTTTTTACAGTTTACTACTATCCTGTTTTCCCCTACCAACTACATTCTTTTTCAAGTTTCATTTTGTTTCATAAGCTTTTTCTTAGTTTACTGTCTTCATGCACAGGGAATCTTGGGTAGAACACACCTTTGTTTATAGATTTCCCATTCACTTAACTCTACGTAAAATGGCACTTCCATTCTTCCTTTTTTAGAACAGATTTGTAGTGGCTAGGGAGATTTGAACAAATTTATCTCATCTTTGCATCTATCTTGTACTTGCCTAGCCACTAAATCTTACACTGCACAATACCAGAATATTACTTTTGGAACTACTACTGATTTTACAACCAAAACACAATTAATACATTTCTTCAATCCACCTGTTGATCTTCATAGTTGCCCAATTACTAACTATGTACTTATTCCTCATGTACTACATGCTATAACTTGATACTGAACCTCTTTCATAGTGAAACGTGTACAACACACACATATAAAACAAAACACTTTTGAGGTAGTGTATCCAGCTACTGTGAAATAAACTGCTTTTTTTCAAGTCTTCAACTCTCTACCACAAAAACACCTTCCTCAATTTCAATTTCATAACTCAGCAACTTGACTTCCACCTTGGATATACAACAAAATGAAATCTCTTCTTTCCAATATTTCTACAGCAAGCACAAAAGTAAAGAGCTTACCTCACCTTCATAATGGGTGAAGGAAATCTGTATTTAACATCACAGTCTCCAGACAGCACGTCCCAGATGCAGACATTATTGTCCGTGGACACAGACAGCAGCTTGTGACCTTTGCGTGACCAGCTGCAACATTAATGGTCAGGCTTAACACGTTAACTGCAGCATGACCCACCGGTGGTCACAAAAATGGTTTTCATTATGCAGCTAACCAACCCCTCCTACAGTGTCCACATTGACAGCTGTTATTGCTTTAGATTGTCAGAAGAGCGCAGCTGTTTTCATCTTCATCATTATTAGTTACTAGTGTACACGGCCCATCAAAAATGATAGGATTCAATACCTTTCTTGAACAAACTTTCCAGACGTGGATGACTAACAAAAATATCAATCCTAACAGTACCCGTGATGAAAAATCTTATTGTATTTTCGCACTGGTCATTGTGGGTATCTTTATGAGCATGACGGTGAAATGGAAGAAGCGCACTCAAAATAAATGAAATGACCATCTGATCTCCATTGTCCCAGGAATCTCAAATTTTCATTTGCTAGGGAAAACTTTTGATTGTAATCATCTTGTATCAATTTTAAATGTCATATGCAACCTGAATAGCCTCGATTGATACCATTTAATGTAATCTTGTCTTCAGTTAGGTCTCTGTGCCCTATGTGTGAACAAGGCATCACTGAATGGTGAGTGAGTAGGTGATGTACATAGCTGATTCTAAGTCTTATATTCTACCAGTTTTGTTATGAATAATTTCCTAGTGTCCTTAATGTGTGACTATGGCAGGTTAACCTCAAGTTCAATATGCAACCGTAATTAAAGTAAATGAGTATTTTATTTAGAAAATCAAAAACCTTAAATGAAATGTATCTTCTTTAATTTTGATTAGCTGCATCTTAAAATTAAGAGTTGAGACTACTGGGCCAACTCCTCTGTAGTCAAAGAGCCACACATGATTATCTCCAATAATATAGTGCTATGGCAAGATAATAATTTGTACGGTTTATAGGCATTAAAAGACAAGCATAAATATTTTCACAAGTCAGGAGCTCAATAAAATAAACAGTAATAATACTCATAGGAATAGAGGGCTGTTATTAACTTTAATAACATGCTATGAATACCAGATAAAATGCTATTACCACTGTCAGTGAAATGAAGACAAGCATCACATTTCATAGCCATATCCTTTTCAAAAGCCAACAAAGCACCTCTACATTGATGCACCCACCTGAGGGAACATACAGGATGCACATGGGCACTGATAATCTTAGCAATGCCTCTTGTCAAGAAGTCCCAGATGACGATGCGCCCATCATTGCAGCCAACAGCCAGCAGAGCTCCTTGTCTGTTGAAGGCGCAGGTCACAGCCAGAGACACGCAGTCTAGTGTTCCATCAAATTCTTCTGGGTAATTCTGGCCAAATGTCTCTGTTAGGAAGATGTAACATCACTTGCCTATAATAGAATGTACAGTTCCCCAAGCTTAAGAGATGCAACCTTTTCACTGACCAGCTCTGCATTGGGATGAGGTTGGCATGTTTGCATACTAAATAAAAACAGGCCTGCAGTAAAATTTTCCAGTTTTACTATTTTCCAATGCAAAACAGTCTCATTACAAAATTTGCCATTGATCTACAATTATAACAGCAAATGACAATTTACACTCAATCAGAATAACCACAGATAAAGAAAACACCACTCAATAAGTCTTCCTTATATTCCACTCACAAACCACTGAAACTGGTGATACTTGAGGTAGGTCACAGTCTGTAACATTGTCGAGAATATGTTCAGAATGATCAAATTTTGCGAATTAAAAATGAAAATTCTTGTAAGTGTGTGTAATGTAACAAATTTGTGCTTACGTAAAAAGTTGTGTCTTGAAATGTCTCAGATAATCCCAGCAGCCAGAGGGGTCGCTTCAACATGAATGTTTTATGTCGCTTAAACTTGTATGTTTTCTTTTATGCCTGTGTGTTTAGGGGGAGCGATAAGAGTTAATGGCTCAAACGACGGCTGTTGACAGTGGGTCTTGTTTCTGGAGGGGCCTATGTTGTGGTTATAGCAAATTTTTATGCGAGCGAGCCTTGGGAAACTCGAGACGGTCGAAAAATGCCTACCCAAGCGCGAACAAAGTCGCCTTGTAGTCAAAGATAAATCGAGACACTCAGACCGAGAGAGTCGGCAAACCAACGGTCGGTTCGAAGGAGCTGAGCGTGAGAAGAAAAATGATGCTAAGAAAGAAATAAAGGCGAGCGGCGGCACTACCAATTAGAAAAGAGGTAGGCGGGCACTCCGAGGCTCCTAAGATTCTCATAGGCCGAAGGTGAGAGTGCACAACCCTCGAAGAAAATGCGCCAGGGCTCAAGGCGTCTGGGGAACAATGGACAGTTCGACCGGCGAAACCGTAACGTGAGGTGCAACCTAGAAACGCGGGTGTGTTCACAATAACAAGCGCAATAATAAGAAAAGTGGCTATATTGAAAATTATACTAAGTTCACGCTATAATGTAATCCAGAAAGTAACACATTCTCGTTTCACTTGCAGAAAATTTACGTGTTCCCGTCACCACGTTCACAAAGGGGAAATTTATCAAAACATAACCCACCGTGGGAGTTATTAATGGAACATGGAGATGCTGCACTAGAAGGGAGGGTAAGAGATGCATTTCTTAAAAAAGAAAGAGTAAAGATATTGTTGAGATAAATATTGCGATAATTCATTGTCATTCAGTCATTGATGCGCTTAAAAAGTAACAAGTTAAATTTTTATCTTTGAAAGGCGGGACGGTTATTCAGTCATATGTCTGAGGATTGATCAGCTCGAATGAAGAGAATCGACGTGTGAACATGCTGAAACGGGATGAGCAAGATGACGTCATCACTAGACATTTTCTGAACAGTGCATAAGATAGGCCTTGAACTGAAGCGAGTTGCGGATGAATTCGGTGGTTGAAGTGACCTTCGCCTACTGGCTGTTGGGAGTACTTAGAGATTGTAGGCATTATCTGTGTTATGGTTGGATGCATAAGCAATCTGCGGTTAAAGGCTGGCCAGCCAAATTTCTGTGTAATTATGTGCAGTAGGTCATTTGACGTATGCTATTTGCTTTCATTACTAATTAGCATTGTTCTTAACACCAATCATTGTGTGTGCGCTCATTGATGTTTGTATTACGTATAGCTGGGAATTATAAATGTTAAGCATAGTTCACCCTGTGTATCATGCCCCACAATATTAGAAGCAATCCATCGTAATGAAACGGAGGGCGCCCAGAAAATGCGCTGCGTAAGTGGGTCAGCGATCCCCAGTGAGTACCTTTCCTTTTTTAGTATATGTGCTGTAATTGCCGATATTTATTCATTAATTTGTGTTGCATATGTATACTTTGGAGGTGGGCCATTCCTCAATTCCGAGAGCCGAATCTTCCTGTTAATGAAATGTTAACGAGGAGGTGAAGGGTAACTTTCTCGTGACAACATGACAAAATATCATGCTTCTTTTATGATACCTTAAAGGAACTTCACAATCACTTTATAATTTTTATTTAAGAAATACTAGAATACTCCTTTTTTTTTGACTATAAATTTTCTATAGCTGCACAACATATAACTTTCTATTTACTGTATGCATTTATCAGGCTAAATCAGCATGTAGTTCTCCATGTTCAACATTTTTCTTTAAATCTGATTCTCATGACAGTCACAATTACACCTCTTCTTATTTGAAATTTCATATTAGGTCAATTTATTTAAAAAAAATTCTCTTAATAGTTTACTGGTGTATAACCAACTGAAGTATTAAGAAAGAACAAGTGCACCGCCATTTAGTGCAATGTATCCAAACCCCTTTTCCAAATCATTTTTGTAACAATTCTTTTCCTTTCCCTACATATACATCACAAATACTCACGGAAAACCTTTGAGTTTTGTTCTTAATCAACCTACTTGGTTATACTATGCATTTGAAGTTGCAAAATATATGCTCTAAAAACATTCCAGTACATTGATTACTAGACTGATCATTGTAGAAATAAGAAAATTGAATCCAAATTCTACCAAAGAAAACCAAGCATTACACTATTTACAAGTACCTGTAATAATTTTTTGTTAATAGCATTACAATTTTATTTCCAGGTATATTTTCTTCAATGCAAAAATTATGGAAGACTTACTACTCATCAGATTAAAGGAAAAATTCTAAATATTGTTGACTGTCTAAGCAGATGAAGCCAAAGTTGTTTACAGTTTTTAATCATCAGTGGAGTGGTTAATCAAGGTTAATGTACAACTGTACATCCAATACTTTTTACAGGTGTACATTGATTCACTTTTCTCTCTCAAAATGCCATTTAAATAACAAAAGCTAATTCAATAACAAGAAATGCAAACACAGAAATAGTTTTAAAGAGATTTCATTGCAGAACTTGGTACAATATTATTAATTCCAGCTCAACTGATTAATTTTTTGATCATCTAGTTATGTTTGGTGCAGCACATAGAATATTTTTAACCTGATGAAATGCTAACTCAATTAGATTTATGAGCACTCAAGGTTAAATAATCATTCATCATTTTCTTACATATTATTCCTAATAAAATAATTACATTCCTTGGTTCAGATGAATCATAATCAAGCTACACCTGATCAATTTTATTCATTTTTACAATTAGGAGAATACATATGCAGATAAAACTAATTAGCACTTTTTAGATAAATTTTTGGGTATGCTACTGATGGCACATAATGAATTTACAAGATATTTCAAAAAATTTATAAATATTAGAAGAAAATCTGGGATGCAAAGATCCATATAAAAAATTCCAGATCATAGCTATACTGCATATGCTAATTCATTGCTTTATTTTATTTTTAGTTAAAACAAAACTTTCACTGCATATTGTAGGGAAGTAACCATCTTTCTACTTCAGTAAGATATATGAACTCAAGTCATATATTATATGAACAATCCCATCATGAAATACTTTTATTTTTCTTTCAAAAACTATCAAACTGCAAGCAAGAGAATTACAACTGCAGAAACAGATGATCAAGGCTGCAGTATAAAAATTTAAAAATTTCAAAAAAAAGAAGCATAAACCAAATACAAATAGATGATGAGTTTAGCTCTATAAGGAACTTAAATAAAAAGTTATGAGCATAAATCAAAGACATCTACATTGTTCAATACTAAAATGGACATTTTGGGCCTTGACCCATCACCAGATTCCTAAGATCGGAATTCTTATTTTCCGTGATTGCATTAAACTTCACATTGACCATGAAAACTCAATTATTTTGATTTAATTAACTATGTTTAGGCACCAAAAAGTGGGAAATTGATTACTGTCATATCCTTCAGATTTACCAAATGCACTGCATGTCAAGATTTATTCGTAAAATTATTGCATGCATACATGTTAAAATTAGCAAAGGTGTCCAACCAATCATTTATAGTATTACTTGGTAATTTATACATACCAAGTAGTTCAATATTCATTTCTCAAGGTTGGAATTTCAAAAAACACATCAAAGAAGGCTTTTTGCTGACAGCAACAATCTTATTTCCAATATTTTATATTGTAGGATAAAATACCTGAAAATTAAAAAGAAATAGTTATACTTATCACCTGTATACTATTTTCAAGTTCTATATTTGCTCAATATTAAGGTTGTGAACATGCAACTCATAACTGTCAACATTATCATTGCTTTTATGCTATGCTTTTACTTTAGTGTCTTAGATCATATGTAAATGATCTTAGATCATCTAAACTAAATGTGACACTATTGCAGTAGTGAGAGCAATATTACTAAATTCAGAGAAAATGATTATTCATTTAGAACCTATCCTATGTATCTACAGATAAAATAAATCAAAACAACATTACTCATACATCTATAGCTGATCTAAGTTACACTAAAACCTAGCCACTTTGTGACACATTTAAGGGGACCGTCTACGTAGAAATCAGGATATGTGTTGATTTTCTGTTTTTATATGCATCTTATAAAGGATTTTCTTGCGCTTCCATTGGTACTATCCATTTACGTCAACTCCGAATAGTGCGCCCACCAGAGGGGGGGAAAGCAATGGGGATGGAGTGACCTTGAACCTTCCCCCCCCTCATTATTGGGAGTCAATTGAGCGTTTCTCTGCGGGAATGGCATTATAGTTCGTTCATGGGCTACTCAAAGTGGTTCCATTATTCAAACAAAACATTCTAAGGCTGAATAAATATTTTTTATGAAATTTTGACAATTTAAGAATTTAGCTGTTCTGCCGTATCTGATACCGCAGCTTTCACTCATAGCGCGATGACAGCTGCAGTATCATAGCTACAGCTATGGCGAGCACACCAATCCAAAAAGCTTGAAAAGAGCTATAAAACAAAGGAGTTGACTTGACAAAAAAACGAACTTTGGTCGAAAGAAAATGAAAACTTAAAAAAAATTAATTGTTTTCATGAATTACACCTATTCTCTTTTGTTGTATATTTTTTCTCAGAGTTACAGAGCTACAGCAATGTAAATTATATCAATCGAAAGGGCTTGAAAAGAGCTACAAACGCTCAAGAGTTCATTGTAGAAAACCCTGTAGTTCAAAAGATAAAAAGAAAAACAATTTTTTTGTGAAAAAACTTGTTTTTATGGAAACTTGATAATTGGTTTCTCAAATGCTACTTCTTCCACAATTTGAGTATTTTCCACAATACAAGAATGGTTTATATACCATTCGATAGGGCTTAGCAAGGAGTATTCATATGCAATGGCATTTTTGGATTCATTTATTATTTTGAAAATTACACGACATGAAAAAAAAAAAATGAAGAAAAAGTAAATTTTTTTTTATTTTCAATTTCCAAAATCCACAAAAAGAAGTTATCAAAATTCCCTATTGCATATGGATGCTTATATGGACATATAAGCAATCTAAAAACGAAGTACTGTTTCTGTAACTTCAAAATTGTAGGAGATAGATTTTACAAAACCACTTTTTTTATCATATTTTTCAAAAAAAAAAAAAAAATCCACCTACAAAAATTTCGTCGAAATAAAAAATGATCTATGCATCATTTCACACCTACTGTGAAAATTTCAGAGAAATCCATCCATAAATAGCTAACGTACTTTTTTTTCTACGTAGACGGTCCCCTTAACTTTATGGCTTAACCCTTTAACGCCCAAGTGGACTGTACGGTCCTCTTTCAAAAATAACAATAATATATTTTATTTTTTATTCAATTTGTTCACTAATGTGTCCTTTGAACTTCACTGCCGAGTGGCAGTTCCTTCTACATCTTGATAACAGTGACAACCTAACGCCAGTGTCGGTTTAGTGATAGTGGTTGTGATAATGGTAATATGAGTATAAAAATGTGGGCGATAAAGGGTTAAGTCTCGCTGAGCGGCAAAGTCGCTCAGCGAGAATAAAAATATCGATTATAACTGGAATTTGATGCTGATTTCGAATCTGCAATTTGTTTTGACCGCTCTTGATTTTTTTTATTTTTTGTGATTTCTTTAATTTTAAAAATTTTTATACATTTTTAATGTTTTTTTTTGGCCTGCACCACCTCATGATCCAAACTCTGCCATTCTCGACCCAACATGGTCAGACCGTGCCTTGAAGACCTGAGTATTTAAACAAGTATTGAGTTTTTAAAAAAGTTTTGCTGAGCGGCTTTGCCGCTCAGCGAGACTTGTTCCAACTTTATATATGTTAACCCGCGCACGGTCGCGCATCCCTCAGAAAAGTAGTCAATTTACCCGCGTTACTCTGCCGTTCCCTGTTCACTTACCGTAATAGGCAGAGATGTAAAAATATGATATACATATGAATATATACATATGATCTTAGCATTGGTTTTTCAAATGTCTTATAACTAAAGCTCATTTTCGCGGTGCGGAGTGCGGAGGTGAACTGATGCTCCGCGTAAACGCGGCGTCAAACATTTCAAAATGTAAGGGAACGAAACTTTCCCAAACCCCAAACTCGAACTGAGTATCTGTGAATGTGCTTTCTACCTCATTGAATCGCAAAAGTGAGAAACAGTAATCAATTACAATCATTTGTGACCAATTTAATCGTGCAAAAACAGACTGGTGCTTTCTGTAAACTTTGTCTCCACTCGAAGTCTGTGTAGCGACCCTCGACCCTCGGTGTAGGCTCCCTCCCTGGTCAACCGCAACACCTGCTCCTCCCTCTTCCGCATATAGAACAAACGTACCACGAATACCAGCATGAAAACAAAAAAGGTCCGATGCTCTAGCAAATTTGAATTTTGTGAAGACAAACATAAAACACAGTGATAATTTTTTTTTGTTATTTTATCAGTTATTGCAACAAAAAAAACTATGTTGAGTGTCTATGACGCTCAATTTTGACCCTTAATCCTCAAAATTGTGTTCAAATTACTTTACCAGTAAGTAACTCTGTCCTTTTATTGAGAACTTTTGGTGAAACAGTGACGTAAAAAGTGATTTAGAGAAAATATTTTCTGTAAAGGTTGAAGGTTGCAAAATGAGTGAATAAAATGTGAAACCCTGAAACAATAGAGCTCTATGAGGGCTCAGCCACGCCAAGTCTGCGCCCGCACCCCTTCCTCCCCCCAGCCTACCCTTTCCTTATAAGAATTGCCACGCTGTAATAGTGGCTAACTTAAATCTGTGTTCACTGCTAGAACATAATTCCACAACGTAAGGCGAATTTTCAGCAATATGACGTCTTTTGGATAGCTCATCATAGCAATCTTTACACGGAAAAAAATTGTATTGATTTCTTCACAAGCAGACGAGCGAGAAACGCCAAGCTGGATCACCGCACGCATCCTGCTCAACGCCCCCCCCCCCCCCCCCCTTGTCTCTGTCTACTAAATCTTCTCTTTTCCTCTACCCCTCCCCCTCTGTCTTACGGGCGGCTTTTCTTCGTCTGGCATTAAAAGGCGGTCTTTTTCGTTTTCAAATGTGAACAAGCAATGCAATCCCTCATTCGCAAATATTTCAATGATGGCTATCTTTCTTGTCAAAAGTTAATCACCCAATTTTCAACCATCCCTGAATAAATAAAATTAACTTTCTTTTGGTGAAATTGTGACCCACCAGTTAACTTTGGTGAACAATGACATAAAAAGTGAAAGAGGGATTACTATTATGAAACATTGAGAAACTGAATGAGTAAAATGTGTCAACCTGCATAAGTCTGAACGTACGTCATTGTCGTCATTATTTCACGGCCGACCAACGCTCTCCCAGTTCCTCGCCTCCTTTCTCCAGCATTTAAGGGCAACTCTATTTTCTTATGTTTTTGGTGACGTTTTTTAGGTGATGTTTTTATGGCAATATTTTCGAGTGTTTCAAATTCTAAATGAGAAGCTAGCCCTCACTCATGTGTAAACTATTACCCTTCTACCCAAGACGATCGTTACTCACTCCGTAACAGCTACACAGTGAACAAAATTTTGAATTATCTTCACCTTTATTCACTCATCCAATACAACTTCACAATGTCTCATTACGAAACTCGCTCAGCTACTCGGAAAGCAGCTTTATCTGGGGAAATAACATCCCTCACAACAGCGCCGCATAAAAACTGAAACCCCAAAAAGCGGAATATATCTGAACCGTTCAGAAAACGAAAGCAAAAACCACCAAAATTCTCGCGTGTAAAATCGCTCGTTCAAAAGCCTAAGCCGCTCACAATGACTACAAAAACTCCGACAGAGAAACGGTATGACGTCGACGAAAGCACCGCAACTCTCAAAACATCACCAGTGCCGACCGAGAGAGAATTGACGGAGAGGTGCCCGACAGAGAATCGAGCAGCAGAGTCGCCCGTCTTTGACGAAAATCTGCCAAGCGCTGCTTGTACCTCATCACTGGCGCCAGCTGCCACAGCACCACCGCTAGCTCCTTCGTCTCGTCCCAACGATTGCGTCATGGCAGCATCTCCCCTGTCCTGCGTCACTGAGAAAGCTCAAAATTGTTCACCAACGACGACGACACCAACGTCAACGTCAACGTTAGAACGCGATAAAATTTTCGATGTGAGGAACCAGTCAGAGAGTAAAACGGGTAATTTTAATTATAATTTTAATGATCAATTGTGTGTAGGCCTTTCAGGCGGTGGAGTTAGGTTTGAAAATGCATGCGCGGCAGCTGACACTGGCAGTAAAGTACCTCAGAGCGTAAACTGCGAGGATAACTTAAGATTTTCAGTGGAGAACAACACAAACAGACCTGCTATCGCTTTTGATGGGTACTTACATCCTCTCCAAATGACCAGTTCCCAAACTATTCACGAAATAAATAACATGCTGTCTCTTACAGCTGCATTTCTCAATAAAGCTTTGAGACAAAATTGTCCTTCACGCCCAGCGTCGATTTTTTCCACTGTATCAAATATTCAAATGAAAAAAGAACAGCTTTTTGCTTTAAATTATTGTATCAGCGCTCATGATTTTACGCCGGTGGTAGCTGCGAGTAACCATCATTATGCGCAATCCCCTCTAGACACTTTTCTCGTTGGAAACAATAGTCTCACAAAAATCAACAGAGATGACATTGATATCGCATGCAGGATTCAGACCATAACTTCGGAACGTCTAAATGATCTCTATGATGAGATTGAACGCGCACCTCCTTTCAGGAACTATATAATTAGTTTCAAAGGTTTGAGCCTCTCGTCCCAAAATCTCACAAAGTTAAAAAATCTGATCATGACAAAAAATCTTTTTTCTCATATTTATGTGGTGAGTTCCTGCAGTGGGCAGCAATTGTACATGGCATCGAGCCTGTGCAGAAAAATTGGTCTTAAACTGATTCCGCTGCGAGCAAATGTAAAAACCGGTCCTGTCAATGAAGCTTACAACAATGTCCGCACTTGGCCCGTTACGCAAGAAGACACGCATCATTTTCTTCAACAAATTGCTCTAAAATCACCTTCGAGACTAACTTCACATTTTATCTCCTGTGTCAGAAACTCCCATGATCTGAATGAAGAAATTGAATACTCTAATGATCATGCAAAACAGCAAAATGAGTTGAATGATTGTTCTAAGTTGACCGCCTATCCACGTGAAACCTCCAGCAGCATAAACCGATGTTTGCCTTCGTATAACAAACCCTCTCCTCCCCTCTCCTCCCGATGTTTGCCCTCATATAACAAGCCCTCTCCAGCATCCGCCACAAACAATTGCGGAGTGCCTACAAAAAATAGGTTTTCATTGCTATCCAATGCTGATGAAGAGGATGAACAGCCCCTCTTAGACACGAGTATAAATCAACATCCAATCACATGCTCGGAAGCAGTGAAATCAACAGGAAGAGAGAAATCGCTGCAAAATTGCAGTCGACAATCGATGGAAAATCCACTACCCAACGGTATGCACAATCATCACCAGAAAAATATAATTGACACGAGCATTTCTCAGTTCTCTGCAAATCCCCATACAAGAAATCACCACAGAGCGGGAATTCAGAGCCAGAAAAACGTAAATTCCCCGCACCTCTCAGAACCTCTTAATGATGTAAAAAGTGCGAAAAAAACGTCTCCAGCCCCATTTATGAACGCATGAATTCCACAATGGATGAATTGAAACGATCATGGAACATAAAACTGATTCCCACCAAAGCCGATGGACACTGCCTCCTCCACGCAGTAGCTCATCTACTTACAAAACAACCAGCATCAAAATGGAATTACAATTCCCTAAAGGCTGCAATCAAAACAGAGAGTAAAGCAAACAACAGCACATACGCTAAGTTTGTCACCAAGAACAGTGGAGACATGCAAAACCTCATAGATAATTACATTGATGAAAAACATTTTGACCAAGCTGCTGTAGACCTTATACCACTAATCATTTCAAATGTGACAGGCCAAAAACTTCTCGTGCTGGATGAACATGATCATTGTGTTTTTAAAATATCAGTCGTTCCCATTTCAGAGTTATCAAATAATAACCCCCCACTACTGCTCCATCGTAAAAACGATCACTACAGTGCTCTTGTCACACAAGGCAAAAATCAGACCGGGGATACCTCATCTTGACAGAGTGCCGCTGCCCAGCCAAATAGTAGACTTTCTTACATAGCAGATGCTGGGCCAAACACCCTGGGCAACTTAGAAAAAATCGATAAATCCCCTGAACGATCACATCGAGATAGTAACTTCGCTACCTTTAAAAAGAGTGCTAATATAGGTAAAATCAAAATCAAGCATGTAAATGCTCGAAGCCTGAATGGTAAATTGGATGAAATCAGAGTAATGCTGGTCACTGAAAAAATTGACATTTTGTGTGTCTCAGAGACATGGTTTGATTCACGAACCCAAAGTTCATTTTTGAACATTCCTGATTACGTGTTGTACCGCTACGATGGCGCTAAAACCAGCCGAGGTAGTGGATCTTGTATTTTTGTGAAAGAAATGTACTCAACATCTTCACTACTAGCGAATAAAGTTTGCGAAGGCATCGAAATGGTTTGGTTAGAAGTACAAATAAATAAACACAAATCAATAATCATTGGCAGCCTTTACCGGCACCCATCGTCTCCCCTAAATCTAACACTAGATTTCATTGAGGAAACCTTCAAAGAAATCCTTCAGGCAAAAAAATAATTCTTTGCTTTAGGAGATTTCAATGTTGACCTAACGGACAAAAACAATCAGCTAAGCAAACTATTGTATAAACTAAGCCTATCACAAATGGTCAAAGAACCGACTCGCATCACGAAAGTCTCTGCAACTCTCCTCGATCTAGCAATCACAAATAATCCCACCGCAATACTTAGTACAGTAATATCACCTTCTATTTCCGATCACCACTCTATAGAATGTGAAATTAATATTGCGAAGGAAAGACATAAATACCGCTTAATGACCTATCGCTCGAAAAGGCACTATTCAGCAGAACTATTTCAAGAAAAACTACTCGATAGGTCGAACGAATTCCAGAAAATGATGCAATCTGACGATGTTGACATACAAGTGTCAATCTTCAACGAGAACTTCACAGCAGCTCTCGACAAATGTGCACCTTACCTCACCAAAAAAAACAAGCCGAAACGGACTGTTTGGATTACTGACGAAGTTAAAGAGATGAGCAGAATAAAGAAAGCTAACTTGCGAGAGTACAAAAACAATAGATCAAACAGTACCTTATACAAGAGATATAAAGAACATGAAAAAATTCTTCGAAAGAAAATCACTGAAGCGAAACAAACTCACTTCCACCAGGCACTGATAACGGCTAAAAATAACCCGAAGCGAACTTGGGAAATCATTAGTGAGGTAACCCCATATAAAAATTTAGATCGCATAAGTAATTTTGAAAATCCCTTGGCAACAGCCACGGATTTCAACACATTCTTTTCAAAAGTAGGGGCTCAAGTTTTCAGTGAGGTGTGTACCAATCCAGATGAAACGACAATTGAAAATTCATGCCCCACTGCACCCTCGAGGACTGATGTCAAGTGGAGACCACGCCCTGTCGATTTACCGGAGTTACAAAACATCTTATACTCACTAAAAAACACAAAGGCGGTTGGACATGATGGTATCAGTCTTCAATATATCAAAGACAGTTTCCCTGTTACAGCACCATGGATTCGTCTGATAATTAATACATCAATAGTAACCAACACGTTTCCAAATCAATGGAAACACTCCATTATTAGACCGTTGCACAAAAGTGGTGACCTAAATACAGCATCAAACTACAGGCCCATCAGTCTTTTGCTTGTCATGTCCAAACTATTGGAGAAAGTGGTGACAAATCAACTGTCATTTCACCTGGACGAGTCAAATCTACTCCACCAAAATAAATATGCCTATAGAAGAAATACTAGCACTAGCACCTCAATATATCTGAAAAAATATACAGTGACATCGATCAAAAGAATGTAACACTCTTGCTGCTACTTGATCTCTCTAAGGCGTTCGATAGCGTCGAACATGAAAGACTTCTACGTAAAATACTGAACTTGGGAATAGACACGCAATGGTTTGAAAGTTACTTGTCAAATCGATCTCATGCAGTCCGCATAGAAAACAAATTGTCCCCATTCATTCAAAACAATTTTGGTGTTCCCCAAGGATCCATTCTTGGTCCGCTACTCTTTTCTATTTTCATTAATGATTTCCCTCCAATGCCTTCTAACACACGGATCTCAATGTATGCAGATGATGTTCAAATTGCAATAACAAGTTCAGTATCGGAAATACCACAGACGCAAATTAAAGCCGAAACTTTACTGACTAGCCTGAAATCATGGTACGACCGAAATAGTCTCAAATTAAATGCTAATAAAACACAATGCATTATTTTTGGATCCAAAGATGCAATTAAAAAAACTTTAGATCTTACTCTTGCAGTTGGAAATGATAAAATTAATGCATCAGAAAAAGTTAAAAATCTAGGTATCTGGTTCGATAGAAATATGTCCTTCAAATCTCACGTTGAGACTACTTGCAACAAAATCTACGGAACTTTAATGTTTTTTCATCGTATAAAAAGTATGCTAGACGAAAAATCCAGATTATTAGCTATTCAATCCCTTGTGTTATCGCGCATTGACTACTGCAGCCTAGTATGGGGAGACTTACCTCAATACCTTCAAAGGGACTTACAAAAATGCATGAATTTTGCAGCCAAGGTGGTATGCAACGGTAATTTCAAAAGAAATGATCACGTAACCCCTCTCCTCAATAAACTCGGCTGGATTCCTATCCAAGAAAGGCTCCTCTTGCAGAAGGCCCAATACGTATTCTCCTCGTTATATCTTCCTCAGAGCAATGCGGAGATAGTGCGTTTCCATCCACCCACTGTAACCAATCAAAAACCGAACAGAAACAATAATGTCTTAGTCAACTATCGTTCATCTCACTTAGGGCAGAAGGCTCTGTCCATATCAGGCGCCTTACTGTGGAACAAAATTCCCCTGAATATTAAAGTCCCTCAAAGACCGAGAGAATTTAAAGCCAAAATAACTCGTCATCTTGTGTCTCAATAATAATTTTTAGTTACAGAACATACTGAATGAGTACTGACGAATCTCATTTGCCTGGTATCTCCATTGCTGAACAATCTCCCTCGCTCATTGTTTTATAATTCAAGACATCACACAACAGTTTGGAAGTATGCGTAGGTATTATGATTTGACCGCCTATACGTTGTCATTTGCAAACATGCTTACTTGTATATGTGTGTACGTATATAGGTGTATGTGCACATATGGGTGTGTATATGTGCACGTACACCTGTGTGCACTAGAGTAGATAAACCAGTCGAAGGTTGCATTTTATGTCATTCCTCTCCGTTTCTGTGCAAGCATCAAACTAGACCGTCATGGTACCTATATGTGTGTGTGTGTTTATCAATTGCAGACATTCTGCACCATATTACAAAGATAATGTGTTTTTTTTCTAATATGAAATTGTAAAGCATCCATGTAAAAAAAAATAAAAATAAATTCGTTGTGTGATCATCCATTTATACTGCAGTAATATGCTTATTCTGCTTATAATAATGTGATACCTGTTTGTTTATGAATTGCCGACAATTTGCGCCATATTTCAAAGATAATGTGATTTGTTTTCTAATATGAAACCTTTATAGGACATTAATGTTTTCTTTCTTATTCACGTCCCACAATCGTTTTCATGTTTCTGACTCAAGTAGACTGTCTTGTGCCACTATTTTTAGTACGAAATTTTATAAAATTCATGCTATAATAAAAAATATTTCCTCTGTTTCCCTCGATTGGAATTCTGGTTTATAATGGCTAGTTTATGCTGATATTTGCGCACATGCTTACTTGTATATATTTGTACGTGTGCACGCTACGCGTATGACACTCTGTAGAATGCGTATGTATTGCCTCAATGCATAGAAATGCATTTGTGTATGCTTACGAGTTTGGTGTAAGTATGTGCGTGGGTATGTTTGTGCATGCGTATGTGTATATATCTACATGTATACGTGCACATATGTGTGTACTAAACTGACAACTAGCATTTTACTAGAGAAAATGGTCTTTTTTCTGTGCACTCTCAACTTGTAACATTACCTAACTCGTCATCTCTTTATTATTGTAAAGCATTCATGTACAAACTATACATTTGTTCTGCGATCATCCATTTATATTTAAATAAAATGCTTATTAACTAATGACCGGTATGTTAAAATTGTTGAATCAGAAATACAAAACTTATAATCTTCTTGGTCCTCATGCTTATGTGTACATATATGTGTATATATTTACATGTATGTGTGCACATATGTGTGTACTAAACTGACAACTAGCATTTTACTAGAGATAATGGTCATTTTCTGTTCACTCTCAACTTGTAACATTACCTAACTCGTCATCTCTTTATTATTGTAAAGCATTCATGTACAAACTATACATTTGTTGTACGATCATCCATTTATATTTAAATAAAATGCTTATTAACTAACGACCGTTATGTTAAAATCGTTGAATTAGAAATACAAAACTTATAATCTTCTTGGTCCTCATGCTTATGCGTACATATATATATATATATATCTGTATGTGTGTGTGTATGTATGTATATATATATGTACGTATATATATGTATATGGATTTGTATTTATATTTTTTATTCATGCTTCCTTAAAATGACACTTTTGAACATTTGCCGAAACAAGCGATTCATATGTTATTTCCTGGCATCAATAATTACGAAGTTTTATGTCATGTACACGTAAACTGTCAAAAGTGTTTTCACCCCACAATGAAAACGCATCGTCCATGAATTTGCGTTATCTCTTATAATTATCATTACATGTATTGTCAAATGTAGATTAAGCAAGATTTGGAGTACATTGCCCTCAATCATTTATTTTCGACTAGTGACACGAGTTTTTCAATACTCGTGTGTGTGTATCATCTAAGTGTATTAATTTTAAGATATTTAAAAACCAATGATTGTAATATTGTACAATCTCTTTTGGAAATAAAGTTTTTTCTTTCTTTCTTTCTTTTACACTAGCGGTGTGGAGCGGCGGTGTGGAGCGACAGGGAACTTGCAATAGCTCCGCCCACGAGAGGATTGAGCGTCAGTGCGCACCAACTTGCTCTTACATTGTCGCTCAATACAACGCTCCTTCCCGCGAGACAGCAATCGTCACGCAGGGCTTCCCCTCTGTTTTTTTTTTCACTCAGATTTTTTTTTCATTCCTCCTGGGTTGCTAGGTTAATTTTTTATGTATTGCTAAATATATGTGTTTTTTCAAGTCAGACAGTGAATTCATTATTCCCTGAAGTTAATTTAATAACGCAGTTAAGAATTATTGTTTCAACACCGTGTGGAAATTAATATCTGATTCAAAACCACGCCTATCGAATGGGGTAGAACGTGTTCAATATGTTTCTCGACCTTCTTGAAAACGCGTAACGAACGATTATCTACGAACTTGCAAGCCCGGCCAAGCCATGTGTCACGTCGTACAAGACGTGAGAAAATTTGAAGAACTTTGATAAATTTATTCGGCAACATCTTGCGGATCCGCGCTTCGTCCGCAAGAACGACGCCAACGTTTTATTTGTTTGAAGTGCGTGGGAGGAACAGGTTCCCGGATAATATTAAGTTTTTTGTGTAGTTAGAGAGTGAACTTGAGTGGGAAACTCATTCGGTTTACGTGTTACCGCGCTAGCTATATTTTCGGGTGTTTTTAACATATTTGTGTTTAGATAGCGGTGAACAGCCGGCTTCTAGAGCATTCGAGGATGCTTCCGGTCGCTGGTGAACCACCCACATTAAGCTAGACTAGCCGTCGTAACGTGTCATAGCAAGTGCGCTGCAGTGTAATGTTTGGAAATGTCAGGTTCCATTTCGGCAGTACTTTAGAAGAAAAGCGTGTGATTTAACTGATGAACTTTCCTATCTCTATTTCACTGCTCCAAGTAATTTTGTATTAATGTCCAAATGTTTTTTTTGCTCAGTAACATTTGCATAATAGCCAGGCCATGTAAGCTATGTTGTCATATATAATATCGTAAACAGTGTCAAGGGCAGTAAATACAACAAGGAGAGACTGACATTTCAATGCTTTTTAGTTTGACACAAGATTGCTTGAAGTTTATCACATTTCATAGATTAACATAAGATAGCAAAATCATATATTTATTTGATAATGCAAACCAACCACTGCTTCACTATTGAGAGATTTGTGTGCTGAAAATAAAAACTATGGTGATTCTTCCATGGATTAGACATCAGTTGTTGATCTTGAAAAATCCACGGCACGTCGTGCTGGACCTGCACCAACTTGGGAACATGATTTTTCTTGTCTTGTGTTTTTCTTGTCTTTGTATTATTTCTTGTCTTTGTATTATTTATAACATTCATTAATAGAAAGATGTGAAGCAAAGTAGAACAAATTTAGTCGAGTGGCTTCTTATCTATGAGCTGTGCTGGGCAAGTTGCGCCAGTCAGCAAGGTGGAAGCCTAAAGTCACGGCATTCAGTAGACTGAGAATAGGCGCAGGAATTCGAGACCACTAGCTCATACGATTTGTGTTCTCAAAGCGACGTTGATAAACGTGTACTTGCCTCTCTCATTTTTTGGATAATAGAATTTATTGATAATGGCTGATCTGATAACCTTAGTGACTTGCCCCTGCTTCAGAGACCTAATTTCTGCTGTCTCTTTTCCACAGATAGGGTAAAGAAAGCCAGAGTAGGCACTTATTTTGCAGACTAAAATAAGATGTCACAGGTCTAAACTGAGGGACCTTTCCTCATCGTCTGTAAGTATTTTAGAGTATCCTCTCTTAACTTGTGATGTTACCTAACTCGTCATCTCTTTATATTGTGAAGCAGTGTGAAAACTAAAACTTGGTGTGCGATCGTCCACCTTTGTTCAGACAGAGTGCTTATTGACTAATGGCCGCTGTGTTAGGATTGTTGGATACTGATGTACATTCATGTTTGTAACTTTGTGCTTCCTTAAAGTGACACTTGAACATTGGCCGAAACAAGCGATTCACGTATTGTTGCCTGGCGTCAAGGATTACGAAGTTTATGTCATGTACATATAAACTGTCAAAAGTGTTCTCACCTCACAATGGAAGTGCATCGTCCATGAAATTGCGCTGCCTCTTATAGCTATCATTACATGTATTATCGAATGTAGATTGGGCAAGATTAGGAGTACATTGCCCTCAATCATTCCCTTCGACTAGTGACACGAGTTTACAATGTTCGTGTGCGTATATCATAGATGTGTTCTTTCTAAATGTGTTACTCGACTAGAGACGTATTTTTCTTCCCTGTCGATGCAACGGAAACCTTTCTTGTTTGTGAACTTATTTCTCGGCCTACTGTTCCTGTGCACCTTGTGCGTAGATTCCGCGTCCCCCCAACTACACGCTAGATGGTGCCTTCCTCTTTCCTCTCTTGGGACACCTTTGTCGCGGTCAAGGGAGGCTAAAACTTTCTTATATAGTAATACTAGTAATGGTAATGCGAATTGTTGTGGTGCTACGTCGTTAGCAGGGCGGTGAATTCTCTTTTTACGTGTTACTATTCTATGGCCTCTTATGTCCCACTCAGCTATTTCTCGTGTACCCTTGAGGTGTGAGTTACTTTCTTGTTGTGCGGTGCTATATGCATCGGTTAATCATTCGACTATGATCTTGAATTAGGCCCCTCATGTCATGCAATTCGTGGTCCGACTCTGAATCATACCTTTCTGGGCAGATTCACGGAACCAGGGGATAAGAAATAAAAAACTTGAAGAGACCTCGTTTCCCTTTGGTCGTCCTACCGAGTTCCGTTCAATGGCGTGCCGAAGCGAAGATCAATTCCGCTAGCGCACGACATTACAGTGAATAGACGCCAGCGGAAGGTGCCCTCCCACGAAGAAGCCCTCCAAAGAGGAGGCCCACAGCAGATTCTCAGCCGCCCGCGGCGAATATCAGAGACCACAGAAATGACCTCTATCGGAAGAAAAAGCAAGCCTAGACTTCCACAGCTGGAAGAACAATTCCATACGGAGCTGGCAGCCTTGAACAGTCTCCTGAATGGTGCAGTACCACGAGATCTCAAGACTCCCAGCGAGGTGGATCAAGTCCACGCTGGAATCCGAGCAAAGGCTAAGACCGTCAAGCGAATCGGAGACCAGCTGGTCCTAGCTCTCGAGGGTTCAGGAGCCACCGCAGAAGCGACGGTAATCCGAGGCTCATTGACAAGCGCTAGAGCTCGCAGGAAAGCACTAGCGGACTCAATGGACCACAGAAACGAAGAGCTCTGTGCGAGCTCTTCACAAAGTGTGGCAAAGGAACCCTCCCAGCGCAAGAACTCGAGGTCGATGAAGACCTCGTCCAAGAACCAGCGGCAAGGCGCTGCATATCAGAACGAGCCCTCAAATTCACTATTGGCCGAGAGCAGGAACGGATGCCGTTCCAACCGTCGGGGTGAAAACCGAGCAAGCCCCAGTCATCGTCGTCAGAGTCGCAAAAACTCGAGCTATCGCAGCCAGAGTCAAGTCAGTGAGAGCGATCACAGCCAGAGCCTTCCCAGCGCCAGCTCTCGTCACCAGGACGGCGAGTCCGAGCGCCGCGAGCCCCCTAGCCGAGGCAACAAGCAGATGCTTATCGACATCACGGAGGATCCATCGGTGCTGTTGGCAAAAATCACCATCGAGAGGTCGAAACTGAGGAACAGGAACCGAACGGAGAATGACCAGCCCTTCGGTGAGCAGAATACCGAGTGCAAAGAGGACCGCACAGGAGCATGGGTCGACCAAGCCTTCCAGCATCACGTCATTGAACCCGCAGGGGGCACAGCGGCGGTTGCGAATGCTTCGCCCCGTGACACCGATCTCGCACCTCCGATGAATCCCTCCGCACCAGCATTCCAGCCCCGGGCTTCCACCCGCTCACCTGCCGTGGTCTTTGAAACGAAGCCACCAGTGATCGACGGAGCAATGAGGCTCTCAATGATCGAAGATCTGAAAAAGGCGCCAAGCCAACCCTACGCGGGAGAGGCTCACCTGTTCCACAGATGGTTCGATGCCATCAAGAGAAGGATGGAGAGGCTCGCCGTGGAGCCCATCGACGCCATCGAGATCCTCACGAACAACACCTGCGGCGAGCCAAGGAGCCTCATTGACGACACCCTGGCAGCTACCTTCCTGGACACAGCGGCCCTGCTCACCCTCATCGTCGAACAATTGAAGACTCGCTTCGGCTCTGACGACAGGGTAGCCGACACTCTGCTCGAACGCCTCGCGCAAGCCTCGGACATCAAGGGATCTAAAGGCGACCGCACGGTTGGCCTCAAGCTGCGGAAGTTCAGCGACGCCTGTATAGCGATTCATCACACAATGCAGCACAACAAAGGCCTCGCCTTCCTGAACACCGACGTAGGGCTGTCTCCCATCGTTGAGAGGCTACCCTTCTTCTTTCTGGACGCCTGGAGAAGCGAACGAACTAGGCACAGAAGATTATTTGGATCGCTACCTGATTTCGCCGGGTTCTGCGAGTTCATCAAAACGCTGTCAGACACCCAGTGTGATAGTTTTGGGGCATCGAACCTCAACTGGGTGAGCAATCGACTCGACACGGCCGCCCCCGCTCGCCCCAATCCAAGAGCCTCGCGAGTTCTCTACACGTCCTCGGAGAATCAAACCGGCAGCTGCGTTCTCCACCAGAGTGCACAACATGCGACGAACTCGTGCCAAGCAGTAAGAAAGATGGAATCTCAGAAGAAGAAGGACTTCATACGCGAGCACAAGCTGTGCTACCGCTGTTTAGGCCTTCACTGGGCAAAGCATTGCAAAGAGATCGTGAAGTGCGACGATTGCGGAGCCGAGAATCACACCACAACCGCTCACATCAACTGGCGAGCAGCTGGAAATTCGAGTGAAACCACTCGTCAGGAGAGACCCAGTCGAGAACCGAGCGACGACAGAGCTCAGAGCGAACTCGGGGAGAGATTGAGAGCTGTGGTCCTGGCCTCTCGCGTACCCACAGCCGAGGAGGGTGCATGCAGCAAAGTTGTTCTGGCAGACGTTATCGACGAGAACACGGGTCGGTCGTGCCGCGCTTACGTAATCTTAGATGAGCAAAGCACCACGTCCTTCTGCTCTCCTAAGCTGTTGAACGCTCTCCGCGTGACAACCCCCAAGTCTCACTACGAGCTGGAAACGCTGACCGATCAATCCGCCGCTCGATACGGCAGATGCGTGTCAGGGCTGAAAATAAAGGGAGTGTCCGAAGACCAAACCTTCGAGCTCCCACCGATGTTGGAATGCAACTCCATCCCCGATAGAAAGAAAGCAGTCGCGACCTACGAACGCGTCGCAAGAACCCCGGAGATATCGCACCTCGCTCGGCATTTCTTGCCCTTGGACAAACGCGCAGAAGTCGCGGTGCTCCTGGGGACGGACTGCGGAGACCTACTCTACAGTCACTCCGACAAACAACGCCGCAAGGCTCCGTTCGTCCACCACACCGCCTTGGGCTGGGCAGTGGTCGGCAAGGTGAACGACGACGTCAGCCCCGAAGGAGAGCACTCTTACACGGTCGCAAGAATCGTAGCCGAAGTCGCTCTCGAAACCTGTGGCCCGGAGACGTGCCTTGAACTGTTTTCAGGAAAAGACGCTATCACCCAGCAGCACAGCGATGAGACCTCCCAACCGCGGCCCCCAGACGACCGCGGTGACCCTGAAAGGACAAAAAACACAAGGGCAGAGGAAGACAATCAAGCGGAAGCCCCGCCAACGACGAGATTTATCAACCAGTCAGCAACAAACGATGAAATGGACGCTCAGTGCGATCCAGACAGCGCATCACCGAAGCCCAAGAAGAAACGGAAATGGGAGCTCCCGTACCCTGGCGATCCGAAGAGAAAGCACGACGCGCACCATGCTGAGCGCACATCTGTTGACAAGAGAGCTCGACAGAACGGGCCAAGCAAAGGGGGAGGCGGCCATGCGGCTCCCGACCCTCCAGGAAACGCCGAGCACCCACCTCCATCTTCCCTTTACCAGCCTCTCAGTACCGCCTGCGCGACAAGCTGCCGTCGGAATCCGAAGCATCGGGACAAGCATGACGCACTCGCCGACGCACGAGGAATGCCGGGCAGCGTCGAGAAAGACCTGGAGACAACACCCGGACCCCTCCAGAGGTCCACCACCCGCCAGCGACGGAAAGTTCGACGTTGGTCGGGGAAGCAGAGAGGACTCCTCTATGAGTCACGCCCGCGCAGCCGGTGGAAGGCCACCCACGCGTCGCTGAAGACAACACCGACGCGTCCCGCGGGGCGAGACGACTGCGACGAGCACGTAGTGGGTGGCGCCCCGCCACTGAACCAGCCCTCAACCAGCGCTCCCCCCCCCCCCCCGAAGGCAGTTATTGGTGGCCAGAGCCACCAAGGGGGGGGGGAGTGTCACGTCGTACAAGACGTGAGAAAATTTGAAGAACTTTGATAAATTTATTCGGCAACATCTTGCGGATCCGCGCTTCGTCCGCAAGAACGACGCCAACGTTTTATTTGTTTGAAGTGCGTGGGAGGAACAGGTTCCCGGATAATATTAAGTTTTTTGTGTAGTTAGAGAGTGAACTTGAGTGGGAAACTCATTCGGTTTACGTGTTACCGCGCTAGCTATATTTTCGGGTGTTTTTAACATATTTGTGTTTAGATAGCGGTGAACAGCCGGCTTCTAGAGCATTCGAGGATGCTTCCGGTCGCTGGTGAACCACCCACATTAAGCTAGACTAGCCGTCGTAACGTGTCATAGCAAGTGCGCTGCAGTGTAATGTTTGGAAATGTCAGGTTCCATTTCGGCAGTACTTTAGAAGAAAAGCGTGTGATTTAACTGATGAACTTTCCTATCTCTATTTCACTGCTCCAAGTAATTTTGTATTAAAGTCCAAATGTTTTTTTTTGCTCAGTAACATTTGCATTATAGCCAGGCCATGTAAGCTATGTTGTCATATATAATATCGTAAACAGTGTCAAGGGCAGTAAATGCAACATGGAGAGACTGACATTTCAATGCTTTTTAGTTTGACACAAGATTGCTTGAAGTTTATCACATTTCATAGATTAACATAAGATAGCAAAATCATATATTTATTTGATAATGCAAACCAACCACTGCTTCACTATTGAGAGATTTGTGTGCTGAAAATAAAAACTATGGTGATTCTTCCATGGATTAGACATCAGTTGTTGATCTTGAAAAATCCACGGCACGTCGTGCTGGACCTGCACCAACTTGGGAACATGATTTTTCTTGTCTTGTGTTTTTCTTGTCTTTGTATTATTTCTTGTCTTTGTATTATTTATAACATTCATTAATAGAAAGATGTGAAGCAAAGTAGAACAAATTTAGTCGAGTGGCTTCTTATCTATGAGCTGTGCTGGGTGTGGTGGTATGAACACACACCACCACAACCTTCGCACGCTTCATGGTTGGAGATGAGACCACACGCAACTCCAGTGTTTGAGGCGGGGAAAAATACACCGCGCGGTCCGACGTGAAAGTAAACAGGCGTTCCCTCGCACGCTTCAATACACCGCGCGGTCCGACGTGAAAGTAAACAGGCGTTCCCTCGCACGCTTCATGGTTGGAGTTGAGACCACACGCAACTCCAGTGTTTGAGGCAAATACACCGCGCGGTCCGACGTGAAAGTAAACAGGCGTTCCCGCCAATCAGAGACCCGGACGGGTAGAGTCAACCTCCAGCGAGGCCTATATAAACAGTCGCGCAGCCAGCGGAGTACAGTACACTCTCAGCGGCCCTGATATTCACACTAAGCCTCGACGCTCCGCCAGCACCTCACCCGTCGGCTTCACCGCCTCCTCGACAGCCAGCCGCCACGTCTTGTTGCTTGCTAGTCGCACCAGTTCCCCGTTACCGCCTCTGGTACTCCTTGGTCGAGACCCTCGGACAGCAGCAGCCTCACCGGTCTGCTCTCTCCCCTCAACCACGCAGCATCTCCCCGACAACCGTCGGTCCGCCAAGACGTCATCTGTCACTGTATTACTCGACTGTAATATTCCCTTGTGCCATTATTGTCGGCGATCTTCATAATAATACGGCGTTTATTCCAGTTGTGTTTTCCTCACCTTGCCGGTTCGTTTGCACCTCAGGCACTCACTTCGGGCAAAGATATTTCACAAAGTCTAAAGATATTTACATAGTCTGCCCGGAGTGTAAAGCAGCCTGAGGGAGAACACCACACTGGTGACCCCAGAGTGACCGGCAGGTGGAAGCATGGCTGGGAGAGATGTCCGGTTACCCGCCTTCAGTGGTGACATCAAGGGATGGCTCCTTCACTGCGATGTTTTTCTCGCACAAATCCCGAACCTGGACGACGCTTCGAAGTTCGGGGCGCTCCTAGGAGGACTACCCACGCACATTGTATCCGGAGTACAAGAGATACTATTGAACCCCCCGGCAAACGGTAAATACGACGCATTAAAGGCGGCGTTGACGCAACGTTTCGTGCGTCACGACGAAGAAACAAACTACAACGCCATCGTTAAAATAACGCTGGGAGACAATACTCCTTCCGAGTTGCTCCTGGAAATGACGCGTCTCAACAACTGTAGACAAGCTCCGCTACCCCCGTCAGTCATCCGCTCGATGCACCTTTCAAAATTGCCAGTGGAAGCACAGCCACTGATTGAAGCTTTAGGAAGAGGAAAAACGGACGAAGAGTACAGGGAGATTGCCGATCAAGTCACAGCAAGGCAATCCGCGTGTCGGTCCTCAACTGCCGAGCCCCTCACCGTTAACGCTGTCAAGCCATCACCGTCTCCGACAGTGTCAAGAGCCGAATTCGACGCAGCTATGAAGGAGATAGCAGAACTCAAAGAAATGTTAGGAAAGGCGTTACGCCCGCAAGAAAATGTCCACCAAGCAGACAATTGGCGGAATCAAGCCCCGGCACCCAGAAACGTCCAAAACGCTAACAAAGGAAGCAGGCTCGAACAAGTTTACTGCTACTACCACCGTACCTCTGGCGATCGTGCAAGAAATTGCACGCAACCGTGCAGCTTTGCGGGAAACGACGGCCGCGGAGGATGGTAAGCGCCCCATCTTTCGCGCAGGCAAGAGCAGGCGAGCTGTTGTACGTTAAAGACGCGAACAACGTCCGATATCTGGTCGATACTGGCTCGGCGGTCAGTCTAATCCCGCCCGACGGAAAATGTTCGACCAGACTTCCGTCCTACGATCTGCTAGCAGCCAACAATACTCCAATAGCTTCGTACGGGACGGCAGGAAGAAACATTCAGCTCGCCCCTCAATTGTTCGTGAGATGGGATTTTGTGGTGGCCGATGTCGGTCAACCAATCATAGGCATTGATTTCCTACACGCGAACAAAATCAACGTCGACACAGCAAATGCAAGATTGTACATCCAAACTACACAAACAGAAATTCCTTGTGAGCGAGCAAACTTGAGTAGCGCAAAAATTCACAGGATCGATCATCAAGCATCGCCGGAGTTCAACGACCTTTTTAAGGAGTTCCCCGAGATACTGGCTTCCCGCGAACGCACTCCTCAGCCAAGAAGAAAAGATGTACAGCATCACATCGAAACGGTCGGCCCCCCGGTGTACGCGAGACCGAGGAGACTCTCTCCAGAAAAACTCGAAGCAGCACGGGACGAGTTCAAGAAGATGTTAGATCAAGGCATCATCAGACCATCAAAAAGCGCCTGGGCGTCTCCTATGCATATGGTCCCTAAGTCGTCCGAACCCGGGGCTTGGAGAATCTGCGGGGACTACAGGCGACTAAACGCAGTTACGAAGCCCGATCGTTACCCCATTCCACACAGCCAAGACTTCCACTACAAGCTGCACAAGAAGACAATTTTCTCAAAAATCGACCTCGTAAAGGCCTATCACCAGATACCGGTGAAAGCTGAAGACATCCAGAAAACGGCCATCACCACACCGTTCGGCTTGTACGAGTACACTGTAATGTCTTTCGGACTCCGGAATGCTGCTCAAACGTTCCAGCGCTACATCGATGCGATCACCAGAGACATGGATTTTGTCACGGCGTATATAGATGACGTGCTGATAGCATCTTCGTCCGCCAAGGAGCATAAAGATCACTTAAGGCAACTGTTCCGTCGTCTGCGAGAAGAGGGACTACAAGTGCACCCAGCAAAATGCATTTTTGGAGTGCCCGAACTAGACTTCCTCGGGCATAGAGTGTCTGCTCGGGGGATCTCGCCACTTCCACAGAAAATAGAAGCCATCTGCAACTTCCCACGACCATCGACGATAAAAAACTAAGACAGTTTCTGGGAATCGTCAATTACTATCATCGATTTCTCCCAGCTGCGGCAGAAAAAATGCAATCTCTCACCGAACTAACGAAAGGCTACTCACAGAACTCAAAGAAAATCATCAATTGGACCCCGGAACAAGACGCAGCTTTTGTGAGATTGAAGAACGAGATTTCCCAGCTCACCATGTTAGCGCACCCGGCTCCAGAAGGCAAGACAATCCTAGTTACGGACGCCTCTGCTACCGCGGTGGGGGCCGTATTGCAACAGGAAATCGAAGGAGAGCAACTACCAGTAGCCTTCTTTTCAAAGAAGTTGGACGACACGCAACGCAAATACAGCACCTACGACCGGGAGTTAATGGCCATCTTCTTAGCAGTCCAACACTTTGAACATTTCTTGGAGGGCCGGAGTTTTGAGATCAAAACGGATCACCGACCACTCTGCTTCGCTCTTCACAAATCTACGGAGGGCAGCAATCCACGCGTGGCCAGGCAACTGTCATATCTCTCGCAGTTCGACTGTGAGATCAACCACATCAGCGGCACCACCAACACTGTAGCAGACGCGCTATCGCGTATGGTGTCAGCAATCCTGCCAAAAGAACCTTCAATCGACTACGAGGAAATAATGAAGGAACAGAATGAAGATCCAGAATTAGAAGAGCTCCTGAATCCAGCGTCGATGAGTGCTCTGAAGATACGACCTATCAATACACACGGCGACAAAATACCCCTGTGGTGCGACGTGTCCACCGGCCAGGAGAGGCCGTACATCCCCAAGAGTTGCCGAAAAACAATATTCACGCATTTTCACGGAGCCAGTCACCCCGGAATTCAAGCTACGCGAGATCTCCTGAGACAACGAGTAATCTGGCCCGGCCTCAACAAAGATGTCGGCAAGTGGACACGAGAATGTATTCCGTGCCAATCGAGCAAGATTACGAAGCACGTCAAGAGCCCACTTGGAAGAATGCCAGTTCCAAATGAACGATTCCAAACCATACACGTGGACATCGTCGGACCGCTGCCCGTATCGCAGAATTACCGGTACCTTCTTACGTGCATCGATCGTTTCACAAGATGGTGCACGGCTATACCAATGATGGATTGTACGGCAGAAACGTCTGCCCGCGCCTTTCTCCAGGGTTGGGTGTCTTCGTTTGGAGTTCCGACTACGATCATCACGGACCAAGGAGTACAGTTCGAATCAACTCTGTGGAGGAACCTCCTAGCAGCTTTGGGCACAAAGCGACACCGGACTACAGCCTACCATCCACAAAGCAATGGCTTGGTGGAAAGACTACATCGACGATTGAAAGAAGCCCTGAAAGCTACTGTGACCGACGCGAACTGGGTGGACGCTTTGCCCCTCATCCTTCTTAACATCAGAGCCACACCACACTCAGACGCCAATGTTTCGCCGGCAGAAATGGTGTACGGGCAGACGTTACGCCTCACCGGAGAACTACCTGCAAGGAAGAACGAAACTCTCCCAGCGGGAGAATTCCTGCAAAGGCTACAAGAAACAATGACACGATTACAGCCAGTACTCGCAAGGCAGCAGGGGCCTACAGACATCAATGTCCCAAACGCCCTGCTAACGGCAACCAACGTTCTCGTTAAACATGGAGGGGTCAGAAAATCATTGCGGAGACCGTACGATGGCCCTTTTCGCGTTCTAGAAAGGACCCCGAAGTACTTCACCTTAGACATACGAGGGAACCCTACCAATATAACGATTGACAGGGTGAAAGCAGCGCACCTACCCGACAGCAGCGAAACAGAAACAGAGCACGTGGAACCAACAAGCGCAAAAGTACACGATACCTACGAAGGAGTTCCCTTCCCCCAGGCAGTGGTGGCTCCTGAACAAGGAATCGTAACTAAATACGGAAGAAGAATCAAACCTCCACAGAGATACTCGGAAACTTAAAAAAAAAACAACGGGGGGGCACCTGTGGTGGTATGAACACACACCACCACAACCTTCGCACGCTTCATGGTTGGAGATGAGACCACACGCAACTCCAGTGTTTGAGGTGGGGAAAAATACACCGCGCGGTCCGACGTGAAAGTAAACAGGCGTTCCCTCGCACGCTTCAATACACCGCGCGGTCCGACGTGAAAGTAAACAGGCGTTCCCTCGCACGCTTCATGGTTGGAGATGAGACCACACGCAACTCCAGTGTTTGAGGCAAATACACCGCGCGGTCCGACGTGAAAGTAAACAGGCGTTCCCGCCAATCAGAGACCCGGACGGGTAGAGTCAACCTCCAGCGAGGCCTATATAAACAGCCGCGCAGCCAGCGGAGTACAGTACACTCTCAGCGGCCCTGATATTCACACTAAGCCTCGACGCTCCGCCAGCACCTCACCCGTCGGCTTCACCGCCTCCTCGACAGCCAGCCGCCACGTCTTGTTGCTTGCTAGTCGCACCAGTTCCCCGCTACCGCCTCTGGTACTCCTTGGTCGAGACCCTCGGACAGCAGCAGCCTCACCGGTCTGCTCTCGCCCCTCAACCACGCAGCATCTCCCCGACAACCGTCGGTCCGCCAAGACGTCATCTGTCACTGTATTACTCGACTGTAATATTCCCTTGTGCCATTATTGTCGGCGATCTTCATAATAATACGGCGTTTATTCCAGTTGTGTTTTCCTCACCTTGCCGGTTCGTTTGCACCTCAGGCACTCACTTCGGGCAAAGATATTTCACAAAGTCTAAAGATATTTACATAGTCTGCCCGGAGTGTAAAGCAGCCTGAGGGAGAACACCACATGGGCAAGTTGCGCCAGTCAGCAAGGTGGAAGCCTAAAGTCACGGCATTCAGTAGACTGAGAATAGGCGCAGGAATTCGAGACCACTAGCTCATACGATTTGTGTTCTCAAAGCGACGTTGATAAACGTGTACTTGCCTCTCTCATTTTTTGGATAATAGAATTTATTGATAATGGCTGATCTGATAACCTTAGTGACTTGCCCCTGCTTCAGAGACCTAATTTCTGCTGTCTCTTTTCCACAGATAGGGTAAAGAAAGCCAGAGTAGGCACTTATTTTGCAGACTAAAATAAGATGTCACAGGTCTAAACTGAGGGACCTTTCCTCATCGTCTGTAAGTATTTTAGAGTATCCTCTCTTAATTTGTGATGTTACCTAACTCGTCATCTCTTTATATTGTGAAGCAGTGTGAAAACTAAAACTTGGTGTGCGATCGTCCACCTTTGTTCAGACAGAGTGCTTATTGACTAATGGCCGCTGTGTTAGGATTGTTGGATACGGATGTACATTCATGTTTGTAACTTTGTGCTTCCTTAAAGTGACACTTGAACATTGGCCGAAACAAGCGATTCACGTTTTGTTGCCTGGCGTCAAGGATTACGAAGTTTATGTCATGTACATATAAACTGTCAAAAGTGTTCTCACCTCACAATGGAAGTGCATCGTCCATGAAATTGCGCTGCCTCTTATAGCTATCATTACATGTATTATCGAATGTAGATTGGGCAAGATTAGGAGTACATTGCCCTCAATCATTCCCTTCGACTAGTGACACGAGTTTACAATGTTCGTGTGCGTATATCATAGATGTGTTCTTTCTAAATGTGTTACTCGACTAGAGACGTATTTTTCTTCCCTGTCGATGCAACGGAAACCTTTCTTGTTTGTGAACTTATTTCTCGGCCTACTGTTCCTGTGCACCTTGTGCGTAGATTCCGCGTCCCCCCAACTACACGCTAGATGGTGCCTTCCTCTTTCCTCTCTTGGAACACCTTTGTCGCGGTCAAGGGAGGCTAAAACTTTCTTATATAGTAATACTAGTAATGGTAATGCGAATTGTTGTGGTGCTACGTCGTTAGCAGGGCGGTGAATTCTCTTTTTACGTGTTACTATTCTATGGCCTCTTATGTCCCACTCAGCTATTTCTCGTGTACCCTTGAGGTGTGAGTTACTTTCTTGTTGTGCGGTGCTATATGCATCGGTTAATCAGTCGACTATGATCTTGAATTAGGCCCCTCATGTCATGCAATTCGTGGTCCGACTCTGAATCATACCTTTCTGGGCAGATTCACGGAACCAGGGGATAAGAAATAAAAAACCTGAAGAGACCTCGTTTCCCTTTGGTCGTCCTACCGAGTTCCGTTCAATGGCGTGCCGAAGCGAAGATCAATTCCGCTAGCGCACGACATTACACCATGGATGAGTCTTGAGTCTTGAGTTTTGGCACCCAGCCTACAGGGGCATAGGGGCCTTGATCACAGCAGATTTTGAGGAATGTTTAAATCAATTCGGTAGCACCAATGTCTTGCAAGAATTTAATCAACAACTTTGGATTGTAGTTATCTGCTAGCAGGGACGGTAGAGTAGGCACTGTATCTAGATCTGCACACTCCTGAAGCAAAAATCTGCGGGCAGTGGCGAGTCTTGGACACTTCAGCAGCAAGTGGCTTATTGTCCACTTCTCTGAGCATGTGGAGCACATCGCCGGCATGGTTCGGTTGAATAGGTGTTGATGTGTCAGTCGGCATACACCCAGATGGAGACGCGAGAGGGTCACTTGTTCCCGCCGTGGCAGGCATAGGTAGCAAGCCATGGATAGCCGGCGCTCCACTTGTGTTGCTTTGATTAGCTTGGCACGTTGCAGTGAGGTGACGCGCATTTTGCGCGCATTATTGTGCTTGAGCTTTTCCTTATACCCAACGGGGAAAATCTCCGCGCCAGCGCCGGGATACGAACCCGCGACTCCAACATACCAGCCCGATCCCGTAAACACTGTACCACGGAGAGCTAGAGTTAACTTTTTTTTGACGCAAAGGAATTCAGCTCAATAATTTAACTCTTATCATACTAAGCCTTGGAATAAGGTAAGATACTGAGTTACTGAGTTGTGGGCTTTTTCTTCACTAGTGCAGTAACTTAGTAATTGAACTGACTGTGAAGCAGTTCAATTGTGGGTTCTATACCCCCAGCAACAATGAATTAGCTGTCTCATGGGGCCCATACACGTTAAAAAAAACGTCATCATTAAGCATCAAAGTATTGATATCAAAATTTTGATGCATCAAAATTTTGATTTGAATAAAAATTTTGATGGACTAAATCAGTTTGATATTTTTTGACGGATCATCAAACTGTGGTGTGTTCTCCTTCAGGCTGCTTTACACTCCGGGCAGACTTGTGAATATCGATAGTGTGAAATATTTTTGCCCGGAGCGAGTGCCTGAGGTGCAAACGAACCCGACAGGATAAGGAATACATAACTGGAATAAAGGCCGTATTATTGAGAAGATCGCCGACAGTATGGCACACCAGGTAAATGATTACAGGCGGTAGTATAGTACACAAGGACGACTTGGAGGACCGACGGTTGTCGGTAAGTCGCGTCGTGCGTGCCGTGGCGTAGCGGTGCGCCGTCGAGGTGGCGATGGAGGCCGTGAGGCTACTGCTTGCTGAGCAGCCGAGACTAGTGAATGTCAGAGTCGCTGCGAGGAGAGTTGCAGGAAGAAGTCTTGTGTGAGCTGCTGCTGTGAGGAGGCTCGTTGGAAGACTTGCGTGAGCCGTTGCAGTGAGGAGGCTCGCAGGAAGAAGACTTGTGTGAATATCAGGGTTTCTGCGAGTGAACTGTGCGAACTCAGTTGAGCTTACCCCGCAGCTCATTATATAGGGCTGGCGACAGCCTCACTGAACCGAGCTAGCCCTCTGGTTAGTGGACTCGCGGTGCCGGGTTGTCGCTGTCTGTGCTGTGCTAAACGTACGTGGGTGTATTCAGAGGTTGCCTGGCTACTGGGAGCGCGCAGCTTGTAGAGGCTCAGTCCGGCACCCCAGCTCCAGCCTCGAGCGCTGATTGGTCGTTCAGTGAGAGCGCTTCGAGGCAGTGGGGTGGCGCTTTTGTGCTTGTGTGGTGGTGAGCGCGTACAGCTGGACGGAACCACCACAAACCTATTGATGCGCCAGGTTTGGAAAGAAGGAAGCCAAAAAGTAAGTTTAGTATGAAGTTCAGACGTGTATCTGGCCTTGCCAGCCATGTGGAGCATCAAGTCGAATGATGATAGAAATCGTGCTAAGAGAGCAGAGACCTATACGCTGGCGGTGGCGATTTTCTCTGTTAGGTATAGGAGAAAAAATCCAAGCACAATACCCCACTCTACCCAGGTGTCTGAAATGGGTACTGGTCTTGGCCGGGGGAAAGCGTCATGGTGTAGCATTCGCTACAAAGCGTAAAATTATAAACTTTCCCATTCGCACTTAAATAAAATAATTATTAGCATTAAAAATCTTACTCTAATTTATTATTAATTATTTTCTACTTCTAATTCGTAATTATTGAAGTTTTTGTTATGTTGTGCGCTAGCGGAATTGCTATCTTCGCTTCGGCACAACATAGAACGGTAGGCGCAAGGATTCCAAAGAGGTCGAGGTTTCTTCGGTTTTATTTCTTATCCAAACGACTCCGTGAATCTGCCCAGAAAGGTATGATTCAGAGTCGGACCACGAATTGCATGACAAGAGAAGCCTAATTCAAGATCATAGTCGAATGATTAACTGATGCATATAGCACCGCACAACAAGAAAGTTAAACTCACACCTCAAGGGTACACGAGAAATAGCTGAGTGGGACATAAGAGGCCATAGAATAGTAGCACGTAAAAAGAGAATTCACCGCCCTGCTAACGACGTAGTACAACAACAATTCGCGTTACCATTACTAGTATTATTATATAAGAGAGTTTTAGCCTCCCTTGACCGCGACAAAGGTGTCCCAAGAGAGGAAAGAGGAGGGCACCATCTAGCGTGCAGTTGGGGGAACGCGGAATCTACGCACAAGGTGCACAGGAACAGTAGGCTGGGAAATAAGTTCACAAACAAGAAAGGTTTCCGTTGCATCGACAGGGAAGAAAAGTAAGTCTCTAGTCGAGTAACACATTTAGAAAGAGCACATTTATGATATACGCACGCGAATATTGTAAACTCGTGTCACTAGTCGAAGGGAATGATTGAGGGCAATGTACTCCTAATCTTGCCCAATCTACATTCAATAATACATGTAATGATAGCTATAAGAGACAGCGCAATTTCATGGACGATGCATTTCCATTGTGAGGTGAGAACACTTTTGATAGTTTATATGTACATGACATAAACTTCGTAATCCTTGACGCCAGGCAATAATACATGGATCGCTTGTTTCGGCCAATGTTCAAAGTGTCCCTTTAAGGAAGCACAAAGTTACATACATGAATGTACATCCGTATCCAACAATCTTAGCACAGCGGTCATTAGTCAATAAGCACTTTATTTGAACAAAGGTGGACGATCGCACAACAAGTTTATAGTTTTCACCTGAATTCTTCACAATATAAAGGGATGACGAGTTAGATAACATCACAAGTTGAAAGAGGATACTCTAAAATACTTACAGACGATGAGGAAAAGTCCCTCAGTTTAGACCTGTGACAGCTTATTTTAGTCTGCAAAATAAGTGCCTACTCTGGCTTTCTTTACCCTATCTGTGGAAAAGAGACAGCAAAAATTAGGTCTCTAAAGCAGGGGCAAGTCACTCAGGTCATCAAATTAACCATTATCAATAAATTCTATTATAAAAAAAATGAGAGAGGCAAGTACACGTTTGTCAACGTCGCTTTGAAAACACAAATCATATGAGCTAGTGGTCTCAAATTTCTGCGCCTATTCTCAGTCTACTGAATGCCGTAACTTTAGGCTTCCACCTTGCTGACTGGCGCAACTTGCCAGCACAGCTCATAGGTAAGAAGCCAATCGACTAAATTTATCCTTACTTGCTTCACATCTTTCTATTAATGAATGTTATAAATAATACAAAGACCAGAAATAATACAAAGACAAGAAAAATCACGTTCCCAAGTTGGTACAAGTCCAGCACGACGTGCCATGAATTTTTCAATATCAACAACTGATGTCTAATCCATGGAAGAATCACCATAGTTTTTATTTTCAGTACACAAATCTTTCAATAGTGAAGCAGTGGTTGGTTTGTATTATCAAATAAATATAAAATTGTGCTATCTTGTGTTAATCAATGAAATGTAATAAACTTCAAGTAATCCTCTGTGTCAAACTAAAAAGCATTGAAATGTCAGTCTCTCCATGTTGCATTTACTGCCCTTGACACTGTTTACAATATTATATATGACAACATAGCTTACATGGCTTGACTATTATGCAAATGTTGCTGAGCAAAAAAAACATTTGGACATTAACACAAATCACTTGGAGCAGTGAAACAGAGATAGGAAAGTTCATTAGTAAAATCACAGTGTTCAGCTAAAATACCGTTAAACCAGAACCTGACTAATTCCCAGCATTACACCGCAGCTTACTGGCTACACCGAAAGAAAACACCAGACCTTACCGAACTGTAATGTCTAGTCTAACCCAATGTAGGTGGGTTTGCCGGCCGCCGGAAGCATTCTCGAATGCTCCAGAAACCGGCCGTTCACCGCTATCGAATACAAGTCGTGTGAAAACACCCGAAAATATAACCAGCGCGGCAACACGTAAATTAAATGAGTTTCCTATTCAAGTTCACTCTCTAACAACACAGAAACTTAAGATTATCCGGGAAACTGTTCCTCCCACGCACTTCAAACAAATAAAACGTTGGCGTCATTCTTGCGGACGAAGCGCGGATCCGCGGAATGTTGCCGAAATAAATTTATCGAAATTCTTCAAATTTCCTCACGTCTTGTACGACGTGACAGTTTTTGTGTAAATGCATGAGACAATAAAATAACACTCGACATTTTTCGAGAGAGGAGCCCCTGAATGGCAATACTGCGCAGTGGCGCGTCTCTTTCAAAGGCACTTTCACATTGGCGTCTCTCTAGCTCGGTGTTACAGCATTTCTCGTGAGTAAATCTGTGTTAGAAAATAATCGTGTTTCTTCTTCGTGTTCAGTTTGAGTATAAATTGTGACAGTGCTGTGTATTTAGATACGTAGTTATGCGTAGAAGTTGTGATGTAGCATGGTTCATTCAGAGGATATCTCAACATGACTTAGCGTGAACTTTGCACGTTACGTGCATTTCGTGTGTCAATAATTTATATTAGATATTCAACTACGTCCTTTCCCTTACTGAAAGTTATACATTTTGCAGCGGTCATTTTGATATTGAAATTCGTTCATAAAACGCTCGTGAGAGAGCACGACAGAACTGCTGGCGTCTTGTGTTGCCGGTGTCTTTGTTTTCCAAAATGGCGAAGCACAAACTGCCGTCTCGTGTCATGACTCTGTGATTTAAAATCGTACTTTATGCATGGGAATAATATTTCTTTTTTACAACATACTTGCAGTAGTTTTCTGAAGTGGGCTTGACGTGAAATAATAGTCGGGAATGCCTTGTAATAATTTCGTACGTATTATAGATTACGAAGATTATTCACGAAAATGCCTGCTAAAGTTTTAGTTTTTATATATGTCATACTCTTTAAATCTTGCGTTTAATCGCATTTATTTTCATTATAAATCACTAACAACAAAATAAAATAAAATGGTCCTTATTCTTGCGGCAGAAATACATACTAGCATCTGCCATCGTAAACGAGTACTTCTCGCATAAAAATACTTCGTGAACGCTCAAGATGTTATGCCGGCGGTTTTGTCGCAAATGGCGTAACGTAAAAACCGCCGGGTCATTGTCACCTTGATTTTCATATTTCGTCTTGCGAAATATTTTTTTTCTGTGCAAGCGAAACGTTTAGTGTTTCTCTTCTCAGGTAGATATTATTCCTTATTTTTTTATCAATGATGCTTTGCCAGTGATTTTCAGATGATTCCTTGTTAATTCTAGTACGGATATAGAGATGCTAGATTAAACAAAAAGCTAGTAATTCTCATCCTATGTGTTTTAGCTATTGTCTTATATATTCCTCCCTGCTGCACAAATCACGTGTTATTCAGTCACACGAAATTGCCATAATTCCACAAAATGGAATTACCGATATTGTTACTCTTTAAAAATCACAAGTAGTTATTACCAAAAATTCTTAAATTTCATGCCTTGCATTTAAAGCAAGAGCAGTTGTATAAGAGTTTCTAAATTGATTCTATCCTACTTTTGAGCTTGACAAAAGAGAGATTTATTAAATTAGCCCGTGTCGAATCTGTAGGATTTCTCGGAATCTACTTTGTGGGAGTTTATCATTTACCATGTTGGGGACTGTCAGTGGGGGAATTTTTCCTTGATGTCTCCTGGGACTGCTCATCCAGTGTTTCAACTTTTTGCAGGACCTCAACGACATCAAAAAACACCACAAGACATCAATCCATGGGCCTCTTTCGTGCTCTCCGTGCTCTCCGTGGTACAGTGGTTAAGGGATCGGGCTCGTATGTTGGAGTCGCGGGTTCGTATCCCGGCGCTGGCGAGGAGATTTTCCCCGTTGGGTATAAGGGAAAGCTCAAGCACAATACCCCACTCAACCCAGGTGTCGGAAATGGGTACCGGCTTTACGGGGGAACCGTCATGGTGTTCTATATATAGGGTTAGTTATAAGACATTTGAAAAACCAATGCTAAGATCATATGTATCAGGCTTGATTGGAAATAAAGCATCCCAAAGATGCCGATGTTAACCTCTTTAGTTCTTGGAATTTAGCTTTGCTTTAACTTGCCTTTAGCCTTGTATATTATCTAATTACTGGCTAAATTGTAAGCTGCTTCCAACCACGGACACTTTTCTTCAGTGTACGATGATCTTAAATTAATAACCAATTAAGATCTATTATAGCCTTCAATCACGGCTCAAATTGATATCATTCGCCTGCTCGAATTACGCAGGTTTTGAGCTTACCCCGGAAATCACATTGATTTCTCTTGCTTACTAACTTGCCGCCACTCATTAAGTGAATCCCATAAATCGCCACACACACACACACACCGTCGACTTCGTCACTCACCGGAGCCTTTTCGCCTGCACGGACTGCGAACCATCTTCAGCCAAGTCCTTCAGTAAAGCAAGACTCGGCGGTCCTTTCCGGCTCCTTCAAATAAACCAGAGCCCCAAACAAGCTGAGTTCCCTCGCCTCATTATCCTTCTCTCATGGTTGGCAAATACTTATCGGTTTAACGTTTAGCGTTTGGCTATACCCACGGCCAAACCTAACAATGGCGTCCTGGCGTTAGTTATAAGGCATTTGTAAATCCAATGAGCAAGGTGATATGTATCAGGCTTGATTGGAAATAAAGCATCCGTAGATGCCTTCATTATTATTATGATATTCTACTCCAGAAATATCGAGAGCATTTTACTTCTGCCACATTACAAGATATTAGGAAAATAAGATAATCTACGAATAAATTTTTGCAATGAACTTCGGAAAATGGACAAAAGCGCGAAATCAGATGAAGGGACTGAAGACATAATTAAATGACAATTTACATAAACTTGAAGTTGAGGGCCGACAGCGTCGAGGTCTTTATAACTTGAACTTGAAATTGAAGGCCGACAGTGTCGGGGCCTTTGTAACGGCCTACAATTCCCTCCACAATTTTCACACAAAGAGTTCAGCGCCTAGTACCAGACTTGTCCACTAAACTACTCAGGATTTACCAATCCTTGTCACAAGCTGCCATTGGATGGCATCACTGGGATTGCCAGTGTGTCAAAACACCATCCCCAGGTATATTGGGTCATTACTGACCATTCTACATGACTGCTCATTCCAGTCACTGTCTCTTACTCCAGGCACGCACAAGAAACATTTTCATAGCTTCAATGATACTCAAATTACACTCCTGATCCAATCCAGCAAGGCAGCTCAAACCGCAATCATCTTCAGCACATCTGTGTAGCATTCGCTACATAAGCGTAAAATTATAAACTTTCTCATTCGCACTTAAATAAAATAATTATTGACATTAAAAATCTTACTCTAAATTATTATTAATAATTTTCTACTTATAATTAGTAATCTCTGAAGTTTTTGTGTAAATGCATGAGATATAAAATAACACTCGACACTTCCGAGAGAGAAGCCTCTGAATGGCAATACTGCGAACCACCACTTCTTTTGAACCACACTTTCTCGTGCCTAGTTTGCTCGTGCATACAGCGTTCTTGTAAGTGGAAGAAAATTAGTGTTTAAATAGAGCAAAAGCTGGTAAAGTATAGTGTGTCATTTCTTGAAATGCTGTGTGTTTAAATATAAGGATCTGGTCGGATCGTGATGCATAGATAACATGCAAAATAGTCGTAGAGTTCGTAAATAACATTCGTAACGTAGTTGTTCGTTCGTTCGTGATTCGTTGGTAACGTAGCGTAGATTTTGCGTCATATGTTCATTGCATTTCGGTGTCAAGATTTCATTATCAACATTTAAATCATGTTCCTTTTTATTCTTGCGGCAAAAATACATACTTGCATCTGCCATGGTGATATTGCTACTCGCGTACAAAAATACTTCGTGAACACGTACTGTGGTACGCCGGCGTCTCGCGGAAGATGGCGAACGCGATAACTGCCGCGTCATGCCATTTCAATGTTCAAGAACTTCACTTCCTTTATCTGTAAATATTATCCTGTTACTACAGGATAATCTTGCAGTGTTCCTTTTTCAGTAATGATTGACATTAATGGATTTAGGACTGCCTTTTTTATTTTCTCGTGTAAACCTAGGTATTGAGAGTACAAAAAAGTATTATTCCCATTCTATGCATTTTAGCTATTTTTTATATTTCCTTTTTACTCCACTAATCTTGTGTTTTTAAGTCACATGTATTTCCCATAATTCCACAAAATGGAATCACCGATATTACTACTCTAAAATCACAAGTCTTGTTCTGTCTTGCATATGCTTGCAAAAGTTTAGCTGAGTGGATATTTCATTATATTCCGTAGATCTTGTGCTTCATCGCATGTAGTTTCGGTAATGAATAACGATTGTCATTACCGGAAGTTCTTGTAAATCTCATACTCTGATATTAAAGCAAAGGCATTATTTAAAAAGCTTGCCAGCTGCTAAGATCTATCCTATCTTGTGAGCTTGACAAAAAGAGAACAAATTCAAATAGCTCGTGTTGAATCTGTAGGAAGACTCAGTGTTTCTCCGTGATGGGAAAATTTATCTGCAGTGTAGGGAATGTCAGTGTGGAATTTTTCCTTGATGCCTCTTCGAGAGTCTTTTCATTCAGCGACCTCGATTATTGCAGATTCCTCGACGGCACACCAAAACGCCACAACACTTCCTTGGGTCTTAACCTGAACCTATACATTCATCTGAGCTACACCAGTCGCATAATAACTTGGCAAAATCTTATCTCTAACTCATTCATCGAGTTATACAACACCATTGCCTATGTGTGACGTGAGACATTTCTGAACTGTTGTTATCTCTAAACTGCAACCACTTGCCGGTCTGTCAGTCGTTAAACTTATACACTGTGAACCTCCCCAAAAACACTCACTTCCGCCCGGCCAACTTCATCGCTCACCGGACCTCACCATCGTTCGCAGGACCTCGCCGGCACGGAGTGCCCACCTAGACAAGTTCTTCCAGTCAAGCTCATCGCCAGTCCTCCCGGGTTTTCCTTCAATAAATACCCGAGCTGAGTTTTCCCATGCTTTCTTATCCTTCTCTTACGATTTCGAAAAGCACTATCGAGCAAGAAAAAAAAGATTAGGATTGGACGTTAATAACTATTATGAATTTAACCCTCACCACCAAAACCTAACATCTGGCATACCACTCATTCTCTCCATACTGCTCAAGCACCACATTCATAGAACTTTCTCTCTCTTGCTCATACTTACTACACTCCAGCACAAAATGCTCAATTGATCCTCCACTCCACTAATACACTGCCGACATAATCTGTTATTATTCTCATTCCACCTCCATGTACGTCTGTTCACACTCAATGACTTACATCTCACAGCAAACAAGAGTTGACTTCCAAAACTACCATCATAGAACATCTCAAACTTAGGTGCTTCTTTTTTCATATACCAGTCAAGTGTAGGCTTCCGCATCATGCTAAGCCTCCACTTATTCAATCCGTACTCATTTGTTTGCATCTCAATCTATTTCTTCCACCTCTTGCAGTCCCACTCAGGCCCTACACCTCCAGGATTTATTAAACTCCAGTCATCCACAGGTCTCCCAATTCTAACATGAATAATCTTTTGTATACTAAGCTTCCTTGCATGCCCCCAACACACTTTCTCCCAATAGCTTACACTCAGATTCCATTCAAAAATTCGCTTTACCCATCTGCTATTCTGCATTCTTTCAATTCTCACCTTATAATTCAGCACCGCTTTCATCATTCTTTCTGAAAATAGGCTCCACCCAATGTCACCTCTAATGGCTTCTGTAGTTGTCCATTTTGGAGAACCCAATGCTAAACGTCCTACCATATTTTGTATTACATCCAGCTTTTCAAGATCACTTCCATTCCAGGCAAGAGCACTCATACCATACATGACACTAGGTACAGCAACATACTTCCACATTCCTCTCACACATTCATACTTGTTTGCTCTGTATCTGGCCACGCTACTTAATCGTCCACTCCACTGCATAGCTTTTGCCACTTTCTCACCCTTAGTTCTAGTGCATCCATCTTCACTTATCATACAACCTAGATATTTGTATTCTTTTGTTCTACCTATTCTGATTTCTCCAATATTCCACAGTCTGTCTCTATCAGTCTCATCACTATTTATAACCATAACCTTGCTTTTGTCGGCACCGAAGTTCATCTTGAAATCTGTACTATATGTAGCATTCGCTACAGAGCGTAGAAACTATAAATTTTCCATTCGTACGTAAATAAAATAATTATTAGCATTAAAAATCTTACTCTAATTTATTATTAATTATTTTCTACTTCTAATTCGTAATCATTGAAGTTTTTGTGTAAATGCATGAGACAATAAAATAACACTCGATATTTTTCGAGAGAGGACCCCCTGAGTGGCAATACTGCGCAAGGCGAGTCTCTTTTCAAAAACGCACTTTGACATTGGCGTTCACTTTAGCTCGGTGTTACAGCAATCCTCACCTCATCGTCATCACCAAACGCCAACACACCAGTTTCCCCTGTTTTTTTTCCTTTCTTGGATTAGTTTTGGGTCCTTGTTTTGGACCTTACCTTAACTGCCTTCACCTGAACTGGCCTTACCTTGACTGGCCTTAACTTACCAGGATTTACCTTTCATGGGACTACTTTTTCTGGAACTAGTTTTGGTCCTCCTTCTCTTGTGGGGATTTTGTTGTGGCCTTGTTTGGCCTTAACTGAAAAACTACAAGTTATTCCCTTAAAATTCAACTCCCTGCTTTCACTACGATAACTCTATTGCCCGGCTCGAAATTAAATAAGCCGATACCTTAAATTGAGACTACCGACATCACGGGTCTTTCAAAGTCTTATAAATTGGGCTAAGATCACTTGCAAACAACACCCACTGTTATATCGTGCGCTAGCGGACTTTCTATCTTCTCTATCTTCGCTTCGGCACGACATAGAACGGTAGGCGCAAGGGTTCCAAAAGAATTTCGAGGTTTCTTCGGTTTTATTTCTTATCCGAGCGACTCCGTGAATCTGCCCAGAAAGGTATGATTCAGAGTCGGACCACGAATTGCATGACATGAGAAGCCTAATTCAAGATCATAGTCGAATGATTAACTGATGCATATAGCACCGCACAACAAGAAAGTAACTCACACCTCAAGGGTACACGAGAAATAGCTGAGTGGGATATAAGAGGCCATAGAATAGTAACACATAAAAAGAGAATTCACCGCCCTGCTAACGACGTAGCACAACAACAATTCGCATTAACATTACTAGTATTATCATATAAGAAAGTTTTAGCCTCCCCTGACCGCGACAAAGGTGTCCCAAGAGAGGAAAGAGGAAGGCACCATCTAGCGTGTAGTTGGGGAAACGCGGAATCTACGCACAGGGTGCACAGGAACAGTAGGCTGGGAAATAAGTTCACAAACAAGAAAGGTTTCCGTTGCATCGACGGGGAAGAAAAATAAGTCTCTAGTCGAGTAACACATTTAGAAAGAACACATTTATGATATACACACACGAATATTGTAAACTCGTGTCACTAGTCGAAGGGAATGATTGAGGGCAATGTACTCCTAATCTTGCCCGATCTACATTCGATAATACGTGTAATGACAGCTATAAGAGACAGCGCAATTTCATGGACGATGCATTTCCATTGTGAGGTGAGAACGCTTTTGATAGTTTATATGTACACGGCATGAACTTCGTAATCCCTGACGCCAGGCAATAATACATGAATCGCTTGTTTCGGCCAATGTTCAAAGTGTCATTTTAAGGAAGCACAAAGTTACATCATGAATGTACATCCGTATCCAACAATCCTAACACAGCGGTCATTAGTCAATAAGCACTTTATTTGAACAAAGGTGGACGATCGCACAACAAGTTTATAGTTTTCACATGAACGCTTCACACTATAAGGGGATGACGAGTTAGGTAACATCACAAGTTGAAAGAGGATACTCTAAAATACTTACAGACGATGAGGAAAGGTCCCTCAGCTAGACCTGGGACAGCTTATTTTAGTCTGCAAAATAAGTGCCTACTCTGGCTTTCTTTACCCTATCTGTGGAAAAGAGACAGCAAAATTAGGTCTCTAAAGCAGGGGCAAGTCACTCAGGTCATCAAATCACCATTATCAATAAATTCTATTATAAACAAAATGAGAGAGGCAAGTGCACGTTTGTCAACGTCGCTTTGAAAACACAAATCATATGAGCTAGTGGTCTCAAATTTCTGCGCCTATTCTCAGTCTACTGAATGCCGTAACTTTAGGCTTCCACCTTGCTGACTGGCGCAACTTGCCCAGCACAGCTCATAGGTAAGAAGCCAATCGACTAATGTTATTTTACTTGCCCCACATCCTTCTATTAATGAATGTTATAAATAATACAAAGACAAGAAAAATCATGTTCCCAAGTTGGTACAAGTCCAGCACGACGTGCCATGAATTTTTCAATATCAACAACTGATGTCTAATCCATGGAAGTATCATCATAGTTTTTATTTTCAGTATACAAACCTTTCAATAGTGAAGCAGTGGTTGGTTTGTATTATCAAATAAATATAAAATTGTGCTATCTTGTGTTAATACATGAAATGCAATAAACTTCAAATAATCCTGTGTCAAACTAAAAAGCGTTGAAATGTCAGTCTCTCCATGTTGCATTTACTGCCCATGACACTGTTTGCAATATTATATATGACAACATAGCTTACATGGCCTGGCTATTATGCAAATGTTGCTGAGCAAAAAAAAACCTGGACACTAACACAAAATCACTTGGAGCAGTGAAACAGAGATAGGAAAGTTCATTAGTAAAATCACAGTGTTCAGCTAAAGTACCGTTAACCAGAACCTGACTAATTCCCAGCATTACACTGCAGCTTAAGCCCATATGAGACGGTGGCAACGACTGTGAACATTTGCGCGTAGCATCGCTAGCTCCTCCCATTTCCTCTCTTTCTGTCGCAACTCTGCTCTCTGTGGACGTGTTCGAACTTACACGAGTGTGGAAATCCGTGATCGCGCTCTGCACGATACGGCGAACATGCACGCCGACGCTGTCTCAGTAGCTAGCCAGGCTTCGTATGAGAAGGATGTCTGCGATAAGTTGTTCTCTCCCTTCACCTCCGCCGCTGGCTGACTGGTGCAGGCGGTCGACCATATTATTTATAGAAATTCTCAGAACACACCCATGTTTATGTAGAGAGATAAGTAGCGAGTATAGAGATAGATCTCTACGAAAAATAGCACTAAACAACATCTTTAAAAAAATGAAGCCAGAGATTGAATTAACTCCAGAATAAATAAATAAATACACTTCAGTCGCAGTTCAGGCAGGAAAACAAAACTAAAAAGATTCCCAGAAATCAGGTACAGGAACTGATGAAATGGTATTCCCAAATAGCGATTCCCATTTCCAATAGTATTCCCATTCTTAGACGAAGGTGACATTCATTGCGCCTCTTCTTCGTCATTGTATGAAATACTTCATTCTCAGCCCAATGTAGGTAACAAGTTAGTTCTTCCACATGTATTATTACTTCCCTTGTTTCCTGCATAAAAATTACTATTATGATTTTTTTTCGGAAGTTCGAAATCGCAGTTACATTATGCAGAAGTAAAAAATGACGGAAACTAGCATGTATACGCTATTTGTACTTTTTCAGGAGAGTAAGTGTTCTAGTGTAAATTTATACTGTACCGCTATGTACAAATTTTCAATTCGTTTCTCTAATACTCATATTTATTATTGTTCAAAATACAGTCAGTACAGTGTTAAAGTTTGTATGTCAGCCTGATGACTAAACCAAGCATTAAATAATCGAACTAAGTATATAAAATGTGGTGATAGTCATTTCTTCACTTACATCAGAGCTATTTTAATGTACGATGCAGTATTATTAAAGATGGTACCTGCTCTTAAAATTAGAGTTACCTGTACCAATGCACATGCTGCAATTGTGTGTACAAGTGCCTCAGTATTACCAGTATTGGATGTTTTTCATATTTACGACAATCAATCTGCATTCCACCGAGCAAAAAAAACCTTCAATTGCAATCAAGCGTAGTTGCTTGCATTCACGGGCGCCACGCATTCCACACTAGTTGTTAATCATATATATATGACTCAGATATTGAGCCATATTAATTTCATAATTCTTTTCTAAATGGTATATATATTTTGCTGGTATCAGAACCCCTAAAATAATAATAATGCATTTCATTAACCATGTTTTAATTTTGAATTTCTGTGAATTAACCGTCGAAAATGAACATGACTTGAAAGACATGTATTGGTGAATAAAATAATGAAAACAAATCCAGCTTCTGATTTCCGTGCGCTACTGCGCGCCGTGTCTGTGGCACGCCAACACCGTCTCGTGTAATAACATTGCAGTGTGTTGGTGACGGCGGCCGCCATGACTTCGGAGAAGAGAGCGCATCTCTCGCACCCATGAGTGCCACTTCTTGCCACCGTCTCATACGGGCTTAACTGGCTACACCGTGTGAAAACACCCGAAAATATAGCTAGCGAGGTAACGCGTAAATCGAATGAGTTTCTCACTCAAGTTCACTTCCTAAACAACGCAGAACTTAAAATTATCCGGGAACCTGTTCCTCCCACGCACTTCAAACAAATAAAACGTTGGCGCCATTCTTGCGGACGAAGCGCGGATCCGCAGAATGTTGCCGAAATAAATTTATCGAAATTCTTCAAATTTCCTCACGTCTTGTACGACGTGACACCCACACTGTCGACTTCGTCACTAGCCGGAGCCTTTTCGCCTGCACGGACTGCGAACCATCTTCAGCCAAGTTCCTCAGTTGCTCAAGACTCGGCGGTCCTTTCCGGCTCCTTCAATAAGCCCGAGACAAAAGCTGAGTTTCCAGAGTGCATCATTATCCCTTTCTCATGGTTTGCAAATACTTATCGAGGTACGTTTAGGTTGGCTATACCCACGGCCAATCCTAACACTGGTGACAACCCAGAGTTTTAAAACACCAAACCTTCTTTAAAACTTAAAAACTATTCAACTCGATAAGTGTTTGAGAAATTGTGAGAGGGGTTAATTTTGGCATATCATTGTAGTGATAAATTTCCCATGTCGTAGTCTTTGAGAATTTCTTTGGATTTTACCGTGTTAATGGAGATTCTCTGAGCAGCTCTAACAAAAATTTTTTTTCAGCGCTATCCTGTCCTTGTTTGTTTCATGTGCCTCAGTAGGTAGGAAAAATTTTTTTTCTCCTATTTCCGTGCTTTACGCTTATTCTGACTACCGTAAAAATTCTCGTTTCCATTCTCTTTTTCCCTCCGTTTTTTTCAACGTTATTGATCGTTTGAGTAGGTAGAAAAATAATTTTTCTCACCTGTTTTTGTGCCTACGCTAATTGCCGCATACCGCATAAAATTTTCGTTCCCAATTTCACATTTTCTCCTTCTGTTTCAACTTTATTTGAATGATTGTGTAGGTAAAGAAATAACGCAAACCCTTGTCACTTTAATTCCAAGTCATAGGCGTTGATTACGAAAATTGAAAGAAAGTTGCTAGCATGACTGAATCAGATAATGAAGATCGAGCCCGCACAAAACCCCTTAGTCTTCCTCCCTTCATTCCAGGGGACGCTCACACATGGTTTAACCAGGTCGAAGCCATGTTTAGGTATCATAAAATAAGGGATGAAACTGACAAGTTTTATGCCCTCGTGTCCGCAGCTCCCACAAAATTGTTAAATGACTCAAATCAATTGCTAGAAAACCCTCCCGATATTGATCCGTACGGCACCTTGAAAAGAAAGATATTGCAGAAGTTGCAGATGTCCGATGCGGACAAATTCAGAAGCCTTGTAGACGCCTCAGCAATCCCATCTGTCTCTTTCTCTTTCTCTCCCACTTCGTTAGTAAAAGAGTTGCGAAAACTCGCAGCGGGTGTTGCCGTAGCTGAGGGATTTCTGAAAGAAGTATATATGAGTAAGCTTCCTCACAATGTGCGTCCATTCCTATCGCTAGCAGGCCCTGATCAATCTTTAGAGAAGCTTGCAGAGTCCACTGAGACAGTGATGCGAAACCTAAACGTGTCACAAGCACCGCAGGTAGCGTCATTGAACGTAGCAGCTGCAAATTTTAGCCCCTCAAATACTGCTCATAATCAATCCGCAGCCACAATAGATAAGATGCAGCAAGACATCGCTGAGATAAAGCAAGCTTTACAGAATTGCCAGTTAGGTCAGAGTGTAGCTCACATTCAGCAAGGCCCAGGGAGATTCCAAAGCCACCAAAATGCCTACGACTATCCCTATGACTATCCCTCCAACCATCATCCTTTTCCTCCTCCTCAACGTTTCGATAGAGGTAGATCTTATGATAGGTCAAATCAAGACCGCCGCTTTAGGTCGCGCTCTCGTGATGCTAGTAGCAATTTATGCTGGTACCACACAAAGTATGGTGACCAAGCACGAAAGTGCGGGTCCCGCTTTTGCCCTCGTTATACCGAAATGACCTCGGGAAACGCCAACAGCGACGCATAGTAGCGAGTACTGCGTTGCCTCATTCCCAGACTACTCGCCTCTTGTTGATTCACGATCCCACTACCAAATATCGATTTCTCATCGATACTGGTTCTAGTGTGTCAATTATCCCAGCCACGGGTAAAGATAAAAAAAAACACCTCGTGGCGACACTACGCGCCGCAAATGGCACTCCAATAGCTTGTTACGGGGAAAGGGTATTAGAGTGCAGTCTGGGATTGAGGAGAAAATTCACATTTACCTTCTTGATAGCTGAGGTTCAAGAGCCCATAATAGGCGCGGATTTTCTAGCCAAGTTTGGCATTCTTGTAGATGTTAAAAACCGTAGAATTAGGGACGAGGAGACACAGATCTCAATTCCCGTTTGTAGCATAACTAGAGATATTGTCTTGCATTCCTTCTCTATCGCCTTCAAGGAAGAGTGCATGTTCGAGCAGGTACTAAAAGATTACCCTGCACTGACAAATCCTAACTTAGTTACTAAAAAAATGCAGACTAGCACGAAACACCACATTGAAACTACTGGTCCGCCTGTCTATTCCCGAGCAAGGCGACTACCGCCTGATCGATTGGCTTTAGCCAAGAAAGAATTTGCGCGCATGCAAGAATGCGGCATCATCCGCAGTTCCAAAAGTCCTTGGGCTAGCCCTCTTTTGCTAGTACCCAAGGCTAACGGTGAATTCAGACCGTGCGGGGATTTCCGCAGGTTGAATGCCGTTACTCTACCTGATCGCTACCCAATTCCCTATCTTCATGATTTCAGTGCAAATTTAGAGGGGGCTCAAATTTTCTCAAAGATAGACCTTCAGCACGCCTTTCATCAAATTCCACTTCATGAGAGTGCTATCGCTAAGACCGCGGTAATCACTCCGTTTGGTCTCTTTGAATTCCTAAAGATGCCATATGGCTTAAGGAACGCTCCTCAAACGTTCCAACGCCACATGGCTGAAATTTTCTCAGATCTCACTTTCGCCTATGTCTATCTAGACGACATCCTAGTGGCATCCACAACCCCGGAGTTGCACAAAGACCATCTTAGGGTCGTTTTTCAAAGATTGTCCGACAATGGACTCCTCGTAAATCCTGCAAAATGTGAGCTCGGAAAGCCATCACTGATTTACTTAGGTCATGAAATCTCTAGCCTAGGTCTAGAACCTTTGCCTTCCAAAGTAGAAGTGATCAAAAACTTTCCTCTTCCACAGACCCAGAAGAAACTAAGAAGGTTCTTAGGTTCTGTTAACTTCTATCATCGCTTCATACGCAACTGTGCTCAAACTTTAGCCCCCTTGTCAGACTTGCTCGAACCGAAACGAAAAGGTAAATCTATTGAGGTAAAATGGACAGACGCAGCAAGGGGAGCTTTCGATGAGATAAAGCATAAGTTAGCTACCGCGACTGAATTATCCTACCCTATTGCAAATGCTGACTTCAGTCTCGTTGTTGATGCATCCAGTACTGCCGTAGGTGCTGTTTTGCAACAACAAGTAGGTACTAATATCTCTCCTCTTGCCTTCTTTTCCAAAAAGCTGTCGCCCACTGAGCGTGCTTATAGCGCGTTCGGTAGGGAACTCCTTGCTATCTATCTGTCTGTGAGACACTTTCGCTATGCTCTAGAGGCAAGGGAGTTCGTGATCTACACAGATCACAAACCTTTGACCTCAGCGATTAAGATGCCTTCTGAAAGACATTCCCCAAGAGAGGCTCGACACCTGTCCTATATTAGCCAATTCACCACTGACATCCGCTTCATAAAAGGGTTGGACAATACTGTCGCTGATTGTCTATCCCGAATCAACTCTGTCCAAACCAGTGGTGAGATCACGTTCGGCAACATTGAAAACGCGCAGAGGGAGGATCCTGAACTCCAGGACCTTCTCAAACCTTCTAACACTTCCTCTCTGAAATTAACCTTGGTTGACGGCGTGTACCGTGATGCCGAGCGACCTTCTCGTTTGTATCTTCCTGCGACTCTCCGAGGTTAGGTTAGGTTAACATCGGCATCTTTGGGATGCTTTATTTCCAATCAAGCCTGATACATATGATCTTAGCATTGGTTTTTCAAATGTCTTATAACTAACCCTATATATAGGACACCATGACGGTTCCCCCGTAAAGCCGGTACCCATTTCCGACACCTGGGTCGAGTGGGGTATTGTGCTTGAGCTTTCCCTTATACCCAACGGGGAAAATCTCCGCTCCAGCGCTGGGAACGAACCCGCGACTTCCAGCATACAAGTCCGATCCCTTAACCACTGTACCACGGAGAGCACTCCGAAGAGTAGCTATTCTTCACTACCATTCCTTCTCTCATCCTGGTATTAACCGTACATTGCGTTTGATTTCCGATCGTTTCGTCTGGCCAGCGATGCGTAAGGAGGTTAAGCAAATTGTGCAAAATTGCCATGCATGTCAGAGTAGCAAAGTGGTGAAACATAATCGTGCAGCGCTGCAGAGTTGTGCATTCACAGGTCACAAGTTCGACGCGGTCCACCTAGATTTGGTGGGTCCTTTGCCTTTATCGCGTGGTCATTCTTATTTGTTGACCATCATAGATAGGTTCACACGTTGGATTGAGGCCGTGCCTCTTCCTGATACCCAAACTGAGACTGTAGCGCGCGCCTTCATGTCCAACTGGATCTCCAGATTTGGGGTTCCCTTAAGTGTCACACATGACCGGGGATCACAATTTACCTCCAAATTTTGGAGTGAGCTTAGCATCGCTTTAGGTTGTACTAACACCAGCACTACCGCTTACCATCCGCAGTCGAATGGACTTATTGAGAGAGTCCACAGAGACCTCAAAGCTGCACTGCGCTGTCTTAATTGCAGTCTCGATTGGACTGACAGACTTCCAGTAGTATTATTGAGCATCCGAAATTTGCATCGTCAGGATCAGCAATGCACAGCAGCAGAGATGCTTTACGGGAAGACATTCGTCTCCCCTGCGACATTGTTGACCCAAAACCTTTGCCTGAATTTTCATCCGCTGACCGTTCCGCATATGTAACCTGTCTCAAAGATTGCATGCGTCAGATCAAGTATGTTGCTCCACGAATGCCTCCCACAAAAGACAAATTAGATCCTGCTTTGCAAGACTGCACACATGTGTACGTCCGTAATGACGCCATCAAACCTACACTCACGCGCCTTTAGGATGGCCCGTTCAAAATAGTGAAAAAGACGCCCAAATATTTTATCCTTGAAAGATCTGGCTCACACGACCCTGTGAGCATTGATCGATTAAAAGTCGCGTACACTTCCGATCATAGTGTAACTTCTAACTCATCATTCCCTCCACAGAATTCCCTTTCCACTGAGACTCGACCATATCTACCATCTCAGCTTCCTCAGTTGGCTGCATTGTTGCCTAGCCAACTTGAGTGTAATCCTTTCTATGTGCCTGTACATTCAAACCCTATCCCTAAGCCTATCGTAGATTCTAATTCTAGCCCTCTTACTGAAACAGCGACAAGTCTGGATAGACCAGACGAGCCCGCTGCAGTAACTCGTGTTCCTAGAACTCTTGCCGATCTAAATTTGCAGACCCGTTTGGTGAAACTTCCCCGCTTAGTAAGGTTTTCCGACCGCCAAACCCGGCATGGTCGCGTTGTTCGAACTCCTTCCCGCTACAAATGAGTGCAGCGGGTGGACCTTTCGGTCTGCGCCTTGGGGGCTAATGTAGCATACCGCTACATAAGCGTAAAAATTAGAAATTCGCTATTCATACTTAAGTAAATTAATTAGCAGCATTAAAAATATTACTCTAATTTATTATTAATTATTTTCTACTTCTAATTCGTAATCATTAAAATTTTTGTGTAAATACATGAGAGATCAAATAATCAATCGACATTTCGAGTTCTTAAGCAGCCCGTTCTGGCAACATACAAGCGCGTCGCCTAGTCCACACACTTTTGCTTGTGGTTCGGTGGCGCGAACATCTCGTAAGTCCAGTGATATTTAGGGTAAAATAAGAGTAAAACCGGGTAAGAATATGTGCCATGTGTTTTTCGGTGTATTGTGTGTTTTTAATCTAAGGATCTGCTCAGTGTCGTGAATTAGGGATAAAGAAATTAGTGTTGAGATCCTGAGATTAGCATGTGTTTTATAGAGTGAATATTGCGTGTCATTTCTCAAACTCCCGCGTAAATTCATACTAGCTATTCAGCTAACGTACTGGTTTTTCTCCTTACTGCAAACATATATTGCGGGTTTTGCCAGTATCATATCACGAATCTTTCATAAACTACTTGTGAACGAACGCGACCAAATTGCCGGCGTTCGTTGCCGATAGCATCTTGTTTAATGGCGGAAAACTCTGCCGTCTTCTGTCACTACTACGTGATTTTTTATTAGCAGTTTAAGCATGTGTTCTAATAGTATTTTCTCTTATTTTTTTGTACAAATCACTTCTAGCAGTTTTCTTTTCTTAAACTTGTTTAAACGCAAAATAATCATTAAAGATGTCCTCTTTAAATAGCTTCTAATAAATTACGAAGTTATTCATGTCTACGTGCTAAAGAGTGGAACTTTATTCCAATTCCATATATTTACGTAACCTCACTCAATTCGATATCAATCATCTCAATAGAATTAATTTACTTCATCGCAATCGTGTGACAAACACTCATTACCATCTGCCTATCTTAAGTGTGTGTAAATTGCTGGCGGTTTTGGCTTAGGCCGATGCGTAAGCCGCCGGCTAACTCCACGCGTAACTTCGTGCTTTCGTGTTTTCTGTCTTCGCGTATTTTTCCGCCTGTAAAATCAACGTTTAGGTTTTCCCCTTTTCTTTTCATCATTGGGGGATACATATTATTATTTAATTCCTTTTTATGGCATATGATTTCCACTAAGATTTTTCAGTAGGATTTATTTCCATAAACTTCAGGATTTTAATGTTTTTCTTCGTACTGCTTTCAAAAGCACAGTCATTTGATATTTGCACCATTTTTCGTAGATCTCGTGTTTACTCGCCCGTAGTCTCTGTAAGGAATCACGATCTTGATTCTTTGAGATTCTTAAACCTAATACTCAGAATTTAAAGCCAGAGGCATTAGTGATGAAACAATTTATTTCTTGATTAAAAGTCTGTCAACCTAAAGTCTGTCCTATCTCTTTTGAGTTGCCAAAGTGAGCATCCTAATTAGCTGGAGTCGAAACTGTAGGAGTTTCTCAGACTTCTCTGTGTGGGAAGATTTGTCATTATTGTGTTGGATTTTCAGTAGGGAATGTCTTAATGTCTCTCCTGGAACTCCTAATCCAGCATCCTGGACTCCTGTGCAGGACCTCTACAGCAGCGCCCTACACACAACCCTCACTGTCAAATCTCCCTGGGTTTTTGTTCTCCCTGAATGCAATGTTAAAGGTTACGTTGTTAACCTGAGTCATGCTGTAACTGCACACAACTACCTTATTATTGAGCCAGCCATTTGGCATAACTTTGGGAAAGGCCAGCAAATCTACCTGAGCCTCAAACCTTTGAGCTACTCCATTTACCCCAAGCTCGATATTCTGCTAAACGTTTGGAAAGCATACCTCATAACGTGACCACCTTAAGTCATTGTTTAAATTGTTTAAAACTCATTCAAGTTGTGCCCCAAATACAACTCACTCACCACGATTACTGCCTCGCGTGCCGGCCTTCGTCATCTCCAGCCTGGTCCTCCGGCACGGATTGCCACCTCAACCAGCTCTCCGAGATCAAGAGCCAAAGAAGCCAGTTCTTCCTTCCTCCTTGGTTCTCCTTCAATAAACTACACAGCAGAAAAACAAAGCTGAGTTCCAACACGTTTCATTTTCCTTCTCATAATTATCCCTTACGCTTCGAGAAATCGTTCGAGTTGTTCTTGCCGTAACTAAAATCAATATCATTTGGCGGAAAAACCCGACACTAATGTAGCATTCGCTACAGAGCGTAGAAACTATAAATTTTCCATTCGTACGTAAATAAAATAATTATTAGCATTAAAAATCTTACCCTAATTTATTATTAATTATTTTCTACTTCTAATTCGTAATCATTGAAGTTTTTGTGTAAATGCATGAGACAATAAAATAACACTCGATATTTTTCGAGAGAGGACCCCCTGAGTGGCAATACTGCGCAAGGCGCGTCTCTTTTCAAAAACGCACTTTGACATTGGCGTTCACTTTAGCTCGGTGTTACAGCAATCCTCACCTCATCGTCATCACCAAACGCCAACACACCAGTTTCCCCGGTTTTTTTTCCTTTCTTGGATTAGTTTTGGGTCCTTGTTTTGGACCTTACCTTAACTGCCTTCACCTGAACTGGCCTTACCTTGACTGGCCTTAACTTACCAGGATTTACCTTTCATGGGACTACCTTTTCTGGAACTAGTTTTGGTCCTCCTTCTCTTGTGGGGATTTTGTTGTGGCCTTGTTTGGCCTTAACTGAAAAACTACAAGTTATTCCCTTAAAATTCAACTCCCTGCTTTCACTACGATAACTCTATTGCCCGGCTCGAAATTAAATAAGCCGATACCTTAAATTGAGACTACCGACATCACGGGTCTTTCAAAGTCTTATAAATTGGGCTAAGATCACTTGCAAACAACACCCACACTGTCGACTTCGTCACTAGCCGGAGCCTTTTCGCCTGCACGGACTGCGAACCATCTTCAGCCAAGTTCCTCAGTTGCTCAAGACTCGGCGGTCCTTTCCGGCTCCTTCAATAAACCCGAGACAAAAGCTGAGTTTCCAGAGTGCCTCATTATCCCTTTCTCTTGGTTTGCAAATACTTGTCGAGGTACGTTTAGGTTGGCTATACCCACGGCCAACCCTAACATATATCCGTTCACAATGTCAAGCATCCTTTGCAGTTCAATACCACATTCACTAACCACAACCACATAACGCCCTACCATTCCCTCCTGGATACTCACATCATTTACACAAAAGATTTTCCCGACATTGTCGGCCCTGAATTGCAAGTTCAAGTGACGAACGATATATGTGCTCCGTACTATTAATGAGTGGTGTTTCGTTTCATCGCTTGTGACAGTGGTTGCGTAAAGACGTGTGACAATCGTAGTGAGTGTGAAGTGATTAACAGAAATAAAGAGTGGTGAGCGGTGGTTTCGACAATGAAGCCGGGACCAGGCACACCGGGAAAAAGTGAGGGAAGCTCTACTGCGCCTTGCCGAGCTGTTGGGAAGCAAAATGCCAAACTCCTTCCACTGCTCCTCCCATATTGGAAAGAAGCTCAACAAAAAGGAAAGCGGAAGAACACGACCCGGACCATCGACCGACAAAAACCCCAGTCTCAGCCAGCAACTACGAAGAGAACGAGGAAGAACTGCTGGAGTCCATCTCAATTGGCAGTGGAATAATATCTGACTCTGATGACGAATCTCTACAATCTGCGCAGGCCCCAACTGTTGCAACTAACACTGGAAAAGATAAACATGATGCGACCCTAAGAAAATCAGCAAGCCTGAACCTGAATAGTGACATAGTCTCATAGATTTGGAAAACATCCCTGAAAATACAAGGCAAATAATAATTCACTGTTCTTCTGGCTCATCCAACCTAGCCAGGATAAACCCCATCAAAATTGGCAAAGCAGTAGACCTGCTCTGTGGACCAGTAGAAAAAATTAAGCACAAAAAATCTGGAAGCCTAATAATAACAAATAAAAATCATAAACAAGTACTTACACTCCTGAAAGCCAAAGGAATTCAAATCAACCAAGATAACATCCCAATTTCTGCATCTGTTGCTTGGACCAGTCAACTCTCATATGGCAAGATATGGGCCCCTGAATTCATGGAAGACACACTGAAAGACCTGCTTATGTACTTGAAACCATTGAAAGTAGTTGCTATAAGGAAAATGCTTGCAGACCCAAACAAAGCCCATCTACCTCTCTATGTGCTCACATTTATGAGCCCAACTCCACCAGAGAAAATAAAAATTGGATATACTAGCTATAAAGTTGATAAATTCATACCCAGCCCTCTTAGATATGGCAATTGCTGCAAGTACGGCCACTCTCGGCAGAAATGTACCAGCACAAGCAGTACATGTGGGCACTGTGGGATAAAAGGCCATACCTACGCAGAATGTTCCTCTGTAGAAGCCATGACAACATGCCCAAAATGCAGAGGACCGCACTCAGCCATCTCCAAACTATGCCCACACTATATAGCAGAAAATAAAGCATGCTTACTTGTTGCTGAGGAAAACCTAAGCTTTGCAGAAGCTAGAGCAAGAGTAAGAACAGCAAACAATGCCTCTGAAGAACCTAAGACACCTAACCCTGCCACAACTGCAATGAGAATAGAAAACAATAATCACCTCCAGCACAGCTACAACAGCGCATTGTTAACACAGTTTCCCCCTTTACCAAGAAGCAAAATGTGCCCAACTCCAACCAGAAGTAACAACTCAACTCTTTTGAATGATACTCCCTCCTCTCAAGAATCAGCTTGGATCACCCAAGGCCAACATAACTCCTGCCGCAACAAAAAGAGCCTCTCAGAATGCACCTCTCTCTCGCTACCCACACCCACCCTGGCAGAACTACACAACCAGCCAGCTCACTACAATGATGGTATAACTGCATCACAGACCATTGCATCCCAGTGCCCAAGTCAATGTGTATCCTGCTCTGAGGTAAGAAGTGCCACCAGTACAAGATCAACAAACAGTTTAACCCCAGCAAATAGTGAAATAATCATGTACATTACAAAACTATTACCAATATTAATGAAACTATGCATGGCCACTCAACTGACAGAAAAGATTGAATGTTTTGTAGAAATTGGACAAGCATTAAATATTGAAACAACCATGAACAACTTTATACAGAATTTGAGTCTGTCCTCTGCTAATACCTCACAATGAGTGTCAAAATTCTACAGTGGAATATCAGAAGCTATAAAACTAGAGTGCCTTTTCTGAAAACCCTCCTGAGTGAATGCCAAGCAGATGTGATATGTTTGCAGGAAACTTTTCTAAAGCCCAACATAGAGGCTAAGCTATCTGGGTATGGAATTCCAGCAGTACGTAGAGACAGAGCTAATCAAAGTGGAGGAGGTGTAACTATTCATGTCCGCACAAACATACCACATAACCCAGTACATCTCCAAACTCCTTTGGAGGCATGTGCCACTCAAATCTACCTACCGGGCCTTTGTGTTACCATCTGCAACATTTACATACCTCCCAACCTATCAAATGACATCCTTATAGCAGAACTACCCTTGCTGGTAAATAAGCTCCCAAAGCCATATTTAATCTGTACTGATGCAAATGCTCACCAACCTTCATGGGGCTCATCTGCGGAGGATACAAGGGGCGCCTTCTTGAACCAATGGTTAGAGGCCTCAAATCTATGTCTGCTTAATAATGGTGAGCCTACATTCCTGACCAGCAGTGGAAGCTTCAGCCACCTGGACCTATCAACTGTTGCACCATCTATTGCTCCTAAGTTTCACTGGTACCCAATGCCTCACCCATACACTAGTGACCATTTCCCAATCCTGATAAACACATCAGTAGAATGGGACACTGACAGGATACTCTTCTGGAAAATAAAATCAGCAGACTGGGAATCATTCAGGAAGGCTATCCACATCCCTACAACGTTTGGTACGCCTGATAATGCATGCTCCTCAGTAGTAGAGACTCTTATAATGGCAGCCAATGAACATGTGAAAACAACATCAAACACATTAAACAGAAGACATCTGCCTTGGTGGAATAAAGAATGTGCAGCTGCTAAACGAAAGAAAAACAGGGCCCTAACACAGTACTGCAACCATCTAGGCAACATAGACTACTGGATCCAGTACAAGAAAATGAGAGCTCTTTTCCGAAAGGCGGTCCTGGAGGAAAAACGGGAGTCATGGGCGGCATTCCTGACATCTATTAATGCACAAACCCCAAATGCAAAAGTTTGGGAAAGAATCCGTTCACTCTCTACCGGAAATCAAAAAAGAGCAATCATAATTATTAAAGACAATGTAACTTTAGCTGACCCATCAGAGATAGCCAATGCATTTGCAAAGCATTTTTCAGAGCAAAATGCAATTTCTGATGATGTAAATTTTTTAACATTCCAAAGATCAATAGAACAAAATAACTCTCCTTTCCAAAGATGTGGGCAACCATGGTACAACCACCCTTTCACCATGGCAGAATTGCAGACAGCCATACAATCATTGCACTCCAGCTGTCCAGGTGCAGACCGTATACCATTTGTATTCCTCAAACATCTGGAAACTGAACAACTATATGCCCTGCTTAAATTTTACAATTTTATATTCACAAACGGTTTCCCAAAACAATGGCGTGAAGGGATAGTAATACCCATCTTGAAGCCAGGGAAAATTGCAACCTCTCTTGATTCTTACTGACCAATCACCTTGACCAACTGTTTATGCAAAATAATAGAAAAAAATGATTGTTAAACGTCTACAGACATACCTGGAAAGAACCTCATTCTTTGATGCTGCACAGAGTGGTTTCAGGGCGGGTCACAGCATGATGGATGCATTAACCAGATTGGAGAGCACTGTCGGAGAAAGCTTCCTCACAGGAAATTCTTGCGCTGCAGTATGCCTGGACATATCCAGGGCCTTTGACAGTGTCTGGCACCAAGGCTTGCTATACAAACTCCGAGAAGCAGGCTTGGCTTGTCTGGCAACATGGCTGCATTTATAGAAGATTTCATCAAAGATAGAAATATTACAGTGAAAATCAACAGTAAATCCTCCACCCCAAAGCCAGTAAAATATGGTCTACCTCAAGGATCCGTTCTCAGTCCCATTCTCTTCTCAATTTACATAAATGATTTATTCACAAACAACCAGGCAAACTTCTCACACTCTGTGTACGCAGATGACATTGCTATATGGACAAGACAGCCTACCCTACGTGATTCCCATGCAATACTGCAAGAGGTCATGTTCAGCATAGACAGGTGGTCCCAAAAGTGGGGATTAACCTTCTCTCCTACTAAATCTCAAGCAATGCTCTTTTCTAAAAAGAAAACACAGTTTGATCAGCCATTGATCCTAGCAAACCAGCCAATCCAAACTGTGGTAAAAACAAAATTCTTGGGAATGATTTTTGACCATGCCCTAAACTGGTCCCATCATATCACCTACCTTACAAACCGTTGCCAGAAAGAGTTACGGATAATGAGAATTCTTGCAGCACACAAGTGGGGGGCAGATTATACAACTTTATGCCAATTTTATAATGCAACTATCCTATCAAAAATAGACTATGGGTGCTTTTTATATGATACTGCAGCAATAACAAACCTAAATAAACTAAATCAAATACAGTATGCTGCTGCCAGACTCATGATTGGTGCACTCAAATGCACCCCTACCTATAAACTTGAAGTAGAAGCCAATCTATGCCCCCTCAACATCCGACGCAGAATGAAACTGGTATCCTATGCATACAGAACACTGAGCATTAAGGAGCATCCAATTCGACAGATGATGCTAAATTACTATCCCTACTCATTGTACAGCAGCCTACCTCTCCCTCTCCCAGTGGCAGGATGACTGTTGGAGGAATTTAAGACAAACAATGTAAACTACAAAGATATTCCCACAGTCTCCATGTCTCTGCGCTACAAGAAACCAACACTGCCAACAAAGCAAACGTTGAAGACCTGCAACAAAAATCAAATGAACAATGAACAGTGGCAGATGGTGTTTGGGGACCTGGTCGCATCTTTGTATGACAACTGCAATCAAATATACACGGATGGGTCGGTGTGCAGTGGTGCTGCTAGCTGTGGTGTTTACTCTTGTAATTTCCAACTGAAAGCAAGGCTCCCAGAACATTCCAGCATCTTTACAGCTGAATTATATGCCATTTACATAGCATTACAATATATATCCAAGCAACCAAAAAAAGCATATTATCTTCACAGACTTCCTAAGTGCCATCCAAGCCTTGACCACACAGCAGAGCAAATCTCACTACCTGATCCAGTGGATCATAGACTTGATTGTACAGTTCTCTCCAGGATCAATAGTAATTGAATGGGTCCCAAGCCACTGTGGCATCAAGGGGAATGAAGCTGCGGATGCGCTGGCAAAACAAGCACTCGACCTACGGCTCAAAGTAGACATTCCCCTGTGCACCAAGGATTTCCTGGAAAAAATTAAGCTTTTCTATAGGAGAGAGTGGGAAAACAATTGGGCAAAGCTCCCTCTACACCTACGCTGCTTCAAGCCTTGCATTAGCAACACAATACCACCAAATCTCTCAAGGTCTCAACAAGTGGCGGTGACAAGGATCCGGCTGGGGGTATGCCTGCTGAGCCATGGGCACTTTTATACAAAATCATCTCCCGCTACGTGCAGTAGATGCAATCGAACAGAGGATCTGCGCCACCTGTTTATGGAGTGCCCAGCATATGCAGCAGAAAGAAGATGCTTGTTGGAAGCATGCCACAAAGAAGGACTGCCAGTCACCTGGGAAGCCATTATAAGCCCCAAGTTCCCAGCACAAGCAATTGCCACTTTCTTGGCAACCACGGGCAAGATGCCCTGCATTTGAGCTGCTGAAACTGTAGCGGTCAAGGGCGCCAGGGCCTCTACTGGTGGGACGCCATATTCCAACAAGTAACAAGTAAGTATTAATGAGTGGAGAGCAACGGTGGTCATAAAGGAGCTATAGGAGTCCGAGGTGGATCGACGTACGTGCAAGGTAAGTTGATTAAAAGCATCGTCGATATTACGTATTACGGTAAATTATATTTCATTATTTCTCTCTTTGTTCATATTAATAATTGTAGAATAAGCAGGAAGAAACCAGGGTATCCTGCTTCAAAAAAAAGGAACTCTACGAGAAGGCAGACCGCCGTCAAAGATGGCCGGTCTGCCAAAGATTTCGGGAGAAGACTTTGATACATTCGAAGAAGAAACAAATATCTCTTTTGTCGATTCAATGGACTCCAGTGTGATATCGGACACCAATATGGCGACGGTTAATGAATCAGTTATGGACTCAGTAACTACCCCCTCTGATGGTAGTGTAGTTGCTCATCACTTGCGATCGGTGAATACTCTGAACCCGAGTCTACCGGAACTAACTCTGAACCCTGAGGAAAATCAACTTGAAGGAAGTATTCCAGGAACTGATAGTGAACTCCTTAAAGCTTTGAATGCTGGTAACCTGGACACAACTCAACTGGATATTCGTCGTTGGAAAGGAAAAAAACGAAATTACTCAGAAGAAGCTGAAAACTTCCAAACTGGTGTATCCACAGCAGGAGCTGAAAAAAGCCTTGCTCAGGCTGATAATCCACCAGTCAAGAAAAAAGCACTTCTACTAAATACTGGAAACCAGTCCTCTGTCATATCCAGTGAGCCGCTGGCATATTCTGAAGGTAGCCGACCTGAAATTGTCACAATCCTGATTGAACCCCAAAATTCCTCTCAAGATGTAATGAAATTCTTCTCAACTGAATTAAAATTAATGAGAGATCTACAGTCATCTGAATTTGGAAAATGCAACATAATTGACACAAAAAAAAATGTAAGCCAAAAACTTCTAATAGTAAAGATTAAAACGGTCAACACCCAGCATCTGAACACTCTATTGAATACCACTTGTATTGGAGACTGGTCCGTAACCTGCAGACTGCCAGAAGTAATGCAAAAATCTTTTGGAGTTATAGGACCAATTGGACTTGACTCGGACCTAGACGAAATCAAAGAATACCTATCCACGAATAACCCAAACCTCCTCAACATCCAGCGTCTGACAAAAGGAAAGGATCACCAACCAACACTGTGTGTAAAATTGACCTTTTCTGGACCTGCGCTACCTGAACACATATACCTAGGATACCAAAGGTTTCAGGTTCGCCTATTTGTGGACAGGCCTTGGCAGTGCTTTAACTGCTAAAGGTTTGGACACAACGCAAGAGACTGCCGTTCAAAGCCTCGATGTGTGGTCTGTGCTGGACCTCATCAATCAAGAGAATGTATCTCCAAGGAAGTGAAGAAACCAATGAAATGCACCAACTGTAAGGGAGACCACACAGCAAGCTATGGGGGATGTGTGAGAAAGAAAAATGCCAAACTCGTTGAAAAAATTCGAGCAGAAAATAAAATGTCATACAGAGAAGCAGTAATAATGGTGAAACAAGAAACGACTGTCAACATGCAAAGGAAAACTGAAGATACAAATTATCAAGTCAACTCTTTCAAGCAGACCAACACCATAAAAAGTCAACTACCAGAGCGGGTCTTTCCTAAGGAAACAAAAAACGCTGCTACCCAGACTGAACATCAAGATGGAACCCAGAGAACATTACAAAAGCCCAACAAGCATCTACATGTTCAGATAGCCCTTACTATGGCAAGATTATTCAAGCTAACAATAAAAATAGCAGCAAGGCTATTTCTGATTGCTCCATTCTGGACATCATTAATGAAGGAATGCAGACAAACCTCACCAATGCTGAACTTGAACTGAAAAAAAATGAGACAAACAATAAAATTCCTTCTGTGGATATACATGATGCATCAGTCTTGCGTGTAACAGAGGAGGAACCAAATTTGAGGATGGATGAGTCCCAAATGAACAAGACACGCCCTAACCCAACGGATAGTGCAAAAAATCAAGTAAGGACCAATAACTCTAAAAACTCGGAGCAGCGGCCAGGTGAGCAGCGGCCGGGGGAGCAGCGCATCTTCCAAGACAGCCTTGGACCCACTTTCAACTCCCACCTAACCCGGGGCCAACTTGGAAGTCAGGAAAGTACTCAGAAAATGATGAATAGAGCGCAGAACAGAGGTAAGACTGGGGTGAAGAAGAAAAAATAGATACAGGTAACCATTTAAATATTCTTGTATGGAACTGTCATAGCCTCTACAGTAAGTTATCAGAATTTAAAATAAGAGTCTATACTACAAAGCCACATATAATTTGTTTATCTGAGACATGGTTGAAGGCCAGCAGAGAACCAACTTTTATAAATTATCGCACCTTTTACAAGCATAGACTTGAAAGGCCTGGAGGAGGCATAGCAATGTTAGTTCGAAATGATGTGCACTGCTCAGAAAAACTACTGAATGAATACCCAAACGGGACCCTTGAAATACAGGCAATATAAATATTCAATAAATCCAAAACTATTGAAATCTTGAACTTGTATAACCCAAACTCAATTGTCAGTACAGATGAGTTTAATTATTATTTTTCTCAGCTTGGCCCATGTAAAGTTGTCACTGGTGACTTCAATGCCCACCACCCAATGTGGGACACAAGAGCCCCAAGTAATAGTACTGGAAATAAGCTTGTGAATGTACTTTTACTACATGACCTTGTTTTGCTCACACCATTAAATTTACCAACTTATTACCATTTGCCTACAAAGACAAAATCCACTTTGGATTTGTGTTTTAGCTCTGCTGACCTTCAACCAATGTCTCGGGTTACTTTGGGGGAGGAGTTGGGAAGTGATCACGAGCCAGTGCTGCTATCGGTGGGCTTCTCCCCTGATGTGGCTACTTTTAAATCTAGAGGTCACTGGTGCTTTGGTGGGGGTTCCTGGGACCATTGGAGAGCCTCCCTTCCCCAAATTAATAGAGGGAAAAATTTTGAGGAATCTGTTGTAAATTTCACAGAGGCACTTATCCAGACATCAGGAAGGGTTTTTACTAGAACTAGAGAAAGGATCACCCCTAAATACTCAAAGCCCTGGTGGAACAGCGAGTGCAGCGCGTGGGTCGGTAGGCGTCATGCAGCAAAGAATATCTTTAGGAAGCACCCAACTCCTGATAACTTAATCACCTTAAGGAAAGCAGAAGCAATGGTCAAGCGAGTCACTAAAGCTGCTAAAATCGAAGCCTTTCAGGACTTTTGTTCTGAAATAAACCAATTTACCCCAGTGAGTGCTATATGGAAAAAAATAGGTGCCTTGTCTGGAAAGCGACGGGTTATTAGATCGGACCCCTTGGTTTTGAATGATAAAGTGATTTCTGAGGCTCAAAGTAAGTCTGAAGCCATAGCAGATGTATACTCAAAGGTACTAAATTCAAAATGTTCCACCCCAGATAGCACCTACTTGTTGCAGCTAGCTATAGCACTAAGCAATGATGATATAGTAGATTATAATGAACCTTTTACCCTGTCAGAGCTCCAACTAGTGATAAAGCATAGTAAAAATACCTCACCCGGTGATGATATGATCCACAATCAAATACTCAAAAACCTTACAATGGAATATAATGATTGTTTTTTGTCCATAATTAATCATAGTTTCAAAAATAGGATAATCCCTTGTTCATGGAAGCTAGCTACTATAATACCTATATTAAAACCTGATAAAGTATCATCTGACCCAAATTCTTATAGACCTATATCACTGCTGTCATGTATGTCAAAAATAATGGAGGGCTTGATCTGTAACCGACTGTATTATGTGTTAGAAAAACGTAAGACTCAAAGTGGTTTTCGGAAGAGGATGTGCACACTGGACCAGGTTGCTAGGCTAGAAATGAATGTTAGATGTACCCTGGTAGACCGAGGTATATGCGTGGTGATTTTCTGTGACTTAAGTAAGGCTTATGACCGTGTTTGGCATTCTGGCCTTCTCTTTAAACTCTCTAAAGTTGGAATAGTTGGTAGGACACTTAGTTGGATAAGGGAGTACTTGCGAAGCAGAGAATTCAAAGTATATCTTGATGGTAGTTATTCCTCTGTTCGGCAAATGAGCTCAGGAGTCCCACAAGGCTCAGTTCTTGCACCCACGCTTTTTAATGTTATGTTGTCTGACCTCCCTAGAGTTAATGGAGTCACTCTCTTAGAGTACGCAGATGATATAACTATTTTATGTAGGGGTATAGATATACAGCAGGTAACTAGGAAGGTTCAGGAGCAAATTGACCAGATAAATAGCTGGGCAAAGTATTGGGGCTTGGAACTGAACCTAACAAAAACAAAGGGAATGATGTTTACAAAAAAAGATACTGAACAACCCAACATAACTGTTGAAGACATAACTATAGATTTTGTTCCCACCTATAAATATTTGGGAATTATACCGGATGCTCCAAACCTTTCTTGGAAGGCACACATACAGAGTGTGAGAGATAGCTGCATTCCCAGAGTAAATATTATGAAAGCAATATCTCATCACTACTGGAGAGCAGACAGATCATGCCTGCTCAACTATTACAAAATGGTGGTCCGTGCCAAGTTAGATTATGGCTCAATGTTTTATGAAGTAGCTCCTGAGTCCTACCTGAATAAACTGGATATTATACAGAATACTTGCTTGAGGATTGCTACCGGGGTGCGGAGCACCACTCCAATATTATCACTTGAAGTAGAAAGTAACATCCCTCCTCTGAAATTCTGTAGGATGTTGACGCTAATGAAATTTTATTGCAGACTTAAGGAACTACCAAATAACTTGGCTACAACTAGAGAAATATTTCCCCAATTCGGATGCTTGCAGAACAAACCTTGGACTGGGCATATCATGTTGCCACCTCTAGTAGTTAGAGCTGAAAGGCTATTTAATATAATGAAAATTCCCAAACCTACTACCTGTTGTACCCCTAATGTTTCCCCTGTTCCTCCCTGGAGGGATACCAGTAAAATGTTCCTCACTGAGTTCTTAGATGTGCCTGTAAGACATTTGTCCAGTGAAAGAGTTTACTCAACCCATCAATATCTACAAGATATGGTATACCCCCATTATTTGTCTGTGTACACTGATGGGTCTGTACTTGTTGACCCTGTTTGTTCCGCTACAGCAGCAGTAATAGTTCAAGATGTACAGAGCACCAAGATGATAAATTGGAGATTACCTCCAGAGACTTCCATCTTTGCTTGTGAAATGTTTGCCTTGGTGCAGGCCACTAAATATGTACATGCTAATTATGACTCTCTTCCAGGAGCAGTTATTTATACAGATTCCCTCTCTAGTGTAAAGTCCCTGCAGTGTAGATCAAATGCAAACTACATTCATTTAGTGTATGAAGTGCACAAATATATTGAACTAATAAGTATGAAGTTCCCAATCTGTATTCAGTATATTCCAGGACATAAGGGCCTTGAGGGAAACGAGTTGGCAGACCTAGCAGCCAAGGCCGCTCATCAGCAGGAGGTAACACCCAACATACACATTGCAACAACTGATAAGGTGAGAGAAATTAAACTATCTATTAAGAAAGAGTGGAAGAAAAAGTGGCTGCATGATGTGAATGCCTTTAAAAAGGAAAGTTTCTGCTCAAAATTAGGGATGATATTGGCTTTTGGCCCTGGTCTCATCACCGTTCTAGAGTGGTAGAAACCACAATGGCTCGTTTGAGAACTGGCCATGTAGGATTGAACCAACATCTGTACAGATTTGAACTTGCAACAACAGATAAAAGCACCTGCGGAAATATCGATAGTGTTGAACACTTTCTACTCCAATGTCCACTGTACTCACTGGCTAGAGATAATATGTATTCAGAACTAAGTGGTGCAAAGATCCCTTGCACTGTTGAAAATCTGTTAGGGGGAGGCAAACATGATGCCAAAATACAACAATTTATTGTTACTGTTGTAGCAACCTTTCTTGTATCGACAGGTAGACTGGGAATTCTATAAATAGCTACTAACTACTAACATTAGATAATGCATTAGAAGCTACTTCCCAAAAGGGGGAAAAAACACTTTGTTGAATAGAGTTTTCTTATTTGCATAAGGTCTGTAAATGCAACTACTGTACAAGGGGCTCTATGAACAAAGAGTGAACATACTTTCAATAAGCAGCAGAGAACGTCACTAATTTTGCCTCTTGAAGACATGCACTCCAGTAGAAGTAGTTTTACGTAGAGAGTAGGGAGTAAGCATGTCAAAACCTTTAAGCTGTAAAGTGCCCCAAATGCCTACCTGCTTGATGCTCCAGGCTGTGCTACCCAGGCTGGACCATTGTTCTCCCTTGAAATTAATTCTATGCTGCTCAAGTGTCTTGATGCCTAGGTAGAAAATGCTAATCCTGCATGAAATAATCAACCTCTATGTATGGGAAAAAAAACAATAAAATAAAATTGAAAATAATGAACAATTAAAAGTGAGTATAGATTAAGGCTCTGTTCATCTCTGTTGCAGAGCTATGTATACGGCAACGCCAAGGATAACCCTAAAGACCTGAGGCGCATGGACCTATAAACTCCGGAGACCTCACAAAACCAAAGAGAGAGAGAGAGAGCAAGTTCAAGTTTGTGTGAATATTGTCAGTATTGCGGTGGGGAGAGAGACAGTTGCGTTCATTGAGATAAGACATCTTGTGCCGAGCTCCTGTAAAAACATAGAAGTAATTTCAAGAATAAACTTAATAACTTTTTTTCTTCAATATTCATAATACGCGCAACCGGCTCTCTCTCCTCCATCTGGGGTGGGCCGCGTAGCAGTGTTTCGGTACGGATACGATACGGTGTGCACGTGCGTCTGATTCTCCGACGAAAATTGTGGTGAATTAAAGTGAAGTTGCTGAAAAACTGGTATAGTTTGTATATTCACGTGAGTACAGTGTGTGATTTTGTATGGAGTGCTCGTGAGAGTAGTTTTTTTTTTGTTTCGTGAGAGTTGAGACTAAGCATTGGACTTTGGTGTGGTGACTTGCAATTTTTGACTGAGGTGTTTTGACTGGTAAGCTTTCTTTGCATATAAAGAGTATAGTGTGTGACATTGTAGAGAGTGACTGTGAGAGTAGTAGGAAACGTTTTTGTTTCTTTTGGTTTGATAACTTGATTTTCAGTAGATTTGGTGAGTGAAGACTTCTTCTGCCTGTGAAATTTGTACTGAGAGAGAAGTCTGTGTTTGAGGATGGTAAGAAATAGGACTGGTCGTAGGAAGGGAGGTGCAAGTGGAATGGATGAGGAGATTGAGTGCATGACTTGTAAAGAGTGGATAGATATAGATGCATGCAAAGGTTTGAGAGAAATGAGTCGGAGAAAGTTGAGTGATCTTGTGTTTACGTGCTGGAAATGTTTGAATGATGAGAGTAAGAAGTTGAAAGAGGAGGTTGAGAGATTGACAATTTTGATGGTTGCTTTAGAGGCTGACTTGAAGGATGAAAGGAAGCTGAACAAAGGAAAGAATGAGAATGGTGCAAATGCAGTGAATGAAGAGGTAAATGGTGGTGCAAGGAGTGCAAATGAAGTGGATGATAAGGCAAATGATGGTGCAAGGAGTGTGAATGAAGCAAATGATGGTGCAAATGTGACAGATGAGAGTAGAAGGATGAATGAGCATGATGAAAGAGGTACAAATGGAAAGAGAGTGAATGAGCCACCTGTTGAGGTGCCACATGAGGTGCAGGAGCCTGTAGTGGAAGCGAATGAAAGGAAGATGAATGGGAAGAATGATCTGAGTGAAAGAAGTGAGCAAAAAAGTAGCATGAAAGGGAGAGTAAGACCTATGATTAGAATATGTGGAGATAGCATAGTGAAGAATATTGATAGGTTCGTATGTATGAGTGACAGTAGTGGATGTACGAGCATGAGAGGGAAAGGAGTGGAGGAGATTTGTAGGCATGCTGAGAGAGTGCTAGATGGAATGGATGAAGGAATGGTTGTACTGCAAGGAGGTAGCAATGGGTTGCTTGAAAGTGGGAGAGAACGTACGGTGAATGCAATTATGAAAGTTGTTGATAGGGCGCGGAAGAAGAATGTTAGAGTGGCGGTGACTAGCCTCCTAAGAAGGCCTGCGTGTGATGAGGAGTATGAAAGGGTGCGAAAGGAGGTGAATAGAGAGTTGCATGAAAGGATTATGAGTATGAGAGCTGAGAGTGTGAGAAAGCGTGAGCTGGGTTCCAGCTTCCTTGACATGGATAGCGTGATCCAGGATGGGTGTTTTCTTGGAGATGGAGTCCATCTTACAAAAGAAGGTGAGATAAAACTCTCCAAGAAATATATCCGGTGGATCAGGGCTACTCATGTCATAATGGAAGGTGGAACTGGATGAATAAAAATCCGTCAGAGCAAAAGTGAGGAACGTCTGGAATTGTCCAATTGTGTTGTAAGGTTTGGAAGTATAAATGTGCGTGGATGGAATGCAGGAAAGTTAGATGACCTCGTAGTAGAATTTGAGAATGGAAAATTGGATTGTGTTGGTGTAGTAGAGACCCAAATGCATGATAGAGTCAGTTTAACATGTATAGAGAATAAGTATCATATGATTGGAAAAGGGCGTGTAAATTGGCAAAAAAGAGGTGGTGGAGTTGGTTTGATTGTAAAGAATGCTCTAAATTGGAAATTAGAGGAACTTCCTGTTGGAAATGAACCTGAAAGTGAAGATTTGTTAGCAATTAAGTGTGAAAGAATGCATGCCAGAGAATGTATTGTTGTGATTGTATGTTATATGACAACTGATGGTGTAGTGAAGAGACTTCACTACGTATTGTGTACGTCAACTGTACCGCTGGCGTGTACATAGAGCTCCGTCCAGTTGCTGCTTGGCTGCAGCTAAAGTGGGCGGCTGCTCGATTGAAGCTAGGGAGTTGCGTCAGGACCGTCATAGGGTGCACTTGTCTACGAGCAGGCCAATAAAGCTGGTTGCCTGATGTTCGTAAGTGACCTTGGTCGTGCTTGCCCGAATCCTATGCCTCTTTTATCTGTTGGAACTTAGGGTGTTCTGCCGGGGTGTTAAGTCAGCGGTAGAATTACGATCTCGTGTGAGAGAGGCGGCTACCGCAAGACACGCCCCGATTCCGTTCTGTTAAACTATCCTAGTTCCCTTGTAAATAAACGCTCTTAGTATTTGTCCGTGCCGTACTTTGACCTCGTATCTGGCCTTAGCTATTTAAGCCTGAGTAGCTATTCCCTGTCTGGCCGGCATCCTGACAGGTCGGTTTCCAGTAACTAAACGTTATCAGGCTCGTGGTCGTTACATTTGGAGTCAGGAGTGGGATTTGGCTTCAGATGCGGGGACAGTCGGTAGGATAAGGAGTAGTGCAATAAATTGGAATTTTTAATAGAACTTATTATCGTTGCTGACAGTAGACATTTTTGGGCTTAATTTAGGATGGAAACAGGAGCGGAGTTAGCTAACGTAATGCTTAGTCTCACAGAAGCAATCAAGGGCTTACGTTCAGACAAGTTGCCCCCACCGGGGAAGTTTTCAGGCAAGTCTAGCGACGGTCAGGTTTCGGTTTTCTTGACTAAATTTGAGTATTATGTAAGTTCTAAGTACCAGGAAAACAAGTCGGCTTGGGTTCAGGAATTGCCAGAATTTCTTGAGGGGGAAGCCAAGAATATAGTTCAAGCATACGGAACGGCAGCTGACTATGGGGAAGTAAAAAATAGGTTGATTCAGGAACTAGAGCTTCACGAAAAATTAAGTGATGATGGGTACACAGAATTCTTGCGGGCAGAAAGAAATAGGGGTGAATCACTGACTTGCTATAGTATTAGGCTTGAAAGGCTAGTAGCAAAAGTGGATAGTGTAGGAAAAGAGGGCAAAGAACTCTTGGCTCGAAATAAATTTATTAGTTCCCTAGCACCGGAGCTGGTACGTCGGCTTAAGTTATTCGTTGGCCAGCAGGAGTCCATTGCACTCAGTGCAGTGGCTCGACTAGCAGCCAGTTTGGAGGCCGATATGACAGCTACCGAGGAAAGAATGGGGAATAATACTCGAGCGGAACAAATTTACTTAGCAACGCCATACGCGCCAGAAACAAATAATGATAACATTGAGCGCCGGGAACGCGGGCCGGCGAGATCAATGCGTTGTTTTCGTTGTGGACAGGAGGGACATTTTGTGCGGGACTGTACACAGCAGGTAGCACATAGAGACAGATTCGGGGAAGTTGTTAGTTTAGAACGCGGGTTGAAATGTGCGTATTGTGGCAAGAAGGGGCATTTGATGAAGAACTGTCAGGGATTTTTGGAGAAATGCGCAGCTTGTGTTTGGTGTGGAGAAATCACACATCGCAGTTTTCAGTGTGCGCATAAACCAGGTCGACAGTCGGGAAACTAGGTGACTCCGGTTTGGAAGGGGCACAGCCGGAGCAGTGTCATGATAGTCCCCAAAATATTGAGATGGTACGGCAGAAGCGTGAGGTAGCGGTGTCGTACTCGGTGGTTGTTGAGGTTGGGCAGTTACAGGTCGATGGCCTGTTAGACACAGGCGCATCGATCTCGTTAATTACAGAAGAGCTGCTCCATAGAATTCCGGGTGTTCAGGGAAAACTTCGCGCTTCCGCCGTTGATAATGTTGTAGGAATTTCAGGAAACGAGATTCGAATAGAAGGTGAGATATACTTGGCAGTAACGATTGGCAGAACTAAGTTCCCAAGGCATAGGTTTTTGGTGATGACTAAGCCGGTACAGTCATTCAGTTGTGTCTTGGGCTTGGAATTTCTTGATAGCTTCAAACTTACGTTGAATGCATCAGATAGGACTTTGGAGAAAGGAAGTAGTCAAGATCGAACAAGAATAGCCCGGTTGAAGGTGATGACTTCGCGCAGAGCGGAATTTCCTGTTTTCAGTGCGGCGGAAGTGACTGTACCTTCTAGGCAGATGTTGCGTTTGTCCGCTCAAGTGAAGAGGGCACCAAATAAATTTGAAGGGTATTTAGAGCCAGTCGATAATGGGACTCGTCCATTGATGGTAGCTTCATCAGTAAATGTCGTAGACGATGAACATATTCGAGTAGAAGTAATGAACCCATTTGACAGTGATGTGAGGTTAGCCAAGCACACAAGACTAGGTACTTTGGTGGCTTTGTGTCGGGAAGAAGTAGAGCAGGATGAAGAGATGGACGAGGTGCCGGGTGACCTTAGCTTGGACGATACGGATCTGACTGCAGAACAAAGGACGATAGTTGCTGAACTGATGACTGCGCATAAAGACGTTTTTGCGACAGATGAGGCAGACGTGGGGTGTACCGAGACAGTGCGGCACCATATAGATGTTCAGGGTGCAGCGCCTGTAAAACAAAGAAATAGACGTTACCCGGGGCCCATGAAAGAGGAAATCGACCTAGAGGTAAAACTATTAGCGGAAAAAGGTATTATTGAGCCATCTAAGTCACCATGGTCGTCTCCGTTAGTGCCAGTTAGGAAGAAGAACGGAAAACTAAGACTTTGTGTGGACTTTAGAATGTTAAACAGCTTGACAAAACCAGACTGTTTTCCGCTGCCTCATATAGGAGATACGATAAACAAACTTTCGGGAAATTATTATTTTTCTACGCTTGATTTGAAGTCGGGATATTATCAGGTGCCTCTGACTGAATCTTCGCGAGAACTGACTGCTTTCTCTACTGGTACGGAACTGTATCAATTCACTAGGCTTCCGTTTGGAGTATGCAACGGGCCGGCTACGTTCTCACGGCTAATAAGTTTAGTAATTAAGGGGCTACCGAGTGACTCTGTGCAGGCTTACCTTGACGATATCTTGGTCGCCAGTGGGACGTTTGCTGAACATGTCCAGGCGCTGGAGAGAGTGTTCGGCCGGCTTCGGGTTCACGGGCTCAAGCTGAACTTGGAAAAATGTTGTTTGTTTCAAGAGCAGGTCGATTACTTGGGTCACTCCGTCGGTAGACTTGGTGTGAGTCCGCTAGAAAAGAATATAGGGGCGATCCAAGAGTTTCCAGTGCCACGAACGGTGCGGCAGTTAAGATCCTTCCTGGGTATGGTGAATTATTATAAGAGTTTTATAAAAGACTCCGCTAATTTGCTGCACCCCTTATACCTGGCGACAGCCACGGGGAAATGGGAATGGACTGCCGAGTGCCAGCAAGCATTTGAGGACGCGAAAACCGTATTGGTGACCGCCCCAATTCTAGCATACCCAGACTTTGTGACGGGACAGCCATTCGTGTTGACGACTGACGCTAGCGGATGGGGAGCTGGCGCGGTGCTGTCTCAGGTGCAAAGCGGTCAAGAAAGAGTGATCGGTTATGCCGGGGTCAGTTTTAATAAGGCCCAAATGAGATACAGCGCAACTGACAAAGAGCTAGCGGCAATCAGGTTTGCAGTAAATCACTTTAGAATTTACTTGAGTGGTAGGAAATATGTGATCCGAACGGACCATCAGCCTTTGATATATCTTCACAATATGAAACGTACCGACGACCGGCTGATGAGGACGTTGGCTGACTTGGCTATTGGCCAGTATAGCATCGAGTATGTGCCCGGGAAAACTAATGTAGTTGCTGACTGTCTGTCCCGTGTGAATTTTCCTTGGTCAGTTCCAGAGGGAGACGAGAATGCTCCCGAGCCAGAATGTGGGGAGTACCAGGTAGCCGAAGTGGAGGGGGGCCCAAATTCTTTGTTTGTGGCGTTGAGCCGAGCCTCGGGTCTGGGAGACGCGTTGACGCTCCGAGAGCAGGCGATAGACAAATTATTGCAGGAACCCAAAGCATTCGGTAGGACTGATAAGGCCGCGGATCGTAGGTTGATTTCGAGTTGGAAAAATCCGGATGTTTTCCCTCCATGGGAGGCTCTCGTGGCGTTTGCACAGTTATTTGACTTGAGAGTGGAGGTAGTTTGCAAGCCGGGAGGGTTGGTTGTTGCAAATCCTGTGGGGGAGAAGGGAACTGTTAAACTGGAATGCAAAGGAGGCGTGCATTTTAATGTTATCATAGCAGGTATACCAGCAGAAAGGGTCAATGTAGCAGCGCCTCACAGGCAAGGTAGCCAGGAGGGTGCTTGCCAGTTGGCTGACCTTCGGTTAGGAGAGGAAATACAGATGTTCGCGCCGCATCAACTGCAGGACCAGAGGTTGGTGAGGGTGCGCGAGGCTCTGGAAAAGAAGGAAAAAGACCCAGCATTAGGATATTTGCGACGACATTTTAATAGCTTAGTGTTACATAGCGGTGCCATATGTTACAAATATAAGCTAGGGGGTGAGGAAAAGTTCCTACCAGTCATTCCAGACAGTCAATTGAAGGGCTTAGTTACACAGTTTCATGAACATGTAGCACATGCGGGGCAGGCTAAGGTTAGCAAGGCATTCCGGCGGTGTTACTTCCATCCCAGCCCATACAAGACTATCAGGGAAGTGGTAAGAGAATGTCGGACGTGCCAGTTGCATAAAGGAGTAAGTGCAAAAGATTACCCGCTGTACGGGTTGAGTGCTAAGTGCACGGCGCCGTATGATATTTATGCGGTTGATTTGATGCAATTGCCGCGTACTCCCAGAGGACATATTGGATTATTGGTGGGTATTGATTTATGGTCCAAATTTGGACACGCAATACCTATACGTTCAAAAGCTGCGCCGGGAGTTGCGCGTGCATTGGAGTATGGTATATTGGCTAGTTGCCCTAGAACCCCTAAAATTTTGCGGTCCGACAATGGTCCCGAGTTTCGAGCTAGGTTGTTCGGACAATTGTTGGACAGGTACGGGGTGCGGCATGAGCGCTCGATCGCCTATGCGCCGCATACCAATGGAGCGGTGGAGAGACTCAACCGGACCATCAAGGAGAGACTCGCCACGGCCTGCGCTGGTAACCCTGGGAGCTGGGATCTGGAAATAGCAAGAGTGATGTCCCAGTACAATAGACTTACCCACAGTGAGACCGGTCGAGCCCCGAGTGAATTCTTCGTGAAGGAGGCTGCGGTGCCAGATCTGCCAAGGCCACCCCGGATGTGGCGACCCGCTGGACCGAAGTTCCGACCGTTCGCAGTGGGAGAGCTGGTCCTGCGGCGGGTACCTTACGCACGAGAGGACGAGAGGCATAAACTCGCCCCACAGTTCCAGGGTCCCTACGAGGTGCTGGAGGTTGACAGGAACCAGGTCACCTATAAGATACGGGATCTGCAGCGGCGAAGAGCTCCCTTCAAGGTGCACGTGAGGCAATTGAAGAAATACCATGGAAACGACATGGGTCAGGCCCAGCCAGTGCAACCCGAAAGGAAGAACGAGGCAGAAGGTCTGCCACAGAGGCAGCCACGCAAGAGGACCCGTCGAGAAGTGGGGCCGAAGGAAGACGGGGCTGGCGCAGCAGGAGAGATGCAAGAGGACCAAGTGGCTCCCGTGGAGGATGAGTGGTTGGGTCGCCCAATTCATCCGCTGCCACCATTTCCGGCAACGCAGCAGGGGGAGGTGACGGGCGACGACACCAGCGGGGACTTCTCGAAATTTCTAGGACAATACCCGGATCTTCCGCCGTGCGAGGAGAGCCTGGACTTTTCGGGGTTCATCGGCCAGTACCCGGATCCCCCTCTGTTGCGAATGGGGAGAACGGAGGTGCCGGAAGCAGAACGCGGACCTCTCGTCTTGAGTGGGGGAGAGGCGAGTGAAAGCGGAGCTGCAGCAGAAGGCACCTCCGATTTTTCAGGTTTCGGGGGGTGGTCGCCATTAGAGAGAGCGCGCCCAGATGTACGAACTTCTACCCCGGTGGAGGAAGGTGACGAAAGGGGTAACGACGCAGGGTGTTTGGAGGTAACAGAGGTGAGTGCCGGTGATAATACTTGGCGGAGAACGGAACCTTCGGAGCCAGAAGATGAAATATTGCCTCGATTGAGACCTAAAAAGAGGTTAGATTATAAATGCTGAGTGTCTACTTCGATACTGCTCGAATTGTTTTTGTTTCAGGCCCGGGGATCTGTTGCTGCAGGCGATGGGCCACCGTAGCACGGGGTGCGAGGGTCCGACCTGGGCTGCCTGTTCGCGTCCCGCCTCTGCAGATGTCTTCTGAGGCGCGGCCGGTGCTGATGGTTGCCTTCCATCGCAACCCGACTGGTGTGAAGCCCTTTGGATGTCCGGGTCGGATGTGACGGGCGGAGGCGCATACTCTTCAGAGATCGTGGTCTCTGTTGCGAGCTGAGCACGCCATGGGAGGTGGACTTCTGCCGCCGGTTTGGCTGCTAAGGGAAGCCTGCTCAGCGCCGGTTGGCAATATGGAGGAGCAGTCGCCGGGGTGCAATCTGCGGTCGTGTCAGCATGCACTCGGCAAGTCTGAGCCGGACGGTTCGTCGTCACCTGCAAAACTGGCGGGAACTTGGAAGACAGAAGAACCGGATACTATTATCAATTTTAGAACAATGATGTACATAGTAAACTTTTTTAGTAGTTGTCCGATTGTTCACGGGCTAGATGTAGGTTTCTTAAGGTATAACCTTTTAATCTTGTGCGATAATTGGAGGAGATTAGAGGCTTTAGTGGAGCGAGGAGTTTTTACTAAATTAAGAGGGATGTAGTGTAGTGAAGAGACTTCACTACGTATTGTGTACGTCAACTGTACCGCTGGCGTGTACATAGAGCTCCGTCCAGTTGCTGCTTGGCTGCAGCTAAAGTGGGCGGCTGCTCGATTGAAGCTAGGGAGTTGCGTCAGGACCGTCATAGGGTGCACTTGTCTACGAGCAGGCCAATAAAGCTGGTTGCCTGATGTTCGTAAGTGACCTTGGTCGTGCTTGCCCGAATCCTATGCCTCTTTTATCTGTTGGAACTTAGGGTGTTCTGCCGGGGTGTTAAGTCAGCGGTAGAATTACGATCTCGTGTGAGAGAGGCGGCTACCGCAAGACACGCCCCGATTCCGTTCTGTTAAACTATCCTAGTTCCCTTGTAAATAAACGCTCTTAGTATTTGTCCGTGCCGTACTTTGACCTCGTATCTGGCCTTAGCTATTTAAGCCTGAGTAGCTATTCCCTGTCTGGCCGGCATCCTGACAGGTCGGTTTCCAGTAACTAAACGTTATCAGGCTCGTGGTCGTTACAATGGGAATTTAGCTCATGAAGAGAATGTAAAAAAGTATGAAATATTAACAAGGATTGTACGAGAACACTGCAGGTGCCCTCTGATTGTGATGGGTGACATGAATGGCCATGTTGGTATACTTGGTGAGCCGGTGAATGCAAATGGACAAAAATTGATAGATTTTTGTGATGAGAATGAACTTGAAAACCTGAATGTCACAATAGGAAATGGCTTGCATACATGGCAAAGCAGGGAATGGAAAACTGCAATTGACTATATGGTTGTGAATAGTAGAGCAAGAGAGTGTGTCAATGAAATGTTTGTTGATGAAGATGATTTTGATATTGATAGTGGCCATAAAATGCTTGTGCTTGAATATAACTGGGGTAGAAAGGAGTCAATGCAGAAGGTCAGTAGTGTGAAAGAAAGTTGGCAGATAAAAAAGGCAAACTGGGAAGAATTTAAGAATGAATTGAGTAGGTATAACTGGAACAGGTGTGGAAATGTAAATGACCTAAATGGTGAGATTGCAAGAACCTTGTATGATGTGGCAGAGCAAAAGATTGGTAGAATAAAATGTAGGAAAGGGACAGGGAATGCCAGGTGGTTTACAAGTGAGATAAAGGAAGAACGAATGAGAAGAAAGACTTTAAATAAGAAACAACGCAGTATGAGGAAAATGTATGAAAGAAACAGAATTACTGAGGATGAATGGCAGAGTGCATGGAATGAGTACAAGGACCAGCAGAAGAAAGTAAGGAGAATGATTAATGAGGCTAGAGTTAAAGAGGAGAGACACCAAGTTGAAAATTTAAGAAAGAAAGGTCCGGATGGAAAAAAGATTGGTATAAGTTTATACAAGGTAATGATAGAAGTAGTGAAGTTCAAGTTGATGAATTAGTAGTTAATGGTTGCAGTGTGCAAGATAGGATGCAAATGGTGAAAGCAGTTGAAGAATACTGGGAGGACATTGGTGGAATGAATGAGCAGGTTACAGATGATGCACCCATAAATTTTCTGATTGATGAACGTGAACTGCAAATGGAAGACGAAATCACTTGTGAAGAGATTGTAAGTTTTTTGAAGAAAGTGAAAAATGGAAAGGCATGTGGCCCTGATAAGATCCCATATGAGTTCTATAAATGTGGAGGAGAGAGTGTGGTCAGTATGTTGAAATGTTTATTTGATGAGGTATGGAAGAGTGAAAGAGTACCGGATGACTGGAACAAGTGTAATGTAGTTCTGTTGCATAAGGGTGGACATTAGAGTATGAAAGAACTTAAAAATTACAGACCAATTGCACTTGGTGACACTGTATGTAAGATATTTTGTGGTATTTTGAATGAGAGAATGAAAAATTTAGTTGAGGAATTAGGAGTCCTAGGTGAAGAACAGAATGGTTTTAGGCAAGATAGACGTGGGGAAGATAATCTGTTTGTAGTGAGTGAAATAATTGAGTGAATGAGGAAGGATGATAAGGTGTATTTAGCATTCCTGGATATTGAAAAAGCGTATGACAGAGTGGATCGGGTTAGGCTCTTTGAAGTTTTGAGAAAAGTTGGGTTTAGCAGAAAAATAGTAAAAATTGTACAAAGTCTGTATGAGAACACAAGCGCTATATACAGGTTAGGAAATTTGGAAACAGGGCAAGTGAGGAGTGTTAGAGGAGTAAGACAGGGCTGTACTCTGTCTCCCCTGTTGTTTGGATTGTACACAGAAGAATTAGCAGTTCGACTGAGAAGGAGTGGCTTAGGACTGAAAGTTGGCAATGAGAGACTGAGCTGTTTGTTGTATGCTGATGATGTGGTTGTGGTTAGTGGATGTGGACATGAACTGCAAAGGATGCTTGACATTGTGAACGGATATAGTACAGATTTCAAAATGAACTTCGGTGCCGACAAAAGCAAGGTTATGGTTATAAATAGTGATGAGACTGATAGAGACAGACTGTGGAATATTGGAGAAATCAGAATAGGTAGAACAAAAGAATACAAATATCTAGGTTGTATAATAAGTGAAGATGGATGCACTAGAACTAAGGGTGAGAAAGTGGCAAAAGCTATGCAGTGGAGTGGACGATTAAGTAGCGTGGCCAGATACAGAGCAAACAAGTATGAATGTGTGAGAGGAATGTGGAAGTATGTTGCTGTACCTAGTGTCATGTATGGTATGAGTGCTCTTGCCTGGAATGGAAGTGATCTTGAAAAGCTGGATGTAATACAAAATAAGGTAGGACGGTCAGCATTGGGTGCTCCAAAATGGACAGCTACAGAAGCCATTAGAGGTGACCTTGGGTGGAGCCTATTTTCAGAAAGAATGATGAAAGCGGTGCTGAATTATAAGGTGAGAATTGAAAGAATGCAGAATAGCAGATGGGTAAAGCGAATTTTTGAATGGAATCTGAGTGTAAGCTATTGGGAGAAAGTGTGTTGGGGGCATGCAAGGAAGCTTAGTATGCAAAAGATTATTCATGTTAGAATTGGGAGACCTGTGGATGACTGGAGTTTAATAAATCCTGGAGGTGTAGGGCCTGAGTGGGACTGCAAGAGGTAGAAGAAAGAGATTGAGAGGCAAACAAAAGAGTATGGATTGAATAAGTGGAGGCTTAGCATGGTGCGGAAGCCTACACTTGACTGGTATATGAAAAAAGAAGCACCTAAGTTTGAGATGTTCTATGATGGTAGTTTTGGAAGTCAACTCTTGTTTGCTGTGAGATGTAAGTCATTGAGTGTGAACAGACGTACATGGAGGTGGAATGAGAATAATAACAGATTATGTCGGCAGTGTATTAGTGGAGTGGAGGAAACAATTGAGCATTTTGTGCTGGAATGTAGTAAGTATGAGCAAGAGAGAGAAAGTTTTATGAATGTGTTGCTTGAGCAGTATGGAGAGAATGAGTGGTATGCCAGATGTGCTGAAGATGATTGCGGTATGAGCTGTCTTGCTGGATTGGATCAGGAGTGTAATTTGAGTATCATTGAAGCTATGAAAATGTTTCTTGTGCGTGCCAGGAGTAAGAGACAGTGACTGGAATGAGCCAGTCAGGTAGAATGGTCAGTAATGACCCAATATGCCTGGGGATGGTGTTTTGACACACTGGCTATCCCAGTGACGCCATCCAATGGCAGCTTGTGACAAGGATTGGTAGATCCTGAGTAGTTTAGTGGACAAGTCTGGTACCAGGCGCTGAACTCTGTGTGTGATAACTGTGGAGGGAATTGTAGGCCGTTACAAAGGCCCCGACGCTGTCGGCCCTCAATTTCAAGTTCAAGTTCAATTGGGGTGGGAGGGGTGTGAAGGGTATTGTGACTAATTTTTTGGATTTTTCACAGTTCCCTTGTCCACGGTATACTGTATTCATATATATATATATATATATTGTAATTTTCTCTTGTATTTGTTATAATTTCCACTTGTACCATGCTGATTGTTTATATTACTCTCTGTTGGTGGCCCCTTTCTGGGGCTACCTTTAAAATCTGAAATGGCTGAACTGCCATTGACAAATCGTTTTAGTGATCTCAGAGAATCAGAAGATCCCTGCTCTGAAATCGAAGAAGAGCTGTTGCTAGCCGCCAATCCTGCCAGCGAAGAAGAGCGAATTGACGGAGATAAAATAATGAATACTGAAGAAACAAATGAATCTTTAATACAGGGGACTTGGTTCAAAAAGAACATCCTATCAAAGAAAAGAGAATGAACCAGTGTGAGCATCTCAAGCTCCAACTCTGATTGTGAATCATAAAAAAAAAACTCGTAAATCTACTTCACCTAAACCAAAGAAGATGTACCCAACTAACAAAATGCTGGCATCCAAAAATAAAATGTGTACTCTGCTGATTACTCAACTACAGGAGTCAAGAAATGAATTGCTTGGAGCAAACAAGAAAAAAATGACTTATGACCCATTTGGAGTTGCACAAGGACTGAATCAGATAATTATGACCATGTCAAAGAAGTTAGAGTCAACAAACGACAAAATCTGATTGCAGTTGAACTCAAAGAGACCACAGAAGAGGAGGAGATGGCAAGACTATTGAAAATTGACAGTATTGGAAAGTTTGCAGTCAGCTGCTATAAGCCACGCTCTGAGGTGCCACTTACTACTTTTGGGGTTATCAGACCAATAGACTATGATGTTAATTTAAGTGATCTTATCCCAATTGCCATTTGTGAAAATGCCAAAGTGGTTAACATGATATGATTACCAAAATTCTCAAATGGAAAAAAAGAAGACTCCCTCAGTGTAAAAGTGCAATTTCAAGGCAGTGATCTCCCAAGGCAACTAAAAATAGAATACATGAACTTCCAGGTCAGCCCATATTCTCCTCCACCTATCCGATGCTATAAATGCCAACGTCATGGACACTTCGCTAGTGGGTGTACATCTGTAGAAAGATGCCTTATCTGTGGTGGTGGCCACTCAAAAGATAAATGCAATGCCCCCACCCCTCTTTGTGCCAACTGCAAGGGGAATCATGTGGCCAGCTCTAGAGAATGCCCATATATCCAAAAGGCCGTACAAATACAAGCACTAGTGAAAGATGGCCTCTCCTTCTCAGAAGCTCGAAGGCAAGTCATAGACAAGACCGCAGATAATCTAGAATCTATCTCACAAAGAATCAAAACCACTTATGTGCCAAGTTCTCAACTGACTCAATTGAACAAGGATGAAACTGCCCCTATGCAGGAAATTATGCAAATTCCAGAGTCAAGGATTAATGAAAAAACATATGCTGCATCTTTGAAAACCACACAACCAAAACAAGTGACCGTTCCGGCCGATGTACACCAATCTCAGGGGTCGTACTACATACCAAGAAGGATTCCTCAGGATAAACCCAACCATCCTCAGCAGAATGCACTAGCCTCTTATTTTAATGATTGTCAGCCTTTGCAAGAAACAACGGTCATTAACGAAGATCCAATACAAGTAGTGCTGAAGAAAATTGAGTCCCAGGTGCAAACTATGTTTGAGGATTTCTTCTTACGGCTGGGTAAATTCATGATAGAAGCATTTTCCTCCAACTTGAACCATGAAAACAAGCGAGAGAGAGACCTTCTGCTTCTGGGAATGATTAGAAACCATCTTGGCCAAAAAATTGGTGCACAGCTACTCGGTGAATACCATAGCAATGTAAACTCTCAAAATAAAGGTGAGACTGTTTTGGAAAAGAATGCAAAATTAGGAAAAAATTCTAAAACCTCTAAAATTCCTTTTTCTCAATCCAAAGGCAACAAAAGATTGGGAACAAACCCAAGAAAGAAATAATGCAAAACTTTAAAATCTGTGATCAGAGAATCAAAAAAAGTGGTGCATTGGAAAAAAATCTCCTTGTTTATCAACTGAATTGCAATGGTTTATCTTCTAAATTGTCAGAAATGAAACTCTATCTGTACACTAAAAAACCTGATGTACTATGTTTATGTGAGACATTTATCAAAACTAAGGAGCCTAAATTTATAGGCTATGAGTGTGTGTGGTCCCATAGACATAATGGGGCCAAAGGTCGATTATGCTTTGTTATTAGAAATGATATTGATTTTTGTGTGAATAATATAGATAGTTACTTAAATGGTAAATTAGAGATTGCATCAATTAAAGTGTTCTGCTCCTTAGGATATATTGATATATGTAATATTTATAATCCTAATGCATGTATTCCTTATGAAGAATTTTATCATTATTATGCTCAGATGAGTGAACTGTTTATATTCATTGGAGATCTGAATGCTCATGCGCCTTTGTGGGACTGTAAAAGCCGACAGAATGCTTCGGGAAAGAATCTATGTAGACTGCTTGATGAAAACTCTCTTGGAGTAATCAACCCTCCCAACTTACCTACTTATATAGACACACGTGTAGGTACAAGCTACACATTAGACTTATGCATTGTTCCTCCGACTCTCCTTGCTTGTGGGTCTCTTCAGAGAGGTGCAGACCTCGGGAGTGACCATTATCCCATTGAATGCACCTTTGGTACTGTAATACAAAAATATGAGAACCATCTAAGTAGATGGATTATAAAAAATGCAAATTGGGTTGGATTTAAAGAAGAACTGTCACAAATTCATACAAGTCAGCTATCTTATTTTTCAGTTGATGAGCTGAACGCCTTTTTAACAAAATTGCTACAGGATGCAGCTAACAAGCACATCCCCAAATCCTCATCACGGGGTGCTAGGAGGAAGACACCATGGTGGGATAGAGAGTGCGCGTTGGCTGTCGCAAAGCGAAGGAAAGCACGCAACAAGTTGTCAAAATATCCCACTTAAGAAAACTTATATCTATACAAGGCATGTGAAACTAAAGCCAAAGAAATCATTAAACAAAAGAAAATCAAAAGTTGGAGTGTTGGACTAGTTATGTAAGCACTTTGGACTCAAATACCAGTGTTGGTAATGTTTGGAAACTAATACGGTCAATGAGGGGCAGTTATGTAAACCCACGCCCAACTGTTGGTGACATAGCAGACAGCACAGCAGACAAAGCTCAATTATTACTGGCTCATTTTTGTAGACACAAGATAAAATTAGGTGATGAATTTTCTGAAACAATTGAAAATACCATTTCAAATTTAGCAGCAGTACAAGTAGAAGAGACACATCTTAACTCTCAAATTGAATTGCACGAATTCCAGAAAAGTTTGAAACACGCAAAAAATACTAGCCCTGGTTTTGATGAAATTCTTTATGCTTTTTTTTACCAAAGCACAGCAGTCATTTTTGAAACATGTAATTTATTTATTTAACAAAAGTTACTCTAGTGGTTATTTCCCAGAAGCATGGAAGTTGGGGATTATATGTCCAATAAAGAAGCCTAAAAGAGACCATTCTGTACCCAGTGGATATCGACCCATCACTTTACTCTCGTGTTTCTCAAAAGTCATGGAGCAAATTATTAAACGCAGGCTTGATTATTTTTTGGAAAAAAATAAAGTTTTCTCTTGTCATCAAACAGGGTTCCGTAGGAAGAGATCTGCATATGATGCTCTTGCTCTAATTAAAAACTGTATTTCACAAGCCTTCCTTATAAATATGTATTGTGTGATTGTCTATGTTGATTTGGAAAATGCATATGATATTGTATGGCATGCTGGACTTTTGCATAAACTAATAAACATCGGCTGTGACATGCGTACGGTCATATGGCTACAATCATATTTGAGCAATAGACGTGTTAAGGTAAGGGTGGCAGATGCTGTCTCATCTGACAAGATTCTCGCTTGTGGTTTGCCTCAAGGTGCTGTACTGAGCCCCCTGCTGTTTAATGTAATGCTTCATGATTTGCCTCAGATGGAGAGCATCCAATGCATCTCATATGCAGACGATGTGACTATAGTTGCAAGTGGGGGATCCCCATTCCAGATTCAGCGGGCAATGCAGAGCTACCTGAATTGCCTTGCGCAATGGTTGAAAAAGTGGAAACTAACCATAAATACTGATAAAACAAAGTATCAAATCTTTACACGCAAGAAGTATGTTCCATTAATTAACCTAAGATTAAACTCTAAAGCAATAAATACAACTGATCAACAGCGTGTACTTGGAATAACCTTGGATTCCCCCAAACTAACCTTCTTACCACATGTACAAAGTGTTAAAATAGAGTGTCAAAGACGGCTACAGGTGCTCAGAGCATTGTCTGGCGTTTCGTGGGGATCTTCACAAAAATTGTTGCGTCAGGTATACATATCATTCATTAGAAGTAAACTTACCTATGGTCATATAATCCTTACAAAGCTACCTGAAAGTAGTTTAAAATTATTTAATGTGATTCAAAACTCAGCTCTGCGATCTATCTTGGGTGCACGGAAAACATCTCCAGTTTCCTCAATGGAAGCTGAAGCATTTGTTATGCCCCTGAGATTGTACCTTGACTTCCTGTTTCTGAAGTGGTGTCTGAGGTGCAGTTTCTTGGATGCTGAGCCCAATGAGTTTCCAGCTAAAATTGAACTATTTGGATCTCCACCAAAAAGTGAGCTTGCACTAAAACGTATGGAAATAATGAACAAAATTCAGTTTAACTTTTCTCCTCCAGGATCCCAAATTGAACATTTCACTTCTCCATGCATTGATATCTCACCTAATGTGTCTGCTGAATTTCCTGATGTGAAATCTCTCTCTGCAGCTGAAGTTAATCAAAAGTTTGAAGATTATGTAACATCCAAATTTTGTAATTCTTATAGAATTTTCACAGATGGATCCAAGCTACAAGCAGGATCAGCATCTGCTGCTATTTATGTTCCACATCTAAAAATTTGTACTTCTTGGCTCTTAAATCCAGGTCACTCAATTGTGGGAGCAGAGCTATTTGCAATTTTACAGGCTATAAATTTTACTACTGATAACTTGTCAAATCATAATATGGTCATTTTTGTTGATTCTAAATGTTCTCTGGATATTATATTAAACTTGAATAACCTCACCTATGAAATTTGTAGTAGAAGAATTCAAAAAATTGTTGTACAGTTGAATAACAGGATCCAGTTACAATGGATCCCTGCTCATTCAGGCATAATGGGAAACGAGATAGTAGACCAGTGTGCAAAAATGGGTCACCAAAATTCTAAATCAGTACTCACTCATCTTAGTTATGAGGAGCATGTTAACCAACTGAAAAACAAAATGTTGGACTACTGGAGCAGGTGTTGGGGAAATCAAGTGAGGGGATCCGGGAAGGGAAGATTTATGTATGAATTGTGTGACAGACCAAAGTTTAGATTGGGTGGTGCCCTGTCAAGAAGATTTCAATGTATAATTAGCCGATTTAGAATCGGCCATGTTGGTGTTCTTTCTCATCTGAGTAGATTTAACCTGTGTCAGAGCCCTCTCTGCCTTGAGTGTGGTGTCCCAGAGACCATCGAGCACTTCTTGCTCAGCTGTCCACAATATGAGGCTGCAATACTGCATTTATGTCTTTCTTTTGGAAAATTTAATCTTGAATTGAACCTGAGAAATGTCTTAGGATTTGGTGAATATCAATCCCATATACAATTTGCAATTCTTCGCTCCTTGGTGCCACTAATAGATGTAAGCTACTATAAATGTTCTGAATTTGACTGTGTTACATCTGTGCCTAATGAAATCAACTTGAAACAATAAGCTGTCAGCTTCTGCAGGCAGCAGCCCGAGAAGTCCAACAATATTCAGGATCCAAGAGAAAAGTGCTGCAGTATTGGAAGATTTGATTAACCCTGCTTACGCTGCCAAAGTACAAGCTGTCAGGTTACACGGATTTCTGCTGAAGAAGTCCAACGACTTTCAAGATCCTGCCGGATCCTCGACAAAGAAGAAGAAGTATTGCGGTGACTTTGCTCTCGTGTCTCCAAAAAATCATGGAACAGATTGTCAAACGTCGAATTGATTACTTTTTAGAAAAAAAAGATCTACTCTTGCTATCAAACTGGGTTCCACAGAAAGAGATCTACGTATGATGCCCTTGCTCTAATTAAAAACTGAATTTCACAAGCCTGGTCAAAAAAAATGTATTTTGATTGCCTATGTTGATTTGGAGAATGCTTATGCTATTGTATGGCATGCTGAACTTTTTCATATGCTTATAAACATTGGCTGTGACATACGCACTGTCTTATGGTTAAGATCATACTTGAGCTATAGACATGTTAGAGTTAGGGTGGCGGATGCTGTCTCGTCTGATAAGATTCCCGGTTGTGGTTTGCCCCAAGGTGCAGACCTGAGCCTCCTGCTGTTTAAGGGGACGGTTCGGGGTAAAAAAAAGTCTGTAAGTTCTCGGTGGATTTTTCTGAGATATCTACTGTAGGGGTAAATTGTTATGAATATTTTTTTTATTTGTGCGTATCTTTTGTAACCATACATAAATAAGATTATTTTTAAAAAACATGAAAAAACATGTGTTGCGGAAAATCCTATTCCTCCTACAATTTTGAACTCACAGAACTGAGAAAAATTTTCTAGACAGCAAGTTGTCTTGTCCAGAGATCCGGTGCAAAAGTTTTTTGATTAGGTATTTGATTTTTTGAACTTTGTTCCCTGAAAATGACCTCTTTTCCCACTTCTTTGAATAATTTGCTTCTAATTTTCAAGGTAAATTAAAATTAAAAAAAAATTTTGCACTGGATCTATTTTCCTTTTTAAGCGCTATTGATTGGTATGCTTGCCATCTCTGTACCTTCAAAACTGTGGGAGGAGTAGGTTTTCGAAAATTGAAAAGTGAGTTTTCAGAAAAGCCATTTTTAAAAAAAAATTTTCGTTCTTTACTAATTTTTGAATTGCGTCTTATCAGCGATTCTCTACCTTCTTATGTACCTTCAAAAGAGTGGAAAAGGATCCAAATCAAAAGTCAATAAATACAAGTTTCAGGACAGGATTTTTTTTAATAATTTTTTTTTCAAAGCTGACAATTTTTTTTTCAATTACCTGTATTGCTTTGTAGCTCTTTTTGAGCCCTTTCGATTGCTATAATTACTATTTAAAACTCCACTCGGGACGTGTTTATGTTTACATAGCCAGCTAATTAGCTGATGACTTAGCAGCTGGACTCAAAACATACGCTCAATTACACAATCATAATTTATCACTGAGTAATAGAATGTTTCGTTTGAGTACGAAAGCATTTCAAGTAAGGCCATGAATGAACTCTCATGCCATTCCTGCTGAGAAACACTCAATACTGGCTTGTAATGGGGGGGGGAGGGGAAAGAGGAAGGTCACCCATCCATTGGCGCATCCCAAGGTTACACTAGTGCGCATCTTTTACCCCGTCCAGAAGACTAACCAATTGACGTACTTGAAAGCCAATTATATCATTGGATGCGCAAGAAAAATCTCTATAAGATGAATTTATAAACCGAAAAATTACCATAATCTGGAAATAGACCTAAACCATACCCTTGATGTGATGCTCCATGATTTGCCTCAGATAGAGGGCATCCAATGCATCTCGTATGCAGACGATGTAACAATAGTTGCAAGTGGGAGATCCCCAGGCAAGATCTAGCGGACAATGCAGAACTACCTGAATGGCCTGACACACTGGTTAAGGAAATGGAAACTAGCCATAAATGTGGATAAAACTAAGTATCAAATTTTTGCACGTAAAAAATATGTACCATTGATTAACCTGCAATTAAATTCTGAAACAAAAGACATAACTAATAAAAAGTGTGTACTTGGAATAACACTGGATTCCCCTAAACTTGCCTTCTTACCACATATACAAAATGTTAAAACAGAGTGTCAACAATGGCTGCAAGTTCTCAGGGCATTGTCTGGCGTCTCGTGGGATCTTCTCAAAAGTTTTTGCGTCAGGTATATGTATCATTCACTAGAAGCAAACTTAGGTATGGACATGTGATATTCACAAAGCTACCTGAAAGTAGTGTTAAATTAATTAATTTGATCCAAAACTCAGCTCTGCGATCCATCTTGGGTGCACGGAAAACATCTCCAGTTTCCTCAATGGCAGCTGAAGCATTCATTATGCCTCTGAGATTGTACCTTGATTACTTGTTCCTGAAGTGGTGTTTGAGATGCAGTTTCTTGGATGCAGAGCCCAAAGAGTTCCCAGCTAAAATTGAGCTATTCAGATCTCCTCCAAAACATGACCTTTCTCTGAAATGCACGGAAATAATGAACAAAATCCAGTATAACTTTTCTCCTCCAGGATCCCAAATAGAACAGCTCATTTGTCCATATATGGATATCTTATCTAATGTGTGTGTTGAATTTCCTGATGTTAAATCCCTTACGGCAGCTGAAGTAAACCATATACTTAAAAAGCAAATAACATCAAAATTTTGTAATTCCTATAGAGTTTTCACAGATGGTTCCAAGCTACAAACAGGCTCAGCGTCTGCTGCTATTTATGTGCCGCATCTAAAAATATGTCCCTTCTGGCGCCTAAACCCAGGTCACTCAATTGTGGGAGCAGAGCTATTTGCAATTTTACAGGCTGTAAATTATGAACTTGAACTTGAAATTGAGGGCCAACAGCGTCAGAGCCTTTTTAACGGCCTACAATTCCCTCCACAATTTTCACACAAAGAGTTCAGCGCCTGATACCAGACTTGTCCCCTAAACTACTCAGGATCTACCAATCCTTGTCACAAGCTGCCATTGGACGGCATCACTGGGATAACCAGTGTGTCAAAACACCATCCCCAGGCATATTGGGTCATTACAGCCCACTGTACCTGACTGGCTGAAGCTGATAATTATAATTATTCTACTGATAACATGTCAAATCAAAATGTGGTCATTTTTGTTGATTCTAAATGTTCTTTGGATATTATATTAAACTTGAATAACCCCACCTATGAGATTTTTAGTCAAAGAATTCAAAATATTGTGGTACAATTGAAGAACAGGATTCAGTTACAATTGATCCCTGCTCATTCAGGCATCTATATATTAATACGCTTGAAACTAAGTTCGTGGGTAACGCTCTCATCCGAGTTTGCGGTATCATAGATACCGAATTTCTGAACGTTTAATAAAAAGATTGCCATTACATGCATTGAGAATGAGAATAATAATAGATAATGTTGGTAGTGTGGTAGAGGAGTGTAGGAAACAATAGAACATTTTGTGTGGAATGTTATAAGTACAGTCAACCCGCGATAAGATGAACTACTAGGGGGAAGGGTGGTCCTGATTAGCCGATTGTCTAGAATAACTGATATGCCTATATATATATATATATATTTGTATATATATATATATGCACAAAGTCAGAGCAACACAGCTCTATCATTTGAATATGGTGGGGGTAAACAAACTGAATTATGGCAGGAGCGGTGGTGGCCGATGCGCGTGCCATCTATTGGCAACTTTTGTCACTAACGCCAGTAACTCGGACAACCCCCCTTTACCGCGGACGACGTCCGTCTTATCCGATATCCGGATTACCGAGGTCCGTCTTATCCGATATCCGGATTACCGAGGTCCGTCTTATCCGATATCCGGATTACCGAGGTCCGTCTTATCGAGGGTAGACGGTATAAGCTATAAGCAAGAGAGGAAAAGTTTTATGAATGTGGTATGGAGAGAATGAGAGGTATGCCAAATGTGCTGAAGATGATTGTGGGTGAGCTGTATTGCAGGATTGGATCAGATCAGGAATGTAATTTGAGTGTAATTGATGCTATGAAAATTTTTCTTGTATGTGCCTGGAGTGGTGATGCAAAAAAGGTTTTATTTGATGGCAGTTTTTTTTGCGAAAAAAATGTTTTTTATGTTTTGTTTGGCATACACCCAAATTTTGTTAAGTATATGTCTGTTTTTTTTCACATAAAATATATTAATATCCTTGTTTTTAGTCATGATTTTTTTGTTATAAAAACATCAAAAGGAAACCATACAGTAAAAGTGGTGGCAGATAACCCACGATTACCAAGAGGAGTCTGAAAGGAACAGCAGGAGCCACAGAACTTATATTGATGGAGTCAGAATTCAGAGTTTGCTATCTCTACTATTTCTGATTTATTTGGTCACATAAAAACAAAATCAGACATAGTAGTGATAGCAAGCTCTGAATTTCGACTCCAATATAAGTTCTGTGGCTCCTGCTGTTCCTCTTAGACTCCTCTTGGTAATTGTGGAATATCTGCCACCACTTTTACTGTATTGCTTCCTTTTTTAAACATGGATTTTTTTTACAAAAAAATCATAATTAATAAACATGAATATTAATACATCTTATGTGACCAAAAAAACCATGTTTTTTTTCACAAAAAATCTTGACTAATAAAACCTAGATTTTAATATATTTTAATATATTTTATGTAACCAAAAAACCGTGCTATTTTTTTCACATTTTTTTGGTCAATATGCAGTTTAATGCACTGATAGAAATTAAAAATTCCAGGCCGAAGAATCACTAAAGGAACACATTTAAAAACGTTTTACGCGAAAGACATTCTGCTCGCTAATGCGTTATTTTTGAATTATTTTAACTTTGAAATTTTTGTCTTCCGTAGCAGTTCCAGTCAGTTTCGCGCTTGAGCTGAAGCTGTTAGAGTACGTTTGGGTACTTGTAATTTATTATTAGCCAACCCTGCGGAGCCTGAACCCACTTCTAGGATGTTTTATTTAATACATAATAAACGTTATCACCTAAAAATCTCAGCGGGACTGGGGTAGTGAATACTTCAGGGAATCGAACGTTTTTTCCTATGAATTCTTTGAAAAATAAAAAAATACTTCTGAAGGGAAATAAGCTCTTGGGTATTCACAGCATGTTTATAACATTCAAATAGACAGTTATAGCTCAATTTTTTTTTACATTTACCATACTAATCCCCCCCCCTCAAACAATTTTGTTTCCAATTTTAATTTCTCAGCCAATATTGTACATAGAGACTACGTTTTTTTTTTGTTAGATTCACAATGCAAATATCTACCAAAGCTTGATTCATGTTTTTGTTTTGCTTCAAAAAAAAAATTATACCTATATGAATACTAAAAACATATAATTTTATTTCTATCAATAATGAAAAAATTTCTAATCCACTTATCAAACCCAAATAAGCTAGCTATTATAGTATTCACTTTGCTCTCCACGATGCAAAAAAAAGATCTCCTTCATAAGGGAAAAACTGTAGGAGAAATTCAGCCGCACAGCTGATAAAACTTTTTATGAGAAAAAAGTGTTCCAGTTTTTTAATTATTTCTCCAACAGTTTTTTTACTTATGGAGGAGATCTTTCTTGCATCGTAAAGATCAAGATGAGTACTATAAACCTGCGTAGTTGTTTTTTGGTAGGTTAATTGGAAAATTTTTTATTGACATGTAAATTATTAACTATAAGTTAATATATTTTACTTGAAAAATTAAAAAATTCCTTCAATTTTTTTTAAGCGTTATCAAAAAACTGGATCTTAATTTTTTAGACCAGTTCATTGTGAATCAAACCAAAACTAATTGTTTTTGTGTACAATATTAGATGAGAAATTAGGTTTTTAGAAACTTCACTCTGAGGGGGGGAGTGGGTTATGAGCAAATTTAAAAAGTTTTAGGGCTCTGAACGTCCCTTCGAATGTTCCAAACATGTGAAAACCTCCAAGCTTATTTTGCTCTTGAAGTATTTTTTTTTAATTTTGAAGTTTTATACAGAAAATCGTTTGATTCCCTTAAGGAGACCGTCTGGGTAAAAAAAACTCCGTTATTTATGGATGGATTTCTCTGAAATTTTCACAGTAGGTGTGAAATGATGCATAGATCATTTGTTATTTCGACGAAATTTTTGTAGCTGCACTTTTTTTTTTTTTAAAAATATGATAAAATAGGGGGGTTTTGTAAAATCTATCTCCTCCTACAATTTTAAAGTTACAGAACCAGTATTTCGTTTTTAGATTGCTTATATGTCTATATAACCATAATCAATAGGGAATTTTGATAACTTCTTTTTGTGGATTTTGGGAATTAAAAAAAAAAATTTTTTTTTTCATTTTTTTTTTCATGTAGTGTAATTTTCAAAACACTAAATGTATCAAAAAATGCTATTGCTTATGGATACACCTTGCTAAGCCCTATAGAATGGTATATAAACCATTCTCGTAGCTCTAAAATTGTGGAAGGAGATAAATTTGAGAAACCAATATCAAGTTTCCAGAAAAACGTGTTTTTTCACAAAAAAAAATTGTTTTTCTTTTTATCTTTTGAACTACAAGGTTTTCTACAATGAACTCTTGAGCGTTTGTAGCTCTTTTTAAGCCCTTTTGATTGATATAATTTACATTGCTGTAGCTCTGTAACTCTGGGAAAAAATAAACAACAAAAGAGAATAGGTGTAATTCATGACAAAAAAAAATTTTTAACTTTTAATTTTTTTCCACCAAAATACATTTTTTGTCTAGTCAACTCCTTTGTTTTATAGCTCTTTTCAAGCCCTTTGGATTGGTGTGCTCGCCACTGCTGTAGCTATGATACTGCAGCTGTCATCGAGCTATGAAGGAAAGCTGCGGTATCATAGATACGGCAGAACAGCTAAATTCTGAAATTTTCAAAAAGTATAAAAAAATATCTACTCAGCATTAGAATGTTTCATTTGAATAATGGAAGCACTTTCAGTAGCCCATTAACAAACTATAATGCCATTCCTGCAGAGAAACGCGCTCAATTGACCCCCAATAGTGAGGGGGGGAGGGTTCAAGGTCACTCCACCCCCATCGCTTTCCCCCCCTCTGGTGGGCGCACTATTCGGAGTAGAAGTAAACGGAAAGTACCAATGGAATCGCAAGAAAATCCTCTATAAGATGCATATAAAAACAGAAAATCAACAAATATCCTGATTTCTACCCAGACGGTCTCCTTAAATCTACGGTATTCACTCCTACGCTTTTGCTAATGCTCTATGGAGGCCGCCATATTGAAACTGATGTCAACTGCATATCGATTTCAGTATTCACTACCCCAGTCCCGCTAATACTTTTGGGTGATAACCCTACTTCTGTTATTAACTAAAACATCCTAGAAGTAGGCTCAGGCTCCGCAGGGATGGCAGTGGGTACAAGTACCCAAGCATACTCTTAACAGCTCAAGCGCGCAATGCAACTGATATGAAAGACGAACATTTAAAACTTGAATAACACAAAAATAACGCATCAGCGAGCAGAATGTCGTTCTTGTAAAACGTTTTTTAATGTGTTCTTAGTGATTCTTTGAAATGAAATTTTTAATTTCCATAAGAGCATCAATACTTTGACTGCAACGTGTGCCACCGGTAGTATACGGAGGTAATTTTTATGACGCTGCTGACCAACCAGTAATCGCAAACTCAAGTTTCATAAATACTTAAAGAAAACTAAATGAAGACACGATCCAGTTCTCTTTGGTATTTTCAAAATAGTTTACTACAATTGACTTTAAATTTGAATTTGGTGTTGAACTTCATATTTAGTAGTTGCAGTCAAAGTGTTGAACTGCATGTTGACCATTTTTTTTACAAAAAATCACATCTAAAAAATATGGATATTAATATATTTGATATGACTAAAAAAATCAGTTTTTTACACATGTAATTTTTACGAAAAAGTCATTGACATCCATTTTTTGGTCATGACTCTAAAAAAAATGCATATTAATATTAACGTGACCAAAAAAACATGCCATTTTAAAAAAAATAAAAAAATCTTGAATAAAAAACATGGTTATTAATATATTTTATCTGATGAAAAAAACATGCTATTTTTAAAAAAATGTTTTTTTTTATGAAAAGTCATCAATATCCATATTTTTTAGTCATGATTTTTTGTAACAAAAACATATTTAAACCCCTCAGGGGGATACAACTATTGTATCTATGGGAATTAGCGCTCCCAGGGAAAAAATGTGAGGGCCCGAGCTGAGAGTTAGGTAGGCCTTCTTTTTGTTGAAATAAGATGTTTTTTGTTATGTTAGGGACCAACTTTTTTCGGTTCACTACTGTCCTGTTTTTCAGCACCTCTGACTTTCTTCTTCAACTTTTATCTTATTTCATGAACTTCTTTCCCATCTTACTGTTTCTATGCCCCTTCTGCATAGATTCCTCATTTTCTTATCTCCACACTAAATGGTGCCTTCCTCCTTCCTCTCTTCGATACGCTCTATTTTTGCAGCGGTTAGGGAGGCTTAAACTAACTTATAATCTAATCTAATCTAATCTAAACATATTTAAAAAACTTTTTTTTCAGTCACATAAAATATATTAATATCCATGTTTTTTAGCCATGATTTTTCTGTAAAAAATGATGTTTTTTCAAAAAAGCAACTGGGTTTTTTGGTCACATGAAATATATTAATATCCATGTTTTTTAAATCATGATTTTTCTGTAAATAAGCATTTTTTGTTTAAAAAAACATTGTTGTTTATTTGTCAAATGAAATATATTAATATCCATATTTTTTAGTCATGATTTTTTGTAAAAAATAACAGGTTTTTTTAAATAAACATCATGATTTTTTGGGTCGCATCTCTATCAATTTCCATAAGTAAAGATATATTATTACAACACACTATTTGGGAAGTTGAAGGTGATACAAATGCTTTGTAAAATAAATGAAATATCAAAACATGGAACCATAGAAAATGAAAAATTTCATACAACCATAGAAAACCATGAATTAAGAAGTATGCTGCTTTATTTTATAATCTGACATGAAAACGAATAATATAATGCTGAGTTATTTTAAAATAAAAAATAAACAATTTCCACATTTTTTTAGCCATGTTTTTTTGTAAAAAAAACGTTTTTTTTTAGTCACATCTCTAGCCTGGAGTAAGAGACAATGACTGAAATGAGCTAGTCATGCAGAGTGGGCTGTAGCGACCTTCAATGCCTGGGAGTGGTTTATGACATACTGGTTATCCCAGTGATGCCATCCAATGGTAGCTTGTGAGAAGGATTGGTGGTTCCTGAGTAGTTTATTGGACAAGTGTGGTACACAGATACTAACTTTTTTTGTGAGTTTGTAGAGGGACTTCTAGGTGGACAACTCGAAGGCCTCAACTATGTTGGCCCGCACTTCCAGTTTCAAGCTGGTCTTGTTCAAAATGCTCAGTTTAACTCTTTTAATGTGTGTTAAAATTTGAGTCATAAGTAATATTTCACTGTCTTTTTGTTCTAATTGTGAATTCTTATTTAATGAGTAAAATTTAAATATTTTCAAATTTTCTGTCAGTCTGTCGCATCTTGTGATATAGGGAAATACAGTGGTACCTCGGTACTCGACCATAATCCGTTCTGAGGTGATGGTCGAGAACGGATTTGTTCGAACACTGAAACCAATTTTCCCATAAGAAATAATGGAAAGTAATTTTATCCATTCTTACCATTAAAAAGTGTATCTAAACAACAATTGTCCCCTCCATTGTGATGTACGTATTGGCCGGCAATTTCTTCCAAAACAGGCCGGTCTCATCACAGTTAAACACTTGTTCAGGAACATACTCTTCTGCCTTGATGGTCTCGCTGAATTCTGTAACATATTTCTCAGCCGCTACTTTGTCCGAACTGGCTGCCTCTCCATGCCTGGTAACTCTATGAATCCCCGTTCTATGTCTAAATTTTTCAAACCATCCTCTGCTTGCCTTGAAATTAAATGAACTAGCACCTTCACCTCCAGTAATTTTCAATACATCTTCGTAAATTTGAATAGCTTTTTTGCAGATGAGAGCTTCACTAATGCTGTCCCCTGCAAACATCTTTTCCTTGATGAAGATAAGAAGCAACTTCTCCATTTCTTCCATTATCTGAGGCCTTTGCCTACTAATTCCTGTCACTCCCATTGCAACATCAGCTTTCTTTAACACTTCCTTATGCTTCAAGATAGTGGAAATGGTTGATTTTGCCATTTCGTACTGCGACGCAAGGTCGGACACTCGTACACCACTTTCCTATTTTGCAATAATTTCTTTCTTCAGTTCAATAGTGGTCCTCACTATTTTCCTCTTTGCCTTCCCCTTATCACTGCCTCTCCTTGGACCCATAATTAAGGGCTAGAGCAACACGAAAAGTTTAAATCTGGAAGAAATACAGTACTCAAACAAACTGCATACGTCTTACTCCGCTCACGGTCAGAGTCAAACTGACGCTTATCTGCTGGCTGAGAAGGGCCAAGGAGCGCATTCGGGTCGACTTGGCTAGTCGAGCACCGAAAATCTGTTCGAGATCCGAAGCATTTTCTACTCAAATTTTTTGGTCGAGAACCGATTTGGTCGAGTATAGAGGCGGTCGAGTACCGAGGTACCACTGTATAGTGCAAAATATATAGTGCAATAATATTCATGGGTGAATTGAAAAATTTTCAGCTATGCCACAAAAAGTAAACCGGAATTAAGGAAATTATGGCAGACTCTCAATTTATGTATTGTGATACCTCTCGTTAAAGAACCGAGAGACTTGGCATCTGTGCATCTAAGCTAATATTAGCTTCTTCAGAACACGGTCAGGGTTGAATTTGAAAATGGTAGGTTTTCAGTTTATAAACTCATCTTATAGATAATTTCCTTGCACATCCAACGATATGATTGGCTCTCAAGTACGTACATTGGTTCGTCTCCTAGACGGAGTAGAAGACGCGCAGTAACGTGACCTTGGCGCGCCATTGGAAGAGTGATTTTCCCTGCCCCCTAATTACGAATCAGTTTTGGGCATTCCTCGATGTGAATAGCAAAAGTCTTCATTCATGGCCTTACGTGAAATGATTTAGTACTCAAACAAAAAATTCTAACACTCGGTGTTAATTATGATGATGTAACTGAGTGTTTGTTTTGAGTCCGGCTGCTCTGAGTGATCAGCTAATTAGCTGTTGTGTAAACATATAATTGCCTCCCACAATTTTGAAAGTACAAAAATGGTAAATATATCATTCGCTAGGGCTAAAAAAGAGCTACCAAGCAAAGAAGTTGAAAAAAAAATTGTTTGTAATTAAGAAAAATAACTTTTTTTAAAAAAGACTGCTGTTCTGGAATTTGCATTCCTTGTTTTTTGGTATGAATCCTTTCTCACAGTTTTGAAGGTACGGGAATGGTTAATATACCAATCGATAGAGCTTGGAAAGATCTACAATAGCTGTAAAATTTATCAAAAACAAATGCATAGTTCAGAAATAATATGAAGATATAAAGAAAAAATTTAGAGAAACTGTTCTACTGAAAACTTAACTTTTTGATCTATGAAGAGGCCCTTCTCCCACAGTTTTGAAGGTACTGAAATGGCAAATATATCAATTGATAGCAATTAAAATATTCTGGAGAGGCAGTGGTACAGTTTTTCAAATTTCAAATCAAATTGAAAATTATAAGCCAAATAATTTGAAGAAACTGAAAAAGTGGTCGGTTTTGGGGAAAAAACTCTCATATAATTCAAAAAATCAAATTATCAAAAAACATTCCCATCGGATCTCAAGAATAGACAATTGGCTACCTAGAAAACATTTTTTCATTTCTGTAACTTCAAAATTGTAGGCGATAGACACTTCTCCGCAACACCTATTTTTTCAGGTTAAAAAAAAAACATTTTTTATAACTTTACAAAAAACACACAAATTGAAAAAATGCTGCATCATTTGATACCTATTGTGAAAATCTCAGAAAAATCCCTCGAGAACCGACGGACTTTTGGTTTCCCCCAACCGTGTCCTTAAGTAGCACAAATTGCCGGAAGCAGGTAAACTTCTTTATTTATTTGGTCTCATGTTTTCAGCTAGAAAAATGTGATCATTGGCTAGCTCACCCAAGGCGAATTTAGCTTATGTGTTTGTCTGTTGTTCCTGGTTTATTGCTAGTCAAAAGTTTTGTTATAAGATGCTGTACTTCTTTACAGCACTGAGCAGCTCATTGATCATGAGCAATTGCCACTGTCATTTCTTGTGTTGATTTGTGTGTACTGATGGTTCAATTGCATATTTGTATCAAAGCTACCTTCAATTCTTGGTGTACACATTTCTTCTCTGAGGATACAAGCATTTCTGCAGGAATTTGCTCTTCTAGGGGAATATATGAGATCGTGAGCTAAAGATTAGGTAGGTCTTTCTTTTGTTGAAATGAATAGATTTTTAGATTTTTATTTTGTTATGGATCATCTATTTTTTTGGTTCTCTGCTGCTCTGTTTTTCAGCACTTTATACTTTTTTCAACTTTTATCTGAATCGAATTCATAAACCTTTTTCCCAACTAACTATGCCAATGCACCTTGTGCATGGATTCTGCATTCCATTACCTACCTAGTTAATGGTTCCTTTCTCATTTTTCTCTTTGGAATGCCTTTGTTGTAGTTAGGGAGGCTTAAACTAACATCTTAATTAATTTTGGATTCATGTTTCCATTAAAATTCCATATACTAAACAACAGTTATTTTTGGACTTCTTGTTTCAATGATTTAAAATTCTACATAGGTGATGTAGCCTTTCATGGTTTGGACAGCCATCATCTAATGAGAGCAGCTTTTTCCTTACTAATTAATTTACTTGTATTCAATGACAACTCAATTTTCCCCATATCTTTCTCATGATCACATAAATCAACCATGATTTCATTTCATTTTGATTTTTAGTGCCAATGATAGTATATGCATCAGTCTTTTGAGTAACATTGACTAACAAATTTTTTTACTTCTCTTGCAGGGTTTTGTAAAAGGTTGCCAGTTTTCTCTTGCAAGTTGAAAAATAATAGCTTCTCACAAAAGGATGTTTAACTTATTTGCCAAATAATAAGTCTCAGAATAGTTTTCATTTGTTACAAAATTCTAAAATGTGCAACTCATTTAGATTTATTAAGTTAAATTTTTGAGATGCTGCTCAAATAAAAAGAATAGTTGTTAGTTTACTAAGTGTAGCAACTGTTCTAAAATGTTGAAGAAACCTTCATTCAGTGCCATTTTGGCACCAGATGGCAGTGTTACAAGTGAATATGAAGATGTGGTGGAGCCCAGACGAGGCCACAGCGACCTATACTGGGCAGCCCAGGAGTGGGAATCAAGCGGCAGCTTCCCTGGAAGTGAACAAGTTCCTGCCAAAGAGGCAGTAGAGCGTGTCATGGCCTCACCCGGTCTTCAGCACATCATGGAGCAGGTGGCAGAAGAGCGCAATGTGCCTTTAAGACAAGTTAAGAATGAGGCCAGAGACATTCTGAACATCATGGGACATCAACAGGATATTTCTGCCATAAGAAAGTTTGCATTCTTCCTTGCAAAGATGGTGAAGGCTATGTACAACAAAATTGTTGTGCACCGACCTAGCATAGAAATGTTGAGGAAGGCTATACAGACATGCCCTGTGGTGCTTCTCCCAACGCATCGTTCCTATGCTGACTTCATCTTGGTTTCATACTTGAGTTACCATTACAATTTGCCCTTCCCAGTCATAGCTGCAGGAATGGACTTCTACCACATGACATACATTGGCCAACTACTCCGGGAAGCTGGTGCATTTTACATCAAACGTTCATTTATGGATGATGTCCTTTACTGGGCTATCTTCCAGGAGTACGTGAAGTTGTTGGTGTGTCGAGAATCTGCACCGCTGGAGTTTTTCTTGGAAGGCACTCGAAGTCGGACTGCCAAAACTCTTCGACCAAAACTTGGTTTGTTGGGCTGCATCTGTCAGTACAGTTGTTTGGATGAAGTGTCAGATGTGTTGATTATGCCAATCAATATCTCATATGACAGGACGCTTGAAGAAGAACTTTATGCTTGGGAGCTGTTAGGCATTCCTAAGCCCAAAGAGTCAACATCAGGTCTTTTCAGAGCCAAACGTATTCTCAAGGAACAATATGGCAATGTCTTTGTTCATGTAGGGAAACCTGTGTCAGTGCGAGCTGCTATGAAATCATGTGGTTTTTTTAACCCTGCAAATCTCCATAATTCACTCTCTTCACAGCAAGTCAGTGAGGTTGACAACTTGGCTTTGCGTTTAGTTAGGGAGCAGATGCGTGGGGCAGCCATTTCAGTGTTCAGTATGGCAGCACACTTCTTACTACTGAAATTACAGCAAAATTGTTCTGAAGTGTCATATTCTGAGCTCCTAAGCACTGTTACAGAGGTAGTAAACTCAATGCAAGATGCATCTCTTGGCTCATGTTGCACTGCCTTGTTTGGTGGTTATGGATCGCCTGGGGATATCAATGCCTGCCTCAAGTACGCTCTGTCTGTGCATTCTAACCTTGTTTGCTTGCGGGATGGTAAAGTCTGTTTCACACCACTGATGGCCATGGCGGTCTCATCAGAGATGAGCTCTGATGAAAAGCAGAAAAGGATGTTTGTGCTGCACTTGATGCTTCAGCATTATGCTAATCAAAGCATCCATATTCTTGTGCTGCCTGCGCTGTTGTGTGCTGCCGTTGCTGCATGCAGTCGGTCAAATGACTCAGCTACTCTGCAGTCATATTCAGCTCCTCTTGAAATTGTCAAGCCACACTATATGAAGCTATTACAGCTTTTTAGTTTTGAATTTATCCCTCCAGCTGATCCTGAAGCAAGCATGACTGAAGCTATTTCAAGAGTCTGCTCAAGCGGCTGTGGGGTGAACACAGACAATGTGTTGACAATTAAACGTTTGTCTTCTCCATCTCATGCTCTGTTGTATTTGTCATGCTTGAATCCTTTTCTCCAAACCTACCACATTGCCATTTCTATTGCAGCCCAAAGAGAGTGGCCTGATACTGGTGCTCTAGAAAATGCCATTCGTGAAGGTATAAAGCAGTTGTATTTGCCTAGGGCCTTCAAACCAAGTAAAAATGTAAAGAAGAATCTTGGCCAAGGAATGTGTGATGAGAGTAGTTTGGCTGATTGTTCTTCTACACCAATGGAAGCTGATGATCTGCATTCTCTTGCTCTCTATTCATCTCTGTCCCTGGACACCATCAAAAACTCTGTCAGGGCACTGGTCAAAGCTGGAGCTGTACAGAGTTGTGAGGTTCAAGAGGGAAGATTGGTGCCTTCTCGCCGTGTTCTTTGTGCTCTATTCACTCTTGTGACAGGAGATGAGCTACCATTTCTCTCTCGCCTGTAATTGCTTGTTTTATGCCAAGTCTGGACTCTCAGAATATGAGCAAACAAACTTATTGTTTCCGTCATTACCCGGTACTTGAATTGAACATTTGACAATATTTTTTGTTTTTGTACTGACTTAGGGACTAAATAAATTTCTATCATTTCAAAATAAATTTGTCAGTATAAAATTTATGCCTCTTAAAATGAAAGTAATTACAAAAGCTAGTGTTATGCTGATGAGCTGCAACCCACGTTTCAACATTTGTAAGCTTATGCGCGAGTGTTTGTGTCAGGTCAAGTCAGGATGTTTTTTCCATTATGGACTAGAGCCATGAAAAAGAGACAACTGTCTTGCTGCATGAGATGATTTATCATTCAACAAATGAAATACTTTTCTTTCATCCATACAAATTTGCTGTAGTTATGTATTAAATTGATGGCAAGTGAGAAGTAACAAAATATGATATGACTTACCAATGAGTGCTTCTCAAGGTAGATAAGATTTTTGTTTTTATATCTGTGTGGGGCATTATTATACATTTCTAGAGACATTTAGTGTCCTCTAGCATATTGTCTACTAGGTTAAAAGTTTTTTGTTATGTTCTGGTAGTTGATGATGATATATTTAGTAAATGGCTTGTACTATTTAATGGTATTAGATTATTTGGTTTGTTTAAGTCATTTATTTTTTATTTTATTATATTTAGTCATTTTATTTTATCATTTTTTATAATATGCCATCTAAATTTACACTAATTGTCTGTCAAAAATTTGTTTACCTAATTCACTATATTTTGTTCTCTTAATGGTTCTGTTTGTGCTTGTTGAAATTCTATAGTGCATTAGGCAGAAAAAAAATTTGGGAACCATTTTTTGAACTTTATGATCTCAAAACCATAGATAGAATTCAATATTTAATACCTGCTAATGGTACATTGTTTAAGTTTCAGTAATGTTTCACTGCACTTCTAACACCAATGTCAGTTTTCAATGTTTTGCTGTTATTTTGAATCACATTATCTTCAATGCTTGTTTTGTGCTGAGTTGAAAGTGGATCCATTATACATTTGAGGATTTCTCGTATATATTCCACATACTTGAACAAACGACCTGCCTTTGATATAAAGACAACTGCAGTTACATCCTCAGTATTGAAATGGCTACTGGGCAGAATTGCCCACCTCTACTTAAATCTTTAATGTTGGATGGTGTTTATGCTGATATCTTCAGAGTGTACTGGAATTGCTCAGAGGCTGTGTTTTCTAATGATGAGGTAATTGTACTGCTTCTTTTCAATTATATTTTTGGGCGTTGAGGTTACTCAGCCTTGTTCCATTACCCAAACTGTTGAGCCTCTGTTGCTAGAGTTTTGTTCCTGAGAATACTATACTGTAATGTTATAAGTTCTTGTTCCTTGTCAGTTGAGACATTGAGTTAAAAGTCCATAGATTTATCATTTTTTATTTTATTGTTATTCTATAGTTATTTTTAACATTTTCATCGTGTTTTATGGTGTGTCCCTTGTGTGAGTGTTGGTAGCCATTTGATATAACCCTTTCTCTCTCTGAATTTTAGAAATGTCATTTGGAATACCCTTGTGTTTTTGCAGTTATATGTTATTGATCAAAGTTTTTGAAATAATAAATTTAATGCTCTAATAAATTAAGCAATTTAGAAGTAATAAATTTGATGACATGAACCAAACCAAACTCGTTTAACCACCGACCGTTTGATGTTTTACATTTGCTACATGTGTTAAAGAAATCAGCTTATTGCTGAGTTATGTGTTACATGCTTCATAATTCATAATTTTTTGTTTGAAAATGTTCAAGTTGAGCAAAATTTATGGGAGAATTGGGTAAATAGACCAATTAAGTAATAAGGTATTTAATAATGTCCGGATAATGTTTTCTTGTTACTGTTATAAATATCTCATATCTGTGAAACTTTTTTGTTTCAAGGACTAACTTCTTTTGGTTCACAGCTGTCCTGTGTTCCAACACTTCTTTCTTTGTCAATTTCCATCTTGTTTTACAGCCTTCTTTCACTTACTGCTTCTTTGGGCTGGGGATCTTGTTCTTCCTTGTGCGGAGACTCTGCATTCCCTTAACGCCATCTTGAATGGTGCCTTCATCCATCCTCTCTTTGGAATGCCTTTGTTCCGGTATGGAGGCTTAATCTAACTTGTAATCAGGATTTTCTAAATAGGGGAAATCGTATTTTTGTTACTTATATTCAACCAAATGTTTGAGCTTGGAATTCTTTCACATGTTTAGTACAGCTCGGCTTCAAACGACCGTGACTGAGTCATAACGACCCCACTCAAAGAGTTACTTCTCTGGATTTGAAAACGTTAAAAAAATTGAATGTTTAATTGCTGACGCAATTTAATTTGCGCTTCATCAGGTCTCAAAATTTGAAAAGATTCACGCATGCCTGGACTATTTTTGTTTAACATGTGTTATTGGTTTCAATATGAGTTTGACAGGGCATTCTGCAACCCCATGTGTTGGCTGACGCCAGCTGGTGTCTCCGAATCGGAGCCTAAGCAATCAAAATCTAGTCAAGAGGTTAGCAACCATAAAATCAACCAATGTTTCTACTTGAAACGTCTGAAGATTCGGAAATATAAAAAAAATTCATAAACTGATTCAAACTCAGTAATGGCCACTACACCATATGGACCATGAGAAAGTAAACCCAACATTCAATGGAAATAACTTTGGTTTAAAATATTTCAGTTTCATTTGTTGCATTACACACAGAGATGTGTATCCTGACTACATAGCTTTATGTCTGAGTATAAATAAGGTCAGTCATTTGAAAATTTACCTTAAATTTAAATTTTCAAGTGACTAAACCCATCGCTATGCAACTAACAAGGGAGCAACGCACTTTCATCAACATCTACGCGGGAACAAAGAGTGTAGGGGAAGTTCAATATAAATTTGAATAGAGATTTCCTGAAAGATGCTCTCGTTATTAAAACTAGTTTTTTTTAATAATATTACCTTTTAACTTTAGTATCATTCGTTACATTGAAATATGTGCAGCTCACATTTTTACAACTTATTTATGTCATTGCTGATACAACCAATTTTAATGTGACTTAATATTTTTAGGGAAAACTTTTTTCTCTACCTGATACAAAAAAAAATGAATTACATTATCTTCATTTATTGTAAAGTTGTTGACATTTGAAGTTGGGTTTACTTTTTTATGGTCGATACGGAATAATGATACCGCTGTTGGTTGGTCCGTCTCACAGTCACGCTCTTATATATTTACATAGAGGTATATTGCTTAATGACCGCATCTGTGATACGACCTGATTGCATGATTCATGAGCTTACATTGTCAAATCCCGTCATTTTTAACGGGCCGTGTACACTGTTAGTGATTATTATGTAAATTTGGCAATGCAACATTGAATATCACGTGCTGTGTGCGCCAGTTCAAGTTCGAGTGCTGCGTCACTCAGGCATGAGTGACGCAGCACTCGAACTTAACACAGGGGCACAGGGCAGTTTCAAGTTTATGAGCAAATTTCTGTCAGTGCAAAAGGTAATGCATTTTATTCATTAGCGACAGCTGTCTCATTTGAGAGTTCAAGTTCTTCATTGTATATTGACGGTGGTTAAACCAGGAGTATGGTAAAAATGGTAATATTAATCATTGATTCTATTTAACTTAATGTTTTGCCTGTGTATACAGCTTAGAGTGGCTTTGCTCTATTGTAGGGTGATAAGTTATGTTTAGTGAATTATGTTGTCTTGGTGTCGTGTTGTAGTCTTAATGCTTTTTGCATCTGAACAAGTAGATGTTGCGTGTACGGGGGGTGTAAATAACTATTGTTTTTCCTACGCAGTACCTAGTCAGATGTGAGGTTTCAACCCCCGCCATTCGTTCGTCGCGTAATTTTGCAAAGTTGTATATGTGTTGAAAACAACAGAACTATTCATTAGCTGCATTATGAACATTTGTACATGTGGTTTGGAATTGGTTTTTCCAAATCTTCGATCTGCACTGAATGCGTGACGCAATAAAACTTTGTTCGGTTCTCACAGCATTGATGAATCTTATGCCATAGCGGGTTACAGGATTTTCTCAGCGATGGAAGCAGCGTTTTGCTTGGGTGCCCTTGATCTCATCGGGAAACGTGTTTAGCGCTCTCAGGGAGATGCTGTGAGGTCCCGAGCTATAGGTGAGGTTCGTTTTCATTTCTTTCTAACTCAATCGGTTTTTGGTTTTCTTAGACTACCATTTTCGGCTCACTACTGTCTATTTAAGCACCTTTAACTTGTTTCTTGCTTCATAAAGTTATTTCTTAACTTGCCTACTTCTATGCGAAAGGGATCTCTGTGCAGAGGGAACAATTCTTGTGCATAGATTCCCTGTCTTAACTCCTTACTAAAAGTTCTTTTTCCTTCTCCTCTTTGGAACACCTTTGATGTGGTTAGGGAGGCATAAACTAACTTATTTGGAGTTGACCCGGAAAAGGTGTAGAATTCCTGAGCTCTACTCGTGGGAGCGGTGTACGATATCTCAGTGCAACAACGCTGATTGACCGTTCGGTAAAGTATTACAGGTACAGGGTTACAAGTGGACTGTTTTTCTCGTCCATGTTCGTAAATCTTTCTTTGTTTCAGGAAAATTTCATCGTAACACTATAACTGTTATTGGTTTAACCGAAGTTCGTTAGTCAAATGAAATTTAAAGTAAGGTGTAGTTGACAATTTTGAAAATAACAAACATTAACTGGATTGTATCTTCATTTAAGTCTGATTTAATACTTATGGAAATTGAGTATGTGTTTACTGGTGGGTTAGCAGCATTATGAAAATCCCCTCCGTGGCCACCGGTGGCGCACGTTGCGGTCGAAGTGTTAACGATGACTCGAGACCTTGCATTTCTGCAGGATGGCTAGATGCTGAGTGGTCACTACTCAGTATTGTGCTCTTATTTAAAAAAAAAAAAATGAGTGAAATTTTGGCCTTCAAAAGCATCTTGCCTTCACTGGTCGTGTTGGATGGGTGTCTCTGTACGAAGTTTTTCCTCGTGTTCTTCAATTTTATAAGGGAATTTTGTTGAGGTAAATAAAGTGTTTTGTTTTGATATATTTTGCTTGTTTATCTATTTAGCGCGTACGGGTCACTAGTCATGTTAACTCAGCTGTACTGCTTTGATTGGAGATCATACTGCAGTATTCGTGTTATTGTTACACTTACCGTGCTCGTTCCAAAATTATTATCATTGTGTGGAGTAAACTCAAGTAATACCGGTATTTATAGTGTCGTACGGAGAACTAATGTTTATTTCTGTTCTGTATTAAAACTTGCATATATTTCAGTACATGTATAAAAGGAAAGATGAAACAAAAAATTTCCAACATTTTATACAAAGTGCATAAAAAATTCACAACCATATACGTACATAATGAAGGAACAAATATACGCACGCAAATATCCTAATGCAAGATTGACGTACATTTCATGGTCGTAAAACATGCATGGAGCAACCACTAGCATTGGTACAAATAGCCTATTTATACATGAATTTAAATAACACTAAATCATGAGATTATAAAATTCATTACAAACTGTAAAAAGTGACTTTAGCAAAAAACTTTATAAAAATTCAAATATGTTTTCTTACTAGTTTCGTTGCCGCAATGATATCAGATGAGACTCGTTACCCACCTAACATTTCCTATGCTGACTAAGCAAGTTAGTACGGCAAGTTAGCAGCGCTTCGCTGACCAGCTGCATATAGCGCTGAAGAACAAAAAAGTTCATGTTGGTGTGTATATTCGTCAGACTAGGAACAAGCGCTGTGTTCTTCAGTTGCGATCCAGCGATGCGGGGCAGCAACACAAGCTGGGGAACGCTGCTAGTGTTCGTGTATTGCATCACTCACTTAAACAAAAACTTTTAATTAGCATTAGACGTTAACACCAGCACTATTTGTATTTGTTACATCCTAATCGGTGTTTTGCTCTATGAAAATGCACATCACGTTAATTACGGGGTTAGTGAGATTATTAATCGCTTCTTACGTTTCGTATTTTGATTAAGATTTGCAGCACCGATAGAAAAGTCCTAATTTTTCACCACAAGGCAATACAAAGTCTGATAAGCTCTGTACTAACATTCTTGAATAGCATTTGCTCATCGATACTGGGTTTAAAAAAAATGTAATAACATAATCCCCACATTTCACTTTTTTAAGTTCGATAATAAAGGTACGGTCATTAGATTTAATAAATTTCTTTCATGTGTTAAGGTGTTGAAATAATGTACATAAATGCAAAAATAAATGAACGAAGTGACATACCTGGTTCAATTCACCTAGTGTAAACCATCAAATCTTCGCGGTTGACATCCAAATTTGAAATCCTCCTCGAGTCTCCTACTTCTGGGGTAATTGCAAGTACATAATGAACAGTAATGGAACTTCTCGGTGAACTAGAAACCCACTCCTGAACAATAAAATATTCTCATTACGTTAGATCAAGGGTTCCCAATTTTTTTTATTCGCCAAGTGCCTCTAAGAAATTTCATTCAAACTCCCACTTCCCGAAACAAAAATGCCCAACATACAGGCAATACCCCACCCTATTATTTACCTGGACTTTCCTAGCTTCCCCCGGAATATCGTCTCGATCCCTCTGGGGGGTGCGAGCACGCCCCAGGTTGGGTACCCCTGTGTTAGACGAGCGAAGTCTGAAGCTTGTAGCACGTCCAATCAAGAAGGGAAGAGATCTAGTTAGTCAAGTAAACTAATTCGGATGAAACTTGGTAACGGACTTGTACGCAGCAGCTTGAGCTTCTGGACATTTCACATCGGTATCGCAGTTCGAAACAATAACCTACGTTCAAGTAAACGCAATGTTTTCAGTAGTACCTGTAAGATAGATTTAGCTTCACTGGTATAACGAAAATAAATCAGCACTGAGACAAGTTTGGCTCAACTTGCGGAAATAGACGATGAGGTTTTATAAGTGACGAAAGAACAAATCACTCTTGATGGATGCTAACTTCACTACAAATTTGCGTTGAAAAAAAAACGAAAGGGATAGAAAACAGAAATGAACGGGAAAGCAGATATGCCACAACAACCCTAATTAATTAACTCCATTATTAAATGAAAAGTGGTGAACAAAAATTTCTGAGAAAATTAGTCATGCTATAGTGACGAGGACAGCCCATTTTTAGCATCTAGGTATGCACATATTAGAAACAACGTAATTACAGGAGGCAGTTTCGATAGATAACGATAAGTCTTTGTAGAATTGCAAAACCAGTAGCAGGCAATGCGAGTGACCCGCGGAGCACACGAAGACCCTCACTATTTTACCTGTCATGACAAATTAAAAGAGCAATCATCAGGAGCACTCAAACGAAAATAAATGTGCGATGTACTATCTCAACACTCGTCGACGTGCATAAAATGAAAATGCTTATAAAACAGCGCCCATAATATGCATACAACACAGTTTTGATCATTATCAATGCTTGAACTTAGTTACGGTATGACAGTTGGGAATTGGGATACGCTATTCATGAACATTACTCAAACCAACATATATTCATCCAATACAATTCAAAATGAAGCACATCTCTATTAGCGTTAGGGCAGAAGTACGCCAAAAAAAAAACGCGTCAATTGCTGTTTGTAGGAAAACGTGAGGTGAGAAAAAAATGAGACATAAAAACAAAGAAAATACCATTAACGTTAGTTGTTGAAACATCCCTAACCGCAACAAAGGGGTTCAAACGAGAGGAGGCAGAAGGCATCATATAGAATGGAATTACGAAAACGGGGAATCTATGCAGAAAGTGTTTTTCAATTTCCAGCGAATAAGAACAGTAAGATAAAAAGAAGTTCATAAAACAATATTAAAAGTTAGAGAAAAAATTGGTGCTGGTAATAAGACAGCAGGTAACCAAGAAAAAAATTGGTCCACCGCAAGAAAAACGTACTAAACTGTATCAACAAAAGGAAGATCGATTCAACATTTAGCTCTGGACCTCACCTCTTCTCTCTGGGAGTGTTAATTTCAATAAATAAAATAGTTGTACACTCCAAATATGAAGAGCTATGTCAGAAGTCATGGCTGTTACAAGTATGACGATACCTCACCAAAGATACAACTCACTCGTTTCATACGAGTCACTTAACAACACCAGTCGTCGTGGAAGGGACGAGTGTAAACTGCCTCAATGAGAAAAAAGTGAACACAGATGATAGAATTTAGGGCCAAAACTAGACAACTACTTTCTCGGATAAATAAATGGAATAAAAATATGGCTTTCAAATTACCTTAATTTTCAGAAGAAACATCTCTACTTACTTAGTGTGTAAAATACCAATTAAACAACACGACATTCCACGTCCTACGGTATCCTCGCCTCTATGAACCGAGCATTAGCTCAAAGTTTCTGTTCGCTAGTACGTACAGGACCCGCAGATATTTTGCATTAAAAATGAAGTAACATAGTCAAATGAAGCCCAAAACATAACCACAGGCTATTTTTCAAATGCACAAACTAGCGTCATCCTAATTAACAATGTTTCAATACATTAATCCAAAATAATTGAGTTCATGTTAACAGAAAAGCTCCATATTTAGTCACGCATAGAAGAACATTATTCCTTAGGACCAAAAAAAAAAATTAGAAGTGGAGGACACAGCCACTCACAGTAACCTTGGCAGCCTTGCAGCGGCGACGACACATCGTTAACATGTTTCTCACAGTTTGAAATGTCATTGGATATAAAATTTTATGTGCTACGATGTTAGAAAAATAATGGACATGAATGCAACAATATTAAAGCCTTCCTAACCACGACATTGAAATTTGTTACACACCTGCAGCACACAGAGCTTTGTGCTTCTTAACGGCAGCGTGCCACCGTGTTCAGGCCAAACACTGCTTTGCGCAACACATTGCAATTGGGACGTTCCAGTGATATCTGGGCTGGGGACCCCACTTCAGAAGTCGCTGCGACTCCAAAGAATCTCTGTTTTGAGCGTACAGTGAAAAAAGGGTGGTCTGCATCGCAGCATCTCCAGCGCCACCCTACTGAAGCAATGAAACGTCAATCTGCCACATGAAATTCTACGATCCGTTTACATGAGCTCTAAGCGGAGCAAATGACGCGGATGCTTCTACTGTACATCCACCTTGCTTATGCTACCCCATTCGTTGCAAACGCATGAAACACCTCCAGCTACGCTCATTTGCTCAAGGCAAATTGTTTATCAGAGCATTCAGGTGATCAGAATCATTGCTTCAATCATAAAATTAGCACACATTACAAATAGATGTAAATATATTAAGTTTTTATAAAATATTTAGTATAAAATAAGTTCGAATTAAATAATGAAATATACAACATTAATTCGAAGTTTGCCGTTGAAACAAAAGCTGTGAATATCACTTATAATTTCGTAGTAAATGGAAGGCGATGGCCGGCACCCCTGAGAAGGAAGTTGAAACATTTCATTGCAAATACACCGTAATATTGAACACTAGGTTTAGAAAGTATTAATTAAATTAAGCTGTGCTCGGTCATTCTATTAACACACTTTTCCCTACTGCAAAAAAAGTGCGATCTACTTACATCACAATCCAGAAATCAAGAAGGAAAATATCGGTAATGAAAGACGAAAGAAAAACTTATACTGTTTTGAATTTGAAAGCCCAGTATTTTTTATTACTGATTCTGTCAAATACCAGCAAATAAAACGTAATCATCGTAATAATGTAACCTTCAGTACAAATAAAACGTAATCACCAGTTACAAAAAATTGTGTTGCTTGCGAGCTCTTTACCAAAATCACGACCCGCCTCATGGGGTGCAAAGTTTTATTTCTCACATTGAACATAGCGGCCTTTTCGTGCAATCACTCAAAAGCAAAACCACGTGAAATTGTGTTCTTTCCCACATAAAAACATAGGGGCCTTTTTGTGCGATCACTCAAAAGAAAAACTACGTGAAGTTGTCTCACAAACACTAATCCGAAAGCAGACATTCACCATGAAAGTGCGCATCCTGATCAGAATGAGGGGAGATTCAAAAATGAAGTGTAAGCAGTCTCAGTTCATGAACAGCCAACAGGTGATGTTTCATTGAACAAGTTTCATGCTCTACGTCTACAAGAACATAAAGTGCCGAGGACTTTGAGTAAATATTGCAATTAGTTTGGCAGGTGAGATTCCACCATAGTTGAACAAAACACGGAATTTCTCTAACACAACTTAGTTATGAAAAAAAAAACACGCTAAGTTACAAAAGAACAAACTTCAAAGAAATTTACACTACTTTAAAAAATCATTGCACTAAAAATAAAGAAAGAAAAATCGTTCTTGAAAACAGCTTAAATCATTACAGCTTTTAGCGAGTGCACAGAAGTACTGAAATTCAATCTCCTCTAATTCGAACATAATGACTGTAATAATACCGAGGTAGTCCTTCATAAAAAACATACTAAAAGAAACTTCAGAACTTCCTGTCTATGCAGAAAAACAATTTTCATGCAACACACTCGCAGTCGCAAAACATTCGAGCATTCCTATTATATGGCTACTAGTTTTTTTCTGGTCAAAAGTCTCAAATCTGACCTTTTCAAATTAAGCTTGAGACTTTCATGCAGATAATAGGCCAATCTTACCAAACCTGAATTATTTTACGCAGAATAGCTTGAAATAAACATTTCTACGGCGGATGATTGTATCAAGCTTCAAAATCTGAATTTGTGCCTGATCATTTCAAAAGCTTTCTGCGCAGGAAAGCAAACAATCCCAGTCACCCACCGAGGAGGCAAGGCAAGCAACCTAGCAACTAATAGCACTAGTCCTTATAGCATGTAGGGGTATTAGCGCCTCCCCCTCCCGGGAGTGCGTGGGCGGAATGTTGAACCGTAAATATACATCAACGAAAACCAAACTAATAAAACCAAACACAGCACACAACGGTAATCTCAAATGGGAAAAACACACCTTGTATAAGACATCGCCGTCACACCGTCACAAAGTTGTGTCCCTTCCTTTATTTTCTGGCTAGTAGGTAACGTCTGGTCAATTTCGCTCCACAAATATTAAAAGTATGACTTAGAAAACAGAACTGTAAATGCGGCAGAAAATAAATAGCTTTTTAACACTCAGCACATGCAAAAAAATATATACCGTAAATGTGTTTCAGTCAACAAAAACACAATAAGCACTTCCCGTACCCCACAGACCTCGTTGTGGTACGACCAATGACACCAACAAAATCCACTTTTGGGTAATAATCCATTCAAAGCATGCAGCTGTCAATCATTCGGCGATCGATTCAAAAACCATACAATTCAAAACCAGCAGATAGACGTGAATGAGCCTCACCAGCTTCATCCTACTCTGCAAGGAAGTACACAAAATGACGACTTTTCAAATCACAACAGCCGAATTAAATTTGGAGTTCTTACATATATTTCTACGATATAACGTCACACCGTTCACACAAGCCACCCTACCTTGTCGTGACGCACGCTACAGCTTTTGGTAGATAACACCGATCATGCAACAGATAATTATGAAATTTTAAATGACACCTCGCTTATCTTGACTTGCACTGCAATACAAATCAAATCAATAAGGAACAGCCACGAGCCAAATACAAAATTTAATCCCAAATAACATCCTATTCGCGTGGAAAAAAGTGCCGGATAACATGATTTTCCATGAGGTCCAGGATTTCTTAACTAGCTTCTCGTACACCGCATTCTAAGTTGAAAGCAATGGTTATAGAATAAGAGTTAGTTTCAGCCTCCCCTACCACAACAAAGATGTTCAAAGAGAAGAAGTATGAAGGTACCATTTAGTACGGAGTTAAGGGATTAGATTATAAGTTAGTTTAAGCCTCCCTAACCGCTGCAAAAACAGAGCGTATCGAAGAGAGGAAGGAGGAAGGCACCATTTAGTATGGATATAAGAAAATGAGGAATCTATGCAGAAAGGGCATAGAAACAGTAAGATGGGAAAGAAGTTCATGAAATAAGATAAAAGATGAAGAAAAAAGTCAGAGGTGCTGAAAAACAGGACAGTAGTGAACCGAAAAAAGGTGGTCCTTAACATAACAGAAAACATTTTATTTCAACAAAAAGAAGGCCTACCTAACTCTCAGCTCGGGCCCTCACATTTTTCACCTGGGAGCGCTAATTCCCATAGATACAATAGTTGTATCCCCCTGAGGGGACGGAGTTAAGGGAACACGGAATCTATACACAAGGTGTGTTCCTGCACAGGATTCCTTGCGCATAAAAACAAAGTTTAGAAAGAAGGTTAGGAAACAAAATAAAAGTTGAAGAAGAAAGTGAGAAGGACTAAAAAACAGCAGTGAACCAAAAAATGGTCCCGAAAAAACAAAAAACATCTTATTTCAACAAAACGAAGGCTTACCTTACTCTCAGCTCAGGAGCTCACTATTTTCCTGGGAGCGTTAATTCCCATAGATACAATAGCTGTATCCCGTGGAGGGGATTTTAATTTTTATTAATACTTGTGTACCTACAGTTAATAAATTGAAATATTTGGCGAAGTAGCTAATATTTACGGAGGTGGAGTAGGTACAGCAACTTAAAAATCCCCAGAATTTATCGAGTCAAGTTAGAACACACAACCAAGCCAAACTATACTGATACTGTGTAATAGATGACATATTGACACATAAACACCCACTGATACTATAATAAACTACAAATCATAATAAGAGTAACCAGAAAACAAAGAAACTTATTTCCTATGAATGACGCAGGAAAGCCTCTACCAAATACAACAAAACGATTAATATAGAATGGGAGCACTTCTCCAGAAATACTGACAAAGACGGAAAAGGGAGCAATTTCTCTAAGAATACCAATGAGAAAGATAAAGAAGAAGCACCTTCCCTAGGAACGTCCATAAGAAAGATAGAAACGCGGAGCACCTTCTCTAAAAACGCGTATATGCAAGATAGAAAAGGAGCACCTACAAGAACGCTCATAAGAAAGATAGAAAAGGAGTATTTTCTACAAGAACGCCCATAAGAAAGATAGAAAAGGAGCACCTTCTACAAGAACGCCCATAAGAAAGATAGAAAAGGAGCTCTTTCTCCAAGAACGCCCATTTACATTCTCTCTAGATAAAGTAATGGGTGCAGCAGTCAGGCCAGAGTCGAAGTGACGAAGTTCTCGTAGTTACCCACTGATCTCACCAGGTCTCAAGCATCTGAAGTCTGGCTGCCCCACCTCATTCCTAGCGTGTGTTGCATTAGTAGAGAAGCTCCAGTTTTGCTAAGCAATTTTCGGGCCCAGCCACGTCAGTAGTTCGTGCATAGGCTACCTCAACCACTACGCCAGGCAGGGCTTTCGGCATAATAGATGAAAAATTATCGCTAGTGTAGCAGCGTAAGGAACATTAAATTACTTTAAATTTAAGTGTAAACATACTGCATACGCGGATAAAGTATACATTTCTAGGATTTTTTCATAAATAATCATTATTGAACAATGTATTGCAGCTGATACTACTTCAGTCTTAATTCCTCAGCGGCCAACTTGATCTATTTTTCCCAGGTGCTTTAGCTTGCCGGTAAAGGTTGCATAGCAAATGGTGGAGGTTTTGATTTCCACAAATGTACAGGAACCATAAGAGTGATGGCAATAATAAATACGCTTACAAACCAGAATACTACACACACGATGCTTTCTAACGCACACACGATTAATCAAACATTTGCAAGGAAAACGAACTTTGTCCACAACAAACAACAGAGGTACCCAAAATGGATTACTACACGATTCTTGCACTCCATGACACCTTATGTTAGCAGGATTTTCAAGTGTTCTCAATAATGCTTCACATGCTACCCAGAAATTTATCAAATCATTAAAAAATAACTACAAAAATGAAACACTTCATTTCAAACGCTAGCTAGTACATAAAATGATCAAATATCTCTATAAACCTTACACCAGTGAAAGAGTGCCAGTTTTTTACACGCCAGTGTGAGTGCACATCAAGTGCAATTGCTATGTAAGGGAAAACGGTGGAATTTGTTTGGAAATCAAATTGGAATATCTATACTTGTAAATGATAAGTTTAAAGAAGACGCTAGGGAAAATGTCGTGTGAAAGATTTCAGAGTTGCGTCGGGGAAATTGAACAGAATTGGAGAGAGTGATGTCAGAGTAGGGATCAGTAATGAGCTTGTAAATGTATGAGAGCTCACAACTATGAAATCAACTAGAGATTACTTGAGAATTTATTGTGAACAAGAATGAGAAGTGGAGATAGATATCTTAAATTTAAAACACATCATCTTACTACGACTCGATAGGTTGCTTGAACCCCCTAAAAATTCTCGGATTCAGCAAGATGATTATACGAGACGCAGAAATTTTCCACTAGCACATGGACTAAGACAATCAAGACTATGTGCTAAATCTGTTGTATGTATATGTTGGGAGGAATAGTTTTTCTTGGATTCAATCAGACACATAATTATATCTCACGACCATTGCTTTGCGCTGCAGATGAGCCACATGTGACTTTATCGGAGGAAACATTGCAGTGCTGCAATTGATACTAGAACAAGAGTGTGCGTGAGAGCAGCAAGTACAGGTGCAAGTCAGACCGCTGGGCCCTTCTTGGGTCACAGGTGACAAAATTTCCATCATGTAGCAATGGATGAGCACCTAGAAGACGTGACATAGCGAGAGCCACTAAACCCATCAAATAAGCAGCAAGAAGTGTATTTGTGTCGATAGACCCAATGCTACAGAGACGTGAAGTACACAATCAGACTGATCTTCAATAACATTGGAGTTGAAAGTACAAAAAAATAATACAACCATTCTTTCAACACTAAGTGCGTGCAGGTGAGGTACTCTAAATTATATGTTTGCACTTTATGATGCTGTTTTCAGACTGAGACAGCCACGCATTCAGATACAACATTACCCTTTTCTCTTGCTCCTCTTGACACTACCAGATTCCTTGTTTACACGGAGCCGCGGCGAGTGAACTTCATTCTCGTCATTGTCAGCGAAGAGGCCCGCTGTGCTAGCTCGCCTTGCATGCAACATGTACGGGTGCTCGATGCTGCCAAAGGTGCCGAGCTGCTCGCTAGTGTAGCTGGACTGGAAGGCAGCCTCGTCGTACGGCTCCTGCCTGGTGTAGTTGTCACTTGCGTTGTCATAGGCCGAGCGAAATGGGTGCTCAGTGTAGGCATTCTGCTGAGTGTAGTTCTCACTGGAGCTGGAGTTGGCTAGTGCACTCGAGTTGGAAGCGTTTGCTCTGCTCTGCTTGCGTGTTGAGCCTCCCTGAGGCTTTGTTACATCATCCTGTGGCAAAGACAAAATTATGTTTTTGTAACAGTTTACACATGCGTAGGTAACATGTTATACCTAAGTTCAATGCATAGGTAACATGTTATACCCAAGTTCAATGCGTAGGTAACATGTTATATCTAAGTTCAATGCTTAGGTAACATGTTATACCTAAGTTCAATGCGTAGGTAACATGTTATACCTAAGTTCAATGCATAGGTAACATGTTATTCCTAAGTTCAATGCGTAGGTAACATGTTATACCTAAGTTCAATGCTTAGGTAACATGTTATACCTAAGTTCAATGCTTAGGTAACATGTTATACCTAAGTTCAATGCGTAGGTAACATGTTATACCTAAGTTCAATGCGTAGGTAACAAGTTATACCTAAGTTCAATGCATAGGTAACATGTTAAACCTAAGTTCAATGCATAGGTAACATGTTATTCCTAAGTTCAAATTTATGTGACAACTTAGAAAAGAAAAACAATGTGACATGACCAACCCCCAAAACATTTTATTTATGTTTTAGATAAGTTGATTTAAGCCTACCTAACCACAACAAAGGTGTTTCAAAAATAGGATGTATGTGTGTAGACACAATTTATGCAGGAGTGTTTCCACGCCAAGTCTCTATGCACAGAAACAGTAAGTTAGATAGTTTATGAAACAAAAATTTGAAAAGAGAGTAATAATAGGTGTTCAAAAACAGGAAAATAGTGAACCACAAAAAGATGTTTATGGTAAAACAAAAACTTGTATTTCAACAAAAAGAAAGCCTACCCAAACTTCAGCCGGGACCATACATTTTCCCCTGGCATAGCCGATTTCTATAGCTACCGAAGTTGTTGAACAATACACTGTCATTTTTCCACGGTATTTTCTTAGTGATTGATGGCTAACACTGAATTATTGAAGGGAGCAGAATCTTGAACTAGACTTCGTTATACTCAGTTTTTTTTTCAGAATACAAAAGGAATTTGCACACGTAATGATTTCAATTACAAGCAGAAACCATAGAACACTCACTTCTCTGATAATTTCAAGCAAAATTCCGTGTGACACTGAAATATTGTCGATAAGCCAACTGAGGTGAATCATGAGAAGTGAAATTTGGGAAGCTTCAGCCGCACTATTGTGTCCACGGCAAAACATAATTTCCGCAACACTTAAAAAGAAATAAATTCACTAAACAAGCAAATTTAGCAGAAAGCATCATGCAACTGCTTGAGAAGATATACAAAACAATCAGTATGGCTATTTGCATCTCGATGGTTGCCAACAAATTCTCTCAGTGAGGAGTAACAAACAATTGGAAATATGAGTATGAGGTCATCATTTCCACATAATTTGATGAGGGTCTACATGGAAGATGATCAGAACAACTTCCTAGCACATATGCTTTACCTCTAACTAAACACCAGCTGAGAGCGTGCACTCACAGCAAAAAGAAGACCTGCCACCTCGTACCTTTGACCAGTAACTAAACTTCAGCTGAGAGCGTGCACTCACGGCATCTTTGTGCGCAGCTTTGCGCGGAGATGGAGGCTGTTCCCAGACGGGAGTGGGTGGCTGGTGGTGGTCAGCAGGGCGCGAGGCACTGGCGACGCTAAGGAGGCTGGTGTGCAGCACCTCGCAGTCAATCTGCAGCATGGACACCCCAGTGTCGCCCTCTGTTCCGTTCGTCGACGACACGGGGGCCGGCAGCAGCAGCGTCATCTTGGGTCTGCACGAGGTGGTCTGTTAGATTTCTTAAGGTCCACAGAAATAGCGGTTATATTGCATAACAGTCTGGAATTAGTTCCAAATTTCCAGTGTGTGTCTCACGAATTTAGGCTGCTCTACAATTCAAGTTTGATCTATTTATCCAAACAGGAATTAGATGGAATTTGGGACTCCGAATTCCTATGTTTCAAAACAAGTTACTGCTTCAAGCTTTGAGTCTAAAGAAAATAAAAATTCTCGATAAACTAAGGAGAATTCAACAGATAGCAGCTGCAACTATGGGATCATTAAGCTGGTAAATATGCCTTAAAACTTGCTCAGGTTAAAAAAAATTCTCCATAGAACGCGATAATCAATTCACCATTTGATAAAAATCGCGACCCAAAAATATTTGCTTACACCAGAAAGTATATCTAGATTCCCGGAAACAAAACTCGTCCTTCAGGCAGAGAGAAAATATCCTTCACTCAAACAAACTCTGCTCATAAGCTAGGAGTGATAGTTTATGAAGGAGAAACTCAAAGCAAGTGCTGTAGAGAAGTACATGAATTAGACACGTAGTAGTTTTCGTCTTGTACCCAAATGCATCTCAGAACAGGCAAGTAGAAGCAAACAAAAAACTTCACAGTTCCGTGAGAGTGCAGTAATAACACACATGAAAAATTTTTTGGTCAGAAAACCCAGTGAAATAAGCGAGTGTCAAATACATAGAAAAATCATTAACTAAACGATCATACTTAACAAAATCTGAAACTAAAAAGATCCTGAGTTTGCCTTCAACTCAAAAGGAGGGTTTGAGGCAGGCACATGATTAATATTCATATCATTTACAGTAAATTCGAGTGGCCTTTCTGTAAAATTCATTGAACTACTAAGACAAAAAACTCACCAACTTCACGATTTGGAGTTCATGACACAGGGTACACTGCGAGGTGTAAGGATTCCAACTAGGGAAACCCCATTATTATTTCAAAGCGCATCAAATTTGATAAGCTTCAAACAAGTTAATCCAAACTCATAAAGAAATAGAGCACATGATATTGAACATTCATTAAATTTTTTAGAATTAATTTAGGATTCCCCCCTTACCTGAACTATTCCATGCCTCATAATTCTTCGAATTTTTCTGAGAATTTTAAATTCAGTAAAAGTTACGAAAGAAAAACAAAAACGAGCTTATATTTTGCCTTGCAGGCTCAGAAAACCTATGCACAGTTGAGGAGCCCCAAATCCCCAATACGTGGCTGCTCACTACCAGCGCTGCCCAACTTCCATTTAGTTGTAGACTAATTACGCAGTCAAACTCTGGGACTGACATTGTATCTCATGACGTTAGTTTAGATACAGGCACAACTAAGTTAGTTGAGATACAGAGACACTACTGAGCTAGTCAAGATAATGAAACCACTGAGCAAGTCAAGATAATGAAACCACCGAGCTAGTCAAGATAATGAAACCACTGAGCAAGTCAAGATAATGAAACCACTGAGCAAGTCAAGATAATGAAACCACTGAGCAAGTCAAGATAATGAAACCACTGAGCTAGTCAAGATAATGAAGCCACTGAGCAAGTCAAGATAATGAAACCACTGAGCAAGTCAAGATAATGAAACCACTGAGCAAGTCAAGATAATGAAACCACTGAGCAAGTCAAGATAATGAAACCACTGAGCAAGTCAAGATAATGAAACCACTGAGCAAGTCAAGATAATGAAACCACTGAGCAAGTCAAGATAATGAAACCACTGAGCTAGTCAAGATAATGAAACCAATGAGCAAGTCAAGATAATGAAACCACTGAGCAAGTCAAGATAATGAAACCACTGAGCAAGTCAAGATAATGAAACCACTGAGCAAGTCAAGATAATGAAACCACTGAGCAAGTCAAGATAATGAAACCACTGAGCTAGTCAAGATAATGAAACCACTGAGCAAGTCAAGATAATGAAACCACTGAGCTAGTCAAGATAATGAAACCACTGAGCAAGTCAAGATAATGAAACCACTGAGCTAGTCAAGATAATGAAACCACTGAGCAAGTCAAGATAATGAAACCACTGAGCAAGTCAAGATAATGAAACCACTGAGCAAGTCAAGATAATGAAACCACTGAGCAAGTCAAGATAATGAAACCACTGAGCTAGTCAAGATAATGAAACCACTGAGCAAGTCAAGATAATGAAACCACTGAGCAAGTCAAGATAATGAAACCACTGAGCTAGTCAAGATAATGAAACCACTGAGCAAGTCAAGATAATGAAACCACTGAGCTAGTCAAGATAATGAAACCACTGAGCAAGTCAAGATAATGAAACCACTGAGCAAGTCAAGATAATGAAACCACTGAGCTAGTCAAGATAATGAAACCACTGAGCAAGTCAAGATAATGAAACCACTGAGCTAGTCAAGATAATGAAACCACTGAGCGAGTCAAGATAATGAAACCACTGAGCAAGTCAAGATAATGAAACCACTGAGCAAGTCAAGATAATGAAACCACTGAGCAAGTCAAGATAATGAAACCACTGAGCAAGTCAAGATAATGAAACCACTGAGCAAGTCAAGATAATGAAACCACTGAGCAAGTCAAGATAATGAAACCACTGAGTTAGTCAAGATAATGAAACCACCGAGCTAGTCATGATAATGAAACCACTGAGCTAGTCAAGATAATGAAACCACTGAGCAAGTCAAGATAATGAAACCACTGAGCAAGTCAAGATAATGAAACCACTGAGCAAGTCAAGATAATGAAACCACTGAGCAAGTCAAGATAATGAAACCACTGAGCAAGTCAAGATAATGAAACCACTGAGCAAGTAAAGATAATGAAACCACTGAGCAAGTCAAGATAATGAAACCACTGAGCTAGTCAAGATAATGAAACCACTGAGCAAGTCAAGATAATGAAACCACTGAGCAAGTCAAGATAATGAAACCACTGAGCAAGTCAAGATAATGAAACCACTGAGCAAGTCAAGATAATGAAACCACTGAGCAAGTCAAGATAATGAAACCACTGAGCTAGTCAAGATAATGAAACCACTGAGCAAGTCAAGATAATGAAACCACTGAGCTAGTCAAGATAATGAAACCACTGAGCAAGTCAAGATAATGAAACCACTGAGCTAGTCAAGATAATGAAACCACTGAGCAAGTCAAGATAATGAAACCACTGAGCAAGTCAAGATAATGAAACCACTGAGCAAGTCAAGATAATGAAACCACTGAGCAAGTCAAGATAATGAAACCACTGAGCTGTCAAGATAATGAAACCACTGAGCAAGTCAAGATAATGAAACCACTGAGCAAGTCAAGATAATGAAACCACTGAGCTAGTCAAGATAATGAAACCACTGAGCAAGTCAAGATAATGAAACCACTGAGCTAGTCAAGATAATGAAACCACTGAGCTAGTCAAGATAATGAAACCACTGAGCAAGTCAAGATAATGAAACCACTGAGCTAGTCAAGATAATGAAACCACTGAGCAAGTCAAGATAATGAAACCACTGAGCAAGTCAAGATAATGAAACCACTGAGCAAGTCAAGATAATGAAACCACTGAGCTAGTCAAGATAATGAAACCACTGAGCAAGTCAAGATAATGAAACCACTGAGCTAGTCAAGATAATGAAACCACTGAGCAAGTCAAGATAATGAAACCACTGAGCTAGTCAAGATAATGAAACCACTGAGCAAGTCAAGATAATGAAACCACTGAGCAAGTCAAGATAATGAAACCACTGAGCTAGTCAAGATAATGAAACCACTGAGCAAGTCAAGATAATGAAACCACTGAGCTAGTCAAGATAATGAAACCACTGAGCAAGTCAAGATAATGAAACCACTGAGCAAGTCAAGATAATGAAACCACTGAGCTAGTCAAGATAATGAAACAACTGAGCAAGTCAAGATAATGAAACCACTGAGCTAGTCAAGATAATGAAACCACTGAGCTAGTCAAGATAATGAAACCACTGAGCAAGTCAAGATAATGAAACCACTGAGCTAGTCAAGATAATGAAACCACTGAGCAAGTCAAGATAATGAAACCACTGAGCTAGTCATGATAATGAAACCACTGAGCTAGTCAAGATAATGAAACCACTGAGCAAGTCAAGATAATGAAACCACTGAGCAAGTCAAGATAATGAAACCACTGAGCAAGTCAAGATAATGAAACCACTGAGCTAGTCAAGATAATGAAACCACTGAGCAAGTCAAGATAATGAAACCACTGAGCAAGTCAAGATAATGAAACCACTGAGCAAGTCAAGATAATGAAACCACTGAGCAAGTCAAGATAATGAAACCACTGAGCAAGTCAAGATAATGAAACCACTGAGCAAGTAAAGATAATGAAACCACTGAGCAAGTCAAGATAATGAAACCACTGAGCTAGTCAAGATAATGAAACCACTGAGCAAGTCAAGATAATGAAACCACTGAGCAAGTCAAGATAATGAAACCACTGAGCAAGTCAAGATAATGAAACCACTGAGCAAGTCAAGATAATGAAACCACTGAGCAAGTCAAGATAATGAAACCACTGAGCTAGTCAAGATAATGAAACCACTGAGCAAGTCAAGATAATGAAACCACTGAGCTAGTCAAGATAATGAAACCACTGAGCAAGTCAAGATAATGAAACCACTGAGCTAGTCAAGATAATGAAACCACTGAGCAAGTCAAGATAATGAAACCACTGAGCAAGTCAAGATAATGAAACCACTGAGCAAGTCAAGATAATGAAACCACTGAGCTAGTCAAGATAATGAAACCACTGAGCAAGTCAAGATAATTAAACCACTGAGCAAGTCAAGATAATGAAACCACTGAGCAAGTCAAGATAATGAAACCACTGAGCAAGTCAAGATAATGAAACCACTGAGCTAGTCAAAATAATGAAACCACTGAGCAAGTCAAGATAATGAAACCACTGAGCTAGTCAAGATAATGAAACCACTGAGCAAGTCAAGATAATGAAACCACTGAGCAAGTCAAGATAATGAAACCACTGAGCAAGTCAAGATAATGAAACCACTGAGCAAGTCAAGATAATGAAACCACTGAGCAAGTCAAGATAATGAAACCACTGAGCAAGTCAAGATAATGAAACCACTGAGCAAGTCAAGATAATGAAACCACTGAGCAAGTCAAGATAATGAAACCACTGAGCAAGTCAAGATAATGAAACCACTGAGCAAGTCAAGATAATGAAACCACTGAGCAAGTCAAGATAATGAAACCACTGAGCAAGTCAAGATAATGAAACCACTGAGCAAGTCAAGATAATGAAACCACTGAGCAAGTCAAGATAATGAAACCACTGAGCAAGTCAAGATAATGAAACCACTGAGCAAGTAAAGATAATGAAACCACTGAGCAAGTCAAGATAATGAAACCACTGAGCAAGTCAAGATAATGAAACCACTGAGCAAGTAAAGATAATGAAACCACTGAGCAAGTCAAGATAATGAAACCACTGAGCAAGTCAAGACAATGAAACCACTGAGCAAGTCAAGATAATGAAACCACTGAGCAAGTCAAGATAATGAAACCACTGAGCTAGTCAAGATAATGAAACCACTGAGCTAGTCAAGATAATGAAACCACTGAGCTAGCCAAGATAATGAAACCACTGAGCAAGTCAAGATAATGAAACCACTGAGCAAGTCAAGATAATGAAACCACTGAGCAAGTCATCCATACATACATACATATACCGGGCTTATCCTCCCCATGGGAGGGTAGCCGACAGCAGGCCACAATCACCACACTTAGTCACTAGGAGGCGAGAGAGGCAGCACTGGCCGCACCTGAACTGCCAGGATCAGCAGCAGCCCAGCACAACCACCTTCCACAGTCAGGCCCGACAGCAACAGCTGGTTTACCCCGACCGCTTCATTGAGTGCAGCCCCTCCCCCGCACATGACAGGTCAACCCCATCACACGTGGGCAGCTTCCAGTAACGCGTCAAAAATAAAATTACCTCCTTATACACTGCCCCCACTCACTTCTGTCCGCAGCCATCCCTCTCGCCACGTCCTCAGTCAGACCCCTCTCATACAAAGCACGTCGCACCCCATCCATCCAACTCATCCGTGGTCTACCTCGCGCTCGAAGACCACTCACTTCCGACATATATATCTTTTTCACCAGCCGCTCAACATTCATTCTTTCAACATGCCCAAACCATCCAAGCACTCTTTCATCCACTCGCCTGCTCAACTTTTTGATAACACCCGTCTGCTCCCTAACCAACTCATTCCTGATCCTATCTCTTCTAGTTACTCCATACATGCTCCTCAAACACTTCATCTCAAACACATCCAACTTCCTCCTCTCAGCTGCTCTCAACCCCCAGGACTCTGCTCCATACAACAAAACTGGCACAATCAAACTTTCATACAGTCCCCTCTTAGCATTCATACTCAAACTCCTGCATTCAAAAACTTTCCTCATTGCACCCAATGTCTTACAACCTTCACTCACTCGATGCTTCACTTCTACTTCCATACTATCCTTAACAGTCACATCCGACCCGAGGTACCTAAAATGCTCTACCTCCTCTAAAACTTCCCCATTCAACCTCACATCCAAAGTTCCAAACACTCCACCTCTTGAACACCTCATCACCTTACTTTTATTCACATTTACCCTCAATTTCCGCCTTTCGCACACTCTACCAAACTCTGTAACCAGTCTTCTCAGTTTTTCCTCTGAATCAGCCACAAGCGCTGTATCATCTGCAAACAACAGCTGACACACTTCCCAATACATACCATTTCGTCCCACCAACTGCGCACCTTTTCCCAACACTCTGGCATTCACTTCTCTCACCACACCATCCATAAACAAATTAAACAACCACGGCGACATCACACATCCCTGTCTCACACCTGTCACAACTGGGAACCATCCACTCACCTCATTCCCTACTCTCACACATGCTCTGCTATCAATGTAGAAACTCTTGATCGCATTCAACAGTCTCCCACCCACTCCATACAAACTTACCACTTGCCATAAAGCCTCGCGATCCACTCTGTCATACGCCTTCTCTAGATCCATAAATGCCCAATATACATCCTTTCCCTTTAATAAGTATTTTTCATTCACCTGCCTCACAGCAAACATTTGATCCACACAACCTCTACCACACTGTTCTTCAGCAAGCACACGATCCGTCAACACTCTCTGAGCAAGTCAAGATACAGAATATTAGATAAGATTAGATTATAAGTTAGTTTAAGCCTCCCTAACCGCTGCAAAAATAGAGCGTATCGAAGAGAGGAAGGAGGAAGGCACCATTTAGTTTGGAGATAAGAAAATGAGGAATCTATGCAGAAAGGGCATAGAAACAGTAAGATGGGAAAGAAGTTCATAAAATAAGATAAAAGTTGAAGAAGAAAGTCAGAGGTGCTGAAAAACAGGACAGTCGTGAACTGAAAAAAGGTGGTCCTTAACATAACAAAAAAACATTTTATTTCAACAAAAAGAAGGCCTACCTAACTCTCAGCTCGGGCCCTCACATTTTTCCCCTGGGAGCGCTAATTCCCATAGATACAATAGTTGTATCCCCCTGAGGGGAGTCAAGATACAGAAACCACTGAGCTAGTTGAGATACAGAAACCACTGAGCTAGTTGAGATACAGAAACCACTGAGCTAGTTGAGATACAGAAACCACTGAGCTAGTTGAGATACAGAAACCACTGAGCTAGTTGAGATACAGAAACCACTGAGCTAGATGAGATACAGAAACCACTGAGCTAGTTGAGATACAGAACCACTGAGCTAGTTGAGATACAGAAACCACTGAGCTAGTTGAGATACAGAAACCACTGAGCTAGTTGAGATACAGAAACCACTGAGCTAGTCGAGATACAGAAACCACTGAGCTAGTTGAGATACAGAAACCACTGAGCTAGTTGAGATACAGAAACCACTGAGCTAGTTGAGATACAGAAACCACTGAGCTAGTCGAGATACAGAAACCACTGAGCTAGTTGAGATACAGAAACCACTGAGCTAGTTGAGATACAGAAACCACTGAGCTAGTTGAGATACAGAAACCACTGAGCTAGTTGAGATACAGAACCCACTGAGCTAGTTGAGATATAGAAACCACTGAGCTAGTTGAGATACAGAACCCACTGAGCTAGTTGAGATATAGAAACCACTGAGCTAGTTGAGATACAGAACCCACTGAGCTAGTTGAGATATAGAAACCACTGAGCTAGTTGAGATACAGAAACCACTGAGCTAGTTGAGATACAGAAACCACTGAGCTAGTCGAGATACAGAAACCACTGAGCTAGTTGAGATACAGAAACCACTGAGCTAGTTGAGATACAGAACCCACTGAGCTAGTTGAGATATAGAAACCACTGAGCTAGTTGAGATACAGATATCACATAACTAGTCAATACAAAAACTCAACAGCTATCCTATTCAAGAAAGAAGCACTATTAGCAGTATTGCCAAGAAAAAATAAGGTAACCCAGATCATCAGAGAAGGATCACTACATCTCAAGCAGAAGCTAATGGTCTCTTTCCTAAATCCCACTTAATAGCATGTGGTTGAATGTTAGTGGTCTGTGAAAAATTGAGGTACTGCATTTACATAGTTAGTAAAAATGAGTTCAGCACGAATCATCACAATTTTATTGTCTAATCCGATACAACATCAAACGATCAGTATAACTACAATATTCATACATTCAATTCTCAACTTATTCAAAGAACTCCTTTGCGCACTTATACACAGCGGACACAAAGCATTAACAGAGAGGAAGAGAGGGTGACCTGGAGGTGGAGGAAGTGTTGTGCAGCTGGGGCGGCACGAGCAGCAGGTCCCGGCTCAGCGACACCACGTAGTAGGAGTCAGGCCTGCTCTGTAGTACCTCCAGCAGTGACGGCGCTTCGTTGGAGGTGCCGCCCAGCAGTTCCGTCATCACCGAGTTCCCGCTGCAACACAGGTGTACACTCTAGAGTTACAGCACTATCGTGTTTCAGTGTCTATAGTATTCATTCACTGTAATTTGTCAGCACTGAATTACAGGATTGTAGAGAGCTTTTGTGATGTCATCAGTTTTCATTCAACTACAGTTACATAAGTAGTAATTAAATTGCATTTTGAACATGCAACTCACTTTTTTTCAACAAATTCATGCCAGATTCTTGTAGAAAGCCTAATTTGTTAAAATTACTTCATGTTAAATAACCTTGTATGCTCTAACACAACAGACACGCCGATAGTGTACAAGTCAATAGACAATACGTAAACAAATGAGGATGCTAGAGACAACACATCATCAATAAATGAAAAAAGAAAAAATTCTCAAAATAAGAACAGAGCTTGAACACGCCAAACCTCCATCAAATAAAGAGATAAGAATCACCCCTACTCGGGCGATGTCCCCAGGTAGAAGCTATTTTGCTTGCACTCTAACCATTACCTTGTTCCCAGCAATCGTACAGCATCAAACAGCACCATAAGGTAGTTATACCCGTTACCACCATCATTCCTGAACTCTAACAGCGTTGCAAACAGCACCATATGATGAATATATCAAAGTCATATCTGCACTCAAACAACACCATAAGGTAGCTACACCAGCGTAGACTACGTCAAAGTCATATCTGCACTCAAACAACACCATAAGGTAGCTACACCAGTGTAGACTACGTCAAAGTCATATCTGCACTCAAACAACACCATAAGGTAGCTACACCAGTGTAGACTACGTCAAAGTCATATCTGCACTCAAACAACACCATAAGGTAGCTACACCAGCGTAGACTACGTCAAAGTCATATCTGCACTCAAACAACACCATAAGGTAGCTACACCAGCGTAGACTACGTCAAAGTCATACCTGCACTCAAACAACACCATAAGGTAGCTACACTAGCGTAGACTACGTCAAAGTCATACCTGCACTCAAACAACACCATAAGGTAGCTACACCAGCGCCATACCTGTTGATGGAAGGCTCAATAGTGAGGGCCGGCTCATGGTAGAGGAAGCGCCTGTAAATGGACGGCAGCCGCTCGCGCGCCACGGACAAAGCTTTGCTGTTGGTCGTCACATCGCCAGCCTTGTCTGCAATTATCCAGCAGTCAGCAACAGCAAATCTACATGGTGATTGCCAAGTTGCTCCTATTATAAAATTAAAAAAAATTTTATTTCCAGTTATTTTTCATTCAAATTTTTAATGTATGTTCCTTAATGTATGACAATTTAATCATTCTTGTTTTTCTTTTCAGATTGATAATTTTGTATTCAAATTCGAAGGTCCATAAAGAGATCTGGACATCTCTGCGTGAACAAGCGTGCCGCTAGCTGGGCACGTCCGTTTAGAGTTAGACGTCCAAACATCTCTATGGCTTTTGAATTTGAATACTAAATAACCAATCTGAAAAGAAAATAACAATTATATTATCATATATTAAGGAACATACATTGAAAATTTGAACAAAAAATAACCTCATAAAAATTATAGGATTTTAAAATAAGGAGCAACTTTTCAATCCCCCTGTAGATGGAAATAGGAAATGTTCCTTAGAAATATATATATATATAACCTCTAAATACTTTATGGTGGATGCTAAAGACAACATGCATCACTTGTACTATCACCTTTACACAGCAAATATCGTAGCACATCAGCAGTAACCCTTGATACTAGTAAGGTTGCTGGAGATGCGTGGGAGCCCACAAACAAGCGCTAAGCTCTAACTTATCAGGCACACACATATGTCTTAAGAACAATCGCAGCGTATAAGCTAATTTTTTCTAGTCTATGCAACGCGGTGCCATTCAACCTCACGCACCTGAACTTCTCAACAGCAGGCGGAGCCTTTGAACAAAAGCGCCAGTCAACACTACCACAACGTACTTTAATGTTCATTTTAAACGGGTCCTACTACGACTAGCACTGGTAATTCTCCCATGTTCACTTGCTGCATCAGCATACGTTCTTCTCCTTTATAATAATTATAACATGGAAAAAAAAAATTAATGAATTAAGCCTTCATACACATCTATTATATTGTAATTTACATAAGCAACATAAAGAAGAGTTTTTGTGTTACCCTGTTTTTCCTCATTACTGGAAATTCCCCACGATGCACCACCGTAGTCTAAGATTTAGCTCTATGATAAATGAATTTTAAATACAATACAAGCAATAGCGGTATAACCTTGGAAGCAATTGACAGAAATATCGAGAAGAAACACTGCTTCTTTAACCCACGATAATAAGAGCTTAAGCGCATTGACAACACTCATACATCAGAACTTAATTTCAATATGTTATCATACCTCTCTAATACAGAATGACACGTCGGACATGTCATTCTATATAGACATGTCGGTTCGAAATATGTTAGCTTTTTGGGTCTCAAGAGCCTCCAATAAGGTCTACCTTTAGGGAAATCCAATACATAGACTGGAATATCAAGGTAGCACTTTCTCCACAAAAGGGTTTTTGAAAGTCTACATTGTGATGCAAACTAGTAGACTCACACTAAATAATTGGTTAACCGAATAGTCATTACCGGGGAATTTAAGCTTGGATAGAATCAGCACAAGAAAAGAGGTCAAGAACTTGTCCTCAATCGGAAAGATGAAATCTCACCATCTCAAAGATGCAATCTCAAAGCAATTTATTTCAATCAAAGAAGAGCAATCTCGCCAATCTCAGAGCAATTCGTAAGTTAAAATTCGTAAATACCTGAGTAAATGTAAAACGTTAATCCAGGCCCACATCGCAAATTACCTCGGCTGAAAAAGCACCTACTGAGACAGGCACCAAAAAGATCAACAAGAATCCATTCCATTGGCAGAGTGCAGACCTTTAGAGCACAGCAGCTGAGTAGTAAATACACTCACCAGCAATAGATGCACTCACCAGTAAGGGACACACTCACCAATACGAGATACTCACCAGCAAGAGACGCAGAAGCAGTGTCGGTGGCAGAGCCCCTGGGCTGGTCCTTGCTGAGCCTCGCACGGTTACCCCGGCCTCGTCTGCTGGACCTGGCGGAGTCCTTATAGCGAGGGCTGAGGTCGTTGGGCAAGGGGCGGTGTCGGCCGGACGCCGGCCACTCCCAGTTCACTTTGTTATGGAACCAGTCGCGCAGCTCGCTCTCCAGCCTGGTGGAGGGAGATGTTGTAACGAGCAAGCCAAACTACCTCAACTTTTAATAGACCACTGGCTTTCCTGAAAAGGTTTACAAATCATATTCTCATGCAATGAGTTACACTACCTCAACTCTTTATGGACCACTGTCATTCCTGAAAAGGATTAGAAATCCTTTTCTTACGCAGGAAGTCAAACTATGTTAACTCTATAAAGCCCACTCTTGCTTCTGAAGGACTTGAGAAATAATCAACATCTTTCATCTATTCCTCATCTCACATCAAAAAATTTGCCTCTCACAACATTCTTGACTCATTTAATCAAGGTTTAACCCTCGTTTTGTGAAGTGAACTCTACAATACCATACGAGAGATAATTTGCCTAATATTTCTTTCAAAAGAAAATCAGCTGGGTGCCTAAACAGTCAACTATACCTAACCACGTACCACAACACAACACTGAGCAAGACAAGACAGCACGAAGCACAGTGAAGGTGACACCCAAACTTTACGGAGATTTTCCAACTTTGAACCAAAAATGCTTTAGCAAACATTATAGTGAGTTCGTAATGGGCTAGCAAAGTACAAATTGCAGAATCAATCAAATATCAATTAGGTAAGATGTGAGTTTAACATTTCCTAACCACAACGAAGAAGTTCCAAAGATAAGAAGGCATCATTTAGTATGGACAAGGGAACGCAGTATCTATGCACAACAAATCATGAAACGAGATAAAAGTTTAAGAAGAAAGTAGTAGGTGCTGAGAAACAGAACAGCAGTGAACCAAAAAAAGATGATACATAACAAAACAAAAAACCTATCCGAAAAAGCCTATCTAACCTTTCGCTCAGGACCTCACATTTCCCTCTGGGAGAGCTAATTCTCATAGATACAATAGTTGACCTCTCCTGATGAGGTCAAATATCATTCTATTCATGATCCACATTTGAAAGAAAAATCCATCCTACTAATTCATACTTAAGGCCCAACACCAAATTCATCCTCTGCAGAGCATGAATGGCAAAATTCTCAAAATTAAAGGATACACCGTGCTAGTGAAACTATCAAAAATAGCAATCTGCTCGAAATCAAACCAGAACACACATCAATACATTTTCAGTATTATTTTACACAAAAATCTCCATTCAACAAGGGGTTTTCACTTGATAGACTAGCTTAATTTAATTAAACTCCCACTGGACACTCACGACTGGAGCCCGTAATCTCTTGAGCCTTACTTAAAGAAGCTTATCACGGCCACAGGAGGATATTCGGAGCAGCCAGAACGCAAGTAAATTTATCGTATCTCTGCCACTGACACCTAAATTTGACTCCCGTAATTCCCTTACAACACAGACCCTCGTCTGAAAAAAGCAGAAATTAGAAAATTTTCCATCCAAAGAAAAAGAACGAGATGAGAAGCAGATATTGGACATATGATAGCAATAAAAAATAACCCATCCTTTACGGCAGAAATCAAAAGATTAGATGAAAAATAGGCCCATTTTTTCCAACACAAATTTCAAAATTTTGGATTTAGCCTCAAATTGGTTTGATCTCCGTACTTTAGAATTGATTTACATTTTAAAAAACCGTCCATCCATGAATGAATGTGACACGGCAGTCAAACTTTTTATTGTTTGTTAAAAAATTTCAGATTTTTTGGCTTTATTATTGTCTTTTTAACGTCAATATTTTCTGAAAAATTAGAGTTTAAAAATATTTATTTTTAAAACTTTGGTTCATTGTTTTTCAGAGCACTGGGGATGGATTTTTTATGGTCCGAAACGTTGATTTTTATCATTATTTTAGCTACGTTTGTTTTCCTTTTCTCCTGAAATATCAAAAGAAAGCATGACACGATGAGACACACAAAATTGACAAGACAGTAATTAGTAAATTTTCAATTCATTACAGCAGAGATAAAAAAACACGACACAGTGAAGAGCAGAAATTGGATATAACAGTGATTGAAAAATTTCCAATCAGTTATGGTAGAGATCATCAGATTTATATAGATGTGCAACGCACATCTTCGTACGTTGGCATGACGTCACGAAATTTCTGTATCAGAGTGGCAGAGCATAGAGGTAGAAGTTTCCATAAGCTTCCATATTGGAAATCAACTAGCGCACCTATCGCATTCTACAGTTCAAAATCATGCCAAAAAATGCAATGTCCCTATATCTTGTGCCGATTTCAAAATTTAGACTCTGCTTTGACTCCTTACAACCTCAGGATTTTAGAGTCCCTACATATTTACAAACAAAACTCTGACCAGAACAATATGCACAGTTCATACCCTTTACAAATCGTGAATAGGTATATCATGAGAAAGCACACGCAATGCTCACCGGAGAGACTCCGTCTCGTTGAGCACAGAGGGGCACATGGACGAGTTGAAGAACAAAGAGGAGTCGTTGAGGGCGGGGGCGTCGTCTGGCACCCAGAGCAGGTGCCGCATGGGGGCCACGGGTGCTGCTGCCTCCTGCGGCGACCGAGAGGTCAGGGGGGACGAGCCTGCCACGGACACACCAGACAGCGGCGAGGGGGGAGACAGGCGCCTGGAATGATCAACGGTATGATAGATAAATGACGGAAATTATCAATGGTAAGATTAAACAAACGCCCGAAATAATCAACAGTAAAATTAGAAGAACTCCGCAAATAATCAACGATATGATGGTAGTAATAGTAACATGGGTTTGCTAGCGCTTCAGTTACTCAAACTATATCGCACCGAAGGTCAATAATTTAATTCGTATCAGACTCGAATTAAATAATTGACCTTCGGTGCGATATAACGATATGATGGACACAAGCCTGATGGACGCTAGATATAATCAACAGTATGATAGCACACCATCTTAGTGAAATTGTATGACCTTCAATCACTACCTACTTTGCTGCCTCTCGAATTTTCCTCATATTATTTCTTCACGTATAGACACCAGAAAAATGCATCTATCATGACAATACCTGCGATTTGAATATTAACACGTTAGTTGCGATGGGTTAAACTGAAGTTTAATATTCAACTTAAATTTAAAGTCAAAAGTGAAAAGCAAAATTGTAAATATCAAACATTCACTGGGCCTGTTAAAATACCACTAATTTAGAAAGGTTGTTAGAATTTTTCAAAACGGCCCATCGATGGGTCGTTTCGCAGCAGGAAAAACCTAACTACGACCCACCGGTGGGTCATACCGCAATGAATGTGTTAAATTTATACCCTATAAGGTAGTGAAACCTGTATCACAGGTCGAATACTTCTAGCTACGCCAGTCATGTACATTATCGAAAATTGCAGTCAACTGAGAAAATGAGTCCCTTGCTTTAGGAATTGGCAGCCTAGAGTTACACTGTTAATAATTTGTTTGTACTCACTCGACATGGGATAAAACCTAAACCTAACTTAGATAACATTTATCTAAATTGGTAGACTGAAACGTTTTGCAGCGTGTTATTGACAAGGTGACGTCACACACACTGAATACACGTTTTTATCAATCGCAATTGAAACTTCTTTACTATAAAATAATTTACTTGAAATTAAATTAAGAATTAATTTCACTTTTTGAAGAAACAATGGAAATTGAGGCGAATCAGTAGAATACTTTTTGTGTGTATACGTTTATACTAATACAAAACTTCTTTTATAACTAGGGGAAACATCAATAGAGTCGTTAATTCATGCGTTGCGCCTCCACTGAACACAAATCCCAAAATTGAAAGGCAATTAGAGCTTGAAATTGTTACATGGTCAGTAGTAACTGTCATAGGGAAACAAAAAAAAATAGTGGTCAGATTAGGGTCGCATAGGGTGAAGTTGGCTCAAAATAGGTCATGATAGGTTAGGTTATTAACCTTACTAAAATAATGGTGAATATTTTCACTGATCCAGCTAGGTAGTAGTAAACAACATGAGGCATTACTGCACACTACAGGGTGCAGGCCTAATATGCCTACTGAATGGCAGGTTTGATTACAGTAAGGTACGATTCCTGATGCCGGCTGAGCTATTACTCATGGGACAGAACCAAATTAGAATAGACGTTAGTTTAGGCCTCCGTAACCGCCACAAAAAAAAGGGAGTACCAAAGAGAAGAAGGCACCATTTAGTATGGAGATAAGGGAATGTGGAATCTATGCAGAAGGGGTATAGAAACAGTAAGTCGAGAAAGAAGTTCATGAAACAAGATAGGAGTTGAAGAAGAAAGTAGTGGGTGCTGTAAAACAGGACAGCAACATAACCAAAAAAGGATGTCTTCTAAAATAACAAAAAAATATAATTTACTTCAACAAAAAGAAGGCCTACCTAACTCTCAGCTTGGGCCCTCACACATTTTCCCCCTGGGAGTGCTAATTTCCATAGATACAATAGTTATATCCCTCTGAGGGGGGACAGAGACCAGAATGGAACAGATCCGAAGCTGATTTGTAATAGCACTGCATGAGCGAAAGAACTGTGAGGCGCCACCTCCTGTTCAAGTAACTTAGTCCTTTTCTAATTTCTCAATCGTCTGAAATTGTTTAGTTTGCAGTGTGTTAAATCTGCAAAATCGTTGATCATATTACTAAAAAATCAAATTTCAAACAGCGTAACGCTTTGATATACCATCATTCCGGGTGGGTAAAGACGATTCAGAAATATAATTTTTTCCATTCTAAAATGCGGTGACATTTTATTAATGAGTAAGATAATTTGAATGAGTCTTGTCGTAAGTCGTTCCGGTGTTAACCAAGATACATCCGCAAAATATCAATTGAAATAAAATAATAGAGCTCGAGAAGTGAGAAAAATTAAACAATTAGAGGAATATTTTTACACATCAAAACGTCACCTTGTTTGGATATGAAATATTTTAGTTATATGATGGACACAAGAATTAGATTATTAGATTAGATTATTAGTTAGTTTAAGCCTCCCTATCCGCAACAAAGGCTATCCAAAGAGAGGAAGGAAAAAGGCACCATTTAGTATGGAATCAAGGAAACGCGGAATCTATACAGAAATGGCACAGAAACAGAAAGCTAAGAAAGAAGATCATGAAACAAGAAAAAGTTGAAGAAGAAAGTAGTAGGTGCGGAAAAAACAGGATAGCAGTGAACCGAAAAAAGATGGCCCATAACAAAACCAAAAACCTATGTCATTTTAACAAAAAGAAAGCCTACCTAACCCTTAGCTCGGGCCCTCACATAGTCCCCATGGGAGCGCTAATTCCCATGATGGACACAAGGAATTCAAGTTACTTTACGTTAAGAAGTTTGAGATGTAGCAAACCACAAAAAACTATTTCTGCAGCAGCCACTCTCCTCTTCCTTGATATGGAATGATTCTCGCACTAAACTTAATTAACATCACTACATATAGTTCAACAATAGAGCTTCAAATTGGTAAACGTTAAAAAAAGGGTTGAAAAAGGAAAAAAATTCAGCCACAACCTTCACTAACTTCAGAATGAAGTAAAAAGGGCAATTTCATCGAGTTGTAAAACAGTACGTATTTAATGCTTATAACATAATAGTATGCAATTACATTAGCAAACAATTCATTATCACACTAAATTCAATTAAGGAATATTTGATAGCAGACTTAAATGTTCCAGAGTCGTGTTTTAGATAAACATTGTATTGCTGAAGCAACAAAGAGGAAAAAATATGCGGCACATTGAACACACACAAACATCCAGAAACACTCCACCTCTGAGAATAACACAAAAGACAATGTGATAAATTTCAACATATTCACTTTTAATACAACAAGAACTGACCACATGCAGTACACATCAACGGAAAACATCTGCAAAGAAACACAAAATCACAGCCCTGTCAGTAGAGTGAGACAAGGGACGGACGACTCACCCAGACACAAGAACTGACCACACGAAGCACGCACCCACGGAAAAAATCTGCAAAGAAACACAAAATCAAAGCCAAGACTGTGGAGAGAGAGGCAAGGGACGGACAACTGACCCAGGCAGAGCGAACGCAAAGAGACAGAAGACTGTTAGGAGGAGTGGAGCGGCCGCTCGGGAGGTGGCGGCAGGCAGAAGGGCTGTGGACGAGCGGCAGCTCACGAGTCTCTTCCTCAGTGTGCAGTTCTCGGTCTGCAGCTCCGTGCACAGGCTGCTCAGCGCTGACACCTCCTGCACACACAGCAACGTGTAGCGTCACACCCTTCCTTCGAGTCAAGTGTAGCGTCACACTTGACTGGAAGGAAGAGTGTGACGCTACACTTGACTCGTAGGAAGAGTGTAGCGTCACACTCTTCCTTCCAGTTCAGTTGCGACCTCACAGTCTTCCTTCCAGTCAAGTGAAGCGTTACACTCTTCCCTCACGTCAAGTGTAGTCACACTCTCAGGGTGCGTACAGGCTCTGAGGTTCAAAATTCCACTACTTTTTCATGACTTTTTATGCCAACCAAATCACATTTTCACTACCTCTCTCTGCCCAAAATAATGTCACACAAAGTTAAATTGCAGCACAATAAATGTATTTCAGTCATAAACTTCACAGAACATTCATCATTACTTGCAGGTCTTGTTTTCATAGATGTGTAAATGATCATCACAACACCAAACAGTCATGCTGGACAGTTCAATAGCATCTGCTATGCATTTGCCAGTGCATTAAGTTTGTCATTAATTTCCGCATTCAGCCCCTTGAGTTGTTCTTGCTTGTCTTTGGCTGATTTCCTCAATGCATTTGACTTTGCCAGTAGGCGCAAATCATTCTTGTCCTCTGCCTTCCGTGCAAAGCTGTCAGCATCCTCCACCAGCGCTTGCAGACTCTCCTCCATCCTCTTCCGTTTTGTCTTCAGGTTCTCCACTTCATCCAGTTCTCTCTTCCTCTTCTCTCCCTTCTTCTGCTTCTCTGCCTCTTCCTTCTTTTGATCCAGGTAGTGTTGATAGCGCTGTCTGCCCTGTGAAGCTGAAAAGAGGAGTTTCTTGGAAATGTCAACCTTGGAGATACCTCCTACATGTTTGATGTGGTCCATGACCACTCTCTGCGCCACGATGGTGTTCTCACCCATGTTGACTTCCATGAGCTGCTTGCTCACAGAAAAGCCCCTTTCCACTGAAGCCTGGCCATGTGACAGGACCAGTAGCATCTTCACAACCAGCCACAGTTTCTTGAGGGAGGATGTGGCCAGCTGGCTGCTCCAGAAGACATCTAGCCAATCAGTGTCTTGCTGAAAACTGTTGAAAGTGCTGATCTTCCTCTGTGCCTCATCAAAGAACTCTGAAAACTGGCTCATCACCTCATCGATGTCACCCTGTGGTAGCCTCTTAGCATCGCTGAGCAGCTGCAGACAGTTTTTCAGCATGGACTTGGTCTTCTCTCTCTTTGTGCGATCCACAAAGACACTTGGCACCAGCCAGCCCATGTTTCGGGCAAACCCGAACTTCAAAGGTGACTTCTCAACAATCTTCTTGATGACAGCAATAAGGAAATTCTTCACATCATCCTAAAATTTCATGACTTTCAATGACCATTTTTAAAATTCCACTACTTTCGAGGCCTTGAATTTTATTTTCGAAATTCAACTACTTTCCATGCTTCTCCATGCCTGTACGCACCCTGCACTCTTCAGGTACATCAGCCTTCATAGCTCAATAAAATATTTCATCTTGAGATGCTCAATGTGAAAACTTCAAAGCAAAATTAACTCAGAATTTACTTGTGTGACCTCATAAAATTAACAAAAATTACCTACATAAATGTGTGGAACATATCAAGGCAAATATTTCTAAAAATTATAATTCTTCAAACTTTTCACACCGAGGCTCAAACTAGTGATAGACACACAAAAATGGTCAAAGCACACAATTTTTGACAGCTTAAAGGCACCGTTTGAAGCAACCACACTATCTCATCAAAGAAAACTATGGCAAATTACAATGTTAGATTCGAAATACCTATCTTTGTTTGTTATTAATGATACCTGTTTAAGCTTAACATTCTCATTGGTGAGCTTCTTGACATCGCTTTCCAAGTTGGTGACGTATTCTTTCTTCTTCTTACGAGACAGACTGGCAGACTCCCGGTTCTTTATCATGCGCTCGTGCCGCTTCAGCACCTTCGCCTGAAAGAATACGTTTGATCAGGACTCGAGCAAGAAAAAAAAGCATTTTTATACTATAAATTATCACAGTAATCACCAGCATTCAATCTAGTTATTTCCTACTTCTACACACAGCATTCTAAAAAATGAGATTTTAAAGACAGCAAGCAGAAAAGTTATAGCAAGACACTTGATGTTTATGAACACTGTAAACATGAATCATCAATTTCATACTCAAAGAAGGTAACTCAGATATTATTTGAATTTCTTCACCTCTTCCCTGACGTACATCAACACATTTTCATTGCTCCTAATCAATAACAGGAAACGAGCAATATTTTTTAACAACCTGACAGCTCACGCACTTGTTACAACTGTTCTTCCACGCTGTTGGTCTTCACTACAGCCCGTCTTTATAAGCAAGAAGCAGGCCACCAAGTTATATACACTTTAATCATTTGATTTTTTTACTCCAGGCAACAATGTTGTTTATGACGATTGCTTTTAATTTCTCAACCCAAGCATTGTTATTCTCTCCACCTGCTCTCTGCTTCCTTTGAAAGTCACCATATGAAATATAAATGGAACTAACCACTTAGTAACCAGCAGACCGGGGCGGACCACACACACACACAAACACACACTCGCACACCTCTACACCCCAAACCTTCACACTCTTACACACACTCCCACACCCACAGACACACATATACACAAATACATGCCAAGCACACTTTTAAAAATAACCACAATTAGGCAACACAATCAGATACACCATCGTCTCAAGTCACAAATCGATATGTATACAATACATTTTACTCTAAGCTCCATGTTTACCTCTCAAACACCAAGATCAATTGATTCTCCGACACCATTACAAAATAAAAACGTAACCTAAGCCCATATTTACACATTATTTCACAGTCCGTGATCTCTCAAATTTTGGGACGGATCTAAGAGACATCGGTTACACACTGAATTTGGAAATTTGTTTTCTCTCGGGGAACTTTCATAGCGTATATCCGAATAACTGAAGATATGCGCTGCCGGAGCAGAGCTTTGAGGGGTAACTAACATTTTTCATGAGTAACACAACCTCAACAAATCAATCTGAGCTACTCTTATAAAATGACTACACCAATCACAATTCAACCAAGAAGTTCACCAATCACTTCCGAACCAAACCCAAACTAATATAACCAACTCAACCCAACCTAAAGTAATCAAACCCAACCTAGTCTAATAAAAAAAACATAACCAATTTTATCCCCACCTGACTTTATAACCTCATGTATCAAAATTTTTGGTTTAATTTTTCACCACTCTTATTGTATTCCATTTAACTTACCGTCCATCCCTTGTTTCTCAGCAATTTACACAAAGTCATTTAACATTTCCTACTCAAAATTATATAGCTTCACCTAAATCAAAACTTAAAATTACATAAATCCCTACTATGAAGCGCGACTGAAACTTTCTTCACAATATTAAATACAGAATCCTGGGAGAATGAAATTTTAATATTAAATCACGAATTCACCTAAGGTTAAAAATGCTTGCAAGACTATAAATATGTTCTTTCATTCCACCAGAATACATTACATGTTACCTATAACTAATTTAAATTACATGAGCCTCATTCCAAATTTTAATTATACATGCGGTTCAAAAATAAATTATATTCTACCAAAGCTATTTACAATTCCGCCAAAGCCTGACGTAGGGAAATTAGGCTTCCCATAACCCCAAAAAATTGCCACCTTAGACATCAAAATACATTACTCACCTGCATAAGCGAGAAATAACCTTGCGTTCTTAAAATTCATTTCAAACCTTCAAGAGAAAACAACAAATATCCACCAACTTCGTGTCACATCCAATTACTATCAATACTTTTTCAAATTAACCACAAGAACCAAATGTATTCTTGTTCTCACGAATAAATCATGTGAATGAGCTGTACATTACCATACATCAGATAGCGTCGCACTTATTCATGCAGTGCCTTTAAATAATCCAATCCTTCTTCAATCTATAACAAAAAACCATAAATCCTCAATAAAATATAAATCATCACCAAAATAAACAAACATCGCAATACCACATCAAAAGGAAAGCTAATTCTCGTTTCATCCAACAACATCGACACCTGTTCATCTTCATTGGATTCATAATGATGGAACGCGCCGTCGCGCGGTCAAATTAAAGGGTTCAGAAAATTGAATCTCACTTCTCGAGCCGCTCAACGAGTGCTACGCACCTCGTTGAGCGGCATAATTGCAGCTCTGATATTAGTCAAACTCGAAAGGCACTGCATTCACCTTCGAATCACTTTCAAACTCTGAAAAATGTCATTACTGTCTCATTTTTACCCGTTTTCAGTGTAGTTACCCCGTACAGTTTACTAACGGGCTTAAAGGTATCAGTGTGTATGCTTATGAAAGTATAACCTGCAGCGATTTTCGTCTTACTTGCGATTTTGCATTGGAAATAGCATTTCAATCTCCTTCAACTTATGTCTAACTCTTCCTAAATTTCCCACATCCTTGGTCATTGCACAAGTCAAAATGTCCGAAATTGCCTCAAAAATAGTTCACAACACCTTCCACTAAAGAAATAACGGACAAAACATTCAACAAAACTCATTTCCCATATATCTAACAATTATGAATTCACATAATTCATTCACCAACATTCACACCCTCCTTTTCATTCCGCTTCATATGAGCCCAAAATGAATTCTCTAGCTGATTTCAAAGTACCCTTAATCGTAAATTGAAACACGCATAGAATTTTCGAAAATTACTCATTCACCCCAAAATGTCGATAGCTCCGTTCTCAAAATGTCACCATAAACAGACATACATATGTACATTGTATCAAAATTTCGAACATCTACCTGCAATGCACAAAAAATGATATGCCTAATTCAAACTACACTCAATTGATAACCGAGTTCACCAATGCATCATCATTTACAATGAAAACAAACCCATTACCTATCAATATAACTCAATCTCACTTTCTCCACACGAAAAAAGTGCTATCGCCTCCCTACAGCAGGCCGCACGCTTCGTGCAAACTGCAACCATGATCTAAGTGAAATGAGTGATTTGCCGAACATCAAAATTAAATTTTCGTTCCAAGAAGAGACATTGTGTATCTCAAAATAACTGAAAACATGCACTGCTCAAGGGAGAGCTTTGAGGGGTAACTCAAGTAAGAAATCCTGTTATGCATTTACTCAATATTTACATCTTTAAAGCAAACATTGAAGCAAAAACCAAACTTGACATACATAAATTGAGTTCTCATTAAAGATTCATTCAAATTTCGGCATCGAAATAAGTGAAATGAGCCATTTCTATAATTTCTACATGAATTCATGTTCGTGATTTCAACCTGTAAATGTTCAATTTACCTCCCGAAAAACATAAAATCGATCCTTCCATCATATTCAATAGCTAAACTGGTTTAACACCGCCCAAACAACTTATCACCATTATCAACGTTCGAATGCGAGTTGTATCAGGTCATTAACTTCCTCCAAAAAAGGTCTTTAATGATTCATGAACACATAATTTCCCTTCTCTTACCACAAATTTTCCTCAATAAATCACCTACATGTAGAACCTTTTACAAAGTCTGCACTTCTTATTTCAACTCAGTGGCTTGGCGATGCTTATAGAGAAGTCGGAAGGAGAGTTTGACACAGGGTGTGTCGGGAAGAGAAGGGGTGAAACGGAAAAGGATAGGTAAGAAAAAGATAGAGATGCGCTGTGCGCATATGATGCTAGTGTTGTGGGTATTTTTTTGTAGGTAGTTTAGGGGTGGTAGACGTTAATTACCCGTCAGGGCTTTGTATGATCGATCTTTAGTTAGTAGGCATCTTTAGTACCGGACGTGGGTGGTTAGGCTAGCCGTATTGGTTAGGTCTCCTTTATCACAAAATGTTCGCTTGAGTCGGTGCTGGTCAGTCGAGTCTGTCCGTCCGTCCGTCGTTGGAGTCGTGTTAAGTGTATTTTGGTCTCGGTTGGGGTGCGAGTATTTTCATTTTTGAGCTCTGAAATTGTCTGTGTGGTATTTGTGGAGTGTCTTGCGGGAATGTGAGTTGTTGGTAGAGTTGTGGGTACATGTCGTGAATGTTTTGCCAGATTCTTTTCGCGTGTTTGTGGAGTGTAATGTTGATTGGTTGCAAGTTTGCTCGACGATGTAGTTGTGCAGAGGTGGCGAAATCTTGCCATTCTGAATTTGTTATGTATCTCGTGGCTCGGTTTTGTACACGCTGGAGTGTTGAGATAGATGTTGGTGGAAGTGTGTGTAGGGGAATGACTGGGTAGATGAGAGTGGATCTTACTAGAGCGATGTATAGTTGGCGTTTTACTTCTAGGTTCAGATGTTTGAATCGGTAGAGGCGTGAGAGGTTTTGGTGTGCTAGTGCTGCTCGTTGTCTGGTGTGGGGTGCGTATCCGGTTGTGCTGATTGAGAGTCCCAGTTCAACTCAGTACCAAAATTTTCAGGGTACACCCCAAAATTACCGAACATATACCGAACCAAAGCAAAGGTTTGAGGGGTAACTCAAGTAAAAAATGCTGCTTTTACGTCACTCTATATCTAAGTATATGAGGCAAACATTAAAGTAACAACGAAGCTTGACTTACATAAATGAGTTATACATTAATAGAAACGACTTATATCAACAAATAATAACTATTAAGTATCCATCTTGCTTGGTATCCATACCATCAGGGCCACGGCAGTCCGCGTCTTTGAGGAGTAATTGGACCATCGAATAACCCTTTGAGAAAGTAATAAACCTACGAAATGTATAATTTCTCTTTGTATTACGAAATTTGGCGAGTTCTCATCTTTTGAAATTTGCGTATCATGTTCATTTTCATTAGACAATATTAAAAACTTATTTTCAAGTTTCGTTTCATTAAAGAAAGGTGACACTTTCCACTTTTAAGAACTTATGTCATGTTTTTGTATCTATTTCATGAAAACCTCATGTAACACGTCACTGTCCGAAATGACTGCAGTGTCACAGAAGCATGTATTCTCTTACCAATGACATATAATCAACAAGTATCCCATTTAAATAATTTTCTATTAATTAGAAAGACAATTTTTTTAGGGTTAACAAATCCATTAAAAAAACCAGTTATATATGAGGTCCTTAACTTACTTATTACGATGATGCGGACACTTCAACATTAGTTGTAACATCTTTGTAGTTGTAACATCTTTCACATTACAACTTCTACAAGCAGCAGAAGATTTGAGCCTCAAATTCTGAACCTCAATGAGGTAATGCAAATGGAAGTCGACATACGTAAAAAGTTTCTGGACTTTGAGAAAAATTGATCGCGGAACCAAAATTTTTTTTTCCATACCATGACATGTTGGAAGTGAAATATTCCTACCGTAAGGTAAATCGCCTATTTTAAACACATTTGTTCTCTATAAAATTTCCTGTGAAACGCATATGAACACTCTAAATTCATGAATTACGCGTCATGTAAAAAAGTAATAAGAATTTCAAGGTGAAATAAGCCACTTGGAAAGTTGACTTGCGAATCCTAATAAATTTCTTTCAACTCTAACAACACAGTAAAGGTCTTAAAAATACGCAAAACCGCCTAGAATAAAACAAAAATCATGAAAAATTTTGAACTTTAACGATTCATTTAAATATATTGTTTCGCAATCGAAAACATCACAGCACCAAGTTCATGAAAATGGGCATCCATATAAAACCTTTAAACTCAATAAAAATTCATTTCAGGCCATAAATTTAGCCATTAAAAAAAATTCACATTTTGGAGACTTCAATACAAGGCGGATTGGTATCCAGTTTTTGCGCTAGATTGGCAAATTTTCGCGATTCCTCCCTAAGGTTTGATGTTTTTTCAAATTTAAACAAAAAGTTGAAGGCCTACAACTTTGAGACACGAGTATCAATCGAAAGATCTCCTCAAGACGCATCTTTCAAGTGATTTTCAGCTCCCTCGAAGGTGAGTAAGTGGGCTTCAGGGGCGAAGGAAAGTCAAAAATGGCCTGGAAAAGTGAAAATAATCTCTCACGCTCAAACGAAGCCGAAATTCGAACAGCAAAAGACTTATGGTATGTACGACGACAAAACGATCAGAAAGTGCCAAATGAAGTTTTCCGTGGGTGGCACCAATTTTCGTCAAAAATGGTTTGGGCGTTTTTTTGGAATTTTCTATGTTTCGTTTGAGACTATTTTCTGAGAAAACCATCGCTCATCGTGATCTCTAAGCTCGATAACTTTGAGAAAAAGATTAAAACTAGGACGTATCAAATTTTGAAGTCCCAACTCCATCAAACAACGTCACAACTGGCAGCCAAAAATGAGTGTTGAAAAAACGCTTTTTTTACCTCAACTTTAAAGTTGCACAAATGGTAAACTTTCCAAGCAAACACTCTATAATTTTCCTTTTGAGTACTACGAACCTTTTTCAACGAGTCCCCAAGGTTTGAGAGCCACAGGTATTGCCGTCCAACTCAGGACAAAACTCCCGCCTCACCAAAATTGTCCAAAAATTTTTAGGAAAACTTTGACCCAAAGTTGTGTGGAAACTTGATGGTTTCGAGAGCCGTTGATTTTATGAGGCGTAGAACTTTTGGAAATCTATCGGCTATCAAAGTTTGAATGCGCAAAAATGCGTGGTTTTCTCAAAAACAATTTCCAAATTTCGTCAAAAATACCCTAAAAATTTTTGGTCAACTTTGAGGGGCGAAGAGGGATACTTTTTATGAACGGATCGCAAAATGGCAACGTGGCCGCACACTCCATTGTTTCGTCTACCACATGCTGAAATTAGAGCCGCCTAGAGGCATTCTATGGGTGTTTGGCAGCAGTTTGAAAATGTGCCATTTTTGTCGATTTTCGACCTTTGAACCGCCATTAAAGGAAAAGTTCTCGCCCGATCTAAAAGAAAAAAGCTTAGGTTCGTGTCGAGAGGGACTTTTATGTGCCTGCCAAATTTGAAGGCACTGCGACGACGCGTTCGAGGGGCTACCCTATAATTTGCCGACACGTGAGGGGTAAACACTCCTTCGGTGAACGCCAGCGCGGCCCCTAGGGTAAGTGGTGTTCATCCTTCTTCGAATCGGTGCGCGTATGGGTCTTGGTTTTTTCACCGGATTTTCGCAAAGGGTCCGCCGGGCGCACAGAAACCAGTTTAGTTCATACAAAGAGCTTCTTGATGCAATGCCGCACCTCGTGTTGTAATATGCAAAGTATCTTTTGCCTACTTCATCTCTTATTTTCAAACAAATAAATTCACACGTAACACATGGCCACATATATTGAAAAAATATCTGCCAATTACCACTTTACTTTTAATTTCATTTAAAATTCATTGCCTGAAGTCTCAATTACCTTCCTGAAAATGCAATCATGTTAAAATTAAACTCATGTTCTACTGAACTCGTTTAGTAATTCAGTCAAAACGATCCATTTTACAGCGTGCAAGAACTAATTGCCTCAGTAAAACTATTAACATACGTTACTTTGCATGATCAGTTCAGGTTTTTCTGTTGGTTCTTGTTAAATCCTAAACTGAAACAAGTAACTTAGCCTAACAAGAAAAATACACCTTACCAACAGCAACAAGTTCATCAGTAAACTCAAGTTTGCTGTAGGAAAGCACTACATTGATGATATTGAAACCTGATCTTTAGAATAGGGCAGCCAGGTTTGTCATTAAGCTGGGTAAAGTTATAAAGTCTGAATTTTTGTTACAAAATTAAACAAAAATTTGCTGACTCTACAGGGGCCAAAAGGTTGAGTAGTTTGTGTGACTAAACTTGCCTAAATATTATAAATCTCAAATAAAAAATACCCCAGTTGCTACAGACACCACCACTACCTGCTGCCTCCTACATGCAGGAGATGCTTGCTACAGACACCACCACTCCCTGCTGCCTCCTACATGCAGGAGATGCTTGCTACAGACACCACCACTACCTGCTGCCTCCTACATGCAGAAGACACTTGCTACAGACACCATGACTATGTACCTGCTGTGTGAGGGCAGCGTTGTTGCAGACGCCCGACAGCAGCGTAGACCCCGCGCTGCCGAGGTAACTTAGACCTGAGGACACATTAAACAGTCACGCTTTATGCTGTAAAAATTTACAATAATTCTGATTCGTTACCTTCTCACGTCGAGGCTCAAACCTGTGATAGACGCAGGTACAAGATTGTGATTTTCTGCACAGCTAATTAATCCAAAGTGAAACCTATATTTTAAAATACACGTCTAAATAATCAACGGGGAGGCCTACATTTAAAAACACGAGTTAAAATATTCAAAGATGGAGCCTGCATTTTTAAACATGAAGTGTGTTATTGTGAGTGAAACTATGGAAAAAGCAAAGTGTGTACGTTCAGCATTAATCTTCATTTAAAACAAACTTCCTCCACTGAAAATAAAGTACTGTCTCATACCTGAATTCCATAATTTGAACTAAAAACAATTATTGTGACGAAAAACGAATTTTACTTCAAGTTGAATACATGAATCAAACTCAGGGCCACTAATTCTAAAAAAATCTATGATCTTAATTGCTCTTGGGCATGTTCACTAGCATTTGGCATCAATTTTTAACTTGTAATTATTAGAAAAACAAATATTCCACACAGTGTTTGAGATACACGTGAACAGGCCCAAGCAGTCAAATGTTGCGCCTTCGAAGGGAATTTGGCAAACCTAATTAGGTCAAAACATAAGTCAAATAGGTTAAGCCATTACATCCCATCTCTACTTCCTTGCACGAAGTGAAGTGGTCATTATTCTATCAAAATATCAAAGAGAAAATACCAAAGACTGGATAACAGCGTGTCATGAAAGTTAAAAAAAAGAAGCAAACATTTTTTTTACGTACAAAATACGAATCAGTTTTCTACATTCGCACTTGAACTACCATAGTAGGCAACCAACCAAAACGAGCAAATATATCTGAATCAGTTTGAATTGTTGGCTATGACAAAGCTTCTCCCAACCCTCTACATTTGGGCCGAATACGTGTGACATCAAACTCTGCAGTGCTGATAGCTCACACATATTTTGAAACCTAGAGAAGAACTGTTCACTTGGCTCTTTTTGGTTGGTTACCAATTATGGCACTGCAAGTGTGTATGTAAAAAACCAATCAGTTTTTGCAGATGAAATTTGCATACTTTGGTGTTTGAACTTTAGTAGCATACTCTTGTCCAGGTTGAGTGAGGTCGAGCCGAGCATTGGCTAGACAAGATTGAATGAGCGTTCTGAGAAAGTGAGGCAGAATGTGTGAGGAAGTGTCAAGAACGAGCTTTAATATATAATGGGGGCAATGCTCAGTAGAAAATGGACAGCAGTTTAAAAATATAGTGAATATCACGGCACCTTGAAAAATTGTGCAAGATCAGTCATTGATTTAGTTATGACATAAAATTCCCCGTTTTAAAAAACATAATTTGACGGCAACCCACAATTTTAAATCGGCACATGTATTCAACAGTAGGAGTCGTCCTCATTTCAAATGGTATAATTTGATGGCAACCCATAAGTTTAAATCAGTACACGCGCTCACCAAAAGTAGGAGTTGTGGCAGCTGATGCGAGGGTGCGCACCGTGGCGACACTCGCAGGCTTGCTGCTGATAGCCACCTTACCACCACTGAAGGGCAGGTCGTTGCTGGCGTCACTGCCGCTTTTCACGACGCAACCCACACTGCTCAGCACGTTGTTGCAGTCTGTGCTAACTGGGCTACTGCTTTTCAGGACACTCGCGCAATCTGTGCCGTTCAGCAGAGTAGAACCGTTTAGTATTCTAGAGCAGGAGTTATTGAGCACGCCATTGCTAGCATTGAGGGGAGAATTAGATGTGTGGTGCACAGAGCCAGTGCCATTCATGAGGTTGCCGTTCAGTGATGATGCCCCAAGAGTCACGATAGAACTGACAACAGGGCTAGGGGCGGTAGCAGCATCAGAAGACGCCAAGACGGACATCAGGGACACCTTGGGTCGGATGCGCTTGGTTTTGGCCACAACTCCTCCCTGCAGCCGTCCCACCATCGGGATGGAACCTGCAAAGCAAGGGTGGTCACAATGCTGCAACGAGGTTATCATTATTATTATTACTTGTAGTAACAACATAGCCAAATTGTCCCTTCATCAAGGAGATATTGTCATACTTGCCTTCTACAGTGTAACTCGGTAACGATTTTATAATTTAGATGCTTGGACTTATACAAGTCCAGTACAATAAGCTAATTCTCAAATCAAGATTATTTCTTTCAGTTGTAGGTCAATCAATCAACCAACCAACCATAGAAAATTGAAAGCAAATGCATAATTTGACGGCAAACATTATTATTAAATGCCTCTAAATGCCCCTCGAATGCATCCTAAACCCAAAAATGCTTAGTTTGCTGTTTAAGAGTTACACTGTCTCATGAAAAATTTAGCCAGGAATATCATTCAGCTTCTGAATACTTAGCAGGGAGTGAAGCATATCTAAACTCACCTTTCTTAGCAGAGATAGAGAGAACTTTGAACTTGGGTGGAGATGCAGCAGCAGGAGACACAGGGGACAGGGGCTGGAGAGGGGAGCCTTTAGGAGACAGGTCTTCAGTGGGGGATGCTGGTGGGGAGCTTTTAATGGTTGTATTGAATGTGAGGATATTGCCAGAGTTAGTCCCTATGCTGCTGCCGCTGTACGTGGAGCAATTGACGCCATTCACGCTCTTGCTGTTGGTCGTGAAGGATGTGTTGGTACTGAATGTGAGAATTTTGTTTTTGCTGCGCTGGGTGGTGTGGTTATTGCTGGAGGTGGTGATGATGGTGGAGTGTTTGGTGGTGACCGGAGCTACACGGCTGTTCACTGTCGGTCCGGACGGGCGCGACTCCCGTTTCACGATCTGATGCGAGACACACAGACCAGTGAGCTGCATGTGCTCTATGACAATGACAACAGGCGTTCAACTGGAGATAGTGATGTACCGATACCATTTTTTTGGCCGATACCGATACCCATTTTTTGGCCGATACCGATACTCCGATACTTGAAAATACCGATACTTTGACCGATACTACTACCGATACCGATACTTTTACAATCATCTAACCAAATAATATCCGTTGTATGTTTGTTTATGTATTTGTTTGGTGTCCGCTTCTTAAGAAACATAGGATGTCTGAGTTTGCGGTATCATGGATACCGAATTCCTCAGTGTAACATTGAAAGATCGTCTCTACATGCATTGATATGTTTGAAATTTTATCAGGATAGGTTAGTAGTATTGGATAGGTTGTTGTGATCGCCGTAATTTGCGCATTTTTCCTAACTATGTCGCTTTTGTGCAGCTTTCAGGCCATATTGAATGATTAAAAGACATTAAATTAAATATAGTAATTTTGAGAACAGCTGTGCCCGAAGTAATCGTTTTTGAGTAATGGTGATTTGTCACCGGCCGGCCGGAGGGGAACTCAGAGTCAAGAGAGCTTTGTGTGTTCTTGTGCATATGTGCTCGGCATAAACATTTTAAACCTACCCGACTTTCCGTTCCACGTATTGGCAACAGTGGACAACGCATTAGTGGTGTAGAGCCTACAAGAACCGCAGTTGCTACCATGTAATGATGATCGCTAGGCTTCGCGTCGTGAACGTGCTTTGCGGCGGTGCGAGTCACGACATAGAATTAGGATAGCATAGGTTAGATAATGTTGACGGAATTTTTCCATGGGTCCATCTAGCTTAACGATGACATTGTTCTTGGCATTTCCATGGGTCATGCTGCTACCTAATAATACCCTTGCCCTTGGTTTATTTGTTTGATGTCTGTTTCTTCCATTTCTCTGTCACTCACGCACATAAGGATAGTTATGAAAAATAAAATGCTCTTGCTATGTTTACTATATTATTGAGAAAAATAACAAAATGAAATTTATTTAATAGATATGTGTTTCTAATCATATTGCAACGTAATGTAGACTAGCTATAATAGCAACTGGCTCCAAAAGTGGACCAAAACAATAATTTCTTCAAAAAAGGATCGTCATTTTCGTGTTATTCACACCAAATACGAGTACAGACTTTGGCAAAAGAAAATAGTAAAATTCGATAGGCCACGAAACCAAAAATATCCGCAAACACGCAACCATCTATAAGATGATGAATTTAAAAACGAAAATTTCAAGGAACTTAATCATATTTATTAGGAATACGTTTCAGAGTCCAGATGCACCATCAGTTCGTAAATTTACAAATCATTATGTCTGCAATAAAAGAAAAAACAAAATGTTGGATACAGTCATTAAAGGAAATCAAGAAAATAAAAGTAAAATTAAAACATGTCCCAGAAAAACTAAAATCGACAAGATTATTATTTAGTTACAATTTGTAATGGGTAGGAAGTATGAGAATTGTTGAGGGCCGGTTTTCGTTTAAAAATACGTAAAGATTCTAAAATTTTGAGGTCACATGCAGTTGAAGCCGAATCTAAGATTTTGAAGTCCGCAGAGGATATTGGTTTGTTGCATTTTACTGCGTGATTACGTACTGTGGAGTGTGAGGAGTAAGCTAATTAGTTCCCCGCGCGGAGGCTTCGACCTCGTTGTTCGGCCATTCTGTTATAAAAATTTCGTGACGTCATGCCGACGTACGATGATGTGCACTGCACACAACTGTACAACTGTTAAGAATAAATCAGAGAGGCTCGCTTCTCCATCGGAAGCGTATCCTTGTACCGGAAAAAAGAAGCAACCTTAAAATTATACAATTCAGGTACAAGGATACGCTTTTTATGGAGAAGCAAGCCTTTCTGATTTATTCTTACAGTTGTACAGTTGTGTGCAGTGCACATCATCGTACGTCGGCATGATGGCACAAAATTTTTATATCAGAATGGCCGAACATAGGAGTTGAAGCTTCCGCACGGGGAACCAATTCGCACAATTCGTACGTAATCACGCAGTAAAATGCAAGGTATCGATATCCTCTGCGGACTTCAAAATCTTAGATTCCGCTTCAACTACATGTGACCTCGGAATTTTAGAGTCGCTACATATTTTTAAACGAAAACCGGATCTCAACAATTCTGACGGTTCCTACCCATTGCAAATTGTAAGTAGATCTTGTCGATTTTATTTTCTCTGGGACATGTTTTGATTTTTTTTCGTGATTTCCTTTAATGGCTGTATCCAACATTTTCTTTTTTCTTTTATTGTAGTCATAATGAATTTTAATTTTACGAACTGAAGATGGAGCTGGACACCGAAACGTATTCCTGGTAAATATGATTAAGTTCTTTGGAATTTTCCTTGTTTTTAAATTCATCAAAGATTAATTAGTTGCGATTAAAGCAATCAACTGACCCGTTCAGATGTATTCAACTATAAGATTGTTGGTGAATTTTACAAACATCTTAACATAGAAGAAATATACAAGATTCGTTATGAACGGCGATAGACATGCTAAATTAAAATAAATTCTTAGCTTCAGAATATTTGACGATTTACAAGCTAAATTAAAATAGAATTTTCAGCTACTTCTATATTAAATTCACAAAAACTTTCAGATGCTCCTTCAACTTTATTAAATTAGTTTGGTTTTTTTAGCCTGTCACATACTTTAAGATATGGACATCAGGTCAAACTATATAGGTTTTAGTTGTAAAAGTATAATAATTTTATGTCGCTACAGGGTTCAACTATTCATGCTACATAGCTTTCAGTTATGACCGTGACTCATCGGGAATTCAAAGTAGTGAATTCAGTTAGCGGGCCTGATTTAACGCTATAATTCAACAGTTAGCTAGCTAATTTACTAGGTATGAATAGGTTCTTTATGTGATTACAAGTATGTACAGCCCATCAAAAATGACGGGATTCACTAACTTTCTTGAAAACAAATTTTCCAAATGTGGGGCCCAACGAATGTATTCATCCTAACAGCAACAGTGATGAAAAATATTCTTGTACTTGCGCACTGGTGAAACTCGTATCACAGATACGGTCACTATAACTCTCCTCATGAGCGTGACAAAGAAAAGGGAAGAAGCGGACTCCAAATAAACCAAGGGAATTATTAGATAGTAGCAGACCCGTGGAGATTCCATGGACAATGTCATCGTTAAGCTAGGCGGACCCGAGAAAAAATTCTGTCGGTATTACCTAACCTGTGGCAACCTAGCCTATCCAAATCTAAGCTAACCTATCGTAATAAAATGTCAAATATTTAAATGCATGAAAACGCCATCTTTTAATGTTACACTGAAGAATTCGGTATCCATGATGCCGCAAACTCACACAACCCATGTTGAAGCGGACACCAAATAAATATATAAATAAACATACAACGGGTATTATTATGTTACATACTTTTACTTTCATGATTTATGACCTTCATTTTAATGATAAAATACGTATTATTGGAAAGTATCGGTAAAGTATCGGCCGGATTTTGCCGATACCGATACCACTAAAAATGGCCGATACTGCCGATACCGGTACCGATACATCGGTACATCACTAACTGGAGATGCCTGACTTTATGATAGACCTACACAGTGAAGAACTTGGCGTTTGCTCTCATTGAAGAATGTTGTGGATTTGTCAATTCAAAGAGCATATATGAATTTCATGCATGATCAAAAGTATATCTGAGGCCTGATATTTTCCCAGTTTGTCTTCTGGTCAATGCATAAGAGAGAACGACAAGTACAGCTAATCACTGATACAATACCCGAACATAAAAAAGTGCACTAATATCATCAATATACCCACACCAACATTTTTTTAGTGTCCCGTGGAACCATCCCACGGTGCCACCTTTCCTGGTTTCATTAACACAAAAGCCCATCTCATTATCTGACCGCATATCGGTTCTAAATACGGCGTTTTCATGACATCTACACTTGTCGAACCTCTTGAACTCTTTATTCCCATGTTGTCGAATCATTTATAGACCCAATGACAGCTGGTGATTTATAGATACGTCCTTGTGAGAGACCGTACACGTGCCTGCTGCAGTGTAGGTTTAATTAAGCAACATTATCACATTGTTTTACAAATTTGTTCAAGTTTGCTTTGTCTAGAAACGCACATTTCAGTTCAGAATTGTGAGCCGCGCTTTGGTATACACATTTACCAGAAATTTTTTCTTGAGGTACTTATTTGCTTTTAGAGTAAGCAGACACTCAATAATTAAGAAAACACAGCTGGCTAACCTGACACAAGAAAGCTAAGTCCAAAGGAGTTGAGCGTGAACACAATGATTAGATTAGAATATAAGTATAAGCCCTGCTAACCACACCTAAGATGCTCTCAAAAGAGGAAGAAAAATGCAACATTTGGTGAGGAAATTAGGTAATGGAGAATTTATACCTAAGGTGTGTCTTCACACCCAGCACATAAAAATAGCAACCTCGAAATAAGCTTTTTGAAATAAGATAAAAGCCAAAGAAAGTAATATGTCCTGAAAAACGGAACAGTGAACAAAAATAGACGGTCCATAACAAAACAAAACCCTATTCTTCTACAACAGAAGGCATACCTAACCTTCAGCTCAAAATTTGCATTTTATATCCCAGCAGCGCTAACCCTCACAGATACAGTGCATCTCTCAGCAGGCGTGTGCAGACAACACAGCATAGAAATGCCAGGATGACAATAGCATAAAAATGAAAATGCCATGATGGCAATAGCATAAAAATGAAAATGCCAGGATGACAATAGCATAAAAATGAAAATGCCATGATGGCAATAGCATAAAAATGAAAATGCCATGATGGCAATAGCATAAAAATGAAAATGCCATGATGGCAATAGCATAAAAATGAAAATGCCAGGATGACAATAGCATAAAAATGAAAATGCCATGATGGCAATAGCATAAAAATGAAAATGCCATGATGGCAATAGCATAAAAATGAAAATGCCATGATGGCAATAGCATAAAAATGAAAATGCCAGGATGACAATAGCATAAAAATGAAAATGCCATGATGGCAATAGCATAAAAATGAAAATGCCATGATGGCAATAGCATAAAAATGAAAATGCCAGGATGACAATAGCATAAAAATGAAAATGCCAGGATGGCAATAGCATAAAAATGAAAATGCCATGATGGCAATAGCATAAAAATGAAAATGCCATGATGGCAATAGCATAAAAATGAAAATGCCATGATGGCAATAGCATAAAAATGAAAATGCCATGATGGCAATAGCATAAAAATGAAAATGCCATGATGGCAATAGCATAAAAATGAAAATGCCGTGATGGCAATAGCATAAAAATGAAAATGCCATGATGGCAATAGCATAAAAATGAAAATGCCATGATGGCAATAGCATAAAAATGAAAATGCCATGATGGCAATAGCATAAAAATGAAAATGCCGTGATGGCAATAGCATAAAAATGAAAATGCCATGATGGCAATAGCATAAAAATGAAAATGCCATGATGGCAATAGCATAAAAATGAAAATGCCATGATGGCAATAGCATAAAAATGAAAATGCCATGATGGCAATAGCATAAAAATGAAAATGCCATGATGGCAATAGCATAAAAATGAAAATGCCGTGATGGCAATAGCATAAAAATGAAAATGCCATGATGGCAATAGCATAAAAATGAAAATGCCATGATGGCAATAGCATAAAAATGAAAATGCCATGATGGCAATAGCATAAAAATGAAAATGCCATGATGGCAATAGCATAAAAATGAAAATGCCATGATGGCAATAGCATAAAAATGAAAATGCCAGGATGACAATAGCATAAAAATGAAAATGCCAGGATGACAATAGCATAAAAATGAAAATGCCAGGATGACAATAGCATAAAAATGAAAATGCCAGGATGACAATAGCATAAAAATGAAAATGCCAGGATGGTAATAGCATAAAAATGAAAATGCCGTGATGGCAATAGCATAAAAATGAAAATGCCATGATGGCAATAGCATAAAAATGAAAATGCCATGATGGCAATAGCATAAAAATGAAAATGCCATGATGGCAATAGCATAAAAATGAAAATGCAATGATGACAACAGTATGAAAATGAAAATGCCATGATGGCAATAGCATAAAAATGAAAATGCCATGATGGCAATAGCATAAAAATGAAAATGCCATGATGGCAATAGCATAAAAATGAAAATGCAATGATGACATCAGTATGAAAATGCCATGAAGACAACAGCATGAAAATGGCATGATGACACATAAGCATAAGAATGTGATGACGACACTAGAGAAAAAGAAGCTGACTGTAGAGCGCTAATTCTCATAGATACAGTAAGTGTCCCCCAGAGGGCGCTTAAAGACAACACACAGCATGAAAGTTCCATGATGCGAGAGTGCGAGACGCTCACCGTGAAAGTTGGCAGAGCAGCACGACGAGCAGCAGGGGCGCCAGGAGGGCTGGCCAGCAGCTGGTACCACTCGCTGGGGTCGCTGTTGTGCTCCTCTGTCTTGATGAGCAGCGGTGAACTGTTCCCTGATGCTACGCTGCTCAGACCCCCAGTGTTACTGCTCTTGGTCAAGTCTGTGAGGGCGAGATAAAGTACAGTGTAGGAGGAGGTATGAAAATCAATGTATCAAAACAGTGGTGAGCAGGCCATAAAGTGGATGATTAGATTAGATAATGTTAGTCTGAGCCTCCCTTACCGCAAAAAAAAAATCATTCCGGAGGAAGGTTGAAGTTTATGAAACAAGATAAAAGTTGAAGGAGACAGTAGAAGGTGCTGAAAAACAGGACAGCAGTGAGCCGAAAAAAGGTTGTCCTTAACATAACTAAGAACATTTTATTTTAACAAAACGAAGGCCTACCTAACTCTCAGCTTGGGCCCTCACATTTTCCCCATAGGAGTGCTAATTCCCATAGATAAAATACATAGGTGTATCCCCCTGAGGGGCCATACATCTAAATGGTGGTTAGCAGTCCACCAAACGGATGATGTGCATGAAAATGAAACAGTGATTTGCTTACCGGAATAGTTGAACATGAAAATGTAGAGTGATTTCCAGTCCACTGAGTGAATAGTTGTACATGAAAAAGGAAAGTGATCTACAATCCACCAAGTTGATAATTATATGCATGAAAATCATAAGTATGCCAGTACTTCCAAAATAAAATTCATACCACTAAGTCCTATGTTTGTACAGGTAAACAAGTTTTGTGGTGAAAAGCTTTCGTAAACATTAGCATCAGTATTGAAATTTGAAAGTTAACTTCCTTTGGTTTATAACAAAAGATTCGATAATAAGCTCATTTAAGCCTCCCTTACTATGACGCAGATTAGATTATAAGTTAGTTTAAGCCTCCCTAACCGCTGCAAAAATAGAGCGTATCGAAGAGAGGAAGGAGGAAGGCACCATTTAGTATGGAGGTAAGAAAATGAGAAATCTATGCAGAAAGGGCATAGAAACAGTAAGTTGGGAAGGAAGATTATGAAACAAGATCAAAGTTAAAGAAGACAGTAGTAGGTGCTGAAAAACAGGACAGCAGTGAACCGAAATAAGGTGGTCCTTAACATAACAAAAACATTTTATTTCAACAAAAAGAAGACCTACCTAACTCTCAGCTCGAGCCCTCACATTGTCCCCCTGGGAGCGCTAGTTCCCATTGATACAATAATTGTATCCCCCTGAGGGGTCTTATGTAGTATAAGAAATGCAGTACGCTCACCTCCGTAACATAGCAGTCTAGACCTCGTTTCACCACACACTTGAGGTTTGGAGCGCGAACGGAGGTGAGATCGTGAACTGGTCCTTAATTTTAAGATTATTATGATTACGCTGATTATTACGATTGCTACCACTATCATTATTGCTATTATTGCCGTGATCATCTTCACTATCGTCACTGAAAATCACCCGGTGTCACCTGTACCTGCGGATATTTAAGATTTGTGCACACGGACGAGTGCTGAGAACTTCCGTCGGGGCTGTCATCAAGGCCCGCGGTTGAGCAAGAGGACGAACAATTCTGTTCCTCTTGTGCTATCCTCTCCTATCTCCTCTAAACTTGCACTTACTGTATATCTTCCGTGTTATCTTTTTCACTAGGGTGTCCTTAATTATTAATGTTTAAACTTAGCCATTATTAACTTGCATTTTGTCGTCCTCCTTGAGAGGCGACGCTTAACTTGCCTTTTGTCGTCCTCCTTGAGAGGCGACGCCTTAACTTACCTTTTGTCGTCCTCCTTGTGAGGCGACGCTTAACTTGCCTTTTGTCGTCCTCCTTGTGAGGCGACGCCTTAACTTGCCTCTTGTCGTCCTCCTTGTGAGGCGACGCCTTAACTTGCCTCTTGTCGTCCTCCTTGTGAGGCGACGCCTTAACTTACCTTTTGTCGTCCTCCTTGTGAGGCGACGCCTAACTTACCTTTTGTTGTCCTCCTTGTGAGGCGACGCCTTAACTTGCCTTTTGTCGTCCTCCTTGTGAGGCGACGCCTAACTTACCTTTTGTCGTCCTCCTTGTAAGGCGACGCCTTAACTTACCTTTTGTCGTCCTCCTTGTGAGGCGACGCCTTAACTTACCTTTTGTCGTCCTCCTTGTGAGGCGACGCCTTAACTTACCTTTTGTCGTCCTCCTTGTGAGGCGACGCCTTAACTTACCTTTTGTCGTCTTCCTTGTGAGGCGACGCCTTAACTTACCTTTTGTCGTCTTCCTTGTGAGGCGACGCCTTAACTTACCTTTTGTCGTCCTCCTTGTGAGGCGACGCCTAACTTACCTTTTGTCGTCCTCCTTGTGAGGCGACGCCTTAACTTACCTTTTGTCGTCCTCCTTGTGAGGCGACGCCTTAACTTACCTTTTGTCGTCCTCCTTGTGAGGCGACGCCTTAACTTGCCTATTGTCGTCCTCCTTGTGAGGCGACGCCTAACTTACCTTTTGTCGTCCTCCTTGTGAGGCGACGCCTAACTTACCTTTTGTCGTCCTCCTTGTGAGGCGACGCCTTAACTTACCTTTTGTCGTCCTCCTTGTGAGGCGACGCCTAACTTACCTTTTGTCGTCCTCCTTGTGAGGCGACGCCTAACTTACCTTTTGTCGTCCTCCTTGTGAGGCGACGCCTTAACTTGCCTTTTGTCGTCCTCCTTGTGAGGCGACGCCTTAACTTGCCTTTTGTCGTCCTCTTTGTGAGGCGACGCCTTAACTTACCTTTTGTCGTCCTCCTTGTGAGGCGACGCCTTAACTTACCATTTGTCGTCCTCCTTGTGAGGCGACGCCTTAACTTACCTCTTGTCGTCCTCCTTGTGAGGCGACGCCTTAACTTACCTCTTGTCGTCCTCCTTGTGAGGCGACGCCTAACTTACCTCTTGTCGTCCTCCTTGTGAGGCGACGCCTAACTTACCTCTTGGCGTCCTCCTTGTGAGGCGACGCCTAACTTACCTCTTGTCGTCCTCCTTGTGAGGCGACGCCTAACTTACCTCTTGTCGTCCTCCTTGTGAGGCGACGCCTAACTTACCTCTTGTCGTCCTCCTTGTGAGGCGACGCCTTAACTTGCCTTTTGTCGTCCTCCTTGTGAGGCGACGCCTTAACTTGCCTTTTGTCGTCCTCTTTGTGAGGCGACGCCTTAACTTACCTTTTGTCGTCCTCCTTGTGAGGCGACGCCTTAACTTACCATTTGTCGTCCTCCTTGTGAGGCGACGCCTTAACTTACCTCTTGTCGTCCTCCTTGTGAGGCGACGCCTTAACTTACCTCTTGTCGTCCTCCTTGTGAGGCGACGCCTTAACTTACCTCTTGTCGTCCTCCTTGTGAGGCGACGCCTTAACTTACCTCTTGTCGTCCTCCTTGTGAGGCGACGCCTTAACTTACCTCTTGTCGTCCTCCTTGTGAGGCGACGCCTTAACTTACCTCTTGTCGTCCTCCTTGTGAGGCGACGCCTTAACTTACCTCTTGTCGTCCTCCTTGTGAGGCGACGCCTTAACTTACCTCTTGTCGTCCTCCTTGTGAGGCGACGCCTTAACTTACCTCTTGTCGTCCTCCTTGTGAGGCGACGCCTTAACTTACCTCTTGTCGTCCTCCTTGTGAGGCGACGCCTTAACTTACCTCTTGTCGTCCTCCTTGTGAGGCGACGCCTTAACTTAGGTAGCATTAATTACTTTAAGGTATTATTAAGGCCTTCTTTATTATCTTCTGTGTTCTGTTGCTCCTCTTGAGCTTTGCACCTTATTTTCCACTGAAAGAGGAGAAACCTCACTGAGGATAAATTCCTTAGGTGAGTTTCGACCGACCTATATATTTAACTAATTATTTCTGAAACAGTGAGTTATATGCTTTAACTCTCTTGTTACCGTATATTTACTCCTAACCTTCTTTTGCAGTATAACTGCACTTCACTGCCAAATCACCTTCCGTTGTTCCTGCAACTTCGTTCTTTTGTCACGTAGCGCACGCCATTTTGCACGAACGTCGAACATTAAGAGGGTAAGAGAGCTTGTGTCAGATTTTGTAACTATTTTTCATTAAACGAGCCTTTTACGTTCATCCAATTACTTTGGCAATTTAATTATTTCAATTTCTCTCTCTCCTCGTGCAGTAAACCTTTCACCTCTCTTCCACCTTTGCTCGAGACCATTGCTGGAGACCTGAGTAAAGACTCCAGGAAGACCTCTTTTCAACCCTTGCTGGCCGAAGGACACAAGGACACAAGAGCGCGAGAGCGCTTGCATCTTCTAATTAGCGCAACAATCTCCGCAACCTCGAAACCTACTCTCACTAGCGAGTTGTATCTTGCTTGTGCACGATTTTCTTAGCCTACGATCAGGCTTATTTGTTTGCCTAGCGCAATAAAAGTAAATAACTTAAACCTGCAGTGTGTGTTATTCACACACTATAATACTAAGGAATTCTTCTTTTCTCAGTCAGGTTCTGAGATGCAGCCTGCCTTGCTGTCTCCTAATTTCTGTTGACTAATCAAAATCTCTAACAGACCATGGGAGATGCCATTGTACAACGCAGAGCTGTTTATAAGCGCAAAATAACGCTGGCTCTTAGCAAAGCAGAAGATGCTCGCAAGGCAGGGTCTCCCACCGACGTCGGGGCGTACGGCGAGGAGATTCGACGCAACTTGGACCAGGTGAGAGCGTATGATGAAAGCATCATCAGCCAACTCTTGGAGAGTAAAAAAGACGATGACACTCTTAACCAAGAAGTAGACGCGCAGTGTACTTATACCTCTGACATTGAAATTAGGTTGAAGCATTTGCTCCAGCCTGCTGAGGTCAGAAAAACTGATGATATTCCTGCTCCTAGGGATTTGAAGCTCCCTAATCTTAAATGTACTATGTTTAGCGGTGAGGGAGAAGCTCATCTGAAATACGCTACTTTTTTGTCTCAATTCAACGACATCATTGGCCACAGAGCGTCCCTCTCTGATTCTGCTAAATTAACTTACCTGAAAAGCTACTTGAGCGGCTATGCTCTCAAACTGGTTGAACATTTGAGCATCAATGACAATAACTACCAAATAGCTCTTTCTTTGCTTAAGGACGAGTTCCTAAAAGAAGATGCCATTGTTAACAGTTTGTGCAAAAAGGTATTAGACTTGAAGTGCAAATTTGACTCTTCCTATACTGAAACTAAAATATTCGTCTCTGAGGTGCGCAGCATTGTTGCCAATTTGAATAACTTCGGTTGTGACGTCCTAGGCGAGCATGCTGCCTCTGTTTTTGTGAGTCACATTGTTTTCTCAAAGTTACCTGTGCCTTTTCAGCAAGAATTAGCGCGCAAAATTAGCAATAATTATCCCAAATTGCCTCAGATTTTCGAGCATTACGTTGAAATCATTGAGACTTTGAAACTCAGAAATGCTTACCCTGACAAGTTTCAGAGGCTTAAGCCTGCTGGTTTGAGCTTTAGCGCCAAACCTAGAGCTGACTTTGTGAAGCCCCTTCATCTTGAATTATGTAATTAAACGTCATGTGTCCCAATTTCCTGATGATCTGTGCAGTCGCTTCCTTCTACATAACATGTACGTGGATAATCTTTTCATAACCGGCAATGATCCTTCTTCTTTATCGGATCTCTACAGATCCTGCCGGGAGAGAATGTCCCAAGGAGGGTTTGACTTGCGCAGCTGGGTGACAAACTGCCAGTCCGTTCAGTCCAAGCTTGAGTCTGAAGGAGTAGCTGCCGCAGACTGCCAGCAGGTAAAGGTCCTGGGATACAACTACGACATTGATTCAGATTCCCTTTCTGTGAGTGTGGATGGCGACTCTGAGCCGCAGAAAGTCACGAAAAGATCGGTCCTTTCGAGTCTAGCCAAAAGATTCGACCCTCTAGGCCTTGTTGGCCCCGTAACAGTACGTGGAAAGGTGTTGATGAGGCAGATGTGGAAAGCAGATTTGAAATGGGATGATGAATTACCAGAGACACTATCTAATTCATGGTTTAATCTTAAAGGTCATTTAGACCAATTGAGCGAATTTAGCTTTCCACGTAAAGCTTTGACCTCCGACGAAGATGTGAACTTGACCATATTTTCCGATGCATCAAAGACGTGCTATGGATTTAACATTTACGCTGTCGGAACAGGCGACAACGTAGAATCTAACTTACTTTTTAGTAAGAATAAAATAGCCCCTCTTAAGACCAAGAGTCTCCCTACCTTGGAACTCTTAGCAGTGTACATAGCATTTAAATGTCTCTTGAATCTCTTGAAATCCTTAAAAACCGCCAGAGTAAAGTCTATCGTCTTTGCCATAGACGCACAAATAGTTCTTGCCTGGTTAATCAACGGCTTCGTAAAAACAAAAAATGTTTTTGCCAATAACAGAGTCAAGGACATCCTGCAGTTTCGTGAAACTTTGAGAACCGAGCACGCTCTCGAATGTGAATTCAAGTACGTGCCCTCTGAAATGAACCCTGCAGACTTGCTGACCAGAGGACTAACTGTTGCCGAATTTCAGAGAAAGTTGGATTTTTGGCGTTGTGGCCCTGCTTTCCTGACAGACTCTTCTCAAGGCTGGCCCCACAGCCAGTTGGGATGCTTGCCCGCTTCACAGCAGGTCTTCACTTGTGCTGCTCAGCTGGCTTCTCCACAGCCTTCAGTCGATCCCGTTCTCGACATTAACAATTTTTCTTCTATTGACAGATTGCTAGGAGTGACCGCCCTGCTATTCAAACTATCGGACGTGGCGAAGAAGCGACCTGTGGACGTCGTAGACAACTACGCCAAGGCTCGTTTATATTGGGTAAAGTTGGACCAGTCTCGACAGTATCCCAATGAACTAGCTTTCTTGCAATCTCCTGAAAGTATTAATCCCCCTTCCTCGGTGAAGGATTTGAATCTGTTTCTCGACGACAACGGAGTGATCAGATCGAAGGGCCGTCTCAGCCGATGCCGACATCTCTCCTATGACGTCGCTAATCCTGTGCTGATTTCGAGGCACGGCCGCCTATCAAAATTACTTGTTGCCTCTTGTCATGAGAAATGCATGCACTTGGGGGTTGCCTCCACGCTTAATTGCTTGCGAAATTTGGGTTACTGGATTCCCAAACCTAGGACCTTGATTAGGTCAATCATTAAAGAATGTAAATTGTGCACCAAATTGAACGCACGAGCTTACGCGTATCCTAAGCCTTCTGACTTTCATTCCCATAAGGTTAATTTTGTTGAACCTTTTCAGAACATTGGAGTAGACTTCACCGGTCATTTCAACGTGAAATTTGGACAAACCTTTGTTAAAATGTATCTCTTAATCTTTACTTGTTTGAATATCAGAGCCATTCATTTGGAACTGATACCCGATATGTCAACCAATTCTTTCCTCTCTGCTTTCATAAGGTTCTCTAATAGGTACCGCCTTCCAACAACCATGTTTAGTGATAACGCTCCAAGTTTCATCCAAGCAGCTGAATTGCTGAACTCTTCCTTTTCAGGCCCGTTATCAGGATTCTTGACTCGTAATAATATCAAGCATGTCCGTATCCCACTTTATTCAGCATGGTTTGGTAGTTCATGGGAAAGATTGATTAGAGTCGTTAAAAGCTGCCTATACAAATCTATTGGGAGGAACAAAATTGAGTACTTCCCGTTTCTAACCTTGTTGTCAGACGTTCAAAACTCGGTGAATTCTAGACCATTAACCTACGTTGATGCAAATGATTTATCAAGAGAATGGGTTTCCCCGAATTCCTTTCTCAAAATTTATCGTAACAATTCTACCTTGACTTTTGGAAGTATCGCGGGTCAGCAGTTGGTCCATCCGACTCGTTCCGACTTAATCGATTCTCTAGAAATCAGAGAGGAGGCCGTCGAGAAATTCAAAGATTTCTGGTACGGGGAGTATTTGCTTTCTCTTCGGCAAACTGACCGGAACATGTACCAACCTCAGTGGGAAAACAGAATAAGGGTTGGGGATATTGTCCTAATTTCTTCTCCCGTGAAACCCAGGCCTTTGTGGTCAATGGGACGGATTACCAAGTTGTTCACAGGTGCTGACGGGAACACGAGATCGGTCGAGCTGTTGAGGCCTGACCGTTCCACTGGCGAGTACGCCATATCTCTCCTTTACCCGTTGGAACTGAGCCTGGACAGCGTGGAACCTCTATCAGAACCTAACCCTGCCCCCACTGAGCCTGCACCACCACCACCTCGACCACAGCGACTGGCAGCTAAAAAATGTAGAGAAGCCTTAAAAAACCCATTGCATTGATTTTTTTCTCCCCTCGCCCGGGAGTGTATAAGAAATGCAGTGCGCTCACCTCCGTAACATAGCAGTCTAGACCTCGTTTCACCACACACTTGAGGTTTGGAGCGCGAACGGAGGTGAGATCGTGAACTGGTCCTTAATTTTAAGATTATTATGATTACGCTGATTATTACGATTGCTACCACTATCATTATTGCTATTATTGCCGTGATCATCTTCACTATCGTCACTGAAAATCACCCGGTGTCACCTGTACCTGCGGATATTTAAGATTTGTGCACACGGACGAGTGCTGAGAACTTCCGTCGGGGCTGTCATCAAGGCCCGCGGTTGAGCAAGAGGACGAACAATTCTGTTCCTCTTGTGCTATCCTCTCCTATCTCCTCTAAACTTGCACTTACTGTATATCTTCCGTGTTATCTTTTTCACTAGGGTGTCCTTAATTATTAATGTTTAAACTTAGCCATTATTAACTTGCATTTTGTCGTCCTCCTTGAGAGGCGACGCTTAACTTGCCTTTTGTCGTCCTCCTTGAGAGGCGACGCCTTAACTTACCTTTTGTCGTCCTCCTTGTGAGGCGACGCTTAACTTGCCTTTTGTCGTCCTCCTTGTGAGGCGACGCCTTAACTTGCCTCTTGTCGTCCTCCTTGTGAGGCGACGCCTTAACTTACCTTTTGTCGTCCTCCTTGTGAGGCGACGCCTAACTTACCTTTTGTTGTCCTCCTTGTGAGGCGACGCCTTAACTTGCCTTTTGTCGTCCTCCTTGTGAGGCGACGCCTAACTTAGGTAGCATTAATTACTTTAAGGTATTATTAAGGCCTTCTTTATTATCTTCTGTGTTCTGTTGCTCCTCTTGAGCTTTGCACCTTATTTTCCACTGAAAGAGGAGAAACCTCACTGAGGATAAATTCCTTAGGTGAGTTTCGACCGACCTATATATTTAACTAATTATTTCTGAAACAGTGAGTTATATGCTTTAACTCTCTTGTTACCGTATATTTACTCCTAACCTTCTTTTGCAGTATAACTGCACTTCACTGCCAAATCACCTTCCGTTGTTCCTGCAACTTCGTTCTTTTGTCACGTAGCGCACGCCATTTTGCACGAACGTCGAACATTAAGAGGGTAAGAGAGCTTGTGTCAGATTTTGTAACTATTTTTCATTAAACGAGCCTTTTACGTTCATCCAATTACTTTGGCAATTTAATTATTTCAATTTCTCTCTCTCTCCTCGTGCAGTAAACCTTTCACCTCTCTTCCACCTTTGCTCGAGACCATTGCTGGAGACCTGAGTAAAGACTCCAGGAAGACCTCTTTTCAACCCTTGCTGGCCGAAGGACACAAGGACACAAGAGCGCGAGAGCGCTTGCATCTTCTAATTAGCGCAACAATCTCCGCAACCTCGAAACCTACTCTCACTAGCGAGTTGTATCTTGCTTGTGCACGATTTTCTTAGCCTACGATCAGGCTTATTTGTTTGCCTAGCGCAATAAAAGTAAATAACTTAAACCTGCAGTGTGTGTTATTCACAGTAGTAGTAGTAGTAGTAGAAGTAATATAGGTTTGCTAGCGCTTCAGTTATTCTAACTATATTGCACCGGAGGTCACATAATTTAATCAGTATCCGGCTTTCTGATTTACCACTTAAGATGAACATCAACATTATACGAACATCAAAAATTATATGATCGTAATTATAATTACAACTCAAGATTATAATGGTCTCCCCATTGAAATTTCGTACATACTACAGTACATTCGAACACACTTGGCAGCCAAACCCCGTAGGGGGTTTCAGCTGCCCACCCATTATGGCCGGACGCCTTACCCACGCTGAAACCTCCTGAGGAACCAACGCAGCGCGCCCGGCCATATTGCAGTTTCTTCTTCGACAATCTTCCAATACGATATCACGCTTGGCTACAGTGCATTACTGCGTGGCTTCCTGTTAAATCTCAGAAAATAGTTTGCACCTCTCCAGGAGCAGCTGCAACGCTGCTGCGTTAAAGCCTGAGCGCTCGTTTTCCTTGAGTATTCCAATCAACACATCCTCCGCGCAACAAAGAGCTACGACGCAATAAAGGTTTAATCAAACAGAGGAAATGGTTTCCATCAAAAGTAGAATCTCTATTCTTCACAGAAACGTAACAAACGTCAGAAGCAAATCTACACACTCTCAGAACTAACACACTCCCATTAAATTTATACACTTTTGAAAAAGGCAGTTGAAGCAAAAAATGCTCCACATCAGAACCGCACACTTGCGTCTGTAAATTAAAGATGAACTTCATAAAGGTTGAAGGTATGAAGGCATGATTTACGTGAAATACTATAGCATTATCTTGATGCTCTGTGTGTGGCGAGAATCCGCGATACGGACATGGAAGTCCATTGTGTGTGGGAAGGAAACTTACTGTGTAAATTTTGGTAGGAGCGCTAATTCCTCATTAGATTAGGATTAGATGAGTTAGTTTAAGTCTCACTAACCACAAGAAAAGGCGTTCTAAAAGAGAGGAAGAATGATTGTACCATTTAGTATGGAGTTTAAAAAACGCAGAATCTACGCACAAGGTATGTTCCCACACAAGATCCCTTGCGCATGGAAATAGCAAATTATGAAGGAAGGCTATGAAGCAAGATAAAAGTTGAAGAAAGAGGTGCTAAAAAACAGAACAGGACAGCAGTGTGCCAAAAACAACTGTCCTTCCAAAACAAGAACATCTTATTTCAATTAGAAAGTAGGTCTACCTAATTCTCAGCTCGAGACCTCACATTTCACCCTGGGGGACCTAATTCCTGAAGATACAATGGTTGTCCCCTCCTAAGGGGTTACATGAAGAGCAACCCATGAGCGAATTGTTCTTCTAGTTCACACCAGTTCTGATGTATTGCATCAGTTCATCAGTTCACATCACTAGACTGACAGCTGCAGAAACACGGCCTGAGAGAAATTTTTAATAACTGCATAGTTGCACTAAACCAAAAAATTGAGTGGCTTCCAAGATCCCCAGATCTAACACTATGCGATTATTTTCTATGGGGACACTTAAAGATAAAACTAAACTTTAGTCCGACTCAAAATACTGAAGAATTAAAAGAAACACTAATTCAATATGGTAAAAATGATCGGCAGACAAAGGTGTTGTTTCATCAATTCGATCAAGAGCTCAAAATGCATAGACAGAAATGGACGACATGTGAAATAAATTGGAGCTTTAAACCTGCTCACAATATTTTCAACAAAATGATTTATTACACATCAGTTGTGATGTCTTCCTTTCTAAAACTAAAAACACTTTACTTTAAAAACTTCACAATTTACAAAACACTCAAGAAATCTAAAACCTCTAGAAACCCAAAGGAAAAACACCCGTGGTTATTGAGCTGCTTTTTATACGGTATTTGTGATGCGAACATTGCTACTGAGTGACAAAAGGCTCACTGGAGTGCGTGGTGGCAGTGCTGAGTGAGGCAGCGGAGTGGCAGGGAGCAGGCTGGGGGGCGGAGGTGAGCAGGTTGCTGCTGGTGGTCGTCACGGTGAAACTGTGAATCTCGTGCTGCTGCTGCAGAGGGCCTTCCTGCATCATGGGAAGGTGGGGCTGCTTGTCCTGAAGTAAGAGGGATGAAGTTACACAATGCATATCCGGAGATAGGATGTTAGTTGAACCCTCCCTTACTACAACAAAGATGTTCCAAAGGGAGGAAAGTGAAAAGCAACATTAAGGATGGAGTTAAATGAATGCGGAATTGATGCACAAGGGGCATAGAAACAGTGAGTTGAGAAAGAAGTTCATGAAATAAGATATAGGTTGAAATAGAAGGCTCTGAAAAACAGGATAGCAGCAAACCAAAAAAAAAAAAAAAATGGTCTGTAACTAAACGAAAACCTATTCTATTTAACCAAAAGGAATGCCTACCTATGCTTTAGCTTGGGACCTCACATATTCCCCTTAGGAGTACTAATTCTCATTGATACAATAGTTGTATCCCCAGAGGGGACACATATGGACTTCAAATGAAGTTTCAATAAATTGATTCTAAATGTGATGGCACAAGCATAATAGCTAAGAACAAGCCTGTCATTGTGTCATCAGACAAGGGAGTGAGATAAGCAGGCTTGTTCTCACAAGCTATACACTGTGGGTTGATAGTCACAGCATTTATGGATTTTAGGAATTCTTCGGTGAATTGTAGATCCTTAAGAACAAGTTATTCAGCACATTACACTAAAAATCCACACGCAATTGTAATTTATTGCATGAGGCTACGTCTGGATAATCCTGATTATGATTTACACTGTCACATCCTATACAACACCAGGTAATGCTGCAGTGCAACATGCATGGAACAGACCAAGTGCTGCACTCATTAGGGAGCAAAAATTAATCCTGCACTCATTAGAGTACAAAAATGAATGCTGCACTCACCAGGAGAGCTCCACACGTCAAGTCTTCAGACAGCAGCGCTGACATTTCACCCAGCAGATCTGCACACAATTACATTGAATTAAAGGATAATTGCAACACACACACTGAAGAAAATAGATAACAGCTATTGGAGTGTAACCTTATTAAGGATGAAATTATTCCTTGTCAATTCAAATAATTCCTTTACAAATTTATGTTAGAAGAAATCAACGCCACGTGTAATCAGTACATACCTACAGTCCACGGCCAGGTGATTTTGATGTTACAGACTCGTGGATAATCAGGAACAAAAACCTGATATATTTTTCCCCGTAGTTTAAGATATTACTGAAACTCAAAAATTTTATCTTCTATTCTTGCTGTTGGTTGATAAACTTGAAATCATTACAATTCATGTAGATACTGTCATTAGTGATGGAGGAGCTATAAAATGAATGTACAATTTACTCTCACACAATGAACTGTAAAGAGCATATCGAGTCCTATCAAATGTTCATTAGATTAGATTATAATTTAGTTTAAGCCTCCCTAACCGCTACAAAAAAAAAAGAGTGTATCAACGAGAGGAAGGAGGAAGGCACGATTTAGTATGGAGATAAGAGAATGGGGAATCTATGCAGAAAGGGCATAGAAACAGTAAGATGAGAAAGAAGTTCATGAAACCAAGATCAAAGTTGAAGAAGAAAGTAGTAGGTGCTGAAAAAACAGGACAGCAGTGAACCAAAAAAAGATGGTCCGTAACAAAAAAAAAAACCTTTTCTATTCTAACAAAAATAAAGCCTACCTAACTCTCAGCTCGGACCCTCACCTTGTCCTCCTGGGAGCTTTATTCCCATAGATACAATAGTTGTATCCCCCTGAGGGATCAAATGTTCATTAAAGAAATAGGACTCAAAATAGGACTTCTAGGACGAAATAGGACTTCTCTATTAAATATTTATTAAAGTAATTAAAGTAGAGAAGTTAGTTCAAGCCTACCTAACAACAACTTGAGAGTTCCCAAGATAGGAAGGAGGAAGGCGCTATCAAGTATAGAATTAAGGGAATAGGAAATCTATGCAGGAGGTGTGTTGCCACACCCTGTATATAAAATAGATACGGCAGAAAGAAGTTTATGCAACATAATAGAGTTGAAACGGGTAATAGGTGCTCAGAAAAGACTTCAGTGAACCAAAAAATTAATGGTCCAAAACAAAAACCCAAAAAAACCTATATTATTCCAAGAAAAGATACTTGCCCAAACATCAGCTTGGGACACCACATTTTCCCTATAGGAATGCTTATTCTCATAGATACAAATATTTACTTCTGAGGAGACTAACTATTGGTGAGAACATGGACTAAGTCAAAAATAAATCTATAGTCTATGAGTCTATGCAGCTTTCAGAGCATTCATAGTGTATTCTGCTTAGATCTAGTTTTACAAGTGCATGGTTCAATTGATCAAGCAGGTGAATGGATGATTGACAAATAACTTGGGTTTCAGGGCAATTAAACAAGCCTCTTCATAACCAAAATCTACACACACTAAAGCAACTGTTCTCATAAGGGTCAGTGAGATAGTGTACTGAAAGGAAAATCAGAAACAGAGAGTGCTGAAAAATTGAATCAAATACAGAAGTGTTATTATCTGGAATGTGTAATACCAAAAAATGCAACCATAGAAGATTAAATGTGCTGAGAAACAAAATCAAATGTAACAACACCAAAAAAGTAAAAACAGAAAATTTAAATAGTTAAGATTTCTGAGAGTACAGCGTATGACATATGTAGCACAAAATGTAGTAGAGTGACACAGCGAAGAAAACAAGCTGACCAGGGTTGCAGAGAGGTGAAGTCATGAGCTCCATTGCTTCCATCTTGTCATCTATGGTGCTGCTGCTGCGAGTGCTGGAGCCACTCGAGGGAGGGCTGCTCCAAGCATCTCCTGACTCGCATACCTGAGACACAAAAAACATTTTTCAATGTCCATGAAGAAATGCTGACTTCCATTCACTGTCCAAAACTATCTATGGTAAAGTAGAAAATATACCATTTTTTACCAGGAGAAAAAGAAGTAACAAGTCAGAGTAATTTTCAATTCTTCATTCAGCTTGCCTTCTACAGCTAATTTGCAGCACTGCAGAAGTGTCATAACTCAAGATGGAAAATGTTACAAATTTCACCCATCTAGCAGGACTAAGAAAAGAACTTCTCCCTATGGCTCCCATGACCCACCCCAATGTCAGCAGAGAGGCTGTGGAGGAAGTCATCACACCCAATCTCTGTTGACTCTGAAATAAAAAAAACAAAAAATTAAATTGATTCAGTGCAATTTTGTAGTCTCAGTGGCTATGCTATACTTTCTTGTGCTTATCAATTCAAATTCCTAAATATTCATAACTGAGCAAGCAATAAAAACACAGTTCTACACATATTCAATGATGTATTAATTAAGCTCCAATTAGGATTTAGAAATATTCTTCATTGCATTCACAAATGAAAGTAAAATAGTTTGACCTTATTTGCTCTGATTATTGACAATTAGAGCATGAATAACACACCACAACATACAATGACATACAATAATGTGGGAAAAGTCATGAGCAGCTAATTTGTGTTGAAGTTACCTTCTGTAAACAGTAGCTCAAGTTTAGCTAGAAATCATGCCCTTTGCATACTATTTCACCAAAGAACAAACTAAATGCTTTAACTGAAACTGAATGCCATGTGAAAAAAGGCATATAAAAGAAACCAAACACACTAGTAAAGCACCAATAAAGCAGATTCAGTTGCTGAGGTAAAAATAAATATAAAAGATGATATTTAAGAGTGACTCAAGTAGAATAAGAGTGACGTTCAGCATCAAAAGTTAGAGGAGCACCCTGTGCACTCACCAGGTAAAGAGCTGCCAAACAGCTCCTGCTGTAGAAGAGCTGTCTCCAGGTCAGTCATCTCATTGATGGACATGTAGTCCTGTGGTTCACTTTTGACCAACATTTTGCTCTCTATTTAATGCCAGGCATAAATAAATATTTTATTTCTACAATTTGACACAGTTGCAACACCCTCTCTGGAACATACACTCTCAGCTGATTTAATGTCCCAACCTTCAAAATTCAAGACATAGGAGAACATCTAAATGACGAATAAATGGGCTTTTTCAATATGGTATGGTTTCCTTTTGGAAATTCCTTAGTTTTCTAATTATAGGTTGAATTTCTTCAAGATAGTTTTGTAATTTCAGATTGCACCTGAATAGCATTTATCAATTAACTACGACCAACTATTAAACTACAAAGGAAAGTTTTTCAAAAATTTACATTTTTTTATGCAAAACCGTTTTTAAAATTTGAAATAAAATGTATATTGGTATATATTGGTATATACCAAGCCTTTTCCTCTTTTCACGTAGAGGGTGGCTAGCATCATTTACATGATACTTTACAGGGAATGTACATGATAGGGGTTCCCCAGGCCCCTAGTCACGCCCGAGCTTTAGGCCTCATTTTTCTCTCGTTTAGTGCTCAGGTAACATTCCTTGAGGACAGTGACCATACTGCAGGCAACGACCCTGATTTGCCGCATCAGCGTTTTTCACGCCAAATGCCGCTCACAGGGATCGAACCTGGGCATGAAGCATAGAACGCAAGCGCTCTATACACTCGGCCACTGCGAGGCCATGTAATAAAATGTAATTTCAGGATTGTTAAACAAAAATCAATCTAATAGTTTACAAAATTTGGCAAATAGTTCTAAGTGAAATATAATTTTGATATATTACTGAAAAACGTAAACTGCACTATAGTGTTGTAAAATTTAACTATGTCTGGGTATGACAAGCAGTTTCAAATTGTTTTCTAACCGTGGAACTAATTGAACATCATGTGCAACTGTTACCTTAACAATTAGTGAGTAAAAAGTTTACATCACTTTACCATTCATAGGCTACCAAACTACTGAGGATAAGATGGAGCTACTGCAATTGGTTTATATATTTTACATTGCTGTTAACATTTAGGAATTTTACAAGAACTTATTTCAGGATTATTTTATATTTTAAAAGGATAGGATATACAGATAAGTGCCTGAGAAATGGTTCTGGTCATATCCACAAATATGATTGCTGCATGCTCTTCATTGTTGGTAGCACCATGCTCCAAGAGTTCACCCTTCATGCCCTAGTGCAGGGATTCTCAACTGGAGGTACATGTACCCCTAGGGGTACATTTAACATACTTCATTTGATAAAAAATACTAAATATATTTATATACAACCATATTAGAAATTACAATATTATAATTAAAATTGAGGTAAATCTGAAGGAGATGACAGTTGTCGATTTTCCACTTTTTGGTGCCTGAACCTAATTAATTGAATCAAAATAAACAAGTTTTCTTCTATGCACTTTTCGTCTCAAATGAGTATTTTACGATTTATAGCGGTAAGTTTAGTTTCGTCATTGATGACGAATGCGCTCGAATAAACAGCTACTCATCGATTTTCGAATTTTTGTTGCTTGAAACATGGTAATAACATCGAAATAAACAACTTTTCTTCTATACACTTTTTTCGTCAAATGAGTATTTAACGAGGTATAGCGGTAGGTTTGGTTTCGTCTTTCAAGACAGAGCGCTGGAAGCGAGACGCCATTGCAGTATTGCCATACAACTCGATCAAAGAATTTCTTTCCGCTTCAAAGACTGGAGTTGCGGTAAGTCATTTACCGCTATAACTTATAAAATACTCATTTGAGACAAAAAGTGCATAGAAGAAAACTTGTTTATTTCGATCTAATTAACTATGCTAAGGCATCGAAATTTACAAAATCGACAACTGTCATCTCCTTCAGATTTACCAAAATTGATAATTAATAATCATTAGATATATTTAGGTTGTTTCTCAAACCTTTAACTGTGCTGGAGGTACATGAAGATACACCATTAAACTAAGGGGGTACATGACAATAGAAAGGGGTCAATATTTACTTTATGTCAGGCAAACGACCATTATGGGCGCCGCCATCTTGGATTTGATGTAAACAAGATTGCGGTCGTCACCCTAATGGGTGGGTTAGAAGCTTTATTTATAATTTTCGCTATAAGAACTGTGGCTAACCCTCACGACCCAACCTCTTTACGTTTGTAATAGGGGGTTAACTACCCTTATTAACTAAATAACGGCTCCGGCGCGCGCGCGCCGGCGCCAACTTCAAAGTACAATTATTCAAAAATAACGCATCAGCGAGCAGAATGTCATTCTTGTAAAAGGTTATTAAATGTGTTCCTTTATTGATTATTTGCCCCCAAATTATTAATTTCCTTGCCTGACATAAAATAAATATTGTCCTAGAAAGGTCTAGAAGGCTTGCCCTAGTGTGACAAATTCATCACACAAGCAAAAGCTTCTTTTAAACTAAATTAAACAAAGAGCTTTTTTTGCAAATGAAGGTGATGACTTAGGTATTGGTTACCTCCAAGAAGACTTTATTGTTGGGTCAGATTTACACGCAATACTTGAGTCATTAAACGAACTTCACATGTGTGCAATGTATAGATTGCAGCACTCTTACTTCTGCAAAAAAATTTTGAATGTAAAAAGTTAATTTGCCATTAGTCAAAACTTTTGTCTCTTCCATAGGACTTGTCACCCACTTCCTGCATTTTCTCTATCCTCATTTTAGAATCATCATCTAAAATTGTAAAATTTATAAATATTGTTTAAATTTAGATAAGTAAACAGTGAATATGATTTCTACTTATGATTTGAAGTACTTCTGCAAAAATTTTTAAAATACAATTAGATTTTTGATAGGGAATGTCATTCCTTATATTTTAAATTAATTTTGTATTCAATAGTGAATAAATTAATTTAAATTTTCTAATAATATATTAGTATTTGCTTGTTAGTGCTTATCTCCCCTGGCAATCCACATTTAATTTAGGAAAAAGACACCTATATAATCAAAAACGAAATCATGTTCACAATTTTTTGTCAATTGAGGGCAAGACTCCTTGGAAATTATTTCTTTCAATGGAATATTACCAGTAACTGGTTTAACTTTTCATCATTTTAATTATGTGACCTAATAGCTGGCCCTAAATTATTTATAGCATCCAGAATATCTCAAAATGGTTGCTTGCTACACACATATGATTAGAAACACAATACAAGAGCTGAATTGCTTGTTTTTGAAATATCTTAAATTCTTAACTTAGACAAAACTTTTAAAATAGCTATATAATTGCTGCAAGTGATACAAAATGCTTCATCACACCTGCATTAGAAGTTGAATGTAAAACTAACATTAATAGTAAGAATAATGGATGTATTGGCTTTTAAGACCAAACAGAAATTTCAGCTATTTGATCTAGGTCTATATGAAGCTACAACCGGCATTCGAGAGAATTTTGACAATCTACACTCTAAACTATAAAATCCACAAATTTTTATTTGCTATGTTGAAAAAAAAACAGGTTACCTAGTTTACTGAATCTAATTTTATCATGATAGTTGTCATGTGGTAAAAAGCATTCGAATTGTAGCTGTTCGGAAAATACTGTGTTGTTGGCTAGAAAGGTGATTAGTTAAAAACACTTCGATCTATTTTATGAAATGTATTTTAATCGAACTTGACAACTCAAGTCTATTACAAATTTCCAAGATGAGTAGAAAAAGTTTTCAGCAGCACAGTAGCACAACTGAAGATACTAAACAACAAGGCACAGCACACGTGTCGCAAAAACTATCCCTCAAATTACTATATCATGATTCATTACAACGGAACGTTACAAAGCAAGGGCAACGGTCTCTTCGCTGAGGTGCCACAACAGCAGCAAACAGATTCGCGACATTGTTTTGCAGCAACTTCAATTTCATACGAAAGTACCACAGCGTCCTCTAGCGGTAAACAAAACGTATAAACTAATAACTATTTATAAGACGCATCAAACTATGCAAATATTCATTTCCAGCTCATTAATGACGAATTTAAACCTAAATTGGCAACGGAAAATTAATCGTATTAAGACAATTCATAAATATTTCGCTCTCTGGCGGTAGAAATTTTGAGAAGAAAGGGGAGTCAGACCTTTTATAATGGGTGACCGGTCTCACTCTTCATGCTTGGTGGAACGTAAACAAACACTCCCAACGTGGTTGTTTAAAGTGCCGGACGAAAGAAAAGATTAGGAGCAAACATGTTTAGTAAATCCTTTGCACAAATATGAGTACCGAAGTAAAAAGAAAGCTTTAAAAAAATTGCCTAAGTTCTAATGAAATAAACATTAGTTTGAATTCACTCCTTTACTTAAAAAACACCTTTACTAATTGCAACACATATATAAAATAGTTTACTCATGAATTTGAATAAATGGCCGACAGCACTTTCCTCTCTTATAATATACGTAATTAATTAATTATTAGGGCAACAATTATTCAACCTTATATGAGGATGAGAGAACTTCTACGTTCCATCACCCTCTAACCGCGTATATGTAAAACGCAATCCACATTCGCACCTATTTTCTTTTTTCGTGAAGTATCCTTATTGATAGCTTCATTGTTACAATTGGGTTGTCGATGTAACAGTTTTATTGGGTTATATTTCAATGTACGTGTAAACTGTCATAAGTGTTTTCACCCCGCAAGGTTCGCTATCTTTATTGCTTCCATGAATTAACAAATATTATTCAACTGCAAATAACAAACTATAGGTTACATTTTCATATTTTTTCTCTCCGTCTACGCACAAGCAATAAGCTGGACCGTCATGGCACTTATGTATGTTTATCAATTAAAGATATTTGCATAAAAACATTTCAAAAAATAATGTAGCTTTTTCTTTTAATGTAACCAAACGCAAAATTTTTCAGTTTTTAAACGGGTTAATTTTATTGTTTCCTGCAGTTAGAGTCAGATTTCGAATTATTCAATTGTTTCTCTAGATTTTAATATAATGCATTGTGTCTTTTTACATTTAGATTGAGATTATTTTAGTCATACCCTGATTTCAGGTTACTCAATAGGCTTTCAACTTCTACGAAAAACTTTAGCCAACTGGGGAGGAATAGAAAATCGAGCGGCCGAGATCATTTAATATGAAACATACAAGCACGACATTTCTTTTGACAGAAATGAGATTATGTGCCGTTGTTGGTAAAAATGCTTCAGGCAGCCACGAATTTTGGAGAAGACTAAAGCGGCGCAGTCTCCTCCCACCAGCTGCCGTTTAACGTCTCCTGGCAAAGTAGAGAGTACGTTAGCTTTAGTATCTTAAATGTACTAAACACAGTAATAGTAGGGCGAAAGCCCACACAGTAATTGTAGGGCGAAAACCCACACAGTAATAGTAGGGCGAAAGCCCACACAGTAATAGTAGGGCGAAAGCCCACACAGTAATAGTAGGGCGAAAGCCCAAACAGTAATAGTAGGGCGAAAGCCTGAACAGTAATAGTAGAGCGAAAGCCCGAACAGTAATAGTAGGGAGAAAGCCCGAACAGTAATAGTAGGGCGAAAGCCCGAACAGTAAAAGTAGGGCGAAAGCCCGAACAGTAATAGTAGGGCGAAAGCCCGAACAGTAATAGTAGGGCGAAAGCCCGATCAGTAATAGTAGGGTGAAAGCCCGAACAGTAATAGTAGGGCGAAAGCCCGAACAGTAATAGGAGGGCGAAAGCCCGAACAGTAATTGATACTCTTAATAAAATTTTAACCAATTCGCCAGGAAAAAAGTAGGGGTTGACTGGTCTAAAAGCTCCATGGACACCAACTCACTAGCAGACATGCGCCCAGTCCAAGAGTGACGAACCTCGAATGTCCACGGAGCTGGGAGCTCCTCCGACGACGGATGGTTAGGGTGAGCTTGCAGGAGTCGTGATGGTGTAGGGCTCACAGCTTCGGCATCGCACCATCCTGACGTCCGTCGATGCATGGGATTCCCAGCTCCAGCCCATGGCCACCAGAAGAGCGAAGGCAGAGCGAAGCAGCGCGGGAACGGTGGGCTTAGCCTCTCATCCTCCCGTCGCCTGTTTGCCTTAAAACGTTGCAGGGAAGACGCATCCAAACCCAAAACTGTGGTTTGGAGCAAATTAGCATAGCGGCCAAAACAACGTATAACCTGCGGCGGCAGGGAAGAGCTACCCACAGAGTCAGTAGCCGATAGTTATGTTCTGCCAATATTTTGGAATAAAGGCTAGAGCAGAGCTTTTTCTGCTGTGACTATGGAAGCTACAGTAAACTGGATACTGTACACTGTATTTCGCCAAACTTAAACTCGGAGCCGTCTACTAGCGTGCCAGGACTACTCTAAAACCAGGCGACCAAATTTAGATTGATATTTTATATAACTTCTATTTGAGTTTGCGATAATTCTGCTCCAGAACTTGTCATTATTTGATCATCATCTGCACCCAAAGATTAGTGTGTTATAAGGCATTGAAGGACCAAGAATAGAACTTTGAGGTACACCAAAGTTCTTCAGAATGAATGGGGACAATTTGTTGTCTAAGCAAACTGCATTAGACCGATTGAATACGTAACTTTTTTTTTTCTCAAACGATTGGGTGTTTACTTCCAAGTACAATATCTTTCGGAAAAGTCGCTCATGTTCGACGCCTATGAACGCTTTGGAGAGATCAAGCAACAGTAAGTGTTACATTATTTTGATCGATATCACAGTATATTTTTTCACTGATGTTGAACAGAGCATCTAGAGTACTAAAGTTTTTTAAAGGCATATTGATTTCGATGAAGTATATTTGATTCGCTCAGGTGAGATGACATTTGATTTGTAATTACTTTCCCTAATGCAGCTGCAGTATGACGGTTTAATGAAGTCTGGAGACTCACACGGAAAGTTCATGATTGTGCTTCTGGTACATTATAATTGTGCTCTCCGTGGCACAGCGGTTAAGGGATCGGACTTGTATGCTGGAAGTCGCGGGTTCGTTTCCAGCGCTGGCGCGGAGATTTTCCCCGTTGGGTATAAGGGAAAGCTCAAGCACAATACCCCACTCAACCCAGGTGTCGGAAATGGGTACCGGCTTTACGGGGGAACCGTCATGGTATCCTATATATAGGGTTAGTTATAAGACATTTGAAAAACCAATGCTAAGATCATCTGTATCAGTCTTGATTGGAAATAAAGCATCCCAAAGATGCCGATGTTAACCTTTGTGATGGATGCGAAAAATTGTAGCGAGCAGGCAGTTTGAAAAATGTTGAGAATAATGATTTCGAAGTCGAAAATTGTGGTGCGAACGTAGTGTTACGAAATGATTTAAAAATCTCGAGTTGAAATCAAAGGACGCACTTGAACGAAAAGATCAGAAAATCTCAAATGTTGAAGTCTTATATTTTAATGGGAAGTTAGTTTGGCGAAATGATGAGAAAATCTTGAGGATCCAAGTCAGTATGACCCAGTTTGACAAAATGATCAGTAAATCTCAGGGCTCGAAGTCAAATACTGCAGTGAGGACGTCGTTTGACAAAATTATTTAAAAATCTCAGGGGCTGAAGATTGAACTCGCAATGTCGCCGTTCCGCACCTGCTACCTCCGCACCATTGTAAACTTTCTGCACCTCGTTCGTCGGTCTACTGGTGCAAAGAGAGGAGTTCCCGGCCAAGGTACGAAAGTACTTAGCTATGTAAATTCTTCAACCAATGATCCTTACACGAGTGGACAATGGTTTCCCAAGCACGAATGGACTAATTCGTGAATGGACTAATATATGTGACTAAATTCCCACGGTTTCCCTACACGGGACTTTGGGTGCTACTATAGCGTGAGGTCTACCGCCATACATCGCCTACCCAGGCGGAGTTTGAGATGGACAAATTAAGTGTTTATCGCTAAATTAAATGTAAGGAAATAAGTAATATCCATTAGTAGCCTAACCTAACCTCACGCTATAGTACTTGTTAAAGGTAGATCTCATGCTATATTGTGATAGACCTCACGCTATAGCAGCACCCCTCACGCTACAGCAGCACCTCTCACGCTATAGCGGCATCCCTCACGCTACAGCAGCACCCCTCACGCTTTAGCAGCACCCCTCACGTTATAGCAGTACCCCTCACGTTTTAGCAGCACCCCCTCACGCTATGGCAGCAACCCTCACGCTACAGCAGCACCCCTCACGCTACAGCAGCACCCCTCACGCTATAGCAGTACCCCTCACGCTATAGCAGCACCCCTCACGCTATAGCAGTACCCCTCACGCTATAGCAGCACCCCTACGCTACAGCAGTACCCCTCACGCTACAGCAGCACCCCTCACGCTATAGCAGCACCCCTCACGCTATAGCAGCACCCCTCACGCTATAGCAGCACCCCTCACGCTACAGCAGCACCCCTCACGCTACAGCAGCACCCCTCACGCTATAGCAGCACCCCTCACGCTACAGCAGTACCCCTCACGCTACAGCAGCACCCCTCACGCTATAGAAGCATCCCTCACGCTATAGCAGCACCCCTCACGCTATAGCAGTACCCACTCACGCTATAGCAGCACCCCTCACGCTATAGCAGTACCCCTCACGCTATAGCAGCACCCCTCACGCTACAGCAGTACCCCCTCACGCTATAGCAGTACCTGCTCACGCTATAGCAGCACCCCTCACGCTATAGCAGTACCCCTCACGCTATAGCAGCACCCCTCACGCTAAAGCAGCACCCCTCACGCTATAGCAGTACCCCACACGCTATAGCAGCACCCCTCACGCTACAGCAGTACCCCCTCACGCTATAGCAGTACCTGCTCACGCTATAGCAGCACCCCTCACGCTATGGCAGTACCCCTCACGCTATAGCAGCACCCCTCACGCTAAAGCAGCACCCCTCACGCTATAGCATCACCCCTCACGCTATAGCAGCACCCCTCGTGCTATAGCAGCACCTCTCACGTTATAGCAGTACCCCTCACGCTATAGTAGCACCCCTCACGCTACAGCAGCACCCCTCACGCTACAGCAGCACCCCTCACGCTATAGCAGCACCCCTCACGCTATAGCAGCACCCCTCACGCTACAGCAGCACCCCTCACGCTACAGCAGCACCCCTCACGCTATAGCAGCACCCCTCACGCTATAGCAGCACCCCTCACGCTACAGCAGCACCCCTCACGCTATAGCATCACCCCTCACGCTATAGCAGCACCCCTCGTGCTATAGCAGCACCTCTCACGTTATAGCAGTACCCCTCACGCTATAGTAGCACCCCTCACGCTACAGCAGCACCCCTCACGCTACAGCAGCACCCCTCACGCTATAGCAGCACCCCTCACGCTATAGCAGCACCCCTCACGCTACAGCAGCACCCCTCACGCTACAGCAGCACCCCTCACGCTATAGCAGCACCCCTCACGCTACAGCAGCACCCCTCACGCTACAGCAGCACCGGACACAGCACGGCAGGCGTGCCATGCCTCGTCGCCAGAAGGCGTCCACGCGCAGCAAAGTCGGTTTTAGATTAGATACACGGTCGCGTGGTGCAATTTATAAATGGCGATGAAAAAACGTTTTATTACAACCCCCTACAGGCCGTACAGGCGACTCTGAGTAATGTAAAATAAATAAAATACCGTGATTTGGATTTCTCCGTACGGCTCACGGACGTACGGAACGAGACATAATGCCTTTGTATTTACGTCGTTAGTGAAACTGCAGACATAGCGTCAGCCGAGTGCAGTTTGACCTGCGTGAGATTCGTACTCAGAAAAAAAAACAGTTTAGTTATAATAAAGATGACACAAAAGATTTTGATTGATTTTTATAATATCTTAAAGTGAGGATCCTTATATGCTACTCACACATACATATCGTAATACCCATGTGACTAGTCAAAATAAATGTTTGAGAGCAATGTATTCCTGTTGTTGCTTAATCTAGATTCTATAATACACTTAACTACAATTATAAAAGAAGATATCATTCCAGTGACGATGCATTGATGAAAACACTCTTTTTAGTGCACATTTACATTGAAATACGAGCTCAGAGACTTGCGGTGGACTGCCTGAAATAGCATGCTTTAACTCACACAACAAATTTATGAATTTTTCATTTAAATGCTTGACAATAAAATGGGGAGAAAATTGAAAAAAATACAGTGTTTATTGGACAAATACAAATCGCTTAATTAGAATTTTTTCAGAAACTGCTGCGTGTAAATGTATGAATATACATACACAAATTTATAAATGTATGCATACATACACACATTCTAACACATATACATACACACACATATGTACATAGATCCTAGGATACAAGCATGGATCTGCAGGTTTCGTTTTTCTAATTAAATATTTTTACATAAAGGTCATCAGTTCCAATGTTCATTTTTATTTCTTCGTGTTTTCCGATCACTTGCTCGACAACTGATATGGGAATTACAATACCCGTGTGTGTTAATCAACTCACGGTCTTGGAATTTAGACATTTGAAAATGCAATGACGGCCTTTGTATTTTCATCATTAAGAATCATCATTTTATTTTCATTTTTATTTGGTAACTACAGTGTTTTGTGTATTGATAACGAAAACGTATAATTAAAAGGAAGCTCGGTAAGTACGGCGAGATTCAATACTAGCGTCAGAAATTTATTTTGACAGAGTTGAAGCTAATTTGTCCGAAAATATTGTCTGCCACCGAATTTACCAAGTAAAAGCTATGGAAAGAAGAAGTGTTAGTAAATCTGAAAATAATATATAAAAAATTTACTCAAATGAAAGGTCTAATCTCAGGCATCATCATTAAGTCTGAAAATAACATGTATCACCGAATTTACCCAAGCAAAATATTGAGACGCAGGACCATAACAATTAATTAGGGACCTAGAGTAGCACGATGATACAGTGACCAATCATAGTACCCCCAAAATTTCCCAGATCGCCCAAACCTACTTACGTTCAATGTAATTAATTAGAGCCATAGGAAGAATTGGCAGCACGGGAGGGAGGGGCTGTGCTAATTACGAGACTGAGAGTCCTTCAAAGGGTGCCGGGAGTGTTCGCAAAAAGCAATAACATTAATTAGAAGAGTTGTGCTGCACAGCTCCCCGCAGCTGATCAAAGCAAAAGTTGGTAATCTAATACCCGGCCTCTCATTACGTGGCGTGGGTAAATACGGCGTCTCACCTGGGCCGTAAAATGAATGCAATCATCATTGATGGTCACATATAGTAAGTTCTTCAGCAATCATCATTGATGGTCACATATAGACAGTTCTTCAGCAATCATCATTGATGGTCACATATAGCGAGTTCTTCAGCAATCTTCATTGATGGTCACATATAGTGAGTTCTTCAGCAATCATCATTGATGGTCACACATAGTGAGTTCTTCAGCAATCATCATTGATGGTCACATATAGCGAGTTCTTCAGCAATCTTCATTGATGGTCACATATAGTAAGTTCTTCAGCAATCATCATTGATGGTACCATCAATGATGATTGCTGAAGAACTTACTATATGTGACCATCAATGAAGATTGCTGAAGAACTCGCTATATGTGACCATCAATGATGAAATTCAGCATGTGACCATTCAGCAATCATCATTGATGGTCACATATAGCGAGTTCTTCAGCAATCATCATTGATGGTCACACATAGTGAGTTCTTCAGCAATCATCATTGATGGTCACATATAGTAAGTTCTTCAGCAATCATCATTGATGGTCACATATAGCGAGTTCTTCAGCAATCATCATTGATGGTCACATATAGCGAGTTCTTCAGCAATCATCATTGATGGTCACACATAGTGAGTTCTTCAGCAATCATCATTGATGGTCACACATAGTGAGTTCTTCAGCAATCATCACTGATGGTCACATATAGTGAGTTCTTCAGCTATCATCATTGATGGTCACATATAGTGAGTTCTTCAGCAATCATCATTGATGGTCACATATAGTGAGTTCTTCAGCTATCATCATTGATGGTCACACATAGTGAGTTCTTCAGCAATCATCATTGATGGTCACACATAGTGAGTTCTTCAGCTATCATCATTGATGGTCACATATAGTGAGTTCTTCAGCTATCATCATTGATGGTCACATATAGTGAGTTCTTCAGCTATCATCATTGATGGTCACACATAGTGAGTTCTTCAGCTATCATCATTGATGGTCACACATAGTGAGTTCTTCAGCAATCATCATTGATGGTCACACATAGTGAGTTCTTCAGCAATCATCATTGATGGTCACACATAGTGAGTTCTTCAGCAATCATCATTGATGGTCACACATAGTGAGTTCTTCAGCAATCATCACTGATGGTCACATATAGTGAGTTCTTCAGCTATCATCATTGATGGTCACACATAGTGAGTTCTTCAGCAATCATCATTGATGGTCACATATAGTGAGTTCTTCAGCTGTCATCATTGATGGTCACACATAGTGAGTTCTTCAGCTGTCATCATTGATGGTCACATATAGTGAGTTCTTCAGCAATCATCATTGATGGTCACACATAGTGAGTTCTTCAGCAATCATCATTGATGGTCACATATAGTGAGTTCTTCATCAATCATCATTGATGGTCACACATAGTGAGTTCTTCAGCAATCATCACTGATGGTCACATATAGTGAGTTCTTCAGCAATCATCATTGATGGTCACATAAGTGGTAAGTTCTCCACACTTGCTGTTGAAATGACTGTGAGTGATCACGTCTTGTACAACAACAATTATTGATATGCAGCTCCTGCACATCAAAAAATTTCATCACTTCGTGAACCGGATTTTCTTACAATTTACGCGGTCGTAGCAAACAGGAAACGTTTGTCTGTCGACTTGGCTGTGCAACGGTTTTTTTTCCACCCGTCTCCCAAGTTTGAGCTTCCTTAAAAAAATTCAAGAATTTTACCAGAAAAAATACACACAGCTAAGCTACTTTGGCAGGCGGACTTGTGGTACTGGCTGTACCGTTAGAATACGTAGTTTGTTTGAAAATCCTCTCCAGGCTGTAATTTAAATGTACGTTGGCTGGAATAAACATGCTGATGAACATCCATCAATTACAAAGTCATTTCAGGCATTCCGTGATTAAAATCAGACTTTTTTTTCGCCGATAAAGAATTGTGTTTTTTTGTACATGTTTCTACTAATGAAAATTTTCCCGAACACCAGGTCCGAACAACGAGATTTTTTGCATCTAACAACAGATAAAGTTGAAACAGAAAATTAGTCAGAAGTTTCAAGTCGTAAATTGTTTAAAATTGTTTAAAATAAATTGTATATCCTTCGTTGGGAGATGGAAAACGCAGAAAATTATTTAAAAACTACTAAGGGATCAGAATAGGCACAAAACTGAGGCAGTAAAGCCAGCAGCATATGCCTATTTCAAAAACCAAGTGTAAATATCTAAGGTTTCAATCAGTAAAAAACATCGTTTCGCTCACTCAGGCAAATGTTTTATCGATATCGCAGTGTATGTATATTCTGACAGACTTTGGCAGTATATGAAAAATGCGATTAATATTGAAGCGGACAAATTTACTCAAAGATTGAATTTGTTAGGGCTTTTACAAATATTATTAGTTGATTCTAGTATTCCTTTAGGAAAACATCGCAAGAATTATTTTTCAGATCTCAATTAGGTACATTTTATTTACATAACGCTGCATATTACCGCAAAAAATGTGAGGTGCAGCGATACAAGAACGCGGGTTTATAGTAAGTAGGCATACCTTGGGCAGAGTAGAACCAAATCATTTTCCTCACGTGTAGCTAAATGCGTTCGCACCGCCTGAACTAATATATAATTTTTTCTTACTCAAAGACGCTCATCGAAACTTTTGTCCATGCTCATAAAAGTTATAAGGATTTTGTTCTTTAGTGAGCGATGAGTGTAAAGTACGGAGAGAGTGGGAGAATAGCAAGTATCATCATACTATTTAGTGCAAAAAATACATTATATTCATTCAATGTTTTGACATGATGTCGATTAGACGCTGTTGAGAAAGCAGAAAATGAAATGAAGTAGTATGTATGGTTGTAATACAGCATACGTGTTTACACGTAGCACAAATAATACAGTACATTAATGCCGATATTGCAACACTCTTAATTACATTTTTACGATCTATTGAGGGGCATCGAATTTTGGTTCAGGTTTTACTTTCTGTTTTCTAATGTCATTTCCATCGAACTGTGCGCCTTGACGGCACAGTGTGCCTTGGAGTGCGCCTTGACGGCACAGTGTCCTTGGAGTGCGCCTTTACGGCACAGTGTGCCTTGGAGTGCGCCTTTACGGCACAGTGTGCCTTGGAGTGCGCCTTGACGGCGCAGTGTCCTTGGAGTGCGCCTTTACGGCACAGTGTGTCTTGGAGTGCGCCTTTACGGCACAGTGTCCTTGGAGTGCGCCTTTACGGCACAGTGTCCTTGGAGTGCGCCTTTACGGCACAGTGTCCTTGGAGTGCGCCTTTACAGCACAGTGTGCATTGGAGTGCGCCTTTACGGCACAGTGTCCTTGGAGAGCGCCTTTACGGCACAGTGTCCTTGGAGAGCGCCTTTACGACACACTCCAAACCAATTTCCCTTACAAAGAGCAGGCATTGACCAAACTCAAGCTCATAATTCTCTCTCACTATGCCGGTCCACATCATGTATGTACACCTACATCTGCAGCAAGAATGGATCTCGCTTTTCAAGTCCAAAGAGTACACAAGAGATGAATTAAAACCGGCTCTCATACAGATCCAGAAACAGTAAATTTATTCTCAAAATGAAAATATGATATAATTTGTTAAGTTCTCATCACTGAAAGCGGGACCTTCAAAACAATCTCACCCATAGGAGTAACGAGAAATCTTATTAACATCGAGGCATGGTATGCGTTAGCGTGTTACTTAGACATATTGCAAAAATACTAAAACAATCTTAGCTAGATTAAGGAGAAACCTTGTTAACTCTAAGTAATGGTACGCGTGTTACTTAGACAAATAGCAAAAGTACCATCAGTTACGCACGGGAGGATAGCGCCTCCGGGGTGGGAGCATAAACGAATTCTATTATTAAGGCACGAGTCCATCAATCATGGCCTCCAGCATACAACAGCACCCGCAGTTCCAGGAATTGTGTCTCCTCTGACCGCACCCACGACCCGTGAACGATTTTCCTCAGAGCGTCTCATGAAGTGTGGCTTCGGTGTTGCTGTAGCGTTAGGTCTCCCACACTATAGCATGAGATCTAACTCTAGCTAGTACTATAGCGTGAGGGGTGCTGATATAGCGTGAAGTCTACCACACTATAGCATGAGATCTACCTCTAGCTAGTACTATAGCGTGAGGGGTGCTGCTATAGCGTGAGGTCTACCGCACTATAGCATGAGATCTACCTCTAGCTAGTACTATAGCGTGAGGGGTGCTGCTATAGCGTGAGGTCTACCACACTACAGCATGAGATCTACCTCTAGCTAGTACTATAGCGTGAGGGGTGCTGCTATAGCGTGAAGTCTACCACACTATAGCATGAGATCTACCTCTAGCTAGTACTATAGCGTGAGGGGTGCTGCTATAGCGTTAGGTCTCCCACACTATAGCATGAGATCTACCTCTAGCTAGTACTATAGCGTGAGGGGTGCTGCTATAGCGTGAGGTCTACCGCACTATAGCATGAGATCTACCTCTAGCTAGTACTATAGCGTGAGGGGTGCTGCTATAGCGTGAGGTCTCCCACACTATAGCATGAGATCTAACTCTAGCTAGTACTATAGCGTGAGGGGTGCTGCTATAGCGTGAAGTCTACCACACTATAGCATGAGATCTACCTCTAGCTAGTACTATAGCGTGAGGGGTGCTGCTATAGCGTGAGGTCTACCGCACTATAGCATGAGATCTACCTCTAGCTAGTACTATAGCGTGAGGGGTGCTGCTATAGCGTGAGGTCTACCACACTACAGCATGAGATCTACCTCTAGCTAGTACTATAGCGTGAGGGGTGCTGCTATAGCGTGAAGTCTACCACACTATAGCATGAGATCTACCTCTAGCTAGTACTATAGCGTGAGGGGTGCTGCTATAGCGTTAGGTCTCCCACACTATAGCATGAGATCTACCTCTAGCTAGTACTATAGCGTGAGGGGTGCTGCTATAGCGTGAGGTCTACCGCACTATAGCATGAGATCTACCTCTAGCTAGTACTATAGCGTGAGGGGTGCTGCTATAGCGTGAGGTCTCCCACACTATAGCATGAGATCTAACTCTAGCTAGTACTATAGCGTGAGGGGTGCTGCTATAGCGTGAAGTCTACCACACTATAGCATGAGATCTACCTCTAGCTAGTACTATAGCGTGAGGGGTGCTGCTATAGCGTGAGGTCTACCGCACTATAGCATGAGATCTACCTCTAGCTAGTACTATAGCGTGAGGGGTGCTGCTATAGCGTGAGGTCTACCACACTACAGCATGAGATCTACCTCTAGCTAGTACTATAGCGTGAGGGGTGCTGCTATAGCGTGAAGTCTACCACACTATAGCATGAGATCTACCTCTAGCTAGTACTATAGCGTGAGGGGTGCTGCTATAGCGTTAGGTCTCCCACACTATAGCATGAGATCTACCTCTAGCTAGTACTATAGCGTGAGGGGTGCTGCTATAGCGTGAGGTCTACCGCACTATAGCATGAGATCTACCTCTAGCTAGTACTATAGCGTGAGGGGTGCTGCTATAGCGTGAGGTCTCCCACACTATAGCATGAGATCTAACTCTAGCTAGTACTATAGCGTGAGGGGTGCTGCTATAGCGTGAAGTCTACCACACTATAGCATGAGATCTACCTCTAGCTAGTACTATAGCGTGAGGGGTGCTGCTATAGCGTGAGGTCTACCGCACTATAGCATGAGATCTACCTCTAGCTAGTACTATAGCGTGAGGGGTGCTGCTATAGCGTGAGGTCTACCACACTACAGCATGAGATCTACCTCTAGCTAGTACTATAGCGTGAGGGGTGCTGCTATAGCGTGAAGTCTACCACACTATAGCATGAGATCTACCTCTAGCTAGTACTATAGCGTGAGGGGTGCTGCTATAGCGTTAGGTCTCCCACACTATAGCATGAGATCTACCTCTAGCTAGTACTATAGCGTGAGGGGTGCTGCTATAGCGTGAGGTCTACCGCACTATAGCATGAGATCTACCTCTAGCTAGTACTATAGCGTGAGGGGTGCTGCTATAGCGTGAGGTCTCCCACACTATAGCATGAGATCTAACTCTAGCTAGTACTATAGCGTGAGGGGTGCTGCTATAGCGTGAAGTCTACCACACTATAGCATGAGATCTACCTCTAGCTAGTACTATAGCGTGAGGGGTGCTGCTATAGCGTGAGGTCTACCGCACTATAGCATGAGATCTACCTCTAGCTAGTACTATAGCGTGAGGGGTGCTGCTATAGCGTGAGGTCTACCACACTACAGCATGAGATCTACCTCTAGCTAGTACTATAGCGTGAGGGGTGCTGCTATAGCGTGAAGTCTACCACACTATAGCATGAGATCTACCTCTAGCTAGTACTATAGCGTGAGGGGTGCTGCTATAGCGTTAGGTCTCCCACACTATAGCATGAGATCTACCTCTAGCTAGTACTATAGCGTGAGGGGTGCTGCTATAGCGTGAGGTCTACCGCACTATAGCATGAGATCTACCTCTAGCTAGTACTATAGCGTGAGGGGTGCTGCTATAGCGTGAAGTCTACCACACTATAGCATGAGATCTACCTCTAGCTAGTACTATAGCGTGAGGGGTGCTGCTATAGCGTTAGGTCTCCCACACTATAGCATGAGATCTACCTCTAGCTAGTACTATAGCGTGAGGGGTGCTGCTATAGCGTGAAGTCTACCACACTATAGCATGAGATCTACCTCTAGCTAGTACTATAGCGTGAGGGGTGCTGCTATAGCGTTAGGTCTCCCACACTATAGCATGAGATCTACCTCTAGCTAGTACTATAGCGTGAGGGGTGCTGCTATAGCGTGAGGTCTACCGCACTATAGCATGAGATCTACCTCTAGCTAGTACTATAGCGTGAGGGGTGCTGCTATAGCGTGAGGTCTCCCACACTATAGCATGAGATCTAACTCTAGCTAGTACTATAGCGTGAGGGGTGCTGCTATAGCGTGAAGTCTACCACACTATAGCATGAGATCTACCTCTAGCTAGTACTATAGCGTGAGGGGTGCTGCTATAGCGTGAGGTCTACCGCACCATAGCATGAGATCTACCTCTAGCTAGTACTATAGCGTGAGGGGTGCTGCTATAGCGTGAGGTCTACCACACTACAGCATGAGATCTACCTCTAGCTAGTACTATAGCGTGAGGGGTGCTGCTATAGCGTGAAGTCTACCACACTATAGCATGAGATCTACCTCTAGCTAGTACTATAGCGTGAGGGGTGCTGCTATAGCGTTAGGTCTCCCACACTATAGCATGAGATCTACCTCTAGCTAGTACTATAGCGTGAGGGGTGCTGCTATAGCGTGAGGTCTACCGCACTATAGCATGAGATCTACCTCTAGCTAGTACTATAGCGTGAGGGGTGCTGCTATAGCGTGAGGTCTCCCACACTATAGCATGAGATCTAACTCTAGCTAGTACTATAGCGTGAGGGGTGCTGCTATAGCGTGAAGTCTACCACACTATAGCATGAGATCTACCTCTAGCTAGTACTATAGCGTGAGGGGTGCTGCTATAGCGTGAGGTCTACCGCACTATAGCATGAGATCTACCTCTAGCTAGTACTATAGCGTGAGGGGTGCTGCTATAGCGTGAGGTCTACCACACTACAGCATGAGATCTACCTCTAGCTAGTACTATAGCGTGAGGGGTGCTGCTATAGCGTAAGGTCTACCACACTATAGCATGAGATCTAACTCTAGCTAGTACTATAGCGTGAGGGGTGCTGCTATAGCGTGAGGTCTACCACACTATAGAATGAGATCTAACTCTGGCTAGTACTATAGCGTGAGGGGTGCTGCTATAGCGTGAGGTCTACCACAATATAGCATGAGATCTAACTCTAGCTAGTACTATAGCGTGAGGGGTGCTGCTATAGCGTGAGGGGTGCTGCTATAGCGTGAGGGGTGCTGCTATAGCGTGAGGTCTACCACACTACAGCATGAGATCTACCTCTAGCTAGTACTATAGCGTGAGGGGTGCTGCTATAGCGTGAGGTCTACCACACTATAGCATGAGATCTAACTCTAGCTAGTACTATAGCGTGAGGGGTGCTGCTATAGCGTGAGGTCTACCACACTATAGCATGAGATCTAACTCTAGCTAGTGCTATAGCGTGAAGGGTGCTGCTATAGCGTGAGGTCTACCACACTATAGCATGAGATTCACCTCTAGCTACTACTATAGCGTGAGGGGTCCTACTATAGCGTGAGGTCTACCACACTAGAGCGTGAGATCTACCTCTAGCTAGTACTATAGCGTGAGGTTAGTTTAGGTTAGGTCATTAATGGATATTACTCATTTCCATAGATTTAATTTAGCGATAAACACTGAATTTGTACATCTCAAACTGCACCTGGGTAGGCGATATATGGCAGTAAACCTCACGTTACAGTAGTGTCGAGTTTTCTTTGTTAGCAATAGAGAGTTTATCATGGCTTCTTAAATCTCGTCTGCTCTTCCCAGTCTTTGACGGTTCTAACTGTTTGAAAAACATTTAGGAAATGTTAGGTTTGGTAATGTTATTGTCGGTGAACCTATGAAACGGCCATTTTTTAATGGAAATAACACAGCCTTACCTATGTTAGCCTATCCTAACTCAAGCTCACCTTACTTTTAACCCACCAAACCTACCCTCCGATTTTCTCCTCACCTATCAAATTTTGATGAGGTAGTTACTTCGAAGTTGAACTGTTCCATGGGTGACAGTTTGTATGACCGCGGATGAAAACTGTGAGGGATTTGGCCTTTAGAAGAAGGCCAAGTGAGAGAATAATGGCCAGAAAATGGCCTGTCTTGCTGCCTTGAACCCTGGTCTGGCAAGGAGGTCCTGTGAGCCGCAGTGATGCCAAAGTTTAGTCCTCAAAGGGATTCCCGCTAAACAAGGCAATTCTCAAGGGAAGTGTTGCAGCTGCGCCACAGCAATTTAGGTTTTCCCTCTCGAGAGGAACACTCTTCCTCCTAAAGATAGTTTTACGGCACTTCATTCTGAGAATTGCGCAATTCATCTCTTCTTTACATTTTTCTCTTGAGGTTGCAATAGGTGTAATGTATTTTTCATGTTAGTTAAGTTGCCTGTTTTGATTAATGAGAAAAGTTTAAGCCTACAAAATTGTTTGGGCTTATAAAACCGCTATCATATATTGTCTTCTGAGAAGAATATTGGCCGACTACTTGAAGTTTCTGCATTCCTGAACACTTCTAACAAAGGTACTCTAATAATTAACTCCGGCATTTTGTTTTTGTCGTATCAAAATTATGACGCTTCAGAAAAATATTTTTACAGGAAAAATGACATCTTAGTCCTCGTACTCGAATAATTCAGCAGTTAATTACATTAGTGTCAGAAGTAAACTTAGATACGTTACCTGATACTCAATTAAACTTATTCGCTGAAGCATCTTTGATTTTAGTCGCCTAGTCCAAAGGCTATACATGGGCGACAAAAATCATAGATACCCGAGGAAAAGTTAGACTAGTAAGTACTTCGTCATGAAAACGCTTGAAGTAGTTTTGTCTGTCACGTCCCGAAAGTATGTGTTCTTTCCCCATGCATTTTGAAGGATCTATACACTACAGTATATGAGTTTGTTGGAAGCGAGGGTAAAGGGTAAAAAATCCCTTTCTGTATCAAATGCTTGGGGAATTCAGGGAAAGCGAAATGCTGCATGGACACCAAATTAAGGATGTACAGGATCTTCGAATAATCTAAAAAAAGGTAATAGAATTCGGTGTTTCTGTCAAATGTGGTTGATAAGTTTCGATATGCCGTTAATTTCACAAGCCTTTTTTTACAAAATTAGAATATGTGAATAAATACTCTCCAGCTCTTGACCTAGAAACTGGAAATATTTGCGAGCAAAATTTTTTACAGACTTTCGTCTCGTGTAACTTTAGCACAAAACTTCTCCGTACACTGATTCATAGACATATTATCTGATTTGAAGAGTGAAATTAAGTTTAAACAAACACAGACACTCTACAAACACAAACGAGATTAGAGAACAACTTTCAGCACTTTAATCCTTTTAAGCGTCAGTGTAGGAGGCGGTAGACGGAAATTTGTATTACCTTAACCTATAAACCAGCTTTTGCTGATTCACTTCACAATAGTCACGCTTCCAAGAAAAGAAAAAACCCAGTTTATTTCCAATCAAATTGAAATGGAAATCATCAAAGGTTTTTAGAGTGTTTTAACGTGAAGATCCGTAGTTGAAATACACACGTGGGTATCGTAATAATATCAATGTCAATAATCGAAAGAAATTATTAAATTACTGAGAGAAAAGCATGCAAAAATGCATTCCCTCTGCTGCGTAACCTAGGTTTGCAAATGCATGTAAATACAAGCTGAAAAAACACAATACCAATGACGATGCACTGTTGAAAACACTCTTATTGGTGCACAATTACACTGAAATACAAGCTGATATAGGAACTTGCAATGTCTGGAATTAATGTTGAAAGTAAATTTGGTAGATTTAAATAATAACGCGTTTAGAATATGAGGTTGATATTCGGAACCATTTTTCCATTCCTACGTATCAACTAGTAGGCCAGTTAACGAGCTCTGAGAAAATAAAATATTCTACCACAGCGCAAAATTATAATATTTCTTACGCTAATAATGCTGGCACAAAAGTTCACTGGAGTCAGGAACTTGAAAACAATTGTTGTACAACGCCAACTAAAACATTTACAACACATTGGAGCAATACGTGAAATTAACTACCCAAATAATGCTTTCATAATATACTCACAAGCTTAAAAAACGACCAACTGCCCCATAAGGTTAACGTGAATATTTTAGGACATGAATACGATAAGAAAACTCTAATCTATGCTATAATAAGAGCCGCGTCCGTCCGTCTGTCCGAAGCCAGACGAAAGTGGGTGATGAGCGTATCTTTGATACGGGCCGTATGCACTCGGCCTCCTCAACTCTCGGGAGATTGAATTTGTATATTTTATGGCCTTTCTTTCATTTCACCTTCTTTCTTATTTCAAATAATAAAGGGTGGACTAGTCTATGCTATAATAAGAGCCGCGTCCGTCCGTCTGTCTGTCCGTCTGTGTGTCACTCCCACCAGCCTGTAGTGTGTGATGAGCGTATCTGTGATACCAGCTTCATCAACTCCACAATTTTCGGTGCCTTAACCCAGCAGATTGGGAGTCGGGTTGAATATTACGTGAATTGTTAGGAAAAAGAAGCATGTGTCATGTGATTTGTAGAACATTATTATATATTTTTGACTGGCCGTATGCTCTCGGCCTCATCAACTCTAGAGAGATTTAATATTTTTATTTCTTCCCGTCATCATTTCGCTTCGCTTTCTCTCTTATCTGAAAGTGGGGGAAAAATAAAGTTGAAAGCTGCGACTCGAAGCTTTTGTTAGCTCTCATTATGACACCAACGCACGATAGTGAATGAAGCCGTCTATAAATTTAAGTTAAAATAAATTCTCCAGTTTAATTGTGGGGTGAAGTGTTCATTAATTGTAAGCAAATTCCGCTCGGCTTATTTTCCATAGTATCTACTTCGATAATAATGAAAAAATCACTAATAATAATTTAAGGTGCGCAAGACGGCTATAAATATTAATAAAAAAATGTTGCAATTTGAATGAATAGGGTTTCTTAAGTATTATCATAATCGAACTTTTTTTAACAGTGCGATAAAAAAATTGAAGCATCTTGAAAATATATCAACGAAGCTAGACAAACTACAAAATGTATTGGACGAGATAACTAAAAAACTCTAAAGAGTTTTAGCCAGTCTTCAAGAGAGCAGCCAGTTTTCAATTTACTATTTTTTTTTGCGAATAGAAACTCTACGGAGTTCGCAACCAGTATTAAATTTACTATTTCCTTTTCAAATGAAAATTCTTCAGAGTTGGCAACCAGTATTTAACGAGCTATTTCTTTTGCGAATGGAAACTCTACGGAGTTTGCAATTAGTATTCAACTTACTATTTTCTTTCCTCTACTAACCTTGCAACCAATGTTTAGCTTACTAATTCCAGTGCAATAAAGGTCTAGAGGGTACGAGTTGAATAAAAACGATCTAGTGTTCCATAAAGTTAGCACATAAGATGAAATTACAACACTTTTTAAAATGTTTTAATATAAAGTTCCCTAGTTGACAAACATATATGGGCGCCATGACGGCCCTTGTCAATGCTTGTACAAAAACTAAGAAAAACTTAAAAATGTATCCCACAGCTAATTATTTTAAGTTTGAAAATGTTTATTTATGAATGTCATAGAAGAAAAATGAAGGTGAACACAGAGGTGTAAAAAGCTAAAGATAGTCTACACGTACATTAACATGTGAGCTTTGGCTCTTGCGACATCAGAGAATTATGTTGAAAGTTGTTGTAAATACTTTATATTCAGAGAACTAAGGGGTCAAAATGACAGAAATTAATAAACATTTTTTTGGGCGAACTGAACAATATATAAATAAATTAACTGCCTCAACGAACAAGCTTTAAATCACACAACAAAATTGTGATATTTTTTATTTACAGTAAATGCTTGGCAACAATATAAAGAAGAGGCATGTTGGCTAGCGCGAGAAGTCGATAGTTATTAAATAAACGGTATTTATAGTACAAATCCATTTCGCTGGATGAGCACTTGTGCAGTAACTACTGGGCGTACATACCGGGTGTCACACAAAAATGTCAATGACTTTTAATTTATTATACCTCCGCTTTAAATTAACATATTTGGAATAATTAAAAGAGTAAAGTAAATCGATCACTGTGAAGTAGTTATTAAATGAGTTTTAAAAAAATAAAATTATATCTCCGCTTCAAATTATCATATTTGAAATGTGTTTTTTCGCAATGTAGTAAATTTTGTTTCCTTTTCGAATAATTCTATTTTTTGAAACTCGTTTAATAACCACTTCACAGTGATCGATTTGCTGAAAGGGGTAGAAAAGCTAATTGTTCAATGGGGGCTAGAATTAATACTTGCCTTGAGAAAAATGGAGGTTGTGTCGAAGGTTACTGAATTACTATATTTATTTAAAAGTTATTTAAGGAAATGATTTGTTACTCTTTCAAATTTTTTGTTTGTTCATTTTTTTTGGAAAGTAAAAAATAAGGAAGAATATCAATATTGTATTAAAAACATTTCCTTTGAACAATAATTAATTTTTCTACCCATTTCGGTAAATCGATCACTGTAAATTGGTTATTAAACGATTTTTAAAAACTTTAATTATTCGAAAAGGAAACAAAATTTACTAAATTGTTAAAAAAGACAATTCAAATATGTTAATTCAAAGCGGAGATATAATCAATCAAAAAATCGGGGACATTTTATGGGACACCCGGTATGTGCACGCAAATACTAGCATACAATCACATCGAAAAGCGTACACAACAAAAATGTAGTGTACTGCAGTCAAATGTACTCAAATGTAAGGTGATGAGCGAAATAAATTCGTAACTCCTTTTTCAGTATGTACTGCAGTATACAATTATTGTCGAGACACAAAATGCCAGTATTACAATAAATAAACTCGGGTATTCCCAGGTGTGTGATGATCCTTTGAATTCAAAATACGTTCTTGTCTTCGTTACTTTTTGTTTTTGTTGCTTTTCGACACGATACGGTTGTGTGAGGCAAGACTGGATTGGGCTGCTCAGAACAGAGGTTTCCATTGGCTTGAGTGTATAAGAACACTAGAAAGAATATAACCCTACATGAGTGGAGGAGAGTTAAGGTATTATAAAAGGGGACGTTAGCTGATAAACGGACTTTCTGCGAATAATGTATTAGTTAATTTATGCATCTATTAATTATATATTTGGTAGTGAAAAATGTGTTAGAACTCTAGTACGTTAGAATTTGAAAGAAGTAAATCTGCATTTGGAGTATTAAGAGTGAAAGAGAAGAATTGACACTGCCCATGCCTGAAAGAAAAGGACACTTTATTCCAATCAATCAAGCCTGATACATATCACCTTGTACACTGGTTTTTCAAATGCCTTATACCTAATACCAGGACGCAATGACGGCTCCCTCCGGTCAAGCCAGTACCCATTTCCGTCACCAAAGTAGAGTGGGAAATTGAGGCTGAGTTCTCCCTTTTTCCAACGGGGAGAATCACTGGACGGCACTTCGAACTGCCGACACATTCCCTAGAAGGGCGCGTTCTTAACCACGCGGCCACCGTGACCAGTGATGGAAGTGAACAGTAAAGCTATAGTAGCACTTGAGTAAGTCATTTTCAATCATGAAACTGAGGTTCGTAGGTAGAATTCATGCTTTTGGAGTAGCAAGAAAAGCAAGTACGCAGGATGACTCCTGGAGCGTTACAGATAGCCCTCTGAACACGCTGGCCGCGATGGTTTGAACTGAAGTTAAATATTCAACTCAAATTGAAAGTCAAGAATTGATGGCAATTTTATAAATCTCCAACATTAATTAGGTACATTGAGTACCATTAATTTTGAAATATTGTTAACATTTTCCAAACGACCTCTTGATGGGTCGTTTCGCAACAGAAGAACTTAAGCACGACCCATCAGTGGGTCGTATCACAAGCAGCGTGTTAATTAATTAAGGAAGCGAGCGCAGCAGCTGGTGCAACAAGACCAATCAGGGGCTGTATTTTTGAGCAACTTACGGCGTCGCAGTGAAATAGCTCGCATTGCAAACTCTGTCCAGTGTACTTGGCTGCACAATGAGCAATTTGGATTTGTTGCCAAACCGAATTTTGCCACAAAAATAACTGAGCATTTGGCCACCTAGCATAGTCGCCATCTGCTAAGAGATTAAAAATTGCTAAGCATCTGACAACCGTGCTTGGTTGTAAGCTCATAGTTTAAAAATTGCTCAGCATCTAGCAACATCTATAAATTGCTCACCGAAGTTGCTAGGTGCTAAAAGATTAAAAATCACTAAGCTCCTTGGAACCCAGTGAAGGTACTAGGCATTCAAAAATTAAAAATCAATGAACATTTAACCATGCCCCATGGTTGCAAAAGTTCACAGGTTTTTCCTGAAAAGAGTAAAGCCTGGCGCTAAGTTCACAGGGCTTCCAGAATAGAAAAATTGTATGCTCTAGCGTAATGATTCAACATTCAGATGCACGGCTACTATCATCTTAAAATGTATGACTTTTTTGCAATGAAGCTCTCTCTATAATGATCGAATCAGGTTTAGTTAAGTGTTTCATTCGAAAATAATTTGCTGAAATTTAAATTGCAAATGAAAGTTCTTGAATAAAATTGAGTTGGTAAGCAACCAAAGAGGTATTTCATCATAGTTTGGTTAAATTTTACGAGTGGTGCTACAACAAATAGCATGTAACTATTTTAAGGATTTTTCTCATTCATTTTTGCAGATGCCACAAGAAAAGTTTGACCAAAAAAAGTGTGATATGTTTGAGTTTAACTTTCAAGGACATACCTTACTGAGTTAGCTGCTCACCAAATGACGCAGCTCCATGCCCACGATGTGATAAGGCCTTCGAATGCGTCTTGCAAGAAGCCTGGTAGGTTGTTCTCTGACATGCTCCGCCATTAAACTCCATAGAAAGCATTGCAACACGATTCCAAGTTCTCATATCACATGCTTCCAAGACTTGCCAATTTAATTTCATCACAATTTCTGCTACTTTCCCATGTGTCAAACGCCTCATGCATTTTCGGACATTAATCGTAATTTTTTCTAGGATTTCACAAGACAGTGGAGAACAATCAAAACATGCGGCTACACTTTGTATGCCTAGAATTACTGCCAATCGAAAACTTCTGCTTCAACAGGGAATTTCATGCATGCATGCATATCAATCGTACCAGCATTATATAAACACTGAGACACTCTGTTGTCATTCGTTATTGATAAAGTGCGAGCTGAGTACTACGTGATTTGCGTGAAAAGTTCTGTTCCATAAGTTTTGTATTAGGTTACTACTACTACTACTACTGCATGAGGGAGTATGCAATTTTCGGTAAGGGAAATGACCCGAGGAAAATTAGACGCCCAGCGGAAAATACGTGATCCGCTGCGAAATCCTTCGAGATAACGGGACATGTAGCGTGGGGATTTTAGGATGCAGGAAACACGGAGAGAAAAGTTTAGCTGATGTTTGGAGTCTGTTGGGGCGGAAGGAAAGCACGCTACATTGGCGTTCGCACTTCCTTATTGAGATTGTGATTTTTTGCCATGAGATTTGATGAAACAACTTCGAAGGAAGAAACATGGCTTTCTCTCTATAGGATTGTTAGAGCAGACTTCAAAATGCGTGGATAAAGAAGCTATGAATGGAGCCGTGAAACGATTAAAACTGTATTTTAAAAGAGATCTAGAAGAATCAAAGTTAGGCGAGAATAGGAAGATTGACATAAAATATCTATCAACTATGAGTGAGTGAAGGCGACGGAAATTGCAGGCTAAGATAAAAAGAAACGGAGCGCTAAATTTTTTCTTTAAATTTATTCTCATGTACGTGAAAGATTGAATAAGTTACTCGAAACTGAAAACTTAAAATTCCTCGTTGAGAACGAGCAAGCGAGTAACTGCATTTGGGGAAAATGATATGTCACGGGCATAAACTATTCTCACATGGCACACGTATACCTGCCTACGATTCACGCGGTGAACTAAAAAATCTTACTAGTAGAATAAAAAAATGAACCAGCGTAAAAACTTACATAACATTTTTTACAAATGTTTCGGAATGATTAAAATTCCATCATCAGTGCTGAAACAGGAAATAAATGGAAAATTTTAACATATCAATGAAAAACATAAACACAAAATTCTCCGAATGTCTTGCACAAACAGTTGCATACAATTTCTTAAATTTAGAAACATGCAACAAACCACAGGATTTAAAATACATAGAAACTAGTAGCAATAACAACCTTATATCCTCTGATGTGAGCCCCTCAGCAATCATATCGGGCACCGAAGACGAGCCCTCACTTATTGCCTTCAGAAACCTCACTAATTACTCTATTCTAATGCACAATTGAATTGATTGCAATTGCTTTCAAATATGTACAAAATGATTAGTGCTGGCCGGCTCCCTTTGTTGTGTTTGCAACGCTAGACTCCCTGCAAGGCACGGCCATGGATTCTTGCCTACGTCAATTTCTTGGGTTCTAATCTCGCGTCCTGCCATCATTCTCGCCCTCGAAGAACAAAGACCAGCGTCCATGCCTGCGAAAGCTAAGCTTTGATGCTCGTCTTCCATTGGAACTGATTGCCGAGCCGAGACGGCGCATCCAGATTTATTCTCGGAGCTTCGTCCTCCATCTTGTTATTGGTGCAGCATTCCAAGTTGGGATCGCAACACACAAAAGCGTGGGCATTCTTCTGCTCTTGTTCTCTTCTTGATTTGAAGCCAATATATTCGGTCGTGTTTTCCTTTTCTACGACGCGGGTTCTCCCACAGAACAAATTTTAAACTTCAGTGAGAGTAGGAAAGTTGATTTCCTAAGACTTATTGTTGTCTGAGACGCACATTTAATTAATTAAAAAATTCTGGGTCAATATTGAATTTAATATTGTCAACAACTTTTATAATTTCATTACGATATTTAGGTAACTGAAAACATTTTAAGACGTTTTGCACGAATGACATTGTGCTCGCGAATGCTTAGTTTCCGAGATATAGCATAAATAACGTTCAGGTAAGAATAGCATTAACGGCAGTGTCAATATGGCTCTTCCGGCGTTTCACGGACGCGGACCAGGCCAAGTTTTTTGGCGGGAATCCTCGGCCGCGGTATGGTTGAGTTAAATGAAGTTATTTTAGGTTTATTTAGGTTAGTTTATTTAACTAACCTAGCTTTACCTAACCTAACCTCACCTATTGTTACGTTAAAACCCTATTTTTGCTTATTTACGTGTCCGTTTGTTCAATTATATAAACGACGTTCCTATAACTTCAAAGTTAAATATCTCGAAAACTATGCATTTGCGAGCACAATGATATTCGGGTAAAACGTCTTCCATTGTACCATATTACCTATATGTAGCAACGAAATAATTGAAATCGTTGACAACATTCTATTCAATATTGACCAAATTCTGTTTCTAGCAATATGAACAGCTTTGTCTTAGGGAGCTCAGCACGAAAAAATTGTTTCGTAACCATCATTAGTTACTTATCAAACATAAGTTTTACGTTTCATTTTGAACTAATCTCAATGTTCCTGACTGTAATATTTTTACGTCTTTATTTTCGAGCTGATAAACTCTCGCAGAATTGAAAATTTTGAAAACAAACATTAAATAAGAGAATCACACGTCATTGAACTTCTAAATATTTTCATTGACTCAGATATCAAATCGAGAAATAAAAACACGAAACTAAAGTTTTAGATCTCAAATTCTAAACCCCATTATTGGCGAAACGGTATCTACTTTTATGGCGAATAACGAGCCCTGAACCGTGTGAAGTTTATTTTATTAGAGACAAAAAGAATTAAATACCGAAGTTCATTTCCATTAAAAAGCTTATTTACCAGTAGCGCGCTTCAAACTTATCTATCCATTCGAACAAAACAGGAACTAAGCAAGTCGCCTGGAAGGCTTTGCTATTTAAAATTGGTGTTTTATATTTTTCAATTTTAGGTGAAATCGATTTTGACTTCGTCGAGCGGCTTGTCTTACCTTCGAGAGAATCGTTGGATCTGTGAACTTGGGGGTTAACTTGAACTTGAGGGTAAACTTGAACTTGAGGGTTAACTTGAACTTGAGGGATAACTTGAACTTGGGGGTTAACTTGAACTTGATGTTTAACTTGAACTTGAGGGATAACCCGTTGAGTGTACGTATTCAGACATATGTGGGCCACTAGGTAATTGTTCATTTGCGTACCTATATAAATGATAAACAAATCAATTATTTCGCTATCATTTTTAGATGAGATATCAGCGTAGGAAGTAAAGTATTATTGCGCTTTTAAATTTGTTACACTTCTTTAAAAAGATAGAAATATATCAGAGCTGTAAAGTCGGTATTTCAGCTCTGCCACTCACCACTTGACCAACTGCGCAAACTTAGAGTGAAGGGCGCATCAAAATTTCGGCTCAAAATTTTCATTTTTCGTTTGTTTTTAGGTTTGGTTGTTATTTTTATATGCGGTTTAATTCAAAGAAAAATTCATGCTGAAATTAATTCTCAATTGAACGTTTAACACTTTGACTGCGACGTGCGCCACCGGTGGTACACGGAGGTAATTTTCATAATGTTGCTGACCAACCAGTAGTCGCAAATTCAATTTTCAAAAATACTTAATCAAAGCTGAATGAAGGCACGATCCAGTTCAGGTTTGGTATTTTCACAATAGTTCACTACAATTGGCTTTAAATTTGCGTTTGGCATTGAACTTAATATTTAGTAGTCGCAGTCAAAGTGTCAATTTACTAAATAACATGCGTAAAATTTACAAATTTTTGCTTGATTGTATTAGCTTCAATGTACCAAATTCTGACTGCTTTTTCTCGTATTTATTCAGCGTTTCTTGTTTTCCTTACATTTGCTTAATTATGGCTTCCATATTTTATCTCCATATAATGTGCGCACGCCGCATCTTCCTGTGCTTCATGTTGAAACCTTTTCTACATCATATTCAGCTAAAGGATGCTACGTTTTTTGAAATTAGGCTTCAAATCAATTTGTTTATGTCGAACTCAGATAATATGATATCGTTAGCCACAATAAACCACTGTTTAAGTCTTATTTTTCTTCTTCATATCTCAATATCCTTCTCGTAAATATGTTGTTCCTCTCCCTCTGATGACTTCCAGCCCGCCTCCCACCCCGCCTCCCAGCCTGCCTCCCAGCCTGCCTCCCAGCCTGCCTCCCATGCAGCCCGCCTCCCAGCCTGCCTCCCAGCGTGCCTCCCAGCCTGCCTCCCAGCCTGCCTCGCAGCCTGCCTCCCAGCCTGCCTCCCAGCGTGCCTCCCACCCCGCCTCCCAGACTGCCTCCCATGCAGCCCGCCTCCCAGCCTGCCTCCCAGCGTGCCTCCCACCCCGCCTCCCAGCCTGCCTCCCATGCAGCCCGCCTCCCTGCCTGCCTCCCAGCGTGCCTCCCACCCCGCCTCCCAGCCCGCCTCCCATGCAGCCCGCCTCCCAGCCTGCCTCCCAGCGTGCCTCCCACCCCGCCTCCCAGCCCGCCTCCCATGCAGCCCGCCTCCATGCCTGCCTCCCAGCGTGCCTCCCACCCCGCCTCCCAGCCTGCCTCCCAGCGTGCCTCCCACCCCGCCTCCCAGCCTGCCTCGCAGCCTGCCTCCCACCTCGCCTCCCAGCCTGCCTCCCATGCAGCCCGCCTCCCAGCCTGCCTCCCAGCGTGCCTCCCACCCCGCCTCCCAGCCCGCCTCCCATGCAGCCCGCCTCCCAGCCTGCCTCCCAGCGTGCCTCCCACCCCGCCTCCCAGCCTGCCTCCCAGCGTGCCTCCCACCCCGCCTCCCACCTCGCCTCCCAGCCTGCCTCCCAGCCTGCCTCCCACCCCGCCTCCCAGCCTGCCTCCCACCCCGCCTCCCACCTCGCCTCCCAGCGTGCCTCCAACCCCGCCTCCCAGCCCGCCTCCCATGCAGCCCGCCTCCCAGCCTGCCTCCCAGCGTGCCTCCCACCCCGCCTCCCAGCCTGCCTCGCAGCCTGCCTCCCAGCCTGCCTCCCAGCCTGCCTCGCAGCCTGCCTCCCACCTCGCCTCCCAGCCTGCCTCCCAGCCTGCCTCCCACCCTGCCTCCCAGCCCGTCTCCCATGCAGCCCGCCTCCCAGCCTGCCTCCCAGCGTGCCTCCCACCCCGCCTCCCAGCCTGCCTCCCAGCGTGCCTCCCACCCCGCCTCCCAGCCTGCCTCGCAGCCTGCCTCCCACCTCGCCTCCCAGCCTGCCTCCCATGCAGCCCGCCTCCCAGCCTGCCTCCCAGCGTGCCTCCCACCCCGCCTCCCAGCCCGCCTCCCATGCAGCCCGCCTCCCAGCCTGCCTCCCAGCCTGCCTCCCACCCCGCCTCCCAGCCTGCCTCGCAGCCTGCCTCGCAGCCTGCCTCCCACCTCGCCTCCCAGCCTGCCTCCCACCTCGCCTCCCACCCCGCCTCCCAGCCTGCCTCCCAGCGTGCCTCCCACCCCGCCTCCCAGCCTGCCTCCCAGCGTGCCTCCCACCCCGCCTCCCAGCCTGCCTCGCAGCCTGCCTCCCACCTCGCCTCCCAGCCTGCCTCCCATGCAGCCCGCCTCCCAGCCTGCCTCCCAGCGTGCCTCCCACCCCGCCTCCCAGCCCGCCTCCCATGCAGCCCGCCTCCCAGCCTGCCTCCCAGCGTGCCTCCCACCCCGCCTCCCAGCCTGCCTCCCAGCGTGCCTCCCACCCCGCCTCCCAGCCTGCCTCGCAGCCTGCCTCCCACCTCGCCTCCCAGCCTGCCTCCCAGCCTGCCTCCCACCCCGCCTCCCAGCCTGCCTCGCAGCCTGCCTCCCACCTCGCCTCCCAGCCTGCCTCCCACCTCGCCTCCCACCCCGCCTCCCAGCCTGCCTCCCAGCGTGCCTCCCACCCCGCCTCCCAGCCTGCCTCCCAGCGTGCCTCCCACCCCGCCTCCCAGCCTGCCTCCCAGCGTGCCTCCCACCCCGCCTCCCAGCCTGCCTCGCAGCCTGCCTCCCACCTCGCCTCCCAGCCTGCCTCCCATGCAGCCCGCCTCCCAGCCTGCCTCCCAGCGTGCCTCCCACCCCGCCTCCCAGCCCGCCTCCCATGCAGCCCGCCTCCCAGCCTGCCTCCCAGCCTGCCTCCCAGCGTGCCTCCCACCCCGCCTCCCAGCCTGCCTCCCAGCGTGCCTCCCACCCCGCCTCCCAGCCTGCCTCGCAGCCTGCCTCCCACCTCGCCTCCCAGCCTGCCTCCCAGCCTGCCTCCCACCCCGCCTCCCAGCCTGCCTCGCAGCCTGCCTCCCACCTCGCCTCCCAGCCTGCCTCCCACCTCGCCTCCCACCCCCGCCTCCCAGCCTGCCTCCCAGCGTGCCTCCCACCCCGCCTCCCAGCCTGCCTCCCAGCGTGCCTCCCACCCCGCCTCCCAGCCTGCCTCGCAGCCTGCCTCCCACCTCGCCTCCCAGCCTGCCTCCCAGCCTGCCTCCCACCCCGCCTCCCAGCCTGCCTCGCAGCCTGCCTCCCACCTCGCCTCCCAGCCTGCCTCCCAACTCGCCTCCCACCCCGCCTCCCAGCCTGCCTCCCAGCGTGCCTCCCACCCCGCCTCCCAGCCTGCCTCCCAGCGTGCCTCCCACCCCGCCTCCCAGCCTGCCTCCCAGCGTGCCTCCCACCCCGCCTCCCAGCCTGCCTCCCAGCGTGCCTCCCACCCCGCCTCCCAGCCTGCCTCGCAGCCTGCCTCCCATGCAGCCCGCCTCCCAGCCTGCCTCCCAGCGTGCCTCCCACCCCGCCTCCCAGCCCGCCTCCCATGCAGCCCGCCTCCCAGCCTGCCTCCCAGCCTGCCTCCCACCCCGCCTCCCAGCCTGCCTCGCAGCCTGCCTCGCAGCCTGCCTCCCACCTCGCCTCCCAGCCTGCCTCCCACCTCGCCTCCCACCCCACCTCCCAGCCTGCCTCCCAGCGTGCCTCCCACCCCGCCTCCCAGCCTGCCTCCCAGCGTGCCTCCCACCCCCGCCTCCCAGCCTGCCTCGCAGCCTGCCTCCCACCTCGCCTCCCAGCCTGCCTCCCATGCAGCCCGCCTCCCAGCCTGCCTCCCAGCGTGCCTCCCACCCCGCCTCCCAGCCCGCCTCCCATGCAGCCCGCCTCCCAGCCTGCCTCCCAGCGTGCCTCCCACCCCGCCTCCCAGCCTGCCTCCCAGCGTGCCTCCCACCCCGCCTCCCAGCCTGCCTCGCAGCCTGCCTCCCACCTCGCCTCCCAGCCTGCCTCCCAGCCTGCCTCCCACCCCGCCTCCCAGCCTGCCTCGCAGCCTGCCTCCCACCTCGCCTCCCAGCCTGCCTCCCACCTCGCCTCCCACTCCGCCTCCCAGCCTGCCTCCCAGCGTGCCTCCCACCCCGCCTCCCAGCCTGCCTCGCAGCCTGCCTCCCACCTCGCCTCCCAGCCTGCCTCCCAGCGTGCCTCCCACCCCGCCTCCCAGCCCGCCTCCCATGCAGCCCGCCTCCCAGCCTGCCTCCCAGCCTGCCTCCCAGCGTGCCTCCCACCCCGCCTCCCAGCCTGCCTCCCAGCGTGCCTCCCACCCCGCCTCCCATCCTGCCTCGCAGCCTGCCTCCCACCTCGCCTCCCAGCCTGCCTCCCAGCCTGCCTCCCACCCCGCCTCCCAGCCTGCCTCGCAGCCTGCCTCCCACCTCGCCTCCCAGCCTGCCTCCCACCTCGCCTCCCACCCCGCCTCCCAGCCTGCCTCCCAGCGTGCCTCCCACCCCGCCTCCCAGCCTGCCTCCCAGCGTGCCTCCCACCCCGCCTCCCAGCCTGCCTCGCAGCCTGCCTCCCACCTCGCCTCCCAGCCTGCCTCCCAGCCTGCCTCCCACCCCGCCTCCCAGCCTGCCTCGCAGCCTGCCTCCCACCTCGCCTCCCAGCCTGCCTCCCACCTCGCCTCCCACCCCGCCTCTCAGCCTGCCTCCCAGCGTGCCTCCCACCCCGCCTCCCAGCCTGCCTCCCAGCGTGCCTCCCACCCCGCCTCCCAGCCTGCCTCCCAGCGTGCCTCCCACCCCGCCTCCCAGCCTGCCTCGCAGCCTGCCTCCCAACTCGCCTCCCAGCCTGCCTCCCATGCAGCCCGCCTCCCAGCCTGCCTCCCAGCGTGCCTCCCACCACGCCTCCCAGCCCGCCTCCCATGCAGCCCGCCTCCCAGCCTGCCTCCCAGCGTGCCTCCCACCCCGCCTCCCAGCCTGCCTCCCAGCGTGCCTCCCACCCCGCCTCCCAGCCTGCCTCGCAGCCTGCCTCCCACCTCGCCTCCCAGCCCGCCTCCCAGCCTGCCTCCCACCCCGCCTCCCAGCCTGCCTCGCAGCCTGCCTCCCACCTCGCCTCCCAGCCTGCCTCCCACCTCGCCTCCCACCCCGCCTCCCAGCCTGCCTCCCAGCGTGCCTCCCACCCCGCCTCCCAGCCTGCCTCCCAGCGTGCCTCCCACCCCGCCTCCCAGCCTGCCTCGCAGCCTGCCTCCCATCTCGCCTCCCAGCCTGCCTCCCATGCAGCCCGCCTCCCAGCCTGCCTCCCAGCGTGCCTCCCACCCCGCCTCCCAGCCCGCCTCCCATGCAGCCCGCCTCCCAGCCTGCCTCCCAGCGGGCCTCCCACCCCGCCTCCCAGCCTGCCTCCCAGCGTGCCTCCCACCCCGCCTCCCAGCCTGCCTCGCAGCCTGCCTCCCACCTCGCCTCCCAGCCTGCCTCCCATGCAGCCTGCCTCCCAGCCTGCCTCCCAGCGTGCCTCCCACCCCGCCTCCCAGCCCGCCTCCCATGCAGCCCGCCTCCCAGCCTGCCTCCCAGCGTGCCTCCCACCCCGCCTCCCAGCCTGCCTCCCAGCGTGCCTCCCAGCCCGCCTCCCAGCCTGCCTCCCATGCAGCCCGCCTCCCAGCCTGCCTCCCAGCGTGCCTCCCACCCCGCCTCCCAGCCCGCCTCCCATGCAGCCCGCCTCCCAGCCTGCCTCCCAGCGTGCCTCCCACCCCGCCTCCCAGCCTGCCTCCCAGCGTGCCTCCCACCCCGCCTCCCAGCCTGCCTCGCATCCTGCCTCCCACCTCGCCTCCCAGCCTGCCTCCCAGCGTGCCTCCCACCCCGCTTCCCAGCCTGCCTCCCAGCGTGCCTTCCACCCAGCCTCCCAGCCTGCCTCCCAGCGTGCCTCCCACCCTGCCTCCCAGCCTGCCTCGCAGCCTGCCTCCCAGCGTGCCTCCCACCCCGCCTCCCAGCCTGCCTCCCAGCGTGCCTCCCACCCCGCCTCCCAGCCTGCCTCCCATGCAGCCCGCCTCCCAGCCTGCCTCCCATGCAGCCCGCCTCCCAGCCTGCCTCCCAGCGTGCCTCCCACCCCGCCTCCCAGCCCGCCTCCCATGCAGCCCGCCTCCCAGCCTGCCTCCCAGCGTGCCTCCCACCCCGCCTCCCAGCCTGCCTCCCAGCGTGCCTCCCACCCCGCCTCCCAGCCTGCCTCGCAGCCTGCCTCCCACCTCGCCTCCCAGCCTGCCTCCCAGCGTGCCTCCCACCCCGCTTCCCAGCCTGCCTCCCAGCGTGCCTTCCACCCAGCCTCCCAGCCTGCCTCCCAGCGTGCCTCCCACCCTGCCTCCCAGCCTGCCTCGCAGCCTGCCTCCCAGCGTGCCTTTCACCCCGCCTCCCAGCCTGCCTCCCAGCGTGCCTCCCACCCTGCCTCCCAGCCTGCCTCGCAGCCTGCCTCCCACCCCGCCTCCCAGCCTGCCTCGCAGCCTGCCTCCCACCCCGCCTCACAGCCTGCCTCCCAGCCTGCCTCCCACCCCGCCTCCCACCCCGCCTCCCAGCCTGCCTCCCAGCCTGCCTCCCAGCCTGCCCCCAGCCTGCCTCCCAGCCTGCCTCCCAGCCTACCTCCCAGCCTGCCTCTCAGCCTGCCTCCCAGCCTGCCTCCCAGCCTGCCTCCCAGCCTGCCTCCCAGCCTGCCTCCCAGCCTGCTTCCCAGCCTGCCTCCCAGCCTGCCTCCCAGCCTGCCTCCCAGCCTGCCTCCCAGCTTGCCTCCCAGCCTGCCTCCAAGCCTGCCTCCCAGCCTGCCTCCCAGCCTGCCTCCCAGCCTGCCCCCCAGCCTGCCCCCAGCCTGCCTCCCAGCCTGCCTTCCAGCCTGCCTCCCAGCCTGCCTCCCAGCCTGCCTCCCAGCCTGCCTCCCAGCCTGCCTCCCAGCCTGCCTCCCAGCCTGCCTCCCAGCCTGCCTCCCAGCCTGCCTCCCAGCCTGCCTCCCAGCCTGCCTCCCAGCCTGCCTCCCAGCCTGCCTCCCAGCCTGCCCCCCTGCCTGCCCCCCAGCCTGCCTCCCAGCCTGCCTCCCAGCCTGCCTCCCAGCCTGCCTCCCAGCCTGCCTCCCAGCCTGCCTCCCAGCCTGCCTCCCAGCCTGCCTCCCAGCCTGCCTCCCAGCCTGCCTCCCAGCCTGCCTCCCAGCCTGCCTCCCAGCCTGCCTCCCAGCCTGCCTCCCAGCCTGCCTCCCAGCCTGCCCCCAGCCTGCCTCCCAGCCTGCCTCCCAGCCTGCTTCCCAGCCTGCCTCCCAGGCTGCCTCCCAGCCCAATTCCAAGCCCGTCTCCCAGCCTGCCTCCCAGCCTGCCTCACAGCCCACTTCCAAGCCCGCCTCCCAGCCCGCCTCACCGCGCCTGATCACACTCTCCCATCAGCACCAAATTAAATTTGCATCCAAGCAATCGCACGAACCTCTCACTCTGCTGTGCGGTGGGGCCCGCAGTGGGGGTGCTGTGTGATGAGACGGTGCTGTGTGCTGTGGTGGACGGTGCTGTGTGCTGTGGTGCTGTGATGAGATGGTGCTGTGTGCTGTGGTGAGACGGTGCTGTGTGCTGTGGTGAGACGGTGCTGTGTGCTGTGGTGGACGGTGCTGTGTGCTGTGATGAGACGGTGCTGTGTGCTGTGGTGGACGGTGCTGTGTGCTGTGGTGCTGTGGTGAGACGGTGCTGTGTGCTGTGGTGAGACGGTGCTGTGTGCTGTGGTGAGACGGTGCTGTGTGCTGTGGTGAGACGGTGCTGTGTGCTGTGGTGAGACGGTGCTGTGTGCTGTGATGAGACGGTGCTGTGTGCTGTGGTGGACAGTACTGTGTGCTGTGGTGAGACAGTGCTGTGTGCTGTGGTGGACGGTGCTGTGTGCTATGGTGAGACGGTGCTGTGTGCTGTGGTGAGACGGTGCTGTGTGCTGTTGTGAGACGGTGCTGTGTGCTGTGTGCTGTGGTGAGACGGTGCTGTGTGTTGTGGTGGACGGTGCTGTGTGTTGTGGTGCTGTGATGAGACGGTGCTGTGTGCTGTGGTGGACGGTGCTGTGTGCTGTGGTGCTGTGATGAGACGGTGCTGTGTGCTGTGGTGAGACGGTGCTGTGTGCTGTGGTGAGACGGTGCTGTGTGCTGTGGTGGACGGTGCTGTGTGCTGTGTTGAGACGGTGCTGTGTGCTGTGGTGAGACGGTGCTGTGTGCTGTGGTGGACGGTGCTGTGTGCTGTGGTGAGACGGTGCTCTGTGCTGTGGTGGACGGTGCTGTGTGCTGTGGTGAGACGGTGCTGTGTGCTGTGGTGGACGGTGCTGTGTGCTGTGGTGAGACGGTGCTCTGTGCTGTGGTGGACGGTGCTGTGTGCTGAGGTGAGACGGTGCTGTGTGCTGTGGTGAGACGGTGTTGTGTGCTGTGGTGGGACAGTGCTGTGGCAGCGTGCTGGCCTTGCTGTCCCTCGTAGGAAATAGTGACGCTCAGGCTGATGTTGACGTAGAAAAAACAGACTTGTAAGATGCTATCATCACTTAACATGACTTTGAAATAACACTAGGCAGTTGATAAGAACGCTCTAAATGATGCTATGCAAGATGCTGTGACCACTTTGTGTTGTTTTTATCACTTTGTTTTATTACCACTTTGTGTTGTTTGTTGTTTTTCTCACCATGCTGTTAGTAGTGATGTTGGAAGCGCAGATCTGTAAGATGTTGTATAAGATGCATAATTATGGAATCTCATTGGAGTACCTGTAAATTTTGATGAGCGACTGATTAGGTTGAACGAATATAGTAAATTGGTTTTTAGAACATCGTGCGTTGATTTGATGGTGACTAGCTTCACGACTGCTATGAAAGGCGTAGTTTGAGAGTGACTTCCTGAGAAAATTCGTTGTTTTTGCTAATGAAACATACATAGAACTAAATTGTTCATTTCGTTTTTAGCTTATATCATCGCAACACTTTTTTTCGTGTGAATAAATGAGTTGTACCACACAACCACATTCATTCTAATAATTAGGTTCCATGCATGCATGAGGGACTCAGAGCATGCATACACCACATTGTCAGTCCCGATCCAAAATACAGGCGAATAAAGTAACTACAGACGAATAAAGTAACTACAGGCGAATAAAGTAGCTACAGGCGAATAAAGTAACTACAGGCGAATAAAGTAACTACAGACGAATAAAGTAACTACAGGCGAATAAAGTAACTACAGGCGAATAAAGTAACTACAGGCGAATAAAGTAACTACAGGCGAATAAAGTAACTACAGACGAATAAAGTAACTACAGGCGAATAAAGTAGCTACAGGCGAATAAAGTAACTACAGGCGAATAAAGTAACTACAGACGAATAAAGTAACTACAGGCGAATAAAGTAACTACAGGCGAATAAAGTAACTACAGGCGAATAAAGTAACTACAGACGAATAAAGTAACTACAGACGAATAAAGTAACTACAGGCGAATAAAGTAGCTACAGGCGAATAAAGTAACTACAGGCGACTACAGGCGAATAAAGTAGCTACAGGCGAATAAAGTAACTACAGGCGAATAAAGTAACTACAGGCGAATAAAGTAGCTACAGGCGAATAAAGTAACTACAGGCGAATAAAGTAACTACAGACGAATAAAGTAACTACAGGCGAATAAAGTAACTACAGGCGAATAAAGTAGCTACAGGCGAATAAAGTAACTACAGGCGAATAAAGTAACTACAGACGAATAAAGTAACTACAGGAGAATAAAGTAGCTACAGACGAATAAAGTAGCTACAGGCGAATAAAGTAGCTACAGGCGAATAAAGTAACTACAGGCGAATAAAGGAGCTACAGGCGAATAAAGTAACTACAGGCGAATAAAGAAGCTACAGACGAATAAAGTAGCTACAGGCGAATAAAGGAGCTACAGGCGAATAAAGTAACTACAGGCGAATAAAGAAGCTACAGACGAATAAAGTAGCTACAGGCGAATAAAGTAGCTACAGGCGAATAAAGTAACTACAGGCGAATAAAGTAACTACAGGCGAATAAAGTAACTACAGGCGAATAAAGTTGCTACAGGCGAATAAAGTAACTACAGACGAATAAAGTAACTACAGGCGAATAAAGTAGCTACAGACGAATAAAGTAGCTACAGGCGAATAAAGTAGCTACAGGCGAATAAAGTAACTACAGGCGAATAAAGGAGCTACAGGCGAATAAAGTAACTACAGGCGAATAAAGAAGCTACAGACGAATAAAGTAGCTACAGGCGAATAAAGGAGCTACAGGCGAATAAAGTAACTACAGGCGAATAAAGAAGCTACAGACGAATAAAGTAGCCACAGGCGAATAAAGTAGCTACAGGCGAATAAAGTAACTACAGGCGAATAAAGTAGCTACAGACGAATAAAGTAACTACAGGCGAATAAAGTAGCTACAGACGAATAAAGTAGCTACAGACGAATAAAGTAACTACAGGCGAATAAAGTAACTACAGGCGAATAAAGTAGCTACAGACGAATAAAGTAACTACAGGCGAATAAAGTAACTACAGGCGAATAAAGTAGCTACAGACGAATAAAGTAGCTACAGACGAATAAAGTAGCTACAGACGAATAAAGTAACTACAGGCGAATAAAGTAGCTACAGACGAATAAAGTAACTACAGGCGAATAAAGTAACTACAGGCGAATAAATTAACTATGAAAACAATGCACTTGTTTTTAAAGAACGTTATATCCACCGTACATATTTCACAATGGAGAGCAGAAAAATTCTTGTGATGGTGGAAAGACTTTAATTCGGAATATCAATAAATGTACACCTACGCACATATTTATTAATCTAATTGGATCCTCTGACAGGGTTAATAACATAATACCTAAATAAAAAATAACTACCTTTTCATAAACATCAACTCAAAATGGTCCTAAAAGCAACTGACCATAAATAGAGGAATTATTTTCATCTGATGCTGACCCCGGCTTCAACACCACAACCTATCGAACATACGAGTAGTAGCTCCAGGTGTTGTACGTCTAAAGACTCTGCACTGTGTAAATTGTTGTAATAAATGCATGAAGTATGCGTTTAGAAACGCAAATTTTATCCTAAATAGTAGCAAGACCTTTTTAAAATGAACATATAACGATAAGTTTTTCCATATTTAATGTTAAGTTAACATTGAACTTTTAAACTTCAACCATTGTAATATTCTCATTATGATTTGTCAAACTGAAATTCATGTAAACACAGTTAAAAATAATTGATATTTACTTCAATATATTACAAAATTTTATGAATTGTTTGAAGCCATAAATTAATGTCCCTTCACTGGAATCACAAGTGGGGAATCCCCGAGATACATGTGAACATAGGAAAAAAATATTCACCGTACATCATTTCTAATTACTCAATGTTCTAGCGATAACCTGAAGAAGTGCACAACATCTTCTCCCACCCCAATGAAAGTATTAAATGCTGAAGAAAATAAATGAAGGTACTGATGTATCCAACGACAATCAAAACAAGAGGAAGTAAAAATGCGACCAAAAGACGCTACGCATGATTGAGGCTGCAAGCTTGAAGACTGGCAGAGCTGCTACTGCAGAGAGTGCACCAATTACCGCGGTATATGGACTGATCAGATGTGGGGGATGATCTGAAATGTGAGAGCGAGGAGGGGTGCAGGAAATACAGAAATAACTAAATAACACGAGAAGAAGAAATCAAGTTCATTGAGCACGGCGAGTTAACTTTCAATGCAGTTTCAGTGACCTGCGTCATAACTTATTTTGTGATATTTTTTGTTCAAATTGTCTCCTCCTCAGGCAGTTTGCAGTTTTAAATACCTCCAATTAAATTTTCAAATTGTAAGTATTTTAAACTTATTCTGTTTCTAATGTTAGCAATAAAGGTTTTCCGTGCTGTCCTTATCAAGGTCAACAGTAAAAAAATGCTTTTTATTCTACCCAATTTTTACGACTTCGACTTTTACGTTGTTTTACTGAAAAAATTGAATTCGCAGTTTTTTCAACAGCACAGACCAATTTTCGAAGAGCGTTATTCCTTCAGTCGTTTGTCAATATAATTGCGAGATGGTGCTTCGAAAGTATGTATAGGCTCTACCACAAGAGCGCTGCGTGTTCTCGTTAAGGAGCAAGTCGGTAGGAGCTTCAGCACTGATCTTCATCTCGCAAGTCTCTTTCTATCGACTACGACGAAAAATTCAATCTTTCTGTAAAACTGGATGATTTTATCATAGAAGTCTCTGTTTCAGATCCTGAAAATCTTCGCATCATGGTGTCACTTTTTTTTCTAAGGAGCAAGCCTCACGTAAACGACTCTTAGTGCTTGTACGCAGTTTTAACCCTTCCTGTGCACAAATTAAATTTGCGTTGAATTAATCCCTTGTCTTGTTCGAAGTTCTTACTGATGAGGATTCTTTGAGTCAAAACATTCAATTTTAACGCTTCGTTTGTGGTTAAAATACTATGTTCACGTTCTCAGCTTCATTATTGAACTAAAGATAAACCACATATTTCTCGAATAGGTCAGAAATGCATTGTTTAGGAAACGGACTGTACTTAATAAAGGCTTCTTCATCATTGTAATGTCATTTTACGCTGCATTGTATCTAAAAAATTGTTAACTATCCTGACATAAGAGAACATTGTTTCGGTCAATCCTAAATGGTTTTCTAGTCATTAAAGCGGTTTATATCGAATCCTGTCTCGAACACTTGCATTATGAAAGTTTTATGCGGAAATGCGCAGGAATTACTTGAATAACTTTCTTAATACAGGAAGCCGCTAAAAAAGCAGAATTCACAAAGTACAAACACGAACAGCTTTGCTCCTAACTATCTACCACATGAAACGAATAAAAAAGCATTTTATCGTCCGATATTGCAATGATTTACTCGATCCATTACCGCAAGCCACCTGCGGCTTTCGCACGAATTTTTGCACCGTGGTCCATCGGAGACTTTGCTTCGTCGGGAGGTGCCAGCTCTTCAATACAAATTTGCATGTTACGAGCACGGTATCCAAAAACCATCACAGCAGCTGAGCGACTTCATAAGCGGCTTGCGACAACCTCAGCTAAAATGTCCCGGCAAAATAATGCGACTTTCTTCGAGGACTTGCGACTTTCCCTTGATTGAACAAGACCTCCGCCGAGGGTCGCTTGCTGCAGCGAGGGAAATGGCAGCAAATCAGCCGTGCTCACACAGGGGTGCTGACGGCGATGCTCGAACTTTCTAAAATTACTTGCTAGCTCAATTGAAGGTTTCTAGACAGCTTTATCTAGTGAAGTGAATTGTGGTTTATTGAAACTTGTGGTCTGCAAAATGATACGAGGCAAAAGTAATAATTTGAGGTAGCATTGTGAAAAAAACTGGTAATTTTAGGTAGTATTGTAAAAAGAACTGATAATTTGAGGTAGTAGTGTGAATTTAATAGGCACCAAATATTTTTAGCTATCCCAAAACCCTTGTAAAACATTTCAAAGAACACCTGGTTAGCCTTAGCAAATAACAATGTTAGGCAGATTGAATGGTTCAACAGATTCACTTGAAACACTAAGTTACAGAGATTATGATAAATGGAAAACAAAAAATAATGCCGTCAGAAATTTCAGACAAACTAAGGCTCTCGTGCGCTGATTTTTGCAAACACGTAATTTTTGACACTGCTACGTAAAGCCATTACATAATTTTGACTGGTTTAAATTTAAAACTAATAGACAAAATTAAAAGAAAATAAACATATTGAAACATACCCCCACGCTATTCAGCGAAACTAGTTATATCGTTCAACTGGTAAGCAGCGTTCATCGTACGGTCGCTGTCACATCAGAACCGAATGTCCTATTCGCGGGAATAATCGTATTATATTATCTATCTAGCGCTAAGAAACGGCCAAATTTTGGTTTCGGTGTTTGTTTCGTAGTAGTTTCGCCTTCATTTTATAAGAAAAAACTGAATTATCGCTTGTTTCAACAACAATAGTACATTTTCGAACAGCGTTGAGTCCGTTATCAATATAGTAGGGATTCATGAGCGTCTGAATGTATAGACTCTACCACAATAGCCCCACTTGTTTTAGTTGCGGAGCGAGACAGTTAGAGCTTCCGCACTGATCTTCAGTTCGGTTGACGTGTACTCGTTCATTCGAATTCAGAACAGATTTTTCTTCATCCCACGCATTAAAACGGCAAAAGACGCAAAACTCGTGTTTTTGAAGCTGGCATTTACATGTGAATGTTATTTTGTCATTGGTGATGTTGGAAATTAGCTTAGTCAGTTTTGTTTTTGAAGTAAATTTGGGAAGTGAATTCACTCTGGGATTAAACGTTTTGAAGAAATTGTGTTCAAAATACTACGCAACGATTTGTGTAATGTAAGAAGTACATGATTATGATGATGTGAAGGTTTTAATTACAGGATGACTTTGAGTTGAGTCGTATCTTTGCTTATAAGGGATAATGATACCTGAATAAATTATGATAACTACAAATTTTAACTTTTTAAGAACAGTCAAATTAAACAAACATTTTTCCAGCCAAATTTCATTTGTGCCTTAAAATATGCTATTTCTGCGTGGAAATGTGTTCAGGTGTTCTCCCTCAATTTAGAGGTACAACAGTCCTAAGTTATCAGACTAAACCGGGCCCGTACTCCAGTCAACTATCAGTGTGGGTAATATTCTGACATCTCCTGTAACAATTGAGAACTACAGAGAATGACTTCGGACTATGAAACCTCGAAGTAAAATTTCAATTTTTTTCCAGTTTTACAGAAACAATTCATTATTTCACTTTGATTAAGTGAACCAAATGGCTACGAATTGCAACAAAATCGGAAAGTGTGCGACGGCTGTCTTCATAATCTGTCAAGACACTCTATGAATTTAGTAATGTGTATTTAATTTAGTAATTTAGTTTAGTAACACTACGAATTGGTCTTCAAGTAATGACGGCTTTGAAAACCGTAATTTAAAGAAATCGGGTTCTTCAACACAAGAAACCGAGGTCCATCTAAACGCCAGTGATTCGGCGCCAGTGATGCTTATATTTGTACGCGTCCAACGCGACCAGTCAATGGCTTCCTAATAGCAGACCTTGTGAGTTTTTTACCTTGTAACAAGTTAACGATATTTTCAAAGAGATTCAAGAAAAGATTTGATATCATCCTGTTTACGGGAAAATTGTTTTGGTTTTTAATTTTTGCAATGGTTGAGCACTTTGTGAAATGCGAACGCTGACTTTTATATCAAGCTTTTCAGGGTACAGTTAATGAGCGACCTTCATTTTACCTCATGAGCTTCGAGGGGGACTTTCTAAAGCTTGATGGCTTTCTTAAATTGGATTTTTTTTTTAATTTCTTACGGTATGCAACAAAATGTGGGAGTTCAAACCAGCGCGGGTAAACAATTTCATGGGGTGCAAACACGTCATTGACTAAAAAAGGCTGCATTGGTAAAGCTCGAAATGTATTACTGGCGTATATGGACAGTATGCGAACACATGAGAAGTCGTTTTGGCAAGTCTTGTTAAATATTGACGAACGCGTGTCTGTGTTTCTGCATCATTGTACCACCATAGTGTAGCTGGCGCATGTTCACCCAGCACCGTCTGTAAGCACTTTAAGGAACTAAGAGTAAATTCGTAACTCACGATGTTTATTCTATCATTACCACCCCCTGAGGAGTAAAACCTATCAAGTTACGGGATTTATGTATGGCACACTTTTATGTAGAACGTGGCCGCACAAAGTAGAAAGTGATGCAAAAGTTTTAAAATAGATGTCATTTAATCATTAAACTTACAGCGAAAGAAAATGTAATGGCAGAGTAATTTTGCCATAAGGTTCCTAGAAATCTAAAAACAAAATTATCGCAGCACAGGGGCCTATGTACAGTTTTCAAAATCGGTTATGCTTTCTGGTCTACTTCGCCCGATGTACTCGGCCCTAAAATTTTATTTTCATGGACTTTCCTGTCTACTGAGAAAACACTCTTCTACGTACACGTTCGGGGTGTTAACCAGCGCAAAATATAAGCACATGATCTCTTAAATAGGCTTGGGTTCCAATAAGGGAAGCAGGCAAGTTCATTCCCTTATTGTAAAAAACTAGCGTTGGGTTTCCTCTCTTTCCTGATCACAGAAAAAAACGTACCTAAAGACTTAATGAAAACATGCATGCGAGAATTTATGGAGCCTATCGTAAGCAATTGATTTAGTATCTTTAGAGTATTGTTATGTGATTTTATGGTAAGATTCAGTGATTGAAGTAATTTTGAAAAACCATTGTGTTGAATAAAAAATTTTGGAAACATACTGTTTTTCTTTCTTTCTTCGAACTATTGAGTGATTTAAGATTGAATGGGTGATAACTCATAAATACATATTTTTACAGATCCTATATTTTTTGACTAAAGAGAAATTTTCCTCACAACGTGATACAATGGCCACAACATTTTCCTTCCTCGTCTCCCCATAGAAGTACCCAAAATACAGGGATGAATGATTAGCTTTGTTGCTGGCGTGAAAATGATACTTGAATTTGGGCTTTTCAAACAAAATTTAACCGAAAAGAACATTCAGAATAACGCAGCCCATCTAGGTTGCTAGATATAAAGATCCTTTAGGGTCAATTTTTATTCGATAAAAGATTAAATTTGAGGATTTCCGGCAGGAAAAAAACAATATCGCAACCGTGTCCCAGACTGTGTTGATGGAGCACCGGCGCTAAATTGTCCGCGGCAAACTCGGTCGCGGGACCCTCATGTGCACGGAATTGAGGACCTTTTTATTAGCACCAGACATTGATTTCTCGGGGGAGGATGGCGCTTCTCAACAGACTTTCCGCTCTTTATGGCTGAACTTTTAACGAGGGCTTTAAGGGGTAGATTTGTGTGGTTGATTTGCATGGCTGGCACTGCTAGGTTGAAGGCTGTCAAATCGTCTCATCTGTTACGAGCATAAGGAGCGGCATGCTGCGCATTTGGCAGAGCTGCTTTTAGTTAACCAAAAAAGAGATAATTTGAAGATTTCGGTCAAGTGAACCTGAGCCCGAGCGACTGCCTGCAGTTTTACGGATGCCGTGATTACTTGGGTAGTTGAAATAGTTAGAGTGAAACTGCTCATTTTGAGTCAAACCTTTTTGGATCCTTTTGAGCGCGTCCAGAAACAACAAAAAGTTACAGTTACAGTTTAATTAAGAGGGCGATAAAAACGAAGCTGGGCGACGAGTTTTTGCGATTACGTTTGGGTGTTGGGCTCGGGGACTAAATTACTAACTGACCAATAATTGACGTGATATTTTTAGCTTATATTGTGATAACACTTCTGTCAACCGTCTACAATCAGTATCACTGGTTTGAAATCTTCACATGACAGTTTATATAAAAGTCTCTTCTGGAAACAAACCTCTTGCGTTAGATTCTCTGTTTTTTCACGCAACTGCACCGCATTCGACATCGTAGTTGCACGAGCGGAGGTCACGAAGAAGCTTAAAATCAAGCATGAGCTTGATACCAAATATCGTCGGATCTTTTCTAGACAAGCCCCGCCACTAATGCAGCACTTAAGTTCACACACTTGTAACTTTCGAAATAATGCACCTATCAACGTAAAATTACTCTCAAACAAAAGATTAAAACATTCTTTCGTTTGAGAGTAATTTAAAGTCAATAGGTGCATTATTTCCGAAGTAACAAGTGGGTGAACTTATGTGTTGCATTAGTGGCGGGGCTTATCTGGAAAAGATCTAAATCGTCGTGGGGAGAGTTGTTGTGTTTAACACAACCACCGAATTACGAACAATGGCAACGCTACGAGGGAGGACTACATATAGCCTATGTAGTTGTGTTCAATGCCTTGAAACGAACCAAAAATCGCCATCTCGTGGAAGACGTATCCTCATCACAACTCCTAAGTATTTGTAGTAACTCCTAAGTAAGTTCAACAAAAAGTTAAGGGCCAAAACCAAGTCCATATTCTTAAAATTGTATGCCTAAGCATTTGTACAATCCACTATGAATGACCCTCCGTATAATCCTCTACCATGACTCTATAACACGATGAATGCCTTAAGAACGTTAGTCAGCACGAGCTGAATGCCTACCCTCTACTCCACACCTGCATCACCTCCACCCTACCACGGCACTACCACGTCAAAGGTTACTACTTCCCTTCGAAAAATATATTTCTACGTCTGTGATTTTAACCACGTAGAATACATTTCATTTTATAGAGAATAACTGTAGAATTTAGTTTCTCAATCATTAATTGGGATTGTAGGGGCTGGAGGAGGGTCTATACATTAATTAACACTCAATAACTGCCGTAACGCGTTTGTTCTGAAAGGTTTATCGAGGCTTGACTTGAACAGTTGCATGGGTTCAAGCATAGCAGTGCGCGAGAGACTGGCTTGATAATAAAATTGATACATGAGATGTATAACTCAATTGATTTTAAAAACTTCTCAATGTAAGGTCCTTAATTGATAGACAAACCATACGAGGCGTACTATAGCCGTGTCGGGGCTATTATGTTACTGAGAGAAACAATCATAGTATCATCTTTTGGAAATTTTATAAACAAATTAATTGCTGAGAACTTATAAATTATATAAATAAATACTAGAGAATCCTTGTTAATTCCTTTGTTATAAATTGCAACGAAAGAAGAAAAACAAAAACGCTTTACCGAAAGAGACAGAGACACCGTCGTAAATAATTACAAAGTAGTGAGAAAAAATTTAGTTAAAAATAATTTATAAAAGTTTCGCGCAACACGCACGTCTAGAAACACGTAAACAAACATACATGCAAAATGAAATTATAGCTTTGTCATTGTACGGACAGAAAGATAATTTATTCACGAACCATAAGCTCAAACTGCGCTTTATTTCATTTGTCTACGTTTTTACATTTTCCTTTTTGTCTATTCACAGAAACGCCCACTGGGGTAGCGATGAATCTATTTTTGAAACAGTTAGCGAGTGCAATGAATTTATTCACACACATTTGTATTCTTCTTTGTCATGCTTCATGTAACATCCTGTATCGCATCCGATAAATGCAACGCTACGAGGGAGGCGTGCGTCTGGCCAACGACATTTCCATACCATGCCTCGGAAGGAACCAAAAGTCGTCAGCTCGTGAGAGATGTATTACTGTGGATAAATCCTGCATTTGTGCAATTCTACGATCCTTCGCACAATCTACTACGAATGTACGAACATAAACAATGGTTTGAAACAATGGTTTGAAATTCAAACAGCTGACGCTGTTTGAATGCCTCGTCTGACCCTCCGCCCTACGCCCCCGTCTCGCCAATGGAGCTCCACGTCAAGGGGGTTACCGCTCCTCTTTTCCACTTCGAGGAATATAGTTCTACGTCTTCATAATTTAACCTCTAAGGATCTCATTCATTTTATATAGATAAAATGCTTTATTAAAATTCTCAATGTCTAATCAGGATCATGGACTTCATGCCAATTAACTAACAAATATTGATGTAACACGTTTGTTCATAACGATGCACCGAAGTGAATCATTCAAGCACATTGTTTATTAAATGAATTATATAACTATATCAATATATTTTTCTAATTAAGGGCTGGTGGCTGTAGATACCAAACATCCTATTGAAATGATTAAAAAAAGCAATTTCAGTAATAAACATATTATCTCCAAAATGCGATACGACGCAACATTGGGATGAATAATCACCTAATTAGGACCTGTACACCCGGTGCCGTAGTGGTGGAATTATCTCCAAAATAAGATACGACGCAGCATTGAGATGAATAATCACCTAATTAGGACCTTTGCACCCGGTGCCGTAGTGGTGGAATATTACAACCTCCCAAAAAAACATAATACCTGTTATTTCAAAATGGCTATGACAGTGAAAGTTAGAGTCATGTGACTCATCTTGTCTGATCAAGTTTTCTTAAGTTTTCTAATCTTTTCTGATGAGTCATGAGAGATCAGAAAACTTATCTCAGTGCTCTCTTAAGCTTTAATTCCCCGAGAAGTTAGGAAAAGTGAGAGCCAGGAATCAAAAAGAAAAAACGAAATTCGGAATCGATACTGACGATCGATACTGCAAATACACGAGTAATTGATTGCCTCGGAAATACGGCTTTATTGATGTTCTCGACAGCTCACCAAAAATAATCATTTGATCACGATGACCGTTTCGAAACATCCAATCACATTCACTAAATGAATTAAGCTATTATATCAGTATAGTTTGTTTCATTGTAGAATGTTGGCAATGGACACTATACATCTTATTGGAATTATTCATAAAAAAACGTAATTCGAATCGTTTAAAATATGAACTCTAACATATGATACCTCAGCCATAGGATGGAAAACCGCGTAAATCAGACAATAACAATCAGCCACCGTTATTTTCTGCTTGAGTTAAAGTTTATCTTTCCCTTATATCGATAGATCAATACTGCATACTGAGCGAAAGGAGTGGAATACCGGAAAATTATCCAATGTGAAATGTCAAATATTTATACCAGCTGAACAACAAAATGTCGATTGCAGAGCAAAACAGTCGTTATAATGGACCGATTACCATTAATCTCTGCTGCAGCGTTTTTTTGAAGCGTTATAAAGAAGAAGCGTTTTTGTTCTACATTGTCTGTGGACAACTCTGGCGAGCCATCGGTAACATATTCTTTAATCCCATGTTCCATATCCTGCCTTTTGATTTAGAAGTTAGGGCTGTATGTTTAGTGCCTACTGTTGGTGGGTAAACAGTGGCTTTTCCACGTTTTTTCTCGATTTCGTAGGGTATTCTTGATGAGTTAAGAAAACTTGGGGGGGCTTGCACCTTGGTAAATTTTAGGAAGGTTTAAAGATATGGAGGAGAGAAATGAAGATCAAGGGAAAAGGAAGAGAAGCCACTCCATTATCTCTCTGCCTTGACCTTCCATCACTTCCCTCCATTGCTCCTCCATCACTTCCTTCTCCTGCCCATCCGTCACTTTCCCCATCCTTCCATCACTTCCCTCCCTCATCCTTCTGTCACTTCTCCCTTCCGTTTACCTGTCCATCACTTCTCCCTATCCTCCAATCACTTCCCCCATCCTTCCATCACTTCCCTCATCTTCCCATCACTCACCCCAACATTCCATCACTCCTCCCATCCTTCCATCACTCCTCCCATCCTTCCATCACTCTCCCCATCTTTCCATCACTCCCCCCACATCCTTCAATCTCTTCCCCCATCCTTCCATCACTCCCCCCATCCTTCCATCACTCCCCCCATCCTTCCATCACTCTCCCCATTTTTCCATCACCCCCCCCCCCCTCTTTCCATCACTTCCCCCGCCCTTCCATCACTCCCCCCAACCTTCCATCACTCCTCCCATCCTTCCATCACTTCCCCCATCCTTCCATCATTCCCCCCATTCTTCCATCACTTCCCCCGTCCTTCCATAACTCCCCCCATCCTTCCATCACTCCCCCCATCCTTCCATCACTTCCCCCGTCCTTCCATCACTCCCCTCAACCTTCCATCACTCCTCTCATCCTTCCATCACTCTCCCCATCTTTCCATCACTCCCCCCCATCCTTCCATCACTTCCCCCGTCCTTCCATCACTCCCCCATCCTTCCATCACTCCCCCTATCCTTCCATCACTTCCCCCCCATCCGTCTATCACTCCCCCATCCTTCCCTCACTTCCCCCGTCGTCCTCCACACGCCCGTCCGCCTCCACCTCCCCGGTCCGAGGCTCTGTCTTGGCTCCCTAATTAAGCCTCTAATTATTCGCCCGTCGCACTTAAGCCGGAAAATGCGGGCAATAAAACAAACTGTGCCGGGCCTATTTTCAGACCGCAATATTTATGGCCTTTAAAATGAGCTCTCGGCCGTACGTTTGGCAACTCCAGTCGTGTTCAAAAGGCCGAACTCTTGACGGCCGTATTGAAAGGATCAGACGCACCGTAGCTGTGATGGAGAGGATGGTTATTGAAGGCGTCATCTACGCTGTGGCAGGAGCGTACAGGACAACTTTTGTTGGAAGGATCACTTAAGGAGCCGCTTTGTTAAGAGAATGGTGAATGGAAGCGTTGTAGCGGTAGAAAAAGAGGATAACTTTTACTGGATGGATTAATTAAGGAATACCTTTAATAAGAGGATAGCTGTTGTTGAAAGGATCAATTAAGGAGCACCTTTATTAAAAGGATGGCTGTTGTTGAAAGAATCGGTTAAGTAGCACTTTAATTTAGAGGATAGCAGTAATTGAAAGGTCAATTAAGTAGCACCTCAATTAAAAAGATAGATATTTTTGAAAGGATGAAACTCACAATAGACGGAATTGAAAGAAGTATACGCTGCTGAAAGGATATGAATGTAGACTTAATTCATTTAGCTGTAATAAAATAGTAACTAACATAGACAGATCGCAAGGCAGTTGTAACTAACAGAATTTGACGATAATACAAGTGTAGTTAGTAAGATTTGACTTTTAAACGCTTATACTACCCAAGAAAAGAAAGCTTATACTACCACTGGGCAATTCTACTTCACAGTAGAGGTTTAAAGCTTCAGAAAAATACAACTTGCTTTAAATTCAATATGCGGCCAGATGTACTCGTAAGCATAAGGCATTCGGAGCTATTTATGAAGCTTTTTTCTCTCTCAAAACCTAGTATGTATGTACTTGATTGCACTCAAAGCTGCCTGGTGTGAATTTAAGCAATTGAAGCAATTTATTTCCACAAGAAATACATCCGTAGAATCATTACTTGGACGAGAGCTATATATGTGAAATACATAATAAAATTTTAAATTTACGGCATATATACGAGTTCATGGCGTGTCCAATTCTTAGTTTTTGTTCGTTCCATGAGCTCTAATAGCAATGGAATTATTTGTGTAAGACCCTGGCTACACTTGGGTTCGTATTCTGTTTTGTTCGTGGCCAGCAACGGGCCGTAATAATGTCATTCTTAGGAAATGTTTCACCATGCTTTACACCGACAACTTCATCCATTTTGTAATTTAGCGCTTCAGAAAAACCAGATTGGTCATATATTTTGCTAGTAATTCCATCGAAGTGATTGTGTTTGTTTTATACATTTATTTTAGTTTTAATCTAATGCAGGGTGTCCCTTAAAAACTGCACTCATTCTCTGACAGGTAATTACTCACGCAATCTTCGTTCCTATTCCTCATTTGCAACCGTGTTTTCTTTTGTGATCTTTAATTTTCTTAAATTTTACGTGTTTTCGTTTAATTTGGCTTATTAGATTAGCATCAATGTCACTGAACACCAACATCAAAGCAGAATACTCGAGTACTGGGCAGTCAAAGAGTGAGTACATTTTTTGGGGGAGGCACCTTGTACTTATGAGCATTTCTGAGAAGAACAGAGTTGCTTCGGAGTTGTTATTTTACTACGTAAACGGAGTAAAATAAGAACGGAGTTGTTCCAATACATCGAGATATTTTACAGTTATAAAATGTGTGAAGAAATTGAAGTTTAGGAACTATACTATTGTTTCTTCATGCAATAATTGATCGCAAAATAGCTGAAGCAGTTTGAGACGCAGTTTATTTTGTTTAGTGTTAACATTGATATGCTACTGCTGGTTTCATAAATGTACTGCTAACTCATGGCTTCAGGCATTACATTGGGTAACTGCTAAAAAGTTATTTGCGTCGTTTGACAGAGAAACAAAGTTTATTTCTTCGCCAGAAATTCTAATCAATCAGGCTAAAAAAAAATTGGCGCAACTACTCGTTGTTTTATTTAACGAGTAACTTCTTTCAAAAATTTGTCACTTGTTCGGAAGCAACAAATTTCGAGTACAAAACTGTACCGTAGAAAGATGTCCGTGTTAGTGATAAGTTTAAAGCAATTACCATGCACAACGACACCATTTGGCAGAAATATAGTCTGCTATGTACCAAAGTACTCGAGTAATAGATATTACAGCACTTAATTACGCTAGGCAGTTTAAAGGTCACACTGCGCAGGGTGTTAAGCTCAAGTGTTCCCAAAACTGCCCCATCAAGCACCGATCGCAGTGTTTGCTCTCTACAATGGCGCCTTGCATTACGGCAAGCATTAAAAGTCACCTGAATATTCATGCCTGGCGCGCAGAAGCGGTGCTGTCTGGATAAAGAACTGAATAAACATGACCATGGCAGCGCAGCACTTCTGTTTTGGGTCTGCGCTCTAGGCGCTTCCGTCGGCCGTCTCAGCTTCGTGGCGTGTGTGTTACACTTCTGTGCCTGTTATTAGGTGTTTATCTGTGTAGACACTTTGTGTCTGTTATTAGGTGTTCATCTGTGTAGACACTTTGTGTCTGTTAAGTGTTTGTCTGTGTAGGCACTTCCGTGTCAGTTATAAGGTGTTCATCAGTTTGAAAATGCAGGTATAACAATTCCGTGGCTCTTTCCAAGTGCTCTTCTGCTTCAAAAATTGTTCGTGTCTGTTCTTGGATGATCTTGTGTGTGAAAGTCTACGTGTAGCCCGTCTGTTTCAATTGTTTATGCGACGCTATGCTAGGAACGCTTGAGGAACGCTTCTGTTCCCGTTATGACGGCGTGTGTGTAGCACATTCGGGTCTATTTTTTAGATGTTTCTCTTGTGCTGCAAGTGCAAGTGCAAGTGGATGCCTTTTTTGCCCTGGACATCTTTTATCCTCAGAAGTATCAATTTTTTATGTGAAATTGTGCTCGGAATCGTAATTGCAGTACTTCTGTTCTATGTAGTTTTTCAGATGCTGCTTGGTAGCGTTAGTGCAGGTGTTCATGACAGTTTCCAGGTGTTCATGAGAGTGCAGCACTTTCGAGTTTTTTAATGTTTTTCTTATGCAGCAAGCGCAAGTTAGATGCCCAGGCCATATTTGGAGTGTCCTGCCCGTTGTGCACTTAGAGAAGAAAGCACTGCTGGGCGTGGGAATGCCTGGCACAACAGCTACCTTACGTTTGTCACTTTCAAGGCACGCACAAAATGAACTCGGGCGAATGGAAACTTCGTTGCAGAAGCAGAAAGAAGTTTCTTGAAGTTCCGAGCTCGCCTGGGGAGACGAAAATAACCTGGTTTGTTAGTTCTCTTAATGTTGCAAGATAAAAAATTTCGTACGTGTGTATCTTAACTAAACAGTGAGGGAAATTTTACCAAATGCTAAATTTTTAAGCCTATCACTCACCTTTCGATTGAAAGTTATAAATAAGTAGGTATCTCCCACCTTTAGATTAATCATAAAACACACGAAAGTATAAAATATGAAATAAATTTAGATTCTCTTCCAACCATCTTTCATTCAGCAACATGACAGAATTATCCCCTGCTGTCAAATGGGACCTTTTCAACATGGAAAAGTGAAAATTCCTATTTAGAAAATTTTAATAATTTTTTGCAAAATCCCGGTATACTTATGTATTTTAAAAATTATTTTAGTCAAAGGCATTTTCATTGTTTTGTTGTTTTCATTGTTTTAGAACTTTCATTATGATTGTTTTCATTATTTTAGAACTTTCAAAAATACTTCTATTACTAGGAACGATATAATCCAATGATTTCGAGACATTTCCTCTTAATTCCCTTCTATTTTAAAAGGTTGTAATCAATGACTCATTGAATGTTCCTTGATTTCATCACATTTATTGTATGAGAGCGCGAGTCAACTGTGTGCTACATTATCATTTCTCCCTCCTCGACTCATTCAAACATGAATTGAATTTTTCCGGGACATGCTTGCACAGTGATTAAAGTATGGCAGTGCAGACACTTTAGCTTACACTGCACTGTATAATAACGCACTGCACTGCAGATCAGTGTATAGAGTAGACTGCACTGTATAACAGTGCTGAGAGTAGGCTGCTCTGTATAACAGTGCTGAGAGTAGACTGCTCTGTATTACAGTGCTGAGAGTAGACTGCACTGTATAACATTGCTGAGAGTAGGCTGCTCTGTATAACAGTGTTGAGAGTAGACTGCTCTGTATAACAGTGCTGTGTGACGAATTTCATAAGAACCTTAACGAGTCAACGGAAGGCGTGGAGGCGTAAGATTTGCCTTTAAGTTAATAGACGCATTACACACTTCACGAGGGCCGGAGCTCCCGGGCGGTTCTGTATCTAGGACACCTCTTTCTACTTACCTACTTGTTAATTTGTACAACCCTTCCCTTTACTTATGTTACGTTTACCCTTCAAGCACGTTAGAACTTCTAGGCCTGTCAGTTTAGATCTTTAATTAACTTTGAGTCTAACGTACTAACCTTAATTAAGTCTTGTTTCGTTACCTATTACTTTATTCCTGTAGACACTGGCAGGCCTCCCTTCTACTGATTTCCTATTCCTAGACTGAAATTATCTTCGCATCTATTAAATTCGAAGGTAAATACCGTACTGAATGGGCTATACATTGAACTTGTAACATTAATGCTTTACACCGTAATTTCGGAAGCTCTTTATAACGCCGAACTCTTTGTTCCGTAGAAAACTACCGCACCTGTGCTCCGTATATCAACCGGGCTCTGGTTTTATTCTGCCGCAAATGACGCTTCTGGAACGTCGGCAACCTTTTCCTTATTGTGCGTCCACCCGCTGACTTGTTCGTTGTCACCTGTAAATTAGGATGGGTTTGTGACTGACTAGTGCGTGTAGAGACCCTGAAACACTGTGCTTACATTGTATAAATAGGTTGGCAGCCGGAAGAATTAGCTCACTGAGCAAGTTTTCTTTTGTTTCAGCTTTCAGCTACGCGTTGAAGTGTCTGTTCTACTTTCCTAAAAACTTCGACGTTTCTTGGAGTACAGCGATGTTTCTTGTTCAACAAGTTTTTTTACGTTTTAACGTAATCGGGCGTTTCTCCGCAATTACAAGGGGACGCCACTTTGTATTAACTACGCAGGATAGCGTTTCCTTTCTTATTGAACGAAAAGAGTTATTCTTGCGGATTGTGTGTTTCCTTTCTCCTTAAATCTCACAGCTGAGAGTAGACTGCTCTGTATAACAGTGCTGAGAGTAGACTGCTCTGTATAACTGAGAGTAGACTGCTCTGTATAACAGTGCTGAGAGTAGACTGCTCTGTATAACAGTGCTGAGAGTAGACTGCACTGTAGAACAGTGCGTACAGTAGACTGCAGTGAATAACAGTGCGGACAGTGCAGTGCAGAAGAGTGCAGAACAGTGTGAGACGCTGTCCCGCGTCCATATTACAACAGAGTGCTTTCAATATAATTATTGAGTTGAGTTCAAACACGTTGGTAGTTATGAACGTTTGTGCCCACAAAAAGGAATTCTATAAGCGCACATTTGAAATGAGGGTAACTCTCACTGGGGACTTGGATTTATTTTATTTTGAGGCGCGTGCGCAAACTAAAAACATACGATCTAAGTTGTGAAATTTCTGTTCTATGATATGTACAATGATTGACTTGCTCAAGAGGTAGCGCAAGAATAAAAACATTTTTTAAAAGCAAATGGTAAAAATATTTTTTGTTTTCATCATCTTATTGCAGCCCTGAAATGTGGCTGCACAGAGAAGAGTAGCAGAATTACGGATTAGTACAATCAGGCCTGCGAATGGTAAATAGTGTGACGAACTTTATGAAATACTATCTAGCGTACACGACTCGACAAAAATGACGGGATTCGATATTTTCTTCAGACAAATCTTCCAGACGTGGATGAGAAATGACAGATACGGTCATTCAGCATCGTTTAAGAGCGTGGAAGAGAGACGTACCAACTAAGCAAGCTAGCAAGCAAGCAAAAACTTTGTATCGTTATTTATTATTTTAAAACTGTGTATCAATCGAATGTAAGTTGCATTGAAGGAAGAACTTATTTATGACGAATGTTGGTATCTAAATAAGAGAGTTACGTTAATAAAAAGTTTTATGTCGCTAATATACTTTTCTTGGTTTTCGATTTGGGTCTCACAGTACCGTCTGGTGAACACTTCATCATTGCGCTAGTGAAACATGAAAACCTGCGTATCCAATACACATTGTTGAGCAACATGCTTTAAGACTCTCCACAAATTTAATGTAGTGAATTACATCTTTATTGTAATAGCATAGGAAAAATTACGCGCAAAAAATATGTAAATTTATTATTTGTTTATTCATTTACTTATTTAAGGAGACACCTGGCGTTTTATTATATGCATAAGGATTTTATGTCACTTTGAAACTTCGTGTAATATATCTTCAGAAAATTAAATAAATTATTGGAATCCGAAAGATTTGCGATAATTATAAAAAAATTAAGAAACATTTGGCAAAAAAACGAAATAAGGAGTTTCTAATTAAGAACAGTTTCTTGTCAAATTGCCAAATTTTAAGCTGTCAACTCATTCTGCCAAAGGATGGACTTCGTCGGAATGTGTTGACATTACAAAAGGCACATAGAAACATTAATTATCTTAGGATGTACTTTACGGGGCTAACAGTCGGTGTGTTTAAGGTTTATTGAGCTTTTCGGGAAATAAAAAGAATTGCACTTACGCGAGTTCACTAGACCAAGTTCAAGAAAGCTGTTCGATTCGGATAATTTGTAATATCTCCAGACCTTGCAACTGGGTAAACCGTGCAGTAGCAGAACGAACCACTAACGGCTGAGCAAATCCAAATCTTGTGATTGGCACTAAAACTCAGATGAAACAGTGACACGCCGTGAAGTGGGCGGCCCTTCTTAGGATAAATCAAAGTCGAGGTAAAGTAAAGGCAGTTGCTGGAAAAAAATTGTGCGGGATAGATGTACGAAAAATCGCTCTTGCCGTCTTGGACTGGACCCGGCACTGTGATAGGACGCAGCACGGCGCACTTATAATACGGAAAGTGACAAAGTAAAATAAACATTTGATTAAAGTGTAAACCGTTTTGTATATCTACAGCTGCGTTGGAAAAGCATGTTTAGGAGATTTAATTGAATCTAACAATTAATTTGTGATACGTCCAACCGCGTTTGAAAGTTTTTTCACATTATTTGATAAGTGTAGAAGCGTATGAAAACGTAAGAGACAAGTTAGGTGTGAAATGTATGCAAAATAGGGAAACATTTAGAGAATGTTAAGCACAATTTTACAATTGTTTTTAGGCATTAATAAGAGTATTTAATTTGTTGACAAAATAATCATTATCAGGACAATGCCTTGGAGAGCGATGCCAAATTTGGGAAATCTAATATGGGCAGGGGTAAGTTGCGATAACTCAAAGTACATTACACGACTCTGAGTGAAAAAATTGAATACATATATCAATGGTAGTATTCAGCTGACAAAGTAGGAATTTTAGGCAGCGTTGTATTATTTTCGCTCAAGAAGAAGTTTTTATTCAAATGATAGAGAATGTAATGAAAGAAGAAAAATGCAAGCATGATATAATCGGTGGAACGAGCAAGAGAAGAGGGCTACAATCCGGTGGCAATTTACGATTGCATTGCATTTGTGAAAAGAGTGCTGCGCCCATCGCACACGAACTGATGGCGAATATAGAACTGAAGTTAATGAGAACTTGAGAGGAATCTTCACCGCGAAATGTGTGAAGCGAAAAGGCGTGTTTATGACTTGTTTTTAACGTTTATTTTATAGGTACATGTCAACTGACTTCAGGCGGATGAAATTTATTGCACGCCGATTGTACAATTGGCTCGGAATGTATTTTTATTCGCAGTCCTTTGACGTCAGGATTGCTCTAACGCGTAACTTGAGAGACAATCTTTGCTATTTTGACAGTGCTTTATTTATGTACGTTGAAAAGTAAGCAGTTATTCTTGTGTTTTTATTTTCCTTGATCGATCAAACTGGACACTTATCGGATTATGCTGTCATTAGATCTTACTTTTGTATGTGGTTGTAGTTTTGCGAGTGAGTGTATTTTTGGGTATATGTAGATGAGCGACATACAGCGGGATTATAGCTGATTATGAACGTAATCGTCCCTGATGAGGCAAAAAAGATGGTAGAGATGACAATATAAAATAGACACGAAGTTTAAATAAAGGGCGTGTACATTTACTCGGTGAGTACCACTACAGGTTACAGGTTCTTTATAGCGTGTTTGTGAATAAATTTATATGTTTATTTTTAACTAAGTTTCTGTAAAAATTTCCATGATTTTTTTTAATGATGCTTCTGTATAGATTTTCACGTCCCTTTTTTAATTGTTTCGATTATTTACACGTCACTTTATTGACTATGTTTCTGTCTAAGTTTCCACGTCCCTATTTTAATTGTATCCATTATTTACATGTCCTTTTATTAATTATGTTATTGTGTAAGTTTCCACGTCCATATTTTAAATGTTTCTATTGTTTACATGTCTCTTTTTTGACTGTGTTTCTGCATAAGTTTCCACGTCCCGATTTTAATTGTTTCCATTATTAACATTCTGGGAGGTGCACAAATTCTTCCATACGAGGCTGTGGGGTGCATGCCAACCCGCACGCACACTTGGTCTCGTGACGGTAGAACTTTATTACATCGCTCAAAGTAATCGTCTAAAAAATAATATCCTTCGCATTTGTCATTGTTTTTGTGAAGTCATTTCGCAAATTAAAATTCATTTTTAAGCAATAACACATGACTTGCGCTCTGCGGCCAAGATAGAATCGGTTTCAAATTAAATGAAATTCGTGAAATGGAAATTTTTTGAAAATTCATCATTCGATGTACAATTCAAAAAATTGAAAAATAATTTTAATTCCAAATAAGCTAAGCCTAATTTTAAATTAGGACGTGAAGAATATACCGTGCACACACCTTCATTTTTTCCATCGAAAAATGAAAAAATTTGTTTATTCATTAATACACTGTCATATAATCAAAAAATTTTTTTAATAGAGTTTTGGTGATGATTTTAAACTACAGCACTCATGGAACTGTTACATTACCCATTTATTTTCAACTCGCACGTACTGTACAATTACTCAGATGTATTCTTGAAAAATCTTATCTTTTCGGCAAGTTGCTTTGTAAAATCTGGTTTCTCGCTAAGTATAACTTATAGTAAAGCATTTCAGAAATAATTTTCTACATCGTCCAATTAAGTGCGCATAACTGGCTGTAAGTTAGAGCAAAAAATATTATCAATACCAAACAGCATTTCAAAACGGACTAATTAAAAAGAAAAGGAAGAATGAGTGAAAAACCGTTCACTTTAAAAACAAGTTGAGACATAAAAAATGCATTTCACTGAACAGATTTTTAAATAATTCCTAACACATTGACACAAGCCAGGAGGAATTGAAAATTAGCCTGGCCAGTGTTTAAATAAACAACTGAGAATAAATAACTGAGGCCATGCAGTCGAACTGAATGGCTTTGTCTTGTTTCACGTCCTATGAAATTGTTACGGTGAATTTCACCAGCTATTCTCTGACCAATTCCGTGGTTGCTTCAATATATGAGTGTAATTTACGTGCAAGAATTAGAATCAAAGCGAAAAAAGTTCTTGGGCCGATAAAACGTTGAAGGAAAACTTGTGCAGAGTATGTTTTTGTGTCATTGAATCTGAAGGAAAACTGGTGCAGAGTACGTTTTTGTGTCATTGATTCTGAAGGAAAACTGGTGCAGGGTATGTTTTTGTGTCATTAATTCTGAAGGAAAACTGGTGCAGGGTATGTTTTTGTGTCATTGATTCTGAAGGAAAACTGGTGCAGGGTATGTTTTTGTGTCATTGATTCTGAAGGAAAACTGGTGCAGAGTACGTTTTTGTGTCATTGATTCTGAAGGAAAACTGGTGCAGGGTATGTTTTTGTGTCATTGATTCTGAAGGAAAACTGGTGCAGGGTTTGCTTTTATGTCATTGATTCTGAAAGAAAACTGGTGCAGGATATGTTTTTGTGTCATTGATTCTGAAGGAAAAATGGTGCAGGGTATGTTTTTGTGTCATTGATTCTGAAGGAAAACTGATGCAGGGTATGTTTTTGTGTCATTGATTCTGAAGGAAAACTGGTGCAGGGTATGTTTTTGTGTCATTGATTCTGCAGGAAAACTGGTGCAGGGTATGTTTTTGTGTCATTGATTCTGCAGGAAAACTGGTGCAGGGTATGTTTTTGTGTCATTGATTCTGAAGGAAAACTGGTGCAGGGTATGTTTTTGTGTCATTGATTCTAAAGGAAAACTGGTGCAGGGTATGTTTTTGTGTCATTGATTCTGAAGGAAAACTGGTGCAGGGTATGTTTTTGTGTCATTGATTCTGGAGGAAAAATGGTGCAGGGTATGTTTTTGTGTCATTGATTCTGCAGGAAAACTGGTGCAGGGTATGTTTTTGTGTCATTGATTCTGCAGGAAAACTGGTGCAGGGTATGTTTTTGTGTCATTGATTCTTCTGGTACATGTTTGCAGTTATCTTTTGCAAAACGAGTGCAATTGAATGATGAGTATATAAAAGTACAATGAGCACCATTACAACAGTAGAATGAGTACCAGCACATAAGTAAAATGAGTACAGTGCAAAAGTACAATGAGCACCATTATTAAAGCAGAATGAGTACTAGTAAAACAGTAGAATGAGTACCAGCACATAAGTAAAATGAATACAGGGCAAAAGTACAATGAGCACCATTACAAAAGTACAATGAACACCATCACAAAAGCAGAATGAGTAACAGTACAAAAATATCGAATGATTGCCATTACAGAAGTAGAATGAGTGAAAAAGTTGCACTCATTTTGAAAGTACAAGCTTCTGTCCGACGTAGATCTTTTCTCGTATTAAAAGGTGCATTTTCCTTGATCAACTTCTGTTTATAGATCACCTTCGTTAACCTTTCCTCAGCAATTTTTCGCTTCTACTGACCTTCCTCTATCTAGAAACGACAGCTTTTGCTGCTAATGAATTAAAATTATAGTATCTTATTAGTGTCAGCTTGAAACTTTGATGTAAGCCTCTCAGTATATTTACGTTGCAAGGCACATTTCCTTCAACAGGGAGTGGTAGCCAACAAAACGAGATCGAGATTCTTCAGTTCACATTCGCTCGTGGTCATGCACCTATGTCTTTCATGCGTCTCTTCGACAGCAAATCAAGTCAGATCGATTGAATTTGATCTGAAATGAATTTGATCTGACTTTGTATGCTGCCTGGTTTTCAGTATGGGCTTGGTTTAACGGTTTTAGACAAAAATTTCTAGCGAAAACGAGCTCATGTTTCTATAAGTAGAATAATTTTTCTACTTTTAAAAACATGAGTTGAGTTGAAACATGAATTGAGTTGAAACATGAGTTGAGTTGAAACATGAGTTGAGTTGAGTTGAAACATGAGTTGAGTTAAAACAGAACTTGTTTTTGCTAAAAATTCTTCTAAAATTTATAATTAACACGTTAGTTGCGATGGGTTAAACTGAAGTTCAATATTCAACTTAAATTTAAAGTCAAAAGTGATAATCAAATTTATAAATATCAAACATTAACTGGGCCTGTTAAATACCACTAATTTAGAAAGGTTGTTAGAATTTTTCAAACCGACCCATCGATGGGTCGTTTCGCAGCAGTAAAAACCTAACTACGACCCACCGGTGGGTCATACCGCAATGAATGTGTTAAAGCACGTTCTAAAAAACTTTTATTCGACCTTTGGAGGTTGCAACTTGGAACATGTGCTTATACGCTCAATCGAAGAGAGAACAAAAAAAAGGCAAAATGCCGCATCAAAATGGGCTTGAAATCCATTTCCATATTTCTTGAGGCAAATTGAACTATAAAGTGCACAACACTACAGAGCTGCAACATAACACACTGCAAGATCCCTCAGAAAACAGCGTCAAATCAACACCAACACGACGACAAAACACTCTATGAAGCTTTAACCTTTGAAATCAGTAAGGCAGACCGCAGTAACTATATATTGCGTTACAGCAGCACCTACCGGCATTAAGAACTGTTTTGATGCGGTTACCACAGCGTTAACGCGTCAAACAACTTACATAGTTGAACCAGCACAACCGGCATCGTAAGTTCTTCTGTCGTTCTCTCTACGCTACGCGTGCAGCTTCTCAGGCCAAAATCGTCAAATTAAATTTTTTTGTAAAGAAATATGAAATAATCTTCGTCAGAAAATCCAGCTAATACGTCACCAAACCGGCAGAAGACTTGAAGCCTCCGGTTGTGCTGCTGCAACGGTAGATAATGTTCAAAACCTGCCGCTAGCAACGCCAGATAATGTTTCAAAATCTGCCGCTACAACGCCAGATAATGTTTCAAAATCTGCCGCTACAACGCCAGATAATGTTTCAAAATCTGCCGCTACAACGCCAGATAATGTTTCAAAATCTGTCGCTACAACGCCAGATAATGTTTCAAAATCTGTCGCTACAACGCCAGATAATGTTTCAAAATCTGCCGCTACAACGCCAGATAATGTTTCAAAATCTGCCGCTACAACGCCAGATAATTTTTCAAAATCTGCCGCTACAACGCCAGATAATGTTTCAAAATCTGCCGCTACAACGCCAGATAATGTTTCAAAATCTGTCGCTACAACGCCAGATAATGTTTCAAAATCTGCCGCTACAACGCCAGATAATGTTTCAAAATCTGTCGCTACAACGCCAGATAATGTTTCAAAATCTGCCGCTACAACGCCAGATAATGTTTCAAAATCTGCCGCTAGCAACGCCAGATAATGTTTCAAAATCTGCCGCTACAACGCCAGATAATGTTTCAAAATCTGTCGCTACAACGCCAGATAATGTTTCAAAATCTGTCGCTACAACGCCAGATAATGTTTCAAAATCTGTCGCTACAACGCCAGATAATGTTTCAAAATCTGCCGCTACAACGCCAGATAAAGTTTGGAAATCTGCCGCTACAACGCCAGATAATGTTTCAAAATCTGCCGCTACAACGCCAGATAATGTTTCAAAATCTGCCGCTGCAACGCCAGATAAAGTTTGAAAGTCTGCCGCTACAACGCCAGATAATGTTTCAAAATCTGCCGCTGCAACGCCAGATAATGTTTCAAAATCTGCCGCTGCAACGCCAGATAATGTTTCAAAAGCTACCGCTACAACACCTGATACTGTTTGAAAATCTGCAGCTGCTACGTCAGATGTTTGAAAGTCTGCGACTGCAACGTCAGATGTTTCAAAACCTGCCGCTACACGCCAGACAACGTATGAGAATGAGGCGGCAGCAGAAGAGAGGGCGGCGCACACCGGAGCAGCACACCAGGCCTCCAACAAAGCCTGCGCTCAACATCTCCCCAAATTCGCCAGTTTTATATAAGATCCTCCCTAAATTGCGCAGCAGCTGCGACAAAAAGACAGCTTAGCGGCGCAGCCACATGCGCTCGAGCTCTGCGAATGCTCGAGTAACTTAATTTTGCCCAACTGAATTATAATGGCGGGACTTGGAGGATAAATTGCAGCCCTAGCATCCGGGAACAAACTGTAACATTCAGAAGTAGGGACTAGAATGAAAAGTGTAAATTGAGCTTCAGTCTTATGAGAGGAGTGTTGTTAAAGATAGTGCAGGGTATCAATTGCTGCGGAAGTGAAGAGATGGTAGTTTATTATTGACAGTTTCGGTTGACTATACAGCTGCTGGAATCGAAAAATGTACATTTCAAGTTCAAAACCGTTCAAAAATAAGTCACTGAATTATGATTTATTTTTGTGTTAATGGATATTTTAATCTTCAATATGAATTTCACGCTTAAAATTACCGCACGTGAGATTTCCAGTGGCACAACACTCTAGGAGTAAATTTAGCGTGACATGTACACCAAATTAATGTGTCAAGGATTTTTGTGCGTCAATTAATTGTCGATTAAATTCCAGGGTCTCATGGCAGAGCAAAGAAGGCTCCAAGGAAGCTCGGAAGAGGAGACGCGTGGAGGTGGTAAAACAGAAGGCTGATATAAACCACACTGGAAGAACATACAATGTAATGGAACACATTGGAATATTCTTCCAAAAGATTCACAATATTTGACCCGACTTTTACAGGCAATTCAAAGAAGCGAGCGTACGGAGTTAGAATTCAAAAGTTGTACACAAGCTCCTCGAAGGATTGGATTCTGTCTGTATCGCGACCACTTTTTATTTAGATTTCGCTGGTTCACAGTACATATTTCAGTGACGAACCATCCACCAGGACATCTATTTTTTAGATATCTTTATTCCACAGTACATATTTCAGTGACGAACCAACCACTGGACATTTATTTATTTAAAAATTGTTATTCCACGGTACATATTTCAGTGGCGAACCAACCACTAGGACATTTATTTATTTAAATATTGTTATTCCACGGTACATATTTCAGTGACGAACCAACCACTAGGACATTTATTTATTTAAATATTGTTATTCCACGGTACATATTTCAGTGACGAACCAACCACTAGGACATTTATTTATTTAAATATTGTTATTCCACGGTACATATTTCAGTGACGAACCGACCACCAGCTGAAAACGACACCGGCTAGTCAATAATTCGATCATCTCTTATTGAATCTCCCAAAAGACTTAAGTATCCCGCAGGATTATATGGACGTCTTCTTGTCTACAGGCCTCTCAAGCTCTCGGGGTCCTATCGACCCAGGACCATTTCCTGACTTCCGCTGTGCATTTTAATCTCACATGGAGTACTCAATGCCCTATTAATACGATACAATTACACGATTATCAAAGTCATATCAAGTTCTGCTGGTTACTGAAATTCTTTACCTTAGTTTAGCTTGTAGCGTAACGCAAGTGGTCAGAAAAGAAAGCGTTTCTGAGTGTACCACGACGACTTTGAAAATCCGGCTCCCGGATGATTCTTAGTTCTTCATCTTCAATGTACTTCTAACAAAAGCCTGCAGTGCTTACACCTATATTGTTTGAGTTGCGAACATTTTTTAGTATTCAGCTTCTGTTCCTTCATCATATCCCTTTGCTGATCCTGGTGCGTTTGGATCAAACTAATTTTGTCTATTTTCTCAGCTTCACTGGAAACGAAAAAGACTAAGCTTACCGTCTGTGCCCGCTAGTGATAATTAGCAAATAAATAATCATTGTGCAACTGTGAGCTTCATATAAGTACCGCTTTCTTCCCATCAAGTTCCAAAGTCTCGTTATAAAGTCTTTGTACACAGTGCAAAGCTAATTCTCCCTCCAGCTCACATTCTGCACGTCTGTTTTCATTTACCTGCCAGTGCAGATCCCCCTGCACTCTAGTTTCAAATTGTCGTTATGAAACCTTTGTGCTCAGTTGCAGAGCAAATTCTCCCTCCAGCTCGCAGACCACACATCTGTTTTCTCAAATCAGCCAGAGCCGATCTCCCTGCCCCTGAGCAAAGCACAAATCTCGACCGAATTCTTCCATTTTTGGCGTTGAAAGTTGATGCGAGTTGTCGCGCGCCGGCCACTCCGCCATTGAAGGCTAAGTGCTCTTACCAAAAGTTTGTGGGTCCCTTTTGACGAGGGAAACTTTACAGGGAGCTCTTAAAGAGGCCAAAAGTAGTCCCTCTAGCCCTCAGTGTTGCTAATTAGCTCCTTTTACCTGAAAGTGGGTCACCTGCGAATATCACCTGAGCTTGCTCCATATATACATTGAGCTCGCAAGTTGTTGTTTGATGTGTTTTTGCGTTTTGGTAAATGAAGAGAAACCTCAACACAGAAAGTACAGAGAATTGCTCATATTTATAAAGCGACACTGTCCAATATTACTTGGAACCTAGACATGAATTCAAAGGGAGGAGGCGACGAGTCGAGGGCGTTGCTTTGTTGCTGTCATATAGGCTCAGGGTAATCCCGGTCCAAGGATTTAATTAACATCGAATTTATCCAAAGTTGCGTAGAAAGGCATGAATTGCTTCCTAAAAAATCAATTCTATAGAGTTATGAGTTCTCGCACGGGTATGACAGAGAATGATGACTGTTAGAAACTTAATGACCAATACAAATTGGAGACCCAACTGATTGAAGAACATTAAGGCAGGTTGGATTAAATTTACTAGCCATTGGATAACATTTGAACAGAATAAAAATTTAAGATTGTAAGCAATATCTGGAAGTTATGTGTTTTTCACAACTGATGACGATTATAGAAGCCGTAAAATTCCTATGAACGTTCGATTAGCGGTCTATTTGAGCATTTGAATTACCCAGAAAACCACCTAAATTTACATGCGTAAGATGTGATACTTCTGATTTCGAAAGTTGGTTGAAAATTTCTCGCATTTTTTCATGTTTCAAACCTCTAAAGTAAACAAACGAAACTTTTTCTTGAACCATTGAACGAATATTAATGGGGTAAAACTAATAGCTTCCGATCATTAAATGTCGGTGTGGTTGAAAACGACCGTTCAAGCCTACTGGCAACGTAGTAAACCATTCAACGGCAGCATTTTTGTACTGATTTTACCGCTATCACAACCACCGTCATTTGACTGGTACTGGCATCACGTTGTCACCGACATCAAAGTAAGGAAGGAACTGCCACTCGGCAGTGAACTTCAAAGAACGGATTGAGGCAGAAATTTAAGAAGAAATACAATATATAAAGGTACATATTGAACAGCCTAAATATAAACTAAGGCTATGTGACATAATAAGGCTATCAAGAGACCCTGAAGGGTTAATTAGGTTAATGTTGCAATTAGTAGGTCGTTTTGGGGAAAAACATGACCGTGTTTTGTGTGTGAAAGCATACGATCGGGGATTCCTGTTTTGCCTAACGCCTGCACGGAACCAACTCATTAGTCCCTACTTGTTGTATGCTACATTTTTTGTAGAGCAGGCCTCGCCTGACCCGCCATTAGTTTTTTCGATCGATAGGCTCCCATCAGATGAATTTTTCCATGTTTTGTTATCCCAGCGGACTGAGCCCATACGCCTCTGTGTTTCATTTCCTGGAGCACGAGTCCTATGCTTTCTCAGAGTTCATACTTGTTCAGTAGCAGGAATGATGAACGGTCGTCACCGGCTGTGCACTCTGTTACCTTTTTATTTTTAATGTAGCTAGTTAAGTTCGTTCTAACTATTCCTAAGAAGTTTTTATTTCTAATAGAGTTGAAGGCTATATGTATGTACTTCCCCAGTCTGAAGAGAACGTATTGTGTTCATCAATTGTGCACCCTGTAATCTCGTATTACAATCCATGCACCTATAATGCTCTATTCCGTGTGGATTTTTTAATTTAATAAAATCGTGATGAACTTATTGGTATCCTAACCTGAATTTTTTAATATCGTGCCTCATCTCCCAATGATAAAAGTCACCTATTCACTCGAGAAGCAATAAAAATGTCAGTTCGATGAGTAATATTGTTAAAACTACGAAGCTATTCCTTGAGAACTTAATAATGTGGAATTCCGAGTATTAGTTACATTCTCTTCACCGTATGGAATTACAATGCTACTAAGCCATTCAAATACAGTATACAAGAAACACAGTTTACCTTAAAACATAGTGGCTAAACAAAAAAATTACACATGAAATTTGGTATAATGTTTCAGTTTGCTCTAAGAATTAAGTATCTCTTTTCCCACGGTACTCTTCGAACGCTTACATGTTCGTGGTCCGTGCGTTGAACTGCCTGCACCAGACCAATCCGATGTTTTGGACAAACAATAAAATAATTGCATCGTTATTTACTGTTTAAAACAAAATGTTTTAGCAAAATAACTTTTTTCCTGAGCTACCAGGCAAAAGTTTTGCTGCGTAAGCGTTCAAATGGCCGGCGGAAGTTTTGTTGCGTGAGCGTTCAAATAGCCGGCGGAAGTTTTGCTGTGTAAGCGTTCAAATGGCCGGCGGAAGTTTTGCTGCGTGAGCGTTCAAATGGCCGGCGGAAGCTTTGTTGCGTGAGCGTTCAAATGGCCGGCGGAAGTTTTACTGCGTAAGCGTTCAAATGGCCGGCGGAAGTTTTGCTGCGTAAGCGTTCAAATGGCCGGCGGAAGTTTTGCTGCGTGAGCGTTCAAATGGCCGGCGAAGTTTTGTTGCGTGAGCGTTCAAATGGCCGGTAGAAGTTTTGCTGCGTAAGCGTTCGAATGGCCGGCGGAAGTTTTTCTGCGTGAGCGTTCAAATGGCCGGCGGAAGTTTTGCTGCGTAAGCGTTCAAATGGCCGGCGGAAGTTTTGCTGCGTAAGCGTTCAAATGGCCGGCGGAAGTTTTGTTGCGTAAGCGTTCAAATGGCCGGCGGAAGTTTTGCTGCGTGAGCGTTCAAATGGCCGGCGGAAGTTTTGTTGCGTAAGCGTTCAAATGGCCGGCGGAAGTTTTGCGACATAAGCGTTCAAATGGCCGGCGGAAGTTCTGCTGCGTAAGCGTTCAAATGGCCGGCGGAAGTTCTGCTGCGTAAGCGTTCAAATGGCCGGCGGAAGTTCTGTTGCGTAAGCGTTCAAATGGCCGGCGGAAGTTTTGCGACGTAAGCGTTCAAATGGCCGGCAGAAGTTCTGCTGCGTAAGCGTTCAAATGGCCGGCGGAAGTTTTGCGACGTAAGCGTTCAAATGGCCGGCGGAAGTTTTGCTACGGAATAATTTTTATCACAGTACCTATACACAAGGCGAAGAAGTCAAATGTTCGTGACAATGCACGAGTGCTCTGGAATATTCATTAGCTGAAATAAAATTATTTAGACGTACTTAACTAGGAATTTTCACTTTTTTATATTTGGTTTGATATGTCTTGCAGGTTTCAACGATAAGACGATTGACATTTCTGATCGTTTGCTGTTCACGCAGCGTGCGACTGGCATGTGCGAGAATACCATCGGCTGGTTTCGACTCGATACCCTAGTGTGTTAATCAAGTGAGGATCTTTGTTTAACACATATTGAAAACCATTGATCATTTTTGTAAACCTAAAAATGAAGAAAACAGTTAATATTAAAATCATATTTATTTTAACTTCACAAGGTCTTTTAATAAAAAATTGGTAAAAAAATCCATTCATTCTGTAAAACGTTTCGGAGACCTGGTCCATGCTCAGTTAGTCAATCTGTAAAAATTGATGAAAGCAAACACAACCAAATCTAAAGAACACAAGGTTGCATTCAAAATCTAATGACAAATTAGCAACGGAAGTGAACTATTTGAACTATCAATGACGGGTTTATCTTTGGCTAGGTATAAGAAGTCTGAAACATGCAAGTTTTTGCACCATCTTTATTGAAAATGAACTGTTTCTTTTTTTCTTTCTTCTTTCTTCCTATTTTTCCTTTCACTAAAAACAAAATAACGAGCGATGGTAAACTCGAGTATCTCTAACCTTTGAGCTGCTGCTGGTGCTATTCTTTTTACAGCATTATCGTCCATGAGGTAAAGGTAGTCAAGAACATCAGGAGCCACCATGATAACAAGATATGTCATTACAGAAGAAAAAAATCATCTGTACCGCTGAATAATCTATCAGCAATATATTTGCGCGAAAGCATCTGCAGTGTTATGTATATATGAATATGTAAAGAGTTTAATTAAGGCAACGGAAACTAGCTGCAAGGCTCTGCGTTTGTCAATAAACAATAAACGGAGGAGAAAGCCCGGCAGGAAGAATAGGTTTCCAGTTACATCTCACTTTTAAGCGTGATTTGTTAGGCTCATTTCACACTGAGCTAGCTAAGCAGCATCTGGCAAGCTCGCATGAGCTATCTAGCAGATGGTCTGCGAGACTGGTAGGTAGGAATAGCACTATTACGAGCCGTGGCCTTCACACTGAACTCGCACGTTTTATCCAGCATCCAGCAAGTGAGGTGAAAATGCTATTCCTACCTACCAATCTCGCATACCATCAGCTAGATAGCTCATGCGAGCTTGCTAGATGCTGCTAACTTGCATTACCAGGTGGTGTGCTGCCGGTGTTTGTCTTTGCGTGGTGCAGCGTAATACTTTAATCATTTTACCGTTTGAAATATTTATTGATAGCTATCAGTTGCTCCCTTCACTCGACATGGAAAGTTGATGCTCGTGATGCGAGCTAAGAGCGCTGACGCAATAACGATAAAAAAGGTCCGCTTCATAATTTTTCATTTCTAATAAAGCTAGAAGTTATACTTCCCCAGTCTGAAAAGCATGTATTGTGTTCATTAATTGTAATAATTGTTCTCCTATTGTCTCCGTTTTCTGTGCTCGAGGAGATTTCAATGTCGCTTTTCAAGTAGTAAGACTTTGCAACGTTTGTGTTTGAAGAAGTCTTAAGTTAATTAGGCTGCCATTACGTAATTTGCAATGAAATAATATAGGCTCTCACGATAAAGGAAGGTTGTGAATACAATGCTGCACATACCGAGATTCCAGCATCACTTCCACCATGCCTATTTTCAGTGTTCATTTTAAATATTAATTAATTAACGTGAGCATCAATAAGTTCAAAATTAAGGTAAACTTGAGGTAGTCTTGCACAAACCAAACACCTAGCACAAGAAATTATTGTAGTATTGAATTCAATGGTTATTCCAGTTAAGGAACTCGTCTGCATTAGAGTGATTAATTCTGGAACAGATGGATTTTTCCACAGCAGATGATTTGTTGTTCACATACATCCTCTACATAATTCAATATCACCAAGCGGGTTCAGTTTTAATTAAACTCAACGCGTGATCGAGGTAAGTTAGGATATTTTCTCAGATGATGTCCATACAGCTGGGAATTTACGAGTAGACAGCCAAGTCAAAATGCCCTGTTCAAGTTTCCACCAGAAGATCTCGGGCTGAATGTTCAAATGATTGACGTCATGGGGGCTGCGGTAATTCTTCTAAGTTTACCTAGTTATGCTATATGCACGCTGCAGCTCTCAGTGCAGTTAATTCGAATTAGGGAAAACTTACGCCTCCAATGTAACGTTACAACGCCGTAAATTGTTCGAAAATATGGCCCCAGATGATCGCCAAAAGTTTTATGCGCGCGTAACGCTAAATTACTGACTCTTAACGATCAGCGTTCAGTAATTTCAGGTCAAACGGGACAATAATTTTTCACTTTAGATCGAGGCTGATTATGACGCCCTATTGCAAAAGTAGGGAGTTCCACCTAAGCTTGCAGAAAAATTACAATTGAAAGACCAAACTTATCAGTGCTACGGTGTTTTTCTCTTTTATCACAGTACTAGCGCGTTTTTTCCATGAGTAGAACCGGAGATATTCCTCTTCAGATGCTCTCATTTCGTTGCATTGCTCTTAGAATTAGTTCTAACTTACTGTTCACACACTTGTCGATTGTTTAAGAAATAATTACACACACACAAACTGGATTTTGTCCTAGTGTTGTTCGATTTATGAGGCTTCCGTCGTTACGAAGCCTGTGGTGTGCTGCCGGTGTTTGTTTTGGCGTGGTGCGGCAGCAAGAGTAATTTGAGACGCAGGAGTAACTGCTTTGCACTATCTGAGGAGAAAAACAAGTTTTGAAGCCCGTTGCCACAGCTACTCGTGCCCAGCCAGTAAAATATGATCTTCTCGAATATTTTCCTAGCAATCATATCAAATGGTCCGGAAGCCACTAAAGCTTGTTTTCACCAGAATACATTGACCACATTGATATCAAGCAACGGATATTGAATGTGGGAAGAGATTGCAAAACATGATAAGATCAACGATCATATTGGTCTGCTATCATAATGAATTTCCGAGACGAAACGCAATGTGTCACTGCTGCATGGTGCAACGCGGGACCTGGAGTCTCTGGAACTGCGACTCGGTATTGCGGAACGAGACGCAATTCGACCCGAACAAAACGGAAGCTGACATGGGAAACCAAAAAAAAAAAATTACAAACCCAGCATAGAGCTCCACAATAAACTACGCGTCAAAATAAGTAAGACACGCACCCATAGTAGGATTGAATGCTTCTAAAGTATGAAGTTCCGTGCTCGTTGTAGCCGTGGGGTTGAAGAACCCGCCCTTCCGTGAAGGTGCCGAGGGTTCGAATCCCGGCGCTGTACGGCAACTTTCTCCGTTGGGTATAGGGGAAAACTCAAAGCACAATACCCAACTCTACTCAGGTGTCTGAAATGGGTACCGGTCTTGACGGGGGGGAAACAGTCATGGCGTCCTGGCATTAGTTAGAAGGCATTTGAAAAACCAATTTACAAGGTCATATGTGTCAGGCTTGATTGGAAATAAAGCATCCTTAGATGCGGATGTTTGTTTGTTGGTTTCCCCAGCATTTCGTGAGGAACATCATGAAACAAAACAGAAGCTTCACCGGGATGCGCAGAAGCCGGTGGGAGGCAGGAAGTGGTTGCAAAGTGACGGATGATATAGAGCTTGGCAGGAAGAATAGATTTCCTGCTACACCTCACTTTAGAGTGGTATTTGCTACTTGCATTAACTGTGTGACTGAGAAACATGTAGAGTTGTAGAATACTCTCATAATTTTATGTTATTAATGAAGTTTGTTTTGAGTATAAAATTCGTGGAGTTTGTTTCCTGTGTGAACGTAAAATTCCAGTTTGTGTAATCTGTTGTACAGTAATTTTGTTGTAATATTTCCCTTAAAGCACTATGATGCTAAGTAATAAAGAAATAGATACCGCCTTTCTAATAATTCATAATATGGTAGCTTTCTTAGCCGAGAACAAAATGCCATTAAGATTTTGTTACACTGAATAAATTTGCCGCAATTGTTTTCCGGTTTAATCTTTTTGTATTTGCAGATGCAGCTGAAAAACTTGGTGAATTATTTTTATTTTTCTTCAGACTTCATAAAAATTCATCAAATACTATAAATGAAATTCACATCTTTCCTTCCATGACGATCAATTTTGTCCAATGGTTCATTTTCATTATGTAATATATTTCCACAAGTAATTTCATATCCTCCGTTTCCTAGGGATTCACTATTTCAATGATTCATTGCTTTGGGCTCATTTTTCACAATCTGAGGGTAAAATATAATTTTTTCCTAAGAAATACTTTTAGTGGAATAGGTGCCGAATTGCGCTCTCCTGTACATACAATAGTGCCTTAAGTATTTTCCAAGCTACACAAGTTATAAAAAACATTTAAATGAGAAAGCTAAAGTCACCTCGTCATGCAACACACACACGCGTGCTGCAACACACACACGTGCTGCAACACACACGCGTGCTGCAACACACACACGTGCTGCAATACACACACATGCTGCAACACACACACGTGTTGCAACACACACGTGCTGCAACACACACACGTGCTGCAACACACACACACATGCTGCAACACACACACGTGCTGTAACACACACACATGCTGCAACACATACACGTGCTGCAACACACACGTGTTGCAACACACACACGTGTTGCAACACACACGTGTTGCAACACACACACGTGCTGCAACACACACACATGCTGCAACACACACACGTGCTGTAACACACACACATGCTGCAACACATACACGTGCTGCAACACACACGTGTTGCAACACACACACGTGTTGCAACACACACGTGCTGCAACACACACACGTGCTGCAACACACACACACATGCTGCAACACACACACGTGCTGTAACACACACACATGCTGCAACACATACACGTGCTGCAACACACACGTGTTGCAACACACACACGTGTTGCAACACACACGTGTTGCAACACACACACGGGCTGCAACACACACACACATGCTGCAGCACATACACGTGCTGCAACACACACACGTGCTGCAACACACACACGTGCTGCAACACACACACGTGCTGCATCACACACGCGTGCTGCAACACACACACACATGCTGCAGCACACACACGTGCTGAAACACACACGCGTGCTGCAACACACACACGTGCTGCAACACACACACGTGCTGCAACACACACATGTGCTGCAACACACACACGTGCTGCAACACACACACGTGCTGCAACACACACACGTGCTGCAACACACACACGTGCTGCAACACACACACGTGGTGCAACACACACATGTGCTGCAACACACACACGTGCTGCAACACCCACACGTGCTGCAACACACACACGTGCTGCAACACACACTCATGCTGCAACACATACACGTGCTGCAACTCTCACACGTGCTGCAACACACACACGTGCTGCAACACACACACGTGCTGCAACACACACACGTACTGCAACACACACACATGCTGCAACACACACACGTGCTGCAACACACACAAGTGCTGCAACACACATAAGTGCTGCAACACACACACGTGCTGCAACACACACACGTACTGCAGCACACACACACATGTTGCAACACACACACTTGCTGCAACACACACACGTCGAACAACACACACGCCATGCAACCCTGCTCCCTTCATGTCGAGTCTCTGCATCCAGGTAATTTGCGCCTTTTGATTTCATTTTAATAAAAGTTAACAGGACCTCATCAGTCCAGTGCATTGCTTGTGTGTAGGCTTCCGCCTGCACCGACCTCTGCGTTTGGCACAAGATTGCCCATACCTCAAAACATAAAATACGTGTATTTTCCCCGTCGCATGACGTTTCTGAAAGCCAACAAACGTTAAACATTCAACGATGAATTTCTGTTTGTACCTCCGCTTTTTTGAATTTGATCAATAATTTTTTGAACTGTATCGTTCGGAAGCGATGTTGATGTTATATTCACCTTGCGCATATTTTCCGTCAAGAAAAGCTGGGCTTGAAAACACATCTTGACGGTCTTCGCCTGGAGTCTTTCACAAGCTCTTGTTTATCTGTTTTGAAAATCTCTCATTCTGAGTGTTGCCTCGGTTTTGCATAAGTAGCCTCGAGATCAAAGGATTTATCCTTTGAAGCTATACAAAGGGAAATCCTTATGAGGGAACCCAAAGAGGGATGTCGCTCGCCCTCATTTTGTCCGCACTAAACATGTTCTTTCAAATCATTGTTCCGTCTGTTTCTTAAGCCCTGCTAGTTAACTGAAGGAAGGTTGGCCTTTGCTTTTATTTTTCCCTTTGTAGCCGCGTGTCGTTGAAGAGAGCCACTTCATAACATCGTTAGGACTTAATATTCGCTGAGAAATGAGCTCTGCGGTGCGTCGTTGCTAGGAGAATGTTGGCAGGCCATGACAAAATTTACTCGCTTCACGAAATTACTTTCGATGATTATTACGCAGCTGTCATGAAAAGATATGAGGCTAAAATGCAATGCTAAGACTGAAAAAGTGTCAAGTGACGTCAGAAAAAAGGTCGCTTTCTCGCACTCGTTGGTTATATCTGGTGCCTGCAAATGAATTTCGCGGTGCACCAGTTCATTAATTAAGGTGATTTGGAGGCACAAATAATAATGCTGCAGGCTCTGATCTCCGATCACAGTAACTTATAGGACGGTCACCATCGCGCGCTTGCTCGTGACATTTCTCGAGCTTCTAGTGTGCAGGTATAGCTTTAAGATTTCAAGCCGCATTACATCATGCCGCGTGTGCTCTAACTGGCTTCTACACATCAAACGAATATGTATAACAGACATAAGATATAAAGAGACAATTCACTTCACGAGGGTAAGTTATTTTAATTATCAAACTTTTAAAGCTTCCAACTCTCCTGCAACAAGACTGTCTGACGGTACCATACCTAATTCAAGATGAGGACAGCTACAAAATAAAGCTGCCGCGAGAAAAATCGCTTTATAAGTGCACGCAAAACGGATTTCGAATTGGCACTTGATAAAAAACAAGGAGCTTAAGCAATTCACTAGGAAAATTATGGATACTACAGCATTACAGTACTGTGAGTTATTAACTTGGTCTATAAATGAAAGGAGCTTGTAGGAAAGTGTTTCCAAGTAACGGTGACTTTAAACTTTGTTTTTCTGTGTACGAAATAACATTGCCAACGTTTCACGGTGTGTTGCTATGCGAGGCTCAAAAAATTAGAAATAATTCATGCAACAACGCGCGTTGCAGCACAAAATAAAAATATGCTAAGGTCACGAAGATTGGGAAGGAAGAGACATATCAAGCTCTGCAACCGCGATTTGCGGTGCAAAAACGTTGAATAAACAACTTGAATACCATAATAAATATGAGAATCCGAAGCGTGGAAGTAACTACGTCAGGGCTTGGATTTTTATTTGATAGGATCGTAAGGGAGGGTGAAGGGTATCGGTTCATTTCATGATCACGTCCTAAAGAAGTTTCAGAGACGAATTTCGGTGAAGTAAATGATGCCCCACTTCTAGCCTGATGGCGTAGGGTTGAAACGCTCGTTGAGGTCACTAAGTGTCTTGAATAGCTTGAGGGGAAATCGTAAAATAAAAAATGATTCAATATTCTAATGAGATTCAGTAAACAATTTGATCTATTGGAATATTAATTTAAACAGGATGAGTTACATTTTAAAATCGTCCTTCGTAATTCAGCCAAACAGAAGTTACGCACTGATTTTGAGACAAAATGTAATTATTAAGGAGTAAAGTTTAGGCACTAGGGTTCGCTAGAAGAGAAATCGTCTCAATTGGTGTCTTTTGTGTACGATGTGTGTTGATTGATGTGAAAAGATATCATTCAGGAGAAAAAAAGAACCAGTGTCCCTAAAAACATTCTACTTGAACAAACGTTTCGGAGTTCACAAGAGTCCTTAATTATTTCGAGTAACGAAAAATTCAAACAAAAATCAATATATTTGAGTGTCCATAAAAATTCGAATTTAATAATACGCAAAAGTACTTAAAACAGCCCAACATGAAATAAAAATTAAATTTAAAGAGAGAAAAAGAAAAAATGTACATCGTAGAACACTCAACAATTTCAGTGCTGAATCCCATTTATGCAATTTCGAAGAAAGTCTATAAGCGAACAAAAATTCTACAATTTGGAGATCAGATACGTTGCGAGCTAAGTCTGAAACATATAAAATTATCATTCCCAAAAGCATAGAGGAGACAGTGCTCTTTTATCATGGAGATTATAGCATTTATGGCTGATAACTCCCAGTTGCGGGTTTGATAAAATCAGGCTTGCGCCAAAAGAGGCCCTCGGTGCAGTGGACACCTTGGAAACAACAGAAGCACAGTGATGCCAATATATGATGGCTAATTTTTCAATTCAGAAATAAAAATGTTATTAAAAAAATAATATTTTTAAAAAATGTTAAAAAATGTTAAAAAATGTTAAAAAATATTAACTTTTTTATAAAATTAGGTTACAGAATATTGAACAAAAAGTTCACTAATTATTTTAATATATTATTAAAACTTTTATTTTTTTGGGGGAAAATTAAGTTTTCTTCCTTGTTAGAAACAATTTCCCAGCAAAAAAAATTCTTCAAAAAAAGAAAAGCTTCAGTAATAACATTAAAATAATTAATGAACTTGTTCTAAAATATTCCATAACTAATTATGTCCCCGTTCCATGCTGAAGTGAAATATGCACAAGTCATATTTTATCAAAGCCAACAACTTTGTCACGAGGGAACACTGTTTCAATGATGATCAAGCCTTTAGGTACGATAACTTTTATATTTCAGATGCAGCTCCCAAAGCGTCTGACCTAATATAGAAGATCGGCGTATTTTTAGATACTGTCTGAAATTGTACGAATGTGATTCAGCGGTAAAATTGTCGACTATTTATCAATGTAACTTTTTTCTCTCCCCCTCACTCTTTCAATTCAATTTTGGTTTCATTTCTCAATTTTTTAACTACACTCGTTCATCAAATTCTAGTTTCCCACGGTCATTCAAATGCAGTGATTTTACCCAAATTTTCAGACCACAGAAGATGGACTCATATGAAGCCCAAAACGCTTGTCTGTGCAGAATGTTTGCAGTAACACTAGCAGTTTACCACAAAGAACCTCCGAAAGAGACACCAGTTCTGCCCGCAATTGCCATTTTATTTTGTGAAAAAATTCTTCAGAAGCGTTATCCGCACCGCCTTATTATGGTTTTTATGGCCCGTATCTGTGTGGGCAGAACATTTTATTCAGAGTTGCCATATCGCCCTGCTGCTGTATCTGTAATCTGTTGATGCACAAATCTTCCCTAAATGGGGTAACTCGTGTGCCAGTTTACCCTGAACTTGCATCGTTGCTGACAACTTTTACCGCAATAATTGCGTCATTTGGGGAGTTTTTTGTGAGTTTTATGCTCCCTCACGAACTTGATTGTGAAACTGCTGCTCGAGACGAGGCTGGTGGGAGAGTAGCACGAGCGCTGGGAGCTGAGACGGGCAAAGAATGGAGCGGAGGACCTCACGGGAATCAAGATGAGGTTGCGCAGAATTGACGAAACCAAATAAAATGAATTGGGTAGAGCACCAGAGTGTCATTAAAACCCCCTTTAAAGCGAGTGGAGTACAATTTTTGAATTAAAATGATGCTTCGAAATCAAGGAAAATCTTTAGTTCCAGGCCTGACATACCAAAAGATGGCACTCCGCTGTCCGACAAAGCGCAACTGTTCTGACCACTTTTCAACGCGGAACTGAAGCTTTTCACGACGAGACTGAATGCTGATAATAGGCCACCTCTGCAGCGAATGGGTCATGATACAACTGGACACTAGTGTGACTATTGTGTCCTGCTGTAACTCTGCATCGTGCTCGTCTATACAGCATCAACCTCTAAGAGCTGTAGAGTGTAGGCATTTATTGCGATAGATATTTCTTAGTATAAGAGACTAGGGTAATAGACATTTCTTGCAATAGACATTTCATGCAGTAGACATTATTTAAAGCAATAGCCATTTCTCAATAAATGTCTGATCGAAGAAGTCGGTTAGGGACTCTCTTTGACTGCTCAAATCAAATTACAATCGACGACCTCTGGCGATGGAAGGATCATATTGCTTATGTATTCTGAAGTTAATAGAAAATAGGGAGTTAGCTCAGATTCATCAATTTCGAAAATGAATTCACTAATGGGAGGATTTTATTCCCAGCTATATTGTAAGGCGTGATGTTCATTTGCAAGGAAAAATTATTTAAATCGTATAGAAATTTCAGGATGGAGAGAATGAGGTGATACGTATTTAACGCCTGTCTTACATGTGACACACAGAAGTAATAAATGCTACACATTTACGCGCAGTTAAATGTACATACAAAATATGTTACACATTTACTACTCGTAAATGTGTAAGACATTTTGTAAGTGTAAGAGGGTGTAGAAACCGTGCTGTATAGTTGACCTCTTTTTTTACCCTAATCAAAGGAGTTGAGTATATAATTTAGCAACGAGAGAAGAACCAATGCCGCAGCTCCACATAATGGGAGTAAAATGTGTGTTTCTATTAGTTAACTATACTGTAATACAATCAATAATCCATTCTTTTATCATTAAAAGTTTCTGAGTTGGCCAAGGCGAAGCAAATTTTGAGTAAAAAACATCAGTTTTGAAGAATAATTAATCCAATCTAGTTTAACTTCTTCGTCGGGGCATCTATGATTTTAATCGCCCAAGCATAGTCTCAACACTGGGCAGCCATAATCCTAGAAGATCCTTCGCAAAAGTTAGACAGAGGTTAGAAAAACCAAGATTAATCTGGGGGTCCTTTTCTGTACTCTCGGATAAGGATTGTTAATGATTTAAAGTTTGATTTTAGCACACAATTTCGCTGTGACCAGATGATGGATGATGTAAAAAGTGCAAGTGTTGACCAAACTTTGCCCACATATTTAATGCTGGGCTCAAGTTTTTGAAATCTTGAAGTTTTCTTCCCCGAAAAGTTTGTCACGAATCTTTGAAAAGTATATTACTTGCAAATCGCCAAGTCCTCGATTATTTGCTTTACTTGCATGATTTTTTTCCCGACGTACTCTTTCTTTGCAGCATTTATTTTACTCTTTCTTAGGGGCCCTAATTTTATTCCTTCTTAGCAGCATTAAATTTAATCTTTCTTAGCAGCATTAATTTTTTTCTTTCTTAGCAGCATTAATTTTAATTTTTCTTGGCAGCAATAATTAGACTCTTTCTAAGCAGCATTAATTTTAATCTTTTTTAGCAGCATTAATTTGACTCTTTCTAAGCAGCATTAGTTTTAATCTTTCTTAGCAGCTTTAATTTTACTCTTTCTTAGCAGCATTAATTTGACTTTTTCTTCACAGCATTAATTTTACTCTTTCTTGGCAGCATTAATTTTACTCTTTCTTAGCAGCATTAATTTTACTCTTTCTTAGCAACTTTAATTTTAATCTTTCTTCACAGCATTAATTTTACTCTTTCTTAGCAGCAATAATTTTCATCTTTCTTAGTAGCATTAATTTTACTCTTTCTTAGCAGCATTAATTTTCATCTTTCTTAGCAGCATTATTTTTCATCTTTCTTAGCAGCATTAATTTTACTCTTTCTTAGCAGCATTAATTTTCATCTTTCTTAGCAGCATTAATTTTCATCTTTCTTAGCAGCAATAATTTTCATCTTTCTTAGCAGCATTAATTTTACTCTTTCTTAGCAACATTAATTTTCATCTTTCTTAGCAGCATTAATTTTCATCTTTCTTAGCAGCATTAATTTTACTCTTTCTTAGCAGCATTAATTTTCATCTTTCTTAGCAGCATTAATTTTCATCTTTCTTAGCAGCATTAATTTTCATCTTTCTCAGCAGCATTAATTTTACTCTTTCTTAGCAACATTAATTTTCATCTTTCTTAGCAGCATTAATTTTCATCTTTCTTAGCAGCATTAATTTTCACCTTTCTTAGCAGCATTAATCTCTCATGTATCTTGACGCTCATGGGAGAAATATCTCGTCAAAACTTGAGGACGTAACACTTTAAAATATTCGGTATTCCAATGTCGTGTTTTACAGGAACGGCAATAAAACCTGAAAAATTAGCTACAAATTGAAGTCTTAGTCCTTATTTTATATTTATTCAGTCTTTTAAACGGAATGCCCAATTTTATATCGTGTACCAACAATTTCAGTAACAATGAGTGATGGCTGGTGAATAAATTATCCCAAAATTGGCACAAAATTTCATTCCAATTCTCCGGCCAAAGTTCACAATTTGAGCCGCAGCGTTTAATGCAATTATATTCATTCAACACTTGAAGCACCATTGCATCACGCATTGTATGTGCTTTATGTGAATTTTTGAGGAATAAATTAACTAAACATTTTTCAAGTCTCGCCACTGCCATATCATCAAAACCAATTTTAAGTTAATAAATGAATTGGTCATCATGAAATACCTTAATATTTGACGGTCTCATTTATGTGAAGACTGATATTCGTAATTATGTAATGAAAATGGCACGATCATTCGATATATTTTATAATTGCGGTATTACTTTGTTCCGTTTCTCCACTTCACCACAACTTGTTCACCTCAACCCATCGTGTCTCGGTGCTCCGTCATTCCAATCCCTACACCATCCAGCACTGCCTTCCCAATCCACCACACCTCACAGCACTGCCTCCCCAATCCACCACACCATCCAGCACTGCCTCCCCAATCCACCACACCATCCAGCACTGCCTCCCCAATCCACCACACCTCACAGCACTGCCTCCCTAATCCCCCACACCATGCAGCACTGCCTCCCCAATCCACCACACCTCACAGCACTGCCTCCCTAATCCCCCACACCATGCAGCACTGCCTCCCCAATCCACCACACCACACAGCACTGCCTCCCCAATCCACCAGAGTTACAGGATTCATTTCTTCCCCACGGCCACAGCTTCATTTGTCGCAGCAAGAACACCCAATTTAAATTTTTGAGCAGCAAGAACGCTTTCTGTTTCTTTGGAACGTTTATTCTGCAGTATAGTTGCTGTACCAATTGGGATGGTTAATTAGCTCGAATTTTTTTGGGCGCTGCACCGGTAGCTTTTTGGACGGCATGGGCTCAAAAATATCAAATGAAAGCATGCATGCTTGTTTTACCGAAATGCGTTTTGAAGAATGGTATTGTCTGATTTGTGTTTGTTACGTTTTCGGAAAACTTCATCGTCGCATTCCGGCGCTGCTTGATGTTTCATGTCCATCGATTAGTACGCACCACTCACGCATTCATCCTTATAAACAAACCTAAACCAAATGTTTTCAAAAGTATCCCATGCACGAGGACAATGGTGGTTAAAATATGTCTGCTTCCCAGGCCTGAGTCAAGCCATTCGTTGAGCTTTTTTGAGTTCACTACCTCCTCGTAAACATTTGAGATTTGTAACACTGGCAGAGATTGAAGTCGACGTTAAATGTCATCCCTTTTTGTTCATTTACGAAGCAACTTTCACTCACCGAGAGTTAACGAAGTTGTGCTTGGCCACACATCTTTCCATATTTAGAAATTGTTTATTTCTCACTAGAATTCCTGTGTGTTCATGTAGACATTTTTTACTGATTATTTTGATATTTTCCGTTTTTTTTGCAGTTGAATGTACCGTTCGGCAGACGTTGGAACTATATGAAATTTAGTTGGGCGGCGCATCTGCGCCGTCATTTGTCCCGAGCGCGGTTCAGACGCTACTTCGGTAGCATGTTTCTAACGTGAGGCAGATGCGATCGACACCCTGGTAGTTCAGGGACTGAGGTTACTGCAGCCCCGTGTTAGGGAGGCGGCGCGGTGTTCTTGTGCAGCGAGTGGCAGTGGCCGAGGTTCCTTCGTCTTCCTAAAATCTAACTTCAACTATCGTTATGTTGGTGTGCCTGTGACCTGTTTAAGTTATTTCTTTGATTGTCAGGGTTCACGTTTAATTATTCACTGCAGGCTCACCTTAGTACGTCTGGGGAACATCCTCCATCGGTGAATTTAGCATGGTTTGTTTGGGGTCTAGTAGGGTTAGAGTGGAGGATTAGGTTTCTTTCTCTCTAACTTTTTCCTAAGCAGACGAACCTTCAACTGTTCTTCCTGTCCTTACGGTGAGCCTGACTACCACTATCCCCTCGTCTTTGATAGGGTTCCAAATATCTCTAAACCTCTGAAAGTGGCGTTCCTAGGCCCACTGGGCTGAATCAATCAGCTTAGGTGAGTTGTGCCCTAGTTTTGTGAAGTCGTGCCGCAAATATTGATCTAATCGTTTCACACTATTTTACCCACGATTTGCTACCTAGGCGCCAATTAACTGAATAACTCTTCAACAGTATCCCACTACAACGTTATTCTACTGGTCAAGCTATAACTGCCGCGGATACTGCTGCTGCTACAACTGCCACGGATACTGCTGCTGCTACAACTGCCGCGGATACTGCTGCTGCTACTACTGCCGCGTATACTACTACTACTACTACTACTACTACTACTACTACTGCAACAGTCTCTACCGCTGCATCCATTGATGCAGTTTCTACTGTTGCCCTTTCTGCTCTTGTAGTAGTGCGCTCGTACCTGAACTCCGATGGCCCTGTACTTCAGAGACCTCAAGTTGCTGGCTATGCACTACCTTGATTATGCGAGCTGCTGCCGTCCTGCTATGTCTCGTCGTCGCTTTCATTGCGTTATTGTTTTTGTTAAATCGCGTTTAGTTGAAAATTAACTTCTAGCAATTCTTGTTGAACTTAAAATTACATTTAGTTCAACGAAAGAACCACACTGTTCAATAAAAAGTAAATGCTTCACTGGATAAGCGTTAAAATCCTTATTATTACCTTTACTACTATTGCGTAAGGTTGCCACGGAATAATTCCTTACAGAACAATAAGAATGAGGTGTGCAAGTGTTCCGGAATGAAGTTATTTTAAAGAAAATTTAGAAGCCTTTGTTGTCAGCAGAACTGAGCGTCACAGCATTGGACAGGTTAAGAAGAATGATTTCGGCTGAACTATAATGAAATATTTCCTTAGTTCTAGTATCTGAAATCAGTTTGCAATAGAATAGTTATCACATTCGGTCAAAAACCTTAGCCAACATGCAGTCTAACCAATTCAGAGGAACTAGCCATTACAAACGATCATTCAATTAGAAAACAAACCAAACTCATACTCCCTTACGGTACTGACACCCAAAATTTGGGTATATACGCTGGCACAAACCAAAGAAGAGTACAGGAAAATACGAGTGGGGATCGTTGAGGTACAATTTCAAATATAAATCTATATAAGACAAAAAAATAGCGTTTGTCCTCCTGTTCTTCGTCATTTTGTTCTGAAAATAGGGTTTTCAGATAAGCCTGTTTTCGTATGAGATTCTTGTAATTAAATTTTAAAAATGCATCATGACCATGAGCATTATTCAAAATTCGTCACCCCTGTAGCTTTGCCAGATGTCTAATGATTACTCAGGTAAAATAGGGGTTGAAAAACCCAAATTTAAAAAAAATTAGGCGTCAGAAAAGCCAAACTGCAACCCATGCTGGAAGTGCTTCCTCAAACCACGGATGAAATATGCCATGAAGGACCGCTCTCGGCAGCCAATGACTTCCTCTCAGCCAATGCACGATGGTTCTGTGGTTGGTTGAGTAGACGTCAAAGTGTATGCAGTATTTCAATTTCATGAGTTTTATCATGAGTATTTGGCGTTAACTATTCAATTGCGGAGTTTTCTTGTATTTTAGTTGATTTACCTAACCCTGTGATTCTGTAAAATGTGTGCAAATTGCCTCCATTTTTGCATCTTCGTAATTATGCCTTCACAGAATTAGCTGATGATGGGTCGAAGCCCGAAAGCCCGAAACGTTCTGTTCTTGAAATGAAATTCATACAACTCAGTGTCGGGGTCATTGCGTTCACTTTTATAAAGAAACAAAGTCACAGAAAAAACGCACAAAAAATGAGCTGCCCGCTAGCAATGAGCGCGAACTGAAAGAGAGAAAAGCAATCAAGTTGAGAGAACCATCAGTTGTGTTAAAAGAGCTTCCTCAATGATAGGGATGTTCCTCTACAACAGCGAGCTCGTGTCCCGTTGTGTGCTCAAAGAAAACGGAAAAACTCAAAGAAAACTTCAGCCTTTGTGACTCCACAATGGAGAGAGAATTTGTGGCTGACCGCAGGTCGAAAGTCTAATTTAAGGTCAGATTAAATGATGATTAACTGATGCGCACGGACGACTCTGCTTGATTGGAGTTTTAATGTTACCGTCGATAAGGGATGAAGTGACCATTCTTTAGCCAAGTCCATCAATTCAAATAAGACTAAGGGAGGGAAATAGATGAGTTACTTGGGAGGGAAGTGAGAGAATTTGTACTCCCACGTAAAAACCCCCGTCATATTAATTTTTCTAAAAATTTATATCGGAAGGGCTGTATCAGATTTTATGACTCCGTTCGCTTAAAAAAGAGCACACGTTGAGGGCACACATTAAAGAAAATGAAGTGAACTCATAACAAAAACAAATAAAATAGAACAGATTAAGGTGATCACTAAGAAGGAGGCATGGTCTGCCTAACCCAACCACCGGTATATCGAGAAATCTAAACTAATTACCATAGTAATTGCAAACAAAATGCTATTTTTAAATTTATAAATGGACATAGACGACTTCATGAAGTTAAGTGGATAGCCAAGGGATTAAACCCACAAGAGTTTTTGTTAAATGTGTTCATATGAGCTCCAATTTTCTTCAAGAATCAGAATGCTCAAAACTGACTCAAGACAGCGACACAAATAAGCTTCTCGGACAAAAAATTGGTCACCTGTAGGGTTTGCATTCCGGGATCCGGGATCCCAGATTATTTGGGACTGAAATTTCCAGGTCCAGGAATTCCTTTTATGCCGGGAATTCTCGGGATTCAAAATATTATATATATATTTTAGGATTTGAATGAGAAAATAACTTAAAATCTTGCTGTTTAAAATGATTAATTAATTAGAGAGCTCAAGATAAGGCGTTAGTGTTCTAATATCATTGCAATTTACATCACTACACAGTGAAGTTTACACTATCTCATAACATAGTTCAACTATTGCATCAGAATATGTTTTCTGGTTTGGTTTTGCAGGTAATAATGAATAGACTGTAATAGATACAATGGCAACGGTCGATGTTGTAGAAACTGAAGGCTTTGTGCGGCGATATTATGTCAAAGATGCAATTGGAGAAAATGCGAAGTGTGTATAGTGCGGCAAGAGTTTACTTTGCAAAGGCTAGTCTACCAGTGGCTTGTGACGTCACCTGATGAGTAAACATAACATAGTGAAGCCCGAAACTGTAAGCCCTGTTGCGTCAACTAGTAACTCAGAGGACAGAATTAGCATTGGAACAAAGCGCCCTCATGCAAGGAAGTGCAGTAGTGAAAGCACTAAGCCGAAAAAAATTAATAAGTTTCGCAAAGGTGCATCAAAGTACTCCAGAAGAACAAGTAACCAAGCTTGTAACAGTTGATGGCGTGTCAGTAAATAGAGTTACAAAGAATGAATTCAATAGAGAATCATTCTCAGATGAAGGTTTTTCGCTCCCTAAATCGCCAAATACTGGTATGAGCATGGGCAAAATTACAATAGCATAAATGGGATTCCGGGATTTTCAATTTGTCCCGGAATCGCAAACCCTAGTCACCTGCTACTAACACGGAGCAGGACATCCACGAGCGCTAATAACAGCAACAATTGCGTGTGGTAGAACGAGTTTTCTCAAGCACACCTGGTTGATTTTAAATCCCACTTGTATGAACTGAACGTAGTGGTGCGGCCGCAGTACGTACACAATCTTCTCGACGTCTAACTTGTCGCTCTACGAGGTTCCTCAAATTTTCTATTGATTTCATGACTAGGAACTTTACTGGCAAATTTGAATGTCTGACATATCCTGAATGACTCTTTTGCCGATGAATAACGGTTCCAGCCTGATGTATTCGGTAGTTGTCATTCTGAAAAAAAACAGGCCAAATAACATTAAGTTCTTCATTCAAACATTGTGCAAATGGCAAATATTAGTTATCTAGCACCTACGTTTTGCTATATTAGTTCATTTTGGAGGATTCTGCAACCGAAGGACCCATTTTTGTGTAGCTGAAACAGTCCCAGGACATGACAGACCCTACTTCTCTTCCAGAGACTATGTTCAAACAGACCGGGTGTTCAAAAACTATTACAACGCTGGATGAAGCGCATCGAAGTCACCTTATCGCTCTGATCATGTACTCTTCGTTTAACCCTTTAACGCTTCGGAGGTCTTTTTGGCCTATTTTTGAGAGTAGCCCCTGTGTATTGTACGTACTTAATGTTAAATTTGTTCCCTTGTGTATCCTTTGGAGTTCACTGCCGAGTGGCAGCTCCTTCCTAATGTTGGTCGCTACCTGATGCCAGAGTAAGTCTAATTATCGTGGTTATAATAACGGTTAAATGAGTAGAAAAATACTGACGGTAAAGGGCTAAGTAATTCTTTAAATTCATAGCTCATGGACAGGTTCTCGGCTCGCTATTTTGAGTCGCATGTGCAATTTGATGTAGAGATCTGAGCGCAGGAGCTGGCGCTGGCCAATTGTGTTAGCCATCAGTTCTTGATTGCGCGTCTCTCTGAATTAGCTTTGATTATAATTATTGACAGAGTGATGAAGGACTTGCTAGCACATCACTAGACGCTAAAGAGTAACACTCCAGCTTACCCGGCTGTTAGATTCGCTCCTCATAACTGTAACTTAATTTAGGATATGTTCAGGATTTTTTATATGGTCCTCATTACTGTAACTTAATTTAGAAAATGTTCAGGATTTTTGATATGATCCTCTTTACTTTAACTTAATTTAGGAAATGTTCAGGATTTCTGAATGGGATCTATTATTGTTTCGCGGTTGATTATAACTTAACCACGTTAGGTTGTAGTGTATGTGTGGCTCATTCATTTAACGTATGGGCTACACATCACTCTAGCTTTAATTGAGGTTTTGCAATTATTTTGTACTTCGAATTAAAACACCGCGTCACTCAAAAACAGTGTGACGCGAATCTATCAGCAAATGAAGAAGCATTCGAACTATTCTGAAAACATCCTCATTTAGAACATAATCTGTGAGGGGCTTTTAAAACACTCATAAGGCAACTCATTTCATATGGCTTGGCTAAACGAGTAACTCGATTATGGCTAGAAGAACAATGCATCATGGAACTGTTAGTTTTCATGTTACTTTGGGGTCTGCTGTCTTCTGGCAACTCCCAAACGTTTCAAAATTGAATGCGGTGAAGAGGAAGACGTCTAAAGCCGCCGTCACACGGAGACCAAATGGTAACGTTTCGTCACAATCGTCTACACAGCGGTACCATTCGGTTTGACTAGCGCTACGAAACCGTCAGATAGCGCTGAAGTCTGGCGGCTTCTGAGCACTAGACAGACCGAGTGGTACCGCTGTGCAGACGATTGTGACGAAACGTTACCGTTTGGTCTCCGTGTGACGGCGGCCCAAAGCGACCCATACACGATCAATTATATTGCGCAATATCATTGTCAATACCCTTAATTGTCAATGAAATTGACCGTGTATGGGCGATATTGAGGACTTGCGCAATTGTATTGAGTAAATCAAGTTCTACTTGATAGTTTTTTGCTCAAGTCTCTAGCATTGCGCAATTAATTGACCGTGTATGGTGCCCATCAATGTTATTGTGCAAGCCAAACTATTTTTTCAAAAACAATCTTGCCTATGGTTTGGATATCAATGTTATTGTGTAAGCCAAATTATTTTTTCAATAACAATCTTGCCTATGGTTTGGGGCGCAATAGCGCTGACGCACTTCAAATCTTCAAATGTATTTCCTGTGGCTGGGTAGCGAAGTGTAACTGATATTCGCTCATTCGGAGAGAAGGGCTGACGCTTATTCGTTGTTTGCTTTTTGACGAGAGGCTCTATCATTTCCTGTAAATAATCGTAGGTTTTACCATCCATTCGTAAAAAGTTTTTAAAATCAAAGGGTTCATTTTCCCTAATTTCACGCAGCAGTTTTGAATGTCTAAATTCCGAACGTTTCAGGTACCAGTCTTTCGACCACTTTGCACGTTTTTGAGTTTCTTCTTTTGAAGAAATTGTTCATCTTCTACTGCTACAGCAACTGCCACGGCAGTAGCTGGATCGAAATCATCTATGCTTGTCCAGTCACTTCCAAGAACGAACTGCCTTTTTTGCGCAAGTATATTGACCGTATGTGGCCAAAAGAAAATTGTCAATTATATTGTGCTGGCCAGACTTACGCTATATGATTGATGGTGCTTAACGCAGCACCGGACGCCTGCAGTGTCACACCAGAGGCCGGGCTTGCAACCAACTCACGTTGTCGTAGCGTTTGTTCTTTGTTTTTCCTGAGGGCTTGGCTGCGCTGCGTGTCCACCTTGACTGTTCTTTACCAAGTAGTGTGATCAAGTCTACATGAGCGCTGAAACCTGTGGCCAAGTCTACAAGAACGCAGAACGCTGGGGCCAAGTCTACAAGAACGCTGAACGCTGAGGCCAAGTCTACAATAACGCTGAACGCTGTGATCAAGTCTACAAGAACGCTGAACGCTGTGGTCAAGTCTACAAGAACGCTGAACGCTGGGGCCAAGTCTAAAAGAACGCTGAACGCTGTGATCAAGTCTACAAGAACGCTGAACGCTGTGGCCAAGTCTACAAGAACGCTGAACGCTGGGGCCAAGTCTATAGAACGCTGAACGCTGTGATAAAGTCTACAAGAACGCTGAACGCTGTGGCCAAGTCTACAAGAACGCTGAACGCTGGGGCCAAGTCTACAAGAACGCTGAACGCTGTGATCAAGTCTACAAGAACGCTGAACGCTGTGGCCAAGTCTACAAGAACGCTGAACGCAGGGGCCAAGTCTATAGAACGCTGAACGCTGTGATAAAGTCTACAAGAACGCTGAACGCTGTGGCCGAGTCTACAAGAACGCTGAACGCTGGGGCCAAGTCTACAAGAACGCTGAACGCTGTGATCAAGTCTACAAGAACGCTGAACGCTGTGGTCAAGTCTACAAGAACGCTGAACGCTGGGGCCAAGTCTACAAGAACGCTGAACGCTGTGATCAAGTCTACAAGAACGCTGAACGATGTGGCCAAGTCTACAAGAACGCTGAACGCTGGGGCCAAGTCTACAAGAACGCCGAACGCTGTGATAAAGTCTACAAGAACGCTGAACGCTGTGGCCAAGTCTACAAGAACGCTGAACGCTGTGGCCAAGTCTACAAGAACGCTGAACGCTGGGGCCAAGTCTACAAGAACGCTGAACGCTGGGGCCAAGTCTACAAGAACGCTGAACGCTGTGATCAAGTCTACAAGAACGCTGAACGATGTGGCCAAGTCTACAAGAACGCTGAACGCTGGGGCCAAGTCTACAAGAACGCCGAACGCTGAGGCCAAGTCTACAATAACGCTGAACGCTGTGATCAAGTCTACAAGAACGCTGAACGCTGTGGTCAAGTCTACAGGAACGCTGAACGCTGGGGCCAAGTCTACAAGAACGCTGAACGCTGTGATCAAGTCTACAAGAACGCTGAACGATGTGGCCAAGTCTACAAGAACGCTGAACGCTGGGGCCAAGTCTACAAGAACGCTGAACGCTGTGATCAAGTCTACAAGAACGCTGAACGCTGTGGTCAAGTCTTCAAGAACGCTGAACGCTGGGGCCAAGTCTACAAGAACGCTGAACGCTGTGATCAAGTCTACAAGAACGCTGAACGATGTGGCCAAGTCTACAAGAACGCTGAACGCTGGGGCCAAGTCTACAAGAATGCCGAACGCTGTGATAAAGTCTACAAGAACGCTGAACGCTGTGGCCAAGTCTACAAGAACGCTGAACGCTGTGGCCAAGTCTACAAGAACGCTGAACGCTGGGGCCAAGTCTACAAGAACGCTGAACGCTGTGGCCAAGTCTACAAGAACGCTGAATGCTGTGGCCAAGTCTACAAGAACGCTGAACGCTGGGGCCAAGTCTACAACAACGCTGAACGCTGTGATAAAGTCTAAAAGAACGCTGAACGCTGTGACCAAGTCTACAAGAACGCTGTACGCTGTGGCCAAGTCTACAAGAACGCTGTACGCTGTGGCCAAGTCTACAAGAACGCTGAACGCTGTGATAAAGTCTACAAGAACGCTGAACGCTGTGGCCAAGCCAACAAGAACGCTGAACGCTGTGGCCAAGTCTACAAGAACGCTGAACGCTGGGGCCAAGTCTACAAGAACGCTGAACGCTGTGGCCAAGTCTACAAGAACGCTGAATGCTGTGGCCAAGTCTACAAGAACGCTGAACGCTGGGGCCAAGTCTACAACAACGCTGAACGCTGTGATAAAGTCTAAAAGAACGCTGAACGCTGTGACCAAGTCTAAAAGAACGCTGTACGCTGTGGCCAAGTCTACAAGAACGCTGTACGCTGTGGCCAAGTCTACAAGAACGCTACACGCTGTGATAAAGTCTACAAGAACGTTGTACGCTGTGGCAAAGTCTACAAGAACGCTGAACGCTGTGATAAAGTCTACAAGAACGCTGAATGCTGTGGCCAAGTCTACAAGAACGCTGAACGCTGGGGCCAAGTCTACAAGAACGCTGAACGCTGTGATAAAGTCTACAAGAACGCTGAACGCTGTGGCCAAGTCTACAAGAACGCTGAATGCTGTGGCTAAGTCTACAAGAACGCTGAACGCTGGGGCCAAGTCTACAAGAACGCTGAACGCTGTGATAAAGTCTACAAGAACGCTGAACGCTGTGGCCAAGTCTACAAGAACGCTGAACGCTGGGGCCAAGTCTACAAGAACGCTGAACGCTGTGACCAAGTCTACACGAACGCTGCGCTGTGACCAAGTGTCCAGGAGAACAAACGCTGCGCTGTGACCAAGTGTCCAGGAGAACAAATGCTGCGCTGTGACCAAGTGTCCAGGAGAACAAACGCTGCGCTGTGACCAAGTGTCCAGGAGAACAAACGCTGCGCTGTGACCAAGTGTCCAGGAGAACAAACGCTGCGCTGTGACCAAGTGTCCAGAAGAACAAACGCTGCGCTGTGACCAAGTGTCCAGGAGAACAAACGCTGCGCTGTGACCAAGTGTCCAGAAGAACAAACGCTGCGCTGTGACCAAGTGTCCAGAAGAACAAACGCTACGTTGTGACCAAGTGTCCAGAAGAACGAACGCTGCGCTGTGACCAAGTGTCCAGGAGAACAAACGCTGCGCTGTGACCAAGTGTCCAGGAGAACAAACGCTGCGCTGTGACCAAGTGTCCAGAAGAACAAACGCTGCGCTGTGACCAAGTGTCCAGAAGAACAAACGCTGCGCTGTGACCAAGTGTCCAGAAGAACAAACGCTGCGCTGTGACCAAGTGTCCAGGAGAACAAACGCTGCGCTGTGACCAAGTGTCCAGGAGAACAAACGCTGCGCTGTGACCAAGTGTCCAGGAGAACAAACGCTGCGCTGTGACCAAGTGTCCAGAAGAACAAACGCTGCGCTGTGACCAAGTGTCCAGGAGAACAAACGCTGCGTTGTGACCTAGTGTCCAGAAGAACAAACGCTGCGCTGTGACCAAGTGTCCAGAAGAACAAACGCTGCGCTGTGACCAAGTGTCCAGGAGAACAAACGCTGCGCTGTGACCAAGTGTCCAGGAGAACAAACGCTGCGCTGTGACCAAGTGTCCAGAAGAACAAACGCTGCGCTGTGACCAAGTGTCCAGAAGAACAAACGCTGCGCTGTGACCAAGTGTCCAGGAGAACAAACGCTGCGTTGTGACCTAGTGTCCAGAAGAACAAACGCTGCGCTGTGACCAAGTGTCCAGAAGAACAAACGCTGCGCTGTGACCAAGTGTCCAGGAGAACAAACGCTGCGCTGTGACCAAGTGTCCAGAAGAACAAACGCTGCGCTGTGACCAAGTGTCCAGGAGAACAAACGCTGCGTTGTGACCTAGTGTCCAGAAGAACAAACGCTGCGCTGTGACCAAGTGTCCAGGAGAACAAACGCTGCGCTGTGACCAAGTGTCCAGAAGAACAAACGCTGTGCTGTGACCAAGTGTCCAGGAGAACAAACGCTGCGTTGTGACCTAGTGTCCAGAAGAACAAACGCTGCGCTGTGACCAAGTGTCCAGGAGAACAAACGCTGCGTTGTGACCTAGTGTCCAGAAGAACAAACGCTGCGCTGTGACCAAGTGTCCAGGAGAACAAACGCTGCGTTGTGACCTAGTGTCCAGAAGAACAAACGCTGCGCTGTGACCAAGTGTCCAGAAGAACAAACGCTGCGCTGTGACCAAGTGTCCAGGAGAACAAACGCTGCGCTGTGACCAAGTGTCCAGGAGAACAAACGCTGCGCTGTGACCAAGTGTCCAGAAGAACAAACGCTGCGCTGTGAACAAGTGTCCAGAAGAACAAACGCTGCGCTGTGACCAAGTGTCCAGGAGAACAAACGCTGCGTTGTGACCTAGTGTCCAGAAGAACAAACGCTGCGCTCTGACCAAGTGTCCAGGAGAACAAACGCGGCCAGTTGTACAGCCACGACCACGTAAATTGATGGAAACTTGAGCTTTTGGTCTTCAACTCTAACTGACGGAGTAGCGGTAACATCTCCAGGGAGCGATTTTTATGGAAATAATAACGATAGCACGAACTTCATTAACTAACGTCCTGCATTGATAATGATCAAACTGAGCCAAGTGACGTATTAACTAGGAACGGCCTGAGTCAATAACGATCAAGATGAATTTTGAAAAGCTCACGTTATCTTTTTGATGCATGAAACAAAACTTGATCAAATATACAGTAATCTGTGCTCTCATCTATCATTAAATGTTTCCGCTTCAGTCGAGGCTAATTACTTCACGTTTGAGGCACAATCACGGTCCTCGTTTATATTTAGTGTGGCGGTTTGAGTTATTTTTAGTGTTATATACTGATTCTTCTCTGGCTTTGAATTCATTTCACATTTGATCTCCTATTCATCACTATGACTCTTATCAGATAACCAACCGAATATTGTTGAGCCAAGATTATATTTGAGATTATAAAGCTCTAACGAGAGTTCACTGGAAGTCTACTGAAACCCCAAAGCAATTTCTTTGCATGTACGCAGCAGCGCATTGCCTGGCGATGATTTCCTGTTTGGAACGTTTCGGCAGGACAGAGCATACAGGGCAGCACTGCTCGGCTGAAGCAGACAACTTTTGAAAAATGTTGCACAACGTCGGATCATAAAAATAATGATTGAAAAAAAAAAAATATTATTAGAAACAATTACATTGACCGTCAACTTTGAAATCTTGTAAAGAGCTTTCAAGGACTCCAGCCAATGATTCGCTCTATTCTTAGATTGATATGACCTCTTAATTTCATAGGATTTTTCACCAACAGTTCAGATCTTTTATAATTGCATCATAAAATCATCAAGTTGCATTAAGTGACTGATGATCGATGATGTCAGTCATGGTCGATACCTTGCATGCATGTCTATTTGTGGAGCCTTGGCGTTGGTTAAGCGTATGTGCCACGGCAATATATCCTCTTTGCGCTGAATCTATTTCATGATCTAAGCTCACTCATTCATTCTCCAGAGTACTAAAATATTCAAACATCCCTCGCCAGCTCTCCATTTTGATTGGGATATTTTTACTGCCGAAATAGGTATGCTGCAGGGAAATATTTTTTTAGGGTCTGAAGTCGACGTTTGCATGTAAAAATGCGAGATATTTTCGGGCCAAGCTTCTGCGAAATGGAAATATTATTGTGCATCTTTTGGTCCGAGTATGAAGAATAATCATAGATGATATTGTTGCAGAATGTAATGTGATCATCAATAACTTAAAAATAGCTTATGTTCCTTTGAGCGGACCAATGAAGGCCCGGCACTGGATGACTGCAGGACTGCCGAGTTGCATGCCTAGCGTTCGAGTGCGTCAAAGTTGATAAAAATAAGGACGCTCCCAGAATTGTTTTTCGTGAACGAATAGCGGACTTCTGGGGTCAGCGAGTGAAAAACTTTGCCGTTTAATAGGAGTAACTTGTCATTTATTTTGCGATTTTCATAACGCAGGCAATTACTCATGTAATTTTGTACTCGTTCTGCGTAGAATGTGTTATTGTTCTGTGGAGCTCAGAATCATTCAATAAGATTTTTGTTGTACACAAATAATAGCGTTTGCCACTCCTAAAATTTCCCTATACTATTCGTTTAGATTCGAATACTAAAGAAATATATGTATCCTTATAATACTAACCGCAGTGATTTAAACTATGTTCATCCCATTGAGGTTGTAAAGCTTGTATTCCAAATCCAACCATCACGCACATTTCCCGTCTTCCCGACGAAAGATGAGAAGGTTACAAACAAAACATAAACAAAAATGAAATTAATAAATTCAAGAAAAATACAAACAGTTCCAAAAATGAAACTACTGGTTGGTTATAAAAATCATGAAAACCCTTAGTTTTGTGACTCGTTTTTTATGTCCGTTTTCATTCACTGCATCACAAACGACGGCTTTACAACGTAGCTCATAGAAATTTTACAATTTACATCACATTCTGTAAGAATATAAATGAATTACTCCTCATTCACTACGTAAAAGAAAAATATGCTCATTTGTAAGAAGCTTCACCGGTGAAACATTTCTCATAAATTTATGAATTTGCTGGCGAAATTTTAGCGTATAATAGGCGAGTCACTGAAATTGCAGAAAATCGAGACTCAGCGCAACTCTTTGTAGTCCATCAATGAGAGAAATAGAGTACATTAAGATTTATAAACTTTAATACATTACCAGTTTGCCAGCGGAAGCATGCAGAAACGTGGGAAAAGATTTTGTAAATTCCCTATTTTTCAAGAGCAGAACTGAGTTTAAAATGCCTGAAGAAAATGGTACGTCTGAGAAAGACTGGAATAGCAAAAGAAAATATTAAAAGGTGAATTTCGTGAACATTTATCCTCGATACCGGCACGACTTCCACTCTATTTTCGCAAAATCTTCTTGCAAAAGAACGTCGCCTGAGCTGCGCCACTTCGAAAATCCGGGATCTATTTCTTTTGTGTCGTTCAGTAAAGAATTCTAGGAATTTGCTCCTGCTAAGACGTCCTCTTCAATACGCTTTTTTCTTCTTGCGAGCTCCGAAGAACTTAAGCAAAGCGACACATTTGAGCACGCAAATATTTATGGATGAAGTGTGTATCGTTGATACGGAGCCGCTGCCTTGAATATTTTAGCGACCGGCTCCGTCGCTCGTAGCGCCCTGCAAAATTCAGCGCCACGAGCCAAGGTCTAAAGAATTCCGAGTTCGGGCGATGAATAACTCTCCAGAATGCATTCAAGGGAAATTTTCCTCTCTTATATTTGAGTCCACGAATGTATCCGAGTTCAAAGTTAAATTAAAGAGTTTGAATCTGGGCATCTCAATACCAATCAATCAAGTGAATGAAAATAAACTGCCTTGAAATTTGTCGCTGAGCTTTTCCACGTGGAATGATTCTAACAATGATATTCTAAAAACACTTTATTAACATTTTAATTTCTAAAGCGCAATTGGTTGTAAATTAAATTTTATCGAGGGTTTTGAAACTTGGACGGTTTTTAAAATTTGATTTCATTTTGTCGTAAAGAAATTGAATACTTTATCCCTAGGATATTAGCTGGATAATTTCAAACTTCATAGAAAATGCATCGCGGCAGATCTAATCAGAAAAATAATATTGGAGAATGTCGAAACCTCGTTCGTACTTCTACGCTTATGATGAAGTAGTGCGTGGCGTATTTTCTTGGTCGTATTTGTAGTTTGTGATGGCTTAAGTTACTGATGTTTACATTATATTTAGCTATACACTTCACTCTTGTTCTCACACAGTTCTCTCACATGCTTAAAAATAATGTTATCCGATTAATAATAATACACAGTTGTTGCTTGTGTGGTTGGTTGGTCCGTCTCTCTGACATGCTCGTTAGGAGTTACGTAGGAGGAATACTGATACTATAGGAGGATGTGCCTAATGACCGTATCTGTGATACGACCTAATTACATGATTTATATGCTCTACCGAACATTATCGAATCCCGTTATTTGAGACGGGCCGTGTACACTAGTACTCTAATAAATAAACGCGATGTCAGGCCATTACGCTCTTTTCCTTTGAATATTCGACGACACTCTCAGTGAGAGTCATTGATTTGAGACATGCTTTCGTAGGTTCTCGTTAAAAACCATAGGACATTTATCATCAAACATACGTTCTTTATAAGTAGAACCCAATTTTTCGATTCGTGTTCGTGAAATTACGTATGTAGCATTGAATAACTATTCGGAACGCCGGTTCCCATTTTTGTTGGTGACGAAAATAATAATCTAGTAAATTTTCACTCAAATCGGTTTATCTTGGCGTTTGTGCTAAAGTGCAGTGATGTAAACGAGTTAACAAGACTCCTTCAGCGTTTCACTTTATAAAGAAAACTTCGTTATTTAGATTCCTTGCAAAGATTAACCTGCGGATAAAGTTAACGCATCGCTCGCATCCCTACGGTCAAGAAGAATGGCAAACGAAGTTCAAACTCAATGTTTCAGTCCCATAGCGGTAACCTATAAGAACGCAATAAATAATAATATACACAAATATGAAAGTTCGTATAATCGCACAAGATTCTAATTTCTTCTAAAGAATCCGAGTTAAATCTGAGACGTAAACAAATTTCGATTTAACAAAGACTACTCTACAATTGAACCGATTACTGTCGACCGTGGAGGGACACACGCTCATCATTTCATGTGAACCCCAACTTTATACGTCAAATGATGGGTTCCAGTTGGTTCGACTAACAAGACGCTTGATTGAAGATACGAATTCTGTTGATTGAAGATATGAATTCTGTTGGTTGAAGATATGAATTCTGTTGATTGAAGATATGAATTCTGTTGATTGAAGATATGAATTCTGTTGGTTGAAGATTTGAATTCTGTTGATTGAAGATATGAATTCTGTTGATTGAAGATATGAATTCTGTTGATTGAAGATATGAATTCTGTTGATTGAAGATATGAATTCTGTTGGTTGAAGACACGAATTCTGTTGATTGAAGATACGAATTCTGTTGATTGAAGATATGAATTCTGTTGATTGAAGATATGAATTCTGTTGATTGAAGATATGAATTCTGTTGATTGAAGATATGAATTCTGTTGATTGAAGATATGAATTCTGTTGATTGAAGATATGAATTCTGTTGATTGAAGACACGAATTCTGTTGATTGAAGACACGAAAATTCTGTTGATTGAAGACACGAATTCTGTTGATTGACGATATGAATTCTGTTGATTGAAGATACGAATTCTGTTGATTGAAGATATGAATTCTGTTGATTGAAGATATGAATTCTGTTGATTGAAGATATGAATTCTGTTGATTGAAGATATGAATTCTGTTGATTGAAGATATGAATTCTGTTGATTGAAGATATGAATTCTGTTGATTGAAGATATGAGTTCTCTTGATTGAAGAAATGAATTCTGTTGATTGAAGATATGAATTCTGTTGATTGAAGATATGAATTCTGTTGATTGAAGATATGAATTCTGTTGATTGAAGATACGAATTCTGTTGATTGAAGATATTAATTCTGTTGATTGAAGATATGAATTATGTTGATTGAAGATATGAATTATGTTGATTGAAGATATGAATTCTGTTGATTGAAGATATGAATTCTGTTGATTGCAGATATGAATTATGTTGATTGAAGATATGAATTCTGTTGATTGAAGACACGAATTCTGTTGATTAAAGACACGAATTTTGTTGATTGACGATATGAATTCTGTCGATATGAAATCTGTTGATTGAAGACATGAATTCTGTTGATTGAATATTTGAATTAAGCTAATTTTTATGAGAATAAGTTAATTAAGGTTTGTGTGAGATGATGTATTACAACGCGAGGATCGACTGAACAAAACATGCAATTAATTACCTTTGAAGGGAGCATTTCCTACTCAGTCTCTTGCATTAGGTAAGACTCAGACGGAAATTAATTTACGGAAATGTTTTGCCTTTTGTTTCTCCTAATCATCGAATTATAAATAAAAGTGCAGGAAAACACGTTTTTAATGAGACCATTACCTTATTTAAGATATTCGGTGAATAAAAATATTAAAACATTTCGACCTCTTGGGTCGTTATCAACTCGGAAAACAAATAGAGAAAAATTAGTCAAATGCCATATATCAATCAAAATACATGTATCATGCGTCAAGAAAAGCTAAAATCTATAAAAAAAATCACTAATGAAAAAAAATGAATGTCCAGTATCAATAGTGCATTAGTTGTAGAGGGAAAGCCGATAGCATGTCATTTAACACTTTGACTGCGACTACTAAATATTAAGTTGAATGCCAAACTCGAATTTAAAGTCAATTGTAGTAAACTATTTTGAAAATACCAAACACGAACTGGACCGTGCATTCATTCAGCTCTGATTTAGTATTTATGGAAATTGAGTTAGTGACTACTGGTCGGTCAGCAGCATTATAAAAATTTCCTCCTAGTACCACCTGTGGCGCACGTCGCAGTCAAAGTGTTAAAACCAATTTTTATCCTACAACGTAAAAAGATTCTAAATGTGACGGTTTATTTGATTAGTTGAAAAAAGTATTACTTTAAAATAGCCTAATCGAACTGGAATATCGTACTTATCTGCATGAGAGCGGATTGAACAATGTAAAGGTACAGAAAGAAATTTGCTGATTCTTAAACTCCTGCCGGTACGCTCTGCAACACGAATACTGAGGGCTCGAGTAGTCGAGCCCACATATTCAGACGCACACTGTTGGCAACTGTGCGCTCGCGCAGATTGATTTTAAAAAAAGTGTTAGTAAATACGCATAAGATAGAATCCTATTTCAATTATAAAGATAAAACGCCCAATAACATGCTCTCCTCTGTCATTTTTAATTTTTCAATATAGTTGCTGTGGGTTTTAAAAATACGGTGAGTGCCAACGGCGGGTTTTAATAATAGCAGGACTCCATTTTGGAAATTGAGACTGCGCATCTCGATTAACCTGATCATGTGTTGTTAATTCTGAACGTAAATTCCAGCAAACAATGATAGCTGAAATATATAATGCAATTGAAGTTTTGCAAGGTTTCCCTAAATTGTTGGATAAATTATTTTCTTTTAGCCGAATGCTCTCGGCTGAATGTAAAATGCACTGCTTCAAATGGCTTTTGATGCTCATGTTATCTTGATTAAATCTATTCTTAATATAACATAAAACTGCTTCATGATTATTCGTTTGATAGTTTTTGCTTAACGTGGAATATTATTAATTGAAAACCCCCAGTGATTTAGCCGTCTTCTTTGCCTTAGTCACTGGGCCTTTGCCCAGTGTGACTTTGCCTCTTCCCTTTGCCTCTTCTTAGTCCTTTTTCAGTTTATCATCACACCAATTGTTTTGTTTTTAACCTGAGAAATTGACTTAGGTTGAGAGAGATTAATGAAAATGGTTTGCAACATAGAACATTGTTACCACTGAGGTCTCTTTTTCAAAACGAACCAGAAGGTGTCAGTAGGGGGAGGCAAACTCCAAACGCACTCCGTAGTTTGATGGCAGGTGCCTGCAACAGTAGCGGCCTGATGCAGCGTGAGCACGATTAGTGAGCAGCCGAATTCAGGATTGGACACGCAAGGTAGGCCGCTGACGCGTTCTATTAACTTCCATATAACTTTTACTACTTTCGAGGTTTTCAGTGTTGAGTTGTTGCAGCGTTGTTGTTGTTATTCAGTGTTATAGTGTTGCGTTGTTGCATAACTCATATGCTGGTGAACTTTGGAGAACAGTGCAAGAGGATCGTGCGATACGTGTTCAAGTCACTACTCAGTGTCACTAACCAGGTTTCAGGCCCACGGTTAATGTTACAGATGTGTTGAGCTTCTAATGTTTTACGTACTGAACATTGGAGCGCCGATTCCGGTGTCATTTATTCTGTTGTACGTTCGTTCAAGCATGCATTTCTTCCATTTACTGCGCAGCAAAAATAATTTCCGTCCTTGTTATACTGAAATGACAGTGGTCGATTGAATGTTGTCTATACTCATTGGGACGAATAATTTCTCAATCGGTCCAGATAATTAATCAGGTATTTGTAAGGCTTCTGGTTCATTTCCTGCACATTAATTGCTTGCCTGATATCTAACAGATATTGTATTGGAAATTGGAGATCATTCACTATTTACCTCAGGGATAGGCGACGCTCGGTCTCTCGCGTGGAAGTCAATTAGCTTAAATTTTTACGAACTGGTTCTGGAATTCTTTACGCTCTGTTGATGAAGCAACGTGCTGTCCTAACAAAATGGTAGTTTTCGAACACATTTTTTTTTGTCGCTGCCTATCAGCAGCTTGATCGAAACTCACGCACATGAATGATTGGTTACTTGAATCATTGCTTCTTCAGCTAAAAATTTATCTGGTCCCTGGCACCATCATGACACACATATTAGCTGTAAGAGGTAAGAAAACATTCACATTTTTTGTAATATTCAATACAGAAACGCCAAGAATTGAGCTGAGCCACCGCATATGGAGAGTTTATTTGATACTCGAAAAAAACAAATGGCAAATATTTCTAATGAGTATTTGGAGTAAGGTAAGTATGATATAGTTTTTGAGTTACGCGTCTTTCTGTGATTCCAATCGCCAACGTATCAAAGTTGTAATGGAAACTTATAATATTTTGCTTCACCATTCGCTGATGTAGACCCAGCATTGTTTTGCACTTCTTTCGAAACTGCACGATATATATTCGAAGGAAATGTTTACTTTTTATTCTGCTAACTTGAATGAATTATGATAGGCTTTCTCGAATGTCATATATAATTGATTGGATTATTATATTATTACAATAATAGTTAATTTGAGATTCTCTATCCCCAATGCAGACCACCTGTAAAAAGCGAAGAATAGAAAATAAATAAATAAATAAATAAATAAATTTCTAAATAAGTATATAAACTATTTAACACGTAAATAAATGAAAAACAGTTCATTGCCGATAAAGGTAGACACACGAAATGTATCACATTTGGTTTTTAAAATGTCATAATATAATGATTTTAAATTGGTAAATGCACTTTACATCGGTATCACAATAGCCATACACAATAGCCATATCAATAGTTGAATAAACGTTCCAGAAAAAATGCTTTTGTTAGAGCCCCCTTACATTGATAAGTGAGAATAATTAGCTTAGACTCTTACAAAATTAGGGAATGATGTTGAAACTAAATATCGCAGGATGTTATTAATTTTACGCATAACACTAAAAAGCCGATGAGGTAGATATTCGTTAATGGACTAACGGGTCAATTACTACCATACCGAGTGTCCCACAAAAATGTCCCCGAATTTTTAATTGATTATATCTCCCCTTGAAATTAACATATTTGAATTGTCTTTGTTTCACAATGTAGTAAATTTTGTTTCCTTTTCGAATAATTTAAATTTTTGAAAATCGGTTGAATAACCACTTTATAATGAGTTTATTCGGGAACAAATGTTACCCTATTCAAAACTTTCAACGGTAATATTGTTGAGTAAGCCATGCCAAAGATGTCAGTAATGTGACGCTGGCGGGAATAAATGATTTTTAGCTATTGTTATCTTGTCATGACCATTTGCTAGGTGAAGTGAAAATTAGTTTAGGTAGCTAATCGATAGTTTTGGTACATTTTCTTGAATATAGAACATCTTTTGTGAAACATTTCCTTAGAGAATAATTTAAATGGATAATTGCGATATGTTATTTCCTAAAATTATTGAGTATTTTATCCCTAAGATTAGGGATAAAAGAGATTGTTCTTGTACATTTAATTTAAAAATTTTCTGTATGACCTGTTGGCACAGCTTGAAATGACTATTTAAAATACCATAAAAGCTTCTGAGCAGATATGACGTACGAAAATTGACAGGAATTAGGCAACATTCTCACTAGGAAGAGCTTGTAAAAACCACAAGGAAGAGGCCTATGATTTTCAACGGTGATTGCCGTGCATATTCCTAAGTGCATATTTTGCATTCATAATAAAGGAGTATGAACAATTTAAAAGAAGCTCGAGGACACAAAAACCAACGACGAGGGCACCTTATTTTCAAATTTATAAATGGTTGTAGATAGTTCAGGCATCAGAACCTTTTTCTGTGCTCGGATAGATGAGATCGACTCAGATGAATGAGATCGAATCATCAGCCGGTTTGACAGATTTGACTGGCATGAGTTGCACCAGTTGTCCACAGTTGTTGCCAGGTGGTACCTACATACGCGTTTTTAAGCGTGGTGAGTGACATTAACGCTGTAGAAAAGGGAGGAGTTACGTGTTTGTTAGTTTGATGGGTAACGTTATGGAAAACATGATTTACGTTTTTATAAACGGGATAACCATCATCAACGCGATGTTAAAGTGATCAATTAATAAAAGTAGAGTCATCGATTGCAAAAAATATCTTGATGAGTTTATGATACAATTCAAAATAAAAATAAACATCCTGTTTAACAAAAGTTGGTTTCTTTAATTACATGGGTATTAAAGTTAGTTTCTCCTACTGTTACGTATTTCCCAGAGCAATCGAAATACGGGTTTATTTGGAGACATACGGAGCCATCAGTCAAACGTTTGGGGTTGAATCCAGTTTATTACTAGCTCCAATTATTGTTCCTGCGCAGAGACAAGAACGCACATAAGCACTATTGATAGAGAAACGTTCACATAGCTAAAACGGCGTTAAAGTCATGGACTTGTAAGTTGCAACAAAATAGGATCACACGGCTATGAAATTATTGCACTGATATTGCACCAAATGAACTCTACAAGTTAAGGCTGAAGTTGCGAGAAAGGAGGTCGGCTCATGACAGGCCAAGGAAGCCGACATTGCTAAAAATTGCAGACACAAATTTGACTTACCAAGAAAATATGTACACTTAGCTGCGGACAGACAAAGACTGGAGCGAACCTATGCGAAGAAGTTAAAAACGCTTGAACAACAATAGAGTCAAGGAGACCACGAAAGGGTATTGACCTTTATTACTACGCGATTCAATCCTACGCCAACAATCGCCTATTTAAAATATAAATATATTTTTTCACCTACGCTTAACAGGCTATGCTAGTTATTCATATTTTTCATGCTAATATATTTTTCACGACTTCATCATTGATGTGCGGCATACGAATTGTATACGAATACTCTGAGAAACATTCGTGACATTCGATATCCATCGATAATGATGTCAATAGTTAGCTTGAAAGCCTTAAGAAAATTTTAATCGACCAAAAAATGTCGTTCCTGTTGCGAGGTTTCAGATTAACCGTAGAACAAATTGAATTTCATATCTACTAAAATAAACTTCAAATAAACGACTACGATTATAAATGTTGAAGTTTCAGAAGGTCTGAAGATACCTGATAGATGTTTCTGGATTAAGTTTTTATTTATGCAGTACAATGAGTGTCAGAAATTAAAGCTCTACTCGCATAAGGTAAGCGTGTATTGTCATTGAACACAGTTTCGAGCAACGCAGAAAGACTGTCATGTTTTGAAGGCCAGTAAGCGTGTATTGTCATTGAACACAGTTTCGGGCAACGCAGAAAGACTGTCATGTTTTGAAGGCCAGTAAGCGTGTATTGTCATTGAACACAGTTTCGGGCAACGCAGAAAGACTGTCATGTTTTGAAGGCCAGTAAGCGTGTATTGTCATTGAACACAGTTTCGGGCAACGCAGAAAGACTGTCAAGTTTTGAAATAACAAGGTATTTTGTTTGAATTAACACTATTTTAACACGCAAACCACTCAATTTCACTCACCAAGCCAGCCTTGTAGTTAGCATCGAGATCTATTAACGTTTAAATATTTTTCGCAAGCATTATTGGAAGAAAGTAATTATACCAGCCTTTCTACATACAGCCAATGTTTTTGTTTTTGCTGTATTGAGATTCGCAATTTTGCACAATTTGTGTGTGTGTGTTCGCTTAATCTTTTCATTCTGAATGTTTTTAGTTGATTTCCAATCAACGGCGTAGTCTCCTGCCTTATTTCATTTCAAAAAGTCAGTCACAAGTTCTTCATTTCTCGTTTCATGGCTACTCCCCATAGCTTCTAGAGCCATTGCTCCTGACAGCTTTAGCTCTGCGGAATTTTTATGCACTTTATGACTCCAATAACTTAAAGAAGAATTTTCCAGAGCCACTACGCACTTCATAACTGCAAGAACTTGAAAAGAAGAGCTTTCCAGAACCGCTACGCACTTCATAACTGCAAGAACTTAAAAAGAAGAGTTTTCCAGAACCGCTACGCACTTCATAACTGCAAGAACTTAAAAAGAAGAGTTTTCCAGAACCCCTACGCACTTCATAACTGCAAGAACTTAAAAAGAAGAGTTTTCCAAAACCGCTACGCACTTCATAACTGCAAGAACTTAAAAAGAAGAGCTTTCAAGAACCGCTACGCACTTCATAACTGCAAGAACTTAAAAAGAAGAGTTTTCCAGAACCGCTACGCACTTCATAACTGCAAGAACTTAAAAAGAAGAGCTTTCAAGAACCGCTACGCACTTCATAACTGCAAGAACTTAAAAAGAAGAGCTTTCAAGAACCGCTACGCACTTCATAACTGCAAGAGCTTCAAGAAAAAGCTTTTTCCAGATCACCAAAAGCGCTTGCGGGAGCGACACTTTGTTTTTATCAGTTTTGCCTCACCAACCGACGTTCCTTCCTAATGCCTTATTGCATTGCCTTATTAAAAAAACATTTAGGCCGACAGCGCATGCTGAAATCTTATAAAGTCTCAAGTTTTGATCTTCCGATGTGAACTCGAAGAGGTTAATTAATAGATGAGGCGTGCAATGAGCTCCTGGTCACAGGCCCTCATGGCTGACAGGCCCAACACGGTTTTAGATTATAAATAGATTATTAGTTAGTTTAAGCCTCCCTATCCTCAACAAATGAGATCCAAAGAGAGGAAGGAAGCAGGCACCATTTAGTATGGAGTTAAGGGAACGTGGAATCTATGCAGAAAGGGCACAGAAACACTAAGATGAGAAAAATGTTCATGAAACAAGAAAAAGTTGAAGAAGAAAGTAGTAAGTGCTGCAAGAACAGGACAGCAGTGAACCGAAAAAAGATGGTCCGTAACAAAACAAAACCTATGTTATTTTAACAGAAAGAAAGCCTACCTAACCTTTAGCTCGGGCCCTCACACTGTCCCCCTGGGAGCGCTAATTCCCATAGATACAATAGTTGTATCCCCCTGAGGGGAGTCCAACACGGTCCCCGCGTATTGGGCCACATGTGTACCATTCGGTAAACCGCTCAGTCCACAACTGGTATAATTGAATATTTCATCTATTTTGCGATCATTTAAAAAATTAACTTTTATCATTTCAAGGGATAAACTATCGTGCAATTTCATTGTCATATTTCTTAAGAAATATTGCGTATTTCTTTTTATTTTCATTTTTCTCAGGGAGGATAAAAATGTATTTAAGTAGTAAAGTCGATTTCCAAATTCTGCTACTTACAACCTAACGAAACCAACCATTGACGACCGCAGAAACGCGGTGAACGTGTTGAGAAGTCAGCTGCAATGCCGGTTTGCGACAGATTCCTTTGAAAAACTCAAAATTTTAGCGAAAAAGCGTGTACGAAGCATAGTTCACTCATGAGTTGCGTTGTAGTTCGTAATATTAATGACAACGGTGATAAAAATAATCGTGCTAATTACAATCCTACTCTCACAGTACAATATGAGAACAATTCAAATGTTATCATGAATCATAAATATGTCCGACAGCGGTATTCTACAGCAGGAAAAGTCTTCTCATCTCTTTTACTTCTAATTCTGTTTCTAGCGAATAATTTGCGTGCTACGCTATAGGCGCATAATTAGAGTGACAGTTTCTCAGTGTTTCACCATTCCAGTCCTAATTTTTTAAAGGTCTCAGAGTCCAACAATTCCATTCCTACTCTCTTAAAAGATCCCAGGCTCACACAATTCCATAAAAATCTGTATCTTACACTTTTAGTCACTGTTTCATCATATGCCTCAGGTTATCAGATGATCAGCATTACAGTTTCATAGATGATCTTAGGTTCTTTAAATTTTGGTCAAAGTTTCGTTATAATCTCAAGTTCTTTAAATTTAAATAAAAGTTTCGCTAAAATCTTAGGTTCGTATAATTCTACTCCAAAATTCATGGAAAGTCATAAGCCTTACTGATGTAGTCACATTTTCTTAATTAATATGAGTGTTGTCCCGTTTCCTAAATGATCTCAAGTCTTACAAGTGGTGTCCTAACTTCTTAAAAGATCTCAGGTCTAACAATTGTTATAATTTCAAAAATACCTCTCAGGTTCTTGCTACTCCAATCACAGTTTGAGATGATGACCCTGCCCCCGACCAAGATAAAAAAGCGCCCCCCACATTGAAAAACCTCTAAGTAACAACACGACGGCTATTACATATCGTAATTAGTGTTCAAAACTGTGTAAGATTTTTGGTGCGCAGCGAGATGCACGTCAGAGCCAAGTGCCGGTGTTGCTTTTATTCATCTTACCACGAGATGAACGGCGCAAAAATGGCCCAGTGGAACAAAGAGGGTAAACTGTAGTACATCTACTTCAAAGCGCTGATATATTTCGCTGTTTCCCTAAATCCACATTCATTATTTGGACTTCCATCTCTTAAATCACGTTTTTCTTTGGCTTAGTGGCTGTCGTAACTCCGGCCCGCCTGCATACCGGGCCCAGCTCGATAGCGCGTGATAAATTTCCTAAATGGCGTCATCATTTATCACTCCGATTATAAATTATTCAATCAATTTTCCACCCAGCTGAGGATTCAGTGTGCTCTCCAGAAATTCATAGCTGTATACTCACGAATTCCGACTTCAGACGATCCTTCGTTTGACGGTGGATTTCACCAACAGCTGACGATATTTTGATTGCTTTCGGTGTGTTTAATTAATGGGGGCTGAATAGATGGATAACTGTGGTTCCCATCGTAGCATTGGACTGCCGTTAATCAGAGTTGCAGGATTGTTCTTTTTTTCTTCATTCTCCCATTTGACCAATTTCTTAAAAGATATTCGTGTTAAAACCTAAAATTAGCTTTTAAAACGAATTTTGTTTGCCAGAATTTTGACACGATAAAGTCTAATCCGGTCACCATGAGTTGGTCATTTGAGAAGACCTTCTTCATGCTAGACGGCCATTGGAGGTGGATATTCAATACCCACACAACACTATTGGGGCGTCCAACAAGACAACTTGAGGTGGGGCGTGTTTGCAGAAATGCCTCGGTATTCGGTGCAGCAAATGATCACAATACTATGGAGTGTCAAGTCAGAGATAACCCTGCAGGCAGCATCAAAACCCCCCCCCCCCCCCCCCTTCACCAATCTAATTTGAAGCAAGGGCACTTGCGATGGCATCCAACGCTGACGCACTCGAACTGCTGTTGAATTCGCTCGATCACGAGTTGGGATGTTGATTTCCACCTTGACAGTAATATCAGATGGTTGATGATGGCAGTCTTGCGCTTGGTCGTATACCATTATGAAAAATTTATCCTCGTGTACTGGGCTAAAAAAAATCGTGTGCTATGGAAGGAAAATTTGCTCCGCCTTGTCCTAGGACTAACGCTGAAGCACAACTGTGTTTAATTTGTTTTTAAAACACTTCATGACTCACTAAGACTATTACGGATGGCGCTTTGCAGATCATTCTTTCCAAGCGTGATTTTTTAAATGTGCGGAAATTTAAATCTAAAACAGTTTTACGTGTTGCACACAATTTTAGTTGCATCTTCATGTCCCCTGTGGGTCACAGAAAATGCTCGGTAGCAATAAAACTGCGCATTACACTTTGCCATCCAGGCTCTGAATATCTTTTAATAATTTGAACTTCAGGTATTATTTGCTTTGATGTCCTGCAAACGCGACTTGACGTGGTACCTCGTCGCTGAGGTGCTGCAGCTGCGGCACCTCGTGTGGGGCACCAGCCTTCAAGACAGCGGCTACACATCGACCGAGGTTACGCTACGTATCTTTTCGAAATTAATTTCTAGAAATTTCTTTATTTTCGCAGTGTTTATGGTTAATGAAATGTTTATTGATTTTTATTGTTATACTAGCTTTTCCAAATCTCTAGCGAGATTCACCACTGACGAATATTTGGCCTGGAACTATACAGATGATTTTGTTCGCGAAGCTACAATCATCCCCCGAAAATTTTTCGATGAGTTTGTGTGCGTGTTTTTGTTGTTATTGCAAATTACCTTTTAGAGCACGTTGAATTCAAGTAGCACAGTCATAACCGTCAAAAATGTATTTATTCAAATACATTGGGACAAATCATTCGCTTGATTCAAAATAATGAGAATCGAGTATAGCAATAACTCTACTGAAAGTTAGAGTGACGCAAGTAGACCATAAATCTTGCTCAAAACATAGCTGTTTGCTGTGGCACGAGCAATAATTCGATGCCTACATCATCATGAGAAAAATCACAAAGCCACTCAACCCCAGCGCGAAATGCGTCCCCTCACGCAGCATTAGCTCAACAAGCTTCCTGTTGTGTCTGTCTAGAGCTTTTATTCAGTTCATTAGCGACATAAAGGGGCCCTCCATTACAAAGGCCTGAGAAGTTCAATCAATGTTAGAGTGAGCGAACAAATATGGCAACGTGAGCAGCTGGGGTCAAGTCTCAGCTCAAGTTCACGTGGTTTAGTGAATTGCGACGGCAAGTGAAATGAGAACAGCAAACTGCGTAGTGCTATAACGGAGGGCTTCAGCTCGTGTGTCTTTTGGTGAGGATACTCGAAAAGTTAATCGCTATGAACATGTTGCTATTTTGGGTTGAATCTGAGAGGTGTTGATCAGATGATCAGCATTACAGTTTCATAGATGATCTTAGGTTCTTTAAATTTTGGTCAAACTTCAACTTTAGAGAAGAAAGACGCCTCTTGCACCTCACTCCTTATTAAATCACAAGTTTAGTTTGTTATCTTAAAACTAAACTCGAACGGCTGCATGAAAAGCTGTGTTTGAAGAACGATTTTACGAATGGCCTGACTGCCTTGAACAATGCATTTAACACAGTTAGCGGTCTATGCTTTTTATTTTTAAGAATATTTTACACGGTTTTTCTTACAGATGAACATTATGATTCTAATAAACTATTGACAAACTGTGAAAAGTATAATCAATCGATATCGTGTAAAAAGCGCAAAAATTCTAAGGCTAAATTGAATTTCAAGTGGAATGAGAGTCACACTCCAGAAAAATTTCAATAACAGTGAGAGAATATCAAATATTAGAATTAAGTTTACTTTAAGAGTTTACACCAGAACAGCTTCCTAATACTCGCACGCTATCTGTTTCATTCTGACGACGTCAATTTTAACGGGTTTTCTAAAAGTAACAAATACTCAAGTAACACAAACGAATCTCACATGATTTTATTAGCTAGTATGGTAGATGCTTTTCGAATCCATTTATCTCAATAGATTCCCTCCAAGTTATAAAAGAAACGTTCACAAAGCACTACAAAATAAAAACAAGTTTTCATATTCCATAATTCATGCGCAATTTGGACAGTAAGTTTTAACAGCGCTGCAGCAAGGCGGTTCGAAAGTATACCACTGGCAAAATTTTCGAATCAACTTTCTGAAACGTAAAAATTGAAGTGTGGTCGACCTGACAAAATGAATATGAACGACTACCATTTTCAGCTCGAAGAATAAGTAAAAAAAAATCAACAATGGTCATATTGCAAAAGGGAAAAAAACGACCATCTCTTTGCAACACCAGGAGTGAGTTGAAAAATCCTAATAGTTATGGAGGAGGGCTTCTGATGAAGGTAATGCCATTAAATTATCACAACTGGTTTGAGTGGCGCAACTTTATATGTATGCAGAACTTGTACGCTTCGTACGCCATGGGCATCTTGTACGCTTCGTACATCATGAACCTCTTGCACGCTTCGTACATCATGAACCTCTTGTACGCTTCTTGTACGTCATGAACCTCTTGTACGCTTCGTACATCATGAAACTCTTGTACGCTTCGTACATCATGAACCTCTTGTACGCTTCGTAGATCATGAACCTCTTGCACGCTTCGTACATCATGAACCTCTTGTACGCTTCTTGTACGTCATGAACCTCTTGTACGCTTCGTACATCATGGGCATCTTGTACGCTTCGTACATCATGAACCTCTTGTACGCTTCGTACATCATGAACCTCTTGTACGTTTCGTACATCATGAACCTCTTGTACGCTTCGTACATCATGAACCTCTTGCACGCTTCGTACATCATGAACCTCTTGCACGCTTCGTACATCATGAACCTCTTGCACGCCTCGTACGTCGCGAACCTCTTGCACGCTTCGTACATCATTAACCTCTTGCACGCTTCGTACATCATGAACCTCTTGTACGCTTCGTACATCATAGACCTCTTGCACGCTTCGTACATCATGAACCTCTTGCACGCTTCGTACATCATGAACCTCTTGCACGCTTCGTACATCATGAACCTCTTGTACGCTTCGTACATCATAGACCTCTTCTACGCTTCGTACATCATGAACCTCTTGTACGCTTCGTACATCATGAACCTCTTGTACGCTTCGTACATCATAGACCTCTTGCACGCTTCGTACATCATGAACCTCTTGCACGCTTCGTACATCATGAACCTCTTGCACGCTTCGTACATCATGAACCTCTTGCACGCTTCGTACATCGTGAACCTCTTGTACGCTTCGTACATCATGGACCTCTTGTACGCTTCGTACATCGTGAACCTCTTGTACGCTTCGTACATCGTGAACCTCTTTCACGCTTCGTACATCATGAACCTCTTGCACGCTTCGTACATCATGAACCTCTTGTACGCTTCGTACATCGTGAACCTCTTGCACGCTTCGTACATCATGAACCTCTCGCACGCTTCGTACATCATGAACCTCTTGCACGCTTCGTACATCGTGAACCTCTTGTACGCTTCGTACATCGTGAACCTCTTGCACGCTTCGTCCATCATGAACCTCTTGCACGCTTCGTACATCATGAACCTCTTGTACGCTTTGTACATCATGAACCTCTTGCACGCTTCGTACATCATGAACCTCTTGTGCGCTTCGTACATCATGAACCTCTTGTGCGCTTCGTACATCATGAACCTCTTGTGCGCTTCGTACATCATGAACCTCTTGTGCGCTTCGTACATCATGAACCTCTTGTGCGCTTCGTACATCATGAACCTCTTTTGCGCTTCGTACATCATGAACCTCTTGTGCGCTTCGTACATCATGAACCTCTTGTGCGCTTCGTACATCATGAACCTCTTGTGCGCTTCGTACATCATGAACCTCTTGTGCGCTTCGTACATCATGAACCTCTTGTGCGCTTCGTACATCAAGAACCTCTTGTGCGCTTCGTACATCATGAACCTCTTGCACGCTTCGTACATCATGAACCTCTTGCACGCTTCGTACATCATGAACCTCTTGTACGCTTTGTACATCATGAACCTCTTGCACGCTTCGTACATCATGAACCTCTTGTGCGCTTCGTACATCATGAACCTCTTGTGCGCTTCGTACATCATGAACCTCTTGTGCGCTTCGTACATCATGAACCTCTTGTGCGCTTCGTACATCATGAACCTCTTGTGCGCTTCGTACATCATGAACCTCTTGTGCGCTTCGTACATCATGAACCTCTTGTGCGCTTCGTACATCATGAACCTCTTGTGCGCTTCGTACATCATGAACCTCTTGTGCGCTTCGTACATCATGAACCTCTTGTGCGCTTCGTACATCATGAACCTCTTGCACGCTTCGTACATCATGAACCTCTTGCACGCTTCGTACATCATGAACCTCTTGTGCGCTTCGTACATCATGAACCTTGAACTTTGGGTTCAATTTGAACAGGTCGCTCAACCACACGTGTTTATTCTTAAAATTACATCTTTTGATTTTGTAGACTTCTCTGGGAATCTTTCTATTAGCGCAAGGCGACTTGAAAACACTGCCTTTTGTTTAATTGTGAACGTATTTTTGGGGGGGACAGGAGAGCGTTAATTGAATGAAGCTTCTACAGAACGGGTAGCGGAAGCAGCAAGGGCTGCATAAACAGCGGACCATTGAGGCAAGAGTGCTCTTTGTGTTGCTTATTGTGCGATGCACGGCCCTGCTTTTGTGTAGTCTTTTGCATTGTGCTCAATAGCGCGCCTTATTAAATTTGAAGGTATAATTAATAAACATTATCTTGTTTGTGTACCCATATAATTAATAAACGTTATCTATTTTGTGTACCCCTGCCGATTCATGTGAGCTGTGGCACAGAATATGACAAAAACTTCAGTATTGAGTGGGATGCTTTAATGATTCTGCTGCGATGATGGTTTAGCAATATCAACACATGCTCCTGGCTCGAAATTTAATCTTAAATTAACGTGCTAGTCTATCTGAATATCGGAAACCATGTTTTTCTCTCTTCCCACTAATTTCTTCATGAACTTTTAAAATTTAGTTTAACGCAGTTTTAAAACTTTTATTTATGATAAAGCAGCAACCATAACTTGTGGGAAATTATCTTGGTTCAACTCCATGTCAAATAACTTAATGAATTTATCAGTTATTAACCAAAAATTAGCATTTCAGTTCATTATTATTGTAAAGTACCAACAACATTAGGCTTCTATAGTTTTCTGCTTTACTACAAGATATCATTCTAATAATAAGGAATCCTATTTAGAGCATTACTTTGTAACTTTTTGACGCCTCAATGTACCTTCAACATCAAATTAATACCCCCCCCCAACGTAGGTAATGAAGAACGAAAATTAATCACATCTGAGCTTCACAAAAGGAGCTTGTTTAACGTACGTTGTCCAAGCAATCTTGTCATCCCTTAGATTCACTTAGGGAAAATTCAGATGTAGGCTCTGAGTATCTTCAACTTTGCTAAAACCATCGATAGATTCTTTCACTTAAAGATGGGTCTATTTGCGTTCTATTTTGAGGGTCAATTTCTTTGCAATCCAGTTCTTCAGGCTATAGAATCTAGCGAATTATTTTGTAACTAATAAGAGTCGAGTTTATCATTGAGGCAAATTAACTGTAAAGAAAATAATTTTAAATTGGCATCTCGTAAAAGTGGTATGCTTTAAATAGATAGTTCCCGAGTACGAAATCTTTGACGTTGGGTTATGCTTGAAAAATTAATAATAAATTTAAGTTGAGGTAGACTAAAACAACTTCGCTAATCTGGCATATTTCTTGAAAAATGAAAATGAAATCATTTTCAAAAAGAAGACTCGGAAACCACTGGCCAAAATTATGGGCACCTAAAGAAAGATTTCGAAATTTGTACACAAGCCGAACCCAAAATCCTCTCCGCAGAATCTGGTCAAAACTTCGAGGGAAAATATAAACCACTAAAACATTTAACCTTTCAAATAATGAAGTAGTTTTTGAAGTTAAGTTCAAAAACTCATCTGAAGCATTATTGTGTCGAGACCAAGCATTTGATTATATGCAATAACTTGAACAGCGACGACAGATCTGTCACAAAATTCAGCTGGTTACTCAATAACAGAGCTAGAAAACCGTCAGCTGGTTATTCAAGCACGACAACAGAGCTCGGACATTCAACTGCAACATATAAACAGGAAGGTTCCACAACATCATACAAACTGAGAAAATTGAGAGTGCTGCTGAATAGCACAAACAAAAGTGAGCCTGTTGCTGGATAGCAAGAATAAAACTGAGCAGCTCACTCAGCAGGCGGCCGAAATAGCGGGCTCTGGCATTCATCTGGGAGATCTGAAGGCAGGATTAGAAGGACCGCGCAGATCAAGTTTTTAGGAGAGATGCTCCCAGGGAAAATCCGTGGCCTAGAAACAAGTGTTGCTTCTGGCGATGACTATGTGGAGGTGATGTGGTGGTGGTAGTGGTAATGTTGTTATATTGTGGTGTGTAGTGGAGGTGGTGTGGTGGTGGTGTGGTGGTGGTAGTGGTAATGTAGTTATGTTGTGGTGTGTGCAGTGGAGGTGGTGTGGTGGTGGTAGTGGTAATGTAGTTATGTTGTGGTGTGTGTAGTGGAGGTGGTGTGGTGGTGGTAGAGGTAATGTAGTTATGTTGTGGTGTGTGTAGTGGAGGTGGTGTGGTGGTGGTAGTGGTAATGTAGTTATGTTGTGGTGTGTGTAGTGGAGGTGGTGTGGTGGTGGTAGTGGTAATGTAGTTATGTTGTGGTGTGTGTAGTGGAGGTGGTGTGGTGGTGGTAGTGGTAATGTAGTTATGTTGTGGTGTGTGTAGTGGTGGTGGTGTGGTGGTGGTAGTGGTAATGTAGTTATGTTGTGGTGTGTGTAGTGGAGGTGGTGTGGTGGTGGTAGTGGTAATGTAGTTATGTTGTGGTGTGTGTAGTGGAGGTGGTGTGGTGGTGGGAGTGTTAATGTTGTTATATTGTGGTGTGTGTAGTGGTGGTGGTGTGGTGGTGGGAGTGTTAATGTTGTTATATTGTGGTGTTTGTAGTGGTGGTGGAGTGGTGGTGGTAGTGGTAATGTTATACGAGGGTTAGTCAAAAAGTTTTCAGACAAATGCCATAATTTTGAACTGAACTGACAGAGATTTACAAGTTTTTACAAATTGAAACTTGTCCTTAGAGCTTCCTTGATAACTTGCAGCTGTCTCATCAGTCCATGTCAGGTCAGCATCGAGAGAAGTTGCATCTCAAAATAGTAATTTTCAACTCTTTAACTGACAAATTTTGAGAGCAGAGCTAACATCGAATTTTTAACTAAACTGAATTGGAAACCTGTTAAGGTCATCGAAGCTTTACAGCAGGCTTATGGAGACTCTGCACCATGTAGAGCAGTCGTTTATGATTGGATTAATCGCTTTAAAGAGGGAAGAGTCCAACTTGATGACCACCCACGAGGAGGAAGACCCATCACAGCAACAAATAAAGAAAACATCTCTCTTGTACAGAACCTAGTAGAACAAGCTCCCCCCAATTCTATCAGGAAGGCATTTACAGGTGGAAACATAGATTACAAAGGTTAACATCGGCATCTTTGGGATGCTTTATTTCCAATCAAGCCTGATACATATGATCTTGAGCATTGGTTTTTCAAATGTCTTATAACTAACCCTATATATAGGACACCATGACGGTTCCCCCGTAAAGCCGGTACCCATTTCCGACACCTGGGTTGAGTGGGGTATTGTGCTTGAGCTTTTCCTTATACCCAACGGGGAAAATCTCTGCGCCAGCGCCAGGATACGAACCCGCGACTCTAACATACGAGCCCGATCCCTTTAACCACTGTGCCACGGAGAGCCCCCCCAAAAAACATCATTACAAAAGTGTACAGACAACAATGGAGCTTATGTAGAAAAATAAAAGTAATGAGTTGTTAAATAAAGAAATTATGGCATTTGTCTGAGAACTTTTTGACTACCCCTCGTATTGTGGTGTGTGTAGTGGAGTGTGTGTGGTGATGGTAGTGCTGATTTTGCGATGTTGTGGTGTGTGTAGTGGAAGGTGTGTGGTGATGGTAGTGCTGATTTTGCGATGTTGTGGTGTGTGTAGTGGAAGGTGTGTGGTGATGGTAGTGCTGATGTTGCGATGTTGTGGTGTGTAGTGGAACGTGTGTGGTGATGGTAGTGCTGATTTTGCGATGTTGTGGTGTGTGTAGTGGAAGGTGTGTGGTGATGTTAGTGCTGATGTTGCGATGTTGTGGTGTGTGTAGTAGAGTGTGTGTGGGGATGGTAGAGCTAATGTTGCGATGTTGTGGTGTGTGTAATGGAAGGTGTGTGGTGATGGTAATGCTGATGTTGCTATGTTGTGGTGTGTGTAGTGGAAGGTGTGTGGTGATGGTAGTGCTGATTTTGCGATGTTGTGGTGTTTGTAAGAGGGGGGGGAGGAGGGGGGGGGGGGGGTGTGTGTGGAGTACACAGGAGAAAGTAAGAGGCGCACATCATGCTCCTCTATTCATTACATTGGCGTCTTTTTTGCGCGTTGCTCAACATGAATTATGACAGGTAATATTTGCAAATCATTTTCTTTTCAATAATACAAGAAGTACAAGTTATTCGTCATGCCGATGTTTCACAAACCTGTCACAAGACATCATGTTCAAAAACATCATTAGCAAAAAATCGTTATTGTGTAAATCATAGATTTTATAAATTATTTTAGATGAATCATCAGCTGGTCATATAAAACTTGTTCTTCGACTTGATTTATCACATATTCAAGGTTGTGAGGCTTCAAGGTAATGTAATATTTTCCTTTTCAATTTTAAATAACCTCAGTGACGATTTGCACATCTATTTGGAACAGGGAAGTAAGACGACCTCAACCACAAAATGAACTTACTCCTTCAAAGAAAAGAATTTGGAAATTACCATCCACATCAAAGATATGCCTACTGTACCAAAAATATGCCTACCACATCAATGATATGCCTATTGCATCAAAGATTTGCCCTCCACACCAAAAATATGCCTCCTACATCAATGATATGCCTATTTCATCAAAAAATTGCCCTCCATATAAAAAATATGCCTACTACATCAATGATATGGCTACCACGTCATAAGTATGTCTACTGCATACAAAATCCAGTATGCCTACAGCATCAAAAATATTCCAATGCGGGAATAAGAGGCCTGAATAAGACTGACGACATTATCGCACGCGAATAATGGTACTTAGCTCGCTCCCGTCGACATAGTGTACAATACAATGTACTGGTCACCAAGTCCTTGAATGACATCTAGCTGAGGCAGTTGAATTTTTTCTATCTATCGACGTATTTTTTCCGAACAAAACCAGGAAATATTATGGAGGTAAGGAAAACTTTGCAGCTTAAAACTCGAAATTCTATGCATGCCCCTATCGTCGCGCGCTAATTGACGTGTAATTTTGAATTCCTGCTTAGAAGCGAATTACTGCAATAATACAGTAATAATAATGATAATAATAATAGTATTGAAGGGTAACACAGACACGAGTCCTTAACTGCAGATGATGGCGTAATTACGACTCTTCAAATTGCGGACTGCGTGACAGTGAGTCTTGTTATTGGGCTCGTGATTGTTATGGGAAGCTTTAGATTGGGTGCGCGATTGATATGGATACTTCGATTGGGCTCGTGGTTGTGATGGGGAAGCCTTAGATTGAGCGTGTGATTGATATGGATACTTCGATTGGGCTCGTGATTGTTATGGAGAAGCTTTAGATTGGGTGCGCGATTGATATGGATACTTCGATTGGGCTCGTGGTTGTGATGGGGAAGCCTTAGATTGAGCGTGTGATTGATATGGATACTTCGATTGGGCTCGTGATTGTTATGGAGAAGCTTTAGATTGGGTGCGCGATTGATATGGATACTTCGATTGGGCTCGTGGTTGTGATGGGGAAGCCTTAGATTGAGCGTGTGATTGATATGGATACTTCGATTGGGCTCGTGATTGTTATGGAGAAGCTTTAGATTGGGTGCGCGATTGATATGGATACTTCGATTGGGCTCGTGGTTGTGATGGGGAAGCCTTAGATTGAGCGTGTGATTGATATGGATACTTCGATTGGGCTCGTGATTGTGATGGGGGAAGCCTTAGATTGAGCGTGTGATTGATATGGATACTTCGATTGGGCTCGTGATTGTGATGGGGAAGCCTCAGATTGAGCGTGTGATTGATATGGATACTACGTTTGGGCTCGTGATTGTGATGGGGAAGCCTTAGATTGAGCGTGTGATTGATTTGAATGCATCGATTTGGCTCCTGATTGTTAAGGAGAATCTACTGATTGGGCTTGTGATTGTTATGAAAATTACATTGATTAGGCTCGTGATTGTGACGATGAATATTGCGATTGGGCTCGTAATTGCATGAACCGTTTGATTAGGCTCATGATTGTCACAGGCACTCCTCTAATTGGGCTTGTGTTTACGACAACGAATCCTTTGATTTGGCGGGCTGGTGTTACGGAAAATATTTTAAATTTATCTTCAGAGAGTGACGTTAAAATTTTTGACTCGGTTTTAGATTGCGAATCAGTGAATCTTGTGATTCAGTTTGCTTGTGTCTGTGAATCTCGTAAATGAGCTCGTGACTGCGAATCTTGTGATTCAATTTGTTATAGTGAAGCGTATGATTGGGTCGGCTAATTGTTTCCTCACGCAATATAAGAACGAAGGAAAACTGTTAGCATCGCAACTGGAATGGTTATTTAGTTCCCTTTTCGTTAAAAATAATTTGAATACTCAAAAGTCTCGTTCATTGTTATACGTTCTTATTTTAATATACAAATTATTATTGTAACGTAGGTTAACGCACCTCATCCGTTGAAGAAGTCCCACAAAACGCTCTAGACATCCAACACGAGCACACGGGTAACACTGCTACTTATTTTCGCTTTGGGAACGGTAAACAAAAATATATTTTATTCCTATCAAGCATAATACATGTAATCTTGCATACTGTTTTTCAAGTGCTTCGTAACTAACACCAGGACTCAATGACGGTTACCCCGGTCAAGCCGGTACTCATTTCCGACACCTGGATAGAGTGGGTAATTGTGTTCTCCCTTTTCCCAACGGGGAGAAACACCGAGCAGCACTGCCGACCCTTCCCGTGAATGGCGCGCGCTCTTAACCACTCGGCCACGGTAACACAAGCAATATTTCCACTTAAAATTCCTCATGGCGAAGCGCTCGCAACTAATTTTGCTGGGCTACGCGTACGTTCTCTCGGAGGCTGAGCTAACGCAAGGGGTTATAACCTCAGTATTGATTGGGATGCTTTAATGATTCTACTGCAAAGAAGGCTTCGAATTAACACATGCGCTTGACTTACAAGTTAACTTTAAAATTAACGTGGAAGTCTATCTGACTAGTACCGGTGCTGGAGCTCACTTGCTGGCTCTAAAAGGCTTTACTTGTCGCAGGCTGCTGGGCTGGGAAATGCAAGCCACGGTAGAATAAATAAGGTAGAATCAAATCAGTCTTGTTTTCGTCGACAATGTGGCAATGCTGACGTCATGGCAACGAACCAATAGCAGCGCTCATATTGCATCTGGCAACACTGCTAGCCACAAATCTGGCGCCCCTATTGGCCTAACGACATGTCGCAATGGTTACGTCATAAAGTTAACTTGAAATAAAGCCGTTCTATTGGCTAGCCGAAATAGAGGCTATGTGTTTTGCCCCATAGAAAGGACACTACCTTGTTTCCTCTACCGTGATGCAAGCGGCCCGAGACTGATGAGTGCGGCGACACTCGCTTGCTGCTGCGTTGTTTGCTTCCATGATGCGCAGCTCTATGGGGGATCAGTGCTGCTCTGTGCCGTGGGCTCGATACCTTCTTCTGTCTGGACGCGGTGAGTTTTCAGATGAAAAATAGATACAGTATAATTTTACTTGCTTTTTCAAAGCGGTTCTGTGCAAAACTTTTCTGCTTGATGGAGGAGTGTTGATGTTTATTCCAGACTGAATACATTTGTCATTCAACATTGACGGTGACTAACACAATTAATGAACGAACTGCCGGTACGCCGTTAAAAATCATTCGAGAAGTGCTGCGATAGTTGACAGGCAACAAGCCTTCGAGAATAATAACTACACCTCCGTAAATTTGCATGCAAGTTGACTTCGTGAAGTAAGTTCAAAACTAAATCATGTTTTCTACTATGAGGCCGCGAACACTGGCCCTCTAAGCGCCTCTAAAAGGCTTTTTTTGTCGTCTTGTTCGGAATAATTCAAAAGCTCATTCAATTCCACAGAATGTACAGCTTTGATCTGGGGCAACATGCGGCCGTTGAATAACATCCACTACATTTTACTTAAAAATACCCTAAGTGTGTTTATTTATTCATTTGATGTCCGCTGCTTTCGTATCTCTGTGACGCTCATAAGGATGCTGAAAAACCGTATCTGTGATACGAGCTTTACAAGTACTCAAGTACAATAATATTTTAATCGCAGGTACTATTAGGATGGACATATTTCCATCTCATCCACATCTGCATGATTTATTGAAGAAAAATATAAGATTCCGACATTTCTAACGAGGCTGTGTACAGTAGTCAGTAGATTTAGAACGGACCCAGTCTGTGCACCCTGAATACGGTAGTACGCCAGAGGTTGTGGTCACGAGCCTGTCTCACTGAAATGAAAACCGAGTGTGGTCAATAATAAAGATGAACTTGGGGGAAGCGGATAAAATATTTTATTCTATTCCTTACCCAACATTATTTTCTTTAACAGAAGTTATTTTTTCTTTGCATATACGATAAAAATTTCTCACCAGCCAAGGAAAAACATCATTCCTAAAATGCGGAAAAGAAAATAATAGAAATGAAGTTCGCATTCTACTGATGCTCGAATTTCCATCCTTAAGGACGTACGAGTGCGTTGAAAGTTCTGCGTTGTTTCAAATTTTCATCGTGTTCTTAAAAAAGTTAAATGTTTCCTAAGGTCTCCCGAGCAATTTCCTTTTCAACAATTTAAGCAATTTTAAACAATTGAAACAATTTATTTACCACAGGTAAAATGAAGAACCCCGGTCCACAGGTCAAACGAAGAACCCAGGTCCACAGGTCAAACGAAGAACCCCGGTCCACAGGTCAAACGAAGAACCCAGGTCCACAGGTCAAACGAAGAACCCCGGTCCACAGGTCAAACGAAGAACCCCGGTCCACAGGTCAAACGAAGAACCCCGGTCCACAGGTCAAACGAAGAACCCCGGTCCACAGGTCAAACGAAGAACCCCGGTCCACAGGTCAAACGAAGAACCCCGGTCCACAGGTCAAACGAAGAACCCCGGTCCACAGGTCAAACGAAGAACCCCGGTCCACAGGTCAAACGAAGAACCCCGGTCCACAGGTCAAACGAAGAACCCCGGTCCACAGGTCAAACGAAGAACCCCGGTCCACAGGTCAAACGAAGAACCCCGGTCCACAGGTCAAACGAAGAACCCCGGTCCACAGGTCAAACGAAGAACCCAGGTCCACAGGTCAAACGAAGAACCCCGGTCCACAGGTCAAACGAAGAACCCGGGTCCACAGCTCAAACGAAGAACCCCGGTCCACAGGTCAAACGAAGAACCCAGGTCCACAGGTCAAACGAAGAACCCCGGTCCACAGGTCAAACGAAGAACCCCGGTCCACAGGTCAAACGAAGAACCCAGGTCCACAGGTCAAACGAAGAACCCAGGTCCACAGGTCAAATGAAGAACCCCGGTCCACAGGTCAAACGAAGAACCCCGGTCCACAGGTCAAACGAAGAACCCAGGTCCACAGGTCAAACGAAGAACCCAGGTCCACAGGTCAAACGAAGAACCCAGGTCCACAGGTCAAACGAAGAACCCCGGTCCACAGGTCAAACGAAGAACCCAGGTCCACAGGTCAAACGAAGAACCCCGGTCCACAGGTCAAACGAAGAACCCCGGTCCACAGGTCAAACGAAGAACCCCGGTCCACAGGTCAAACGAAGAACCCCGGTCCACAGGTCAAACGAAGAACCCAGGTCCACAGGTCAAACGAAGAACCCCGGTCCACAGGTCAAACGAAGAACCCAGGTCCACAGGTCAAACGAAGAACCCAGGTCCACAGGTCAAACGAAGAACCCAGGTCCACAGGTCAAACGAAGAACCCCGGTCCACAGGTCAAACGAAGAACCCAGGTCCACAGGTCAAACGAAGAACCCAGGTCCACAGGTCAAACGAAGAACCCAGGTCCACAGGTCAAACGAAGAACCCCGAAGTTCCGTGTCCAGCACTAGTCCCCAGCGAAAGATAACAGTAGTGTTGGGGGTGCTTATCGAAAAAAATCGATGGGTGCTTAGAAAAATTTGATTTGCAATTTAGATTTGAAATAATTGAAATAAGAAATAACTGCCCCTATTTTTTTTTGAATGATTGAAAAAATTACACCTAATTGCAACAATCTCTCGCAAATGAGTCTAGATATTTCATAGGCCTTCGTTTTGACCTAGATAACTACAGGTACTTCAAATATTATTACCGGGAGCTACGGTATATCAGTATATATAAAATAGTCTGTATTATGGTATGCATTACCGAATATTATTGCCTCATCAACCACTGTCATCACGAACGATCAGTCACACACACATGTTTGAACGTAGTTTGAAAGTAATCTTTCATGATTAATTTGTGATTGAAAGCCTTAATGGAAATTAGACATTCGTCATATATAAAATAGTCTAGACGACAAGTTAACACTTAACAAATATAAAATTTTACCCTCTTGATTGGACGAGTAATTTTGTAAATGACTCACCTCTAATTTCCTTTAAGCCTTCCAGTAACGAATTCATCTAAGCGCGATGCTGCGTTCCTTGTTTCATGAGCTCATTCAATTTGGAAAGGAGTTTGTGGCAGCTCCATGACGCGCTAATCCAATTCCGTGGCGGCAGAGGTTCACGCGGCGGCAGCGCGCGGTGCGCTTCTCTTATTCCAGTCGCGCAGATAGCATTCCTAGGTAATGGATTCCTGTCTGCAAAACTGGGCTCTCCTCGCGTCCGCACCACTAAAACCCGGACGCACCGTGTCCGCACATATGATTAGAGGAGCAAGCGGTCCGCCTGCCGCCGTGTGGCAAAGATTGCCAGATTAGCTTTTATTCCGCCTAAAATTCCTCACGTTCGGGAATGAAAGGAAATTTCTTTTGCCACTTTAGCGTGAGGTCTACTGCCGTATCTCACCTACCCAGGTGCAGTTTGAGATGTACAAACTAAATTAAAAGTTTGGAAGTAATATCCATTAGTAACCTAGCCTCACACTATAGTACTAGCTAGAGGTAGATCTCACGCTATAGCAGCACTAAATTTATCGAATATTGGGAATATTTTATGAAAAAATTTGGTCATTGAAGCCACTTAGAGTGTGGAAACCAAGTGAAGTTGCTTGATGCACCATGGAATTTATGTTTAAATTTTGTTTGAGAAAAGCTAAAAATTGAATAAAAATCATACGTATTAGAAGTGGCTTTGGATAGCAGTACTGTCACTTTTAAATTTCATAGGACTATCATCAGAGTATACTAAGTTGTCCATACCTTAAAAGTTATACCCTAAGCATTTCATACTGCGGGCTTCTTCACAATCAACGACAGCATGAGGAGAAGAATTTAGGAAGGAGATACCATCAACAAAAAAATGGCGAACAGAGCCATTTCAAAGAACTCAATAAAAACGGAATCCAACAATGCGATAATAATTTAAGATAAATTGCTAAGGCACGACTTTCGACAGTAAAATGCCATAGGAAATGCACAGAGCGCACTTCGTATAGGGCTCGATAATAATTATCGCACGTCGGTGCCCCTAAAACTTGGGCGCATCGTGCATCCAAATACGAAGGCTCCAAATACGTTCCTTACTTTCGTAAGGAACGTTTTAAAATTTAAAAAAACTAAGTACCAGAATTTTTTTTTGTTAAGTATGGTTAAGTGAGCTGGCAGCCTGCTATCGTGTGGCCAAAAATGCCAAATTTGCTTTTTTTGTGGCAAAAATCCACACGTGACGGATTTCCTTTAATAAAATTCGACTAATAATTCGTGAGATGCGAGTGTCTCATGAGCTGTGGGAAATTGTGTGCACACATTAATACCTTGACTGGATAGTGACCCCCAGTGGTCGTTGAAGAGATTTCTATAATGCAGCTAACCCCAAGGTGGGCACAAACTGCAGTTTCATTAACACTTCACCGAAGCCAAATGAAAACCTTTTTTGTTTAATTTTTGGCCGAACATCTAAACGGCTGAGCATTTAGCAAGTAGAATGAGTGAGATTTATCAGAAGATCTTCCGAAAGAAATTCGAGAAGATCTAGAAGAAAAATTTATACCGACCCAAGCCTGTGAGGAACTAATTAGTACCTGAAACAATGCAGTACCACACTGCATGTCTCAGTGTAACATTACACTGCACTGCGTATCACAGGGACACGCAATACCACACAGCACCGCAGAACACAACCCTCTACACCATACCTCAGCTATACAGCATTGCAGAACACAATCACTCAATGCAACCGCACAACACACATGAGATGCATTGCACCACAGAACACAATCACACTGCTCAGCACCACAGAATCCAACCCCAGAACGCCAAACAGCACACACAATACTACTTAACACAACACAACACCACACACAACCTAACACCACACAGCACCACACAACACTACTTAACATCACACAACCCCACACAGCACAACACAACAGCACCATCACCAGAAGATGCAGGCCGAGTTACGAAGGCTTCAGGCCACGTAATAAACTTTACAGCAGCAGCGAGTGAGGCGCTCGAGTGCTACTGTACGGCGCTACACTTACGGCACTCCGTAACGCAGCACTTACGACAGACACCCCGTAACGTAGCACTTACGACAGATACTCCGTAAGGCAGCACTTACGACAGACACTCCGTAAGGCAGCACTTACGACAGACACTCCGTAAGGCAGCACTTACGACAATCCCTCCATTGGCTGAGCTGCTCCCTCAGTTTACGACATCGTCCGCCAAAGCGGTCCCCTCCAGCCCAATTCGGTTGAGTTCCAAATGGGCATCTCATGCCATTACGCAGCCGGCAATTCTCTTAGGGATGCGCGGTCCGCGCGACTTTTCATCTTCGTAAGCCATACTTACTCTATTACAGTTGTGAAAGCATGCTTTTGATGCGAGTTTGGCCAGCAAGGAGAACAGCCAGGAACATAAACCTTTACCATTTTTTACCAATTAAGGCATAGTTTTTGAGGAGCAAATCGATGGAGTCCATTCAAAAGATAACGGAGCGCAAAGTTTCGAATTAAGATAAATTCACGTTATTTTTTTAAGGTGGCGCCAGGTAATGCTGACTTGCCAGACGTGTGTTTCCCGTGGAGCATTAAAGGGCTACTGGGAGTTTTTTCAATATTATTTTTCCGAACATAAGGTAATATTTAAACTTGAAAAACCAGTTGGAAAACATTTCACGGAAGCTTTCTTTGAACGCATCACGATTTTTTTAAAAAAGAAATTTGGAAATAAAGAAACTTCTAATGCTTTGGAATGAATGAAGTAAGTCCAAGTAAAAAATATATTTTGTAGATATATTTCGACTCTCAATAAGTAAAATGAGAATTGAATTAGAGACACTCTTTCAGTGCCATGTCTGAACTAGATTCCCATTTCATTTCAATACGACCATTTTGCCATTGCACTGCCAGACAACCGGGGCTTATGAAAATCTCTGGTTGTCACACGAGCGATTTTTTTATAGCGTTTGCTGCAACACGCGTGTTGAAAAATAGGAGGAGTTAATTATATTCAAACTCACACAATTGAGTACGACGTCGCTCCAGTTTTACATACTTCGAAATCTTTAATTCTGACGCTATTCAGAGAGCGTTTCAAAATATATACTGCAGTTACACCCTAGGTGAGGTTAGTATTTTACAGCTTGCACTCTACTGTATTGTTGGTATAGAGTCGTGTTCAGAAGTGCAAATTTTTCAAGAGCAGAAGCGTAAGCTTTATTTTGGTTTTGTTACTCTTACTCTAAAATTTGACTCTCAAGGTCTACTTTCACTGGCACTCATAAGCCTTTGAAGCACTTTAGAAAACTTAGTAAATTTTAATAACAACAATCAAAGACTTAATGTTCCTTTCAACAAAAAAATGAGTGTTCTGTGTATTATTAGCTAAGAAGCATCATGCTGCTTTGCTTTCCATAGCATCCGAAAGTTTAGTGAGTCTCTGAACACGTACACATCAAACTTGTATCCATTTTGGCATTCCAAACCTAAGATTACTCAAAAATCGCCATATTGTCCGCAGAAAAGGTAGTCTTCGAATAGATTCTATTACTGGAGCTCCCATTCGTTGTGAGTTCACAAGGAAAAACGAAATATGACGTCCAGTTCCAAAGCAAAAAATCTTTTCATCAACACAAAAGCAAAACTTTGTCTCAAGTTTTAAGATATAGAAGGATCCTACCGAGATGAAGTCCAAGCACCGGTGTCCTCAAAGCCACAGACGGCGCAGCTGATCGAGCCTAAGTCAACAGCAAGAGTTGCCAAATGGGCTTTTTTGCGGTCAAAATATTCAAATACGGCTCTTTAAAAATGAATTTGGCCTTAAAGAGCACTCGACATCCGACAACCATTCAATGCTGCCTGATGCTGAATACTTTTCATTAATAAATTTTGCTGGAAAATCAGGCATTCATTCAAATTGTGGAATTTTGGCCGGCAAAGAAGCCAATCTTGCGGGCGTGAGCCTGTTGTTGGAGCGACGCTGTGTCCACACTCCGTCCGCTGCTCGTATTGGATGGCGTGGATCATCGCTGCGGGGCCTTCAGAAGATCACAGGCAGCGAGCTTCAAGGCCCCGCTATATACTGCACAAGTTCGCTCACAAGACTAGGCCTCTCCACCAGATACTGAATTTTGCAGGAACTTATATTTGAAGGGGAGATATGCGGCTAGCTCGGCACTCCAAATGTCGGGTAGGTCACTAAAATGTTTGGTTTCGCGACCCTTAGCTGTACTGCACGGTGTGGAACGATTCAATACTGGTATCACCATAAGTGCCTTTTCTCTCTGATTATTGTCTCATGTGACGCTTCAATTGAACTCTAGAACAGAACCGTTACATTTTTTCCACCCTAGTAAAATGGAAACCTAGCTACGTGATCACAGCAAGATACACAATGCAAAGATAAAACTGAGTGATTGATATAGGATTTTTAAATCACTGTTTTAAATGCAGGTCTAAAGCATTAGTTTCGCTCTCGTCATCAGTCTTCAAAGACCCAACATCCATCGTCTCCTGCAGCTGCACTCGCTTTCAATTCGAGCTCTTCTCTTTCATCATCAAAAGCTTTGTCAAATAAGAATAATTAAGCTCAATCATAGCATTTAATTCGCCCTAACTTTGGACAACTTTTAGTTTATATCAAGTCTGATGAGAGCCAAACGCGTTGAAAGTTTTCCTTTTACGTTCGAGAGGAAGAGAAAGTTTCGAGTATCCTTTGATGAACTTTATTCAAAAAACTTCCAAGCATAATTTATAAACTTTTGCATTAAATCAGTCCTAATAATTTAGCGAAGGCCTGAGTTTGCCTCATGGCTTTCTTTTCTACGAAGAAACTTCTTGCGCACATTAAAAGTTTAAAAGTGCGAACGGCCTGAAAACTACAAGCGTGGGGCATTTGGAAGCAAACTACTTGTCAATTCTGGTTGAATCAGGCAACGTGTTTATTTGCTAAACTCGCTCTGTTTTCAGTGTGGCTGGTCTTTATGTTTGTCTACCTCGCAGTATTCGAAGTTGATATGTTTTGATTTTTGTTAACGATATTAAACGCGGGTTTTCAACTACTGCGGTTACAACAATACTGGTACGAGCAAGTCTACATACACGACATCTCTGCAAAGCAGTTGCTGGCATTGTACCTGTGGTTACTTGGTGTTCGCTTACCATTCGTCGAATCAGAGTAAGAAGTTTAGCAAAAAAATAGAAGAAAATTTCGACGATGAAAAAGGTATTCAAGAAAGCGCAGTTTAAATATTATTCCAGTTCTGCATAGGGCTTGAATGTAAACTTCTTGTTTGGAGTGCGAGTTTTGCTGAGCAGGCTAGAGGTGCTCTCTTGCTCCTGCATACGACATGACCTGAAAAAGGAAAGCTATTGTTGGGGAAGCGACCATTGTTATGGACACGTTTTAAGGGGACTTCTGTGCTGCTGTAGCGTGAGGTTTACCACACCATTGCATGAGATCTACCTTTAACAAGTACTATAGCGTGAGGTTAGGTTAGGTTAATAATTGATATCACTTATTCCATACATTTAATTTAGCGATAAACAATTTGTAGATCTCAAACTGCACCTGGGTAGGCGATATATGGCAGTAGACCTCACGCTATAGTAGTACCGGAACTTCTTCTCAAGTAAGTTGACATCAGCGACATGAACAATGAAACTTTTGGGGTTTACGAGCATGGACATATCCAAAAATCGAGTAACGTTGAACAAAATGATTAATCTTAGCGCTCGAGCTCCACAGAATGTGTCAAGCTTATAATTAACTAAAAATTGTTCCTCCATGTATCAGTTGACTTAGTTAACCTTTTAACGAACGTGAACATTTATTTACTGATATTAGCGTCACAAGGAGCACCACCACTAGACTGGCACTGGCCTCAGGTTGTCACCGACGTCACAATGAGGGAGAAACCAACATTCGGCGGTGTACTACTCAGAGCAACACATTGGGGAACAGATTGAATCAAAACACAATATATTAAGCCATTGTTTGAAGGAGGGCCAAATAGTCCAGTGGGATGTTAAAGGGTTCATTGATGTTAAGGCATACGTCATACATTCAAATAAACTGCCAATAAGTAGGATGAAGCAATATATTCTATCTCTGAGATTAGCGAGGCCCTTAACTTAAGACTGGTAGCAAGGTGGTAAGCAAACTTGTACGCTCCCCTCGGTCGTTGGTTTGCTTCAGGAAACATCCCGTCTTGGGATCTACAGTGCCAGGTCGAGAAGATCCTACCGGCATTACATTTGGGAGGTACAGGCTAGGCCACGAAGCACTGGTGTCTGGTGTTATTATTTTCATGCGATATCAGTGATACGCTCCACCAAATCCTGGTGTCTAGTATTATTATTTTCATGCGATATCAGTGATACGCTCCACCAAATCCTGGTGTCTGGTATTATTATTTTCATGCGATATCAGTGATACGCTCCACCAAATCCTGGTGTCTGGTATTATTATTTTCATGCGATATCAGTGATACGCTCCACCAAATCCTGGTGTCTGGTATTATTATTTTCATGCGATATCAGTGATACGCTCCACCAAATCCTGGTGTCTGGTATTATTATTTTCATGCGATATCAGTGATACGCTCCACCAAATCCTGGTGTCTGGTATTATTATTTTCATGCGATATCAGTGATACGCTCCACCAAATCCTGGTGTCTGGTATTATTATTTTCATGCGATATCAGTGATACGCTCCACCAAATCCTGGTGTCTGGTATCATTATTTTCATGCGATATCAGTGATACGCTCCACCAAATCCTGGTGTCTGGTATTATTATTTTCATGCGATATCAGTGATACGCTCCATTAAATGCTGGTGTCTGGTATTATTTTCCTGATAAGTGATAACCTTCCAATAATCTTTTGAAATAGTACGAAAATAATTTTGTTGATAATTACTGTGCCTTTTCATGTGAAATCCAACTTCAGGTTTTCGTGGCTCACTTTGTATTGTATGTGGGTGCCTGGTGATCAAAAAGGAAATTTAAATGAATGCCGATGTAATCCAAAGTATTCCATTTAAATATAGATATTGGTATTCCCATTAAATAAAAAAGTCTTCATTACTCATTTAGAAGGCTTATTAATTGGTCTTTTCCTAAACATACTGAAGAGAAAAAGTGACTGCGTATGATGGTACTGCAATCAAGTACCGGGCAACACCTCTGCATTGCTCAATAAGTAACTATTGTTGTTTCACATATAGTGTAACAAAAAACGTGCATTTGAGAGTATTGCCTCTTAGCAAATATTCCTATGCGAATAGAAATGACAGCTTACAGATGCCCGACGCGCAACCTACCAGCTGTATAAATTAAGCGACTGAGTTTGGGATTGAAGACGATGTTTTGTACGAAATTGCTTATCTTAAATAAAAGAACGTATGCAGTAATTTTCCATTAGATTATTTTCGAACGATTTTTTGAGACATCCGTGTACTTTTTATACCTAAAAAATATTTTCCCACTATACAACAAATGGATATTGCAAAGTTCAGCCCCTATCACTAACTGAAAATATCAGAAATGCTGGAAAGATGAGAGTGTAATTATTTTCTACACCGCTGCCCGTGAATTTGATTTTCACTTCTGAAATTACAAGCAGGGCACATCATGGCGCTGATGTGGTCTTAGGATATCAAAACGTAGAAAAATTGAACCAATTGCGCGTATACTGACAGTACAATCCAAGTAAACATGGTAGCGCATGCGAACTGAAGGGACTTCATAATCGGACCACATACCGTTGTATGGTACGATAGGTGCGACTATTTTGAGTGTTCTCGTTCCGTTAAAATGAAGCTTTTACTTCTTTCCATTTTCTCAAAGTAAACTTAACACATTCATTGCGGTACGACCCACCGGTGGGTCGTAGTTAGGTTTTTCCTGCTGCGAAATGACCCATCGATGAGTCGTTTTGAAAAACTCTAACAACCTTTCTGAATTAATGGTGTTTAACAAGCCCAGCTAATGTTTGATATTTACAAATTGGCTTGTCACTTTTGACTTTAAATTTATGTTGAATATTGAACTTCAGTTTAACCCATCGCAACTAACGTGTTAAGTGGGCCCTCCCGTCAAAATTGAATTTTGATCCGATTGGTCTGAAATTTGGCCACTATATGCATTTTTGCATGAGAAACATATTTTATTCGAGAAGTTTTTTGATTTAGGCCTTAGTTTTTTTTTAAAAACTCGTTTTTTGGTTCATTTTTGGGATGTTTTCAAAAGAATAGAAGTCAATGAATTTTTATGCTAGAACAAATAAGAAGACAGTTTTGAAATCCTCGTAACATTGCAAACAAACTGACATTCCTGAATTTTCTATTCGAAATTTTTTTTTTATATATGCGATATTTCATCAATATCGCACATATAATATTTATAATATAATGTATATTTTTAAATATATAATATTTGATAATATATATAATATACAATATTTTATAATCAATCAATATACCGAATTTTTAGGTTTTGAACTAGCAGAAAAAAAGACAACGTACAAATTGGGAAATCAAGAAATCTCAGTTTGTTAGAATTGTTCCAAGGATTCCAAAACTGTCTTTGTTTTCTTCCTAGCATAAAAACTCAATGACTTCTATTCTTTTGAATTCTAAAAATAAGTGACTTTTCAGTATAGGCCAAAAATAAATTTTTTGTTGAAGTGTAATATAATGGAAAATTTATGCAATTGAATGCGGTTTTCATTTTTATTTCGATAATCTCCATGCATAACATCATATTCACACTGTGAATTGTAATTTACAAAAAAAAAAAAATTAAATTTTTTTTACTTATTTCATAAAATTATGAAATTTTATTTTTTCAGTCTAATTCCTATGAAATTTGACTATTATAAGTAACTTTTGAAAAGAAACACAATTTCTTCTATACATTTTTTTGATTCAGGCCTTAGGTTTTGAAACAATTTTGCATATTGATTTTTAGTCCACTGGTATTGATATTTCAAAAGAATAGAACTCATTGAGTTTTTATGCTAGAACAAAAACAAAGACAGTTTTAGAATCCTTGGAACATATCTAACAAAAGTACATTCGCAAATTTTTCATTTCTTCTTTTGTTTTCTTTTCATATGGGGTCGAAATGGGGTCGTAAATTTAAGATTTTGGTCCTTACCCTGGGGGGGATCTATTGTCCGCAGCGCCATAAAATTTTAGGACCGAATAGTCCACTACCTAAGGGTCATTTTCCAACAAAAACATGAAAAATGACCATCGGAGAGAAAAGGGGCCTCGGAGGGGCCCCTTAAGCGATCACAATACCTATATGACACGCACATATACAGGGTGTCCGACACTTATGTTGCCAAACTTTAACATAAGGTAGCGATCGTCGAAACGAACACTTTTTAATCTATTAAGGTAAGGTCGAAAATGCTTAGTTAAAAAGTTACAAATACGTGAAGTTACTTCTCATCCGATATTCTGAGTGCTCCTCGACATCAACGACAAAGATTAGTTTGTTTACTGTTAGTACTTCTTCGGCTGCAAATGTATCACCGGCAATGGAGGGAGTATCCAATGCTGAATTAGCGGATATGCACCTAGTGTATGGTGCAGCAAATGGAAATTCTAGAGAGGCTGTTCGAATTTACGCAGAAAGGCATCCTAACGGACATGTTCCATCGAGTCAAACATTCACAGACATACACCGGAGATTACGTGAATACGGATCATTTCACAGACCACGACCTGAAGGAAGACGCCAAAGGAGAGTAGCAGATCCAGACAAGGTGGATGATGTCTTAGAATATTTTCGAAACAATCCTACTTCAAGCACTCGTTCTTGTGCACGTGCTTTACATTTAAGCAAAACTACTGTGTGGCAAGTACTACATAACAGTTGTCAACATCCATTTCACTTTCAGCGTGTGCAGGAATTGCACGGTGAAGATTTCGAACGTCGTGTTGAATTTGCGAGGTGGTTTCAACAGAAAACAGATCAACAACCTCGTTTCCCATCACGAGTCTTATTCACAGACGAAGCGTCATTTACTCGAGAAGTAATACTTAATCTCCATAACCTGCACATGTGGTCTGGCAACAATCCACATGTTACAAGGCAATGTCGACATCAGGTTAGATTCGCCGTAAATGTTTGGGCAGGAATTCCTGGTGACCATATGATTGGGGCCATACATCTTACCAGAGAGACTAAATGGACGTACCTATTACATTTTTCTTAATGAAGTATTGCCAGAACTACTGGAAAATGTACCTTTAGCTGACATCAGAGGAATGTATTTTCAACATGATGTTGCTCCTGCGCACTTTGCGGTTGCTGTTAGGCAATTATTAATGGATGCCCGAAATCCCAATCGCTGGATAGGCCGTGGCAGTCCCTTCGCGTGGCCACCAAGATCTCCTGATATTACGCCCCTAGATTACTTTTTCTGGGGGCATATGAAACGTTTAGTGTATGAAACACCGATTCAATCCGAAGAGGACCTGATGGGTAGGATTGTTGAAGCCTCGGAAAGGATTCGTGAAAATCCTGGTGTCTTTGCTCGTGTCCGCCAATCATTGGAGAGAGGCGTTTGAACGCCTGCATCGAAAGAAATGGGCGGTATTTTGAACAATTTTTGTAAACATGTAACCTAGTTTACGGTTTCGTTTGTTGTGTTATAATAATTACTGTCGAAAATGCTATTTCCTTATCACAACATTAAAAAGTTAATGTTAATAATAAATGTTTCACATATTTGCTTAACTTCTCATTTCGTATCGTTGCCATTGATGTGCCGCAGTTTACCGCCTTGAATTCGTCTCCGCATGAGAGTGTACGAATTATTTTTAATAACTATCCAACTTCAAGTCCTTGTAACTCTTTAACTAAGCATTTTAGACTATATCTTAATAGAATAAAAAGTGTTCATTTCGACGATCGCTACCTTATGTTAAAGTTTGACAACAAAAGTGTCGGACGCCCTGTATACAGGGTGTTGCAGAACAAGAGGTACAAAATTGCACATGTATAAAGTGACCAAATGAACACTTTTTCTTATATGAAGTCTTCCGAAAAAATTTGGGTTTTTGAAATTTTAGCTGTTTATTGTTTTAAAAGATGAAATTTAATTAATATTTTGAATTTATGTTACACACACACACACCTCTAATCTATGAGAGCTTACAATAATAAATTTAGTTTTAATGATAATTGGTAAGAAGCTTTGTAGCCTTGTTTATGCTACACCCATTGAATCGGAGGAAGATCTCGTGGCCAGAATTGCAGCGGCTGCTGGTGAGATTTCTGAAATGCCAGACGTGTTTCCTAATTTCCGGCAGTCGTTAAGGCTATGATTTGAAAAGTGCATTGATGTAGGTGGAGCACATTTTGAACAATTTTTTAAACTAAATTCAAAATAAATATTGCGAGTAATTGTGTAATTAAATTTCATCCTTTAAAATTATAAACAGTTAATCTCTCATAAACTCGAATCTTTTCGGAAAATTTCATAAAAGAAAAAGTGTGTATATGACTATTTTCTACTTGGTGAGAAATTTTGTACCTCTTGTTCCGCAAACACCCTGTATATACATGTAAGACTGTCTTCGATTTTTTTCTGGATTTTTTTGACGTTTGTTCTTTAAGGGTCGAGTTATAGATGCCTTCTCTAAAAAAAAGCAGAGTGTTTCTAACGTGAATGCACAGGTATAAATTTCTTTGGAATACCATAGTCATCAAAAGGTCGTTAAAAAAGTAACGTGAATGACAAATATTGTTTGTAGGATGTCTCGATGCGGGACTACAGACAGATCCTCTGTTTTCGTTTGCATGGACAAATTCAGTGTCTCCAGCTACGGTCTCCACTTCCCTACTGCACACAAGATCTGTGTAAAACATAAGAGAACATAAGAGAGGCATCAGCTCTTGCTGCACTGACACTAAGTCCTCCATCGCGACGTAACTTTCGCAAGCCTGCGCAAGTCCCGGCCAGAACAGAAGCTGCAGAGTAAATGAGTAAGCAGGTATCAAGACCAGGCACCGCTGGCGTCCGTGACGCGGCCACGGAACTGCGAGCAGCGAGAGAGCGGGGCACAAAAACAAGCGTGTTTTGCTGGCTCCGAGCGTTGCGAGGTCAACCGCCCAAACTTCGGCATACTTGGACAGCAAAAATGCCCTGTTTTGGAAGCATGATGGATCTGCCCGGTCTTTCGTGAACTTGCGCGCGCCGTCAGATAAGGCAAGGGAGCTTGCGCTATCAAACAGACTTGGGACATGTTGAGAATAGCATTCACTTCTGCAGGCACATGTGGCATCAAGTTTTGGGAAGTTCTCGTACAGTAAAAGGGGAATGATATTTGATGTAGAACGTTTAGAATGGAATAATTCAGGTCTAGATCACAATGTTGACTCAATTCTATTAACATTAAGTTGAAGGTAAGTGCGAATTCTAATCGAAGAGAATACAAAAATAGTTTTCATTCTGTTAGGATTGCGTAACACAAAAAATTCAATATGGAACAGAAATAAACCACAAAAATTGCTAACTTTTCACGGTCGCAGGGAAAAACATGTTTGGGACGTGAAATTCTTCGGAAAAAATAAGATGGGAAAGTTTTTAATGCCTTTTTCAAGAGTCAAGTTCGAGTAAATTTTTAGAGAAAGAACATTAATTGTGAAACGGGGAACCAAGATCTCAAAAATATACCACTATAATACGAACGCTATTTCAGCACACTAGCTCGTTTATGACACAAGAAAAAAGAAATTATGTTGGAAGAAAATTACCGAAATTTTCCTTCTAAGGCAGTGGTTCTTAACCTGGGTTTGGCATGGTATAGTTTGTGCACTAATACAGTATATAGCTATGTACCTATGTTTTGAATTTGATGAAAAAAACACAACTTATTTTTTCTACTACGAAGGGTTCGATGTTTTCATGCATGTATGGAATTTGTGGGGTTCACTACCTGGGGTTCACTACCTGGGGTTCACTACCTCCAACAAGGTTAATTCACTACCTCCAACAAGGTTAAGAACCACTGCTCTAAGGAAAAAATCGCCGCCACAGAGCACAAGAAGTATTACTTTATTCCAGTAAAATGAATTACCATTGCAATAAGTTGAGCTAATAGAATACAGTACGCCAAAAAAACGAGCTGAGTGGTCTTCTATCCGTTAGCTACCCAAGTCCCGCGCCGACGGACGATATCAATCACGTATTGCAGTTTAGAAGTAGTTACGCTGTTAGCTGTATCGTTACGACGGCGTAAATTTGTTGAAGAACCGGCTCTGGTTAGCAAACTTGTACGTGGTTCCCACGTATTTCACGTTGCGTTATTGAGATTTTCATGTAAAATTAATGTTCCACAATTAATTTCTCTACTTTCTACTTTTATAGTAGATATCGGAGTTGAAATGCCTCGATTGGGTAAGTTTTGCAGTAGTACAAAGACTAACTATTGCAGAAGAACAAAGACTTGTTGAATAAGAATACATCAAAATATGGGGAAAAATGTTAATCAAAAATAATGTTCCTAATGCAAAAGGTACCGTCCATATGCGACTGTTCTTTCCGTTACACTTATACTGTTTTTCTCCTTCGTCAGGTAACGTTTAGATTAAACAAGCACGTTCGTTTAGATATTCTTAGCTAAGACTCAATTGTTGTATTTTTAAAATCATTTCTTGATAGCATGATGAATTATTTTATCAGTATCAGCCACGTCAACCTACGTATGGAATATATATTTATCCTAACAGCTATCATTTCACGAAAATAATCTTTGATATGCTCTGATTATATTCGACCCACTCAAAGAATATTCATTGTCTCATTCCTTTAGTGACGCGTTTTTTTTACTGCTGAAAAGTCGCCAATTTGTCTATGCCAAACATATGAATACTTAACTACTACAAATGTTCTCGTTTAGTTAAAGGACAATTAAGTCACTTCTTGCCTATAGTCCAGACTCAATTTCTCAATGATGTCCTTCGATTTTCATCGACCATAATGCTTGCAGCAACATTACACCAACATTAGAGACGACTTTAAACTCCTTCGGATAATTCGAGCCATATCAATATCAATGCAAGGAGCTGAGTTGATTAAACTCCCCCTCAAAGTATTAAGCAGTGCTTTAACTCGCCGTCCCTCTTGAAGCGAACATTAAGGCAGCGTTGGAGTTAGATTCTGTTGCGGCAAACTTGCAGAGAGTGAGCGCTAAATAATGAGACCCCAGAAGTTTGGCCCCAACTGCCTCTCTCGCAGAATATTTCGGGCTAATTTTACCTCGTTCATAACAAGTGGTTTGCTTTTGGCAGTCTGTTGGCAAGCGCTGCTGATATTTGAAAGGCGCTGCGCGTGCTCAAAAAGCGCAACTAAAGTCCGTTATAATTGTTATAATTAGGTTGCCGCAGCACAAATGGCATACACGCACGCACGACCAATGGAGTTTCGGGCATGCGGAGAATGGTGTACATTCAAGAGACGAGAGGAGCTTTGTCTCAAAATCAATTCGTGATTTTTGGTTCTGTGGCGCCGGAACCTCGGGAGGAAAGTTTGTTAACTAGAGGCCGCTTGGCTCCCAGATTCCGAGGCTCAAGAATGAGTTTTTTAAATAATACAGCCGTGGGACAGAAGAACGAGCCAAACTTGCGGGTCCCTGTAATTGGAAGATGAGCAGGCCTGAGGGGCTAACAATGCCACTTTAAGTGATCAACGACTTTGCCAGGTGATAGAGAGTCCTCTTGAAAATACATCCTGAGAACCCTGTTGTATTCATGTGTTTTTCGTCTTTCAATTAATTTGGAGCCCTTTTTCTGTTCAAACACTGAGAATTTATACATTGACGTTTCGTGCCATGCATTAAAAAGTGTATGAAATTGAGTAGAATTCAGGTTAAGCGAGGTCTCTAAGTAGTTAGTTCCTATGTCTCTTGTGAGTTTAGACACGAAAGAAAAATACCATGCCTATATGCGTTACATTTGTTGAAAAAAAAGGACATTCGTATTAGCTGCCGCTGTCCGGAAGGAATGGCAGATGCGAAGCTCTACCACGCAAAACTGACTTAACGTGATGAGAACTTACTAGCGCAAATTTTTTCTCATGTAAGTTTTGAGTTGATAATTGGGATGGGTTATAAATTTTAATCATGAAACTGTGAGCTCTGATTATACGCCGGCAATATAAGAAGCCAATAATACATGTGTTGTGGTTACCTCAGAACCACGTACAGAGTATACATGAATCAAATCGATGCTACGAGAAATGGAATACATACGGCCCGCGTATCTCCATGTATCCGCAATAATGACTTGTGACAGATATGTTCAGGTTAACCATCGAATAATTTGCACAATCTGTTCTGCAGCGCTTCAAAACATATCCCGCATCATGAATATATAACTGTATGAAATCAGATTTCATCCCCTATTTCACATTGCCGAGTGGGACGGACGATGTAGAGGACAAGCTCTCTCGTAGGATGATATAAAATATTTTTGCCATCAATAAAACTCGAATTGGAGCCTACCACATTAGCTGGGATAAATTTGATGCGCTTGGCTGCAGCGGTTACACAGTCATAAAGAAGAAGCAGGGCTCGTAGAGCCGGCCACGTAAATTTGCCAAGGACCATATAAGTCATTAAATGAATTATAAAAACAATGTGCCGGCTCCGGTCGTCTGGACGAGGGACAGAGCGTGGGATCAACGGTGAAATTAGCCATGGCTAAAGAGAAAGCGGAGCCCCACCAAAGCATACCCCTGCATCCCTTCTCCCCAACAACCTACCCCCCTTTGCCCAACCGCACCTCCCTTTTTGGGGAGGCGCGAGCCCACGACTACGCTGGCAGGACGATGGGGGTCACTAAGTGTCCGGTCGGCGAGAAGAGCGGTGAGGGCTCCGAAGCGAGATAGGAACTGACGGGTCGAGACTTAGCGCAAAGCATAGTACTGGCAGAAGTTGTTTTGGAGTCCGAGGGTTGAGTCCCGCACTTTAGCGAGTTGTATAAGTCGTGAGTTAAGGCTGGTGTCGTCTTGCTCAAATTGTTGTGTTGGTGATCCGGGTTTGTGTACTCGAAATACTGTTGGGATCGGATTCTCGTGGATCGAGTTGAGTGTCTGTTAAACACTTCATGGATTGAGTTGGGTGTCTGCGAAACACTTTGGAGAGACCGCGATTGAGTATATGCAAAATATTCATCCGGGCTCGAGTTGTCGGTTCTTTGTTGGCGGTTGTCACTATTAGTCTCCTGAGGGCGTCATTAGGTGTGGTGCTGACCCTCGGGGTACCGATGTATGATTCTTTAACCTCGCCCGTGCTCACGCCGATCCGTTATTGCATCCCAAATATATGTATCAACTCTTCTGCGTCGTGATTGTTCCTCTCTCCTCTCGCTCTGAACTCGCCACGTAGAAACACGTGCCCATGTAATCTCGGACGCTACCAGAAAAGGCAATCTTTCACGCATTTTCGTTGAAAGTCTTAATTAAATTCATATCTCACTAAATTTGAGGCCTTGTGCCTCTGGTGGCAGCGGCACGTTACCGTCAACTTTCTCATGTAAAATCAGGACGCATTCACCGTAAATAAAAAAAAGTCCGATAAATCGTGTGCAGAAAATACAATATATACATAACACATGGAACCCGGTACAATGGACAGCAATGGTGAAGCCGCGTGCATACCCTGACGCCCTCTGCTCATCCCACCCCGCCTTCCAGCGGTCTTCTACCATGGTTGTCACGTCATCAAGTTGTCCCACCGCATCGAAGAATGTGTGTTTTATCTTTTTTTTATCATTGAAGATTTTATTTCATTTATGTAAATTTTGCGGAATACTTATCTTCTCAATTATCCAACCTGACATATTTGACCCCAGCTGTTCCCAACACCTTTGTTCTCAACCGTTGAAGTCAGATGTCCTCACCCTCAGAAGAGGCACGGAACGCCAGTTCATTAGGACCAAGCTAGGCAGGATTTCACTTTGGTGATACCTCCACTCTTTGCGTGGTGGTGACTCAACAAGAAGAAGCGTGTTGAGCTCCGATATTAACTCTGTTAAATCTTATTTCATTTGTTACATACTCGTATACGAAAGGATATTGTAAAATGAAGATATGAAAAATACAACATGTTTGAAAACTGTATCAGAATAGGTGCTAATCAAGGAAATGTTTTTTTTTTAGGTAAAAGCAAGCGACAAAATATCGACTAAAGCTACAATCAACTTGAATATGGAATTTAAGAGAGAAACAGCTGGAGACTTGAGTAGGTTGCGCGGGAGAAAATGAGGAAAACCATTGATATTCATTTTCCAGACTAAAGAAGAAAGTTAGTCGCGAAAACTCACTCTCGCATACCAAACCGTTGATGAGGCAGAGGTTGCAGTAAAAATATCTCAATGCCTACACAGATAGTCTTCGAAACGAACACAAGCTATCGGGCATGTCAGTTAACAAGTCTCTTATGTTGCATAAAAAAAGGTGTAAACAGGGTTACGTAAAAATCCTTATCTGAGTGGCTTAGCCCTGTGCCAAATTTGAGTTAAAGAAGATCATCATTGGCTAAAATAATGGTATTTATAAAAAGAACTAGCAATACTTTGATACATCATCACGAATAAATAATTACCTTGTATATACGATTAAATTGACGTTGTTGAAAGACTTTTCTAAATGAATCCCACGATCATGTCCTAAATTGAAAGCATTTTACTTACTATCATATTAACCTGAACTTTCTCGATTATGAAACTGATGGCTGCTCATGCAAAATACATCGTTACAATGATTAATACAAAAAACAATTCGATTCCTAGAAAAAGTGGCACAAAACATACGATGACGCAGCAGTTGAAGCAAGGCAACCAAAGCTAGCAAGTTTAGCATTATGTTGCTGCGGTGCTGCATTGTGTTGCTGCGGTGCTGCATTGTGTTGCTCTGGTGCTGCATTGTGTTGCTGCGGTGCTGCATTGTGTTGCTGCGGTGCTGCATTGTGTTGCTGCGGTGCTGCATTGTGTTGCTGTGGTGCTGCATTGTGTTGCTGCGGTGCTGCATTGTGTTGCTGCGGTGCTGCATTGTGTTGCTGCGGTGCTGCATTGTGTTACTGCGGTGCTGCATTGTGTTGCTGCGATGCTGCATTGTGTTGCTGTGGTGCTGCATTGTGTTGCTGCGGTGCTGCATTGTGTTGCTGCGGTGCTGCTTTGTGTTGCTGCGGTGCTGCATTGTGTTGCTGTGGTGCTGCATTGTGTTGCTGCGGTGCTGCATTATGTTGCTGCGGTGCTGCTTTGTGTTGCTGTGGTGCTGCATTGTGTTGCTGTGGTGCTGCATTGTGTTGCTGCGGTGCTGCATTGTGTTGCTGCGATGCTGCATTGTGTTGCTGCGGTGCTGCATTGTGTTGCTGGGGTGCTGCATTGTGTTGCTGCGGTGCTGCATTGTGTTGCTGTGGTGCTGCATTGTGTTGCTGCGGTGCTGCATTGTGTTGCTGTGGTGCTGCATTGTGTTGCTGGGGTGCTGCATTGTGTTGCTGCGGTGCTGCATTGTGTTGCTGTGGTGCTGCATTGTGTTGCTGCGGTGCTGCATTGTGTTGCTGCGGTGCTGCATTGTGTTGCTGCGGTGCTGCATTGTGTTGCTGCGGTGCTGCATTGTGTTGCTGTGGTGCTGCATTGTGTTGCTGTGGTGCTGCATTGTGTTGCTGGATGAGATGACGATGAAAAAAAGGAAAATGAAATTGCAGTCTGTGGACAGTAGGTATGACGGTTGCCTCGGCTAGCAATACACCAGTTGCCAGGACAGGCAACACCACACCAGTTGCCAGGACAGACAACACCACACCAGTTGCCAGGACAGGCAACACCACACAGTTGCCAGGATAGGCAACACCACACAGTTGCCAGAACAGGCAACACCACTCCAGTTGCCAGTACAAACAACACCACACCACTTGCCACAGCCACCACCCCGCTCGAGCGCCGCCACGACCGCCCCACGACGCGCCGGTCGTCTGGCCGGAGGACAAAACAAAGGGAAATTTACTGGCCGTAATTTCGCAGGAAATTGTCCTATTTCCTGGCGCTGGCATCGCAGCTGGCAATCGCTGGCCGGCCTCACCACGCCGCCTCCTCCGTACACAATCTTGGTTCTGCCATCTCCCGAGCTGTGATTGAGGTCTGCGTGCAATCCTGCGCTGCTCAGGCCTCGGCACATGCCACACTGCACATGCCTCGGCACATGCCACACTGCACATGCTTCGGCGAACGACACAGTGCACATGCCTCGGCGCGTGCCACAGTGCACATGCCTCGGCGCATGCCACAGTGCACATGCCTCGGTGCATGCCACACTGCACATGCCTCGGCGCATGCCACAGTGCACATGCCTCGGCGAATGCCACAGTGCACATGATTCATGGCGTTTGCTCCATTGGGCATTCCACACAGCATACTTTACGATGCGCATAGCCCGAAGTCGAAGCAGTTTTCAAGCGATCCTCCTTCTACGCAGTGTGAGTGGAAGGAGGATCAGGTGTCGAACAAAGAATTAACGCACTTCATAGAGAAAGAAGAAAAATCAAAGAAAGAATGATTATACGGAGATAGGGGACAAAAATCCTACGCACTTTAAAACTCCATCTACGTGAGAGCAAAACCAACCAACTGAAAGATTTTAAGTGTTTCATTACAAGCAAGCATGCGAGTTATGCATGGTGGTATGATAGTCCGCGCGAATACTACGAGAAATTTAAATTCACATAAGAGACCTATACAAGAAACTTTACTCAAAGTGTATGGACACAAAATCAAATGAAAAACAAAACCGGAAAAAACTAAAGGCAAGCGCCAGCATCATGTAGTGTGATGCACCTGAATCTTGCCTGTCAAATCATCACGCGAAAAATCTTTACGCAAATGAAGAAACACAAAAGAAGCATATCAAAATCTGATAAACAGAATACTGTTCATTCCGATGAAATAAAATTTTAAAATTACGAACTAAGTTGCCTTCGCATTTTTTGCTAGATCTTCAAGTCATTACCACTTGTCTCTGTGCTGGTTGCCTGTATTACTATGCCTAGCATTGGTTATGTACATATTGACAACACAACACTTAAATTCACTCCTGAATAACAGTCAACGTTTATGAAAAATTATGGGAACCATTTCTTTCGCAATTATTAACTGTCTATTTGTCTAACAGTCTTGACGAGGAATAAAAAACCGTGCTTCTGAAACTGATCTTCAATACTGCTAATGATGCTAACGATTCCTCCAGTACCGATTACTCAAATTCATTTTTTATCAGAATTTCCCCTATTGCTTGTGGCTTGCTGATGGTGCGTTTACAAACGATGGTGCGTTTGCTGATGTTTAAATAGCAACAGTCGGCAGAGATACATTGAAGGTAGTGTGAGGTATCCAAGCAAGACAGAACGAATATGTTACACCCATGTCGGCGAAGGATACTTTTAAATGATGCCTCACTTTTCATGTAGTGCAGATTCATTTCTTTGCAAATCATGGGGGTAATTGCTATTCACGTGAACACAATTCATATTAAAAAATATTAGGCTATTTAAACTAAAAACTTATGTTTACAGTCTAGCTACACGCCTGCTTTGTGTATGGGCATCAACACGTCGGAGCGCAAAGTGAGAAGTTGCAAGTGAAGTTCCACACGCGTTGACCGCGACATCTTGTGAGCATGCCGCATCTTGTGCGCCAGTGCATATATCTCCATCTTCCACCTCCCTGGAGGCTAAGTTTTATCGTATAAAGAGTTCTTAATTTCATTCTCCGGTAATTCATTTCTCGCATTTAGAAATTAATGAATAGGAAATTCAATTTGGACATAAGGCAAATGCATCCCAGTGCAATTACTAAGTTAAAAAATAGTTAAAAGAAAATGTGAGTGTATATTTCCATAGCGACTGTTTTTGGTTTCGTGGAAAATAACACTTGATTTATGTTGGCTATAAATGTTGATGAAAGACTCCTATCCGACTTTGTATGAATGGAATAATTAGACAATCCAACTGAAATCACTACTGAAAGCTATAGATAAATTCCCTGGCGTTTGAATTCGATCGAAGAAGGCGACGATGTGCCAGCCGGTTACACTAAAGCGTCAGGAAGTAATAACTTAAAAAATATGATCCGAAAAAGTTCTGTCCCGAAAATTCTCTCACATATATTGAAAAATCCCATTACTTCTTATAACACCTTCCGTTCCATGTTGTGTAGTGATAATTTTGCAAGCTCAGCTCGACCTTACCCGGCCTAACTTTGCCGCCTATGATTTCAGCCGTCCAAGTATGGCCTCTGCACAGGGCGGCCTAAATTATAGAGGCAACGGCGAAAAAGTCATACTGCGTACAGTTGGTCTCTGAGTCCAGACGCCAGTTACTTTTCAAGGCCACGCAAATTTGCCGGCAAGTTCCTCTCCCACATCATTCTGCATTCTGAAGCCTTCAATGCCCAGCACCAGTTTTATCGTAGATAGCTTTCCATCCGCATATGTTAATAAACTATGCGGATGAAAAGCAATCTACGATAAAACCTCTTAAATTTTAAATAAATTTTAATCTTCCCATTTTAAAGTTCTCTGATGCCCACAAACTCTGTGCTTAGTAACCGAGTAACTGTAAGGCTGTTTCTTCCCCCATCTTTTCATCTCGCAAGTACCCAAAATAAGAGTTCCTCCACCGTAGTTCTATGCGCTCACCCGCTCAGAGCGTAGTTACAGCGGCCTACCCCCTAAACCTTTACATTTTACCCGCTTACAAAAAGAATTTAACATTGTAACGAAGCTCACGTTATTTTCTCTCAGCTTATCGTGTAAATAAATCACATTTGATATCAATTTTTCCGCATGAAATGCAATTCCTAACACTCATAAAAATTAAAAATAATGTCCCATACTTCTAATGCTTATTACTTCTCTGATGTATGTATGATAACCTACCACACGCTGAAGGTGCCGTGATAACACTGCTCGTGCCACAATGCACGTGCCACGCTGCTCATGCCACACTGCACATGCCACGCTGCTCATACCACCCTGCAACATGCCACATTGCTCATGCCACGCTGCACATGCCACACTGCACATGTCACACTGCACATGCCACGCTGCACATGCCACACTGCACATGCCACGCTTTTCAAGCCACGCTGCACACGCCACGCTGCACATGCCACACAGTTCAGGCTACGCTGGGCATGCTACGTAGCACATGCCAGATAGCACATGCCCCGCTGCTCATGCGTGCTACACTGCGCAAACTACACAGCACCGCAGTTCCGCCAACATCTGCACACAACAGGGCTTATCATCAACCAAAAGTTCTAATTAGTCTGCGTTGCTTCGAGTTTTGAGACTCGGCTCATAGCTCAGCAAGTTGCGCCACCGCTCTCGAGCGCCCCCGCACAGCCGACGTGGTGGCTCTTTTAAAGCCTTGTATGGCTTGTAACTTGGATTTTCGTTTTTGGACAGGATTTCAATTTTTTACCCTGATTTTGTCACGGGCTAAGTGTTCGTTAAGTTTTTTTTTTGTTTTATATCCTCAGCTTTTGCAGCTCTTTAGAAATTAATCTGTTTTTTTTTTCAGTTTTTACAGTGTTGATATGCGTTTTCAAGCTTAATAATACAACCTAGGGAATAGATTTTTTTGTTCTACTTTCAATCAGTCGTATTTTGATTCCAATTTCCCTGATCTTTTGTGTTTTGATCGATCTGTCGAGGTTTTTATTTCGAATCTTCACACGCTTTCACGAGTTTAAATATAGATCAATAAGTGATAATATTCTCCATGTGTTCAGTGAAACTTGAGTTCCTTGGAAAAGTTCTGAATCTCGGTAGGAATTTTAAGCTTATTCAAATTTATCATAAGTGTTCCTCCTATGGCAGCCCTTATGATCACACCTCAGAGTATTATATTTCCAATAGGCCGATTCTTATGGAACCTCACGCCTAAGATAGAAAAGAGAACCAATGTAAAAATGAATATTTTTATTATTTTTCATGACAAACGTTTTAGAATATTGTAATTGTAAATATTGTAAGTGTTTCAAAATATTATCGTCAGTGTTGAAACATTGAAAATCTAAGAGCATAATTGTTCTTCAGAGGTGCCATTAGCAGTCTTGTTGACCCACCTCTGCGATAATTGGTCATTTTTCCCATGCATGTGATTAGCAGAACGAGCTCTTCCAATGACAAAGAAGATTTAACTAATTAGATTTATGACACATATTTCATCCTCTGTTATTATTTGGTTCACCATAGAAAACTTCTTTCCATTAATTGCCGATCAATTTGCATAATGAAACGTCTGACTCATTGCTGTATTATGAGAGTAAGAACTTTATGCTTTCTCACAAAATTTCATTTTTCATTTTTGACGCACCAAATCAACATATCAGTCGTTGAAAATGTTGCTTTTCGTTCGCATTTATTATAATATTATAGGTGGAATGTAAATATCGTGCTTTTATTCTGCCTAGTGTCAGCACTGCTGCAATATTTAACGAAGCTGTTACAACTTGCGCAATATCGTTTTATAAGCCTGAAGAAACTGCGTCAGCTTAGGATTTTATTTGTGAGTTACCACTTCTTTACGACATCCGCTTTATATCGGCGCTCGAGGAAACATCGTAAAAACACAAACTGCACCTTTTCAATTTGTTTTAAAGCAATCGTTAGGAAGCAGTTCTTTTTATTAGTTGTTTTAGGGGGCAAATTACACGGCCTTCACGAGCGGGAGAACGGCGGTGTAAAACTGGGGTAACGCTTCTCCCACGAGTTATCCCAACGCATCTCCACCAGCTGGACAAAAGCAGAGTTGCCTGGTGGTTTTTTTCGGAGGATATTTTCCAATCTCGCCTTATTCAAACAAAAACTGGCTGAAAACCATGCGAATAGGATCAAACTTCAAATTTTCTACTCAGTTTCCACTTGATATAAATCGAATTGAATTATTTAGCCTAAAATAAGCCAATCTAGAACTCTGGCTCATCGTTTTTTTTGAAAAAACTGTTTTAGTTTCAAGTCCTGCAAATTTTTCAGCTACGAATTTAATTAAGAATGAATTTACGCGGAACGCTAGAAACAAATAGATTAAATAATTCACCAGTACATATACAATCAGTTTTGCAGCTGCTAATATTATTTCTGGCAGTAACAAATCGTTCGTGTCTCATTGCAGACGGTTTGAAAATGAATTCAATTTCGGAATATTTTACCAAAGACGATTCACAATTCTACTTCACCTAGATAATTTATACCATTCGTACGTAGATTTTTTATCCATTAAAATAGTTTTCTGGTGTTGATTCCTCTGTTCTTTTATAAATTTCAATCATGCAAGACTCATACCAAGCGTAAGAAAAGTTACATTTTATCTCATTTGCTTTACAAATGCAAAAAATCGTTGAATAATATAATAGTGTGATAGGATTTAATATGGTAGCCAATTCGAGTTTGAAAGTAAGAACTGTATTTTGAATAACTGTATGAGTACTATTTATGACTAAAACAGATTCCTACGTTTATCTGAAATAAGTTTTTCAATATCATTTTCAAAATACGTACGTAGTTATTGCTTTACATTGAGATTCATGAATATCTCTCAAAGAAGCCGTTAGATTTATGTTCATTTTACGCTGCACTGTTTTGAAAACGTTGTGAAATTGTAATTTAGTTCAAGTGTGCAACGTCGTCAAACAAGCAGTCGAAAACGAAACTCGTTTACAAGTTTAATTGCAACTTAGCGTTAGTGCTTCTCACCTGTCTCATGTACACCTCGTGGCTTAGGAGGCAAAGATAACAGATGTGTAAATACAGACATGTATAGAGTGAGACTCATTTTTGAGCAATTCACTCCCAACTACCGTGACACGAAAGTTTATTTCTATAATCGCTGAAATAGTGGGGCATAAAGACATAATGCAGGCCGTTTGAATGAAATTACGCCGATCGCTATGGGGGCTTGGTGACGCGGTAAATACCAGTTCTTTTTAACGGTTCTGGGAGCTGTTTTAACGGAAGCTAAAAATATATTTATCCACAGTTTGTTTTTCTATGTAGCGTTAATCACCTTAAGTCTCATTGAGTACCGTGTGAAAATTCTGTCGCATTAATTCATCAAGGAATATGATTCAATTTATATTTATTATTTAAATTGACCGTTATATTTATTTGACCATAGGTGTTACGATGAGTCATTAATTTACTCCTAGCATAATGAGCCTTTTTTTCATGGTGATAATTTGAGGTCAGAGTCACGGGAGGGAAAGGTTTGAGACGGGAAATTTCTGGGGGATCTAAAGTGATAAAAAAAAGTCATGTCAGTGTGAATGCGTGAATCACATTGTGCGTTGCGTCGGAAATTCACAGAGAATTCTCAGAGTTGTTTTCTTCCCTCTGAAAACTTAACATTGTTTTGCCTGTTTCTAAGACACCCAATGTCATTTTGAAATATCTGATTTTCTGATGTTTCTCACACACAAAGCACCGTTAGACTTTGCTAACATACTACTGATGAACTTGTAGAAGCACATTGGATTTTTAAACGAATTATGTAAAAAGATACAACGTTTAGCGAAAATTTCAAATTGTCAAGAAAGGAAACATTCCCGAAAGTAGTTATTGTGATAACATAATGCTGATTAACTCAAATTAAACATGAATTCTGCTACAAAGCTGCCACGCTTAGCAAAAGTTTCAAAATGTCCAGAACGGCAACATTCCCGAAAGCAGTCATTGCCGCTCAGATTTCAGAGGCATCAAGAAGAGCGTCAATTTGAAGGCAGGTCGTACTGCTGGAGAGGCTGCGTGATGGCCGCAACGGCCGGAACACAGCCGGCCGTCCGTCCAAGCGACAGCGGCACTTCCATGCGTAACTGCGCCGTCCGTCTTTCTGTCACTCCGTACTCAGCTGTCCGGCACCTCTTCTTTTTCGAGAGACAGAACCTCTCAGATATTTGGGGCGTGAATTAATTGTAGGCATTCTAGGTGTCACTTAAGCAACTTTATGGATGGTGGCTGCAAGGAGAATTCGCCCCGAGAGCGATGGGTGCTCTTGAAAGGGAACGTTTCTGCGAGCTCATCTCATCCCGCTCGGTGTTCTGCCAAGCTCGTCGTAGCCGACGTGTTTCCCAGCCTTGTTTTGTTTCCACCTCTCATCCGTCGCACAATAGTTCTGCGTAACAGACGTGTTTCCCAACCAGACTTTGTTTCAACCAGTCTTTCATTTCACAATAGTTCTATGGTCTATAATATGGTCTATGTTCTATATGCCCAGACCCAGCAAGAATTGTTTGTCAGTTTTGTAAATTCGAAAATTGTCCGTTGATTACACAGTAAAGAGAAAATAACCTAGATGGTTATTTAGGATTTTAGCTCAAACGTTAACTACGTGCACCACTTATACATTTTCCTTGAGAAAATTCTAACAACCTTTGTCAAATTCGAGGAATCTAAACAAAAAAAAAGATGAAAAGCTTGAGCAGCAACAGAGGAAAAGAAAACAACGCCAGAAAGAAATTAAGAAAAAATTCTCGAAAGTTTTAGTTAAAGTTTGGAGAAAGCCGCACTTTTCGCACTTTGAGTACGAGTTCCCAGATAAAAATCACGTGCGATGATGAAATTAAAAGATTAGAATCGTCATTATTTTATGAAGTAGACGAATCATCCATTACTTGAACGCTGCGATCGCTCGACACAAGTGCAAGGTGCGATCCCCTCTTTTCAGCTCCACTGACGATCACCTCAGATAGCTTTATCCTCTTCTTGGTTCCCCGGTATATGCACTCCTCTATCCGTTCAACTCCCCTCGCGAACCATTGCAAAAGTTCCTTGATCTCTTGTTTGATTATGCTTAGCGGAACATAAAGGCTGCAAGCTGTGAGCTGATCCAGGGACACGATTGTTTTTTAAGTACAGGACGACATGCTTGAAGTGCTGGTCATAATCGAAATGCACGTGTTGAAGAGCTGTTAGGTTGAAGGGTTGTTTGATGAGCAGCTTTGATGTGAAGGATGACTTTTTGGTGCGACATCTGTAGCCATAATTTAAGAGTATCGTGGTGCGACACCTGTAGCCATAATGGCAGAGTATCGTGGTGTATCGAGGTGATCTGTAGCCATAATGACAGAGTATCGTGGTGCGGCACCAGTAGCCATAATGGCAGAGTATCGTGGCGTATCGAGGTGATCTCTAGCCATAATGACAGAGTATCGTGGTGCAACATTTGTAGCCATAATGGCAGAGTATCGTGGTGCAACACCTGTAGCCATAATGGCAGAGTATCGTGGTGCAACACCTGTAGCCATAATGGCAGAGTATCGTGGTGCAATATCTGTAGCCATGATGGCAGAGTACCGTGGTGCAATATCTGTGGCCATGAGGGCAGAGTATCGTGGTACAACACCTCTAGCCATAATGGCAGAGTATCGTGGTGTATCGAGGTGATCTGTAGCCATAATGACAGAGTATCGTGGTGCAATATTTGTAGCCATAATGACAGAGTATCGTGGTGCAACACCTGTAGCCATAATGGCAGATTATCGTGGTGCAATATCTGTAGCCATGATGGCAGAGTACCGTGGTGCAATATCTGTGGCCATGATGGCAGAGTATCGTGGTCCAATATCTGTAGCCATGATGGCAGAGTATCGTGGTGCAATATCTGTAGCCATGATGGCAGAGCATCGTGGTGCAATATCTGTAGCCATGATGGCAGAGTATCGTGGCCCAATATCTGTAGCCATGATGGCAGAGTATCGTGGTCCAATATCTGTAGCCATGATGGCAGAGTATCGTGGTGCAATATCTCTAGCCATGATGGCAGAGTATCGTGGTGCAATATCTCTAGCCATGATGGCAGAGTATCGTGGTCCAATATCTGTAGCCATGATGGCAGAGTATCGTGGTGCAATATCTGTAGCCATGATGGTAGAGTATCATGGTGCAATATCTGTAGCCATGATGGCAGAGTATCGTGGTGCAATATCTCTAGCCATGATGGCAGAGTATCGTGGTCCAATATCTGTAGCCATGATGGCAGAGTATCGTGGTGCAATATCTGTAGCCATGATGGCAGAGTATCGTGGTGCAATATCTCTAGCCATGATGGCAGAGTATCGTGGTCCAATATCTGTAGCCATGATGGCAGAGTATCGTGGTGCAATATCTGTAGCCATGATGGCAGAGCATCGTGGTGCAATATCTGTAGCCATGATGGCAGAGTATCGTGGTCCAATATCTGTAGCCATGATGGCAGAGTATCGTGGTCCAATATCTGTAGCCATGATGGCAGAGTATCGTGGTGCAATATCTCTAGCCATGATGGCAGAGTATCGTGGTGCAATATCTGTAGCCATGGTGGCAGAGTATCGTGGTCCAATATCTGTAGCCATGATGGCAGAGTATCGTGGTGCAATATCTGTAGCCATGATGGCAGAGTATCGTGGTCCAATATCTGTAGCCATGATGGTAGAGTATCGTGGTGCAATATCTGTAGCCATGATGGCAGAGTATCGTGGTGCAATATCTCTAGCCATGATGGCAGAGTATCGTGGGCCAATATCTGTAGCCATGATGGCAGAGTATCGTGGTGCGACATCTGTTGCCATAATGTGAAAATTTCGTTGTTTCGTTGTTTCGTTTTAAACGTGATACAGAAAGTGCATCTAAACCTTTGTCCAAATATTCTTCGACGCCGTTATGAAAGCCACATTTGCTGCCCATATAAACTGAAGAGTATTTGAGCTTAAAAGTCAAATCAGAGCTTCTACATCACATTGAACAACACAATAGACTGAAATTAGTGGCAGAGTCCTTAGTCTCTCAAGGTGAAATGTCGCCCGAGGTAAGGCTTAAATTTTTTTAAAACAATTTTTCAATACGTTCATCTATTGAAATTTAAAATTTAAACCATTAATTTCCCAGAATAAATTAGATTATAAGTTAGTTTAAGCCTCCTTAACCACAACAAGGTGTACAAAGAGAGCAAGGATGAAACCACTATTTAGTTTGGAGTTAAGGGAACGCGGAATCTAAGCACAAGGTGTGTTCGCACTGAAGATCCCCTGCTCGTAGAAACAGTAAGTTGAGAAGAAAGGTCATGTAACAAGATGAAAGTTGAAGAAGTGAGAGATGCTGAAAAACAGTTCTGCAGTGAACAAAAAAAGACGGTTCTAAACAAAATAAACCTTTCCTAGTTCAGCAAAAAGAAGGCATGCCAAACTCCCAGCTCAGGACCCTACATTTTTATCTCTTGACAACATCACGATTCACTCCTGCATATTCCTCACTACCGTCGTGCTTGTCTTTTCAACTTCAGTGAAGTAGGTGTCGCCGCTCTGAGAAAGGAGCAATTTTTTCTACACCAAGAGAAGTCTCTTATAGTTTTCGTAGTCCGAATTCTGAAGAGATGTAATGTAGGAAGGCCAGTTTTGCTGTTTCAATTACTGTTTTCTAAAAGCAAAAATTTTTCGTTAATGGAAAGTCTATAACCAAATTTATTTTTCTTCAGTTCATTCCTGCAACTTTATACCATCTAAACCTCCCGCCCAGATCTTGGCTTTTGTCTAACTGAACAAAGTCACTGACCTGCCCAACCTTACCTAACGTAACTTACCCTAGCCTTTTCCAACCGTGAAGCAATCTCATCAAGGCATCTTACATAGAAGGCCATACACTTATATGAATAATTTTTTATCTTGTATGAAAGTAATAAAACTGTAGTTGCCATATGCTCATAGGTGAATGCCTTTAAGGATAGTTTTCCTCAAGTTTCAAATATTTGAGCGATTTGATTGAAAATACTCAAATTAAACAAATATGGCACAGAAGTTAGTGTGGGTGTCGGATTTCTGTCTTTCAAGTCAAAAAGTCTCATCGAGAGCTCTATTTCAAGAATTTTCATGTTAACCTCACTATTGGGACTCGCTCAGTTTTAAAATTAGCCTCACAGTACAGATAAATTGCATCAAAGTTTCTCAAAACTTGCTCTGACCTCTCTTAGGTCCCTCAAACTTGGGGAAATGACTTAAAATCCTAACAAATCACCGTAAACTTTACAAGGCAAAAGAGGTAGTGGTCCATCCGCCTGAGCCACGTCAGTCTCCAGGATGGTCAGGACAATCCTGTTAAGCGTCTCCTAAATATCCTTTGTCTTGCAGCGCTGCTCAATTATGCGGCCCCGGCCAGACACCCCTGGCCAAACAGGACGCCATGCTGGGGAATTGTCTGATCGTTGCGAGCTTTGCATTGCTTTCCGGAGGCCGATGATGCTCACGTCTGGACGCTGTAGTCGGTGAGAAGGCTCGCTGGAAGCGGACAAGCATGATGTCCCAGAAACATGCGAAACCAAGTCCCGCTCTTTGAAAACGTCATAAAACGGCTTCAAAATTCACCGATTTGGAACTCGAGTGTCTCAGCTTGTGCAGGGTGCTCCTGTAAAAGTAACCGATATAAAAATGCTGTAGTTCGTAAAATATTGGTACAAAGATGTTGAAACAGGTTTTATTTGAAAGGACATGATTTAAAGTTTTATTTTATTTCAGTAATTTTGTTCTATTTGGCATACCAGAAGTACACAAACAAGAATTAACATGGTAAAGATTTTAATTTACGATGATAAAATGAAATCACTGAGAAAATTGTCTGCTGAGACACAGGTAAAATAAAACTTCTCTTCATTTCATTCTCAAAAAAGAACTTTATTAAAAACCATACAAATTGCAATATCATCAAGGAATCTCATCAAAGGATGAAGGTCGGAAATTATTATTATTCCACAAAATAGAACACACGAGCATTTCTAATCAAATGTAACTGCTGGATAACATAATTTTTAGCAATGAATGTTACATTTGCTTGAAAGATATGCCAAATAAACCAAATTATTGCAATAACATAAAACTTTAAATCCTGCTCTATTTCAGCCTTCTAGCACTAATATTTTACAAACTACAGCAATTTTTAAAATGGCTACTTTTTTAGTGGACGCCCTGTAATAGAGGTTTTCTGTAGGGTTTTGGGGTGTAGGTTATTCTCACTCTCCAGACAGAGCAAGGTTTGAAGATGACAGTGATACACATAACAGGTTTTCGTAATATAAGGCGCTCTGTACCGCGTGATTCTTGGGTTTCACATGTCTAACTTTCCACACAGTGGATGTAAAATACTGAAGTTAATTACTGCATAGAGTAGAGCACCTACCTCAAGTAGTGGATGTATCAATAAACATTGATATTTCCGAGAGCTCATTGGAGTCTTAAGAATGCAATCGATATTAAAGTATAATTGAGAAACAAAAGTTTGTCCAGACTAGAATTATTTTTCGAAAGTGTACCTCACTGGCTCTATAATGTAATTATTTTCTATAACCACAGCACAAAACTTCAAACAATTCTTTTCCTACACGATTTAAACATCAACACATTTAAATCCACATAAAGTGCTTATGTTTATTCGATAAGATCAGGGATTAATTTTTACGGTGATGGTTATTCTGTAGCATGAAAGTTGCTTAGGAGATAAGCAGCATCTGAGCGACTGACGGGGATATTTCGGATTACCTAGAGTAAGCAATAATGCTTTGTAACTGTGAGTTTAAATAACCTTTTACTATTTGTTAAACTATCACTCGAGTAGCTGAAGATGTTCTAAATGCCTTCAGCAGTTTCAGTGGGAAAAAAACATTAGTCTCAACGGTTTGAGCCCGCAGCACCGGCAGCGTACGATGTTCTCTTTGGTCAATACGAAGTCTCTATATGTTCCACAGCGTACGATGTTCTTTTTGGTCAATACGAAGTCTCTATATGTTCCACAGCGTACGATGTTCTCTTTGGTCAATACGAAGTCTCTATATGTTCCACAGCGTACGATGTTCTCTTTGGTCAATACGAAGTCTCTATATGTTCCACAGCGTACGATGTTCTTTTTGGTCAATACGAAGTCTCTATATGTTCCACAGCGTACGATGTTCTCTTTGGTCAATACGAAGTCTCTATATGTTCCACAGCGTACGATGTTCTCTTTGGTCAATACGAAGTCTCTATATGTTCCACAGCGTACGATGTTCTCTTTGGTCAATACGAAGTCTCTATATGTTCCACTGCGTACGATGTTCTCTTTCGTCAATACGAAGTTTCTATATGTTCCACAGCGTACGATGTTCTTTTTGGTCAATACGAAGTCTCTATATGTTCCACAGCGTACGATGTTCTCTTTGGCCAATACGAAGTCTCTATATGTTCCACAGCGTACGATGTTCTTTTTGGTCAATACGAAGACTCTATATGTTCCACAGCGTACGATGTTCTCTTTGGCCATTACGAAGTCTCTATATGTTCCACAGCGTACGATGTTCTCTTTGGTCAATACGAAGACTCTATATGTTCCACAGCGTACGATGTTCTTTTTGGTCAATACGAAGACTCTATATGTTCCACAGCGTACGATGTTCTCTTTGGCCAATACGAAGTCTCTATATGTTCCACAGCGTACGATGTTCTTTTTGGTCAATACGAAGACTCTATATGTTCCACAGCGTACGATGTTCTCTTTGGTGAATACGAAGTCTCTATATGTTCCACAGCGTACGATGTTCTTTTTGGTCAATACGAAGTCTCTATATGTTCCACAGCGTACGATGTTCTCTTTGGTCAATACGAAGTCTCTATATGTTCCACAGCGTACGATGTTCTCTTTGGTCAATACGAAGACTCTATATGTTCCACAGCGTACGATGTTCTCTTTGGTCAATACGAAGTCTCTATATGTTCCACTGCGTACGATGTTCTCTTTGGTCAATACGAAGTTTCTATATGTTCCACAGCGTACGATGTTCTTTTTGGTCAATACGAAGACTCTATATGTTCCACAGCGTACGATGTTCTCTTTGGCCAATACGAAGTCTCTATATGTTCCACAGCGTACGATGTTCTTTTTGGTCAATACGAAGACTCTATATGTTCCACAGCGTACGATGTTCTCTTTGGCCATTACGAAGTCTCTATATGTTCCACAGCGTACGATGTTCTCTTTGGTCAATAAGAAGACTATATGTTCCACAGCGTACGATGTTCTCTTTGGTCAATACGAAGACTCTATATGTTCCACAGCGTACGATGTTCTCTTTGGTCAATACGAAGACTATATGTTCCACAGCGTACGATGTTCTCTTTGGTCAATACGAAGACTCTATATGTTCCACAGCGTACGATGTTCTCTTTGGTCAATACGAAGACTCTATATGTTCCACAGCGTACGATGTTCTCTTTGGTCAATACGAAGACTTTATATGTTCCACAGCGTACGATGTTCTCTTTGGCCAATACGAAGTCTCTATATGTTCCACAGCGTACGATGTTCTCTTTGGTCAATAAGAAGATTCTATATGTTCCACAGCGTACGATGTTCTCTTTGGCCAATACGAAGTCTCTATATGTTCCACAGCGTACGATGTTCTCTTTGGTCAATAAGAAGATTCTATATGTTCCACAGCGTACGATGTTCTCTTTGGTCAATACGAAGTCTCTATATGTTCCACAGCGTACGATGTTCTCTTTGGTCAATAAGAAGATTCTATATGTTCCACAGCGTACGATGTTCTCTTTGGTCAATACGAAGACTATATGTTCCACAGCGTACGATGTTATCTTTGTTCAATACGAAGACTATATGTTCCACAGCGTACGATGTTCTCTTTGGTCAATACGAAGACTCTATATGTTCCACAGCGTACGATGTTCTCTTTGGTCAATACGAAGACTCTATATGTTCCACAGCGTACGATGTTCTCTTTGGTCAATACGAAGACTATATGTTCCACAGCGTACGATGTTCTCTTTGGTCAATACGAAGACTATATGTTCCACAGCGTACGATGTTCTCTTTGGTCAATAAGAAGATTCTATATGTTCCACAGCGTACGATGTTCTCTTTGGTCAATACGAAGACTCTATATGTTCCACAGCGTACGATGTTCTCTTTGGTCAATACGAAGACTATATGTTCCACAGCGTACGATGTTCTCTTTGGTCAATACGAAGACTATATGTTCCACAGCGTACGATGTTCTCTTTGGTCAATAAGAAGATTCTATATGTTCCACAGCGTACGATGTTCTCTTTGGTCAATACGAAGACTCTATATGTTCCACAGCGTACGATGTTCTCTTTGGTCAATACGAAGACTATATGTTCCACAGCGTACGATGTTCTCTTTGGTCAATACGAAGACTATATGTTCCACAGCGTACGATGTTCTCTTTGGTCAATACGAAGACTATATGTTCCACAGCGTACGATGTTCTCTTTGGTCAATACGAAGACTCTATATGTTCCACAGCGTACGATGTTCTCTTTGGTCAATAAGAAGATTCTATATGTTCCACAGCGTACGATGTTCTCTTTGGTCAATACGAAGTCTCTATATGTTCCACAGCGTACGATGTTCTCTTTGGTCAATAAGAAGATTCTATGTGTTCCACAGCGTACGATGTTCTCTTTGGTCAATACGAAGACTATATGTTCCACAGCGTACGATGTTCTCTTTGGTCAATACGAAGACTATATGTTCCACAGCGTACGATGTTCTCTTTGGTCAATACGAAGACTATATGTTCCACAGCGTACGATGTTCTCTTTGGTCAATACGAAGACTCTATGTGTTCCACAGCGTTCGATTTTCTCTTTGGTCAATACGAAGACTCTATATGTTCCCCAGTAAAGATAAAATACGAAGTCCTCTCGTTCATGCGGGCACGAATGCAGAATGACTTCCGGAACAAGGTTATCAGATTGGGCCTATCAACAAATTTTGCTTGCATTCGAATAAAATTCTCCGGTAAAAGCCCCCAGAATGAGACTTTCGTAACACTGATGGCCAAATTGGTCAATTTAGCGAGAAGAAGTCAATCTGGCCACTTTGTGACAAAATACACCAGCGTTCAACTCAGCCCGCCGCTTCACCCATGTTCCTTTTTTATACTTTGCTGAAAATTGTTAAGATTAATATAATTACGGAATTACTCATTGAATTTCTTATATTACTAAATTACTCACTGAATTGCTAAAATTACTGCATTTCTCACTAAATTAACTAAATTACTGATTTACTCACAGAACTATTTAAATCACTAAATTACTCGGTGAATTATCACTGAATTATTTAAATCATTTAACTACTTAAATTACTAAATTACTCACTGGGTTACTTAAGTTCCTGAATTACTAAAATTGTTGAATTATTCACTGAATTACTTAAACTACTGAATTACTTACTGAATTATTCAAATTAATGAGTTACTCAGATTACTCAAATCCCTAATTTAAAGTACATCTAATTAATAGAAGAAATTTCAAGAGCAATAACCAGAAACACAATCACTGAAAAATAATAATTGACGGTATTTTATTTCAGTATAAAATAATTTACGTGAATCTCGAAGCATTTCTTTGAAGAAATTAACTTATACATCTTAAAAAAAATGGGCGAAGTAAATTTCAGTGAAAAACGTGTGTGATGAGGTAAAAGGTAAAAATGGGAAAGAAATACTGTTTATACTCATGGCCCAAACACCGAGAACTAATTCGGGCCAAATACTGATCAAATTGAGAAGGCTAAAACACCGATCATAATCCGATATTTAGACATTGTAACGAACAAGAACTGCTCAAAGCCCGCCACTGTAATTACTGAAAAAGATTTTACTTCATAGTCATTTTATAATATGGATTTTGAAGGTACCTAGAGCAAATATTCTTTTCCAACTTGTAGCTTCGTGTACGGGTTGAGATTGAAGGAAACATTTTTTCACTCTGCAAACCGAACAGTTGATGCGCTGTATTTTGAATCCTAATATGAAGCAATTTAAAGGATGTCTGTTTAAGGCCAGCCATGCAATTTTCCCTCATGCCAAATGTCCGTGTCAAATCCTCCTGCTGTTAAATCGTACGTACATATGTAGGTATAAATCCTAGTGCACAGCATGACTCATAGTTCAATAAAAGGATACGAACAGGTAATCTTGTACATTCAGCATCAATAAAAAATAAAGTTTAAATCACTTTCTCAATCATGATAAGGTTCGTGGATGTAAATGAATGTATATTATTATATTTCTGGGGCATTTACCTTTATTTACCCTTTTATTGTGTGGAGACGAGCCACGAGCAGATAGTGTAGCGTGAAAGACAAAATTCACTCGGGTAAAAAAAATCAACCTTTGTCAGGTTGCTAAAAGCTCAAAAAAAGGGATTCATTACACTGACTATCGTTTAGACGAATTAATAATTGCTGAAAATAAACCTCGAAATTTTAACCCTCTAACTTCTCGTTCACCAAAAATTATAAAAGCCATCCGAGTAGGGCCAGACAACCCGAACAATTACGGAGACACAATTGTAAGCGGAAAACAATAAGGAACCTTGTCAAAAACGCTTGTACTCGTCTCCATTCAAAATGCAGAAGCGTCATCACCTCACACAACTCAAAAGACAAAAAAGTCTGACTAAAGAAAGGTTTTCTCAATAAATTCCAGCACGGGAGGCTTGCAGGTGATGTAGTAATTTGAAATGAAAAATCGTGCTCTGTGACTATAGCTATCAGTTCAACCGCCTCAGCAGCGGGTTAGGGGAATCCTTTTTTTTATTTCCAGCGCCAAATTAAAGAAAAACACAAATTTTAATAATTATATCGAATTCATGCAAATAGCACACTTAAAAATCTCTGCTTTTGGCGGCTAGATAGCCTTTCAAAAAAACAAGGTGTACACTTTTCAACAGAACAGCGCACATTCTCTTACGCCACAGATAATGCGATAGCGGTAGCAGAACTATTATTCTAGGCTTCAAAGAAGGAAACTGTTCCCCCTCATCGCCTGATATTCCCCCAATGAAATTTGCTGTGTTACATCATAGGGCCTTGAGCTTGCATTTCCTTCCACACAACTGGAGCTCTGAAGCTCTCCTAAACAGGGCATAAATAGTGAATGTTCCTCAGCGTGTGTTCTAATTTGCCTTAAATTTTTAGAAATAATTGGTCATTATGTATATAAGGGCAAAATTGAAAATTGATAACGTTTTTATGATAGGTACCTAATAACAAATGAACTGTTTTGAAAGTCCGATGATTTTTTCCACTTTTGCATACATCAAAACTTCTTCGGAAGGGACTCACTTGTGCGTGTCTCGCGCGACTCTCAAATCCCATCTTTTTTCCTCATCATTTTTTACAAGTTATTACTTCCAAATAGAGTCAGTAAAATGTTCTCGAAAGCAGAGATTGATTGAAAAATCACTCCTTCCATCACTCAATACATTACTTCATTATTATATCCCTTGATACGATCAACACCAAGCCTTACGAAGACCGGCTATCATTGTTCAGCCCTAGAAGACAATACAAGATAACATTAGTCTCGAGATGGGTTAAAGTCCTTCACTAATTGGAAGCAGCGGGAGAGAGCTACCTGCATTAGCGCCGGCCAAACTGCGCTTCTGAGCTGCTACTTGACAACGAGATTAGCGAATTTCAGCCTCTTAGTATGCGCATTAAGTCACGGCCGCGAGCTGGGCCACTCGTTCGCGCAAAATTTGAGTGGGGGAAAGTGTGTATTTTAACGGAAAATATGCGTTCAATGGGGGAAAGTGTGTAATCCAAGTAAAAATATCTTTTCAAAGAGGGAAAGCTTAAATTTCAAAATTTGAGTGAGGTAGAGTGTATTTTTCAAAGTATGAATGGGGGGAAAAAGGGATTTCTACGAGGAAAATAGATATTTTAAGAAGGAAAGTTTGTTTGCCGAAATCTGAGTGAGGGAGAGTGAGTATTCTGAGTGAGGAAAAATTTGCACTTAAAAAGGGAAAGTTGGTGTTACAAAATTTAAGTGAGAGAAAGTGTGTATTCCAAGAAAGTGTGTATTCCAAGTGTGTATTCCAAGCCCACGCGTTCAGAGAAGGATAAATATAATTTGCGTTACAAAATTTGAGTGGGGGGGAAGCATTCCAAAAGAGACAAGGAGTCAACTGCTTGGCAGATGATGGTGCCGAATCTCACGACTTACTTTCAGCAACATCTTCAGTTGGGTGCGTTTTGGGTTTATTTACGCTCTGTTGAAATGAAGCTGTGTTTTGAAATGTAAGATAGAGGCAAATTATCCCAGGTTTTTCTCTGTTGAGCGGCGCCAAGCAAAGGACATCTCGACCTGGCTTTACTACTCAAAAGCATCTAGACTTCATGAACGAATTATTAATTATATTAATAATAAACTTAGCGTGCTTGCCTGACGAGTAACACCTTGTAGCGGAAAAATTAAAATAGCGTCTAATATAGCTCTCTATGAAGCATCGTTTGCCTACGTATTCCATAGGTGCCTCACTTGTACTATTAGGTACTATAATAATACCATTAGGTACTATACTTGTACCATTAGGTACTGTACTCGCACCATTAGGTGCTATACTCGTACCATTATGCACAATACTTGTACCATTAGGTACCATACTCGTACCATTAGGTACTATACTCATACCATTAGGTACTATACTCGTTCCATTTGGCACACATTCGTTCTTAATGCCTACATTTCTGTCCATCATATTGCTCTACTCCCAAGCCATATTCTACTTTCGATGAAGAGGTGGCTCGCCATTCATAAACGATGTCAGTAGTAATACCAATATCCCTACCATGGATCTTTTTAAATTGTTCATTACACATTGCAAGAATCTTTGAAAAATATTAAATTGGGATAGGAACATTTCACCAGTACCGGAGGGGCAGGGAAGACTTATTGCTATTACATGATAGTGGAAAAATTACGAGTTTTCCTTGGGTGTGTTTCTGGAAGGGGAGGTTGTTCACAAAATTTGCCCTGCAGCAACACTTAGTGAATATCACTGGCTCACGTCGTAAAATTGGTCAAGGTTTTCTGCTGTTATTTGACGATCATTTTATCCTTGTATGCGAGTATCTATTGATTTAGAAAATAATAGGTAAAGCAATAGCGCAACATCATGACACTAGTTGAAGCCTTAATATATTTTTTATGTGAAATTAACATGCTTTACAAATTAGCAAATTGGGAGCTATGAAGGTTACCTATAAATGAAAAATTTAACAAAACCATTGGTACTGAAGTCGTGTTATCCCTCATTAATCAATGATTAGTTAATTTTTTAATTCAGAAGCCTTAGCGTAGACTCTCACTTCTTCGCATGCTCTTCAAGCTCTTACGGTAGACTCAGGATCACCAACCCAGTTTTTCACGTATGATTATATGAAAAAAATATTAATTCTAACCGTATTTTAGACAGTTAGATTCTATTGAATGTTCAGTACGTAATGGAAGGAAAACAGGCTGAAAGCCGTAGGTTCAGGTTAGATTGGTATCAAAGTTACATTAAGAGTGATGACAAGAAGGATGTTTTAATCCACTCAAGCGTGATACATATAATCTTGTACACTGGTTTTTCAAACGCATTATAACTAACAGCAAGACGCCATGACGGTTACTCGCATTCAAGCCGGTACCCATTTCCGACACCTGTGTAGAATGGGGAATTATGGCTGAGTTCTCCCTTTTCGTAACGGGGAGAATCACCAAGACTGCCGGGATTCGAACTGCCGACCCTTCTCGGTAAGGTGCCTGCTCTCAACCACTCGACCACGGTGACTCCTGATCACATGAACATTAGGTAACCAACGTAAAGCTCTAAATAATGTCAGTTATACAATTGAATAGCTTCCATGACCTAGTATTCGCATACTTAACAATTTCACACATATTTCGTGCAACTTTTAGGATACATAGCTATTGCAACTTAAAATAACGCACAAAAAACATAATTCCAGACAATAACTGAGCCAACTTGTGCACGAAATTTATTTTGAAGGGAAATACAGAATATTTTACCACAATACTGACGATGATATCATCCAAATATTGGGTTGCCCAAAAAGTTGTTCGCATTAGAATGTCACTTTTTTGACCTTCTAAAGATCGTTTTATATTCTTATTCTCTAAATAATGTATTCAGCACAACGAGCTTGTTTGCGTCAGTGTGTAATATGCCTCAAAATAGAGAAGTTCTAACATTATGGCATGCATTTGAGCTATTGAAGGTGTTTTTTTTAACTTCTTTCATCGAATAGAACCATTAATTCAGAGGTTCACTGTGAACAACTGGAAGGTTAAGCGCGGCTCGAAAGGTGTTGTTTTCTACCCTGACAACGCAAGGCCACACACTGCTTTGACTTCTCGGACGAAGTTGCTGCAGCTTGGATGGGAGGCTTTGCTTCACCCACCATATTCCCCAGATTTGGCTCCCTCTGATTTCAATTTTTTCGGTCGCTGGAAAATTTAACGAATGTGAAAATGTTTGATTCTGATGGAGACGTGAAAAGTTTCTCGGAAATATTTTTCACCAATAAAGAGCATAAATTCTTTGAGCAGTGAACTAAGAATCTACCTAACAGATGGTGAATGATAATAAAAGAAAATGGGAACTATTGAATCAATTGCATATATTCTTATAAATATTTCATCCATTGTTTATTTCCACTGAAATGATGAACTAAGTTTTTGGCCAACCCAATACGTCAGAGGAGAACGAAAAAAGCGATAAATAGCAAGCCTACACTACAATGTTAAATTACAGTCAGTCGGTAAGAGAGTCCAACTCATTCCTCACTGACCACATCTCCACTCAACACCGACTGCCAATCTTAGAACGAGCGATCATTGCCGATGTCCCCACGAGCTCACGTGAGCAGCCTTTGAACTCAAAAGGCAAGGGTAACTCGCTGTCGAAGTTACTGAAGTTCATTTCGACGTTGCACACACTACGTTGTGGGATTGACGTAACTTTCTCTGACAGAAGTTCTGTTCGTCTGAACTTTCTATTGCCAAAGCTTTCCGTAGTCAGAACTATCTCACTCAAACCTTTCTCGGTTATAAGTTTTCGCGGTTAGAATTTTTGCATATCAAAATTTCCCTACTCAAAACTTTCGCTGGTGAGGATTTTCCTCGCTTGAAACTTTTCCTGATAAGAACTCCAAATCATATTTTTCCTGTTAAAACTACATCTGGCTTGAATTTTTCCTCATAAAAAATTATCCACCTTCATACCAGGAATAAATGGCGTAATTTTAGCGTGTTTCATGTATAACGTTAGACAGTAAATAGTGTTTAAGTTAGCTGCTTTTTCTTTCAACCGCACATGCACCCTGCCATTCTAAAAAATGGGGTTCAAGCTTAAAAACATCAGCGCTGAGATCGTCTTATATTGCTGCGGTGAGAAATGTAACATAATATTATGAAACTTGAAGAGAAGTAATAAGGTAGCCGACACACATTGCTGCAAGGATAACTTGAAGCACATTCAAATTGGTCGGTGAGTCGTGCGGAGATAATGACGACGTTCAGGCAGATACAGAAGTTTTACCATGTATTGGAAGAGTGGGAGATAATGACGACGTTCAGGCAGATACAGAAGTTTTACCATGTATTGGAAGAGTGGGAGATAATGACGACGTTCAGGCAGATACAGAAGTTTTACCATGTATTGGAAGAGTGGGAGATAATGACGACGTTCAGGCAGATACAGAAGTTTTACCATGTATTGGAAGAGTGGGAGATAATGACGACGCTCTGGGAGTTACAGAAGTTTTACCATGGATTGGAAGAGTGGGCTTGGAACTCAACAATAGATGTTGTTTTGGCAAGGGAATGAAAATTTGTCGAGGGTAAGGAACTAATTGATTGAACGTTAGAATTTTGGCTCTTGAAGAGTGAACGAAACATAGTGAAGGGAGATTCAGAGATAATTTTAAGGCAGGAGTTTTTCACTTTTCTGTGATAGAACATCGTTACAAAATTTCATTAGAAATTGTAAGCAGCAACACATACTGAAAGAGTTGTCGCGAATTTTCCTTTGCTCATTATCCGATATTTCAGAACATCGTACAGCATTTTTATAGAACGCGCATATATTGTGATTGTCTCGATGCATAGAAATGTATTTGTGTGTGTTCACGTGTTAGGTGTATGTATGTGCGTAGGTATGTATGTGCATGTATATGTGTATATATTTACATGTATATATGCACATATGTGTGTACTTAACTGACAATTGGCATTTTTAACTAGAGATAATTGTTTTTTTTTCTGTTCACTCTCAACTTGTAACATTACCTAACTCGTCATTTCTTTATTTTTGTAAAGCTTTCACGTAAAAAAACTATACATTTGTTGTGTGATCATCTATTTATATATAAATAAAATGCTTATCAACTAATGACCGTTATGTTAAAATTACTTAATTAGAAATACAAATCGTGTAATTTTCGTGGTCCTCATGCTTATATATATGTATATTTTTTTTTCGTGCTTCCTTAAAATGACATTTTTGAAAATCTTCCGAAGCAAACAATTCTAATATTATTTCCTAACGTCAAGAATTGCGAAGTTTCATATCATGTATACGTAAATTGTCAAAGGAGTCCTCAACCTACAATGAAAATGCATCGTCCATGAAATTGTATTGTCTCTTATAATAATCATTATGTGTATCGTCAAATATAGATTAAGCAAGATTAGAAGTACATAGCCCTCAATCAATTCTTTTCTACTAGTGACATGAGTCTTACAAAACTCATGTGTGTGTATCCCCTAAGTGTATTAACTTTAAGATATTTTAAAAACCAATGATGGTACTTTTGTACCATCTCTATTGGAAATAAAATGTTTTTCTTTTTTTCTTTTCTTCTTTCTTTCTGTGATTGCACTGTCGCTCTGCGGTTGCTTGGATAATACAATGCACGTCAATAAAAGTGAACAAATTACCGGTGTAATATCCGTCATTTTTGACGAGCTGTGTACCCTGGTCAGAAAAGATAGTAAACATAGGGGAAGAAAGTAGTGCTCTATTTTCTTTGGCATTTCTGCATCAAAATTCACGCAGGCCTCGCTCGAATATGGGAGGAATTTTAGCGGCGATTTTGACCGCTCACGGTCGATCAGGGACGCCATTCAGGCGAAGCGGGCGCCAAAGCCACAAAACGCACACGGGCGGCCGGTGTTTGCGTTGGTTCACGCGCCGCTGTACAATTCCAGGGAACTCGCCTGGATTTAAAGCCGTGGAAACGGAGATGAATTTAAAACATGTGAGTTTGCAAAGCTGCGCACGCCAACCACGTAAATCCTAATATTCTATTTGCAAGGAGTACTTGTGCGATTTTAAAGCAATTCAAACGTCATCTCAAGTTCAAAATTAATCATTGTTGGGTATGAGAAATGGTATTCTTCTTACTAAAAGTAATCCTGTTCTGGTATAGTAAAAACGTTGTTTTGCAATAGCTTGTATTTCAGTCTTTTTTTCAGGTTGAGTACTTTTGAAGCATGTTCATACAGCCCATTAATAATTAATTCATTATAATCTTCAAAGATATTGAAGGCTTGGGCGTTCGGGAAAAAATTAGTTAACTCATGCTATTTATTCGTAGCAGATGCCCAGTGATTTGCTTAATTGCATATTTTAATGATCAGACCAATGCAATTTAATATTTAAAAGGACAGCTTAATACATAGTAGCGCAGTTCATTATTCAACACTTTGACTGCGACGTGAGCCATGTTTGATCATTACGCTGCCGACCAACCAGTGGTCACAAACTTAATTTTTAAAATCAAACTTGATTGACTTAATCAAAATTAAATGCAAACACGATCCAATTCATATTTGGTAATTTCAACATTTCTCACAAAAATTTACTTTAAATTTGAGTTGAACATCAACACTTTGACCGCAACACGCGCCACCGGTGGCCACGGAGGGGATTTTCATAATGCTGCTGACCGACCAGTCGTCACAAACTCAATTTTCAAAAATGCTTAATTAAAGCCAAATGAAGGTATAATCCAGTTAATGTTCGCTATTTTCAAAATTGCTTACTATAATTGACTTTAAATTTGAGTTGAATATTGAATTTCAGTTTAACCGATTGTTGCCAAAGTGTTAAACTTCAATTTTACGTGCTGCAGTCAAAGTGTTAATATTGCAGTTTGATACTTTAGATCGAAATTTACAGTTCATGCTAACTTGAGAAGTCCTGTAACTGTACGAAGATGTTTCTTTGCTCGGTCTGCTCGGAGCAAGGGTAGATGAAAGCTCTTTCGAACGTAGTAGGTTCGGGCCTACCGACTCAGCTTCTCTGGAAGCATTCCACACAGTGCTACCGTAGAAGAAACAAAGTAGTATTATTATAACCAGTCTTTTATATGTCTTTTGTTATTATAACCAGTCTTTCATAATTTTATTTACTGTCATGGCATCGAACTAATAGCAGCGCTCAGATTGCATAAGGCAACATTTCAAGCCTAAATTTGGCACCGCTATTGGCCTAACAACATGTTGTTATAGGTCTCAAGTCTGGTAGGGTTAAGCGTCCAGTGCAGAACGCTTTTAACAGTGGAGGGACTCTGGTTAGCGTTGTGATGGCCTGTAAAAGATCAGACGACCCATCTTGCCTCGATTGTCCCTATTAACTTTATTTCAAAATGTGATCAGCACACGCATTACCAACGATCAAATGGACTCATGAGATAAGTCCTCATTATTACTATCGGGTCTAATCAGCTTCTCTCTCAACAGCCTTGGGATATACAGTTGGCAGCGTTCATGTTTGAATAATGAAAAAAAGTGCTCTTTCATGTTGTAATTCCTTTTATAAGTTATGAAGAATGAGAGTGTAGTGTGGAAAAGATGAAACGAAGTCTGTTTATGATAATAACGATACTGAACTTTGACGTATAAATGATGACTTTGAAAATACGGCTTTACTGATGCATTCGACAAACGCTTACCGAAGATAATCATTTGCTCACGATGACCGAAGTGCATCATTCAACCATATTATGGAATACATGAATTACGCAGTTATATCAATATACATGTGGTTTGTCTCATAAGAGGCAGGAGGCGCTTTTCTTTTTCCGTTTGAAATAATTCTAAATAGAATACGACTCTGTGTAAAAAACTCCAACGCACGATACGACGTGCCAGTGGGATTGGAATTACACCTAAAAAGAACATTACAGCGCTTAGTCAGTCTCTAGACTGTTCGCAAATCTCTTTCCCTTCACAAATTTCTTCCCTCTGTACTTCAACAACCCAAATAAAACCTCATCATCTGCTTAGCCCGCATGACGCTAAATAACTTTTATGCGCGGAGGCAATTTAGTTCAAAGCTGGAGACTGAGTATGCTAAAGCCCTATTAAACTTCAAAACATAAGTTTCTGCTCATCCCAACTGTGGAGACTACGCGGGAGCGATAGTTGCCTTTATGAGGCCGCGCAGCCAGGACAAGTACTCAACGTTATCAGCTGAGGAGCCTCCAACGAGCTGCATAAAGCTGCGTCCAAATTTGAGGTAAGAGTGCCAAGATCTTGCGTGCAACTCTCACCACGCGGCCGAATGATCTTGAAGCCCCGTCATATCCGAGTTTCCCCACTAAAGCACCGTCAGAATGTGGGAAGCTATTAGTAGCGCTCAAATTGCTGAAGGCTCAAAGAAATAACTTCCTTTAAAATTTGGGGATGAGATCAAAATCGATAAGAAGTGAGGTCGCTGCTCAAAGAGCAAAATAATGACCAAATCCAAGCGAGGAGTGTTAGCAGAGACGACATCAAAAGAAACACGTTCGTTGATGACTCTTTCTTTATGAAGGAGGAAGGTGATCAGAGCCAACTTTATAGCAAGGGTCAAGTGCCCGCGAGCGAGACAGCTCAAATGGTAACGCAGAAAATACGAAGTGAGCAACCAGTGTTGAGAAAAGATTACATCTGTGAGGAGTGAAATACCGACTGGTGAAAGGCAGCGCAGTCGAGGGTAACTGGGCGATGGCTTAGAAAAAAATGAAACACATAAAATATTTTGTATCTTCCGGGATGATGAAAAATCTCAGCGAGAAAGTAAAGCATGAACGAAAATAAGAAAGTCAGATGTGCTTTAAATTATGAGGAACAAATTTAACCAACGATGAATAGTTACAACAGAATAGTGAAACATAAAGCCAAGAGCGCTGGTTGACTCAATAATTAGCTAATGAAGCGTCAGCTTGGAGAGGTGAGTAAAACGAGAAGGTAAAACGTTCACGAAAATAAGAAAGTCAGACGTGCTTAAATTGTGAGGAACAAATTTGATCAAAATTGCATTGTTACAACATGGTAGCGAAACAAAGCGACGAGCGTTGGTTGACTCAATAATTAGCTGATGAAGCGCCAGCTGGAAGAGGTGAAGTCCACCTCAGAGAGGCAAGGCGAGCACCACCGAGGGGGCGGAATGACCCCCGCAGCCGGTCCCATAAAGAGCGAGGCTATGAGTGATCGCCTGCGCTGTCACTGCAGTCGGAGGGTCTAATCGCCGGGGCGTTATTTACGAGGCCGCCGGGGTAGCGTTGGGGGCGCGATAGGCAGGCAAGTGAGGGTCACCTCAAGTATGGTTGAAACATTGGCTTCTTCTTGGGCCTCAAGTGCGTTTTTTTCAACATTGGCTTCTTCTTGGGCTGCAAGTGTGTTTTTTCAACATTGGCTTCTTCTTGGGCTGCAAGTGTGTTTTTTCAACATTAGCTTCTTCTTGGGCTGCATGAGTGTTTTTTCAACATTGGCTTCTTCTTGGGCCTCAAGTGTATTTTTTTTAACATTGGCTTCTTCTTGAGCCACTAGTGTGTTTTTTCAACATCGGCCTCTTCTTGAGCCTCAAGTTTGGTTTCCTAACATTGCCTCTTCTTGTGTCTCAAGTGTTATTATTATTATTATTATTATTATTATTATTATTACTATTATTATTATTATTATTATTATTATTATTATTATTATTATATAAGAAAGTTTTAGCCTTCCTTAACCACGAAAAATATGTTCCAAGAGAAGAAGGAGGAAGACACCATTTAGTATGGAGTTGAGGGATCTATGCACAAGGTGCACAGAAACAGGAAGCTAAGAAAGAAGTTATGAAACAAGAAAAAGTTGAAAAAAAGGAGCAGGTGCTGAAAAACAGGACAGCAGTGAACCGAAAAAAGATGGTCCGTTACAAAACAAAAAACCTATTTTATTTGAAAAAAAGGAAGCCCACCTAACCTTTAGCTCGGGCTCTCACATAGTCCCCATGGGAGCGCTAATTCCCATAGATACAATAATTGTAGCCCCCTGAGAGGCTCAAGTGTGTTTTTCCGAGTGAAACTTGCCCAAAAAGACCACACAGTACTCCTCAACCCTGCAGGGTTGCTCACAAGTTGAGTGGTCAGTGTGGTAAAATTATACTTTAAAAAAAGGATTTAAGAAAGAATAAAAAGATAAATCTAACTGCTATACTCGGGGGCGGACCGTTGTTACCTTATTCAAACCAGGCGACTTCGGGAGAGAATAGAAAAGGATGAAACTCATTTGCAACGGAAGAACCGGGACAAAGAAACGTTTGAATGAGAAAAATAATTTGCAGAAGACAAATAATAAGCGTTTGACTAATGCTGCGTGAAAAATACTTCAACTATTATCTGAACAGGTATGAATATCGAGGCTCAACAACTCAGTTTGTGGTAGTATCAGAATTAGTACTGTGTTAGAATGAGTTTGTGTTTGAGCTACATAGTATTCTTGGATCTGATGTTCAAATCATCGTCGGGAACTAAGCAAAATATGAATTTCAAGCACTTAACTTCTGGAAAATCTATTTTGTAAAAATTCAACACATAACTGTGAACTGCTTATCTTAATTCAGAAAAGTAGGGAGATACTTCACTTTGATATTTTCACACCGTAAACGTTCATGAAACACGACTTTTATGACGAGTAACACTTGGAGTAGCTGAGTCTCAGTGATGACCATAACTCTGCTCCATTTTCTAGTCGTGTGTCTCGTGCAAATATCGTGTAATGTTTGGACTGTGCTGGGACGAGTTTGCAGAACAACTGAATAAATTACACTAGTGTGCACGGCCCGTCAAAAATGACGGGGCTTCGATATTTTCCGTGTATAAATCCCCCAGATGTGAATGATAAACGAATATATCCATCTTTGTAGTACTCGCGATTTAAATATTTTTGTACTTTTGCACTGGTGAAACTCGTATCACGAATACGGTCATTAAGTATCATTGAAATTAAATTAAAGAAACTGTTTCTTAAGAAGCGGACACCAAGCAAATAAACAATACCAAAGGTATCATTAGGTAGGATGCGTGTGTATAGTAGAGGCTGTGATTCGTTAGAGTTTATTTCATGCACATTCGAACGTCACTTTTCCAGCGTTTCGTTTCATTCAAGCTAACTTAGGAGAGTTTCATGCTGTGACGGAGAAACTTAAGAACTGGTGAACGTACTTTTATTTTTGAAATCTGGTCTGGTTTAGCTGATTTTTCAAGTTATTTTGACACATAGTCACATAGATGAATGTTCTATTTTAAAAGATATTTAATTATATAATAGAATTTTTCCAATTTACTATTTCGCATAAGTGCGTATCATAGTATGTAGGATCCATTCAAAGAGGTTTCTGCTATTTGTTATCATCTTTACTATTTTATATTATCAGAAAATTCATGAATAATTTTCCGAAAATTATTTTACCTCATTCTCTATGTATATTCGACAAAATAAGGAGGTTGAATGCGTTGAATTTTAAAAGTAAAAATTAAGTACGAACCTTATTCTAAAACTGACTTACAATTTACTGTATAAAATTCATGAGTGAGATGAGAAAAAGTTTCCTGATGAGAACACATGTTAAAAATTATTAAGAGACACCTGCATGAAAATTTAAAGCGCTGTTAAAAAGCTCTTCTTAAATCTGAAGGAAAAGCGATCAATTGAAACATGGAAGCACCGCTCAATTTGCTAATGGATGTGCTGATGGATGCCTCTTTGAATAGAGAAGTTCACGTGAAAGAAGAATTTATAATTTTCACAAGAATGTCGTGGTTAGACTAAGGGAAAATGCTTCCTTTTTCACCGAGCGTTGATGGAAAGGAAATTTTCCAGCTTGAAGCATGCCCTTCGAAGTGTTCAATATCTCATACTGTGACTTGTTTAAATGCATTTTTGCTAGGGTTAGATAATAAGTTGTTCTAAGCTTCCTTAACCACTAGGTGGTCCTAAGAGAGGAAGGAAGGAAACACCATGTAGTGTGAAATTTTGGGAACGGAAATCTATGCATAAGGTTCACAACCTGCACACAAATGCACTTTCACTTCACATATCAATGGCTGTGCGAGTACTTGTAAATAGTTCTTTTCACTGCATGTAAATAATGAGATGGGCACTGTGTTTGCGAGGGTGTGAACTTGAAAATCCTTCCCTACACAATTGTTACCAATGAAGAATTGCACCTTAATAACGCAAGGTTTGGTATAAAATGAAGTCCAACGTTTTTGAAAAAGTGTATATAAAAATTTGGTATATGTGTAAAATTTAGTATAAGTGTATATGACAATTTGGATTATGGAAGACTGACCAATATATTATTGCAGTACGGGGTCAATCAGTTCTGGGAATTTTTTCTTCCTGAAATAGTTTAAATTAAAGTTTATGTGTTGAAATTTAACGAATCAGTCTACTGATAGTGACGTTTGTATAAGCAAGCCCAGCTATAGGCGACTATTCAAGCATTGAAAAAGGAATTTCACGCTTCATAGCAGGATAAAATTATTCTCTAGTGTCATCCAATTGGTTTTTATCATTCTAAGCTTGACTGTCCATTGGAAGTTTTCGGAGAATGAAGACACTAAAAGTTCACATTTTCTAATACTTTACTTTGTGAGTTGGGATATTTTAAGGAGGACACCCATTGTTATACGCTCTCATGAGTAAGTCATGAGTATGAGTTGAGAATTTCTTGGACTGAGTATACAGTGGGCGAGAATTACTATAATTCTGCGAGGAGTCTGCCATATGCCAAACATCAGCGGGAAACGTGTAAGATCAGAAGATGTCGGCTCGGTCGTTTGGTTTTTAAACTTGAGAAGTTGTTTTAGTAATGCGTTTTTTCCAGCGAATTTAAGAATCTGTTCGCAGCCAAAGTTCCGGAGGTCATTCCGATTTTAGCTAATGTTTTCTTCCTCCACTTCTTTAGCTGTGTGGAGACGAATTTACATGTCCTTGGGATGTAGTTCAAATGTTACAATTTTAGTCTCATTGGCTTAGTTTTTGGATCATGGATGCCAATTTTTAATCTTGGTCTTTCATACGAGTACGTACACGTATTTGACCTTTGAAAATTACATTTTTATCTCAGTAACTTTATAAAAGTATTACAATTTGGATGAACAAATATAGCTTTGATTTGAAGCATTTTATTTTCACTTATGTGTAATCTATCATAAGTAAATAAAGGTTGAAAACTATTACAAAATCCCTTGTCCCCCCCGTAAGACAACATGTTTCATATGACCATTGAATTATACCTAATAAGTTAGAACTAGCGGTAATAATTCAGCCTCATTTTAACACGTGTAAAATGATCGTACCCATCACACACAACCATTTTCAAACGAGCACAAGGGCAGACATAATTTGCGCAGCAATAAGTAATGAAGGACCTGCAGTTGTCACACCACGTGTGGTTCAATGTTCAGCTTTGAGCTCCTGCAGAGACCAAATTCACAGCTTAACCTCCAGCAGCCGTCGTAGAATTAATAATATTTAACGCGAAAGCGAGGTCACATTCCTGGAGAATAAATTGGGCCGAGCACGTGACGTTCAATGCAAGCAAAGACCTGTGAATGAAAGTGAAATAGAGAGCACAAGGAAAATTCTTTTGGATGTGGAGCCATTGGATATTTAATTCCAGTCAAATTTGAGCGAATTAAAAACTTCGGCATGACCGATTCCATTAAACAGAAATTTGTACAACCATAATTGGACACGTCAGTTGAGCATGGATGATAACTGCACATGATGCTCCAGTTTCAAAAGGACCCAACGTCTGGAAGCTATCGCAAATAATGTATTCTGGTGCAAGAGAGAGCGCGAGATCGTGTGTGCGAGCATAATAAGCTGAGCGAAATTGGGCTGCAAGCCCAGCGTTACTTTTATCAAAGGAATAAGTCGCAGCGACACCGCAGCGGCTTTATCACTTAAGGAATACTAATGGTGTTGCGAGCAAGAAATATGCCGAGAGAGGACTTTCTGAGCACTGTTTAGTCGTGAGATTTGGCAGGGGCTTAGAACCGAACTTCTACGAAATGAACATTTTGCGATCAGCTCAACTTCTCGCCAATGAAATCCATATTTGGAAGTTGCTTAAAGTTCCGTGGATATGTTGCTGCTGTTCAGTTCGAATAAACTCAGCGGAAATCCCCGTTTTTTTTGTTTTAGATTGGGCATCGCTGTTTATGTCGCTTGGTTTACAGTAAACATTGTGTGGTATAATGCATGGTGAAGAAAATGACCAATCTCTCTGGTGACGTTGCCGGACGATAAGAGATTGACAGCTTGCTTGAATTTTTCTGTTAATCAACTCTGGACTAAGAAAATCCCCACTGGCCGAACTGATTAAGGAATGCGTCCTCATTATTGCGTGCTAATGAAAATGTTAAAACTCTGCTTCACGGTACGAAACATCTTTAATTTAACATTTTCCTTAAACTTTATACGAGCGATTAACGTTTCTTGACAATTTTCACAACAAATATTTCTTATGGAAACAATGTAGCGTGGACCAATTTTCCAACTAAGCCCAGATGCATTTCCATATAGCAGGTCGCATACTTGCAAAACAAATCTCGCAGGGTCCATTTTATTATTTCGATTTGGCAGTGTGTAGCTTTTCAATTCTCAGCGATGATTGCAATTTCGATGGCCAGTGAAGTGGCAGAGCGAGCGTCTGGCTCTCACTAATCCCATAACTGATGCCTCTGATGCACTTGGATCACAGGACCATGATCTTTACTAAGGCTATTAACTCAGTCCGATAAATTTGTGCTATCTGTCGACCATTTAGAGCACACTGCAGTAATAGAGGAAACGCGCACACAGCGCCACGGATATCTAATACTTTCATTTGCCTCGAAATCTGCAGGACTTATTGGCCGCGTAGAGCAGGGGCTTAGCTTGAATGGTTCTACGACTGTAAAAGTTGCCTAAAGTTATGTTTTGGAACCCATTTTGCCATGATACATCCGTGTGGCCTTTTGTTTCTTTCAATCTTGACCGGAGTTCAAATGGTTAGCGAATACGCTATAAAACGAGTCGCATTGCTTGCATTTTTTTCGGACTGCGTTAGTATCGGTATAAGGAATGATGAATACTTGACTGACATCTATCCGGCAGAAAAAAAGCAACACTTGGTCCTTTGAAGTCTCAAAAAAAGATTGCCCAGAAATGAGTTCACTACACTCATTTGCTCAATTACAGGCAATTTTGCTTCGTATCACATCGAGACCTTGCCTGGATTACAGCGTCTTTCTTTTTGTCTCTTTGTTGGTCATTCTAATTCTATATCATTAATTGTCCTCACATGAAGAAAGCATGAATAAATTAAATGGATACCGAAAAAAAGTATAATTCTATATCATTAATTGTTCTTACGTGAAGAAAGCATGAATAAATTAAATGTATGCCAAAGAACAAAAAAATATAATTCTATCGCATTAATTGTTCTCACGTGAAGAAAGCATTAATAAATTAAATGGATACCGAAGAATAAAAAAAAGTATAATTCTATCACATTAATTGTTCTTACGTGAAGAAAGCATGAATAAATTAAATGTATGCCAAAGAACAAAAAAAATATAATTCTATCGCATTAATTGTTCTCACGTGAAGAAAGTCAGAATAATTTAAATGGATACCGAAGAATAAAAAAAGCATTAATCTAGATGCAATTACGAAGCCCTCTTGGTTAGGGACCCCATCACGGCACGCCACTGGATAAGCAGGCGCCTTTTGATGTTTGCAGAAACTGCAACTCATTCAACTAGACTCGAAATATTTGAACTTTTGAAAATTCATAGACAATGTAGTGCAGCAGCAGGCGTGGTGGCATACGGTAAGGGCCAGTCACATGAATAATTCATAAAAGAGGCAGTTAACTGCAGTAAATCATAACAGCTTTATCAATTTTTCAGGAAATATTGAAAACTAGCGTTAAATTCATCGACTGAATAGCTGAAAATATCTACGGAAAGAAACTACGACGCCAAATTAATAGAAATAACATAGTTTAAGCATGCAAGTATTCTACAATAATTAATTTGCAGTAATTAATAATAAATAATACATGGATTAGTTATTAATCAATACAAGTATTTGAGGTAGTAAGGAGGAGGTAATTGACATTATTTATACTTCGCCCTTCTCGTGTGCTGCAAAAGAATATCAAGGTTAAACGAGTAAAGATTCATTGTAATAAAAAAGGAGCGTTTTGGGTTTGCGCATGGGTAATAACCCGAAACGTTTCGTCTGATAAAAATGATTTTCGAACCTTTTTCATTCCTTTGTCGTTTCATTAGGGCTAAGGAAAATTCTATGTAATTACCTGAATACTGAAATCTTCCCCTTGCTTTGTATTTGGAGGTGTTCATTACATATGTGAGGAACATTAAGCAAGGAAGGTGAGGCTTTTCAGATGTCTTGCTTCGGAAATTTAGCTGCATGACTGCATGTATACGAGCTGCTAGGCAAATCCATTCAAAAATATTCATTGAACCCAAGGCTGCTAGATTGTGACTTTCTGGTCAAAATCCTTCAATTGCCCTTGCATCCGTGCGCTAACTCGCACTAAATGCTTCTCAGAAGTTACTCTTTTTTGAACAATTTTAAGTTCTCAGCTACATGCTGGATCGTTATTAGGACCAATTCATACTGGCAAAAAGCGAAATTAGAGAAATTTGCCTAGAATAAGGACCAGACTGACACCCCATCGTCGCCGGTGATATCACCAGGCAAATGTATCGCTTGCAAGACGACGCTGCAACTCACATCTTCAACAGCCTCCCTCCAGTCGTTGAGTGAGCACGAATTACAGTCATTGCGGTTGCTTATATCCTCGACTACAGAGCACCAGTATCAACTCATGCATGTCTTTACTTGAACTCGAGCTGCAAAATTCCGTTCCCAGGCAGCGTTCGCAACAAAAAACACGTCAATAGTGCTGAAAAAATTCTTCAAAGTGGAGCATCCGCTCGAGTCGGTTCTGGCGGGGAGGAAGTTAGGCGTGCAAGAAGGAAACTCGACCCCCTAAGTTACATTGGAAAACTTGAGTCCTTCTTCAAAGTTGGGAGCTTATATTGCACCCACCTTCTTGCGATTGCTGCCCAACTAAGTTTTATCGCTGCAGACCCGCCTAAGTTGGGCCGTAGAAAAAAACATTTGTTTAGGTAGGCCAGGCCTAAGAGACGATGAAGGCTGGATCATCGCTCGTCCTGCTCGTGTCGAGGCGCCACACAAATAATATAAAAGTTTTACGATGCGCCGCCGCCCATTTGCATCTTATTTAGAGGATCACGATGAGAAACACACTCACACGCCGTAGTCTTGATAAATCAAAGAAATAGCTGCTTCAGCTGAATAATAGCCTGCAAGACTATATGGGTTGCAGAGCATCTATCACCTAGAGCAGTGATTCTTAATCTTGGTAGAAGCTTACAAGTTCCATACATGAATTCATCGAACCCTTCGTAGTTAAAAAAATTAAATGTGTTTTTTTTCTTCAAATTCAAAACATATGTACCTATGTAACTAAAAATTGTATTAGTGCAGAAACTATCATGACGAACCCAGGTTAAGAACCACTGACCCAGAGTGTTGGGCTTAAAGAACGTCTTTTACCGTTTGATATAGGAGAAAAATCAAGATTTTCTTTCGAACAAATTTAGTGTTTCTCAGGACATCTAAGAAATCGCTCCAGTTGAACAGTAGCTCACAAAAATCAGAGGGTAGCGGAGCATATATCGTCTTGTACCGTTCGATATTGGAGAGAAATGAACATCTCAAATGAACATCATTTTTCTGAACATCTTGTAAATAAGACCACAATCTTGTTATTCTCGTAGGCTTCTTACATCTGGTCAGATTAATTATTTCATTACTCTGATTTCCTTGAGTTTTAAAATTTTTGAGAAATTATTTAAATATGTGATAACAATATATACGAGACAGGTGCTAATCGCTTCAAGAATCAAGTTATAAATTTTGGATTATCACTAGCGCAGAATATTATTTAAATTCTCCCTGTTAATTATACTCGCAGTTTCCTCGCACATCAAGCCTCTTCTTTACTCATAGTTAAGCTTCGCTCACAAGAGACTCTTTCATTAACATCTTTCTCGTGAGGTTAACATTATCTTTCTTGTGAGGTTAACATTATCTTTCTCGTGAGGTTAACATTATCTTTCTCGTGAGGTTAACATTAACATCTTTCTCTGAACAGACCAGAGAACCACGACTGCGTCTCATGTATTTTACAAGCGTAATATTAAACACGGCCATATCAAGAGCGTTCTTGACGCAAGTGACAGTGAGAAGGTTGGATAGTTTACGTTCTCAAATGTTAAGCTTTCCTCAAATTCAAAGGATGTTTTTAAATGTTCTCACGGGCTTTCTTTCTGTTAGAAATGGTGTTTCGGGCCCTTTTTTCACGCCTGCAGCCCCGAGACTCCAAGAAAGAAATCCTTATCATCAAAGAAGCCATCAAACTTAGATGGGGGCGACTACAAGCCTTACCTTGATACGGCCGGCAGACCTGCACAGCAAAACTACAAAAGCAACAACGACCTGCTGCCCCAGCAAAAATATTGGCGCCTCGGAAAGAAAAAAGAGAACTCAAACACAATTGAAAAGGATACTAATTGGCTTACTTCTCTAAACTCCATCTAGCAGTGCACATGGCGGGATGCACGTGGGTGATGCACATGGCGGGATACACGCGGGTGGTGCACATGGCGGGATACACGCGGGTGGTGCACATGGCGGGATACACGCGTGTGGTGGACATGGCGGGATGCACGCGTGTGGTGGACATGGCTGGATGCACGCGGGTGGTGCGCAAGGCGGGATACACGCGGGTGGTGCTCAAGGCGGGATACACGCGGGTGGTGCTCAAGGCGGGATGCACGCGGGTGGTGCTCAAGGCCGGATGCACGCGGATGGTGGACATGGCGGGATGCACGCGGGTGGTGCACATGGCGGGATGCACGCGTGTGGTGTACATGGCGGGATGCACGCGGGTGGTGCTCAAGGCGGGATACGCGGGTGGTGCTCAAGGCGGGATACACGCGGGTGGTGCTCAAGGCGGGATGCACGCGGGTGGTGCTCAAGGCGGGATGCACGCGGGTGGTGGACATGGCGGGATGCACGCGGGTGGTGCACATGATGGGATGCACGCGTGTGGTGCACATTGCGGGATGCACGCGTGTGGTGCACATGGCGGGATGCACGCGGGTGGTGCACATGGCGGGATGCACGCGTGTGGTGCACATGGCAAGATGCACGCGGGTGGTGCTCAAGGCGGGGTACGCGGGTGGTGCTCAAGGCGGGATACACGCGGGTGGTGCTCAAGGCGGGATGCACGCGGGTGACGTGGACATGGCGGGATGCACGCGGGTGGTGCACATGATGGGATGCACGCGTGTGGTGCACATTGCGGGATGCACGGGGGGGGGGGGGGGGGGGGTGCACATGGCGAAGCTGGGCAGCTAAAAGCTTTAGTTCCTCCTGTGGAAGTGAAGTAAATTTGTCGTTAGAGTTCGGCATTTTCTGAGTGTGGCGACAGAACGAAACCTGAAACAAACGAAGCGCTTTATATGCCAGTTGTAAAAACTGCAGCCTGGCAACAGCTTCCACCAAATTAAAAAATCAAGGTCCATTTCAGCGCACTCAAATCGTGTGTAAATTTCCGCATTGAACGCGTCGTCACGAGCTAACGAGGGCAAGTGTAACAAAACAGCCACGGGACACAAACGGAACAGTGACAATTGACGCGTGTTGGACACTTTTAAGCTCCAAACATTCATGGACGTTAAAATTGAACAAATTTGTTTGTTTCATTTTAACAAACAAATTTAACCAATAAATAAATACATTATATAAATATCTAACATATATATTCAAATTATATAACGTAGATAATGAACTGAACAAATTTATTTGCTAAATTTTAAGAAATCAATTCGGGAATTTGTTATTGTGCGGTGTTTTGAGCCCCATGGCAAGCATGAGAGTGCCGATCACGTGTACGTGACTACGATTACTGTCTACAATTAAGGAATGCTAATATCGTCCCACGATGTGCTGTCATCTATCTCAAAAGTTATTTGGCAAATAGTACGGATTGCTATTGACGGTAAAATTTAATTTCACGACTATGAACGTAAACGTTACGTCTTTAGACAGGATGCTCACTAAACCTATCATTGTATTTTTACTAATTATGACCATATACGACTGAAAACCTTGAGCTTGAACGTTTTTGAATTTTTTAGCTACTGTTTTCCTCGTGGTTTTATTGCTCGTGCAAGTGTGATTTTATATTTGTTAGATTTTTTAGCGACACTCCCACAAAGCCATTGAGGTACGGTGACTTTTCGTTGCAGATAGTCATTGTGCAAATAACCAATTATTGATGCTCAGGGTGTTGTGATCTGAACTGAAAGGAAGCCATATAATCATTCGGTTTTACACGACATTTTAGTTCGTGTTGTACTTATTGTTTTTTTTAGTACATGACTTTGAGCTGAGTCATCGCCAAGCATTATTTCGTGCCCATAATTGGTTGTTTGTGACCGCGTCGCTGTTTGAAATGCTCTCATGCATTGAAATGTACAAAAAAAAATCACAGATTCTGTCATCGCCAATTATATATTTTGTATTGCTCTAAGCGTAGATTTTTTTTGTAAAATGCTCAAATGCATTGAAAGATGCAAAAAATTATGCAACTTTGACACAACCATCAATTATAAATTTTGCGTTGTCCCAAATAGCAAAATTTTCCTTTCAAATATTCTAATGCCTTGAAAAATGCAAAGAAAAATTCCACAGTTTTTGCCACCAGTAATTATAAATTTTGCGTTACCCCAAGCGCAGAATTTTCCTCTGAAAAGTTCTATTGCATTGAAAGATGCAAAGAAAAATTTCAGTTTTTGTCTCCAACAATTATAAATTTTGTGTCGCCACAAACACAAGAGCAAAATTATCCTCCAGTTCTTCCTTCTAAGCACACGCGTCTCACATCGCCAGTCTGGACAGAAGGTCACAGTAGGTCCTCACAGCTAGCCTATATCACGGTAGAAGAAACAATGGAGGTTCAAACTATTTTTTTTCATTGACGGTGTGGTTTTGCTGATGTCACGGCAACGAACCAATGGCAGCGCTCATATTGCTTCAGGTAGCACTGCTACCCCCAAATCTGGCTCCACTATTGGCCAAACGACATTGCGTTTTGGTGACGTCATAAAGTTTGTTTGAAATGAAGCCTTTCTATTGGCTAGCCGGATAAGAGGAGGTGTATTTTCTCCTTTAGAACTGACCCTACCTTGTTTCCTCTACCGTGGCCTATATGCTATCACCCCGCAGCTACAGCCGTCTTTTAAGCGTCCACTCTGGAAATCTTCTCGTCAGGTGCAACTAAACCCTACCTTGAGTAAACGAGTGCGTCGTGACTAGAGCTTATTTAGCATCCTCTTGGAGCAAACAAGCCGGGTTTTCTTTTGGACTTTTTCAAAGGAGATAATTATTTTAATGGCCAGCGACTTCTTCACAGCTTTCATCAAATGGTAACAGCTTTCATGATTTTCTCCTCGTAGTAACGGTCATTTGGAAAACTTTCAAAACTTTGTCATGAGTGCTCTTCTTCTACAGTAATTATTTTCCTTCGCGTACAGATTTCAGTTTTAATTTTTCGTCATCGACAGCTTGAACTTGAATCTCATAGAGGCCTAGGATTAATATTTTGGATAACTTCATAGCTCTTTTGACTTGTTGTATTTGACTCGGATAAAATATCCAGGTATTTGATACACTTTGGCCATTTGCGCCCGAATTACAGTATAATAAGTGTTCTAGAACATTGATTACGTTCACCCATGCATGACAGCAGCGAACTTGGATGGGAAAAAGACATTAAGAATCACACTAAATGTACAATATTTTAGAGATTTGATTACATATGGAAGTTTAATCCTCCCTAACTCCAATAAAAGTGTTCCAAAGAGAGGAGAGAGGAAGATACTATCTAGTATGAACTTGATGGAAATCCGGAATCAATGCATATGGCATGTTCTCTCACAAGATCCCTAGCACATAGAAACAGCAAGTTAGGAAATAAGCTTATGAAACAAGACAAAAGTTGAAGAAGAAAATAGTAGGGGCTAAAAACAGGGCACCTGGCGCTCGCTTACACCAGCCACGTACGTATTGAGGAGATGACTCACCTCTCAAAATGAGATGTACAGATAATCATAATAATTGAAAATGGCAACGTTGTTATTTGCACACACAAACGCACACTCATGGTACAAGGAACATGTAAGTGAAAATGATTAGTAGAGTTCACCGGGTTAATTTACGTGCACTTTACTCGAGCTCTACGGTCTTTTTTCAGTTTTCTTTTTATGTTTTTCATCTGTGATGACTATCTTTACATTATGGATAAGCATGCAATTATTTTTCTCATTTGCATGTAATAGGAAAAATATAATAAAGAATAAAACACTTCAACCTCATACAAGTAGTAGTAGTAGTAAAATCGGGTTTCTAGCACTTCAGTATAAATGCATAGTCTACCGACAACACAATTCAGTAAGCTCTCGATTTGATCGATCAAAGAGACTCTACTTCAACACAAAATGTAAAAAGAACTGCTCGCGTCTTAACCTATAAACTATAAAGTCAAACAAAGTTAAAATAAAAAATATTACATATCAAACAACGCGTTTGCAGAAATCTTAACGTTGAATAACTCTCAACAAAAATATACTTCAAGCCGACAACATAATTGACGAACAATAAAATTTTGCCTGCCTAAAATACCATAAATTTGGCGAGTGAATTTCTCACCCAACACTGATAACATTTTTACAACCGTGTCGTATCATTTCTCAGCATTTTTTCATCATTTTCATAATTCTGTTTAATTTCAGTTCCATATTTACCTTCAGTTCGTATGCGGGATGTGTATAACGCGATTTTGTACGTCGAGCAATCGTGAATTCCCGCGGAATATTTGCTCAGCTCTGGCGCTCGTAACTCTGCTCGGAAAATTTCCACTCCCGTACGTAGTACAAATGTATGACATGCTGCACGTAAAAATAATGCGCTGTTTAAAACTCGTACTTTTGCCTTCTAAATATCCTCATTGACATATGTTTTCAATATCCCTTATTTACAAATGTATTTAATATACTTTATTCACATTTGTATTCAATGTCCCTTATTCACATCTGCACGACTATTCAACATCTCCATTGGCATATGTCTTCCGATTTTCGTTACGAGTTATATCAGGTTCTTTGAGTAAACAACTATTAACAAGATGTTAGCAAAGTAGTGCGATATGAATTTCTACGAACTACCCCTTCCTAATAAACTATTTTGATTTATCCTAACTCAGCATCGCTCTCCTTAGTATTCTGTTGATAATGATTGTTTTGTCAACATATCAAAATACCCCGATTATTGTCAGAAGAGAACGGGAAAATCATTATTAGAACTCTCAAAAGATCCTCTGTATTTCCTCTCACTTGCACATAACTTCCGAATTTATAAAAAAATAAAATTTCCGTTCAACTTCGAAGCTTTTCTCCCCAACTTTAGAACCAGTGATGTAAGTTCTGTAAGCTTTTTTCTTACGGTGTTTAATTCACAACGCAATTCTCAGCACAGAAGCTTTTAATTAACGATAAACTTCAAATTTTCTATCGTATTCTGAAGAGCTACGCCCATCCGTAATTTTAATTTCGTTCCTCTGATTCAACTCTAAGAAAGAACTTTCACGTCACTTGATTGCGTCTGATCTTCAAATGTCTGTAAAATTATCGTCTGGCAATGGTCTCAATAGGGAAAGCTTCAGTTATTATTGAAGACTTGAAATTAGCATAAATTAAAGAAGACAAGAAAACTTCGGTGCAGACGCATTGCAGTGTTGGAGCGGGGCTAACTGCAATACTCTCGAGTTTAATAAATTAGAGCTTCAAATAGAAGTATTTCGAAGTTACATTGAACTGAAAACGAATTTTGGTTTTGTAATGAGTTTCTTTTGATTAACGCTAGCAAGGTGGAATTGTGTTGTTCATTGCTACACATTTTTCCTCATCTATACGTAGGAATATTTTGCTAGCGTTTGGTGAACAAAAAGTTGATTAGTTGATTAGTTAATTAGATAATTAGTTAGCCAATTCTGCGTTAATTAACCTGGCCGCAAGATCATCATTATACATAAAAAATAGCCACATTCAAAGATTTTGGTTGCCGTGAGGTCTAAACTGGCAATTTTTTAAAAAGCAAGTATCAGAAACAAACATGATGTTTTCTAAGTATCTCGCAAAACTAGGAACGTATCAGTATATTGAACGTTTACTTTTAATTAATTTAATTTGTATCCCGCGAACAAATACAATATTAACAATAATAATTAAGCGACGTTCTCCTCATCACGCCAGTTCCCAGGGTTCTTTTGCTCGCTCTCAATACATGGCTGAAACCAGGCAAAATAGTCCAGGTGCTCGCATTAGTAGAGCACAAGTGCATAAGTCATGGCATTCACAAATGCACTTTTCTAACACAACGTCAAAACACGTTGTGTGCAGGCTGTAGAACTAAGAAAATGAGTCCAAACATACATAAAACTTAGATGATATTGTTTTAAGAGCGTATTCTTACTTGGTGGCATGCTTGTTACCGTCCAATGTATGCTTTTAGTATTATTGTTCCCAGTAATAACCTTGGGCAAAATTTGGCATCCTTGGTTCAGAAGTAAAATTTTGAAAAATGCCCCATTTTAATTGTTTTCAGTAGTAACATAGGGTCGAATATACTGTAAATTCAATTCATGCTGCGAACAATTTGTCTTCCTTTTAAATATAGGGAGAAATTAACGCTCCCCTTGGTCCAACCTATCGTGCAAGTCCATCCCGTACGCTGTTTTCGGTGTGCTTTAAAGTTTTCGTTCACGAACAAAATTTCCCATTGTTTCTTCTGCAAGTAATTTAAAGGGATGTTTGTAATTGATGTTGCAGCATTTTAGCCTAAAGAAAAAGCGTGGTAAACGATTATTTTCATGAATGAAGATTCGTTAGAAAAACAAAGTCATCTGACAGGGCATGGGTGGTCAAGGTTTACACATAAAAGTTAGGGTGTTATCATTAACTTATTTATTTAATGAAATTCACATTTGTAGTCATCTAAGCACAAATCGGTAACTGATATACACAATTCAACTACTTAGCTTCAAATCGATATCAAATTACACTCCCTAAAATGCACATAACGACGACCATAGTCTCACCATCTTTGTACACCAGTTAAAATGAATCAATCCCAGCTTTTGATACCCTACTTTATTTTCACCCAAACGTATACGAATAAATTAAGCAAAAATCAAGGCCCCATCGACCTACACATAATTAATGACGGAATCTAACACTTTCCGCTACAAATAACTCCTAGTTCAAGTTATTGAACAAAAGTTTTGAGACTTCTTGCTAATTTTAGGAAAACTTTAGCGTGCGCTGTTCAATTATCAATATTGATGAGAAAGTTCCGGTAGCATAAGAACCGACGCGCCTAAAACTGGACCATAATTGCAAACACATCATAAGACACTTTTTCCTTCCCTCACTCACGTTAGCATCTATTTTTCCACCTAATTATACCGGCACATCGCGTTCCAGACTCTTGTTCTCACCTCTTCTACCAGCTTTGACCTCCGCTACACGTTTTCTATGTGTCCATGTCCCAAGACCCATTCCCTGAGGTCAATTAGGATTAATTGATGTATATATCCATGTCCCATGACCTGTTTTCTAACGTTAATTAAGGTTAATTTTTTATGTATCCATGTTCCAATACGCTACTTCAACTCAAACCATGACATAATTTAACTGAAAATTAGATTTCTTGGAGATGATCTAACGGTAATTGAGGTTAACTAGCTGGACCAGTGAAAATTATACGGACAATGTCATCAATAAGCTAGGTTGACCCGTGAAAAAATTCAGTCAACATTACTCGCCAAATTTTAAAATAACATCAGGAACTTGAAAACGAAGAACACAGCACGTAGTGAAATCATTTTAATTTTACTTCTTACGGTATGTAGATGACACTTTTCTTTTGTTCCGTGACCCTAGCCATGTTCCTTTATTTCTCAACTACTTGAATTCTAAACATCCCGCTATTAAATTTACCAGTGAAGTGGAGAGATGTAATAGTTTGCCTTTTTTGGATTCTAAGATCACTAAAATGGGTAATAGTTTCAAGTCGTCAGTTTATCGTAAAGAAACATTTACTGGTCAGGGCTTGAGTTTTTTTAGCTTCTGTAGTTACAAATTCAAAATTAATGCAATTAAAACCTTATTACACCGCAAATACAATATCTGTTCAAATTTTAATGACCTGCATGTCGAATTTACTAACCTGCAGTCTTTCTTCTCAAATAATGGTTATCCCTCGACTATTGTCAACAGTCATGTCAGAAGATTTTTAGACAAGAAATATTTAGATTCTATTTCCACCGCTGATCCACTGCAATGTCTTTATTGCGTTTTTCCTTACTTGGGTTGCTTTTCTGATAAAATGTCACGAGAACTGGAGATGCTTTTCAAACGCTATTTTTCGGCAGCACAACTTCGCCTTATATTTGTTAATTCTCATAAAATTGGTTCGTTTTTTCGTTATAAAAATGTTATACCTAAGCGAATGCGGGCGTCCGTTGTGTACAAATTTTGTTGTGTACAATGTACATCGGGCTATGTCGGAATGACGACATTGCCATTTTACGTGAGGATTGCCCAGCATCGTGGTGTGAGCTTTAGAACGGGGAATCGACTTACGCTGTTACGCAGCCCGGTCATTCTTCAGTCCGCCTTCTTGCGGAGCAGTGCAGTGCCCGTGTGTCTGAAGATGATTTCGAAATTTTATGTTCTGCTTCTAATGATTTCGATTTGAGAATTTTAGAATCATTGTACATAGCTAAAGACAAACCGGTTCTCAATAATGCCACCAGTTCTTTCCCTTTGCGAATTTATATTTAGTTCATTTACTTGTAGAGTAGAGAAAAAAATTAAAAATAACTTTGCTTTTTTAACCATTCTCATTGTAAATTTCAGTTATGACTTACTGATGATGGAGCTGGACTCCGAAACGTTTAAGAAAAATAGGACTAGCTACTAGTTTTTAGTTTCTTCACTTTTATAGATTAGGTGTGTAAAGTAAGAAGTGAAATTAAAATAATTTCACTACGTGCTGTGTTCTTCGTTTTCAAGTTCCTGATGAACATTCGTCTGAAAAATTATGAATTTCCTTAAAATAACATATTCTACCCTAACCTACCTCAACCTAACATTCTAACCTAACCTAACCTATCCTATCTTAACTTTACCCAATATAAACGTTAGACCAGGTAGACCCGTGAAAAATTCAGTCAACAAACCTAACAAATTCTAACATCTTACCCATACTAACATAACGTAAACCAACATATCTTATCCTAATCGAAGCTATTCTGATATGTCAAACATAAAACACCGTGAAAGAATTTCAGCATAACATTGTAACCTAACCTAACCTATCTTAACCTAAGATATTCTAACCTATCTTGTCTTAACCTATGCTAACCAAATCTCTCCTAACCTAACATATCTTAACCTATCCTAACCTAACCAAAACTAACCTATCCTATCCTAACCTAACTTTAACCAATGTCATCGTTAGGCAGGGTGGGCTAGTGAAAAAATTCGGTCAACATTTCCTAACAAATTCTAACCTAGCCCATCCTAACATAACATATACTAACCTATCCTATCCTAACCTATCCTAACACATTAAAAAAATTAAAAAAAAAATTCCTCTCCCCCTCACACTCCCTTCTCACCCTGTCTCTCACTCCCTCTCTTCCTGTCTCTCTCTCCTTCTAATGTAACGCTACCCGACGCGAGCCAGCCCGTATCATAGATACCGCAATGATGTCGAAGGGTGTGACGCACAGGTAAGCGTATTAATATATAGATTTTTTTCAAATATCCATAGACCAAGATCTATTCCCTCCACCAAGATAGAGAAGCCAACCAAACGCGAACGAGACTCAGTAGTCACGTAACCAACAGCAGCTCACCGTCACACGTCTCTCCGGCGTCTTTGCCGTAGCACCACGCAAAAGCACGGCCCTGGTTTACCCCTGCCGCTTCACGAGGGTTCGAATATTAAAACTGTGGCCGTAATTGGTTAAACTGAAGTTAGATACTCAACTCAAATTGTAGGAAGTAGTTTTGAAAATAGCAAACATGAACAGGATCATGCTTTCATTTAGCTTTAATTTAGAATTTATGAATGTTGAGTTAGTGACTAGTTGTCGGTTAGCATCATTGCAAAAATACCCTCCATGGCCACCGGTGGCGTACGGTACGGTCAAAGTGATGAAGAGCCACAAAACTGACACGGATCCTAACGAGCACAATTGAGTGAACAATTGTGCTCACAGTGAACACAGTTGAACAAAGTATTTATTGTGAACAATGAACACAAGAAAACCGCCATTTTTTTTCATGTTTCATTCTCCTGATGGTATACTTCATACACTTTATTAGGCCACATGGATGAGTTACAAAATGAGAGAACCAGAAGTAATTGGAAAATAATGCTCTTGTATGATTATCTACTCGCTGAAATGATATGCGGGTTTAATCGACCGTGAGTTTTCAGAAGAATAGCTCATAGTACTCCAAATACCATGCTCGCATCTCAGTAATTATGCAAAATAGGATAAAAATTTCCATGTCCAGTGATAATCCAATATTTCCGACTCATTACATTAAGAACTGATGCCGTTTAAGTTAAAGAACATTAGAAAACAAACTACAAGGTTTTTCTGATCAGTTATTAAGTTTCTCACGTTGAACTAAATGTTTTGTATCAGAAGTAAAAAATGCGTTTGATAATGTTATTGCTCATTACTTTTTTATTTTATACCGAATATTCAAAACTTCCTGTATTTCATTTCAATCATTTTTTTAAAAATCTCTTTCATTCTACCACCTCAGTGAGTCCATCTCCGCACCATGACTAAAGAACTTCGCCGACATGTTAAGCAATGTTAAATAAAGCTATTGAAAAAAGAACAAACATCCTCGACAAACGTTATTTTAAAACATCTTCTTCTAAAACAATCGTTGCTCAAAAAAAGTTCATAAAGATTAAAAACTTACAAAAAAAGATAGGCCTAGTTTAAAGACATTTTCACAAACTTACGGGTAGCCCGCTCTACTTGATGTCGGAGAAACCATTGATCTCAGGCTTAATTACGTTCACTGAATATAAAGCGTGTCTCAAAAATTTGAAAATAACAATTTGCTAAACTTATTTCACATTTAAATTTTTATTTTATTTACTCATTGGAAGTTAATTACTTACCTTGTTTCAGTTCCCCTTAGAAATTGTAGAGCGTGGGCCTCAGCGTGCGGGGGGAGACACTTTTCTTCAAATATCGAAACACTGTCAAGGCTGGTTGAAATTATAATGAAAAAATTTAATTCACTGATTTTAGATACCAATGATATTATGCACATATGATACTGTACAACAGTTCAATTTCAGTACATTTCCTTATTCCATGTGTTTTTCCTGCAATGTGATAAAATAATGCCATACGATTGTACATATTGTTATCAACATTTAGAATCCATAGATGTTTTTTTTTTCGAGGACACCCTGTGAGCAGATGAGCTTGAGTGAGTGTAGTGAAGGCTTATAATTTTATCGCTTTTATGAGACATTGAAATGCGTTGACAATTTGAATGATATAAAATTGTTAATGAAGAAAAATCGACGTAAAGTTTAAGAAAGGTGCCTTAGAGAAGCATCAGCAACTATCATTTTAAGGTATAAAATTTTTTAGAACAGGGCTTGCTGGCGTTTTTCCAAGTTTATTTCAGTAAATATTTGTGCCCAACGATAAAATTTTGGAATATTTATAACAGAAACCAAGATTTCAAACTTGCGTTGTTTCCCTGAGAGATGGCTTTTTAAAGCTAAATTCTTGCATTACGTGGATTACGTAACTATCACGGTAGATGCATGATTAATGACATATCATACGTATACATACATTATGTAGAGACCCTATGAACATGTGATAACAAAACTATGACCAAATTTTCTAAGTTATGATTTATTTTAACTGTATAAAAGTTCTTTGAATATGACCTCAACATACTACGTGATTTTGAAGTTACTCGTTGTACCAAGAATAAAAACTGCATTGAAAATTTCAGAGCGCAAATAATGCAGTTGATTACATTAGTTCTTAACGACAAGTCTCTAAGATTTATGATTATGACGTTCATATTTAGCAAAAATTTTACAAATCTTGGTTGAGCATCTCTGCAACAGTGCAGACGCCATTGCTGAATGTTAAAATTGGCGTAAAAGCCCCCACTGAGTTTGCGCTTGAGCGGCCTTCAAAACATTGAAGTCATAGAAGTACGGCAAAGGAAACTGCATAGTTTTTCCTATTACTTCAAAATATGTTACTATTATTTTTATGTGATATAAAAACTATTTCCTGACTAATTAACAACAAGGGTTAATGTATTCCATACTTTATTCGTTAGGGTTTCAAACTACATCTACCAGTTTTTGCAGAAATATATGTATATATAGAAAACTGTTACAAGAACCAAATGATGAAATAGTGTATACCCAATCACGATGCAGAAACTGGAATCCATAGCGATTTAAATTTTTTGAGGAAAACGACAAATTTTATCATTATTCTCTTCTCTTTCAGAGTTTAAACGAACTCCTGTGCAAGACAAAGACATCGCTACACAAAGACAATGACAAAGAAATCGCCTCAAAGACGTCACTACACAGCTTCAGCAATTGGGAAATACAGGACACAAGCAAAGCGTAATACAGGACACAAGCGTAATATAGGACACAAACACAGCGTAATACAAGACACAAACACAGTGTAATACAGGACACAAGCGTAATATAGGACACAAACACAGCGTAATACAAGACACAAACACAGTGTAATACAGGACACAAGCGTAATACAGGACACAAGCACAGTGTAATACAGGACACAAGCGTAATACAGGACACAAACACAGCGTAATACAAGACACAAACACAGTGTAATACAGGACACAAGCGTAATATAGGACACAAACACAGCGTAATACAAGACACAAACACAGTGTAATACAGGACACAAGCGTAATACAGGACACAAGCACATCGTAATACAAGACACAAACACAGCGTAATACAGGACACAAACACAGCGTAATACAGGACACAAACACAGCGTAATACAGGACACAAGCACAGTGTAATACAGGACACAAGCGTAATACAGGACACAAGCACATCGTAATACAAGACACAAACACAGCGTAATACAGGACACAAACACAGCGTAATACAGGACACAAACACAGCGTAATACAGGACACAAGCACAGTGTAATACAGGACACAAGCGTAATACAGGAAACAAGCACATCGTAATACAAGACACAAACACAGCGTAATACAGGACACAAACACAGCGCAATACAGGACACAAACACAGCGTAATACAGGACACAAACACAGCGTAATACAGGACACAAACACAGCGTAATACAGGACACAAACACAGCGTAATACAGGACACAAACACAGCGTAATACAGGACACAAACACAGCGTAATACAGGACACAAACACAGCGTAATACAAGACACAAACACAGCGTAATACAAGACACAAACACAGCGTATTACAGGACACAAACACAGCGTATTACAGGACACAAACACAGCGTAATACTGGACACATACACAGCGTAATACAAGACACAAACACAGCGTATTACAGGACACAAACACAGCGTATTACAGGACACAAACACAGCGTAATACAGGACACATACACAGCGTAATACAAGAAGTTAAGCGATCAGGCAGCATGGCAGGAAGGTTCATGAATCTCTCCGGCTCGAACAACTCGGGCGGACGCCTGTCGATATTTCGATAATATCGAAAGGCGCGAGGCGGAGTCAGAGACAGATGAGAGGTCCCAGGGTGGTGAGTGGTGCGTGATTAGCGCGTGCTGAAGTGGTGAGTGGTGCGTGATTAGCGCGTGCTAGGGTGGTGAGTGGTGCGTGATTAGCGCGTGCTGGGGTGGTGAGTCGTGCGTGACTAGCGGGTGCTGGGGGGGTGAGTGGTGCGTGATTAGCGCGTGCTGGGGTGGTGAGTCGTGCGTGACTAGCGGGTGCTGGGGTGGTGAGTGGTGCGTGATTATTATTATTAATATTATTATTATATAAGAAAGTTTTACCCTCCCTTAACCACGACAAAGATGTTCCAAGAGAGGAAAGAGGAAGGCACCATTTAGTATGGAGTTGAGGGAACGCGGAATCTATGCACAAAGTGCACAGAAACAGTAAGCAAGGAAAGAAGTTCATGAAACAAGACAAAAGTTGAAGAAGAAAGTAGTAGGTGCTGAAAAACAGGACAGCAGTGAACCGAAAAAAGATGGTCCGTAACAAAACAAAAACCTATTTTATTACAACAAAAAATAAGCCTGCCTAACCTTTAGCTCGGGCCCTCACATGGTTCCCCTTGGAGCGCTAATTCCCATAGATACAATAGTTGTATCCCCCTGAGGGGAGTGGTGCGTGATTAGCGCGTGCTGGGGGGAGTGGTGCGTGATTAGCGCGTGCTGGGGTGGTGAGTGGTGCGTGATTAGCGTGTGCTGGGGTGGTGAGTGGTGCGTGATTAGCGCGTGCTGGGGTGGTGAGTGGTGCGTGATTAGCGCGTGCTGGGGTGGTGAGTGGTGCGATGAACCGCCCACAATTGAAAAAATTGAATGAAATAAATTAAAGTTTCATTTAAGGAAATTTTGCTGTGAAGTCGTTAAACTTTAATTATTTGCACACTCTAATTTCGCACATTTTACTGTGATCAAAACTACGCCAGCACACAATGTACGACACTTGCAACTATGTACTATGAGTCAGGCGTAAATTCTTTTCCAGAAGGCACGTAGAAACCGACACAACCGCAGTTCAGGTTCTGGATCAGCTACCGCACCTTATGAGCACTTCTTATTCTAACTGCTGTGCTTCATGCAACTGGTGCACTAAGATGCTTGCAAGCAAGCGGTCAACTCTTGCTTGAGTTCCTGAGGTTTATTTTTTATCTTGACGTTCTTTTATGTTCATGTTATTTAAAAACTCGCTCACAACAGCATTTACGGAACTTTTGCTCTCGAAGTGACGCATTCTAAGAATTTGCAGAATCTTTCAGCTCGGGTTGCAACAGCACTGCCGCATTTATCAATATCGCAATTACTATACAAAGTTCAGGTCGTTAGGTTCGCAGTTATCATTTATTCTAAACCTGAAAAACAAACAAAAATCCGCGTCCACCACAGAAACGAATTCAAAACCATTGTGGCCGAATTTTTGCATCGAGATAACTCCAACGTTCACACGCGCACTGCAAAGAAACGCACAATGAATTTTTTTTTCCAGGGCTGTATTTAATTTGTGACGTGCGCCGTTGCAGCGGCCTGCTAAAGCGATTACTTGTGTTTGTCATGCGCAATTCATCGAAAATTTTCTGGCGTTCTCTGACGAGTGACCAGCCAAAATTTGTTAGTTTTGACCCCTGGTAGCTGAGAGAAGCGCTGGCCAATCAACATCATAGCCTGGCACAACATAGCCTGGCACAACATAGCCTGGCACCACACTGCCTGGCACAACATAGCCTGGCACAACATAGCCTGGCACAACATAGCCTGGCACCACACTGCCTGGCACAACATAGCCTGGCACAACATAGCCTGGCACAACATAGCCTATCACAACATAGCCTGGCACAACATAGCCTGGCACCACACTGCCTGGCACAACATAGCCTGGCACAACATAGCCTGGCACAACATAGCCTGGCACAACATAGCCTGGCACAACATAGCCTGGCACCACACTGCCTGGCACAACATAGCCTGGCACAACATAGCCTGGCACAACATAGCCTGGCACAACGTAGCCTGACACAACAAAGCCTGGCACAACATAGCCTGGCACCACACTGCCTGGCACAACATAGCCTGGCACAACATAGCCTGGCACAACATAGCCTGGCACGACATAGCCTGGCACGACATAGCCTGGCACAACATAGCCTGGCACAACATAGCCTGGCACCACACTGCCTGGCACAACATAGCTTGGCACAACATAGCCTGGCACAACATAGCCTGGCACAACATAGCCTGGCACAACATAGCCTGACACAACAAAGCCTGGCACAACATAGCCTGGCACCACACTGCCTGGCACAACATAGCCTGGCAAAACATAGCCTGGCACAAAATAGCCTGGCACAACATAGCCTGGCACAACATAGCCTGGCACAACATAGTCTGGCACAACATAGCCTGACACAACAAAGCCTGGCACAACATAGCCTGGCACCACACTGCCTGGCACAACATAGCCTGGCACAACATAGCCTGGCACAACATAGCCTGGCACAACATAGCCTGGCACAAAATAGCCTGGCACAACATAGCCTGGCACAACATAGCCTGGCACAGCATAGCCTGGCACAACATAGCCTGTCACAAAATAGCCTGGCACAACATAGCCTGGCACAACATAGCCTGGCACAACATAGCCTGGCACAACATAGCCTGACACAACAAAGCCTGGCACAACATAGCCTGGCACCACACTGCCTGGCACAACATAGCCTGGCACAACATAGCCTGGCACAACATAGCCTGGCACAACATAGCCTGTCACAAAATAGCCTGGCACAACATAGCCTGGCACAACATAGCCTGGCACCACACTGCCTGGCACAACATAGCCTGGCACAACATAGCCTGGCACCACACTGCCTGGCACAACATAGCCTGGCACGACATAGCCTGGCACAACATAGCCTGACACAACATAGCCTGGCACCACACTGCCTGGCACAACATAGCCTGGCACAACATAGCCTGGCACTACATAGCCTGGCACAACATAGCCGGGCACTACAGCACCCCATGACTTTTCGACGGCACTCTTTCCTTACTTCAATTTCTCTTGAAAAAATTTTCTGAGAGAAAATCATCCTGAAAACATCGTAAATGTTTGCTTGAACCATTATAAATGTTGGCTTAAGCCATTATAAATGTTTGCTTGAACCATTATAAATGTTGGCTTAAGCCATTAAAAATGTTTGCTTGAACCATTATAAATGTTGGCTTAAGCCATTATAAATGTTTGCTTGAACCATTACAAATGTTGGCTTAAGCCATTATAAATGTTTGCTTGAACCATTACAAATGTTGGCTTAAGCCATTATAAATGTTTGCTTGAACCATTATAAATGTTAGCTTAAACCAGTATAAATGTTTGCATGAACCATCATAAATGTTTGCTTAAACCATTATAAATACGTGCATGCACCATTACAAACGAAACATGCGAGTACACTGCAATGGAAGAGTGAGAACATCTTTCGGGTCGCCCTGTAATATACGTAATGTTATCAAAATAATTCACATTCATGCTTGTGAGCGTCTAATTAGTTCTGTAATAAGTCTTACAAAAGAGGATAGTGTGCTTCGACAAACTTCTGTCGGGTGAAGAGCCGCGTCTCGCCCGTGTCTCGCGAGACATATTGAGAAGAGGGCGAGACACAAGGAGAAGAGGGCGAGACACGAGAAGGAGAGGCACGAGACATATTGAGAAGAGGGCGAGACACACGGAGAAGAGAGGCGAGACAACCCCATGACGCGCACAACTTGCAGCTCCCGGCGTTATGTCATCGCGGTATTTGCAAATTTTTATTAAGAAGCGAATGAACGAAACTCAAGTTCTAAAGAACACCGGTCTGGGAACCGGAAGTTTACTCTCAATACTTCTGCTCGATGGACAGATACGAAAAAATGCTTCCGGAACTCAAGTGGGAAAAATTTTCAGATCTTTATAGCTTTAAATCTTCAGATCTTTTTAACTCCAATGAAAAACTATCTGATTTTAGAAGTTCTGTTCGAGGAAACGTACGATGAACTGCTCCTGAAGCGTAAATGTAAATATCGATCTTAAATTTTTATACTCCAATGAAAACTAGTTTTCCACCACTGATATTTCCAACAGTGCATGATGAAAATTACTGAACACTTTCAAATAATGTTTTATATAAACTTCAATTCTTAGTTTCGGTACTCAAAAGAATAACAGATAAACGTGCGGCCCTTGATATACATATAAATATGTGAAAGTTTGCAAATTTTGACATCTAATGAAGACCGACGCCAAACTTCTACCATGTTAATACTTCTGATACTTGAGCCGTTTACACTAGGGGACATTTCGGCCGTGAGGCGCGACACGTGTATACGAGGCTCACCACTGAGTTTCATATTTGTGTGTGTTTATGCGAAGTTCCCTATTCGCCACGGTAGTTACGAGGCTCCTGAGTGTCGCGGATCACGAATTCGATCAGAGCGAATAGGAAACTTCGTACAAACACACACAAATATGAGCCTGACTGGTGAGCCTCGTATACACGCGTCGCGCCTCACGGCCGTAATGTCCCCTAGCGTAAACGGCCTTTGAGTGTAACAGCGACACTCGTGCTATGAATCGCACCTCACGAAACCCAATTGTCAGGCATTCATTTTAAACAGTATCGGTCCTTCGTTCACGAAACCCAGTTTTTAGTCATTCATCTTACACAATATCGGTCCTTTGTTTACGAAACCCAGTTTTTAGGCATGCATCTTACATACTATCGGGCCTTCGTTTTCCTGAAGTGCAAACGAAAATCGTCCTCACTTAAAAAGACAACAATCATTCTCACTTCAAAAGAACAACCTGAATTGCCCGACTGAGCGCTGAGATACGCCTGAAGTTTGCCCACACTTAAACACTTCACAAAGTGCCCCAATAACACCAGCGCTCGGGTGCATCCGTCAATAGGCAAGGCTCATAGAACACCACTAATGGCCCTGCTTCGTTAAACTTTGTGCGTATAATTAACAGCTCCCCCGGTAACTAATGGCGCCATTAGCATAGTAAAGACGATTAAATGAATTTATTGACGCAAACTTGGAGATGATGAGTGGCGGCGAGCCACTTTAACTTCAGGACTTTGTTCGCTGGAGCCCAACGAGCGAGGCTGCGTTGTCCAGGCCAGATACCGAGCGTAGTTGTTACATGTGTGGTGTGTCGACTGATTTATTTTGGTACCCGCCTCTCGTATGTCTCAGTATGGTCAGCTTTCACTGTCTTTAGTATCTGTGTCTAAGTATGGTTAGCTTTCGCTGTCCTTAGTATCTGTGTTAAGTATGGTTAGTTCTCGCTGTCTTTAGTATCTGTGTCTAAGTACGGTTAGCTTTCGCTGTCTTTAGTATCTGTGTCTAAGTATGGTTAGCTTTCGCTGTCTTTGGTATCTGTGTCTAACTATGGTTAGTTCTCGCTGTCCTTAGTATCTGTGTCTAAGTTTGGTTAGCTTTCGCTGTCCTTAGTATCTGTGTCTAAGGATGGTTAGTTCTCGCTGTCCTTAGTATCTGTGTCTAAGTTTGGTTTGCTTTCACTGTCTTTAGTATCTGTGTCTAAGTTTGGTTAGCTTTCGCTGTCCTTAATATCTGTGTCTAAGTATGGTTAGTTCTCGCTGTCCTTAGTATCTGTGTCTAAGTTTGGTTAGCTTTCGCTGTCTTTAGTATCTGTGTCTAAGTATGGTTAGCTTTCGCTGTCCTTAGTATCTGTGTCTAAGTTTGGTTAGCTTTCGCTGTCTCTAGTATATGTGTCTAAGTATGGTTAGCTTTCGCTGTCTTTAGTATCTTTGAAGCGAATGCAGAAAAAATTCCCAAATTAACATTGGAGTACTCCGTTCGTCAAAGTAGTCAGAGCACTTCTGCAATTACAAATAGGCAGATTTCATTGATGCCCTTGTTTTTCATCCCGAAGAGGAACTTCCAACTCTCTACAAATGTCACGTAATACCTAGAAGATATATTTTAGAAAAAAAGCCTAACTTCCACTCCTAGAAGAAATCTTAAGTTTTTTAGACCGTACATATTTATACTTAAAAGAAGCGTAGGACGAAATACACCCCAAGAATTTCTGTTGGCACAACACTACGTAAGTTACTGACTTTCTCGCATCGCTCAATAATTTGTCTCTCTTTTAGACTCCCTTTATTTTCAGGGAATACGGAAGTGTTAATTCTGTTATCCTATGAAATTAGTAGCACTCTTCAGTATAATAATGTGTTTTGCCCATTCTGTGCGCCACAAACAACATAACTTGGCTTCGTCCAGGGCGTACACCTCTCTTATGAAGTATGACACAAATTAATTTATATTATCGTCTCTCAGGAAGGAAAACAATCGCTCAGCAATAACAAATTCGACCTGCAACAGTGGAAGTAAGTTCTGCCTTATCCAAAAACTCCCTTAGAACTCGTGAAAAAAATGGAGTCGAACAATTTTAAAATGTAAGATATGTGTTCTATTTGCCGTGTTGCTCAGCTCTCGAGAGCATACAGACTGTACGTGCCGCCCTGCAAAGCTTCCTGCAAAAACAAAGGAAAGGAGCGTCTAAAAACAAGCGGCTCAGTTTCCCTCAAGTAGTCTCCTCATCCAAAAAATACACAGGGAATTGACTTGGGCTAAAAAAGCACCACAACTGCACAAAGAGAAACAATCCACAACAATCGCTTTTGTATTAGAAGCTTGGTAGGAAAACACGCAAGCCTTTCATTAGTGGAGCTTTGGCAGAAAAATATCATCAAATGGGAAGTTTATTGATGAGGAGCGATCTTGCTGGCGTACAATAATAGTTTTCTGATATTTTCGCATTAGTATGTTTATAATTTGATTTCATTGTACACTTAGGGAAGAAGATTTAAAAGTAAATTGCAATCTACCTCATTAATGAGAGACGTCTGAGAGAGGTTTTTGTGAAAAACGCATGCGTATATTTTGGCCCATCATTTTGTGCAAGAAGTGAAGTCTAATTGGTTAACATTGCCCCAATTACATTTCTTATTGACACCAATCTTCCTGCCGCTGAAATAGATTAAGAAACATTAGATCGATCACCAATCACTCCATATTATTAATCTTCCAGCCGCTGAAGTTGATTATGAAATCATCACACCTGATCACAAATCACTCCGTAATACCAATCTTCCAGCCGCGGACGTTGATTATGAAATCATCACACCTGATCACAAATCACTCCGTAATACCAATCTTCCAGCCGCTGAAGTTGATTATGAAATCATCACACCTGATCACAAATCACTCCGTAATACCAATCTTCCAGCCGCTGACGTTGATTATGAAATCATCACACCTGATCACAAATCACTCAGTAATACCAATCTTCCAGCCGCTGAAGTTGACTATGAAATCATCACACCTGATCACAAATCACTCCGTAATACCAATCTTCCAGCCGCTGAAGTTGATTATGAAATCATCACACCTGATCACAAATCACTCAGTAATACTAATCTTCCAGCCGCTGAAGTTGATTATGAAATCATCACACCTGATCACAAATCACTCAGTAATACCAATCTTCCAGCCGCTGACGTTGATTATGAAATCATCACACCTGATCACAAATCACTCAGTGATACCAATCTTCCAGCCGCTGACGTTGATTATGAAATCATCACACCTGATCACAAATCACTCAGTAATACCAATCTTCCAGCCTCTGACGTTGATTATGAAATCATCACACCTGATCACAAATCACTCAGTAATACCAATCTTCCAGCCGCTGACGTTGATTATGAAATCATCACACCTGATCACAAATCACTCAGTAATACCAATCTTCCAGCCGCTGAAGTTGATTATGAAATCATCACACCTGATCACAAATCACTCAGTAATACCAATCTTCTAGCCGCTGAAGTTGATTATGAAATCATCACACCTGATCACAAATCACTCAGTAATACCAATCTTCCAGCCGCTGAAGTTGATTGTGAAATCATCACACCTGATCACAAATCACTCCGTAATACCAATCTTCTAGCCGCTGAAGTTGATTATGAAATCATCACACCTGATCACAAATCACTCCGTAATACCAATCTTCCAGCCGCTGAAGTTGATTGTGAAATCATCACACCTGATCACAAATCACTCAGTAATACCAATCTTCCAGCCGCTGAAGTTGACTATGAAATCATCACACCTGATCACAAATCACTCCGTAATACCAATCTTCCAGCCGCTGACGTTGATTATGAAATCATCACACCTGATCACAAATCACTCCGTAATACCAATCTTCCAGCCGCTGAAGTTGATTATGAAATCATCACACCTGATCACCAATCACTCCGTAATACCAATCTTCCAGCCGCTGAAGTTGATTATGAAACCATCACACCTGATCACCAATCACTCCGTAATACCAATCTTCCAGCCGCTGAAGTTGATTATGAAATCATCACACCTGATCACAAATCACTCAGTAATACCAATCTTCCAGCCGCTGAAGTTGATTATGAAATCATCACACCTGATCACAAATCACTCAGTAATACCAATCTTCCAGCCGCTGAAGTTGATTGTGAAATCATCACACCTGATCACAAATCACTCAGTAATACCAATCTTCCAGCCGCTGAAGTTGATTGTGAAATCATAACACCTGATCTGACGTCATTGCGTTAAAAGCGAGGCGAGTTCGTTTGCAAACAACAATTTTCTACGCATTAAAATTTGATTACTAAATATTCATGCTTGAAGCGTATCGCGGTTGCCAGTATCTCACGATAATTTTAATCAAAGAAAAATTGTACACTTTGCACAAATAGCCGTGTTACCAAGCACGTAAATTAGGGCTGCTAATTTTGGTTATCGGAAAATGAACACCATAAAAGATTTGTGTTTGCAAGCAGGTAAATAACGGCTGCTAATTTCTGTCATCAGAGAGAGAAATGCCAACACAAATACGTGTTGTGAACCATGTAAATTGCCGTTATTTATTTTGATTATCGGAGAAATAAACACCATCCTAGACACGTACGTTTGTTGCCAACAAAGTAAATCTTGTTCGCTAATTTCGATGCGTGCGCAAAAAATGGTTTGGTACATACGAGTACATGAGCCCCTCTTAAGTACTTTAATTAACTAGTTCACTTTGTGGGACAAGAATGACCTACAACTGCACACAGGTGATTACACTTGCAAAGCAAATACCATAGCAGTGCAATTGTTGATTCCATTTCTTATTTGCAACAATTAGAATTTAATGCATGATTCGAACTGAATGGAAAATCTTCAACTTAAATCCCTGGAGGAAAAATATATCTAAGAATGGATAATGATTATTTTGAACAAATAAATTGCGATGTCAGTCCTATACGCATTCTGTTTTTTTTTAAAGCATTTGCCGCATAAATTCGACGTTCGTTTTTTCGACGTAACTTTTCTTCCAAGTACTTTTTTAACATAAACTCTGTCCGCTCAGGAGTTGTCTTTAAGAAATTTACAACCAGCGCCGTCTGTCCTTATATGTTACTCTTCATATTTTCAGTTTATCATATTTTTCCTTCACTCCGACACATCAAATGAAATGAAGTCAAACGAATTCGGAATAAGGCTTTACTTACTGATCGAAAGACACTCAAAATATATTTGCCTATTGGGGGGGCGAAATGGCGCATACCGAGAATAAACTAGATCAAAATTTTACCGGTGGGCTCGAGCTGCGAAAATGAAGTTGTGTAGCAAAGAAAGCCGTTGCATAAGACGCAATGTGAAGGATACATGTGCAAGACGTCTGTGAAAACGATGCAAAATGATTTTTAGCGCAATGGTAGGAACTAAAATAATGAATATCGTATTATAACTTGAGAAGCAGCTCGCAAATCTTTGGAATTCTTCCTCTGAATTCAATCAATTGCTGATTCACAATAAAACACAAATAATTTCTTGGAAAGTACTCGTGCAATATTCTTTTTCAATCAGCGAACATTAGCAGCTGGCAGAAATGAACAGGGTCCCTTGGGAGAGCGAGATAAGTCTTCAAAAACCTTCTTTTGAGGCACAGACAGATGAAGTTTGCTCATGCGTAACAGGAAAAAGAAAACGAGGAAAAATAAAACGCAGAGCTCGGAAAATTTCGAGCCTGTTCCTTGATTAACTTCTCAGCAAGTAAAGGGAATGTTGATGGAGAGAACAAAGAAAAAGACGAAATTTTTTCTGGGTGGCCAGGTGGTTTGGTGCCGGCGTCGGGTCCCGAGGTCCTGGCACAAAATCAAGGAAATACAAAATTAAGGAAAACAGAAACTTTCCTTAATTTTCACTCGAAAAAAGGAAGCAATCTGCGGCATCCTCCAAAATGCTAGGCAAAAGGAAATTTCCCGAAATTACGAGACCTCTAATTCAACAGTTGAATTCTTAAATCTTTGGGAAGAATAAATGTTGATGAAAATAATTTTATGTGCTTTTATAGAGAATCCAAATGATCACGTAGTCCTGAATATGTTTAAGTTTTAGTAGGTAATTATTGTGGCGCAAACATTAAGTATCAGGCTAGCAGAAGAAGAGCAAAATTTCATGTTAGATAAAACTGACAATCAGTCATGGGTGCAAATGTTAGTTAGCTCTTTATAACACACGCGTTTATAATCCGAAGCAAAAATTACTACGCTGTCACATTTGTTCATTGGTCAGCATTTTAATAAAAGAAAACGTAACAAAGAGTTCAGCTCTTGACGTATATTTACTCCACGCCCATTGCATTGAGTTACTTGTAACATGACTTTTAATACCACGTACGATATCATAGTAAAATATACCGTTGAACTAAATTTCACTCTCCTTACATTTCCATAATACTGATACTCGGGTTAAAACTTGTTGCACTTAGTGCATCTAATGACAAATGTTCAATGACTTGCAACGCAGCAACTCACGTCTGTAGACGCAGTTGCTCACACAACCAATTTTTTTCAAAAATACATGAATCGAACTCATCATGCGAGCCAAGAATTTTTCTGAAACTTTTCTGTCGCAAGAAGTTCTTCAGTTGCGGACTAGTTTCACAGGGACGAATAATACTTCGCCCACTTCGTTCTGTGCTGAGCATCGAGAGGCCACGCTGTCTCTCCGCGGGCTTAGCATCCAAGTATGTTTCCACACTTCCAAGTGAGTTTCCAGACTTCAAAGTACACGGTGCGGCAGTCAGTCTTGCACTCTCGGGAAGGCTGTAGAAACCTAAAATGCAGGACTGACGCGCACTTTGCATGTTTCCAGTTTTTATGTGAGTTTCCAGACTTCCATGCGTGTTTCCAGACTTCCATGTATGTTTCCAGACTTCCAAGTATGTTTCCAGACTTCCATGTATGTTTCCAGACTTCCAAGTATGTTTCCAGACTTCCATGCGTGTTTCCAGACTTCCAAGTATGTTTCCAGACTTCCATGTATGTTTACAGCCTTCCATGTATGTTTCCAGACTTCCATGTATGTTTCCAGACTTCCAAGTATGTTTCCAGACTTCCAGGTATGTTTCCAGACTTCCAAGTATGTTTCCAGACTTCCAAGTATGTTTCCAGACTTCCAAGTATGTTTCCAGACTTCCAAGTATGTTTCCAGACTTCCAAGTATGTTTCCAGACTTCCAAGTATGTTTCCAGACTTCCAAGTATGTTTCCAGACTTCCAAGTATGTTTCCAGAATTTCATGTATGTTTCCAGAATTTCATGTATGTTTCCAGACTTCCATGTATGTTTCCAGCCTTCCATGTATGTTTCCAGACTTCCAAGTATGTTTCCAGACTTCCAAGTATGTTTCCAGACTTCCAAGTATGTTTCCAGACTTCCAAGTATGTTTCCAGACTTCCAAGTATGTTTCAAGACTTCCAAGTATGTTTCCAGACTTCCAGGTATGTTTCCAGACTTCCAAGTATGTTTCCAGACTTCCAAGTATGTTTCCAGACTTTCAAGTATGTTTCAAGACTTCTAAGTATGTTTCCAGACTTCCATGAATGTTTCCAGACTTCCATGTATGTTTCCAGACTTCCATGTATGTTTCCAGACTTCCAAGTATGTTTCCAGACTTCCAAGTATGTTTCCAGACTTCCAAGTATGTTTCCAGACTTCCAAGTATGTTTCCAGACTTCCAAGTATGTTTCCAGACTTCCATGTATGTTTCCAGACTTCCATGTATGTTTCCAGACTTCCATGTATGTTTTCAGACTTCCATGTGTGTTTTCAGACTTTCATGTATGTTTCCAGACTTCCAAGTATGTTTCCAGACTTCCAAGTATGTTTCCAGACTTCCATGTATGTTTCCAGACTTCAAAGTGTGTTTCCAGACTTCCATGTATGTTTCCAGACTTCCATGTATGTTTCCAGACTTCCATGTATGTTTCCAGACTTCCAAGTATGTTTCCAGACTTCCAAGTATGTTTCCAGACTTCCAAGTATGTTTCCAGACTTCCATGTATGTTTCCAGACTTCCAAGTATGTTTCCAGACTTCCATGTATGTTTCCAGACTTCCAAGTATATTTCCAGACTTCCAAGTATGTTTCCAGACTTCCAAGTATGTTTTTAGACTTCCATGTATGTTTCCAGACTTCCAAGTATGTTTCCAGACTTCCATGTATGTTTCCAGCCTTCCATGTATGTTTCCAGCCTTCCATGTATGTTTCCAGACTTCCAAGTATGTTTCCAGACTTCCATGTATGTTTCCAGCCTTCCATGTATGTTTCCAGACTTTCATGAATATTTCCAGCCTTCCATGTATGTTTCCAGACTTTCATGTATGTTTCCAGCCTTCCATGCATGTTTCCAGCCTTCCATGTATGTTTCCAGACTTCCAAGTATGTTTCCAGACTTCCATGTATGTTTCCAGACTTCCAAGTATGTTTCCAGACTTCCATGTATGTTTCCAGCCTTCCATGTGTGTTTCCAGCCTTCCATGTATGTTTCCAGACTTTCAAGTATGTTTCCAGACTTCCATGTATGTTTCCAGCCTTCCATGTATGTTTCCAGCCTTCCATGTATGTTTCCAGACCTTCATGTATGTTTCCAGCCTTCCATGCATGTTTCCAGACTTCCATGTATGTTTCCAGACTTCCATGTATGTTTCCAGACTTCCATGTATGTTTCCAGACCTTCATGTATGTTTCCAGCCTTCCATGTATGTTTCCAGCCTTCCATATATGTTTCCAGCCTTCCATGTATGTTTCCAGCCTTCCATGTATGTTTCCAGACTTTCATGAATGTTTCCAGACTTTCAAGTATGTTTCCAGACTTCCAAGTATGTTTCCAGACTTCCATGCATGTTTCCAGCCTTCCATGTATGTCTCCAGACCTTCATGTATGTTTCCAGCCTTCCATGCATGTTTCCAGCCTTCCATGTATGTTTCCAGCCTTCCATGTATGTTTCCAGCCTTCCATGTATGTTTCCAGACTTCCATGTATGTTTCCAGCCTTCCATGTATGTTTCCAGCCTTCCATGTATGTTTCCAGACTTCCAAGTATGTTTCCAGCCTTCCATGCATGTTTCCAGACTTCCATGTATGTTTCCAGACTTCCATGTATGTTTCCAGACTTCCAAGTAAGTTTCCAGACTTCCAAGTATGTTTCCAGACTTACATGTATGTTTCCAGCCTTCCATGTATGTTTCCAGACTTCCAAGTATGTTTCCAGACTTCCAAGTATGTTTCCAGACTTCCAAGTATGTTTCCAGACTTCCAAGTATGTTTCCAGACTTCCAAGTATGTTTCCAGACTTCCAAGTATGTTTCCAGACTTCCATGTATGTTTCCGAACTCCCAAGTATATTTATAGATATCCAACGATGTGTCCAAACTTCCAAGTGAGCTCCGGACTTCCCCAGTACGTAAAATAAACCTTAACTCCATGCCAGCTATTAATAATATCACATTTTCTAAGTTTCTTCGGCTTTTATTAACATCCCAAATTTTCTAAGGTCCCGAGCGCGTAATAATACCATTAATTTATGGGCCAGTCGTACGGGGCCATTGAGACCATAAGAGATTCCATATAAGGCGCCGAGTCGAGCCCATCAGTAATAAAGAAGAGGGGAAATAATGAGCCGTGCGAGTGGTGTTCCGTGTAGCGCTAAAGCCTCTCGTCTGACCCCCGAAAAATGAACTTCTCTCTCTCGCTTGGCTCGCGACCACCGAAAGAAGACGGCCAAAAATCATACACGATTTCGTGCTCCTGGATTATTAAAATAACGCCTCCCCGATACGCTCAAGTTAAGGTTTTTGGATGGTAGAATTTTAGTTTTGGCGCTACTCATTTTTTTTTAAATAGTAACTTTTCTTTATAGAGGAGAGAATAAAGCCTTAAAAATATTCTCACACCAATCGGACTTCATTGTATTTTTGCGGTACTCAAAGTTCGTAATTAATTAAACTTAATGTATATTAACTCAAAAATGAAGCACAACCATGCTGAATTTCAATACAAATGGAATTGTGGTAGTGATAAGAGCGTATTTCACATATTTCACGTACTTTTGTTGTATTTTTCAATAGCTCATTTCAGACTTGTTAATATTATGGACATGAATGTTTTTTGAGAAACCCTTCAAGGAATTTTCCTCTTTAAACAACCTTCAGCGATTCATTTTGAACAAGTTGAGCTTTCTCTTAGTCTTCCATATTTTCGCTTAAAAAACAGCCACAGCTTGAAATATTCCCGTAAAAATCAGTTCGAGAATCACTCTTATGATTGTCAGTTTGTGATTGGCAATAATTTGCCCGTAGTCTTTGGCGGACCTAATGTTTGGTTTTGTTCCTTTTTCGCTACTTTAGAATACCTCATACTGCTAGTTTTCTATTTTGCATCAGGATCAGCCAAGCGTTTAATTTCAATTGAGGATGATTAATTAAGGTGCAATGCGAAGATTCATACGACGAACGCTATGCGAGTAAATGTTTTTTACCTTTTCGCTACTTTAGAATAGCTCGTTCTGCTATTTTCTATTTAGCATCCAGATCGGCGCAGCTGGTAGAGGATGATTGAGACGCTATGCAAAGTTTTATACGGGGAACGCTATGCGAGTAAATGTTTTTTACCTTCAGGATAACAGAAGCAGGGCGAATGAGGTGAAGTTTGGTTAGAACAACTGAGGTTAAGAGGCATTGGGTTAATCAAGAAAAAATTATTTAGGCTGAAAATCCCAGGGCTGAAGTTTAGGGTACATAATTAAATTCAAAGCTTGTGTCTTGTTCTTGCCAACAAAATTTTTCAATAGGTTTATGTTACGTTAAGTTACACAAAGTCTTGAGGTTTCGATAGAAATGAGCAAAGTCTTGAGGTTTCGATAGAAATGAGCTGATAATTGAAGATCTTATGAAATTTTTCTGTACATTTGGGTCGTTAACCCTGTAGAAATTAGGATAATTTTTTATCTTCTTATCTGCTATTTAAGACATCAACCGCGCCAAAATTTCCTGCGTATGGACTACCGCCCGTCCACGCCCCGCCCACTTTGCCGTTCAGGGCCGGACGACCCAAAACCCAGTGCCAAAATTTCAACTAAAATTTCAATTATTAAACCAAACAGTGCTTTGGCCAGCTAGTGATATCTGCAGCCTTTGAAGGCATCACTAAGGCTAAAACACACGCGATCGGTTCAGGTTAGGTTAGAATAGGTTGAATTTCGTTCGGTATGTTAACACATTCATTGCGGTGTGACCCACCGGTGGGTCGTAGTTAGGTTTTCCTGCTGCGAAACGACCCATTGATAGGTCGTTTTGAAAAGTTCTAACAACCTTTCTAAATTAATGGTATTTAACAAGCACAGTTAATGTTTGATATTTACAAACTTGCTTATCACTTTTGACTTTAAATTTAAGTTGAATATTGAACTTCAGTTTAACCCATCGCAACTAACGTGTCAAGTTTTGGGTTCATTTGAATCGAAAAAATAAAAATAACACACGGCGATAATCTTAAAACGACGACGTGGGCTTCCGTAATAACTCTCATTTGAACTATTGTTAGTCGGTAGATTATTGCAAATGATATGAATATTTTTCAATATAAACATTAATATATCTAAATAATAAATAATGTAATTAATTAATTAACTAATCTCTCATACAAACAGTACGCTGCAACTCATTGGGCTGTTCCCACCTCCTCTGAAATACCAAAAATTAACACCAGAATTCCACAAAACCTTGTGAAGACTTGGAAATCAAAGATTAAGAAAAATCTTCAGAGGATTTACTTGTTTTGGTGAAAAACTGGGCGTTGCAGGAACTGAACTCGAACCTGAGTTTTTCCAACCGAATGTGTGATGCTGTACCCTTTAGACACGGGGAAGAAAAAGCATGCTAACTCGGAAAAAAACCGTCATTTGGCTATTAAACGATAATATTCTCCATTAAAATTCGTTTGAAAATTCTTTTCAGTAATTTACAAAGGTATTTGAAATTAGTTTAACACGGGCGAACGTTTACTACAGCAGCTAATCGCATGCTGTAGAATAAAACGAGCCATGGGCAAAATGTAAGTTTAATTTTTGTGATACCAATATAAACAAATCTAATTTCAATAGTAAAAGTTAAACGCACTATGGAAAGAGTTAACGCTTGTGCTGGGCTTGTCTACCAACAAGCCTAACCCTGACACATTTGCTGTTCTTGATTACCGCTCTTCTTCTTGAGTCACCTGCAGATTAAGAACGCAAACGAGCTCTACCGAAAATTATCAGATTCTGGAGGCGCTTCAACACTTGAGAGCTGGAAGCACTTCAGCGCTCAGGGCTTCAGCACTCGGTCACCAGGAAAGGAAGCTCCAATAGCTCTCCTTGGTTTCGGGACATCATCATCGTTTACCTGGGACCTAGATGTAAGACATTTTCATTCAAGATTCTATTTTTGTTTATTACTCTATGAAGAAAAATTGGATGTCAACTATCGTGAAAATACAAACTTCTTCATAAACATTTAAGCTCTTCGTGAAGCTCCAAACCGAAGATTGGAGCCGGGGCAGCTCTGCGCTCTCGTGGCCCGGCGCGGCATGGGGAAGTTCCGGCAGCGACTTCGCGCCATTCTGTCTTCGCCTGACGCAGTGGAGGCGTTGCAGCGGCTCAGCGGCACTCCTCGGCCGGCGCACGTCTCTTGAGCCCTACTGCACGGAGGAACGGCCTTCTAAGCACGTCCTTTATGGTGAGTTGGGAAGAAATTCCAGTGCGGTGTTCTCTTTCCATCTCAGTGCGTCGATTATTTTAATAATTGCCAGTGCGAACGGATATTATGAATTAAATTTTGTCTGAGCCGTACATAACTTTAAACTTTAGGCTCAAATAAGCTTAAACTCTTTTGTAACCTAGCAACTAGTCTAGCTGGCTAGCTAAATGCCATTGTTTGGGCTAATATTGTTCAGCTGCTGCAGGCTCGTAAAATGGAGCAATCTTAAATCTTTCCTAAAGTTTTGTGAGCCGCGTCAGCATGACCATTTAGTTTCCCTGCAAGGTATAAAAATCAAATATTATAATTATATTTTCTCTTAAAGGTA